>JAROYE020000005.1:3551785-4833571 GCA_029619315.2 Dynastes maya | reverse complement strand
ATCTTTATATTGAATATTATTAAAATATAACGATTTAATAAATACCTCCGGCATGTTGTAATTAAAAATAGAAAGCCATTTCTGGACAGTTATATTTTCATAAATGGTCCTAAAACTATTTTGTTTCTATGCCATCGAACTTTGTTCTAAAAACAAAATGTGTTTGGAATAGTTGATCGGAAGCCTTTAAAGCTTTATCTGTATCCGTTGGTAGCAAAATGTTATCTAATACAATGTAATAATCCGCAACAACCTTTTGTAAAGAACCAATGACTGGGAATGGTTGGGCGGATTCTTTTCATTTTGCACCATCTTTTAGTGGAACAGGTATCTGAAATAAAATAGTTAAAACAAACCTATCTATTGCATTAGAAATTATAAACCTACGTGATGGAAAATAATTAATTTATCTATTGCTTCGGATATAGATGTTTTCTTTATACAACCTTTGGTAACATTAGTTTCAAAGTCCCAATCTAAAAATGTATTAATTTGAAAGAATTAAAAATTAAAATATAGATACAACTACATACCCTTTCAATCATTAGTTCGAATAATCTTTCTTTGTCATGATTCTCTCGCGTTTAAATAAAGAAAAATGCTTATTAGCATTAAATTGCATTGACAGAAATTTTTTAAAATGTTATATGCTTGGACTACTATTTCAAAAATCAAGAAACACATGCAACTAGAAACAGTATAAATCACACCAAAACGTATGAAAATAAAATGATCAAATATCTTAAAAGTCGTTCCAAATGACGCTATTAGACGAAATTCTGTATCATATTCTGTTTCTTATAGACTTTTCGTAACACGAGTAACTAAAAATGTTCTATTTCTAATTTCTTTTATTCTATACACACATATTGTCTCTATAAATACTTCATAATGTTTATAAAATTTGGCACGATACATTTGAACAAATATCTTCAGTACAACATTAACGCTATGAGTTGAAAAAGGGTATGCCCAACATGCAATTTCCTACTTAATACGATTGGAGAATACTTACTTGTTCTGCAAATTACGTCGAGGTTAACATCTTCTCAACAAACATCATTCTCCATTTTTACCTATATGATCCAACTGCTTCTTGTTAACTACCTCAAACAAGCATCATCCACCCCTTCCCCATCCACCAAACCCTGCATCATACGAAACTTGCCGAACACTATTTTTTTTAAGAAATATAACGGTTTTATTATATTTTGAACTACGCTTAGGAACTAATTTCACATCTCGAAGTTTTTCTAACAATCTTACGGAAATAATGTTTCAAAAATGATGTATTATTTCACGTTCTAGTGTTACACTAACTACGTTACTTTGTTAAAAAGTTATCAACACCAAAAATTATAGAATGTTTCTCCAGTTGGTGTTATTAATTTCTGAGTCCGATGTTAAATCAATATTAACACCATAAAGGTGTATTTCATTTCTATTTTTTGGAGTTGGATATTTCTAACAACATGGCATGTAGTTAGAATTTTCTCCGAAAAGTGTAACATAATTCTTTTTGATGCTATTTTGACAAATTTTTTATGTCAGTTTCACTCTTTCTGGGAGAAACGCAACTCCGTTTCATTTAACTCCGTCAATTTTTTTTGTGTGTAAGATCTACGTGACGATACAAAAATAATACTTTGCGAAAATGAACTCTCAATGTTGCAAAACGATTTGTTCAGTGAATAATAACTAACATTTCGAACATTTATTATAATTCCAATATTTAGTCTCTCGTAAATGTGTCCATTTAAAATAAATGAAAACAGAATCAATAGCTGTGTTCTTTTTAATGATATTGAAATATCAGCAAAGATCTGTGCTGAGTGGAGTAACTCAAACTTACTTTCAAAAAGAACGAAAGGTATTACTCTGTCAAACTAAATTAAATACACATAATCCATCATATAATTTTATATTCAATAGTTTCCTGCATATTTATTGATTACCTGCATATTTATTGATTCAAAATCACCATATTTGGCGCTGATCTGATAGCGTTCCATGTACAATTCGTTCCATGTACAATTTCGGTGCAATTGCTAAGATACTGAATAAGTTCAAATCGTAATCATTTATTGTTCCTACTACCGGCTACGTAAGTTAATCATTACTTGCTCAATCATTACAATTGCTGTCACAAAAATCTGGGACAACTCCTATGAACTCATTTTAAAATTTTCTCAATCTTACCTCTACATCTAATCACTTTATTTTCAGTTGAGCAGCAAAAATTTCAGTTTATAATCACTAATTAATTTTATAAAAGGAGGATACTTCTTGTGTTATTTGTTTACTTTCATAAATAATTACTATTAATCACAAAATTCCGAGTATTGCCGGAAAATGGGTAAAACTAATATCTTAATTTAATTAAAAATATACACAAAACTGACATGAATTTACTGAGCATGCTCAGAAAACGCACTCAAACTCAGAGGGGGCAGCTTTGCCCCCTCTTTACATATGCTTCATAGGTGCGAGGGGAAACAATTTCACAAAAACTCTGAGGTAAATGCATAAAAAGAACACGGTTATTAGTGCGTGTGGTTGAGTCTCTAAGTCGCTCGGAGTTTTGTGATAAAAAGAACACGTTTAATATCTCAGAAACCACCATCTTGAATTTCAATTTTCTTCCGACTGTCAACTTTTACCCGAAGTGTTTTTTCATATCTTTTATAATTTCTGAACAGTTCAGATTTTTCAATTTTTCTCAATGGAATCTCAGTTAGCACTCAAAATTACACTACTTTACCAATTTAAACAAATCTGTATACATGATAGTACGAAAGATATCTATGATCACTTCATAGAGATTCTAGCCCTAACTTTCCCTATCGAGGGAATGGAAATCGATGGAATTATCCGGTGATGTTAGAACGCACATCATGTTCAAAACCACGTATTCAAGAATACTGTTGAGATTTTCTACGCTCATACATGCCATATTATGTGGCGATCGTATGGCAACACACCAGAAAACAGCTATCCTTTTCTCTTCAGCAGTATGTGAAGGAGCGTAGATCCTAGAGAATTTCTACAAGCAGCCCTAGTGTGGTAAATACTTAGCCCTTTCCAACCCAAATTACATTTTCGATTTTTAGTTTTTAAAATGGTCAGATGTGCGGTACAGCGAGTAACTTGCTGATCTACGTATGCTTATACTCGATTTTCTAATAAGTTATTAACTTCTTTATCAGCAAACAATTGAAAGTATTCCAACAATGTTAGTTGTTCAGCTGAGGGAACACAATTCTTTTCAATATAAATATTTTTGATTGCAATGTACATTTTAGTAATGCAGAAAACAAATTTTGTTTTTTATAAACATAATATTTTCAAAATGACACCTATGATCGTCAGACAGACCATTCTTTATGACTTTAGGAGTTTACAACGAATATTGTCCAACGAAATTGATATTTACAAAAAATAGAAAATCATGGGTGAATTCCTTTTAGACTGATACTACATTTTCAGAATCTCTAGAATTTTTAAGAAACAAGACAACTATTTTCATTGAAAAATGTACATTCAATGTATTATGCCCTAACTATTTATAATGTTCTATTGAGATTGCCATTGTTACATCTTCTGCTTACACACAGATGAACCCAATTGAAAATACAATTAATTTATTCATATATTCCAATTATGGAGTACAACGCATTGAAAATTAATTAACAAGAAGAATCATAGTGCCACTTTTTATCTGCTATGAATGATTTCTCAATTTTCTTTTGTTTGCTTACTAACTATAACATACCTAGTTGTAATAATTTATTATTTGTATATTTATTTTACCTAAATAACTAAGATTAAAGGAGTTATTATCACTGAGGTATACACGTAATTAAGATATGTACATGAATATATTCCACAATGTAGGCCAACATTAATAATATACCTACGTAATTATAAAACTATGCATCTGTCACCTTGTTAGTTGAAAGCAACAATTTATGTTAATAATCCATACACTTGTGTGATTGACATTTAGCGTTATGAAGATTAGTGTTCCGATTGAAAAAAAGCTCACCGACAAATAATAGAGCAGACCGTGCAAATAAGGAAGCAACTCTATAAATCGCAAATATTTAGCTTATAAAGGTCCTTTAGTTAAAACATTTGTATTATCAACCTACCTTGAAACTTTTGTTCTACTCCCAAATGTAAATTCCCCTGTAATATCTTTGTACTAGAGATCCTCTGTTAAACCAATTTTCCTTTTGTCTATATTTTAGAGCCTTTTAAGGAATTGTTCTCAAACCAACAAATTTTTTGACATTGCTGCTTGCTTAAATCAAAAATTAAATAACTGCTTAGCGTAATTGGCTGTGAAACAGAAAGTGCTGTTTCAAATGCAACGAAAGAATCACATAAAAATTTCGTTAAATAATCATAAAGATTCATCTTGTTCAAGCTTTATATTGTGTTCGAATCAATATTTTAAAACCCGCTATATAATTCATCATGTCAATACCGAAAATTAATTTTTAATCACATGATAAACGTCCAAACCATTAATAACTTATCATTATAAATTATTCATAAAATTTCACGTTCTTGAAAAGAAACACATGTGCTTATAATTTAACCGTGTTACCTATAATTTAGCAGCCATAACCACTAATTTTGCTATAATTGGGTGAAGGCCACTACGTAATTAATGTGAGAAATTTTAGTCTGCTGCGGCTGTCAAGATATCGTATTTTAGTTGTAGGTTTAACTTGGATTATATCAATATTTTGCGAATGTAAACTGAATGTTCCTAACCTCCTAAATAATTTAACAACAATAATATTTGCTTACTTTTTATACAACTTCAATTTGTAAAACTATACATATTTTAATATATGGGTTCGTCGTAATGAAAATTATTACAAATATATTCTTCAACATTGAATAGTACGCAAAGTGATACAATATATTATATAATTTTATCGGATATCATGCAAGGAGGTCGACAGTCTTTAGCAGTAACCGAACCATTTATTTGGATTTCATAACTTTAATGTATAATATAAAGTAATTTTACATTAGGAATTACATACTTTTCTCGGATGTGCTAATTATACATATCAGATGCTATGTAATGCAAAATTTAATTTTCCAGCACATTGCTAGTACGGATTCTTCGCACATGTAGGAATTACATGTGTCTTGATTTCCAGTTTATTAATGATTAGGTACTAACAAATTTAGTAACAGACTTCCTTTTACATTTGTCTCCATTTTCTGAGCGCTAAATTAATAACAAACAACTGTTGTTAAACAGCGAGAATTTATGAATTGGAAGTATGGGTTCCTTAACCCTTAACTGGTGACGTGTCACATGAGTACGTAAATGGTGATGTGCCGTCTGCCAGACTACTTTTTTTTAAGATCCAAAAAATACGAAATGTAGAAATAGACTAAATGTTATATTCGGTTATATTCGCATTAATGAGCTAAAATACAGTGTCATTAACACTACTAGGATAGTAAATCTAAAAGTAAACTAAATAAATATGACACTGCACAAAAACTTGTAGGAAATGTATATTTTGAAATTAACCTCTAAAGAAATTGAACACGGTAGTGCAGATGCGCACCATCCTGTTGAAGCCTGATTTACATCAAGTGTTTCAAGTAATGGGGGTAACTCTTCACATAAAAAGTTTAGATGACTAAGGCCAGTTAAGACCGGATTAAAAAAATATGAACCAATTATTCTGTTATGGTGGATACTACACCAAACATTCACACACCAATGGTTTCGATCTTGTACCTCCCGAACCCAAAATAGGTTTTCTGTAGCATAATAATGCATATTGGGGCGATTCACGACACCATTACTTTTAAACGAAGCTTTATCGGAAAACATGTCACATAAGAACTTTTCATTTAACTATAACTGTTCAATAATTACATGATACAACTGCACTCGTCTTTCAAAATCTTGCCCTCGTAATTCCTGATGAAGTTCGATGTGATACGGATGATATTTATACTTTCTTGTTGTCCGATTTGCAGTTGATTGTGAGGTATCACATAACGTTGCTAACTCTTTACTACTTACTTGAGGATTTTCCAGAGTATTCATTAAAATTTGAAGTTCCTTATTTTCGTTAGTAGCTTACGACTTTACGTTTAGGATAATCCACACCACCGGTAGAATCAAATCTTTCTTTTAGATTATGAAAACTGTGCGAACTAGGTGTCCGGCGTTCAGGAAGATTGATTTTATAAATTCTTTGCGCAAAAACACAGTATTTGTCAGCCTCACGTAATATGTAAATCATATCAATTAATTCATTTTTTGGATAATCCATTTCAAACGCAATAATTCACAAAAGTTGAGCGAAATAATAAAATGTTATATTACTGCGCTTCTCTATATTGACATTTCATGGACTTTTAATCTGACTATTGTTTTCCATCGAAATTCGATTGAAGCAATAATAAGCTAGAAGGCAATACAAGAAAATGATGAAAAAATATCTCAAAAAGAATTGAAAATAGGTATAGGACATATTCAACAAAAATTGGAGGATTCTTAGTTCTTTATAAGATAACAAAAATATACAGGGTGTACTATTTGAAAAAAGTGATTTTTTAAAATTTCATTTTTTTCATGTTTGGACAATTATATTCAACATCCTGTAGCCGATATCTCAAATGTTTTATAGAATACCTATTAACACTGAAACAGTTCACTAAAACCCTTACCACAACACTTAATTCGTACTGGACGCACGTTTCTAAGCTACTACAGCAGCAAGACTGCAACTTAACAAGCTAGTGAAAAATAACCTTATTAGACAATATTATGCAAAGCTGAATTTAAAATCGTAAAATTTAATGCAAGCGTTATTCACAGGACATAAATACCAAATGTAAGATCAGAGGACGTGAGTTATAAAATCTGATTCAATGAAGGGTCATGCACATGTTAAAAACAACTCTAATTTAAAGTGCTTAACTGTTTAAGCTGGAATTTAATGATTTCTAAATTTGATTCATTAAGTAGTTTTGTTTTGTAAATTTCATGCTTCATAAACATTAATTGAGCATTACTCTACGTTTTAATTACTTAATTTTCAACATTATGTAGTTTCAGCTATGTAGTCACGCTAATTTATCAAACTTTCTGATTGAGATGAGCAAAATTTCTTGAACTAATTTGATGATCTTTTGTCTGCCAATATACACTGATCACAACTTTAACAATGAAATTTTTGTAAAATCCATTTATCCTGTTATCCAGGTCTTTGGAATTTACCTAAAAGGTTTTTAGGTTTTGCTCGATGAGAAACAATCTTGCAGTCAATCCTAGAAAAATTTTGAAGACCTGGTGTAACTGATAAAGGGTAATTTAACATTTTGTATTATTCCGGCGTCATGTTCTAATGTGCTTACATTTCTATTTTATCTATTCCTTATGTTTCTAATAGTATATAAACAATTCTTCAGAGAATTCCGTTAAAGTTATGAAATATGCTGATTTCTTTTGTTCATTTTGAATCGTCTATTCGTTAGAAATTGAGTCAACAGTGCACCAAGAAGTTAATATCCGCAAGTTTGTGTTCATATGTGATTAAATCCTGTAGAGAACATTATTACTAGTTTGGTTTCCTATTATCTTTTCCTAGACTTTTTAATTCTTATTACTAACATTCGATGAAAGGAATCCTGTTTATCTTTCTTCTTCTGGTAAATTTGAGTAGAGGGAAATTTTGATTAAGTGAACAAGAAAAGAAACAGATCCTTCTCGAACATGTTAGTAATAAAAAAACAAAAATAAGTTAGGAAATAGACGTATATAGGAAACCTACTAACAAATAGATTCATCTTACATGTTTTTTAATTACTATAGACACAAACTTTCGGCTATTAACTTTTGGTGCCACGGATACTCAGTTTTCTTTAACGAAAGTAATATCAAAAGTGAACTAAAAGAAATCATATATTCTACCTACGATTCCTCTGAAGATCGTCTATTATACTATTAGGAAAATAAGAATAATTAAGAATTAGAAAATGTAAATACATTAGACACATGACGCCGAATATAAGAAATATGTATATAAATTCCCTTTATCCGTGTTACACAACGGTCTTCAAAACATCTGTTCTAGATTGACCGCAGATTGTTTCTCTTCGAAATAAACCTTAAAACCTTTAGAAATTCCAAGACCCAGTGTAACTGGAATAATCAGGAGATTTACAAAATTTGCATGTAAGATTGTGATCAGTGTATATTGGGCAGACAAAAAGATCAATCAAAATTAGGTACAAAGAACATTTGGCTCATCTCAAATTCAGAAGGTTTGATAAATCTAGCGTTGCTCTACATATGCTTGAAAATAACCATAATGTTGATAGTATAAAGTTAATTAAAAATGTAAAGAGTACTGCTCAATTAAATTGTTATGTCAGCCTTTATCCTTTGTTACATCATGTTTAATCATTTTTAGTTGTAATTTTAACCATGTGCAATGAACCGCTTCATTGTAATACTAGGATTTAATAACTCACGTCATTCTGCTTATTTATCTTTAGGCTATTTAGCCCTGTGCAATGAAGCGGCTCATTAAATTTTACGATTTTAAATTTACATATTGCATAATTTATTTTCCTTATAAGTTTAGTTTTTCGCTTAGCTTGTTAGTTCAGTCTTGCTGCTGATGATGATAGCTTGGCTATCGAAACGTGCGTCCAGTACGAATTAAGTGTTGTGGTAAGGGTTTTAGTGAACTGTTTCAGTGTTCCAGTGCCACAGTTTTAGAGTACCCGTTTAATACCTGTTAACTTAATATTTGTCTTTGCACTTGCCAAATATAAACTTTTTTTTACAGAAACGACGATAAAATTTTCAATTAAATAGATGCTTGAAAATGTGAGTTTTTACCTTTAAAGCTGAATATTTCGAAAACTGCAAGGTTTCAACATAACAAATACATAACAAAAAAGTTTTAGAATTAGGCGTAGAATTAAAAAATTAATTCATATATAGGCTGTCCCGTTTAAAAAAATGCAGCTTTTAGTTGCTCTACTTTTTTATCGCACCCTGTATACGTTTATATATTTTTAAAATGTTTGGACTTACTAATCATATATACAGTTTTATTGAAAATTTTATATACATTTTATATAAATCATAAACTTACTTTACTCTATCGTTGATTCACCCTGTACAATTTTGAAGTTTATGCAGTTTCGATGTAGTGCTTTCTTCAAAATTTTGAGCACATCATAAATTTAACTAATTTCGTAAATAGACAATGCGGTCCCAAAATATCCCCACGTATTAGCTTTTGAACAACAGAACGCGTCGTTGTTAGAAAAAAACAAGTCCATTTGTATTTTTTGTTATTTGCAGTTCTATTGAATTTACCATGTCGTCGGGAGTAATGCTAACTTTTTTATCTTAAATAGAACACCTTGCATTTGTTTACGTTTTTCGAAAAGTGACGGAAAGGCGAATCATACTATATCACATATGTACACTAATTTAAGAATTTTCACGATATGCCGCAATAAGGGTTTTGATAGCCTCTTCTTGTCTCCTGTGACGCCAGTTCCATCCAAGGAGCTCGACGCTAGCGTCATCACAACAATAACCAATCTGGCAAATCTCAACTATAAATCGCAAATGGTTTTTGTAATCCTGCGTCTTTCATATTTGCATGCTTCATTTTCGTTATTGCCTTCCCTTAATTTTATCTGAACTTTGTTGAAAATAATTAATTATGGTAAGTTCGCTTAAATTTGTCAGTTATTGGCAAATAATAGGCTTATTTACAGGTTCCTTTACGTTGCTTTTAAAATTGGTTTGATATTCTGTCAAATTGTGCACTAATTTGAATTTTATTATCTTCTATCGAAGTAATTAGCTTTGTAGATTTCGTATTACCTTAGTCAGTTATTTGTTTAGTTCTCTTAATTTTTTCCGACTGTACAAGGTTGGCGTTCATTGATACAATACCGAATATTAAAATCGTCTGAAGTTTATCTTACACGGTTCATGGGAACATTGTGAAAGTAACAGCACAAAAAAAAATAAAAATGAAATAATGAAACATTTCAACCATAGTTAATTAATTGCAATAAAATTTGATAAAGTAAAGAAATAATAACAATTAACAAAACAGGTAAAAATAAGGGAAAATAATAACGAGAACGAAAAAAGGAAATGCATGATTTAATAACAACAAGAATAATTTTTGCATTTAAATTTGAAATGAATAATTGTTGTGATTACATTGTCTAGCAACGAACACTTTGGCTAAACCTGGTGCCACAGAAGACAATTTGGCGGTTTTTCCTACTTTGCCAACTTTATATAAAGGAAGAATAAATTATGGAAACCTCCATTATTGCTGTATCCAGCGTATCCACTTAGTACGTAGACGGAAGATAACTCCTTTCTTGAGCAATTTAGAGAAAAAGTTTTCAAATAAAAAATATTCGGAGACTAATGCTGCACAATATAAAATTATACTCAAGTATATAGGATGTCCAGTTTCCGTTGTGCACGATACAAGTTTCTTTTTTTTAATGGAACATCCTGTATATTATTACGACTTTAAATACCCCTCTTCAATTTATAGCAACCTTCATAAACATTCATTATACCTATCTATCTCAGTTTTTTAGATATTTGACATAATTTGAGATGTTTGCGAAATGTCGCCGTTTTTTAGCGGTCGCCTTACAAGCTAACGTATTGTTCAAATTTTATTCGATTGAGTATTTCTTGGAGTTTTGGCAAGATATCGAAGATTGTTTTATATCGACTAGATTGTATCGATATCGTTGCCAAGTTTGATTCATGTTATTTCATTTTGTTTAAATAGAACGCCTGTATATTTTTACAAAATATAATAAAGAAGATCTTCTAAAATCTTTTTTGTAAACATTTTCCTATACGTAAAATGCGTCCTTCTTTAGTAAATTAAATATAAAGCTATGCAGATAAGCTTTTCGTTTAGGGTGTTGTGACGAAATATGTACTACAAACTTGTTTCGCTAAAGATATTTATTAAAGCAAATGTGTAACCGTTATCTTTTTGGGCACAATGTCATCATTTTCCTACATACATTGTCTAGTTGCAAGTTAACCAGCATGTATAAACAATATATAGCGAAAGTAAGTAGACAAATGTTAATTAGAGTTCAAAATAAAAGCAATAGATTTATTTTGCATCAAATTTAAAATTAGTTGAATATATAATGAGTCAATATCTATTTATTCATTAACAAACATAATCGCGAGGTGTCTCCACGAATTGGGTTTTTTTTCTCTTACCCCCGTTTACAAAAAGGAAATTAAATATATTTAATCGCGGATTAGCACCTTAATTTCTGATTAACTGAATTTTGTGACGTCACTAATCGTGATTAAACAGCTTTAATCACCGATTAAATTAATTTGAGATTAAAGTTAAATGTCACTTTGCCATCTGTCAATATTAACGTCAAAAAATGTAAAACATCAAGGAAATAGGTGTTATTTGCATAAATTTATCAAGAATTTATCTAAAATAGAACAAATAATCATGTAAATATAACCGTTAACATATTTTTGTGCTACCTGTCGCCCCAAATGAAATTTTAATTCTAAGTAGTTAATTATGAATCAAATATGCTGAAAATGTAAAATTAAACAATAATTAATTTAATCACGAATTAAATTAAATAAAAGAAACAAATATAAATTTATTCATTGAATTGTATTCGTTATAATAGTGTATTAATGTACAAATGGTTTAATATAGCCGTCACATTTAAATGAACATTTACGACTGAATTCATGTTTTCTCTGAATATCTCAAGTGTAATTCACTTTCTAAGCTTCTATAAGTCGAACATGAAATACTCGATGTGCTACGATATAAATATTAAGTGTCGTTCATAATAGAAACATTGTATATTTTTATTTTCTTCCATATAATGTCGTAAGCGATAAACTTTATTGCACAGAATACAAATTTTATTACAAAACATGGACGACGACGTGTACATTAACTTGAAACATCATTTACAGCATAATAGGGTCACGAAATAAAACTGGCATTTCTGTTTTGGTATTTTCAATACCTATAAAATGTATGAGTTAGTTCTATCAACCAGATACATGTTTAAGTAAATGTACATATATTCTTCAAATAAAACTAATTATTCACTATATCTAATACGTAACGCAACAAAGAATATCAGTATTTATTGCGTTTAAATTAAACATTTGGTATAATACACGTAAAACAAACATTAAAAATGTATTAATAGGTACATGTAAACGACTTATTGTTAGGCAATTTTAATCTAAATCTTCAACCAAATGTCTTGGGAAATTCTATCAAATCACTTTATCAATTTGTTACACTTTATATTTTAATTATTTTTTTAGTAAGTATTAAATTCGCATAAAATAAAGCGTAAATTCAGAAATGCTTCAAACCTAAACAATCGTAACTTATTTCTTTAATAAATTGTACCTTCTATCTTACACTATTTCGATGTCTTTAGAATGTAATTTACACAATTCAAATACGAGCCCTAACAACTATATATTGGGACAAAACAAAATACATATATAATTTAGATAATTGACAGGTTATTTTTTTCTAATATATTTTTTTAATTTGATACTATGTAATTAGTTAATTAACAACAATTGGGGCCAATCAGCAACACGAAAAACAAAAATACTTGTTCTGTCATCTCTAATTAACAATAAAAATGTTCATTTTGTGTGGCAACTAAATACTGGGACATGGCACGAATTTTTATTTTTAAAATGGAATAACATCGCCCTTATATTCTATGACCGCTCCAATTCGGTTGGGCATTAAATTAACTAAGGATCTGCACTTTTCAGGAGCAAATCCGTTCCAAATTTGCTCTATTTTGGCTCTAAGTTCTGGTAATGTCTGTTGTGGGTTGTTCATTTTATGCCACACTGTTTTAATGATATTAAGGTCAGGACTATTGGAAGAACGAATTATTACGTTGTGGTCGCTATACCACTTTTTTGTGATTTCGGCCGTATGACAGGCTGTCCCATCCTGCTGAAAAATGTAATTTTCGCCAACATTTAATTTCGCGATACTTGGTAACAGTCTGTTTTGCAGTATTTGTTGATATTTCGCAGCATTCATGGTACCATCAATAAATTCAAAGCATCCTAATCCTGAAGCAATTATGCCGCCCCAAATCATTACTTCTTCAGGAAATTTTGCAGGACATTTTAAGACAGACCTTATGAAAAGCCTCATGTTTAGTGCGAAGCACGCGTTTGCGGTAATCACCAACACATACATACTGTTATGTTATGTTCAACGTCGTGTTTACGACGACAACAATTTCTCTCGGTTGTCATTTCGATACTGAAGTAAATGTCAGGCTGGCCAGCCGTTGGCAACCAAATACCCCTCTTGCGGGGATAATTGGTAATTTTTGCGTTACCATTCCCCCCTAAGCCAACCGTCCTTGAGGCGAGGACGGTAGAAATTAATTATAAGTCCAGATAACGACGAGTGCGGGGTATCATGGACAATTCTACTCATTTATCAATTTTCCTATTCAATTACTTCTTCTAAATTAAAGTAAAAATCGTCTGGAATAAGCAACAACGTAAATTTCAAAGCACAACAGATAATATTTCGTCAATTAAATCCTTATCTGAAAGGTTTCCATAAATTAGTAGTGGATTTTCTCTTTTAAAGCTTGTTGGTGACAATTCGTACCACAGAATCATCAACAAACACCCTCCTGGTTAAGTCACTGCATTCGTTCTCGAGTACTAATATCATATTGATTGAAAGTCATCGAAAAGTTAGTTTCTATTTAGGCAAATTATCAAAATTGGCCGTGAAAGAAAACAATCGCCGGTCTTTCGCGATTTAAAATAAATGAAAGAGTAACGACGCCCTCAATTATCATCAGTCTTTATTCGGATAAGTGTTCGTGGTGTATTCAAAGTCATTATTAGAAAAGCAAATTGGGTTAAATATCCAGAACAGGCAGTTCCTGTGGTGTGTATTTAAACAGAGTGTTTATTTACATTGGCGTCGGTCGAAAGTTTAAAGGTTAGTTGATTTTAAAAATCTCAAAAATTCGTTAATCTGATTTCACTAAGTTACGAATTCATTCAAAATTGCCACAAGGGTATCTAGGGATACCCCCGAACCTACGAAAATCATTTAATAGAGTGAAATTTGAAAATTTTACAAAAATTTAGAGTAGAAACCCTGAGAAAGATATTTCAATACATACATCGAATTTCAGTTCGTCACTAAAAATTATTCATGACCAATCTTCTACCGTTTTTCCGTCAGTGGCTTTTCCTCCGCCTTTAAGAAAACATTTTTTTTTAATACTCTTTGAAACTGTTACTTGTAATTCAACCTTATAAAATTTTAATTCACATTTATGAATCCACTGGCGACAGCATTCCCTTGACAGATTTAGTTTAGTTTCATAATTCCATTCAGCCGTAATTTGCCTTAGAATATTTCTTCGGCCTTTTTTTACATAGTTTTACTAATATTCTTTCATCCCTAGAGAATCGTGAAAAAGGAAGATCATTCGAACTAATGATTGAAAGGCACAAAAAAAAGGAATTTTTATCTCTATGTTAAATACTTTTAATGTTAGAAGAGGTAGCGACAATATACTTGGTGATTTTCCACGATTTACGGATACTCCTGGACTTGTAAGATCTTGAATATCTTGCCGCGACAGAAAGTATTAAAATAATTTCAATCGTTTGTTACAGATAACTCAAGACTTTTACCATGCTTATCCTACAAGGGCAATATAGCATCTAAATCTCCTGAGTTAATGAACAAAATATTGTCTGTGTTTACAAACGCATTTTCAAACAATCTACCATGGGGTATGTAATTGAATCTGTGTTTTAATTTTTAATTCTTTCAAATTAATACATGTTTAAACTGGGACTTTGAAACTAATGCCTTGTTGGCCCTTTTGCATATGTTGCCGCCAACTTCTAGAGGACGAGGTTGTACAAAGAAAACATCTATATCCGAAGCAATAGATAAATTAATTATTTTCCATCACCTAGGTTTATAATTTCTAATGCTAATGATATGTTTGTTTTAACTGTTTTATTTCAGGTATCTGTTCCACTACAAGATGATGCAAAATGAAAAGAATCCACCCAACCATTCCCAGCCGTTGGTTCTTCACAAAAGGTTGTTGCAGCTTATTACATTGTATTAAATAACATTTTGTTACAAACGGATACAGATAAAGCTTTAGAGGCTTCCGATTAACTATTCCAAACACATTTTGTCTTTAGAACAAAGTTCGATGACATGAAAACAAAATAGTTTTAGGACCACAGAAAAAAAAAATTAATGAAAACCTAACTGTCCAGAAATGGCTTTCCATTTTTAATTACATGTTGGAAGTTGTATTTATTAAATCGTTATATTTTAATAATATTCAATATAAAGATGGATTTTTTATTGTTACTAGTATAGGCGATGAAATAAGTTTCCCTATATTTGCTCAAATAGAACATATATTTAATCATAATTCAAAAAATTATTGTGTTTGCAAGTGTTGGAAAACTTTAACATATTCCGAAAAATTTTCAGCCTTCAAGGTTATTGAAAATACTGACGAAAAAGAAGTTGTATTCTGTTTTGATAGTCTATATCACGTTTTCCCATATGAATGTGTCAGTCCTTTTAATAATCAAAATGATATGTATATTGTTACTAGGCACGAACATTAAATGTTTTGTTTTAGATTTCAAGTATTAAAACACACATTTTTGTTTTTCTACAAGAATTTCTTTCGATATTCTACTTACCTTTCATATTTTAAACATAACAGTGGTATAAATTCTGCAACGAAGTTTGTCTAACTCCACGGACTGGTTTCCCAGCGCCGTAGCCGAGTTTACCTAACTTCGCAGTGGAGTTCATCTAGCTCCTTATGGCCAATTGCACCACCTTTAGTTAAATCTAAAAATTAACTAAACTGTCAATTAAAAGTTAAACCGGTTTAAAATATTTTATGTTGCACCATTTCTAAATTAGTCATAGTTAATAAACCTTAGCTTAAGCAAGTGAATACAGGGTTGGTAGTAAGAAAATTTAAAGTTTTTATTGTGTATAAGTTTTTACCAGATTATTGGTGTGTTTTGACATAGGTCAAGCGTCTACAATCAGTAAAGCTGGCCACGCGCGGTACCGCGCAGTAGCGTAGAGTCGACCAGGCCTCGCGTTCCACCAGAGTTATTCTGCTAATAGAGATGTTTGTTGCCGCAAATAATTTCGCTCATCTTTTAAATAAAAATTAAATAACACGTGCTCAAACACTTACCACATTAAGAGTCCTCCGTGAAATCACAAAGTGAATAATGTCTGTTAAATATCTGCAACATGAGATATCTTTCAACTGTTGTTTCGGCAAAACTAGTACGGCATGAGGAAAAAATGCGTTTATATGCAGAGAACGAACGTTCTACATCTAGTGACGTAATATTTGCGTAAGTAAAATAATCTTTCAAATAACTTAACGATTCTGTTGACGCACCTTCACAAATGTGTCTTAATGTGCCAAAATCAAAATTTTTCTCAAAAACACTTTCAAATTTTTCTAGAACAGAAACATTTTTTGCGTCTTCAATCGCGCATAGCTGTGCGTGAACATGTTGCACTATTTGTAGAGATTCTTCTAACGGCACCGCAGGATTTTGTAATTTTTCTATTACATCTGCTAGCCCGAAGTAATTGTCGTGAATGATTTTTAAATCCATTTTAACCTGACTATCTTGAAATTTCGACTGGCTTTTCTGGATAGCGGCAGCTTCCTTTGTATCGAATTGTAAAACCACGTTCTTAATATTGTCAAAATATTTATGATAATAAAACGCGGCCTGTAACCATGTTCCCCAACGAGTTAGAATAGGTTCTGGTGGCTCTGGTATACGGGGACACAGTCTGTGAAATTCGCAAATACGTTTCGGTGATTTGACAAATACTGCTTTGGTATGCGCTATTAAAGCGTCTACCTCAGGATAACATTTTCTGATACTATCCGCCACAAGATTGAGAGCATGAATTTTACACGTAATGTGTAACAAATTAGCAGAATGCTTTCTAAGAGACCGGCCTACAGAAAGCATGTTTGCAGCACCATCACTCACTAACATCAAGAGTTGGTTTGTTGAAAGTTCAAACTTGTCCAATGTATTTAACACTAACTTTGAAATTACTTCGGCAGTACACTGTTGTATTCGTTTGGCGACTAATAGAATTGAAGGTGCCGATTGATGAGGTTCCAATTTGCGTGCCATTACATTAAGAACAGAATGTTTCTTCCGATCTGTTGTTTCGTCGACACATAACCACAATTTTTGATCTTTCAACTCCGATTTTATTTTTTGTTCACTATGTTCGCGCGCAGATGGCACAATTCTTGTACGTGACTGGTAATTTGCACTCCGAATAGTTATTCCAAAAGCAGATAAATGGTTCCTTGTCTAGTAAATTAAACGGTATATTACATGCGATAAACGTAACGCATAAATTAAATATAAATTTTTCATTGTCTCGTGCGCAATTTCTTTTTGAGACATGCTTTTCACTATTTACGTGTCGTAGACAATGTTGTCTGGACCAACACATTAACGGGATTTTACAGATTACACATTTAATTTTAGCACCTTCATATATTAAGTCTGGAATTTCTGCAATCAAGTTTGTCCGACCGCAGTCGTTTTGCTGACGAAATCATAATTTTTCTAGGACATATAAACAATTGCGCAAATGACCGGCAGCGAAAATGTCCGTACTGCTCCGCAGACGAAGTAATACTACCGTTCCTCTCGGTCCGAACTGATTCTACGCCGATGCGCGGTACCACTCGTGGCCAGCGTTAATAATCAGTTATATCTTGTCCAATATCTACTTCTTTTTTTTTATAAAATCTGCCGAAACCCAAAAAGGTCCGAAAAAAGATCACCAAATTTTACGACTGAGAAAAAAATACCGTGTTTGAACCTTATAAGGTAATTAGTAGCATATTAGAAAATAAAAAAACAGACAGCGTAGCTTGGAAGGAAAAGGAAGCCGCATGGGAGAAGATAACAGCGGAATTTAATTTGCAAAGCCCAAGTTTTGTAAATAGAGGAACTTCAAGTTCAACACACTGGCGGGTTAACCGAAACCGCTTACGAAAGTTGTAATCATCACAGATGTGAAAAAGATCCTGTCTTTCGTATATTTGTCTTCGAAGGCCGTTTTCTATAACATCAATTTCAAACACTTCATCATCGATGATATCTGCTTCCTCAAAGCCCATCATAATACCAAATAATCCTAACCAATTTATGTATTTATAATAAACAACCGTTAACGACAGATGTTCCAAAAAAAAACAATTAACATAAACGGTTTGAAACTAGCAACGTACAACCTATGTCAAGGGACTTGTCACTATTTTAATACTAATCGGTAGTTAAACCACCGTTTAACATTTCTCGTCTTTCACGCTCTTAAACCAAGCTTAAACTCATGGTGCAACAGAAATATTTATTTAACTGGCAGTTAACTTTTAATTGAATTGAATTTGAATTGAAGGTGCAATTGGCCATTAGAGATATTAACTTAACACTGTATCAGTGTTTATCCAATACAGTGTGTTCTCGTGGCACCATGACGGTGCTTACTTAACTGCGACAAGGAGTTAAGTAACACTGTAACAGAGGATTGCTAATACTGTATTGGAGTAAGTTCAACTCTAGAACGGAGTATTGCTAACACTACCTGGGAATAAACCCAATACCAAAACTGGGTAATTTCAATTTCTTGCGGAAGATAAATCTAACACTGTGACGAATTACAGTTAACTCCGCTCGAAAAAGCTTTACATCGCAAAAAGAAAATTGTAACTTCAAAAATATAACTAACTCCGATATGTGAGTACTGTTACGAAACTGAACAACCCCGTTATTTTTAACTACTTGTGCATTTGGACGCGAGGAAACTACCGGACGGTGTAGAATTGGTATTGGATCCAACTACGTATTTTTGTCTGTTTAAGTTCAACATCTGTTACTCGAATATTGAGAAGAAACAAATACAAACCCTATAAGACACATTTCTACATGAGCTTAATGAAGGTGATCCAAACAGGTGAATGCAGTTTTGTGGAACAATAATGGAAATGTCTAATAATGATCCAAATTTTGTTCACAATATTTTATTTTCTTACGAAGCTACGTTTTGTCTTAACGGATTTGTAAATAGCCATAACTGCCATTATTGGTCGACTGAAAGTCTACATTGATATGAATCATCCGCATCTCGAAGTCATTGCGGGCGCATTTTGGCACGAATATCCCACTTTGATTGTTTTCTAATGGTAATCAACCAGTGACCAATCGTTTCGAATTATTCTCAAGTTCTAATTGCGCATATGCTTCAGACAAATCAATTTTACTGAAAAATTTGCCACCTGCTAAATTTGAACAAATATTTTCTATTTTGGGTATAGGATAGTTATGAATATGCAAATTAGGATTAACAGACACTTTGAAATCGCCACAAATGCGAACTCCTCCATTCTTTTTCAAAACAGGAACAATTGGACTTGCCTAATCGCTATAGTCAATTTGGGTCAAAATTCCCTCCTTAACTAATCTCTCTAATTTATTTTCGACTTTAATTTTTAAATGGTATGCCAAAGGACGTGCCTTACAAAAGACAGGACTAGCGTTGTCTTTTAAATATAATTTTGCTTTGAAATTTTCCAACTTTTCCTTCAAAAATAGTGTTATATCTATTAATCAATCATTGTCCGTACTTTTAAAAGAAATATTATTAACTGGAACATTATTAATAATATTTATTTGTAAAGCTGATAACCATTATCGACCCAATAATGAAGGGCCACCATTTGGTACTATATATAGTTTTAAATCAGCAGACAAGTCATTAAATTGTACCTTAACAATTAAAAATCCTTTGGTTTCTATATGAGTGCCTGTATAAGACGTTAGCTTAATTTTAGAACTATTAATTTTTATATCACTAAAGTATTTACGATAAGTATTGTAAGAAATTAAAGAAACGGGAGAACCTGTATCTATTTCCATTGGTAAATCTACATTTTTTTTTTACAATAATTTTAATAGGCGTTAATTTACTATTAGAAACAACACTGAATAAATTGGCAGAAGAATCCGAGTTACAATCTTCATTAACTTTACCATTATCTACGAATAAGCTACTAAAATCACTTAAATCAATTTTACTATTTTTAATGTAATTATTTTTGTTTTGATGTGAAAAATTTTGACTACTTTGGCTACGACAAACATATTTTAAATGATTTCGCTTACCACATTGATTGCATATGGCATTTTTATAATAACAGTCTTTCGCTTGATGATTTTTTCTACCACAAACTTTGCATTCGGATGAAATTCTCTTTCCTGTTCTCACATTGGAATTTGAAGTGGATGGCTTGCTAAGTTGCGCACGCCGTTTACTGCTCTCGGTCAACGAAGAACCTTTTTACAATGGAACCGGAAGATCCGCCATGATACTTCAACTTCAACACGCAGTGTGGAGTCTACAAATCCAGAACATTCTTTTCAGCTGCTTCCATGTTCCTAGCCATTTCATACGCCGATAATTCAACACTTTTTCCGAAAATAGAGGCTGTTTAATAATTTCGTTTTGCAAACCTGATACAAATTGGTCCCTTAAGTTATCGTCCAAGCTTCCTTTGAACTCGCAACTTTTTGCAAGGTGCTTTAATGCTGCCATATATTGAATAACTGCTTCACCCTTTTCCTGATGTCTTGATCGAAATTTGTGTCGTTCAGCGATTATTGATGGCGTCGGTTCTTGCACTATATTTACCAAGTCCTGATATTCTTTCTCCTCTGGCTTTTCCGGACTGCATAAATCTACCATTAATGCGTAGGTTTCGTCTCCCGCAACCGTTAAGAGCAAAGGAACCTTCATATCTTCCTCTGTTTTATTTACTTTAAAATATTGCTCTAACCGAGCTATATATGTGGACCATTTTTTTGAAGTAGGGTCGAATTTATTAATTTCCCCGAATGACATATTTTTTTACTAAACTATCTAAATTTATTTTCCAACAACACACTATTTAAACTTTTACCTCGTCGCCAATATGTAGTAAATACACGAAGATTCCATCGTAACTGCTTTATTAAAAATAGATATGTATTTTGTATCGACAAATCCACAAAAACTGTACGTACAAGGAAAAGCAAGAAATAACTAAAAGTATCATATGTACATATATAGGGTTTATCAAAATATAATAACAGCACAACAAAACTAAATGAAACACTGAATTCAATTTAATTAATTTACCATAATAGATAGTATGAAAAGAAAATGTATTTAAACGACGATTAGGGTTCGTATGACTTATTAAACAAGAAAGGCTAAAATTCTAAATGTTATTGTTGTAGCGCAAAGTGACAATGTACCAGATGCATACGCATTCATGGAATTCATAAAAAGGAATTAATGTTTTAACGCTAAAACACATGACCACCAAAATTATTATAACTCGTATTTTAAGGTAATGTATTTTATTTTCATCTTAAGTGTATGAGAGAGAACTATACGATAGTAATAAAACGATTAGATATGTAAAATTAAAACAGAGTAGTAAGGAATGCATTATATTTTCAGATAAATGATTTTCATTACGCCTCGTACCCTGTAGCCATAACTTTCGTTTCTTTTATATATTTTTTTCTCAAGATGGCAAACCTAATTGGCATAGTCGTACAATGCAATATTTTTCTTTATAATTCGCAAGAATATTCCCAGGTTATGTATCCTGTCAGAAATGTGTAGATAAATATTATGACGTAACCGGCATTTAAAACATTTTTCCTATTTTTTTTTTGTTAATACAATTGAGTTAAAAAAATACTTTTTATTCACTGCATTTTCATATTACGAAACTTGAAAAAAATGCTCCTGTACCCTATATTTCCCGAGAAGCATCCTACGTAAAGCTTTAACATAAATTTATACACATCCTCTATAAACTTTTTAAAGAACTAATTTGTTGCACCATATAACGCTATAAATATGAAAAATTACAGTTGCTGATTATATGCTGCACACACGCGAAATTTGAACTTTGCCTTCCATTAAATGCTAATGGAATGTAGTTACATTGTTTCTCTTTTCTTTTTAAAAAATAACATACAACATTTATTGCGTAAATTGGTAATTAATAATACGCACTAATAATAACAGCCACGCAATAAAAAGAGATTGTAATTACGTTATTTTTTTCCTTTTAGCAAGATTATTTAGGTAAAGTAATATAGCAAAGCTACTTAAGCATACATTATCCATAATTATAAATAGAAAAATCGATTTAGTTGTATTTAATTTTTATTCCACGTACGAACTTGTTTATTTTGCTTCAATCATTTTCTTATCTAGGTGCTTAGTGACATTTTTGCGTGAACAGCATAAATTTGTAGTTAATGTACCAGGGTTTCCCTAAATGTGCGCCGTGGCGCCCCGGGGCGCCGTAGAGGGTAAACACGGGCATCGCGAGGCACTTCGAAGCTAATGGAACTTTCTAAAACATCTCGACTAGATCATTCTCGTAGCTTGTAGAACTTTTTCGAAAGATATGGAACACTCTCGAAGCACATAGAATATTTCAGAAAAGTATAGAACTTTCGTGAAGTGTATAGAACTTTCTAGTAGACTTATGTAGCATATTGTCGAAGTTTCGCGAAAGTTCTAAGTAGGTGGGGCGGCTAGTATAAATACGGCACCACTTCGGCAAACCAGTTCAGTTCCTAAATAACAATCAAAGAGTAAACATCTGAGAAGAAAAGAACACGGTTTTAAGACGCTCGCTGTCAGAGGAGCGCCCGCTTTGATTCAGTGTGTCGCTTTGTGTTTTTGTAAAGTCGTAGAAAAATGGAAAGATTTTTATTAAATAAGCAAGTCGACAGTTCAAGTAAGAGCGATCAAGCATCGACAAGTGGTGGGGTAGCAAAGAAACGGAAATATAGTAAATACTATGATAACTATTTGAATTTTGGCTTTATTTCAGTAGAAGAAAACAATAAAGAAAGACCGCAGTGTGTGCTTTGTTTAAAAGTTCTAGCGATCGAGTGTATACTCCCAAGTAAGCTAAAGCGATATCTCGAGACCAATCACTCCAACATGGTTGAAAAACCTCGCGAATTCTTTAGTAGCAAATAACAAGATTTACAAAAGCAAAAAGTGTTTTTACTAAACAAACTTCCGTACCAAGCAACGCACTGCTAGAAACTTTTAAGGTCGCATACAGAGTGGCGAAATGCAAAAAACCTCATACCATCGCAGAAGAGCTTACTCTACCGGCAGCTCTTGACATAGTTAATATTATGCTGGGACAATCGGCGGGAAAATTAATTTCAAAGGTATCTTTGTCCAACAACACTATTACTCGAAGAATCCATCATCTGGATCTCAATGATCAATTCTCAGAGAAAATGAAAGGCACGGAATTTGGTCTGCAACTTGATGAGGTTACTGACAGTAACAACGACGCACACCTTATTTGTTATGTACCCTTCCTGTTTGATAATATTATCGTTGAAGATCTTCTGCTCTGCAAAAGCATCATTGAAAGCGCAAAGGCCCAAGACTTATTTGAAATGCTTGACAAGTTTATAGCCGAAAATGATTTGGATTGGGGAAAGTGCATTGGTATGTGTATTGATGGAGCTCGATCATTCTGGTCGCTTATTAGCAGCAAAGCACCGCATGCTATGTGAACTCATTGCATTATCCATAGGGAAGCACTTGCATCAAAGTGGATGAGCTCTCATTTAAATTTCGTATTAGAACGTGTCGTAGACGTAGTAAACTACATAGTAGTAAACTACATAAAAGCTAAGCCACTGAAAACCAGATTTTTCAAAAAACTATGCATAGACATGGGAGCTGAACCCACGGCCTTGCTATACTACTGCAGTTCACGATGGCTTGCCTTATCCCGTGTATTCGAGCTACATCAAGAAATTCACACTTTTCTACAAGAGGAAGGTCATGAAAACTCCAGGTACTTTGCCGAACCCGACTTTTTGCTGAAACATGCGCATTTTGAAACTTGTGGAGAAGGTTGAGGCGTTTAGGAAAGCTGCAGTTGTGGATAAGAAAAATCGATGAAGATAGCGGTCAACATTGTTTCACTGAACTGCACAAACATGTGGCCCGCAATAAAGTTGTTGTTTCACAAGATTTGCTGTCCTTTTTCAAGGAACACCTCACAAAGTTCACTGAGTGGTTTGCAAAATACTTTGAGGAGACAATGTCGAGAAATTTGCGTGGATCCAAGTACCTTTCCATGCTCAAGCTCCTCCAGAATTCACTTCGTAGGAAGAAGAGAGTCTAATTGAACTCTCTTACGACAACAGCCTGAAAACAAAATTCGCTTCTTTCGATTTAATGGAGTTTGGGATATCAATCAAAAATGAATATCCAACTCTTAGTTCAAAAGCTGTAAGGATCCTCATTCCCTTTGTGACAACTTATTTATACGAAGGCGAATTTTCAATTGTAGCTGTAATAAAAAGCAAATATCGCTCAAAAATCGATGTGGAGCGAGAAATGAGAGTGAGACGGAATAAGTGAGACCTTATTCCGCGTTCTGAAAAATTGTATGGCGATCAGCAAGCTCAGCCGTCACATTAACTGACTTTTCGCTGAAGGTTTTGACCACTTATTTCATATTTTTTTGTATTTTCATATTTTAGTTTGATGGTTCTTGTGATTCAATTTTAATAAATGTGAGATTTATCTTAAGAGTTGTTTTCATTTCTGTGCCTGATTTATGTTATTGTACACATATTTTGAAAAGGGCGCCGGGAGAAAATATTAAACCTGTAAGTGCGCCGTGGACTAATAATGTTTGGGAACTCCTGTAATATACCGTTATTTAGATTCTTATTAATATAGAAGATAGCTTTTAAGCTTTTACAAAAGCAATGAAAGAAAAACAATTTTTCAACATATTCGCCATTAAGATTTATACACTTTCGCATGCGTTGGAACTAATTCTCGAAACATTTTTTCCACTCTAAACATGGTATCTCCAAAACAGGGTTTTTAAAGGCTTCAATGGCTTCTTGAAGGGATAAAAATCGAAGTCCATGCATTTTTTGTTTGACATTCGGGAACAAAAGGATATCATTAGGCGATAAATCAGGTGAATACAGGCAATACATTAATTCGTTGTTTTTCTCCTTCAAATAATTGATTGTTTGACGTGCTGTGTGCGAGCTGGCATTGTCATGATGGAGGATGATGCTACGTTATCGATCTGACAAACAAATTGTTGTATGCTATTCAGCATTGACTCTTCTTCGATCCCCCAAAGCAATGCTTACGACATGTCCAGTGCAATGAAAGAAACAAGTAATCATTTTCTTGGAAGTGCTTTGGGAGTGAACAACTTTTATTGGATTCGATTCACCTGGGGTCAACTACATAGTTGACTGTTGTTTAATTTCCGGGTCGTACGAATATATTCAAGTTTCGTCACCTATTGCAACGTTGTATAGGGATTTTGAAGTTCTCTGTCGTATTTTTTGAGCATTTCATTACACCACTTGACACGAGCACTTTTTCGTGTTTGGGTCAAATTATGCGGAATCCATCGAAAACAGATCTTCACATCTAAATGTTCATCTAAAATCGAACGTACTGCAGTCTTCGATATGCCTAAGGACGCCGCTAGCTCACGATAAGTCACATGTCTTCAATCATGTTGCACACAGCATCGATATTGTTTAGAACAACAACCGATTTTAGTCGACCTTCAGGAAATTCCATATAAACATAATACATAACAACATAACATCAGTATTCGTGTCTATGTTTCAAAATTCATATCGACAATCATGGTAGAGCTAAGAATATGAAAATATGGAAGGCGTTGGATTGGTTTCCGTATCGCTGGAAGTAAACACAATCACACAGATCGAGAAAATGTTTAACAAAGTCAATACACTAAAACACAAAATCATTTTAAAATCATATATAAACCTAAATCTCAACACTTGAAACTCGTGTTTTACTGAAATTTGGAACAATGACGCAATTGAAGGAGATTCAATCTTGAAAATAAAATCGTCAACAGAATTTCTCTAATTTCATTATTCTGTAACATCCCAGTATACTCTACTTCTAATTTATGTAGAAATTTACGAGGTAAGCGCCATAAATTCTCGGCCTGATAAGCTTATGCAGGTACTAGCGTATTCAAACTCAGTTGAGTCATAATTGCACACATGCGAGGCCTAGGCTGTATACATTACGGCTCGAAGAGTAGTAGTTTTTAATAGCCAGGCAACGTGACTAGTGCGTGAAAATGACTTAGGTAACGAAAATTGAATACCACACGGTCATTACATTTTTAACAAAAGAAAGGCATACTCCTAATCACATTAAACAACGTTTAGACGGCGTTAATGGTGATGTATCTCCTTCACATTCCACTGTAAAAAAGTGGGCAGAATGTTTCCGTTTGGAGCAAGAATCCTTTGATGATGATGGGCGCCCTAGTCGGCTAATTGAACTGATTACGCCTCAAAACATTTCAATTATTAAAGAAATGGTATTAGAAGATCGCCGTTTGAATGTGAACGAATTAACGGTGGTATCTAACATTTCTGAAACAAGTATTCGCCGAATTCTCCATAACCATTTTGGTATGAATAAGATTAGTGCAAGATGGGTACCGCATCTTCTTTCTGCTCTCCAACGTGAACGTCGGGTCGAATATGCGCGTTCGTTTTCAAACATGTGCGGAGACGACCCGAAACCGATTTTGGAGTCCATTGTCACAGAAGATGAAACAATGGTTCTGTATTATGATCCTCTATCCAAGGGGACGTCGTTTTAAGGACGATAGTGAGTTGCAAGCAGCTGTAATACAACATTTTGAGGGAAAAACTTTAGATTTTTACAAGGATATATAATTATTAATTGATCGTTGTAATAAATGTATTGAAGTTAGAGGAGATTATATTGAAAAATAAAAATTATCGTATTTTACCAAGTATATTTTTTCTATATCAGACCGAGAATTTATGGCGCCTACCTCGTAGTTGTTTTACGCTTCATTATGCTCGAATACCTTTTTGTTCTAACTGTGTCTACATGCACCTTAATTGTAACTTCCCATAAAAACAAGTAACTTCGTTCATTAAATTTTGTTATTATTACCTCTAAATCGTTACAGCAAATGAAACACATTTCCGATTAAAATTAACACTCACAGTTTTAACTATATTTTCACTGAAAATTAAATATAAATGCAACACACGGAGTCTATACTTAAACAGCCAATGAGCACGTTCACGTCGTCGATAACGAATCACCTCAATCATAAAGGCTAAACGAAGGAGGTTAATTGCATGGTGATATTTTTAAATAAGATTCGGAACTGCAACTGTGTTGAAACAGCATACATTTCCATATCGATGTGTACCATGGCTTTAAGCAACTGTAGGTGTAGAAATCCACTTATCTTCATAAGAAATAACGTAGATGTTGTTTTTGTCACATTGGATGTATTTCCTTCTACATAATTTTCAAAAGTAAAACAATAACGACAATAGTAAGAGAATCTAAATACTACATAGTAGTTTCTTGTAATAGACTTTTCAAGGAAATTGCATTTCTTGTTTTATTCATAACCTATTGATTTAGAAATACATCTACACTTTGCATTTATTAAAGGCTAAGGTTGCTGAGGTATTACTTGGCTGGAAAAGAACAGCGTATGCGATTTAATGATTAACTCTCGAAATTATTTCTCATCATGTGTGACTGTTCTCCAGGGCCATTTCTTCTTTCAATATGCACTTGCTTATTACCAAATTCAGAAAATAAATCAAAGGTTTTAATCTACAGTTGAGTCAACAGTTTGGCAATGTCCAAAGACGAAATTAAAAATTAATGTAATTGACGTATATATTTTATCAATGCATAACCTAAAAAAAACATACAACTATTGTCTACAGTGTGGCGCAACTAACAAAGGGTTCGCCGGCAATTGAAACTCACCGATTCATATGAAACTTTGTGGGTTTACAAACCAATTTAGTGTATTATTATTATTATTATATTCAGGCCATGACACAGATGCCTTTAATCACTGCGACCTTAATAGATCTACTGTAACAAAATGCCCTTATCTATGTTAGAATAGTTGGAGGCTTTTGATAAACCTTAGTACTACTTTAGGATCTGCTTCCTTCAGTTCAGTAAGTGCAAGAAATGGCCTACTGAAATGTTGGTGTCGTGTGCGACTAATGGCAACACATTTACATAGGATGTGTTCTGCCGTCTCCAGTGGTATAGACGACAGATTTGATCTTCAGCTTTACCTAGTTTAAGAAAGAGATATTTTAGAGCTACATGCCCTGTCAGAAATTCTGCCAGTAATCTAAGGTCCTCTTTGCTGAACGATAGCGCTATTTTTGCTATCTCTGGCGAGCCTGATGTGAATGCTTTCGTCTGTTTTTGTCCCCCAGTACGAGGCTTTTTGATTGTTCTCCCATGCCTTAATTGCTTGTTTTATGTGGCTCTTTTGGAGACCACCGAAGAGGTTAGGACCAATGAAAGATATGTTCGCTGCTTCTTTGGCCAACTTATCTGCCTTTTCATTTCCTTCGTTCCCTTGGTGGTTTGAGACCCACGGCAACGTTGCCTTAGTTGTGTACACATTCGTGTATCAGAGCAGATTCGTATGTGTAGGCCTTAATGGCCTTTAGAACTGCCTGACTGTCGCTATATATATTTATAGTTGCGCCTCGTATGCTGCTTCTTTGGCCAGCTTATTTGCCTTTTCATTTCCTTGGCTCGCTTGGTGGGTCGAGATCCATCGCAAAGTAACACAGTTATTGCGTCCCAATTGCCTTAGATTGTGTACAATTTAGTGTAAGAACAATGGTAATTCTTTTAGGTGTTCCATCGCCCTCTGTCGAAGTGTACGGAACACAATCCTCGCTATTTGCTCTGAAAGTATGGGAAGTAATCAAAATTACTTTTAAACCACGTTTTATTAGCATTCAATGATAGCGTCAATAGTTTTCTCCTAGATACTACCAGTAAAAATGTTTATTTGCTAAAAAACTATAAATTACTATTTGAATTTAGAGATACGTATATATTGTCTTCCGTGAAATCATTCAATTTGCAGAAGAAACACAACTGGGCTACATCCAGTAACTAAAACAACGATGTTTTATCTGTAAAACAAATTCATAACGATTGAGGAATTTGACTGAAAACCAACGGGATATGTCCCACAAAACATTGAAGAATTTCGAGGTAGACTAGAGGATGCCTTTGATATAATTCCTGGAAGAACCCTACAAAGGGCAACTGCCCTTTGCAGGGTTCTTGCGGCATTTTGAACTCAAAATGCCGGAAAACGTGCCCGATTGTGCATTAATGAAAATGGCCAGTTATCATTATTATCTACCATAATTGTTGGTTTATTGTTTTATTTTCTATTATTATTACTGTTGTTATTTTCATTTATTGTTACAAATAAGGTACAAAATTTACATAAACTTTGCAACACACGTTTAATTTACCATTTGTAAAATGCTGGTTTTCATTCAAATTCCTGTTAACATAAACTTTATGCGGCTTGGTAAACGATCGATTCTCGACCAAGTGTCTATCAAGATATAGAAAAATGATACGATGTGACTATTGCCGTTCTGGATATAATTGTAAATATCTTGTACTCGCTATTGTTATATTTCAGTTCGATGTATAAAAAGTACTTAACATATCTCGTTTCTCTTCGTTAGTGTACTACATTTTTCTCTTACTAATGAACGATAATTGAAATGCTAAGCAGTTTAGAAATTTCATGGCTGCCTTATTTAATCTTAAAATGTAATCTTCGTCAATTCTAGCCTGTGCAGATGATTTAAAAATTTTTTATGCCCATTAAGAACTGCAATGGCGTTATTGAATTATATCCTAACCTTAATACAATCACCGATTGGTCTACCTCTCCCAAGTTACTGGTGAATGTGATCAAGTGCTGCTACATGGAGGAATTCATTCACAAGGAAATTTAATTTCATTCCTTCGATATACTCCACCAATAGTCAAGTACTTCTAAGAGTTTTGTGATTTTGGAGTTATTTTCGATAGTCGCTTAAGTTTTGGGTCGCATATTAACCACCCTTGCATTTCTGCATCGAAAGTTTTAGGGTTCGTAATGCACACCTACAAATACTTCGAGAATATATCTTTGTTGTAAACAAACTCGAATATACTTCGCGTGTTTGGTTACCCCACTACATCTATTTACAGCTGAAGATTGAGAAGATTCAAGGGAGATTTCCCAAATTCTTATAGTTGATGGAATCTACATGGTGCGGAACATCGATTATGGTGCTCTTCTCGATCGGCATGGGATGCATACCGCGGCTTCTCGTCGAGAGCGACAAGCCGCACGTTTTACATGGAAGTTGGTGCATGGAGTTATTGATTGTCCCGAATTACTTTCTTCATTTAATTTCAAAATTCCTCGCAGTTGTTCACGTTCTCCTCCTACTTTCTCCCTTACCCATTAATTCTATATGCCGCGTAACCGATACACTCTATGATGATTAATGACCTTAGCGTTTATTTTTGTTTTCTATTTTCTCTTCAATTATTATTGTTATTGTACGTATTCTTGTTTTGTATATTGTTGTCCTGTAACCGAGACCCGTTGGACAACAAAAACTATTATAATTTTATTATTATTATTACACTTATGTATACACGTCGGTTCAGATACGAACTAGATATTGCCTTTGTGAATGGCAACAGAGCATTCGAGTCTCACTGGATAGATCGCATCCAATCGCAGTATATCATAAGCCGAGCACGCGGTACGCACCCTTGCCTGTTCAATTACGTAATATTATAATTCAACGCCTTCTGACAAAATGTATTAATACAGAATTACTGCGTAATTTTTCTGTATAACCAGATTATGTTAGAAAGTACAGTTTCTTATATTCATTTTGTTGCTGCTATACGATGTAGGAGAACGAAAAAGTAATTCTAAGTAGGAAAATGAACAACGATTCTTATAAAATTAAACTAAAAAAAAATAAATTCTATAATTATATAAAATAAATTGAAATTCTGTTACTTTATTAAAGGGAAATATCTCCTGGCAATATTGAACTTTATTTGTTGCGTTTCAAAATACGCTTCACAGTACTTCTACTAATACCGATTTCGTCTGAAAATTTCCGGCTAATGCAAGGTTCGCCCATTTCAACTAACGAACAAACCCTCACTTCTCTCCCCTCTCGCTCGGGATGCGTTAGAGGGATTTGAGGCTGTTCGTCTGTTTGTTGGTATTTATATATGGCATTATTCTGCGGTGATATAAACTGACATAATGTATAGAGCGGGCCAAATTGCGCCATCCAACAGAATCGGAATCAGGCGCAACGGCCGCTTACAAGTATATATATATATATATATATATATATATATATATATATATATATGTACACGCTGAGGTGTTTTTATTTTCATTATGATTTTTTATTTGATTGAAAACGGTATGCGTTGTAAATGGGATGTAATAAGGAAATAACTGAGAAACTGAACGCTTTTTTTATTCTGTTGTACTTAATAATGTAACTGTAAATAAAGATATAATAAATAAATTCTATCCTTCTTAATAATGCGGATAGGCTTGTTTAAAAAGTTGCACCATCAGATAAGTTTCCACATTTGCCTCGGTGAAGGATGTTCGCCGAGACGAAAAAATGTTCTTATATTTCGAAAACGACCGTTCCACGTCTACCGAAGTAAGACAGTCGTAATTAAAATAATCTTTAGACTTAGTCAAGGAATCTGCAGATGCCCCATCGCACATTTGTCTTAATCTCGTGTAGTCCGGATTCTTTTTTAAAATACTATCGAACTTAGCTAAAACTCGTCCACTTGTTGCATCGTTTATACTGTGTAACAATGTACTAACTTCGTCCACGACTTGCACTGATTCTACCAACGACAATCCAGAATTTTGCAAATTTTCTATCGCGTCTACTAACCCTTTGTAATTGTTGCTAATATTCTTTAGATGTGTTTCAACAGAAATATCGAGAAATCCCTTCTGGCTCATCCTAATAGCTCTAGCTTCGGCAGGGACGAATTGCAAAATATCGGATTTGACTTCTTGAAAATGTTCATTATAATAAAAAGCGGCTTTTAACCACGTTCCCCAACGCGTAAGAATGGGCTATGGTGGTTCTCGAATACCAGGGCATAACCTGTGGAATGCCCTAGTCCTCTTAGGACTTTTGAGAAACACTTTTTTTGTGTTTGCTATTAATGCATCCACCTCCGGGTAACACTCTCGAATAGTTTGTGCCACAAGATGTAAAGCATGGACTTTACACGTAACATGTAAAAGTCCTTCACACTTTTCTTTAAGGGAACGGCCTACACTACACATTGTTGCTGCACCATCGCTCATGAACAACAACAGTTGACTGGTTGACACTTGAAATTTTTGTAACGTTTCGAGAACTACGGCCGTAATTGCTTTACTAGTACACTGTTTTAATCTTCTGCTGGCTAATAGAATTGCAAAATTTGGTTTAATAGGATCTAATACGCGCACTATTATATTCAAAATAGAATTTTTTTTGCAATCTGTCGTCTCATCAAGACATAGCCACAGCTGTTTATCTTTTAATTCGGCTTTAATTCGATTTTCAATGTCCTCACGTATTCGTGGAATATCTCTCCGTAACGCTGTCCGAGATGGTAGTATCCACTCGGTATTGTATGTACCCCAGAATTTTCGAAATGCTTTTTTATCAAGTATACGAAGTGGTAGACCACATACCATAAACGTTAAAAGCAATTCTAATTGAAATTGACGTTGTTGTGACACACCATTTCTTTTATTTCTGTGGTGTGCGCTATTTATATGTCTTTCACAATCACGTTTGCTCCAGCACAGTAGTTTCTTTTTACAAACTTTACAGAAAATTGTACTCCCATTGTAGTGTAAATCCACAATTCACTAAGAAATTTATTAACTTTCGTAGGTAATGGCCGTTTATTTTAATAGTTACGTTAGACATAATCACTAAAGCGAGCACACCGACGCTTGTTTCTAGTATGCCACGAAGTGGTGCAAACGTAACATCTGCAGACTCGTCATTTGTTGATGAATAGAGCGCGTCATCTGTAAATGAATAAGCGCGCTGTTAGTTCGTAGCCGTCGATGAATGAACTTTTTTTTTGTAGTGGCCCACTGTGAACAACGCCCTATTTATCAACGAACACCCAAACTGCAGGTGTATATTTGCGCGTCTTCACGACGTAATAGACAGTGGTTTTGGTCCTCGTCCTAATAATTACATATTTAAATTACCTATGTTTACATACATATATGCGCCCGGCAACCTGATTGCGAACCTGGCGCGTGGCGCTCTTGGCCCGCTCTAATAATGTATTCGAAATCCACGATCTCTTGTTAGAACCTTACGAGCGCACAGAAAAACGAAGAGTGCATCAGATAGGCTACAGCAGTTGCGCGCGGCGAGGCTGGCCAGCGGGGATAAATGCAAGGACGCCAGATCGCGTTACGTACAATATACACTATCTCGCAGCCCGGGAAAGCGTGAACCTACGAGTATAAAGAAAATATTAGCTTCAGAACAAATACATATTCATAATGTTAGAAATTTGAAAAATTTAAAGACACCCCCTTTCAATCATAGAGCTTTGTATGAAAGATTTTTCAGTTTTTGTGTCGATAATTTATATAAACCATTGCTTATCTACCTAGAAATAAAGCTCCTAGTAATGCTTTTAAGCACGCCATCCGTAAATTGTCTTTGAAGTATCTATTACTTTTGCTGTTGCCTATTACCCTTGCTGTTATTTTAAGATAGATTGCAAAGTTTTAGCTAACTGTAAGTTAGTTTCTTTTCCATTATGTACTTTGTTACAGATATTTTTTAGTTTTTATTAAAGGTTAGGTGGTAAAGGAGAGACAGTAATGCTTACTGTTTAGTTTAATTCTCATGTCTTTTTTCTCCTTCATGATAATTTTTTGTTGTCTTTTTTTCTAAATATACTTAAGCAATTTAGTTTTCAAATGAAATAAATGAATAAAACAAACATGCCGACCGACGTGCATATCGTAATTAAAATCAAGCATTCCTATTACATTTTCAATAGGTGGTGAATATACATCTTTTCTCTTTTTGGATTAAGTTAATTTTTTTTCCTTTTTTTTCTGTTCCGAAAACTCAGAGATAAAGTGACTCAATGCACATGCACAAAAGGCTCAAGAAAAACGCAGCTGCTGACAAGCATACATACAGGGCAGAGACGATTTCGTGATTATACTTAAACACATGCACTGACTGTACTGAATTGAAATTTATATATTAAAGTCGATCCCTCTGCGGCCTTGACAACGAGACGTTCTACAAATAAAAACTCTGATTGTATCTATCCCCTCAAGGTTCCTTGTAAATGCGGTAAGTAGGGGTTGCGTACGGGCGATACTCGCTTGTTTCTCCGTCTCTCTCTCTTTTTCTTGTCTTTTCGGTTCCGCTAACAAGAACGACCCGACGTTGTGACAAAACGCAGTACATACATACATACATACAGACTAAACTTGAAGCTAGAAAGAACCTCTGTGGGTTGCGGATGCATGAAAGTGTAATTATTTCGGGTACGAAAGACTAGTTTTTTCCTCTTTCAATTCAGTCTTCTGGTTATAAGCGATTACTTCTAGTGGATAATATGCTAAGTTTATTATTCAAAACACATAAAAGAGCAATCCGCACTGCACTCGATGAACAATTTGCTGTTAAATAATAAATCCACAGTGCTAGCCGTAGTCGCCAAAAGAATCCACCTCTTCAGCGCTTCAGGTGAAAATAACTAGGTTTATCCAAGTGTAAAATAATTTAAATGTTGCGGGATTTCTCCCGGCGATGTTTTCGATACTATCAAGTTTCACCGGCTCTTGCTAAAGTAAAATGGACAAGAAAAGTTCAATTTCAACGAAGACGTGTACAATACAGCTTGGTAATAATTAACCTGGGCAAACATGCGGTAACAGCCAGAGGCGTGGCGAGCGTATAAAAGTTTACACATAAAATAGAAGGTAAGAAATAAATTATAAAACGTGCTAAAACACTTACTATTTTAAAAGTCTTCCGTGAAATCACAAACTGTTAAATATTTGTATCATTAGATATGTTTCCACAGCTGTTTCAGTCAAATGAGTACGACGTGCGGAATAAATGTTTTTTAATGCCGAAAACGACCGTTCGACATCTAGCGATGTTATATTTGCATATTTAAAATAATCTTTGAAACAACTTAATGCATCTTCACACGCACCTTCACAAATTTGTCTTAACATAAGAAAATCGGAGTCTTTCTCTAAAACACTTTCAAATTTTTGTATTACACACCAATTTGTTTCGCCTTCTACAGCGCATAACTGCGTGAACATCATTCACAATTTGAACAGAATCCACTAGCGACATCGAAACATTTTGTAATTATAATAATAATAATAATAATAATAATGTTTATTGTCCAACAGGTAAACCCAATTACAGGACAAATATACACATTGTGAACACAATACATATTGATTTAAAAACATGACAGAACTATACAAAAAACTATTATGTTTCGTGTATCATGGCGCCAACTCTCCGGTGAAAATATCACTAAATATCTTCTCAGCGTTCCTGATCATGTGATAGATTGGCGACCGCAAACGAAGATTGGTCCTCGGTGTCGGCATAGTAAAGGTTGGAGTATAACGAGATGCTATTCGAGGTACGTTGAATCCTATGTGGGAGACCAGCTGCATACAGTCGATCGTATCATTTAATAATTTGTGTAAAAATCGGGCGCTATGGTAATCACGACGGGATGACAATGAACGAAATTGATGCGATTCGAGAAGGGTGTTGTAAGAAGTATGCCAAGGCGGATATTCGCCATTAACTTTGAACGACAAGAATTTGAGGAATCGACGCTGAACACGTTCAATTGGAGCTTGATGGGACATATAGAAAGGATACCAAACAATAGAGGCATACTCCAATTTCGAGAGTACAAATGCAAAATAAAGGGATTTTAGCACTAGTGCGTCATTGAAGTATTTGGACGTTCTCATAAGAAAACCCATCATTTTAGAGGCAGATGAACAAATTTGTTCAATATGTATGTTAAACGATAAAGTTGGATCAAAAGTGACACCTAGATCTTTAAGATTGGTAATCTTGTCGATGGAAATATCGTTGATTTGATAAGTGGAGATATATGGATTTGTTTTTCTCGTGAAGCACATAAAATTACATTTACTAGAATTTAATGTCACTCGGTCAGTATATTAATGCTCGTCTGAAGACTCTCGATATCTTGTTGGCAGTTAATATTACAAAACAGTTTAACATCGTCGGCATAAGCGAGGACATGGCAAGATAAGGATGTTAAGAGGTCGTTTATGTATAGAATGAACATCAATGGACCAAGATTGGATCCTTGTGAGATACCGCTGCTAGATACAAATTCAAACGAATTAAATCCATTATAAAATACATAGTTAGTTCTTTTCACCAAGTAAGATTTAATTAACAAGGAGAAGTTGGGAGCTAAACCAAACGAGTCCAGTTTATATAGAAGTAATTCATGACTGAGAGTATCAAATGCATGTGAGAAGTCGGTAAAGATAACGTCAACTTGTCCGCAGTCATCTAAAGTTTCGCTTATAAATTGTGTGAAACAGGCCAGGTTTGTTACTGTCGAGCGTCCCTTCACAAAGCCGTGTTGGCAAGTTGCGATATGTGAGCGAGTGTTCCTGTATATCGTAGTATATATATTGTGAATAGTTTGTAAATCTCTTTTAACCTGACTATCTTGAAATATTTCCTGGCTTTTTTTGATTGCTCCAGCTTCTGTCGAACTGAATTTTAAAACTACCTTCTTTACTTGATCAAAATATTTGTTGTAGTAAAACGCAGCCTGCAACCATGTTCCCCAACATGTAACAATCGGCTGTGGTGGTTCAGGTAAATCAGGACACAGTTTGTGAGATAGTCGAGTACGTTTCGGGGACTTTAGAAACACTGCCTTTGTACTAGCAATCAATGCATTTACCAGTGGAAAACATGTAGGAATCGTTTGTGCCGCAAGATTTAGAGTATGGATTTTACACGTTACATGTAAGAAGTTACCACTGTGTTCCTTAAAAGATCGGCCCGATGAACGCATGTTTGCGGCACCATCACTCATAAACATTAAAAGTTGCTTAGTTGAAACTTCAAATTTGTTCAATGAATTTAACACCACCTTTAAAATCTCATCGGCAGGACAGTTTATAACTCTTTTGGAAGCAAGTAAGAAGGAGGATGACGGTCGATGTGGTTCCATTGTATGTACCATTACATTAACCACAGAATGTTTTTGACGATCTGTTGTTTCGTTCACACACAACCACAGTTTTTCATCCTTCAATTCCGTTTTCATTCTTTTTTCTATATGTTCACGAGCAAATGGCACTACATTTCGTATCGATGTCCGACTAGGTAATTTACAGTCCGCATATTTATTCCAGAAGGAGACAAATGCTTCTTTGTCTAGTAAACGAAACGATAGATAACATAAAATAAGAGTAACACATAAATCAAATGTAAATTTTTCTTGGTCTCGTATGCCACTTTTTACAGAAGAATGCTGTTTGCTTTCGATGTGACGTTAGCAATGGCCTCTGGACCAACACATTAAGGGGATTTTACAAACTAGACATTGAATTTTAGCGCCATCAAAAATTAAATCCGGCATGTCCACTATAAAGTTTTTAACTGTCTGCCATTGATCGTTTTCGCGACGTACCTAACTACGACATTTTTAAAGCAAACATAAGCGTACAATTACGAAATAAGTTACGACAGCCTACATATACACAGAACTACTTGCACACAGCATCGATTTAGTACTGACGCTGTGAACGCGTGAAATAAATAATCGCCGACTCGGCACCACATATCTACTACACTCACTGTTACTGCTGTTTGCCCAGACTAGTAATAATTATGACATTAATTCTTCGAACCTTTGCCTATAAAAGTTACAAGAATTTACACAGAGGAAACTTTGAAAATAGTATCTTAAGGATAAGCATGAATTCCTTAAAGCTTGATATCGGTATGTAGATAATGTTTTAGTTATTGCATATCGGACATTGGTTACAAAATCTTAATAGTATGTCTCTATAAAATCGTTGTTATAATTGTTATTAATTGCAGAAGCTTTGTTAATGTACGCCGGAATACTGGATATCAGAAAAATAAAACTGCTGACGTTGGAAATGCGTTTTTGTATTCTGATACGTACGTCCATTTTAACAGACTGTTAACTTGTTCTATTGAAAAAAATTATTGTAGGTGGGTGGCTAAAAATAATAGCCGCATTGTTTTTGGCAGTTTCAAAACTATTTCATATTGTCAACGTGGTCTTAAGTACTGCAAACGTTGCACAGTGGGGCATTGGACAGGTAAACCTGGTCATAAATGGATGTTGTGAATTATTTACCCTTCAAATCAAATTATTTCTGGAAACTACCTGGTTAATACTCTAATTTTGCCCACCCATTAAACTTTAATTGGAAGTGCAGGAATTGAAATATTGTCAGTTGTTTTCAAGCTTTTGAAGTAATAGGTGTGTGATAGTTAACACTTTAATTGCTAGGTGAAGCTAACATGCATCTGAATTTTTTCGTTTACAGCGCCATGTGATGCTCACTTGCATCACACGTTGAAAAGTTTTAGAGGCCGTGTTATCTACTGTAGTTTCTCGTTCTTCGTAACTTTATACGCTCTAGCTAATACATGTAGTCTCTTGTATCCAACAATATATTTACCCCTTTGATAGCATATTGGGTTGCTGTTTTTCGTAATATGACATATTAAAAACTTTTCCGCGACTCTTTAACACAAAATGAACAAATGCAGTCTCATAGATGAATTATAGTGCATACAAATTTGCGTGTTTTTACTTGCTAGATCTTGTCAACTTGTGAAGAAGCTGAGATGCTAACGTGCGTTACGTACCTATCCCCAACAACTCACAACATGCGGGGCCGCGCGAAGCTAAGCAGCATCTCACTAAAAAAAGAGTAAAATTGCACAATTTTCAATGTTTTTCATTTCATCTACTAGATTACATACACAAACGATAATTACGTAAAAAAAAGTAGTTGGCACTCGAATCTCATTTCTGAATTTGTATTGTGGCGATTAGCGTATAAAGTGAGTGTTGTAGAACGTAACAATCAGTTCCGCTTTTCTTTGCTATAGGTTTTTAGATCAATCTGGGATTCTGGCATTAACATCTACCCATTTAAATATATTTTTAACGTAGACTGTGACGGTAACATAACAGTGCTTTGTTGCATTTTAATTTTCTGGCTATGTATGTTCACCATACTTAAAATGAACCTACTTTTTAAAATTGATTTTTGTTATATTTCCAAACCTTACGTTCAACTTTAATTTGAACATCAGTATGTTTAATTTATCGACACCAAAAGATTCTGGAAGTTCACGGTTTCGTATTTTATAATTAAGAAACAAAAATGATTACCAATAATGCAATCCTGAAGTTATTAGTTCTTCGCCCTGCTTCACTTCAAATAATACGACATAACGCAATAAAGGTTTTGATAATCTGTTTTTGTTGTTATGCGAAGTTGGCTCAGAAAGAGCGCCAATTTTTTTCCTGTGGCGCCAAGTTGAAAGGAGCTTGTTGCTAGATAACGTAATCATAACATTTACCAAACTGTCAAATTCCCCAAACCTAAAGGCATAAATTATTCTTGTTACTTATTATATCCTGCATTTTTCATACCTTCGTTCTTTGCTCTTGTTATTATTTCCTCTTGTTTTCTTAATTGTTATTTATTTTGCTTTATCAAACTTTATTGCAATTTATTTGTTATGGTAGGTTTGTTTAAATTTGTCAGTTTTTAATAGACAACGTGCTTATTTTCTAGTTTTTTATAAACGTCAAGTATTTTTAATATTCGATGAAATTACAACGAAGTGGAATATAATAGACCCTGCCGTTGTACAGCCGGAAATATTTTAACTTTACGGTTAGTAAGGCAGGATAGATACGATAAAATCTGCAGAACGAAATGCTTTGATAGAAAATAATAGGTTTGTTCGAATCCGACGCCTCAGAACAGTTCGAGATCGTTCCAGAATTATAAATTGTTAGTAGTTGTATGCACATGTCTATGAATTCCAGTTCTAATATCGGAGTAGGTTCGAACGGGTTTGTAAGAGAGAATTGTGTAACTATGGTAAAGCAAAATAACTAGATTTCAAGAATTATCTTTGCAACAACCGGGCTTTATTATGTATTTCTTTTGAATTTATAAATCAAATGAAGCTAACTTTACGATATTTCCACGACAAATACAGCACATATGATTTGGTACATGATTTTTTCTTGCTTTGAAAATCTGTGAATCTAAACATTTACTAAAAGAATAACCGGAAAAGATTATGGAATACCTTAATTTCGTAAATAAGTTAGTTATGAAAACTAATTTATATGCACAGAATATTTTTCTTATCGTAATAATGACTGCGAATGCTTATGTTCGGCGAGAATTACAAATACCTGCTCTACTGCAAGCACTGATAGGACCGTTCGGAACGGAATTTGTATTACGAATTGTGTGGAGTTCAAACAGCGAACTAACAGTTCTCAGAATTTGTAATTCTAGAACTGCACGGCTGGAACAGTGCACTCGTAACACACATGCGCAGTAGTTCTAGAATCGCTCAGTACTGCAGGTTCGAACAAACCTAATAAGACTTAAATTATTTGATAATTTGTTGTGCAATCACGGCAAATAAGGTGATAATTTAAATAATGTTAAGGTTGACAGCAATTTTGCATAGTTCGTATGCCAAAGCCATTCTAAAAGTGACAACAAAGTTCGATAAAGTGAAGAAATAACAATGATTAATAAAACGCGATTTATATCCTAATTTGATTTAAAATATGCTGATTCTTGAATCTTTTAAAAATGTAGTGCAAAACATTCATTTTGCAATCCTTTCCTTGAAGTTGTGTACATTATTTTGACGATAACGTAGACAAATCCATAGAGAAGCCTGGTAGAAATTTCATTTTCGAAGAGCTAGCAACACTACCCACTGCAGTATTAATATAGAGTTCGCAACTTTTTTGTTTTTAACGTAGTTATAAACTTCTTTAGTTATTTAGTGAAATACATTCAATTTCTTTTCTGTGAAGCGGTATTTTATTGGTGATATTTAAATTTACTTCACACACCCCCTAACGACAAATTCATCCAAAAATATATCGGGATTACCGAGAGCGGCAGACGTGGCAAAATGTTTTAGGTGATTTAGCCCCATCGATATTAGCAATATGCCAAAATTTTCTAATCTCTGTAATTCATAGTGTTTTAGATATCGGTATGAATTCCTGGAGAAGCTGGACTAGTAGGTAATACAATCTACGATGCATTATTGCCGCCAATTCGCTTCATGTGTGCGAGTAAGTCTCTTTGTTCTGAAAGTGACTTCTGCAGAAAACATTCACATTACGACATCCTTGAATGTCAGACGCAAGGTTCGTTCATAATTACAATTACGTTCAAGTTACTTTTCGTCCGTTCAAACACAAATAAATTAAGTGCAATCAATGTAACACGTAATGCAAACAACTTTATACTTAATGTTATTGCATTTTCACGATTAAGATAGAATACACAATTTATCATCGTTAAGAATTTATTGTATAACGTAGAAGTCTCCATTAAAGTGGCGTAAACCTAATTGGGACCACGCAAAAATATAGCATGCCCAAAAAACTTCCTCTATTTCAATTTATGAACTAATTACTAAAGCTGGCCACGAGCGGTACCGCGCAGTAGCGTAGAGTCGACCAGGCCTCGCGTTCCACTAGAGTTATTCTGCTAATGGAGATGTTTGCTGCCGCAAATAATTTCGCTCATCTTTTAAATAAAAATTAAATAACACGTGCTCAAACACTTACCATTTTAAGAGTCCTCCGTGAAATCACAAAGTGAATAATGTCTGTTAAATATCTGCAACATTAGATATGTTTCAACTGTTGTTTCGGCAAAACTAGTACGGCATGAGGAAAAAATGCGTTTATATGCAGAGAACGAACGTTCTACATCTAGTGACGTAATATTTGCGTAAGTAAAATAATCTTTCAAATAACTTAATGATTCTGTTGACGCACCTTCACAAATGTGTCTTAATGTGCCAAAATCAGAATTTTTCTCAAAAACACTTTCAAATTTTTCTAGAACAGAAACATTTTTTGCGTCCTCAATCGCGCATAGCTGTGCGTGAACATGTTGCACTATTTGAAGAGATTCTTCTAACGGCACCGCAGGATTTTGTAATTTTTCTATTGCATCTGCTAGCCCGAAGTAATTGTCGTGAATGATTTTTAAATCCATTTTAACCTGACTATCTTGAAATTTCGACTGGCTTTTCTGGATAGCGGCAGCTTCCTTTGTATCGAATTGTAAAACCACGTTCTTAATATTGTCAAAATATTTATGGTAATAAAACGCATAAGAACGTATAAGAATAGGTTCTGGTGGCTCTGGTATACGGGGGCACAGTCTGCGAAATTCGCGAATACGTTTCGGTGATTTGACAAATACTGCTTTGGTATGCGCTATTAAAGCGTCTACCTCAGGATAACATTTTCTGATACTATCCGCCACAAGATTGAGGGCATGAATTTTACACGTAATGTGTAACAAATTAACAGAATGCTTTTTAAGAGACCGGCCTACAGAAAGCATGTTTGCAGCACCATCACTCACTAACATCAAGAGTTGGTTTGTTGAAAGTTCAAACTTGTCCAATGTATTTAACACTAACTTTGAAATTACTTCGGTAGTACACTGTTGTATTCGTTTGGAGACTAATAGAATTGAAGGTGCCGATTGATAAGGTTCCAATTTGCGTGCCATTACATTAAGAACTGAATGTTTCTTCCGATCTGTTGTTTCGTCGACACATAACCACAATTTTTGATCTTTCAACTCCGATTTTATTTTTTGTTCAATATGTTCGCGCGCAGATGGCACAATTCTTCGTAACGATGTTCGACTTGGTAATTTGCACTCCGAATAGTTATTCCAAAAGCAGATAAATGGTTCCTTATCTAGTAAATTAAACGGTATATTACATGCAATAGACGTAACGCATAAATTAAATATAAATTTTTCATTGTCTCGTGCGCAATTTCTTTTTGAGACATGCTTTTCACTATTTACGTGTCGTAGACAATGTTGTCTGGACCAACACATTAACGGGATTTTACAGATTACACATTTAATTTTAGCACCTTCATATATTAAGGAATTTCTGCAATAAATTTTCGAAGTTTGTCCGACCGCGGTCGTTTTGCTGACGAAATCATAATTTTTCTAGGGCAGATAAACAATTACGCAAATGACCGGCAGCGAAAATGTCCGTACTACTCCGCAGACGAAGTAATACTACCGTTCCTCTCGGTCCGAACTGATTCTACGCCGATGCGCGGCACCGCTCGTGGCCAGCGTTACTAATTACGCATTGTCTGCTATCTTAGTACGTTACTACATCTTTCTTACCATTACAAACCCGTTACTTCTCCAGTTTGAATTCAGTTCAAACGATTTTCAACAGTGATTTTAAAATTATATGCAAGTCATCCATTTCTTCAAACGCAATACAATATTTGAATAAATGTAGAGGTAACGGTTAGCTTTGTCCATCACGTACCAGCAGATAATTTTCTGCAAACTGGAAGGAAACCTTAAAAATCGTCAGTCCACATACAACAGCTATATGAAATATATTTATCTATTTCTAAATTCAATGAACAGAAACTATAATTTATTTATTTATTTATTAACAAACAGGTGTTTACGGACGAAACTGCACCCTGATACCCAAAATACAAAAAATTAACAAATTAATGAATTACACAGGTACACGTATACACATGAAATGGTATATTACGTGGAGAAAAATGTATTGCGAAATTTGTGTTAAGAAAATATCTTTACTGTGACAAGAATATCTTGAACAAATCACACACTGAAACATTTTTATTGTGAAAGAAGTTAAAGAATAGTATTGTTAGTATAACAAGTCGTTTATTAAATGTTATTACAATAGGTTGTAACACTACTCCAATATTCCACATCTACTTTTTAAAGTAAATTGAAAAATTAAAACATAAGTATAAGTCTGAATTGTAATTTTTACAATATATACTATTTTTTCCGATGCCGTTTTCAACATTTTCCTTGTTAATACATATACCCACAACCACAACCATAACGCGATAAAACACAAATGTCAAATTTGTGTTTTATTATCCGTAATAAACCCAGTAGTTACTTGTCATGCCTTAGGGCATGCGCCCATTAGTGATTTTTGTCACGCAGCAGTTTCTTGTGCGCCAACGAATAGGTGATTGTCATGGTGACTTTTTACAAATTTTCAATTTAGTTTCAAAATGGACTTCAACGATATTGCAGTTGTGTGCGCTCTTTTAATTAAATATCGAAAAAAACATAAGAAAAAATATTACTGGGTTCATACAGTTTGGAGTGATCAATTAATGTCGGGTAAATTTTACATCTTGCAATTGAAGAATTATCCTAAGAAGTTTAGATACTATAGAATGAGCATAAAAAGCTTTAACACATTACTGCAGCTTTTGACACCGATTACTTTTCAAAAGACCTTTTTCTAAGAATCACACAAAATGTAAGTAATGCAGAAAATAATGCATATTTAAAATGTATTATGAACACATACGTGTAATAATGTCAAAAGAATAACACAAAAAATACAACATAGCCTTTCTCAAAGTGGTTGTTACCGGTATGCGCATATGAGAGTAATAGTTTCGTTACGGGGAAGTTGTCTGCTCAAGAAACAAAAAAATCACTCTACTGTGACGTCGCTTGGTGTGCGCATCTTCATGCCTTTACCAGCTCATACGGAAGAATGACGGGTTGTCGCGTGACAAAAATCACCAGTGGGCGCATACTCTAAAGGTCTATTGGCCTATATGTTCAACTATAAAAACGAAAGAAACGTGTCAGAAAGGTGAATGTGATCGATGTTCGCCGTGGTGAGAAAATGAGTTTATATTTTGAAAAAGAGCGTTCAACATCTACCGATGTTATACATGCATGATTAAAATACTCTTTGTACTTAGTCAGTGGATTATTCGATATACCATCACAAATTTGTTTTAGTGTGCTAAAATCGGAATCTTTCTGTAGCACACTCTCAAACTTTTCTAAAGCGCAATTATATTTTGCGTCATGTATAGTCAGTAACTGTGTATGCACTCCGTCCATAATTTGCAGAGACTCCAATAATGATAACGATCTATTTTGTAATTGGTCTATTGCGTCAGCTAATCCTTTATAGTAGCTACAAATATTTTTTAAATCTGTTTCAACGGAAATATCTTGAAATTTTGACTGGCTCTCCTTAATAGCTGCAGCTTCGACAGGATTGAATTGTGCAACAACAGCTGTTACTATTGTGAAATGTTCAGCATAATAAAAAGCTGCCTGCATTCATGTTCCCCAACGTGTAAGAATTGGCTCCGGTGGTTGACGAATACCAGGACACTCTGTGTGAAATGATCGTAGGCGTTTGGAAGATTTCAAAAATACTTTTTTTGTGCTTGCTATTAATGCATCTACCTCGGGAGAGCATTGTCGAACGGTTTCTGCCACAAGATGTAAAGCATGCACTTTACACGTAACATGTAAACACTTGCAACCATGTTCAAGAAGAAAACGGCCTACCCAACGCATTATCGCTGCGCCATCGCTCATAAACATCAACACTTTATCTTTTGAAATTTGAAATTTTTCCAACGTACTAAGTACAACCTTCGTAATTGCTGCAGTAGTACACTCTTGTAGTCTTCGGCTAGCTAGTAACAGTGGTAATGTAGGTTTACTAGGGTCTAGTATGCCTACCATAATATTTACAATTGATTTTTTTTAGTCTTGTCTCGTCAACATATAACCAAAGAAACTGTTTTTTCAATATGCGTTTCATTTTTTTTCCACGTCATCGCGTACAAATGCAACATGCTTACAAAGCTTACAAAGGCCTGCAAAAGTCCTTAAACAGTTGTTTATCGAGTAAGCCTAGTGGCAAATTACAGTTTATCAACATAAGAATTACACAAAAAAAATGCACTTCTCGGTGGCATGCCCAATTTTCGTTTTCTATGCTGTGCGGAATTTACGTGTCTTGTACAGTTCCACTTCTTATTTGACTTCAAATGTACTTTGCACACTTTACAAACTATCTTACTCCCGTTGTAAAACAAATCGGGAAAGTCAGAAATAAACTTATTTACTATGTTTTGAAAGGGTCGTTTTTTAGCCTTCGACATGTTCACTAAAAACTACAATTAATAACTACGTCTGTATCAATAAAATCAAAACGCACTATACTAAATAATAACTACAATTAATAACTACGTCTATATCGATAAAATCAACACGCCCTATTCGCTATCCAATGCTAAACTGAACTGAATGATGATGATTTATCGTGTCGTATCATAATCGACCAGCCCTTCTTGCCCACCTAAACACAGTCACACCGCCGCTACGATTGCTCTCCAGTTACCGGGCTCTAGTCATGACCACTAGGAAACAATCCAACTTTGATGAAATGTCACAAAGTTTTCAATTATAAACAATGCCGGCACGTTTATATTATACGAACGAAGATTATTTAAATTTGTTTATTAATATTTATGGAGAATGCAATAAAATGATATCAAAAGCATGCGATACCTATCCCAGTCGGTATCCACAAAAACAACAGGGAGGTACTTTTTTATAAAAAGAGTCTGCTATAATATACATTTTCCTAAATATCTTGAAATGTATCAATTTTAGATACGTAATGAATATGACATTTTTTTTGTATTTTTGTAAGAGCAATTTGATAAGACTGATAAAAATAGGTAGTCGCATTTAAAAAAATTGAGTTTCGACTTATTCTCCATTTGAAATTTTAATCGTAATTTTCGGACACGCTGTACAATGTTTTCGAAAAATTTATCCGGATTGTAATACTACCCTATACGGTCAATAGTTCTGCAAAATTTCAATTTTCCAAGTTAAATACTTTCACAGTTATAATAGCTCACATGCACTCGTCCATCTGTCAAAAGTTTTCAAAAAATGCAAATATTTCAAATACGGTTAGAAATAGCAACCCAGTCGTTTTATCAAACAAACCTTAAAATTGAATGAATAATTCGAAAATATAATAATATATAGGCTGTTCCATTTAAAATAACAAAGTTGACAGATATTTCCGGTATAACCGGATGTGTCAGATTATTAAAAATATTTTAGTTTAATAGTACATGTAGGCTATAGTATATTACCAGGTTTTCAGAATTTTCCAATGTCTGCTCCTTCATATATCGAATGATGCAGTTCCCGGTGAGACATTCTGTATAGCGTTTCATTAAAAGAATACAATTTTCGGAAGATGCAAACTTATGAGAGACCATGTAGATTTTAATATAATTTTAAACCACGCCCATCATGCCCATATGATCTTATAACAACAAGAAAACATTTTGAAAAATCTGCATTCATAAAATCGCAACCTTCCAGCCCCCAGAGATGACTCGCCTTGTATAAGGACATGCAAATCAGCGAACCTACATGCACATAAAAGATGTATTGTATAACAGCAACAAGCTTGACCCGAGTAGCAGCAGAGTTGTAATTGCATTACAATCTTACCCTTTTGAGTATAAAGCAACCCTACCTGGGGTGTCTTAAACTAAAATATCGATACAAACGTATGTATGTTCTAAAATTATACACTTATTTATCTACTGTCGCGAAATGTAATTAACTTATGGTCCTCTTAACCTCATTCGAGCGCATTTATTAATAGAGTAAGACTGTCAATGCATATACATACACTAGCACTCTTTGAATTACGGACGCCGGAGATTCTAATATGTGATTATTGTGACCAGAGCCCTTGTTAAAAAAAAACGAAACAGTTTCCATTTGTTTTGTTTGCTACAATCATTTAATTAACAATTAATATCAATGATAACACAAATCGTAGGGTAGTAAAGCAAACATATCCACAAACTCCGCAGCATACTATACGATCGTACGGTTAACAATAAAGTGAATTTCCGAAACATATGTTCCGAATTGATTCAATATTTTGTCTAGTGCGAAATGGGCCTTTTTGTTGAAATAATAATTCTAGGAAGATAATTATTCGCATTTATTTTATACTATATTGAGAAAGTTCCATGTTCTCTCATTATTAGACAAATGCTTTAAGAGTATCTAAATTAATCAAGGAAACAACAGTTTTAATGACAGTCTGTGAATAGTGGTTTAGTAATTGCGTTCGTATGACGAATACTATAATGGGTAGCCTATAAATTCCCCTGTGACGTTGTAAGAGATTTCTCGCCTCTAATATCCAAGGATACTTACCATCCCGTTCTTTTGATAGATGTATCTACTGGCTTTGCCTTACCGTCGAACTTCCCTAAGAATACTTCATGGACGTATAACTTTAGAAAAGCGGATTTTCCATTTTATATCAAGCAATGTTGCGATGTGAATTGGTCCGTTTTAGACAGCTGCTCAGATTAATCTGCATGCGAATGTTTTACACAACCCTTTATTCTTTACTTGATATCTATGTTCCCATATTTTCACTAGGAACGAACTTATCCTAAATGGTATAACAACCTAATTATAATAACTCAAATTGAAATCTAATTTCTCCGCCATTACCGAGTTCGGGTGCGTCTGCTTCATTGCGGCAGTTTTAGAGAACTTCGCTAGTGTTATAAGACAAGCAGAGACGCCTATTCCAACTATCTTATATACGTTCAACATGTATTGCTAAAATCCTACGAATTTTGGTCATTTATTCTCCGATTAAAATAGGCAATGGCAGTCGCCGAAATGAATTTTGTGGATTTGTAGATCGATCAATGTAAGATCCATTGCGCGCACGTCCTTGTCTGCGGATCCTCGTACATGAGTGAGGTGTTCTAATGAAAATACTGCACCTTGAAATTTGTGCTGATATCTTGAAAACTACTAGAGATATTTGAAAATTGTTAAGACAGGTTTTCAATTGTATAAAGACGACTAAACGATAGCATAATCGACATTTCAAAATTTATTTATTTGAACGGAAAAGCTACCCCCACCCCAACCTATTTGAAAGTTTCTTAATTTTTAGGTAGCGCAAATAAGGGGTCGTTTCATATAGAATTCAACTATATACATACATCTTTGTCATTAAGTTCTACCTTTAAATCCCAAAAAAAATATTTTCTTATGTTAAATGTATACGTGCGGATGTATTACATACATATGTATGTAAATGAATGAAAATGTGATAACACTTTTGAAATAATTGTAATTGCGCCTTTTTTAAAGCAATTTATCGAAACCATAGGGCTTCTTGTTAGAAAAATATGTTTAAAGGCATCTACTGAATAGTTTACCCTTTAAAACGAACCTAGATAGAAATACCAGCAAGCGATATAAGACCGCAATTATGTGGTATTTGTTTATTATTTATTTGCTAACCAGTACTAAAATCATTAAACCACAATAACAGCGTGTTTACATGTACAGAATTGTTTTGAAGTGGTATATGTCTAATACCAGATAATTTCGTCACGTAGTTTACTGATATGTTTATATATATATACACACTATTGAAATTCTTACAATTAATGTACAAGTTATCAGTTTACGAACATATAACAAATCTGACGAAGAGAATGCCACGAATTAACATTGCCAATGGATATGTTACAAATAACTTTTCAAACTCAAAATATTGCAAGAACTCCTACGACACCAGAACAAACGGAGTTACACGATGCCTTGAAAGAAATTATTGCTCGAGCTTCTTAAGAAGATATATTGAGGTTCGAGACTAAAATGGGCTTAGAATTTGAATCGCCTTCAGAACCACATGAACCACAGTTTGTTGAATTACCGTCAGAAGATGAAATTAATGCAAATTGGGAAGACGAAGATTGTGTCCCTGACGATGAAGGTAGCATTATAGATCTTGACTATAAGACTAAAGCTGTAGAATTTTGGAGAAGTGGGAAAAAGGCAAGAAGAACCCTTGAAAGTGTTAAAAGCAAATTTAGAAAGGTAAAATCAGTTCAGCAGTTGTATAGATGAGAAGAAAGCGTTAGTAGAGGTGGAACCAACATTGAAAAAGTAAGATATATCACAGAATATGTACTTATACAGTTCCAAGATGCACTTACACAAGGAAATATAGTGCATGATATGAATATTCGACGTTAGGCTCTAGAGGCGAAAAACGAAATTGGACATACAAGTTTTAAAGCAGGACATTGGTAGATAAGGCATTTTAAAAAGGCGCATGGCATTGTATCACACAAAATAACGAAATTTGTTACTCATTCTGCTGCAATTGATACTACCGAATTACGTGACGTAAGCGACAGATTTATAAATAACGTAAAACCTTATATTAATACCCTTGGAAAAGACAATATTTATAATGCAGACGAGAGTGGTTTTAATATGGAAATACACTCTGGTCGTTTTCCCATTCAAAAAACGAAATCAAATCACTGACCGGTATTGTTCTTTTTCCATGAGTCCACAAATACATGAGCAACAGCTCTCAAAACAACACTACTCGATGAATCTCTTCCAAATTTTGACAGACGTCGACTAAGGAATAGTACCCATAGTCGGTAATGCAGATTTTTACACAAAGTGCCATCTGTCCACAAACACGGGTCCTTCTCATACCATCCTCATACATATTACGGTCCGCTTCTAAAAAGGTTCAAATATTAATTTAATATAATATATAATATAATTTAATATAATTTAATATAACTATATTTTTTATTATCATTGTCTTCTATTTATTGCTTTTTTTATACATTTTTATAACCATTAGCATTTTTCTTTTATAAATTTTTATAACCATGATATTCTATTTATGGTTTTTTTATGTATTTCTGTAACGAATATTTTCTATTTATTATTTTTTATAGTATTATTATATGTTTGAATTTTCATATAAACGTTCTCTCCTGAATCTCCGTGTACATTATTTTTCCTGCACATTTTCAGTAATTAATTTGGTAAAACTAACAAATGAAAGTAACAATATCAAAATTACTGCATTTATAATGCAAGAAGAATGACTGTGATTTATATAATTAAAAAAAATTAAAATGTATTTGATAATTACTAAGTAATAATTTAATAATCAAACGAAAATAATGATTTTGTTACATAATATGCATCGAAGCTACTACAAAATGCTCGAAATCAATAAATTATATACCATCTACCGGGGTGAAGCCGATCAATCCCGGTTTTTCAAATTTTTTAATGCGTATGGCAACAACCCGTAAACAATCAGCTGTTTTTATTTACAACAGTATACCAACTGACGAACAAGTGTTTTCCCCGAGGTGCGAGTTAAATGGGAACAGTAAATTATTAAAAATTAAAAACCAACATTTTTTTTAATTTGTACAATATGTGAAATGAAAAATTTGCACAGCTGAATCTGTTGAAACTACACCGGTTCTAACCGCTCTAGATAAAAAGGAATATATTCAGTAAAAGCTGTTAAAAAAAATAATAATTTACGTGTTGTGTGGTTTCAATTGCAATTCTTATAAAAAAATACCAAATGCCAAATTTTGTTCGGTTTTGAGATTAGGTTTAAAGCAGTTGATGTTATATGATTTTCTTAAGTGATTTTTTTGTTGTGGTGTTAGGTGTTCTGGGAAGAAAGTGAGGTGAATCGTATTTTCCCACACAACGCCTTAGATGAACATTAAAAGTTATAAATATCATAATTTTAAAGCATTTTATAAACAAACGCATTAGGATTGTACAACAAAATTCTTGTGTATAAAAATAGCACAAACATTTGATATTTTTATACACAAGAAATAGTTAGAGTGGTTATCTGCTACAAACTACTAACGGTAGCTAGCAGTTACAAAATAGCAGGATGCTTCATAGCAACCCATCACAACCACAGAACAAAGCTACAACTGCTATTGTAAGATGTAATCTTCATAGGGACCCTTTTTCAAAATGTAGTAATAGGCTGAGGTAAGAAATACATGCGGGCTGTCACGAGGAGCCTTTCAGCTAGCTTCTTTGGGATTTTTCTATGCAGACTGCACATGTAACAATTAATTTGAAATAAATATAAGAGTGCTTCAAATATTCATTCAGTGTTATCTTCCAATACTCTAATTAATCGAAAATTTCAATTTTGTTAAATAATTTAATATTCAGATCAATATTATGTTAATTATAAAATATCAATATTCAAATCCTAAAAATATTCAATTTCATTGTATGTGATGAACGGTCCAATGGGGTTTACATACTATTAAGTTTTCCATATTCACAGGAGCCTTTAATGTATGGTATAACAAAGTATGATAGTTTCTTTATTTGTAATATTTGTATTAAAATTTATTGGGGGTCATAAGTGTTATTAAAATTTTGTTCATGAATATTCTTCTGTGAAATAAAGGCTTGTAATTCATTCTATTTTAAAATAAGAAAAATTGCAGTATACCAAAAATTAAACAATTGTTAATAACTATATAACATACCTATATTCTTCGTAGTTTTTAGCTAAGATAATACAAAAGCAGAAGGAACTATCTAGAATAATTTTTAAATTCGATTGAACTAGGATTTGGAATGAATGAATACTCATTCGTATTCATATGTGAATTGAATGGGCATTCATATTCACAATTCAAATAATTGAATGAAATACATATTCTTTCATATTAATAATATGAATATTCACATATTTGAAATGAATAAATATCCATTCATATTCATAATTCGAATATATGAATTGAATGAACAGTCACATTCACAGTTCAAAGATTTAAATTAAATGAATATTCATCCATACTTCGAATATTCAAATTTTAAATTGAATAAATATTCGTAATTCGAATATGAATGAATATTTCCAATAATTTGATCAAATATTCAAGTGTTTCGAATATGATTCCCAATCGTAGTTACTAACAATATCTTCCAATAACCTTAATTATTCCATTACCTTTCTACAAGACCCATTGCAATAGAACCTTAAAGGACTTTATAATAAGAGAGTTGTAATATGTGAATATGATGGAAACATTCTGTTTGCTTTACTGTCTTAATTTGAAATTATTGTGGTTATATATACGCTTAATTAAGGAACGCCACGTACAGTGTGATCCATTTCAAATGGAAGCATCCCTGTAAAACCTATATTTTACATTAAAATAATACATTTTTTTTGATACATAGTGGATCAAAAAGTGTATTTCCACGCGGAATTTCAGTTCATCTAAATTTTCAAGGCACACATTAGCGATTTTTTTTAAATGAAAAATCTGATTATGCCGCTTAATTCAGAAGTTCTTAAAATGGTATTAACTAAAATTCCATTCAAATGTATTTACTATTAAAAAGGTTAGGAGAGAATCATTTTCAAACTTTACAGTGCATTATTTCATAAATCTTCTTACAACATCTATTAACAAAAATGGATTAAAATTTATAAAAAAAAATCAACTAAAAATTAATTAAACTTGTTAAATGCCACAAAATTGCATATAACCATTTTTTAAAAATCCAACTACAATTATAAAAGTGAATGTAATAATACCAAATTACAAATGTTAAAGAAATAAAAGTAATATCTACTAGCTACATTGGTTTTTTAAATGATCTCGCCTTACTTTTATTTATTGCATTTTTATATTGCAGTATCTTAAAAAATTTTTCAATTGTTAATAGTCATTGTTATTTCATTCAAGAAATACAAGTAATTTAAATAAAATCCAAAGTAGGCTATGACGTCGAAATTAATAATTTATAAATGAAGTCAAATACAGGGTGTGACATTGACAGTTACTGCATAACTGTTCATTAACTTCGTTGATCGTTGAGTGATTGCTAGAGTTGCTCAATTTGCGCCAACAGCCAGTGGCGGGCGCATAAAAGTTTACACAAAATAAATGGTCAGAAATAAAATATAATACGTGCTCAAACACTTACGGTCTTAAGAGTCTTCCGTGAAATCACAAAGTGAATAATGTTTGCTAAATATCTGCAACACTAGATATGTTTCCACAGTTGTTTCGGCAAACCGAGTGTGGCGTGAGAAAAAAGTGTGTTTATATGCAGAAAACGAACGTTCTACATCTGGTGTCGTTATATTTGCGTAATTAAAATAATCTTTGGAACAACTTAACGGTTCTATTGACGCACGTTCACATTTGTCTTAATGCGCCAAAATCAGAATCCTTCTCTAAAACACTTTCAAACCTTTTTAGAACACAAACATTTTTTGCGTCTTCTACCGCGCATAGCTGTGCGTGAACATGTTGCACTATTTGCAGAAATTCCACTAACGTCACCGAAGGATTTTGTAATATTTGTGTATTGCATACACTAGTCCGAAGTGATTGTTCTGAATAGTTTTTAAATCCGTTTTAACCTGACTATCTTGAAATTTCGACTGGCTTTCCTTGATAGCCGCAGCTTCCTTTGGATCGAATTGTAAAAGCACGTTCTTAATGTTCTCAAAATATTTATGATAATAAAACGCGACCTGTAACCATGTTCCCCAACGTATAAGAATAGGTTCTGGTGGCTCAGGCATACGGGGGCACAGTCTGTGAAATTTGCGAATACGTTTTGGGGATTTGACAAACACTGCTTTTGTATGCGCTATTAAAGCGTCTACCTCAGGATAACATTTTCTAATACTATCTGACTGAAAGCTGAATTTATACGTAATATGTAACAAGTTAGCACATGTTTTTAAAGACCGGCCTAAAGAAGCATGTTTGCGGCACCATCACTCATAACATCAACAGTTGGTTATGAAGTTCAAACTTATCCAATGTATTTAACACTAACTTGAAATTACTTCGGCAGTACATGTTGTACTCGTTGGAAGCTAATAGAATTGAGGGACGATTGATGTGGTTCCATTGTACGTACCATTACATAACCACAGATGTTTTTTACGATCTGTTGTTTCGTCCACACATAACCACAGTTTTTTATCTTTCAACACCGATTTAATTCTTTTTTCAACATATTCACGAGCAGATGGCACAATTCTTTGTAACGATGCCCGACTTGGTAATTTGCAGTCCGAATATTTATTCCAAAAGAAGACATATGCTTCCTTGTCTAGTAAATTAAACGGTAGATTACATGCAATAAAGGTAACACATAAATTAAATTTAAATTTGTCATAGTGTCGTGTGCAATTTTTTTTTTAAGAATGCTGTTCACTATTTACGTGACGTAGACAAACTCTTTTGGACCAACACATTAAAGGGATATTACAAACTACACATTGAATTTTAACGCCATCATAATTTAGGTCAGGCATTTCTGCTATAAATTCTGTAACTTTGTCGAACATTGGCCGTTTTCGCGACGTAGGCAACATATTTAAAACAAACGTAGAACTACGAAATAGTATTTACGGCAGCGTACATGTATACACAGCAGATCTGGTTGAGGCTCGCAGTTATACTGAGGGTTGTATCCAACCTCCGCCACTGCCCGTTAGCGCTAGTGGGCAACTCTAGTGATTGCATACTAGGTTTGATAATTGTTAAAGTGAATCTGAATAAGGAATTGCATTTGTTTACTTTTTAGTTGTTTTTTTAAATACATTTTGGTCTACCTTAGTCAGTAGAATACATTTGAGTGCAATTTTGGCTAATAGCATTTTAGGACCTTCTGAATTCAATGATATAGTAAGATTCTTAATAAAAAAATCGCTAATAAAATATTGCTATTTTCGTCCTCGAAGAATAATCATAATGAGTCTTGAAAGTTAAAATGAACTTCTAAAATTTTGTGCGGAAGTAAACTTTTTGACCCACTATGTATTTTAAAAAAATGTTTCATTTTAGTGTAGAATGTAGGTTCTACAGGGGTGCTTCCATTTCAAATGGGTAAGTAACGATAATGTGCATATTTCTATAGACAAATATGTAAGTACATACGTACTATACACGCGTACAAGTATGTCTATGTACAGCACATATATGCCTGTGTGTGTATGATCCTTGCGAGAATATTCAGGTCATATTTACATAAAGCCTCTGATTTTATGCACCGATTTAATATATAAGGGAGTGGTTTCGAATGGACAGTTATTGTCATAAGAAAATTGGGGTGACGTATCATGAATATGTATTATATGCCATTGAATGGTCGAACACTCACCGCACTTTCATAAATTACCTGTCGGAATAAACATATATATATGCGATATAATACTGATATAATACTTTCAGCATCTCCGAACATGTGCTGCAAATGCATCGTACAGAATAATCCTACGTTACATTTACATACGAATGTATGTGTAAGTTATACGCATTAAAGATCACATCAAAAGTTAATTGATTGTAAAGATTCCAAATAAGTGGCGCGTACGTTCCTGATTCATTTTTTCTTTTTTTTCTTTCATTTAAATTGAATTTATTTACAGTTGCCGTCTTGTAACATGATGGAATTAATTTAACGCTTGAATTGACGAGGTTTAATTTAAGAATTCGGGTTGAAGAACAGTTCGGTTTAATAGTTATCTCATTATATTAGTGTTGATGTAATTAATCACCACCTAAAAATAAACGAGGAACGAGCACGAAGTAAGGGACCTTTAGACTTTAAGGTGTTACGTTAATGTTCCTTTGAGGACGTACCAATGTTTACATAGACAACCTGCTAGCAAATTAGGTTACCTAAAATAGCAGCTGCCTGCTAGAAAAATGATGTAGACTTTAATTTCTTTAGTAAAGAATATTAATACATATGTTGTATAACGAACATGAGCGTGTCCAAGGATTGATATACCTATATTTGTAAATTCTGTATTATCCATTCTCACAGAAAAAAAATCATTCTTTATAAAAGGTTTTGCTTACTTTGAAAAGTTCTTTCAAATAATCGGAATACGGATAAAATCTACAGGGCGTTTAAAAATTTTGTAAACAAGAAACTGCATCGAAAGTAAGGTATCAGTTATTTAGGAATAGGTACCTTAAGAATGGTGTAAGCAAAACTTGTTTCAAATGTCAAACTGTTGGCTTGAAGTACTCTAAGGTATTCACAAAATATTTTGTTTCTATGGAAATCTAAACAAATGATTTTCATTTTATTTAATCGTTTACTACATAGAAGAAATTCACAAGATATCTACTTAGATTTAGAAAAACAATACTGCTTTTCTCTACAAGAAGTGTAAAACAAAACAAACTTCGATAATTATTTGAATTGGTGGTCTTAGTATTTCAATTCTCAGTTATCTTTCTATTCTACTAACTTTATTTAAGGGTTTGCTAGTTATTATTACGCTACCACAGTGGTTCTCAAAGTGTGGGTCGCGACCCCCCGAAGGTAGGGTTAAAGAACTGAGGGGGTCGCGAGAGGATTTCCAAAATAAAAGAAAACGCCTTACTAAGACATTTATTTCCATCTTTCGAAACGTAAATGAACAAACAAAATTAATAAATCAACAACTAAGTTATCGTAAATCAGAACATAATGACTACTCGTACACCTTGTGACAAAACAAATATTAACACTTTTATACATAAAAAAATTACAAAGTAAAAGAATCCTAATGCGACGTATGTATGTGCCTGTTTTTCAAAAACTAGCATCTCAAATCGGGGCTCTATATTTGATACACACACAATGATATTATTTTCAAGTTCGAGACGATTTCTCACTTTTGTTTTGAAGACAGTCATAGACGAGAAACTTAACTCGCATAAATATGATGTTGCAAATGGAACCAAACACTTTACAGCTTCGTTTGCGAGCTGGGGGTATTCTTGCATTCTTTTAGTCCAAAACTGATCTGGGTTCTGCGAAAAAAATTCTAGTTTTAACATTGATGGAATGTTAAAACTTGATATTTCAATAAGTCGTTCCTTCATGTTTGTTGCAATCTCAGGGTGTTGAAAAGAATTGTCTAAAAACGAATTCAGTATCCATCTGTAATTTTCATAACTGTTTTGAATTTGAAGATATTTGGGGAAATAGTCGCAGAGCTGTTGCTTCAAATTGTGCAAACTGATTTGCATATCTGCAAAAACATGCTCAGAATTTATTACACTATACTTACAAGGGAACATCCCGAACCCGTAAATTCCAAAAAAATTGAAACTTTGTAGACAAACAGTCCTCACCCCAAGATGTTCGAAACCTTTTTCCTTATCGGCCCAATGTCGTTTTAAGAAAACCACCCCTAAAATTTCACTTGATTTTCGGTTTTTTGAAAATAATTCGAAAACGCTTGGACCAAATACATCTCCTTGAGCTCTATTACATATGTGAAAATAGCTAGTATATTTAGTCTACAGGCCATCATTCAATGGAGTTATCAAAAACGTACTTCACTTTTTGTAAAGCAGTTATTAAAAAAATGAGGAAAATGATATTTAATATGTCGTCTTTAGAGACTGTGAAGGAATGTAACACAAATTTTGATGTTTTTAGATAGATATGTTTTAGAAAATATTCGGATGTCGATATTACAATTCATGGTGGTAGAAAAATTTATTCAAACTAACATATAAAATACATATTATGACATATTTTGTAATATATGGCTATGTATACATGTGTATATATAATATATACGCTAGTAATTACTTAATTTGTATGATAATGCATTTCTTCATAAAAATGCTTAAAGCACAAAAAACTGTTGCACCAGGAACATCGTATTATAGCGCGCGCTCCATATATGGAACATCGCGATGGAATTTGAAAATCTTCTGTAAAGGAGTAAAAGTGACAGGATTATCGAAACGATTTGGCCGGTCCGCAATATAACCACTTTTGTACCATGCATAAGCAAATAAATTATGATATTTTGAAGAAAATAATTGGTTGTGCACTAAAGACTGTAATTTAATAATGTTGTTACGCGTATGCAAATTAATATCGTAGTTGTATAAGAGTATAATATCAATAGTTTCCTAACAAAATTTTTCCAAACACGAAACCATAGACGTCTAGGGGTTGTATCATACCAGTGGTTTTCTTTGGTATTGAGAGGATATTCACATTCTTGTCGGCCAATATATGGTCTTCTAAGTTAGATGGACAATAACCAGTCCACCAATCTAGCAATAAAACTGTTTGAGATCCTGTATTTGGAAGATATACCTTTGTGAACCATTCCGTGAATAATGCTGTTAGTTTTCCGGATGATGAAGCAGTTACATAAATATTTTCTGCGTGGAACATCGATTCTACTACTCGTGGTTCCAAATGTACCACTTTGTTCTTTCAAAACCATGAATAGGGGCGACAACAAGCGTCCAGACGCGGCTACTGTAGGAAGTATGGTATAGCTGTGTGTTGTAGCGAATATAGATTGCACGATACTTTTAACTGCTTTCGATCCCTGTGGAGCTAACGTGCGACCAGAGTATAATTCCAAATTGAATCCACTTTCATCAGCGTTGAATGTATTAGTAGAGCCTACCTTCGCAATATAAGGTTTTACTTCTTGTACGAAAGCCGACGAAATTTGATTTAATTCTGCCGTGTCTGTACCATATGAACGGGTTATAAATCTGGTAATTTTTCTAGAAACTATCTTGTATACTTTCTTGAAGTTCCATAACCAATGTGGGGATGCTCTGAAATTTCTTAATCCGATTTCTTCATTGGCTTCCATAGTCTATTTGCGCTTCGCTGCTAGTAATGAATTTATTAAAAACATATTCCGAAATTAGTAATAATTTTTTTCTTCGTGTTCCTTCTTTTTGTATTGATACCTCCCATCTAAAAAGCAAAAAATTTGTGAATACAAAAATGTCTAAAAATTGGCCTGCAATTTCTTACCTATATAATTGTTGTAGATTTTACTCTCTTAAATATATGTTTTACAGCTTCAAATGAACGTCGTTTTTTCCCAGATTTCCAGAAGGTAACAGCTTTTGTCTTATATTCTAAATCGACAATATCTCCTTCTTCTGGTGCACATTCTTCTTCTTCAAATTGTATAACTTCTAAGGCTTCTTCCCGTGAAGGTGGATATCTATCATCAACAAATTCTACAGAATGTGGCTTAAATTATTGCAAGAATTCTAGCGTTACGTCGTTATCTACATCAAAGGTTGTATCGTTCCGAGATCTAATTAATATATTCTTCAATACGTCGTGCATTTCACTTTCTTCATTGTTGAAAACTATTGGACGATTATCATTTGCGACATTTAATGTCAGTATTAGTAATCGAACTACATTTACTGGATTTACTACTATTATTGAACCAGTACTCTAATTCTCACAGTCAGGTGCAGTATTAAAAAGTTACAAAAGTGACTTTTTCTTATATACTTATTTTTATCCAAACAAATCAACAATTTTAAACTATTACATATTAACTATTACTCACATTAAAGATTATTGTATTTATTACAAGTATAAGTCGTACTTTATCATTGTTATCATATGTATGTACAGCTGTCGTCGCACTATATCTGCCTTCGTAAGTATCATTACCAATTTACAAATTCATATATCGAATTTTAAAGAATTAATAAACTCATTGCATAAATTATTCTATCACATTGATTGTGAGTCACTAATAGAGATATCCAAAATACATGTACACATCGAAGATAATACATTATTTACACAATATCTGCGTATTACCTTTAACATATCTTTGTTTTGCACAGGCAAAAATGTCATTAAGTGAAATTCCCCACGAGTAACTTTTTTAACTATTACTTACACAAAAATATCACTACAATATATGTGCAAAAACTGTAATGTGCACGTCCACGCTAATTGTTTTGAAGCAAGGCTTTATTTTGCTTACGAAAATATAAACAATATCTTACCTTAAGAGCCTCTTAGTACCTTGACCGTAAATGGCTTAAGTATATACATACACAGAGTATGTTACCACATCATTTATTTATTATTACAACTAACAAATTAATATTATTTTCAACTAACAAAAGAAAAATATAATTCAGGGTTGTCATTGTTAAACCCAATCAAAGATATTAACTTAGTAGAAAATATAAAATTTTAACACGTTGTTAAATCGCCAATTAGAATTGATGCTAACGACAAATTTTGAACGAACTCCGTGTGCAAAATGAGACAACGCATGTGCCAATGTGCAATTTCAGATATATCGATACAAAACATGGATATATTAGCACCGATAGATATCAATACAACATTATATTATATGATACGATATATCGATATATCTTGCCAATTTTGCCATCCCTACTCAAAATCAGTTGATTTTAGAGGTAGGGAACATCAATACAAATCATTCCAAGCGGTTCAGGGAACCTAAAAACAGTTATAAAACGTATGTAATTTCATAAAAAATATCAAAGTTGCGTACGACTTCCGGTATAACCGGAAGTAATACTAGTCAAAAAATGATTTGTTATAATAAAGTAGGCCACTTATTGCCTGTTACAACTTTTCAGGACTAGGTTAAAGTAGCGTTCACATAGGGTATCGCGGGGGTAAGGTAGGAATTAAGAAAGTTCGCACAATGCAATTAAATACGACCGTTCACACAGCGATGTAAGGCAGAATTATTAATTGGTGTACGGCGAAACTATACACACGTTAAATTATGGCGCTACCACGGCGTTGTATAAATACAACCGACCAATCACAGTGCGGGTGGCGGTTCGTGTCAATTTGTATACATACCTTTGAGGTTATGATATTCTCTTGATTAATTTTGAACTTTTAATTTACCTGTAATAAAACAGCACCTATATCAGATACAAGTGGATTCTGAAACTAGAATGGTCACAGAAGCTCACGAAGAAGGTTTAAAAATATTTGACGTATTTATATATATGTATATAGCAATAATCCAGCTACAAGTGACATACGATTGTAAATTAGCAAAACCTTGGGCTCAAATGCAGGAAATGTAAGCTCAAAATAGCCGGAGCCGAGGCTTCAGAAGACTCCAACAAATGTTCCTGGTGATTTAAACATTTCATTCAACTATGTGACATTGTTATCTCCTGAATTAGTGAATTAGCATTCTTTGTAAAGTTTCACGCAGAACACAAAGATGCAAAGTTAGGTATTTACTTTAAATCTGTATTTCTTGGGACCAAAGACATATGAATATGTAAGCAATGTACTACATTTACCAAATATGAAAACATTAATGATTGTTTCAGATGGCGTATACAACTTTAAATAATCACCTATATAAAGAGGAAGCTCGAGCATGGATATTGTGTTAGTTGAAGTGAGGCTAATTTGTTTTGCATCAGTAAAGATGGAATCGTAGTTGTTTCATAGGATAGAAGTATACGATATTAACCTTAAAAATTTGCTGTGATGCTTTTGGTAAGAGCATCCGTATAAATTGGAAATAACCTGAATGAGATATGTTTTCGAAACATAACACTTGCTCTGGAAAAAGATTTAGAAGTGTTATACAACATAATTAATGCATTATATGATACGTCAGAGTTTTGGTGACCATGTATGTCATTCATCATATGGATTTCTCTATCCATTAAAATTTACTAATAGAGAAAACATTTCAAAAACGAAGGATGCAAAGATTGCTACTTTAGGCATTTGTAATTTTTGATTTGTTTCAAATAAGTAAGTACATACACTGTATTATGCATTTTACAAAGGAACTATAAAAGTATACAGGGATGTAAGGGTAAGAATTGAATTTATAAGCAACGTAATAGGTGTGAGTCTATAGAAACTTTTGCTAACTATATCATTTAAGAAAGAATAAAATGTTATAATTCTTTGATATTTTCTTTATTTGATTTTCTAATTACGTACATTTCAGAATTCTTTTTGGATAAACATTAGTCATTTCTATTGCAACTACCATTTATACTTTTACGATGAAGGCAAATAGAATAAGATTGAAACAAACTGTTTTGCTTTTATGTGTTCATTTTTATTCCTTTCTATGATAATTTGCTATAAAACAAAAATCATACTTGAAATGTTTTCTTTATATCGTTATCATTTATGTAGTTTGGTTTAATCTTCTTTGATTTTTTTTGCTACTATTCATTTCTCCATCACTTGAAGATTCATGGATTCCTGTATCCACACATACAGGTTTATAATTTGCATCGCATACAGCAAATTAAATTCTAAGTTTTCTTATAATTGTAATATAAAGAGCCAGAATTGTTAGGTAGTTTTATATGAATGTGCATGCCTTTTATCGGACTTATACAATTAGGAGACTGCCTCTTGTTGGTAAGTAGTAGACAGGCTATGGTGCAGTCCACAGTGTTTTAAATGTTTCTTGAAATACTTGACAGACCTTTGATTTGCTTCTGCTATTTTCAATAAATTTTCAAATAAATCAACATTCATTCCTGCATATAAGAAAAAGGAATCAGAATCATGATTTAAGATTTCCTAAATTAAATTTAAATAGTCCGCTTGTTTCTTTTGAGTGTTGATGGGACGTACGCGCCAACCTCTTCTCTTTTAACATTTATTTTTAAATTTGTTCGTCATGATTATTGCAGAAACTGTTAATAAACACAGTATATAACGTTTCTGTGTCACAAATTTGTTAATGATATTTTACAAAAGACATCATTAACAAATAAATTTATTTGTTAATGGAACAGTTCACTAAAACCCTTACCACAACATTTAATTCGTACTGGACGCACGTTTCGTTTATTTGTTAATGGGGTTATGATACGACAAAGTAAACCGCGATGTCAGTTGTCATTATCCCCCAAATTATTTTGAGAATTGCAGCAGAATATTATAAATAATTTCCCGCTTACCCTAACGATAATTTCACGCTACCCTATGTGAACGTACCTTAAGACGCTAACTGCGAAAACTGTTAATGAACGGGTTGCGTGGAAACTCCTGTATACGTCTGTATTGGCATATATATTTTTTAATTTGTCTTTATTTGAACAATAAATGGATTTTGCCAAACTGTATGAATCTTTCTCGTCGTCGCTAAACTTTGGAGCGTAATTCGGGACCAGCTTGATACTGCTGAAAAACTAAATTACCAAGGACATCTCATCGGCAATGGAATAATTACAGTACTTGTTTTGTAGAATGTTTTTATAAGTCGTGATGCAATATCTTTGTTTACATACTTATGTATATTTCCATACAGCGATGGGCAAATGTGTGGAACCAAGTAAATATCTATGGAATTTTTAGAGATATCGAAATAAAATTTGGTAAGTAGATATTATAGTAAATTGTGTATTTGATTTCAATGTTTTTAACAAATTTGAATTTCCAGTTTTACTGGAAGTAAATTCGGTTTTTTATTTTGTAATGGAACCCCCTTATTTTAATTTTCAATAAAACGTTTTGTTATAATTACAAAAATATGGGATTCAATATCTTTTAGTTCAAAGCCAACCGAGATATTAATAAAGAAAGGACTTAGCGTAGGTATTTAGAGCTTTTAAATGCACAAGTGATTCCGGAGCTGGAGGAAAATGGACAACTGCCAAATGTTATCCGGTTTCAGCAGGATGGGGCACCACCCCATTACGCTCGCGATGTTCGAGTTCAATTAGACAGGACCTTTCATAATAGATGGATTGGTAGAAGAGGTACCATTGAATGGCTAGCGCGATCTCCCGACCTTACTCCATTGGACTATTTTCTATGAGGTTATTTGTAGTCCAAAGTTTATTTTAACAAACCAAACAATTTGCAAGAACTACGTGAAAGAATAACCGAAGAAATTCAAAGAATTACACCAGAAGTAATTGCCAATGTTACAAGGGAATTTACAGACAGACTAGCCTATTGCCAAGAAACAAACGGTGGTCAGTTTGAACATTTAATACACTAAGTTTATTTTCACTTTCCCGAGTACTCCTGTTTAATTGTACTGTTTTGTTTAAATTCAGTTTTGGTTACTAATGTGATTCCTACGCTAAGTCCTTTTTTTGTTAATATCTCGGTTGGCTTTGAAATAATAGATATTGAATCCCATATTTTTGTAATTGTAACAAAATGTTTTACTGAAAATTAAAATAATATACAGGCTGTTCCATTACAAAATTAAAAACCGAATTTACTTCCGGTCAAACTGGAAATTCAAATTTGTTAAAAACATTGAAATAGATATTTACTTGGTTCCACACATTTGCCTATCAGTGTTAGATATATCTGTTTCTTCCAGTGCACGCACTTTCTAATACTTTTCACCTTAAGATCTGTACTACGAATTTTCTATGACTTTGTAGTATAATGCAATTTGCATTTAAAACGCTCTCGATCAAATAATTTCAAAAACGGTTGCTTACCTTTCGTCCAGTTGGTATTTAGTAGAAACTTCTCTAGCGTTTCTTGTTTATTCAAAATTGAATTTCTTCTCCTTTGTTCCTAAATTTAGTGTAAATCATTTGATGTCTAACAATCACCGTTTCTAACAAAATTATAGTAATTACTACATTTTTTGCATTATTGGGCTGAAGTAGCTGCATACATACGAGATATTCCTTCTACTTGACGTCGCCGATCTTAGTGTGTAGTGCTAATGTATGCATGTACAGCACACACTCTCTCTCTCATTTCTGCTGCCAGCTAGTTTAATTAATTTCCAAGATTATAATAGTAAATCTATGTATTCTGTTCAATAATAATAATCCCTCAATTGCGCCTATACATATTATAATATTACGTAAGATTTAATAGATGAAGGAGATTGTATACGTGAAGTAAGAGAAAATATTGTAATTGATACAGCTTTCTATTCGAACGTAGCGTAATTAGAAATGTGGGCAAATCCCTCATATGTGCATTACGTATCGTACAGGGGCGTACCAAGTTTATATAATAATCCATTTGCCTACATAAGGAAGTAAAACAATGCATTGTCCGTGTTATTTTACAGTAATTCATTATTTTATTACCTATACGGATATTAATTTATGTGTACGACATTTTCCAGAAATAGCAAATATTTGTTAATAACTATTGTTTAAACTAAATCGAGTATCAAAAAACGATTTCATATTTTATCCTAATTTTTGCACGTTGTGTTAACACACGCCTTAATTTATGAATAAGGGATTGACGCAGGTATATATAGATCTTTCAATAATTATTTTAGTTTGCATATATAAGTATATAGGAACTGGACCAGAAGAAATGTATCCAAATTACGGAAAATGAATCGTTTTTGCTCATAAATATAGAAGTTTTAACTAGTGATGGGTTGCTACGAAGCAGTCTACTAACTACCGTTAGCAGTTTGTAGCAGTTTTCTGATGTACCAGATAACCAGACATTTATCACGTTATGAAACATAAATGTAGATTTATAATAGCGTAACAGTGAAACGCTATAAAGTATAAAACGTTTCTAAATATCTCACTTTGAAAACTGTTTCTTTGCATCGGACGTTAATATAAGTAGATATTCAGTGAGTGGCGCTAACTGTAAGATGCTATAAGCTTTAATGCGAAGTTATCGAAACCTGGAAACAGTTTATCAGTATCAGTATATAAAGTTAAATTGTATGAATTAAATTAATCAAATGAATCTAATTAATCTCAGGGCTTACTTTTCTTGTTAATCGTGGGGAATCTCACTTAATGACATTTTTGCAAATTAGCAATTGAATAGAGAAATGAAACGATTTTATTATTTTAAGAGAGACAGTAAGTTTATTAGTAATTTTAATATAAATAAATTTAGATAGATTATATTTCTTTCGAACAAAAAGTGTACAAAAACTTACAATTAAATAAATAAATTATTAGATTGAAGTTTAAATTTTGAAATTTGAATTTTAAAATTAAATGATTGGATTTTTCTTTTGAATTTTTATTTATTTGGCCAAATATTTTAATTTTCGGTACCTGTGCACTATTGTAGCTCTTCGGTGTCCTTTTCTTGAAATAGTAACCAGCCTTCTTTGGAAGCCAGGTAGCTTGGTCCTCGGGCCTTGCTCCGTGGGTTGATATTTTCAAATTACAATATCGAAAGGGCTTATAAAATGTGTACTGCAGTTTTATTTTAGAAGTTTCATGTTTATTCGAATTTTTTAATAAAGTATCGAAGAATTTGGAAAAATTTCTGTATGTCGCAAACTTCGTTTATGTCTCTCTGATATGTTTTTGCTCAGATGACCAGTTAACTATTCTTGAAATAAATAATACTTGACTTTTCAATATCCATTTGAACTAACCGCTTCCTTGGTTACATAGTTTAATTTTGGTAGGTACCGTATTGCCAGGTACGGCAATAAATAAATTCATTTGTTTGTATTTATAAATAAATTCATTAATTGTATGTGTTTAGCAACTTACCTATCCATAGTCAATACATTTTAAATAATTTATTTTAAAAGAAATATAATTTAAATTTTCCGTAAAATTAATGTATTACTGTGCACGTTACTGACTGGATTCTTTTTTTTAACGAAAATGTCATGTCTTACCATGTGTAAGACACCGTACTAGGGGAATTTAGAAGGAAGAGGGCAACAACACTGCTTCGCCTCGTTACAGTAATGAACTAAAATTGCTCAAACTGTTACTTCAACACGCTTTCAACCAGGAGAACAAATGTAATAATAATAATAATAATAATACTAATACTAATAATAATACTAATAATAATAATAATAGTAATAATAATACTAATACTAATACTAATAATAATACTAATAATAATAATAATAGTAATAATAATACTAATACTAATAATAATAATAATAATAATAGTAATAGTAATAGTAATAGTAATAGTAATACTAATAGTAATATATATAATATATAGTAATAGTAATAGTAATAGTAATAGAAGTACATATAGTAATAGTAATACAGTAACATAATAGTAATACAGTAGCATACAAGTAGACAATAGACAGAAAGCAATACATAACGTACAAGTAGCAAGTAAAAGTAGCAATAATAGTAATCATAGAAATACATAAGCAAAGCAATAGCATACAGTACAATAACATAACATACATAGACATAACATAACATAACAGATAGCAGTAGACAGTAACAGTAGCAGCAACAGTAATAGCATACATAATAACAATAGAATACATACAGTACGTACATAGCATAGCATAACAGTAACAGTAGCAATAACAATACAATAGAACAGCAATACATAACAAAGTAATAGTAATAATAATAATAATAAGTTTATTGATCCAAAAAAAGAGCAAAAGAAATAATACAAAAAAAAAAAATAATCGTAATACATAAGGATCAAATGGGAGAGAATATCAGTCTTCAGCATAATGCTGTTGACTGGTTTTCAATTCTCACCAAAATAAACTAAAACTACATGAAAAAAAAAACAATTGAAAAAACATATCTTACAGTTAGTTACAAAAAAAAATGAAAGATAACAAAAATAATACATTATCACATAAATTGAATGTCCGGATCACATAAGACCTAGTTCTGCTGCCGCAAGAGAATTATTTTAATTTTCTTATTAAAACTAAGAAAAGTTCCAACGGTACCGCATTATAGACGTTGGCTATGTTATACGAAAAACATCTTCTATAAAGTTCTCATTTGAATTTCTTTACGCAAATGCAATGTTTATATTGTATATTAATGTTGTGAACATCGGTTTTGTACGAAATCTTATTGTATAAATACGGTGGTGTCCTCTCCAAAACGATCTTGTGGAACAACACTGCCTCATACAACTCTCTTCGCGAATCCATGTTTAGCCAGCCAGACCAACGCAGTACGGTAGATATATGTTGATACTTTCTTATATTGTAAACAAATCTCAAACAAGCGTTCTGAATTAACTGCAAACGACGGCGGGATGCCAAGTCCAGACAAGGTCCATATACGACGTCACAATAATCCGCACGCGAAAGTACTAAGGCATCACATAACGCCGCTCTTAGTTTTGTATTAAAATAGTGTCTGTTAGTGTATAGCATTTTAAGGGTGATATAGGATTTTTTAATGATACCCGACATATGTTCTGGAAACCGCCGGCCACAAGTGCATGAATTCTTTTTGCAAAAACTATCGCTGCAGATTTGGATGGATTTATCTTGAGGCTATGCCGTCCAGCTATGGCAACAATTCTCTCCATGTCAGCCTCCGTAGACTCCACCGCGCATATACAGGTCTTGTAAAGCAAATGCGTACAGCAAAAAATAGTGAATCACCCGCTCCGTCCCAGCGATTGGAGATCAGAAGTCAATCGCGCCGTCGCGCCCTCTCCTGCTAGCGCGTAAGTATGTATGCTCTCACTTGCTCGGCGTAACTATCTATCGGGACATATGTGTATATAACCCAACAACTTAATTCGAATGCCTGTTGGTTTAATATTATCCCGATCTATATACAAATGTTGACTGTACTGGAACTTTACCATAGCCTTACATTTCGAAAAATAGTGTCTGTTAGGTGTTTCTTATGTGGTATAGTAAGAAAATAAGCAATATATTTTGAATTCGTCGTTTAATGAAATGTAAGTCATTGTATGTGAATGTTTCTAAGTGAACAACTATTTATATAATTATGATTTCTTCGTCGGGTGATATATATCCCTACAGTCTTTGTTGTCAGTTTATATTTGTCCCAACAGACCTATTTGTTCTAGATGAGCAGATATTTAACGCAAAATGAAATCGAAGATGCTGCAGATGAAATGTTTGAGAACTGGAGCTAAGACGAAAATGAATCCTTTCAAAGTAGTGATTATGAGCCGTCGAATAATAATGTGTCCGAAGAAGAAATAGCAATGATGCAAATGATAACTTACAAGACGAAAGTGTAACTGAAGATGAAGAAGAAAAGGAGAAGGTTTCGCAAAATCTAGAGAATGTTTTGTGGTTTTATAACGATGGTACATTCAGGCCGCGATTTTCTGTACCACAAGAAAGAGTACCCATTTGTAATCCTCACCACGGCACAACTGAAATAAATATTTTGCTGAAACTCATTTCAAAGAGTCTTTTTATGTATATTACTGAATGTACAATTACTAGACTGAAGATATTTGAGCTAGAAACGAAGAAAAAAAGAACTTCTTCTGATTATAATGAAATTATGATGTTATCAGCGTATCACTAATAATGTCATATAATCGTGTACCAGAATTCAAGTTTTATTGGTCTAACAACGAATAACTTGGGAATGCTGCAATAAAGAAAGCAATTTCAAGAGATAGATGTAAAATGTTACCTTCAGAAATGTATTTCAACATACCCGAAAAAAGTGCCGAATCAACAAAACTGTATTACATAGAAGCGATCAATTGCATGAAATATATATTCTCTAAATACCGTACTGAATCGAGTTACCAAAGCATTGATGAATAAAACCCATCAAACGGGGTATAAAGATACGGGTACGATCCGACTCAGCATCGGGTTATATTTATCACCTAAATGTATATGATGGAAAAGATGTGGGAGCAACTGAAGGAACTCTTGGGGAAAAAATTGTTTCAAAATTAGCAAACTCAATTAGAACAAAAGACGTATGCTTGTGTTTTGACAGACTCTTTTCATCTGTAAACTTACTGGATACTATACAATATCCTGCTGTAGGAACACTAATAAAAAGCAGAAAACATGTTCCACAGTTTTCCAATAAGCTCGTCCGAGGGGAATCTCAGTTCCGAGTAAATATTAATGGCACAATAGTTTGTAGGTGGCACGATACTAAAGATTTATTAGCAATAAGTAATCGCTTTTCGGACAAAATTGTTAAGGTAAAGCGCACAATCAAGGATGGCACAAGAAAAGATATATCCTGTCCAGAGATGCTTCAGTTTTATAATGATAATATAGGTGGGATTGATTTGGCGGATCAAATTATTAACCTCTATAGTGTTGATAAAAAAATCATGTAAATAGTGGAAGGAAGTGTTCTGCAAAATTCTTATGATGGTTGCCGCCAATGCTCATGTATTACACAATGATCTAAATAGGCAAAAAACTCCGTTTTTGCCAATCTTGATAACTATCGCTGAAAGCTTGATTGCCCTAGGAAGAAAAAATGCTGTTGTAAAAAGAAAATCAGCAGCCTCTTTAGGAAGATCCACAAAAAATAAAAAGGCTATGATGAATGTTGGAGATCGTCTTCCCATTGAAGGTAACACGAGGAGATGTTGCCAAAGATGCTCGCTTCAGCACAAAAAAGAGAAGCGGACAACTACCTTGTGTCAAATGTGTAATGTGCCTTTATGCAAAAACTGTTTGAGTTATTTCCTATTTTTATCAAAACAAAGTTTCATATTTATGTCTAATGGGTTTTTATTATCCCGTCGAAAATGCTTATTGGGACACCAACCTCCTAGTTGTAAAAGGCCTTATTTATTAACAATTATTGAAAAATCATGTTATGCTGGCTACGAGGTGTGGCAATTAAATAACCGGACTGGTGCTACTATCGGCAAACAGCGAGCACGCCGCGGCAGGTTTGAATATGTCTGTGCTTGTAGATGCTTCCCCTACCCTGAGCTCGATGGGCACGGTTGTACGTCGCTCAGTCTCGCTGTAGCAATCGTCCGTTCAAGTCCTTACGCTAGCGTCGCGTCGGAAAAATGCAGAGTGTTCAGATCGAGCAACGAGTTAACCTCAAATTTCTTGTGAAACATGAGATTCTGACTACCCTTCGTGAACGAGTGAGAAAACGAAGACCCGATTTATGGAAGAGCAAATCCTGGATGCTCCACCAAGACAATGCGGCAGCCCTGTTTTGGTATTGGTTCAATTCCCGCATCTACTCGAAGTAAGCTTCATTTTCCTTTCATTATCTAGCAAGTTAACAGGCATGCATAAGCGATAAATAGTGAAGTATAAGCCGACAAATGTTGATTATAATTCAGCGTAAAACGAAATATAATCAGAACATACTAAAACTTGTTTAAATCATTTCGCAATTTAGCTAAATAGAAATGTTTATGAAAAACTTTCTGGATAAATTTCTTGAGGCAATACACATAATATAATCAACGAGTCTCATTACAATTTGTATAAAGGAAAATGGTGCTCACTTCGAATAGATCTTGCAATTGTATATGCATAGATTAAATGTTACAGATTATTTTTAATGAACATCTTTAGAAAATCAAAAGTTTAAAGTATTTCGTTGTACCACTCTGTCTTTAAACAAAAACCTTACCTGCATAGCCTCATACGAAAACGGCACATGTCAGGTATAGGCAAATGTTTATAAAAAAAATGTAGAGCAGTTTATCTATCAGGCAAATACATATACATAATCATACAGGTGTTCCGTCTAAGCAAATGAAATAGCACGAATGATACGTCACGATTTCGATTGCCATCTTGTAGAGGATAGTACTTTTTTCAATGTATTGGCGAAACCTCCACGAACTAGTTAATCGAATAAAATTTAAATCATCGCCCCAGCATGTAAGGCCTTTAAGAGACAACGAAATTTCGCAAAAATCTCAAGTTACCCCAAAACCTAAGATAAGTATAGAGAACATTGAAGAAAGTTGACATGAATTGAAAGGAGGCATCCAAAAACGTTATAATATATAGGCTGTTCCAATTAAAAGACCATACTTGTATCGTGTGAAGCGTCTGTCTACTTGGACATAATTTAAATGCTAGATTGCTCAGGAAAAGAATTACCTGCCACCCATATACTAGAGGGACACATTGTATATTACACAGATAGCAATTCTGTACATTTGAAATTTCTTGATTACTGAATTAAGCAAAACACATGAAACATGTATAAACTCACTGATCCCACCTGAAAATTTTAAAAGCGTTTGAAAGCTACACTCTTCGTCATACTCTTTCTAATTTAATACACGCAGAGAAATGGTTTCTTGCATTAAGAAAATATTTTTGCTTGCAAAAGTCAGTCTGTATTCAAGAAAATATTTTTATTTTAAGACTATAAAAATGTATAAGGAAATAATTTTCTTGAAATTTTATTTGGATTAAATAAATATTTTCTTGGGATTAGAAGAAAATCCAAGACAGAAAAATGTTTCTGCCAAGAAAATCATTTAGTTTTAAATTAAGAAAATATTCGTGTTAAAGGTAGGAATGAAAAAATGGCCCAGATCTCACAACTACATCATCAGGCCAGCTACAAGGATATCCAATAAAAGAAAAATTACAATAATGGGAAAAAAACTAAAATTAATGATTAAAATTTGGAGCAAGTGAATGAGTTAATGAAAAAGTTTTTTTTTCTTATAGGTTACCGTATAATTAAATTATTTCTTTAATAATGTAATTAAATAGGAATTATTTTTATGTAGTTTAATAATTAACGAGTTAATATTTCAGTTTATTTATCCCTTTTTATTATTACTATTTATTATATATTTTAAAAAAACTATAGTTAAATTAGTACACGTGGTAAATAGTAAGAAAAAGAAAAAAAAACATTACCCTAACCGGTATCTTTTGAAAATGTTTATGGAACGTTGTACGTTAAAGGTTATATCATTGTATGGGTAAGTATGGTATCTGTATTCCAGTTCCGTCGCTACTGTCTAGGACGGCATGACTATAACTACTGGCACTAGGTGGCGCCAGGAAATATTTCAGTTCCTGTTTTTGAAAATTAGTGGCATAAACTGAGAGATGTAAAAGCAACGTGACCAAGGGCAAGAAGCTTTAATGCTTTTCTGTTCTCATTTTCTTTTTGCCGGTGATTCCATCAATACCAGAAGCTATTTATTAGCATTATCTTGGTTATTGTTTCTAGGTACTTTTTTCATGTGTACTTCTACATTAAGTTCACTTTTGTTTGTACATTATTCTGTAAATAACCTCTACTTTAGTCTTTTTAAAATCACAAGCAATGTGAATAATTTACTGCATTATGTACGGATATGTCGTACTCTTTTAAACAAGGTAAGCGCAATTAACAATGTACATATAAATAATATGCATTTCAAGAATTCTAAGTAAAAAATGCTTTATTTTAAGAGAATGAAACTGTTGATTTATGAACAATACCTAAACTGGAATTAAGAAAACTGTTTACTATCCTTAAGGAAATATTGTTTTGTGTTATAATAGCCATTTGCTTATACTAAGAATGGCTTTCTTCAAATTTTCTTGAATCGAATTAGGAAATGTCAAACAAAGAAATACAATTATTTCATTACAAGTGTATACTTCTCTTAAGCGGAGAAAAAAACGCTAAGAAAGTATTTCTTTTGATTTAAAACAGTTATTGTATTACGGATAATTGAAACAGTAATTGTCTTGAATTAAGGCGGATAGCTAGTAAGTAAACGCTTCTCTGCGTGTAGTTAGACATAAATTTAAGTTAAAATAGAAATCGCCGGAATTTAGTATCGGTACAATTGGCATACTCCTAATAACGTATGCATTATAGATTTTAAATTCAACAGGCAGATCAATAATTTAGTTTTATTTCACCTTATCATTCTGTACATATATATTGCAAATGTATTCCAAAGAAAGGGAATTTTTCTGTGAAAATTTCAGTTGCAATATTCAATTCCTAATGGTTGTTCCCAATAAAAGGAAAAAATAAAGCAATTTTCTGAACTATTAGAATTTTTCTCAATAAATATTCTTGATCGTTTCTTTGCGCATCACTATAGGATGTTTTCCAAAAGCTTTGGGAATAGGTCTAGATTCTTTCTGTTATACAATTTTCGACGGAGAAATATTTGAGTAATTATAAATTATATTCAGTAGGATAACTTAAAATTATCTTTTATCAATAATATATACTTTTTCATTAAATGCATAAATTATTCTGTTACACTGATTTCCTTCATCATGAAATAATTAATTTAGTGCCAATCTTTCCATTTAAAATGCATTTCTTAGTCTAACTATCATAACTTCCTGCTAGCACATTTCACAACCACAGGCTATTAAATATTATATAATCATAAATTATAAATATTAAGTGATCTGAAAGTGATAAACATGAAGCGTTAGCAGCAAGCCAAAATTAGTTAATTACACTACCTGCGTACTTTCATTACGTACTATGATAATAATACACCTAAACTTTTTATGTGTTGAACACCTCAAAATAAATGCGTACTTCTCATGAGAAATAATTGAAATTACCGACCTGATTATGTCTACAGCAGCCTGGTAATACATACCGCGCTCCTTCTACTAAATATAAGTTATTCTTGGTTGTTTTTAGAGATCTGAAGCAGTGTCAAAAATTAAAAAGAAACAATCGGCCCACGTACTGTGCCACTTAATAGACGTATCAGTATGGACACCATACTTATTGAATAAATTAAATAAATTGCATCATTAAGTGTTTTCAAAAAGAGAGGTCGATTTCATTTTTTAAATCCCTCTTTTCTTGTAAAACCGTTATTCATAACATCATCGTTTTTGACTGATCATTAACGCTGGCCACGAGCGGTACCGCGCATCGGCGTAGAATCAGTTCGGACCGAGAGGAACGGTAGTATTACTTCGTCTGCGGAGCAGTACGGACATTTTCGCTGCCGGTCATTTACGCAATTGTTTATCTGTCCTAGAAAAATTATGATTTCGTCAGCAAAACGACCGCGGTCGGACAAACTTCGAAAATTTATTGCAGAAATTCCAGACATAATATATGAAGGTGCTAAAATTAAATGCGTAATCTATAAAATCCCGTTAATGTGTTGGTCCAGACAACATTGTTTACGACACGTAAATAGTGAAAAGCATGTCTCAAAAAGAAATTGCGCACGAGACAATGAAAAGTGTATATTTAATTTATGCGTTACGTTTATCGCATGTAATATACCGTTTAATTTATTAGACAAGGAACCATTTATCTGCTTTTGGAATAACTATTCGGAGTGCAAATTACCAAGTCGAACATCGTTACGAAGAATTGTGCCATCTGCGCGCGAACATATTGAACAAAAAATAAAATCGAAGTTGAAAGATCAAAAATTGTGGTTATGTGTCGACGAAACAACAGATCGGAAGAAACATTCTGTTCTTAATGTAATGGCACGCAAATTGGAACCTCATCAATCGGCACCTTCGATTCTATTAGTCTCCAAACGAATACAACAGTGTACTGCCGAAGTAATTTCAAAGTTAGTGTTAAATACATTGGACAAGTTTGAACTTTCAACAAACCAACTCTTAATGTTAGTGAGTGATGGTGCTGCAAACATGCTTTCTGTAGGCCGGTCTCTTAAAAAGCATTCTGCTAATTTGTTACACATTACGTGTAAAATTCATGCTCTCAATCTTGTGGCGGATAGTATCAGAAAATGTTATCCGGAGGTGGACGCTTTATTAGCGCATATCAAAGCAGTATTTGTCAAATCACCGAAACGTATTCGCGAATTTCACAGACTGTGCCCCCGTATACCAGAGCCACCAGAACCTATTCTAACTCGTTGGGGAACATGGTTACAGGCCGCGTTTTATTATTATAAATATTTTGACAATATTAAGAACGTGGTTTTACAATTCGATACAAAGGAAGCTGCCGCTATCCAGAAAAGCCAGTCGAAATTTCAAGATAGTCAGGTTAAAATGGATTTAAAAATTATTCACGACAATTACTTCGGGCTAGCAGATGCAATAGAAAAATTACAAAATCCTGCGGTGCCGTTAGAAGAATCTCTACAAATAGTGCAACGTGTTCACGCACAGCTATGCGCGATTGAAGACGCAAAAAATGTTTCTGTTCTAGAAAAATTTGAAAGTGTTTTTGAGAAAAATTCTGATTTTGACACATTAAGACACATTTGTGAAGGTGCGTCAACAGAATCGTTAAGTTATTTGAAAGATTATTTTACTTACGCAAATATTACGTCACTAGATGTAGAACGTGCGTTCTCTGCATATAAACGCATTTTTTCCTCATGCCGTACTAGTTTTGCCGAAACAACAGTTGAAACATATCTAATGTTGCAGATATTTAACAGACATTATTCACTTTGTGATTTCACGGAGGGCTCTTAAAATGGTAAGTGTTTGAGCACGTGTTATTTAATTTTTATTTAAAAGATGAGCGAAATTATTTGCGGCAGCAAACATCTCTATTAGCAGAATAACTCTAGTGGAACGCGAAGCCTGGTCGACTCTACGCTACTGCGCGGTACCGCTCGTGGCCAGCTTTACTGATCATCAACTTTTTTAAATCACAACCCATACTTTCTTGTTTTGATAGATTTTCTGACTACCTACATGATGACGGCACCTTGTAGAGAAAGATTTTTTAAACAACAAAATAATAATCACTAGTGAAACTTGAAATATACAAGGTGAGCGAACTGTGTCTTTGTAAATGGAAGTTTTTCAAAGCAGCTTCTTTATTTTTATGAGGTCCGACAGGGTGCATAGTTTAAAATTATATTGAAACATAGAAGCTGCTTCATCAGTTCGTAATTTACCAAAGTTGTGCTTTTTAGTGGAACATGCTATATATTACTGCACTTTTGCAGTGATGTGATTTTTGGCACACGTTTATGTGGTTCGGAATGTTGCTTTAAGTTGGTATAACATATTTTTGTTAAAAAGACATTTTCATTAATAGAATATCTTGAATACAATTTTAGTTTGAAATTTTTTTGCAGAGTCTTTGATAAAAAATTATTAAGATGTTGATAGCATAAAATCAACCAATATCTCGTTATAACGATTTTTTAAAGTGAATTACTGTCAATATTTATTTTGTCAGTTTGCTATGACAGAAATAGGTAAACCATTGGAGCATTCATTGAATATGATGACAGTTAGTAATAATTGTATTCACAACAAAATTACTTACTATCTTCTTCGAATTTAGAAGTGTTTAGAAGTGAATGCCGTCCATTTGAAAATCTCTTAAAATAACTTTTTTCTATTTACCACTTTATTTCTTATTCCTCCTTATATTTATTTATACCAATTTATGTATTTGCACCTATAGTTTGTTAGTGTTTACTAATATGCTTTTGGAGTTTGGTTTTGTTGGATGAGCCAAGTTGCTGTTACGCAAAATATTATGAAATAAGATTATCTGTTTTCAGTTTAAAACATCCCAACTATAAACCCAATAATTAGACGCTTTGCACCTTTGCAGGTTATTTGCTATTAAGTATTTAGTCAACTTTTAATTTTAAACAAATAATAAAGTAGCTAATCGCGTTTTAACGAACTTTGGATAAACAAATAAATTTCACTATAATACGATAATTTTGCATCATTAAATGTGATCAAACTTAATAATCGTTCCAATGACTTTCTACCATGGAACATTGATAAAATATGTAAATATTGACAGGTAGTTCGGTTTCAAAAATCGCTATAACGAGAAAATGGTTCAGACTACTAATATGATAACAACTTTTTCTCTAGAATTTTTCCAAAAATTTAAAACTAAGATAAACTATATTAAAAGAGGAGCTATTAATAAACATGTTACACCAACAAGTAATATTACGCGCATCTCATTAGCAATTCGGAACCAAGAAATGTCTAACAAAAGCTGAAAACTTAAATGAACGTACTATAGCACCTAATTAATTGTGACATGTCAATTTCTAGGATCATTCATCCCACTTCCAGTGGTATACCCTTTGTACACTGTTATAATTAACCTGGGCAAATATGCGGTAACAGCCAGAGGCGTGGCGAGCGCATAAAAGTTTACACATAAAACAGAAGGTAAGAAATAAATTATAAAACGTGCTGAAACACTTACCGTTTTAAAAGTCTTCCGTGAAATCACAAACTGAGTAACATCTGTTAAATATTTGAATCATTAGATATGTTTCCACAGCTGTTTCAGTCAAGTGAGTACGATGTGCGGAATAAATGTTTTTTAATGCCCAAAACGACCGTTCGACATCTAGCGATGTTATATTTGTATATTTAAAATAATCTTTGAAACAACTTAATGCATCTTCACAAATTTGTCTTAATATAAGAAAATCGGAGTCTTTCTCTAAAACACTTTCAAATTTTCGTATTACACACCAATTTATTTCGCCTTCTACAGCGCATAACTGTGCGTGAACATCATTCACAATTTGAACAGAATCCACTAGCGACATCGAAACATTTTGTAATTTTTCTATTCCCTCCGCTAGTCCGAAGTAATTGTTGTGAATAGTTTATAAATCTCTTTTAACCTGACTATCTTGAAATATTTCCTGGCTTTTCTTGATTGCTGCAGCTTATGTCGGATTAAATTTTAAAACTACCTTCTTTACTTAATCAAAATATTTGTTGTAGTAAAACGCAGCCTGCAACCATGTTCCCCAACGGGTAACAATCAGTTGTGGTTATTCAGGTAAATCAGGACACAGTTTGTGAAACAGTCGGGTACGTTTCGGGGACTTTAGAAACACTGCCTTTGTACTAGCAATCAATGTATTTACTAGTGGAAAACATGTGGGAATCGTTTGTGCCGCAAAATTTAGAGTATGGATTTTACACGTTACATGTAAGAAGTTACCACTGTGTTCTTTAAGAGATCGGCCCAAAGAACGCATGTTTGCGGCACCATCACTCATAAACATTAAAAGTTACTTAGTTGAAACTTCAAATTTGTTCAATGAGTTCAACACCACCTGTAAAATCTCATCGGCAGTACAATTTATAACTCTTTTGGAAGCAAGTAAGAAGGAGGATGACGGTCGATGTGGTTCCATTGTACATACCATTACATTAACCACAGAATGTTTTTGACGATCTGTTGTTTCGTCCACACATAACCACAGTTTTTTATCTTTCAATTCCGTTTTCATTCTTTTTTCTGTATGTTCATGAGCAAATGGCACTACATTTCGTTTCGATGTCCGACTAGGTAATTTACAGTCCGCATATTTATTCCAGAAGGAGACAAATGCTTCTTTGTCTAGTAAACGAAGCGATAGATTACATAAAATAAGAGTAACACATAAATCAAATGTAAATTTTTTCTTAGTCTCGTATGCCACTTTTTGCAGAAGAATGCTGTTTGCTTTCGATGTGACGTTGACAATGGCTTCTGGACCAACACATTAAAGGGACTTTACAAACTAGACATTGAATTTTAGCGCCATCAAAAATTAAGTCCGGCATGTCCACTATAAAGTTTTTAACTGCGTCTGCCATTGGTCGTTTTCACAACGTACCTAACTGCGACATTTTTAAAGAAAACATAAGCGTACAATTACGATATAAGTTACGACAGCCTACATATACACAGAACTACTCGCATCGATTTAGTACTGACGCTGTGAACGCGTGAAATAAATAATCGCCGACTCCGCACCACATATCTACTACACTGACTGTTACCGCTGTTTGCCCCGACTAGTTATAATTGTATCCTAATTTTCTCGAATTATGGATCAATACTGCATTTCTCTATTATACGATTTGAAATATTATCTGTTTATTTCATTCTGTTATATTGTCTTTTACGCTTTTTACTCACTACAGAAGTATTTGCACTTAATTTTTACGTAAAGTGGTTTATATTCTTTAAGAAAGGATTCATGCTCCTGTGTAATCGCAATATTGAATGTTCAAAAAGAACTGGTGGTGCTTTCATTGATAAATGATAACATGTAAAATTATTAAAAAGAACTATGGGAACTTAGAATCATTTTTACAAATAGAAAGAGTTAAAGACAATGTGTTTTGGATGAGGCTGCTTAGAGATGATTGGACATTTTGACACTGGCCCTTCTGTCCTATTAAAAAAGTAAAATCTTTTAATAAGTAATCTTTGTGTGGTATCTTATAAGAAAACAACACTTACTTTCAGCGAGATAAATACTTCCCACGTTTTGCAAGTTAAAAGATAAATAAAAGGTTTTCCAGTAGATAGTCTCGTAGAAAAGATGCATTTGCTGATCTTCATCCTATTAGCTTTTTCCTTTGAGGCAACTGAAAAAAATGTATTAGCAATATGTAATTTACAAAGCACAACTAAATATTTTGGAATTCTTCCAAAGTTATCAAAGGTATACATAAGACACAATTATATTCACAATATTTTTGTTTTTCTTACCTAATTTTGACCCCTGACGTGACCTTTCGAAACAATAGAAATCTTTTATTTGATTATTATTCAACAGTGAATTTAACATTACCAAATTTTAAGTTATATTGTATTCCTTATAATGAATCAAGGTTCGTTTATTATTTTAGCAACACATCTACACACATATTTGACTTTCAGTTGTTTCATAATACTATAAAATGTAGAAAGCCAATTACGATTACACCTTTTGAAAAGATAAAAAAAATATATAACCGGTAGAGTATCCCTAACGTGACAACGCGAAAAAGAAAAGCAACTTCAACAAAAGCTTTTTATGTTATTAGAAGTAAATTGGATTAGTGTAAGCTTGTTTAATAAATATGCGTATCGGATTTCCCAGCCCCTTATTAAAAGTGTATATCAGCATTAGGGGTTCCCCAAATTCAAAACTCGCCGTTTCAATTGTTCTTACCCTTAGCTCATGGAACACATCACTACCAGAGCATACGCAGTATTTCATTCTTCGCTGAATTTCGCCCCTCTAGCGTGACAAGTGACGTTCAGTTAAGGGTTTGTATATACATATAAACCTGCACGACAGTACCTTCACTAATATGAAAACTGGAAGTGCATAAATCTACACTTTCGAAACAATGCAATCAATTATTGTTTTTTAAGATGAACGCCTTAAAGCTCCAATAATGTACTTTACTGTTAAAGCTGCATAGATCTGCGTTTGTCTAAAAGTGTCTTCTTTTCATAAACTCATAGATAAGCGCAAGAAACAGTAATACAGTGATACATAGGAAACAGTAATATAGGTGCACAATCTATGTACATATAATATCTATTTAAAAAAGCTCTTTAAATTCTTGCGACTTACACAAGTAAAAATGTACCCTTGATCAAGTAGACTAACTGTAAGTTGGTAAAGTTTCTTCTAAAACTTTTAAATATGTGAACATAATATTTGTAAAGGGACAACTTTGGAAAAGAAGCCACTATTTTCCAGAAAACTGAAGTCATAGACAAGAAGGGTTTAAAGAAACAAGAAGGGTTGTTGATGTCATTAGCGAAACAGTAAATTACATAGCACATTACTAAAGGTAAAATTTTCTCAATCAAATTATAAACTTTAAATAATTCATCCGTAAACGGTATAAGGTTGAAACTGAAATTGAAGTAAAGGCAGCTGTAGAAACTCGGCAAATACTGTACAGAAGATCTTTAAGAAACAAGTTTGAATAAATAAAAAAGGAATTGAATAAAATTATATTAAAATAACTCACAGTTGAGCATTCTTCCCAAAAGGTTTAGTTGTTCTAATTGCTGCAGCTACTTCTCTCAATTGTATTATGTGCTTTATTGTTGTATCGTTTGTTCAAATCTATGTCTCTTTGAGTAATAAATTTCATGCTAGAAGATCCTATAGTTAAATACATCATATAGCATGCGATAAAATAAAAAAGGACTTAGTTATAAATAAAGTAAAACACAACATGGAATCAACATAGATATAGATATAAATATATACACAGTTCTAAGGGGTCCGTGACAAAAAAATAAGAAACTAGTTTAAAAAACAAAATCAGAACGGATTTTGTTCGACATTGCACAACGCCAAATTGCACACAATTGGAGAATTACACTTTCGACCGGAGGTGTTTTGCTGTATGTAGTTCAGGTAACAAGAAAACATTTCTCATTGCACCGATTCTTTATCAGTTCCACAAGTGGAGGTTTTAGAAAATTAAGTATTGGTCACAACGTACATTTACAAAGATACATGTGAATGTTTAATGAGTTTTAATAATTATAATAATAATTATGGATTTATTATGGATCAGTTGCACTATAAATTTCACACTTTGCCTCTCTCTTCTGTTACCAAGTGAATCCAACGAATGTCGATCCAAGAGACTGCCGTAATCTATATTTCTCTCTGGATATGAACCATCACACTTAAATGATAAGTACTTTAGAAATCGTCTCTGCACACGTTCCATGGAAAGCTGAAGGTGCAGACAGTGTGGATACCATACAACACGAGCATATTTCAATTTACTTCTGACAAAGGCATAATATAGAGACGTCAATGCTGTAGAATTAGTAAATTGTTTGCTAGACCTCATAATGAAGCCCAAAGCTTTATTGGTTGATGCGCAGATATCACAAATGTGACCAATGAAACGTAATGAAGAATCGAACAAAATACCCGAATCTCTAAATACTTCCTAGGACATTTATTGCGTAGGAGAAAGTCTTGCGGTTCTCGAGTAGCTCACTATCTCACATTTATCAATATTTAGACTAATTCTATTACATTCGCACCAGCTCTGTATGTTCTGCAGGATCTCTAGCAATTCCCTGCGATCATCTAGTGTCACTATCCTTGCAAAAATCTTGAGATCATCTGGGTATGCCAGAACTTTACAGCTCAAAGTTCTGAGTAGATCATTAATATAAATATTGAATAAGAACGGACCGAGATTTGTTCCCTGTGCTATCCCAAAAGAAAGTGTGTAATGCCTCCAATTGTATCCGTTATAAGAAACGTAGCATAATCTATTGGTTAAGTATGAAGATAGAAGTTGCGAAAAAGTATTAGAGAAACAGAATGCATCCAATTTAGATGTAAGTATGGAGTGATCTATAGAGTCGAGGGCTTTCGTGAGATCAGTGTAAATGACGTCAACTTGGCTCCTAGTGTCAATAGCCTTACTAATATATTGTGTAATTTCTACTAGATTAGACGTGGTACACCGGCCACTAAAAAAACAGTTGATTATACTACATACTTTCAAATACCTTGGAGAAGTTGCAAACTACGTTAATTGGTCGGTAATTCTGTATATCAGCTCTGTCTCCCTTTTTAAAAACAGGCGTCTACTAATTTTCCATATTTCAGGAAAGAAACCAGCTTTTCTAATCAAATTGAAGATGGTTTTTAATGGCTCTCACAATACTCTTGCATAATCCTTTACAAAGAAACTAGGAATAGCATCATGACCAGATGTGAAAGTAGATTTAAGCTTCGTTATGCTACAAAACACTTCTCGCTCAGAAAATTCTTGAAGTGTTATACAGTTTGATGTGTTATTGAAAGTGGAGGGAACCGGTGGCGAGGAATGGAAGTAATATGAGAAAACTTCAGCAAAAGCATCAACAATGTCTTGCGGTTTCGTAAATTCTTGATTGTTGCTTGACATACAACCGGGAATTCTAATAGTATTTCTCCTATCTGCAATGTATTTCCAGAACATTTGCGGGTCGCTAATAATTTTAGATTGCATTGCAGATTGATAGTTTTTATAAGCAATACGCGTTTCATGTTTTTTAGTAGAGCGCAATCTATTACATTCATTGCGGTTAAAGAAGGACCCATTTCTCTTCCACTTCCTGAAGTAGTAATCTTTCAGATGAAGTAGTTTTTTGATATTCGCTTTTTACCAAGGAGGGAACATACGTTTAGGAGATTTGATTCTATTGGCTGAGCGATTGATAACTGAGTACAGTTTATCATAAAAATATAAAAAGATACAGCCACTTCAACATCCGTGCAAGAATCCAAAAGAGGTAAGTCAGTATCAATCATATCTCTAAAAAGCATGGCGTAGTTAGCAGTGCGGAAATTGTAACGAAGATTGTTGTTTGATGGGAAGTTGGTGTCCCGCATTGAACCGAAAAGATCCAAAACAACACTCAGTGCAGGGTGATGCGGATCTTCCACTACTAAAGGATCAACATCACGGGAGACAGTAATATTGCACTTAAAATTACAGATTAAATCAAGTAGCCTTCCTCCAGCGTTAGAGATATTATTATATTGATGTAAGTTGAGAGTAGCCATAAAGTTGACGAGGGAAATATACTTCCTGTCAGTGGTGTTTCCATTTGGTGAATTGAACAGCGGGCAATTAAAGTCACCTAGTATGACAACTTGTTTTTCCGGGAGTTCCAAGGCCAAAGCCTCAAGGAATACTTCATAATCTTCTCAAGCGACATCAGGTGGAATGTAGATATTTAGAAGGTAAAATGTATAAGAGCCCAGCTTACAACGGCAGGCTGTGAAGTCTACGAGGTGTGGCAATTAAATAACCGGACTGGTGCTACTATCGGCAAACAGCGAGCACGCCACGGCAGGTTTGAACATGTCTGTGCTTGTAGATGCTTCCCCCACCCGGAGCTCGATGGGCACGGTTGTACGTCGCTCAGTCCCGCTGTAGCAATCGTCCGTTCAAGTCCTTACGCTTGCGTCGCGTCGGAAAAATGCAGTGTTCAGATCGAGCAACGAGTTAACCTCAAGTTTCTTCTGAAACACGAGGTTCTAACTACCCTTCGTGAACGAGTGAGAAGACGAAGACCCGATTTGTGGAAGAGCAAATCCTGGATGCTCCACCAAGACAATGCGGCAGCCCGCTCCGCCTTGTCTGTGAAGGCGTTCTTTGCGAAATCCGGCATCACCGTGTCGGACCACCCACCGTACTCGCCCGACCTGGCCCCCTGTGACCTTTTTTCATTTCCTAAGGTAAAATCGGAGCATAAGGAGACAAGATTTGACAGTGTGGAAACGGTGAAAGCGAAAGCGACGGAGCAACAAGCTGACAGAAACGGACTTCCAGCACTGCTTTCGACAGTGGAAAATTCGTATGGAGCGTTGTAGGGATCTGCAAGGAGAGTACATTGAAAGGGATAAACTTTGTAATGTAATTGGTGATTAATAAAACGTTTTGTAGCACCCGTCCGGTTATTTAATTGCCACACCTCGTATAAGTAGGACTAGCGATGAAATATTAGGTAGAGCGGTAGATCCTATAATGATGGGGTGAGAGAAAGCAGACAACACTCCTCCACCCGTTGAACGATCAATCTTGGCAAAGTTTTCAATCTTAATGCAAGAAAATATTGCTTCTCCGTGTACCTATCGATTAGAGATGCTAAAAAATGGTATTTAAAGAGAAGTCGTTATGGCGACCATATTATTAAAACATTTCAGAGAATCATGGTATTTTTCTCCAATTTCTTTTCTTTTAAGTAGTCATACATGCTATAAAATTGGTAAATAGAGTACACGTAGATGTCAACATCTGTTTATCACCTCGAAACAATCTTTGTTGTTCCTGAATATTGAAATTTATATTTACAAAAGAACCAAACAAAAACAAAATTGAATTCTGCCGTGAACAACTTTATTTAAACATTGCTGAAAACACAAGTTCTTATAAAGTTAAGCCTGTGATTTATAATGTTATGTAATATTAATAAACATAACATTAAAATCTTATTTATGGATGGAATTAGACGTGGCGGAGCAAAAAACATATTTCGCATGATTTTCTGAATTTCTGCAACTTGCATTATTTAATAAACGGAATATTGCAGCTAAACTAAAATAAGTTTCAGAAGAAAGACGAAGAGCACGAAGGGTTTTCAATTTACGTTATATTTTATACAACATATAAAGTGTTGTCTTATATATTGAACGCGTCTATAAGTATATAAGTAATCCTAAAAAATCGGGAAACCTTATATTTAAAATGTCTTGTACTGGAATAATAGATAGAAAGCTTAGGTGATATGTATTGGAAACAATTCAAAATCCTGCATTCACAATCATAAACACCTTTCATTTTCAAAACTCGAGGATAAATACAATTTTGTATTTTGCGCCAATTCATATTTATATTTTAATAAAATAGTAAAATAACGGAAAACTATATATATTATACTTAAGAAAAGGAACATTATTTTCTCATTTTATCGTGTTATATCTCCAATGCTGGTGTTAAGAACTTGAAGCATTTCCATTAATAAATAGTTTACATTGAAATATAAGCGATGTTGTCGTTTTAGTTGCCTATATTTGTGGGTGGCATGCGTATTTCAACTAAACAACGCAACGTAGGTGGTATGTTGGTAAACGAAGATTTAAAATCCAATAATCAAAATCTAGACGTTGGCGCCATCTCTACTCGCCCCAGTTTAAATTCATAAAGAAAATACTTTCACCGCATTAATAATATATCAAATAAAAACTTAATATTCAAAACAATTATATATTATTCGTATATATCTAGTTAGATGAATTATTTGAAGATAAATTTAATATATTTGTTAACTATCTATTTTATGTTCATCAAATGCGAAATCTTGCGAATAGATGGCACTAGTATACCTGCTGCAGAATGCTTTACTTCTGCCGGTGGTTATAGAAGTCTATTTTATCATCAAAACTTAATCAATATATTTAGGTCAACCAGTTCTAATACGTATAAATACGCCAGTCATATATTTTAATAATTGACACATCATTTGCGCAAAATAACAACGTGTAAACGAAGTTGTTCAAGTAAATAATGGAAAAGAAAACAAGGGAAAGATGTGACAATACGTGCACTTGCCTAGTATAACAAAATGTCCGAGAATACTATGACTTTATCTTACGAAGACGACGCACAAAGTGTAAGTAGAGAAAATGCTAATTATCGAGACAAAAACGATGCAACGGACGATAAAACGAATGTAATGTTAATACAACAACCTACCGAAATAAAAAATAATAAAAATGTCGATGATGTTATTGAGACGCAAGAGGACGCTGAAAATTTGGCGGTAAATTCCAACAATGTAAATAAAAGCGTCGGAGATCTGACAGTGGAGTTGAAAAAAACCGAAAGTGTAAGAAGCAATAACGCCGAGAATGTAGAAGTGCAAGCGCGTGATGTTACACATGAAATAAGAAGAAGGACTTATTATTTTAAGAGATCTAGGCGGAGCATCTTGGCTAACGCGTTGATTAAAAGAAGTATTAGATGGTAAGTTATATTACATCTACATATTTACCAACAAAAATACAAAGTTACTTTTTCAACTTGTTTTAATTAAAAACAAATGTGCAAGGTATTAATTTTGTTTTGTGCATACTTGAAGTGTATTCAATATATTTTTTGTTTTATTTTCGGCTTTTAGTAATGCAAAATTTTTCTGAATCAACTGAATCGCATGTCGTATTGGGTGCGCTTAAATAAGGGGTACTTACATATATTAGCTGTGGATGATGTCCAAGATCGTTATTAAGAGAAAATATTTCAGATATTGCAAAGCGTTATATGTAAATTGCGCCTTGCGTTATTTTATTTCCAAAAGTAAGAAAGAAGGAATTAGTATAAAAGTAAAAGCACCAATCTACTTTCATGTATAAAATATAAAATGTGGAGACCCAATACAAAAAGAAACAGATACTATAAAAGAACACACATAAAAGAGGAAAAAATGTGTTTTGATAGTATTTCATATACTCGTTGCAGTAGTTGCCAAGTTCCTAGCCCAAAGCAGAAATAACAAAGAATAGGAAAAAATAAGTTGGATTGGAATTGTCTGGTGAGAATACCCAAGAAATGTTACATAGGATGAATGAGCCAAAAAATATAATCTGAGCGAATTCCAAAGAAAAAATCAGGACGGCCAATTAAAATCGTTTGACTGTGATGTAGTACTAGTTTGGAATTGCTACTTGTTAGTCATAATAAGTTTTCTTAACATTTTCATTCTGCAGTAGATTTTGCACCGCGCTTCCATTACTATAATAATAAAGGTACCGATAATTTGCTTATTGAAAAAAAGTATAATTTTGGCCGTATCTTTTAAGCACTCTGAAAAAACTCCAAATTTATAGTATTTTTCAAAATAAAACGGCCCGATAATAATAATTACACATCTCGGGCATTTATGTAAATGAGGTAAACTGAATTCTTATAATCCGCTTAACAAATATTTCGTAGATATTCATCTCCCAGGAGCAAATTGCTTTTGTTCATACTGCATATTTGTCACCTAATGGTATCAACCTGTTAGTTTTCCGCATGCCTTTATCGCCTTTAATTTATTTTTGTTAAAGGCACCAAACGCACGACGATTTTATACACTGCACTATAAGGTATTCCTGCCAACGAGATGTTCGAATTATTTTTTTTTTCCTCCATAATTTTCATTTTTAATATATTTAGAACTACTTTTTGTGCTGAAAGGTCTAACCGAGTCCTTACAACAATCTGATCTTCTTTTGGAATAATGTTCTATATTGGCACAATTCTATTATGTGATTCTTTATTTTCGGAATATTGATCTTGCAATAACCGTCTTCAATTTTTCTAATACTAAAACAGAGAATATAACTTGTAGCTCTTATAATACTGGGAATATTATTACATTCGGAAAATGTTATTACGTTTAATATACTATAAGTTGCTATATTGACCATTGGGTAGTAAAGTTTTTAAGAGGATTATATGGGTTTCTCTACTCACAAAAGATACGAAAATATGCAAGCAATCCTGTAATTTTAACTAAACATGGAAATATGTAATAACTAACCTGGGCAAATATGCGGTAACAGCCAGAGGCGTGGCGAGCGCATAAAAGTTTACACACAAAATAGAAAGTAAGAAATAAATTATAAAACGTGCTAAAACACTTACCGTTTTAAAAGTCTTCCGTGAAATCACAAACTAGGTAACATCTGTTAAATATTTGAATCATTAGATGTTTCCACAGCTGTTTCAGTCAAGTGAGTACGACGTGCGGAATAAATGTTTTTTAATGCCGAAAACGACCGTTCGACATCTAGCGATGTTATATTTGCATATTTAAAATAATCTTTGAAACAACTTAATGCATCTTCACACGCACCTTCACAAATTTGTCTTAATATAAGAAAATCGGAGTCTTTCTCTAAAACACTTTCAAATGTTCGTATTACACACCAATTTATTTCGCCTTCTACAGTGCGTAACTGCGTGAACATCATTCACAATTTGAACAGAATCCACTAGCGACATCGAAACATTTTGTAGTTTTTCTATTCCCTCCGCTAGTCCGAAGTAATTGTTGTGAATAGTTTGTAAATCTCTTTTAACCTGGCTATCTTGAAATATTTCCTGGCTTTTCTTGATTGCTGCAGCTTCTGTCGGATTAAATTTGAAAACTACCTTCTTTACTTGATCAAAATATTTGTTGTAATAAAACGCAGCCTGCAACCATGTTCCCCAACGTGTAACAATCAGTTGTGGTTATTTAGGTAAATCAGGACACAGTTTGTGAAACAGTCAGGTACGTTTCGGGGACTTTAGAAACACTGCCTTTGTACTAGCAATCAATGCATTTACTAGTGGAAAACATGTAGGAATCGTTTGTGCCGCAAAATTTAGAGTATGGATTTTACACGTTACATGTAAGAAGTTACCACTGTGTTCTTTAAGAGATCGTCCCAAAGAACGCATGTTTGCGGCATCATCATTCATAAACATTAAAAGTTGCTTAGTTGAAACTTCAAATTTGTTCAATGAGTTCAACACCACCTTTAAAATCTCATCGGCAGTACAATTTATAACTATTTTGGAAGCAAGTAAGAAGGAGGATGACGGTCGATGTGGTTTCATTGTACGTACCATTACATTAACCACCGAATGTTTTTGACGATCTCTTGTTTCGTCCACACATAACCACAGTTTTTTATCTTTCAATTCCGTTTTCATTCTTTTTTCTATATGTTCACGAACAAATGGCACTACATTTCGTGTCGATTTATTCCAGAAGGAGACAAATGCTTCTTTGTCTAGTAAACGAAACGGTAGATTATATAAAATAAGAGTAACACATAAATCAAATGTAAATTTTTCTTGGTCTCGTATGCCACTTTTTGCAGAAAAATGCTGTTTGCTTTCGATGTGGCGTTGACAATGGCTTCTGGACCAACACATTAAAGGGATTTTACAAACTACACATTTAATTTTAGTGCCATCAAAAATTAAGTCCGGCATGTCCACTATAAAGTTTTTAACTGTGTCTGCCATTGGTCGTTTTCGCGACGTACCTAACTGCGACATTTTTAAAGCAAACATAAGTGTACAATTACGAAATAAGTTACGACAGCCTACATATATACAGAACTACTCGCATACAGCATCGATTTAGTACTGACGCTGTGATCGCGTGAAATAAATAATCGCCGACTCGGCACAACATATCTACTATACTGACTGTTACCGCTGTTTGCCCAGACTAGTAATAACTTTTAAACTCCAATAAGAGAATTATTTTAATAGGTACTTATATTGCAGGCAATAAGTACTGGAGAATTATATCAATTTTGTTTTGTTATAAATTGATTTACATATACAGTTTCAGGTAAGTTGATAAATAACGATTGTTTATCTAAGGTTTGTTTGGTAGTGTAAAATGATCACTAGAGCAGTCAGTACGAGTAGGTCGTGTATCTTGCAAACGAACGACTTGCCGTAATTTTCTGTTACAATATCGAGCGCTCCAAGTAGCTAGTTTGGAAACATTTTGGTAGTTTATTTTTTGTTTTTTTTTGTATTAGTTTTTCATTTTCCAGTGTCAGGACCATATTTTGATTTGTATTAACTATGCTAATAGGTACAATAGTCCCAAATAGGGACTGCGCTATATGCGCAGATGGTTTATTTTAGTCGGGCGAGTTGGTTATCACTCGTCAAGGGATGCATTCATTTCATTTGTCTACATTCTTTCATTTTCATATTTACATTTCATTTGTCTACATTCATCATCGTTTTCTGAATTGCTGTCCTTTCAAAACATTTGAGTGCTCTTAATTTTTGTACAGGTAAAAACTCGACACAATTTATCGTATTTTTTTGATTGGTAAACACCCCTTGCAGTTCAAAATATTACGGAAATGACAAGAGGACAAAGTATCTAAACGAGAACACATTTTTACACTGGTTACTCCAATCAGTTAGTGTAAGCCGAACGAACAAACCTGTAGATAGGTACTAAGTTGCCCCCTGATAAATGGATGTTTATGGCCCATTTCTTAAATAAATTCCAAGGGTTGCCTTTCTGTTATGCAAATGAGAAATTTTAATTAAAGTCGAGGAAAAACAGAGTGTGGAATTGTTCCGCCTCGGCTAGCAATAAAGCATTTTAAATAAAATTTTTGTATGGAGCAAAAAAGAATTCTGTATTTCTATTTTAATATTTCCGAACCTTGCAACATGGACCATCTCACAAGTAACAGAGTAGAAGATGCAAATATGGAATACCATTTTGTTTTATGAGTACATCTTCGTTGTAAATCGAGTTATTTAATGTTCAATTTCACTAGAATGTACTCAAATCAGTTACGGACCAAGATCTTTACTTAGATTACTTATAGTCCTACACATTCTCGAAAAAAAATTCTTGAAAAAAATGTCTAAATTATTACTTGAGGAACTGGGATACAAATATGGAATACACTGGAAATTTACTACTTAGCAATTATTTATTGATAAGATATTATGACAGCAATAATAACATAATTATTTGCACCAGTAGCATCCTTTTTTCTCTGACTGCTGTAATTGCCATTTCTTCTTCACTGTACTGCTTTATTTTTTTTTTTACAAACTCGACGTTGGTTTCTTACTAGCATTCTAAGACAGAAAAAGGAAAGCTTTCATAGAAAACAAATGTGAAGAAACGAGTCTGCAAATATAAAATAGTGGTATTCCATATTCCCAACAACCCACATTATAAACATTTTAGCTTAGATTTCGTTACGTATTAAAAAATAATAAATGGCAATAATATTTTTGTAAAATCCGTTTCACGCACCAGTCAATAGTAGACACTTAAATAATAACAAGCTACGAAAACATATAATCACTCATATGTACTTACCTGTTAAAGTTTTGAAAATACGCACTTTGAAATATCGCTTCTGTTAAATGGTGGAAATGGGAAATTGTACATGGGCCACTGTAACCTTAATAGTAGATCTAGGCTAAAAGTACACGACTCGTTTTTATAGATATAACGACATATATTTTTGAGAAACCTGGGTATTCCATATTGCCAACATATTCAATATTTGCATCTTTTACTCTAGTAGTGTAAATATTGAAGTTTCCCGGAGTGCCTAAGCAGCATACCTATGACCAAGGTTGTACTTGCTAAGAACATATTTTCTATAATACTAAAAAAATTTAGTGTTTCTACTTGTATTAAATTTTACCAATCGACTCATAAAATTCCCGAAATTTCGATACCAAATCAATTCTTAAATTCTATATGTTTATCTGTATGGAATTATGAGATGTAAAGTACACAATTCAGTAAAAGTCAATGACGTTCTGCTAGAATATAATACACAGAGAGATTCAGAAAAGAATCACTTTGGCATTTTGCCATATGCATAGCTACCTGGGTAACTCTAAAGAGTTCAAGGTTTAATGCGAAAAGTACGGCCTCAACGTTTGTCCTTCGTGCTTACAGACCATAATTTCTGCACATACATATGTATACATACGTTCCTAGATATCGTATTTCGATTCCCACCGATTCGAAATTCATTACAATTGTTTGAAAATGTCCTAGTATTTAGGTAGGATTAATAAACAAGCTTTGATTCTGCAATTTGTATAAAACTAAAAAAATATGTTCACACTTCATAAATTATTTTAGATGTAAACTATCGTCGCCAGCATATATTTAAAGATATGTTTCTTTTTTCTGTATTGACATTTAAGGGTTATACTGTGTGTATGTACCATGTAGTTGGTGTTAATTATGTTATTAAAAAACTTTATTACATCTTAAGATTCAACGTTTCTTTATTGATTCTACATTCATATGACGATGTACTTGTGTATGTAATTAAAAATATTTGTCGCTGTCGTTAACACTTCTTGCGATAAATCATTTTAATATTTGCTTCCTTCCACATTTTCAAAGCAAACGTAATAATTCATTAACATTAAACATAAAAAATATTTGCCCATTCAATAGCACATAAAAATGAATTAATTTGAAATAATAAGGTAGTGGATAAAATTGGCACCATTGTCTGGCAGAATCGGTCTTCCCGACAGAATCGGATCAATCGCATGGGCTGAGTATTATAAATAGCGTATATGTCACTCCCGCCCGACAGAAGTGAAATTTCGAAATCAATACCTTGTGGTAAAGAATAAAAACTGACGCAATAAAAATGTTTAGTAAATAGAGCGAATATATGCACACGTTCAAGTGTTTTTATTGCCATTATTTGTTTTCTTTTGTGTTTGAAAACGGCATTTGTTATAACGTAGTAATCGTAAAAAGTAAAGAAAGTAGTTTCTTCAAAAGTCTATTGTACTTAATACCGTAAATGTATGAGTAAATATAGGTATGTAGTAAAAACTTTTGCTTTTCAAAAATAACGAATATATGTATTTACATTGATATATTTTGGCTTCCGTCGGTGAATTGTGAAAATCTGTAATGTCCTAGGAATTTCTGACGTAATTAAATACTTGAAAAAAATCTCGACCCGGTATGGAATCGAACATGACGCCTCCCGCTTGCCAGACCGGCTAACCACTACACCACGAACTTAATTCCAAGAACGTTCATATATATATATGCATATATTTGCATTTACATTAATTGCTTTTTAAAATTAAAGTTATGTTAATGTTAACAGGCCACATAAGAAGTTTCACTACACACCATAAATAATATAATATAATAAATAAACGTAACTTCTTAACAGCGGTAAAACATGAAAAGTAATTCCAACTTAAATTGCGTTTGAGGTGGCACGCCATTTTTCTTATTTTTGTTGTACGCTATTCATATGTCTTTTACAGTAGCCTTTGTTCCAACACATTAAAGGTATGTCCCAAACTTTACACAATACTTTAGCTCCATTATAATTCAAATTTGGAAATTCACCGATAAACTTCGTGACTTTATCAGCCAAGGGTCGTTTATTTTCCTTGCTTACGTTAGACATACATACATATATTTATCTTTATAATTACGTGTAACGCCATGAAAGGTTAAGAAGAATAAATCAATAATTTCATTCACTGAGGTAGCTCGTACCGATTCGTCTGCATACATACGTCGCGTCGCGGGCAACCTTATTTCTAACCTGGCGCGAAGCGCTCTGTGCCAGGCTTAAGAATAACGCTGCGCTAGATTGGGTGGATTTTCATTTGTTGGTACATACATATCTTATGTTCAACTCTTGCAAATTATCCACTATTAATTTGGTGTAATGGCAACTTGTTCCCTTAGGCTAGAAGATATATCGCCCAAAAGCATAATTATCATCAATAAATGGTTTTAGCCGACGTTTTGTGCATTGATAGGCATATGCTTGAGTATTTAATGCACAATTGGCCTCAACAAAAACACCTTTTTTTTTCAAATTTTTTTCGAAATTTAAATGTAATATTGGGTTCTTTTTATTTACAGCAAAATAGTATTTACTGGATGCGAGCTTAAGCCGTCTATAGACACACGTACATCTTTTAAAATTTGCACGCGCGTACATGTACGCATGTAGATATCTGTCAGTGTGTTGTCAATATCTGCTTAAACTACTGGTCGAAGATGTATTATTCAGTCGCTGCTTGAATTTATGTACGCGCGGATCTGAACTTACACATATCTGTATGTGTGGAGGCAAGACGCATTTACGTACCAGAGATATTTTCAGTGCTATTCTTGAATGGATAATTGTAGCAATTATTCTAAAGAATTGCAACCTTTAAAACTTGGTATATAGCACTCCAAGTCTCCAGAATTATTTTACCTAGCGATTGAGGCGAGATTAGAGCACTGCACGCGCTAAGAAAAGCCCGTCCCGCCCGGGCTCAGAAGCGGGCTCGGGCGGGCCTCGTCTCTTTTCTTTGCGGGTCGGACCGGGCCGGGCCTGACGGGCCGAGATTGTTTTATTAAATACATCGAATAGATATAAGAAATGTAAAAATGTTTAGAAATAGATAGTGCAAATATAATTACTTAAACAGGCTAAAATGATTTAGACGGACCAAACGGACCTAAATTTTCTAACGGGCGGGCCGAGGTAATGAACGCAATGGGCAGACCGGGCAAGCCCACTCCATATTGTAACGGGCCACGGGCGGGCCGGGCCGTGAAAAATAGGCCCGTGCAGTGCTATAGGCGAGATGATACTAGAAAGTTTTCTATCCTCATAATTCCTCCCGGGTGCCAGATATCGAAGGGTAACTGATAATCTTTGATGCAGTGATATGGCAGAAAAAAACAGAAGAAAGTTTTGTGACAGCAACACTTGTATTTTAAAAATAAGAACAATTTATAGTAAGAATTACAACACGTTTATTTAATCTAACAAAATATGCAGTTGCCCTAACAAAAAATGTAGTTGGACATAAGATATAGTGTTGCTGTCACATATTTTACTGTATACACATAAGGAAAGAAAATGTCTAGCTAAACGCGAATGGGTGATTCACCGCAAGCGGAGGGGTTAGCGGCAGTCGACGGCTCACGATGTTGTTACGAGGTAGACTGCATTATGTGCAGTAAGAATTTCTAGAGTATATATTTTTCTTTTCTTTTACTTCATCAGAATCTGTTTTTATTTTCGTCTTTAGAATATCTTATTAGTTTCGTCTTAGCTTCGTAGCAACAACAAAATAAGTATGCGAAACCTTCATTTCTAGGCGACCATGACTTCAAATTATTACGTGCGCTCTTGCACATAGTAGGTCTGCATGCCAACGTTGTTACAACCGTACCCACGACCCGCATCGAATCGATCGGATTCCACTCAATCCCCTCCTCGCCTTCTCGTCGTACATATATATATTAGCTAATTTCACATTTTCCCAATGTGTACATTGTTATTTTAAGTATATATTCTACAAGTTCTAATGGAAGTTCTTTCAATAGAATTATATGTGAAAATTGATGGTGCTGCAACAACCATTTCCTTGGCCATTTACTTCGTGGCTGACATCTTTTAATTAATTGATTTTGTTTCCTTTTTATTATGCACACGCACGCAACTGCTAATAAATTTAATTCACTGTTACTCACTATCGACATGTTGATTAGCGAAATTACATAAAAATAATCTCTCCGTGTGTAGGAAGTTTGGTTGAATTGTACATGTACACGCGTGTACATGTACTTGGTTAGGTGGTATGATTAAGTGCCGCCTAATCCAATAGAAGAGTAACCCCTTACAATTTTGTTCCAATTCAATAAATCTAATTTATATGTTTAAAAGGGTGGGATGCATTTGAAGACACTCTCTATTAAGATGCTCCTCGGGTCTAACATGATACAAGTACTTCCACTATCTTACAGCTTTTTAGCCCAATTTATAAGTTAGCTTCACAAGACCAACATCTAATTGCAATTACCTTCCTAATTAAATATTGATAAAATGTGAATAAAACGCTCGTTGGAGCAGTTCTCTTAACTTGTTATCTGTTGGTAACCAACAAATTTTAAATTAAAAAAAGAAGGCATTTTGACATGTTTTATATTAAGACTTAAATATGAAAGTACCTAATTCGTTAAAATGAACAGAAACACTTTCCTTCTATTGGTATTACATTTTTAATAAAAAAAATAAAATACGTTGTCGTCTGCATCTTTGTTATGGTCTTTATCAAAGAATAATAATGATGGTAAAGACTGTGGGATAGTATGGCAAACAACAATATTCTCGGCACACTCCGCACCACACAAATTATTATGATTATATATAAGACCCACGCATCTTTGAAACGACTGTTCCGAGTTAATTAATAATTTGTGTGGTGCGGAGTGTGCCGAGAATATTGTTGTTTATCAAAGAAATTTTCTTATTTGAAATACTAAGGTCCTTTCATTCAAATTCACATTTCCATTTTTTTTTCATCAACGCCTGTGGAACTGCATATTAAATTTTAAAGAGTTAACAACTCGGTATATTATATGGAGAAAGCAGAAATATTAGCATTTACAGTTCTTTTTGTAGAAATTCTTAATTGGCCAGAAGAAAATAGAATTATAAATCGATAGCATTGCATCAAACTTACATTCGAATACATACATACTTTTTTAATGCAGAGTGCAAGGATAACTTTTTCATAAGTTGTTTTTGTCGTGCCAAACTTGACTGACATACCTGACTAAATTTGTAGTTACCATTTGCACAAAATATTTATTTAAAATTGTCACCGTGAATGGAAATATTCTAACCTTGAACAGTACCAGATACGTGTGTTCCCATGTATGCATACATGTATGTCTATATTTACATCGTTCCAACGGATATGTTTGTACAGATTTACAGTTTACAGATTTACGGATTCATATTTCATCTACTGTTACATTCGAACATAAAATAATGTTACAGAATAGATAGAAAATAACCGCACCTGAATGCGAAAAATTTAACGTCTTTTAATGTAGAAATAACAAATGCTCTGGATATTCGTTTGAATTGCAGCTTTAATTACTATTCGCACTTCGAATAACATTCTAGGGAAAAACAAATAATTTCAATTGTATAAAGCGGCAAAGCCAGAACAATTACTCCGATAAATATCTAGCACATTTATACTTTTTTAATAATAAATTATTAAATTAAAGAATTTTTAGCGTAATCTATAAGAGACTTTTTGTTTAATCAAATTAATATTTTTAAGTTATTGTTTCATTCATTTATTCATTTATTCAACAGAAAGGAAAAGGGAATTGGGATAAATTAATTAAATTTTATTTTCCAAAAGTTAGAATAAAAAGTAAATAAATTCTATCTCCGTATTTTTCCAAAGTAAAACATGTAGGCAAATATCTTAATGACGAAATTTCCTTTTTTTTCTAATATAACTTATTGTAACAGGCTTTCCAAAAAATATCTCTTGTTTAATTAGTCAGAACTAAATTTGACAACTAAACAAATTTAAACTAATTTGCAACAGCTTATACATATGGGTTTTAGTTTTTTACACCACCCACAAATTTCCTGTAAAAGGGGAAAAACATTGTAATTTTTTCTTTAAAGAAAAAAAGATACAATTAGAAAGTACATTTAATTTTTTATTTAATTAGCTCATAGTACTAATATACCTATGTAATAGCGTTATCCTGAACTTTTTGTATTATTATAAACTGTCAGGTTGACTTAATCTACCGAAACATATTCACGGTATTACAATGATACTTAAAACATTTAAATAGTTTCTATTGTTCAATGCAATGAAGACAAGACAAGAATATTATCTTACATTCAATAGTGCGCTAATAAATTGCAAAACAGCATGACAATAATAATAATATTTATTAAATTCCCAACAGAAAATACGGAAAAAAATGTCGGACAAAATAAGTGTATAATGTAATAATACATGATTGGAAAACTAATATCAACATATCAGAAATCAAGGCAAATCCAAACTCAATACATTAAAATTCCTCGCTAAGTGGATCAATGGTGCTCGCCACAAAACGTTCGTCCTAGCTGCAGGGATGCAAAGTATGTAGTTGGATATTTCTTGCCTCCAAACGCGACACAAGGATATCAATTCCGGACAGCAAGTCGGGTGAACCGATTTTGTTGCTGGTAATATTCTGCATAAATACAATAGTATTTTCTCTGCTTTCAACGAGTGTTGTGGAGCCATGTCTTTCCAATAGGTCACTATAAGAAATACCACGGATAAGATAACTACCGATAACTCCTTATAGGACAGGTATTTCAAAAATTTATGCTGAATCCATTCGGGAAGATTAATTTGAAAACCATAAAAAGGTTACCAAGCGACTTTGGTTCAAGTTTGGAAATAATATGAGGAAAAAAAGGCTTTTAATCGCTTCGATGTTAGTGAAGTGTTTACAAGTACGAAAAATAAATCCTAATGATTTTGAAGCAGCAGTTGTGATTTCTGAAACATGACTCAATTGACTATGTATACTCTTTTAGTAAAAGTCAGAAAAAAACATCATCTACACATAATTTTAAATTGTTGCATAAACACCAGGAGTGAATATTGTTTAGATTAGTCTGTAGAAAGTTAACATCTGAGGAAGAATCATTAGTGTAGTAAATTTTAATATCGTCAGCGCAAACTAACACAGAGCATATATTAAATAGGAGTGGGCCAAGGTTTGACCCCTGAGGAACTCCAGAAGTGGAATAAAGCAGACGAGATTTATAGCCATTAAAGTAAACGTAATTTACTCTGTTTACCAGATAAGACCGAAAAAGACCAAGTAAGGCTTTGCTAACACCAAAACAGTTTAGTTTTACAAGCAAAATACGATGATCTATTAAATTGAACGTCCGAGAAAGATCAGTGTAGATAACGTCAAATTGACCACCTCCATCAACAGTCTCAGCGATGGCTCAAGATATTATGTTCGTTGTGGTAGATCTATGTGACATAAATCCATGCTGGAAAAAAGAAAGATAAAGTCTGGTGCCACAGGAAATACGTTTATAAGGAAACAGTTCAAATATTTCGGCAAAAGAGGAAGTCATGGCAGTGGGTCTATAGTTGTTAATGTAAAAATTGTCGTCCTTTTTAAAGATAGGTGAAATTCTAGCAGTCTTCCACATGTCAGAGAATACAGTCGTTCGAAGTGCTATGTTAAAGATGGCATATAAAGGAGTTGCAAAAATGCTAGCACAATCTCTTATAAGAAAACAGGGAATGTTGACATCACCAGCTGTTAATTTGTTTTTGAAGCCTTTAATGCAACCTCATCCACCGAAACAGACTGCGAACATAACGGTGGTAAGTTGGATACCTGGCAGATTAGAATCCAAAGACTCCGGCAAGAACATATTGGAGAACACTACGGCAAAAGTATTAACAATGGAACTCGGATTGGTATATTCATTTGTAGAATCGTGCAGTTTTCCAGGAATTCTAGTAATCTCTTGGAATGAGCAAACTGTCAAAAGGTCTGTGGATCCTGAACGAGACTAAGTTCAGTTTGACGATAATATGCGTCATAAGCTATAGTAATCTCGCTTTTAACCAATCTGCGCACTTTCTAAAATACTACCTGATTTTCTTTTTATAACGTAATTTTTTAATTGTCTACATAAACAAGTAATACGTAATTTTTCTATATTGTTCATGATTAAATATCTATAGTCTATGTAATCTCTCATGAAATATGATGCTACCTTCACCGCGCTTTTAAATAATATCAGAACAAACTATATCTGACGGAATTCTTATGTAGGGATGTAAAATCCTAACTAACCATATGTAAAGAGTAACACTCTATAACCCTAGAAATGAATGAAGCAACAAATAATAATATCCAAAACAAAGCTAATATCGCTCGTGGTATTGATAGAATCACTCGCGGCAAAAACAATATGAAGAGAGAAAGCACTAACCAACGGACACGTTTCTGCCTACCCGGCTTCACCAGCGTTGCTCCGAATGTTTCCCCGTGCACACTTACATGTGCAGGTAACAGACCGCTCATGCGCTGCGCCATCTCAGGAGCAGCAGTCCAAGAACTGCTCCAATGTTAGTTTGGCAACTGTGCCCGGCCTTTTGTCATTGGCTCCTAGACGGCGTGACTATATCTCTTGGCACTAGATGGCATCGAGAAATATTTTCCCCGCTGTTTCTAGAAATTAGTGACTTAAGCTACTAAATACAGGTCAACCAAATCTAATTTAATAGCTACATACGTATTAAAAAGGAATATATTTCGTACATGTACATCACATTGTGGGGGAAGCCGCCCAATATTCCCACTACAATATTCTTTTCTCTATTCGATGTATAGCTATTAAATCAGTTTTGGTTGCAAACTTCTATATATACATATATGTGAGTCGCAACAAGGTAGTTTGTGTAATTTATGTAATACATATAACGCGATATTTATTTACTGATAAATATCATGGATATTTATAATAATTGCATACAAATGGTTTCACTTCCATAATATGCTGCCACTAATAAAAAGCAATAATGAAAACTGGAAATCCCCTTAGTTCTCATAAGTGTTTGAATTGCTTCTAATTCCTTTAATCCCAATATATGTACTCTGCAATCTATCACTTTGAAATAGTGTATCTATATATGATCCAGTGTATCTATATAAGCCAGTAACGGCTGGTGGTGACGGAGTTCAATGACAAGGCTTCGATTGCCTCGTGTATTTCCGTTGCATATCGTGTACGTTGTAGTATGCAACGGAAATACACGAGGGAATCGAAGCTTTGTAATTGAACTCGCATTTACATCACCATCAGTCGCTACTGCTATAACCTTGTTCCAACGACGAATTGCTCGAGTTTCCTATATAGCTTGGCAAATCTTAAGTGGGCCACTTCTCGTCAATACGTCATTGCTAGACGTTTTTCTCCAGTTTCATTTATTTCGTTGTTCTTCAATTTAATTTTTTTTTTTTATAATTTTCAATAAAAATGAATAAAGTTTATGAATCAGACAGTGACGAGCAAGTAGCGTGTGTCGCTACACAATGTACAACGCGAGGAACGGGCCATACTGAGGTTTGTCATCCGTCGATCCACAAAGTTTTGATGTCCAGCCGACATTTCACTGGAAAGATCGGATCACCCCGAGTCACATCGAGCAATAAGGAGTCTCCACGTTCCCACGGCGCGAACTATGACAAACTTCAACCCAGACTCGCCAAGCCACACGCCATGAGAACAAGGCATGTTCTGAAAAATAACTTGAAAGTCTGTATGTTAACTGTTTAGTTACCAAATTTACTATTGTCAGTTATTGGTAAAATTGGTAAAATATGGCAATAATGTCTGAAGATATGGAGCTCTTCGGTAAATGCCCATTACACGATTTTACTAGCAGTTTAGGGGCGTTTTCACGTTTGATTATTTTATTGCAGTTGAAGATGATCGTACTTTGACTGTTTAATGGGAACTTGCTCAATAATCTCGGAGTTTTCATAGTTTCTATTTCGTTCTTTTTTTTCCAGAACAAGTCAGTAATAGATTCTGTAGTTATAAGCTAAAAATTAGAAACGTAGATTCTACTCGCCTCCCTATTGTGGAAATTATCCATGTCTGCACTTCAGATTGAATTGAAACCCTGAATACTACTAATTTACTAAGAGCACTTCTGTTGGGTACATTAGAAACCAGACATGGAGATTTTGGTTAACGTTTTTGAAATATGTTTGATTCCAGAGGTTAAGAAATTTAATAATAGATGATACTACAATCGGTGTATATTTAGGAAGTTTTACATGGTCGTAGATGCTGTTATAACTAATTTAAAAACATCAAAACCTCAAAAATAACCATTAACGAACTTAGGAGCTTTTGTAAATAAGCAGACGATATAGTAAATGTCTAGACTACGCATTATTTACAGTTTATGTTAAACCGCCTCTACATAGAATACTAAAATTATAAGGAACAATCAGAGGTATACGTATGAGATAACCCCAGTATATTTATGTAGCTGAAATGTGTTACGATCTTCTGTATGTACCTACAATGAACTATTAGATTCAGATCCTTTTAATTACCAACTTCGTAGCGTAATATGTAATGTATGTTCGCTTGTTTAGTTAGTGTTTACTAAAACACACATTGCATAACGTCTGTCGGTAATATTTATATGTGTCTCTATAAGTAAGTACGTATGTGTACATGTACTACGTATATGTCAGGGTTTTTAGTATTGCTAAACCGCTCTAACCTTCAAAGGATATCTTATCATTAAGTGCGATGAAACGTTTTGTTTATTCTATTGAGTAAAAAATTTACAACTATATTAATACAAACGATATAATTAAGCCATGTACTATTTAAGTATTATATTCACATAAATACCAATATATAGTTACCAATATTTTAATACATATACTACCCTTTAGGGGTGTGCTTCGGATCATTATCATGTTGAAATATAAAATAGTTACCGATCATTCTCATTCCAGATGGTATAGCATTTGTTTATAAAATTTTCCAGTAGCGCTCTTTTCTTAAAATTTCATCTATTTTAACCAAGTCTCCTACGGATGCGCCGCCAAAACAATCCCAAACCATCCACCCCCATGCTTGACGGCAGGTACTACAGTCCCTGGCCAAATTACTTGAAACACTCAATATTTTGTAGTTTCTTCATAATAAAATATAATGTAAATATATATATAAAAAATATATTGTAAAAATATGTAACATATGTAAATATTAAATAAGTAATTAATATTTAGTCCATAACCCACGATTTTTAATAACACCCTTAATTCTTCGGGGCATACTTTCAATGCAAGATATGATATATGTCTCTTTTATATCTTTATCGTTCTCCCATACATCCTTTATATTCTTCATTAATATTTCCTTTGTAGGGTTTTCTCTTTCATATACCTTACTTTTTAATCGATTCCATACGTTCTCGATGGGATTGAGGTCCGGTGAATTTCCGGGCCAACGTAAAAGAGATATGTGATTGTCTTCAAAGAATTTCTTAACCTTTTTTGTCACATGGCAAGGAGCATTATCTTGCATAAATATACGCCCTTTCGGTATGCGACGTCTTGGCTTAAAATACGGTAATAACGTGTTTTTTAACACATTTATGTACTGCACTTGACGCATTGTACCTTCTACAAAATACAAAGGGCCGGGTCCGTCTCCACTAATCACTCCCCAAATCATTACCTGTGGAGTCTTGCAGTTTGAAGAATCGCGGATTCTGTGAGACGTTTGCCAGGTCGTCTATGAACAAATTGTGCTCGCTGCACTAACACACAGAACGAGCACTCGTCACCAAACCTATTAAATAATGCAAACATTAATTCAGTAAATATCATGTTGTTAAGTTATTCACCTTTTTCCAATTCTCGTCTGTGAAATGTCGATATTCCCTTGCAAAGTTGAGACGAGCAGATTTCATTTTTTCTGTTAAACGCGGCTTTTTTACAGGTCTTCGGCCCATTAGGCAATTTTCGGGCAATCGGCGCCTGACAGTTCTGCTTGAAATCTCTATTCCTCTCTCTTGTAAATTTTTTTGAATCATTTTAATTGTAGCAAATCTATTGCTCAAAGCCTGATGAACAATTTCACGGTCAGATCTCTTCGAAGTTTTTCTTTTCCGACCGCACTTTGCCCGTCTTTGTGTCGATGCACTAGCTCCTTCGCTTAAGTTTCTAGCTAAACGCGATACAGAAGACGGAGATACTTTCTGTAATTTTGCAATTTTTCGTTGTGAATGTTTGTTTGATTGTAGAAGAGCTTGTGTAGCGGCTGTTCACTTGTTAAATCTTTCCCGGGCATTTTCTACAAAAACCCTCAAATATTTCAATTTTTTTGAAATTCCAAATAATTAATTATTAAGAGAGGGATGTAATAACAATTTTACCTTTGCAATAACGATATATCAACACAAAACACTTAACGATACTCCACAACTTAGCTTCTATACGGTTATGACGAAATATTTTAAAAAATATCGATGCATTCTCTAAACTGTGAACTCGCTAAATGTAAGTTGATAACTGAAATATTTATATATACGTACTTTACTCTTCTAAATATCATTTCTCTAGTATTTTTATTTATTGATACAATAATCTAGTCCCCCTATAAACGATTGGATTCAATGCAAAAGAATATCACTATAATAGGATGGGAATTTCCAGGTAAAAGGGTTGACTTATGACATGTTTCAAGTAATATGGCCAGAGACTGTACACTTGATTCTGCTGCTCGTTCTCCTTTCGAGCTTCGATCGAACGTTCTTCTCTTGGAACCGAAGGGCTCAAATTAGGACTCATCAGTCTACAAAACATTTTTCCACTTATCAACTGTCCAATGTTGATGCTTTCTAGTCCACTGCAACCGTTTTATTGTATTTTGCTCGCGCAAAAGTGGTTTACGCAACGCTATTCGGCCAAATAAACCACTAACTCGTTTTTCACACTCAATATTTATTTCAGTCGTTATTTCAAGTGCAGTTTTTCGTCTATTCCGTCTACTCGTCATAATTATTCGACGGTCTTTCACTGGTGTTGTCACTTTCCGTCGCCCTGTTCATTTTCTATTCAATAATGTGCCAGCCTCTTGATATTTTTTAACTGTGTTTAAGTGAGATATGTATAGGGAAGTTCGGCGATATAATTCCAATTTTCTTGGGATATCTCTGTTACTTCGGCTAAGATTATGTAAAGCAACAATCATTGTGCTGATTTCTAAAGGCAACACTCTTGTTTTCGGCATTTTAACACTAATTTTAGATAATTTTATTAACGATATTCACTGTTTAAATTTATAATTCTAGTTCGGGTAAATAGAAAATTGTCATCTTTACCTGCACTACATTAAATATCTGTTAGTGAAGGATAATTGTATTACATTTCAGGTCTTTTTAGATTATTATTGAACTTAAGTGATATTTACAGTACCAAAGAGTGCTATCATTAATTAGTGTAAGAATCATTGCTAAGTCCTTTGGGTCGCGAACTTATCAGCCGCCCCTCGTAGATATAGGGTCACCATTTAAAAAGAAAAATGGTGACACCATTGCGTCATATGTTCAATGTCCAAACAGCTTTCTTAAAAAGAATAAAGGCAACAATTTTGAATGTTGTTCAACATTTTTTCATTACACTGTATGTTGTGTGTCTAGAAAAATTAATTCAGCATTTCTTTTTTGTATATATTACTGTATGTGCATGCATACCAATAAATTGCATTATTATTGTTATTATTTTATACGAAACTTGTCCAATTTAAGTTCCGCATATATTTAACAAAGTAAAAGAATATTACTTAACTTTTATTAACTAATATGTCACCCGATTAGTTTATAAGTACATTCTTATTACCACTAGTATTTCTTTGTCAAGTTACCATTTGACATTTACATAATAAGAAACGTGGAAAGGGTGGAGACCACCTTTTCTACGTTTCATTTATTTTACCGCAAAGGAAAGGGCAGGGTCGCACATGCACCGTCAAACCAAAGATGTGCACCAAAGCATCTATCCACTTCTTATTAGAGTCTGCTGACTCATAGTATGTAGTCTGGGGCCATATCCCGATCAATAACTTGAACCACCCTAGCTTTCCGTCGGTACCTCGCCCTAACGCACCGATTGCATTTCTGGGGTTGCTGAACTCTATCTTTATGCAATTACTGATTACAGTAGTAATTATGTTGGTACATACACACAAAGATGCATATAGACGTACTAATTTGTGCGATATATACGCAACCGAACAGAACATGATGAAAACCAATAAATTCCTCGATTTAGAAAGCTTATGTCAACCAAAAGATAATACATTCAAGATGTGAATTCGTTTATGAACTATATGGATCTTACAGTCATCATCTTTAAGGAGCTGTTTGCGTACCAATGCTACATTTAATGCAACGGTTATCGCTGCAGCTTATAATAAATGCATCCGCAACGTGAGAAAATATATTTGCTTCACCTATAACAATATAAACTAAATGCAACATTGTTTCAATTTAGTATTCGTTCTCCTTTGTTCTTTTGTTTAAATCATATTGGTCTTAATTTGGTAGTACAGTGATACCAAGAGAATTAAAGTTTGTATTGCTACAAAGCAAACGTAAAAAAGTAAAAATAAAAACCATTTCTTTAGCCAAGGAAAACTGAAGAATTGTGCCAAGGCCAACGTTGTCGAAGAGATTTATTAAATTTTGTATAAAATTCCGATATATCATAGACTTTATATGCAGTACGTTAATTTAATTGCATAGGTCGATAACGCCCCTTAATCCCTTTAACCCCTCACTTTAAATTTTTAAATAGTATTACCCAATTGTGATTCTTCAAATTGTATGATTTTTAATTGTGCTTACAATCATTATTATGATTAATGTATTCATAAAAACGACTTAAAAATTAATTTATCACCCAGCGAGTTGAGAATTAGAGTTGTGCTGAAATTCAGGTAATATACGTCAGAATGTATACTCAAAAAACAGATAATACCAGGTATGAGAAATATCATACCTTTTAATATAATTTGTTATACCTTTCATTATCTAGGGACGGCCAGATTTTTTCAATAAGAGCTATAACATACATTAAAAAGCACGTATCAGATATTAAAAGGTAACATAATCGTAATAAAGCGTATTAACATTATAATAAACCTTATTAACATGGTAATAAAGATAAAGTAAGTTAATAAACATACTTTTATTATTTAGGTTTTATTATCTATTTTTTGAATCCCTACAGTATTCATTTTTTCTGGATAACAAGCGTGAATTATGTTGACGTCGAACTTTGACGTCATGAATAATCGATGTGGACTTCAAAATATATCAGATAAATTATGAATTGTAATTTTTGACAAATCGGATTCAATGATTGAGGTATTTCAGGTAATTTTTGTACCAATTTTAATTCTTAAATATCTGTACTCCACTTGTGATAGGCTTATTTGACAGTAAGGGTAATAAGAAGAATAAATACAGTCAAATAGAACCTGATAACTACTTTAATTAGTAAATCATTACAGATTTTATAAATTTTTTTTAACAAATGCACTTTTTAAATTACCATCGTTTGGTTGTAAACGTTTAAGATTTTTTTAAGCGCGTTAATAAATATAATAGGTATATCTAAAAAAGAAGAAAATAAAATTGCTAGTACTAACTCATATCATATCTGCATATAATAAAAATAGGGCAACAGGATTCTGCGGTACATTTAATTGTTGAAAATCGATGATCCTGTGGGTGTTTTGTACTGACGCCCATGACGTCATCGGTGCTCAGTTTAATTTGGAGGGGCGCGGTTGAACGCAAAGGCATCACAGCTTTCCCAACAACTAGTGTGCGCTCCTCTCGCAGAGTTCGATGAGAGCTGCTAACGAATTGATCCCGGTCAGAAGTACTGCAGAACCGGTCAGCGGCCGACAAGCAAAATCGTGCAGTGTTCATGTGTATGTGACGTGTTTATATCTACATATGTGCATGTGTTGCTTCCGATTGAATTCGAATCGAACCTGTTGTACTGTGTAAATCGGATGCGATTGTCTTTTGTTCAAATAATCGCCGATGAATGGTGAGTTATAAACTGCACGCTAGATGCACCGCGATAATATGAGATCGGGGGGAACTCCAAATGCGATATCTCCCTTGTTCGGTTACCTTACATGTGCAGTTGTTTTTCTGTGAGATTGAATGTTAATGTTAATGATTGAGCTATAATTAACCTCCCTGTTGAATACCACCTAGTGCGTTGTGAAACATTCAGACTTTCAACCGTTGTACCATCTAATTAATACAATTTTATCTGCCTCTGAATATGCGCTGTTATCTGGTGACCCAAATGCTACGTTTTTAATAGTGTCAAGCCGCGCGTATGCACTTTTCTTGTATACTTTCTACTCGGAGAACGGATACATGTATAGATACAGCTTTGGTTTTTGTGTGAATCATCGCAAGCACTGGATATGGTAACAAGTCGCACCCTGGACGTATTTCATTCTTTGGGATCCTCGCAGCAATAGTGTTCCTTATTAATACTTTTAAAAATTAGTAGGACAATCCTGTTAATTTATCTTAAATGAACGAAGTGAGGGTGAGATGCCTCAGTGTGCCGTAGTAAACTGTAACAATACGCACCGGAAAACCAAAGGAGGTTCGGTTCGTTACCATCGCTTTCCAGGTGACGCCGATACGCGTGCGCGCTGGGTGCTGGCCTGCGGTCGACACGTGCAAAATTGCGCTACCGCTCGCATCTGCTCGAGACATTTCAGTGAACAGAGCTACGAACGCGATGTCCAACACGAATTGTTGGGTCTGCCAACAAGGTGTAGATTGAAGAAAGGAGCAGTTCCAGACACGAACCTACCAGCCGACGTCCTCTGCGAAGAGGACGACAGTCACATTCACAACAGCGCGATCGCGGTACTTTTGGCTGTCGGGCTGGTGCCAACCGCCCAACCAGTGGAACGCACCAACGGCGGTTTACCCCAAGAGTGAGTCACTTCAAGACGCGCCTATAACGGAGATAACGTTATCGCTACCTCTGTACCTTATCACTAGACATTCTCGATATAACAATTATGTACATACATACATCAGGTATTTCAAGCTCGCTTCGCTGTCATCATCTGATTAGTAATATTGTATCAGCGAAAAAGCAGCTAACGTCTGATATCAACACGTTTGAAATTAATTTTGTTTTAAAGCTTTTATTCTCACTTTTCTTGTTGAAATAGAACAATTAGTTACTTTAAAGGCTCATGAGGTCGTGACAAGCTTTAAAACCCCCCGCGGGATCCGTCACCACACGTAAAAAAAGCATTCAAAATTAAATGTACGCGTTGACTGGTTTTCAATGACTGGAATGTATGAGAAATGTTTGTTGTAACTGACGGTTTCCACAACTACTGTATATCATATACGGAATAAATCTGACAGATTTATCCGGTTGATAATGAAGTTGCTCAGGAGCCCTCGAAACAGCTGTTCCGGATTATTTTAATTAATATTTTGTGTGGTGAGGAGTGTGCCGATACTTCGTGTTGTTTACCATACTACCACACAGTCCTTGATATTATTATTTATAATTTTGACGCTTTATTTTTAATGAATACCTTTGGAGAAACAAAAGTTCATATATCGTTTTTCTGTAGTAAAAAAAAGAACGGTGCATTTTAGATGGAGGGGAATGTTTACAAAAAGATCTAGATAAATTTCGCTATCAAATTCTGCAAATATCTTTAACATATCGTTTTTTGTCTTCTTCAGAATTGTTTTTATTTTACAAAAACTGTAACAAGTCAATCTATTTTGTTTTTTATTATTAGAGCCCGGTAACAGGGAGCTGTGCCATAGTCGTACCTGGCTAGTATACAAAAACAATAGTAAGAAAATAGAAAAAAAATAACAGAACTAATACATAATTATAAACTGTGAAAAGTAGTGAAACATCTACCCTTTTAAGCAGCCTTGGCTACGGAACAGTAAAACTAGAAACACCATTATCAGTATTAACATCATATGGATAAGAGTGGCAAAAAATTGACACCATTAGATGTGTCTCCACAGTTGTCTCGGTGAGCGATGTTCGCCGTGGTGAGAAAATGAGTTTATATTTTGAAAAAGAGCATTCAACATCTACTGATGTTATACATGCATGATTAGAATACTCTTTGTACTTAGTCAGTGGACGATTCGATACACCATCACAAATTTGTTTTAGTGTGCTAAAATCGGGATCTTTCTGTAGCACACTCTCGAACTTTTCTAAAACGCGATTATATTTTGCGTCATGTATAATCAGTAGCTGTGTATGCACTCTGTTCATAATTTGCAGAGACTCCAATAATGATAACGATCTATTATGTAATTAGTCTATTGCGTCAGTTAATCCTTTATGGTAGCTACGAATATTTTTTAAACCTATTTCAACGGAAATATCTTGAAATTTTGACTGGCTCTCCTTAATAGCTGCAGCTTCGACAGGATTGAATTGTGCAACAACAGCTTTTACTATTGTGAAATGTTCAGCATAATAAAAAGCTGCCCGCAACCATGTTCCCCAACGTGTAAGAATTGGCTCCGGTGGTTAACGAATACCAGGACACTCTGTGTGAAATGATCGTATACGTTTGGGAGATTTCAAAAATCCTTTTTTTGTGCTTACTATTAATGCATCTACCTCGGGAGAGCATTGTCGAATGGTTTCTGCCACAAGATGTGCTTTACACGTAGCATGTAAACACTTGCAACATTGTTCAAGAAGAGAAAGGCCTACCGAACGCATTATCGCTGCGCCATCGCTCATAAACATCAACACTTTATCTTTTGAAATTTGAAATTTTTCCAACGTACTAAGTACAACCTTCGTAATTGCTGCAGCAGTACACTCTTGTAGTCTTCGGCTAGCTAGTAACAGTGGTAATGTAGGTTTACTAGGGTTTAGTATGCGTACCATAATATTTACAATTGAATTTTTTTACAGTCTGTTGTCTCGTCAACACATAACCAAAGAAACTATTTTTTCAATAAGCGTTTCATTTTCTTTTCTAGGTCATCGCGTACAAATGCAACATGCTTACGTGCCGTTTTCTCCGTTGGCAACCGCAACACGGGATTGTATTTATCCCAAAAGTCCTTAAACGGTTGTTTATCGAGTAAGCCTAGTGGAAAATTACAGTTTATCAACATAAGAATTACATAAAAAAAATGCACTTCTCGGTAGCATGCCCAATTTTCGTTTTCTATGCTGTGCGGAATTTACGCGTCTTGTACAGTTCCACTTCCTATTTGACATCAAATGTATTTTGCACACTTTACAAACTATCTTACTCCCGTTGTAAAACAAATCGGGAAAGTCAGAAATAAACTTATTTACTATGTCTTGAAAGGGTCGTTCTTTAGCCTTCGACATGTTCACTAAAAACTACAATTAATAACTACGTCCGTATCAATAAAGTCAAAACGCACTACACTAAATAATAACTACAATTAATAACTACGTCTATATCAATAAAATTAACACGCCCTATCCGCTATCCAATGCTAAACTGAACTGAGTAATGATGATTTGTCGTGTCGTATCATAATCGACTAGCTCTCCCTACCCACCTAAACACAGTCACACCGCCGCTGCGATTGCTCTCCAGTTACCGGACTCTATTTATTATACATTTCTTTGTTTTTTTTTGTCTTTTACTACTTACATAAAACAATGTCAACGCACACAACAATTCTAGAGACATATACATAGTGGTCCATTTTAAGAAATTAAAATAAAAATCAATCTGCAACGATTTCGATAAGCTAGAAACTTGTTGATTTAAAACAAGGTCCTATATTCTGTTGTTTTTCAAATAATCTCCTCCAAAGCTAAGTTAAATAAATATGGTAAATGTTGAAGAAACTTGACATGAATTAGAGAGAAGCATGCAAAAACCCGGTAACACAGGATGTTAAATTGAAAGGGAAAAAAACGAAGTAAACTGAATGCATTGTATACTTTTATTATAATGCGCAACATTTTTTCATGCATAATTTTCATTTGAAAATTTTTTCCCGAAATGAAAGTGGACCCACTAATATAGCCTCTATATACAGAGTGAGTCAACGATAGAATAAAGTAAGTTTATGATTTATCGGTAAAATTTGCGATAAAACTGTACATATGTATATGTATGTATGATATGGTTAGTAAGTCCGTACATTTTAAAAATATATAAAAGTATACAGGGTGCGATAAAAAAGTAGAGCAATCAAAAGTTGTATTTTTTAAACGGGACGCCCTATTTATGAAGTGATTTTTTAATTCTACGCCTAATTCTAAAACTTTTTTGTTATGTTGAAACCTTGCAGTTTTCGAGATATTCAGCTTTAAAGGTAAGAACTCGCCTTTTCAAGCATCTATTTAATTGAAAGTTTTACCGTCGTTTCTGTAAGAAAAACGGTTATATTTGGTAAATGGGAACAAATGTTAAGTTAATAGATACTCTATAAAACATTTAAGATATCAGCTACAGGATGTTGAATATAATTGTCTTTACATGAAAAATCTGAAATTAAAAAAAAATCACTTTTTTCAAATGTATCCTGTATATTTTTGTTTTATCTTACAACCCTCTATTTTTTGTTGAATATGTCCTATACCTATCTTCAATTCTTTTTGAGATTTTTTTTTTTAATTTTCTTGTATTGAGCAAATAAAATAGGCCATGAAACAAATATATTGTCAAAAACAATCAAAATATATTAGAAAGCAATTTTCCTACTATCTAGAACAAAATAAATTAAAATAAGGCAAAAAAATATACTAGGTATATATCTAACATATTTAACAAAAGAAACTTAATGGTTAAAATAATTAATTTCTTCTTAATAAATATTCAAATAAATGACTTTCTTGTTGAACGTACATATTTATTCTTTTCCTTACGTTGTCTCTGACTCTTGACAATATTAGTGGTGTCTTCTCTTGTGGTAGGTTGATTAACATTCATCCGGTGCTTTATATAACCCCATAAGAAAAAATCTAATGGGGTAATATCGCAAAATCTTGGTGGCCTCTCAATATAACCTCCACGCGCAATCCATTTTTGTGGAAATTGTTGATTCAAAAATTCTCGAACCTCACGGTGGTAGTGCGAAAGCGCACCATCCTGTTGATGCCACATATTTTCCTGCTGATGTACATCAAGTGTTTCAAGTAATGGGGCTAATTCTTCACTTAAAAAGTTTAGATAACTAAGGGGCGTTAAGTCCTGATTAAAAAAAGATGAACCAATTATTCTGTTGCGGTGGATACCACACCAAACATTCACACACCAATAGTTTTGATTTTATACCTCCCGAACCCAAAATGGGTTTTCTGTAGCATAATAATACATATTGTGGCGATTCACGACACCATTACTTTTGAACGAAGCTTCATCGGAAAACACTATGTTACATAAGAAGTTTTCATTTAACTGTAACTGTTCAATCATTACATGGCAAAACGTCTTTCAAAATATTGCCCTCGTAATTCCCGATAAAGTTCGATGTGATATTTATACTTTCTTGTTGTCCGATTCGCAGTTGATTGTGAGGTAATACATAACGCTGCTAACTCTTTACTACTTACTTGAGGATTTTCCAGAGTATTCATTAAAATTTGAAGTTCCTTATTTTCATTAGTAGCTTTTCTATTGAAGACTTTACGTTTAGGATAATCCACACTACCGGTAGAATCAAATCTTTCTTTTAGATTATGAAAACTGTGCGAATTAGGTGTCCGGCGTTCAGGAAACTTCATTTTATAAATTCTTTGTGCAAGAACACAGTTTTTGTCAGCCTCACCTAATATATACATCATATCAATTAATTCATTATTCGGATAATCCATTTCAAACGCAATAATTCACAAAAGTTGAGCGAAATAATAATAATTATATTACTGTCACAACACTGCGCTTCTCTATATTGACATTTCATGGATTTTTAATCTAACTTAATTGTTTTCCATGGCAATTCGATTGAAGCAATAATAAACTAGAAAGCAATACAAGAAAATAAAAAATATATCTCAAAAACAATTGAAGATAGGTGTAGGACATATTCAACAAAAATTAGAGGGTTCTTAGTGCTTTATAAGATAAAACAAAAATATACAAGGTGTGCCATTTGAAAAAAGTGATTTTTTTAAATTTCATTATTTTCATGTTAGACAATTCTATAATGTTTTATGGAGTACCTATTAACTTAACATTTGTCTTTCCACTTACCAAATATAAACGTTTTTCTTACAGAAACGATGATAACATTTTCAATTAAATAGATGCTGGAAAATGTGAGTTTTTACCTTTAAAGTTGAATACCTCGAAAACTGCAAGGTTTCAACATAACAAATACATAACAAAAACGTTAAAAAAAAATACAACTTTTGGCTGTTCTACTTTTTATCGCACCCTGTGTACTTTTATATATTTTTAAAATGGGCGGACTTACTAACCATATTATACGATATATACAGTTTTACCACAAATTTTACCGATAAATCATAAACTTACTTTACTCTATCGTCGACTCACCCTGTACAAGTTGAAAAAAAATGGATTCGAGTTCAAGTGCTAACCAATCCTTAAGCAAAGAATTATTTTAAATTGTTAGAAAGAATTTTTTAATAAATTTTAAAATTAGAGTAAAAAATCGAATAATTTATACATAACAGTAGAAAAAATTTTAAAAAATGAATCAACAACTATTATTTCATTAACAGCCCTCGCACAGTGGCCAAAAACCATATGCAATGCATTATTTATTTATTTATTTAAGTATAGTATGCTCACCAGATAAATCCAATTACGGGGTAACTTCCATTAATAACTAAATTTAGTTGTATAATAGAGAGACGAAAAAAAAACATCCTTGTTTGTAAATATGCATACATAAAAAACAACTAATCAAAAAAGATAATAACAAAAGAAAAATTATGTAACTAGAATTAGAACATTGTCTGGCAGCATTCAGATATTCGGCGTAATTGTTGCTAAACACATCCAACGCACAGTTGTGCATATTATACATTTTAGACAGAACGTTTAAGGGCGAATTTAATTTATAAGGTAGTTTGTGCTTGCTATGTTATATGTAAAAGTATGTGAGTTAAACTATTAAATTAATTTCTTTCTGAAAAGGAGTGACAATACCGAACGTAACTGGGTTACGTTAAAAATGCATGCTTATTATTACGAGGGTGATTTGAAAAGGCCATGAAAATATGAAAAGTACCTAATTTTTCGGAATAAACTATTTTTATTTTTAACGTAGTCTGCTCTCAGATTTATACCCTTCGTCCAACGCTACCCCAGTTTGCGAATCGCTTCCGAATATTGAGATCGGCCCAATTCGGCAAAATAAACATTCGTTTCTGCAATTAAATCCTGGTTTAAATAAAATCTCTTTCTCGCCAGCCATTTTTTTCATATTAGGGAACAGATAGTAGTCCGAGAGAGCCAAATCTGTAGAGTAGGAAGGTTATAGAACGAGTTAAAACCATAATTCCATCCATTTCGTAACCACAACGCCAGAGGAATGAGCTGGTGCGTTGTTGTGATAGAAGGACTCTTTTGTGGGCCAATCGTGAACGTTTTCTTACAACTTTGTTTTCAAGCGATCTAATAATGATGCATGATATGCACCGGTAATAGTTCACTCTTTTCCAAATAGTCGACGAAGATTATTACTTAACAATCCCAAAAAACAGTCGCGATAACATTCCCGACTGAGGGAACGGTCTTCGCCTTTTTTGGTGCAGACTCTGTGTTGACATTGTTAGGTTTCATGGGTGCAGTGGTGTATCCATGTTCCGTCCACAGTAACGAAACGACGCCTAAAGTCCTATGGATTCCGCTGAAACAACTGCAAACCGTCCTTAAAACACATCACACGATCAACTGTGACCAATCGTGGCACTCATCTTGCGGATAGCTTCCTCATGTTCAAATGTTGGTACAATGTTGGTGTTATGCACCGACTCATTCGAGATGCCTACATCACTAGCAACAGCATTCCTTAAATTCTGTAACCACTTATAGACCGTTCTAATCGAAAGTGCAATTTTTTTATCACGCTTCTCTTTTGTCTCCTAAGGTGTCTTCCTTTCATGCAGTAATGGTTCAACAAACACACGAAACCCTCTTTCATCAATTTTCTGAAAATCGCTCGACTTGCACGATTCAAACGAACGTAACACGCAGAGTAATAAACCAATATGGCAAATTTTTATCACGCTTCTCTTTTGTCTCCTAAGGTGTCTTCCTTTCATGCAGTAATGGTTCAACAAACACGAAACCCTCTTTCATCAATTTTCTGAAAATCGGTCGACTTGCACGATTCAAACGAACGTAACACGCAGAGTAATAAACCAATATGGCTGAAATTTGGTGATGCTCCAAGAGATGCTAGTAAACTGACGATAAGTTCGGTGCGTATGGAGTGGTGACATTTCTCTGACTCTAACACTTAGAAGTACACGGTCTTTTTTTAATTAAAAATGTGCATGAATTCTGCAGGCTTTTTCAAGGTGAAATATTTAAGAATTAATTTAAATTTAGGTAGTTACTAGAGAAAGTACAGGTAATTGTTGGACATTCATTAATTCACTGGCATTAAATGAACACAATACTTGTACAGAGAATGTCATTCTTTTATACTATCCAACTTCGTATACATACAGAACGAAGTTATATTCAATGCCCCTCTTCATGCATATGCCACATAATTTTGCCAAAAAGCATAACATGAAGGAATTAGTGCAATCACATGTTTACATAACTGCAGAGAAAACGATGCTTCATTTTGTTTTCATTTCAGCATTTTTTTTTCTTGATTGTTTCAAGTTCGCTTAATAATAGCAAGGCAAAGTTCTTTCTAAAATAAAAAATTGCGATGCTCTGGGCGAATCCATCTAAATTTTCTAACAAGAAAAGGCACCTAACCCGCACTTTCAGAATTTAATTAAACTTGGGTGATTTCCGTTTCGACTAAGAAATGGTTTTGAAAGATGAAATCGGGGTTTTGAAAATTGGGGGTTTCTACGTTTTTCGTTAATTATTTCCTATTAGATGTTCATAAAAATTATCGATACATATAGATGTTTAGCATTTTTAAAGGGCTATCGAAACACGCCAAACTCGATGCAATAGGGGCTTAACACTAGAACCTCGGAGAATTCCTCATACCTCGAACCGCCGCCCCGGTCAAATTGACCGGTGATTAAAACTCAATTTTGTTTTGACTGTTTTTATTAATTAACATAATTTGTTTGCATAAACGTGTATATTTATTCACAAAATATAAAAATAACTTCTAACTTAACTTTGGTGTTTTAAATATCGTTACAATTTTTGCAATAAGTTACTTTAAATCCACGTTTTCCACATATGTTCTTGTTACAGTTAGTTCTTACATCTATCGTAAGTCTTATTTTCACATTTCTTTTCTTGACATGTACGTCCTTTGCGAGATTGCTTATCTGTCTTTGATCCAGCCTGTAAGTTCTTGTTGCATATTTGATTCGGTGTTCCATCCTGAAGGTTTACTTCGTTGTTATTGGATTGTTGCGAGAATTCTGCCAATTACAGAATGAAGTCGCGACGTTTTATTTTTTTGCCAGTGATGTCTTCGTATACTGCAAACGCATTGATTGCAACAAGATCCAATATATTATAAAAAACAGGACGGCGATTCTGGGGGGACTTTCGCTGTATTGGGCCATTTGATCTACTACGTCAACGCCATATTTTGTGCTATTAGAGTATAAAACTGTTTCTGGCTTCTTCTTTGCACCGGCATCAATCGAAACTGTTGGATCTTGCGTACTTAGAAGGAGAACATTTTTGTTTATTTTGACTTGATACACTATCAAAGTGCAAACATTTTCTTTACTTGTGAATAAAACAGTTTCATATAAAGAACCTTTGCTTTTCCTGTTCACAGTTCCAATAATTGTGGTGTCTAGTTTTGCTATTTTCTTTGCAAGTTCCAAACTGGTAAAAAAATCGTCCGTTGTCACATTTCTTCCTTTCTTAGTGTAAGGCTCTAATAATTTTAGAACGACGTATTCAGCAAGTGGTTGTCCTATTGGTTTCGTATCATCTTTTCCTAAATATGGGAAGGCAGTCAACACATATTTAGCTTCAGTGTCAACAGCAAGCCAAAATTTAATGCCAAACTTATCCGGTTTATTGTTGTAGGAAAAAGTTGTTCGTCTATTGTTGTTTTCTCCGGGCACATAACAAATTTTGCAATTGTAAGCAAATTTTTGCCATATTTCGGAAACTAAAGCAAACTTGTCATGTTCTTTTTTTCCTTGTAGACTTGAGATCGAAACTTGAGATATCGCATGATTTTTCTAAATTTGTTTCTAGACATCGTTTGACTAAAAAACGATATTCCCCACTTTTTAGACCACAAGGAATCTAATTCTAAGTGACTAGAACCCTGAGCACCACGTACGTATAGAATGGCAATAAAGGATTCTAGATATCCTAAAGATAATTGCCAGTCTTGACTGTCTAGTTGTCTTCTAGCTTCAGCCTCGGTGCATTGTTTTATGTGTCTCAGCATCGAGTCATCGATAAATAATCTCCAGAAACTACTCACATTTTCTACAGTTACTTTTTGTTTCGCATAGCCTGTTGACCCTGGATTGTCCCTGAATATATTGGGGTGGGTTTTAAGCCTGCAGTAGGCTGACTCGCAGAAATTACTTGCCATTGGGAATTGTGTTTTGATTTACAAACTGCACCAAGATTGAAGGAAAATCCTTTTTCTGTAGGATTCTTTTGCTGGCGATTAGAACGAACAGACGTTTTCACTTCCTGCCTATCACTGGAACTAGCACTAGTCACTACAACCGTTACATCACAAACTGTGTCATTGTCAGATTCATCACTATTTTGTTCCTCACTCGCAACAACTCGAGAACGAATTTCGTTTTCACTGTCCGTACTAACTGATTTAGAATCATTTTCAGAATTTCCTGATGAAAGATTTTCCAATTCATCTAAATACGCTAAAGCTTGTGCAGCCGAGAGGCCTTTACTGGATCACGTACTGTTAAGTCCAACTGAACAGGACGAATGCACTTTCAGAGTACTACCGATCTTTCTATATATTCACAATAGTGCAGGTTGAAACTTGCAAAATATTTTGTACGCATTAAGTCACTAAGACACTAAAAAGAGCACGAGTAGAAACAGGTTTTTTGTCGAGGGCAAGGCTAAATATATCGAAACAAGAACGAACAAGTACTAACAAATAGGAACAAGCTCTAATCGGTTGATGCAGCTATATGCCTTGTTTTATATGTAATAAATGTTTGAAATTATGTATACATGCCTAAATGTTTAGTTCTTTCAAATGTTGCAACCAAGAAGAAGAATTGACAAATAAAGTTTGTCAAAACATTTTTTTAACGTACCGGTCAATTTGACCGGGGCGGCCGTTTAAAGTAAAATTTCCCAGAACACCGCTTAGAGTTCTACAAAATATTCAAAATGTTGTGAGAGCATTGCCAAACTAAATTTAAGAAAAGTCACATGATTTCAAGATTATATAAAAATTAATTCCGTTGAAAAAAAAAACTTTAAAATTGAAAGACGGTCGAATTGACCGGTGCGGCGGTTTGTAGTGTTAATGGGTGTAACCCCCACCCTTCACCCCTATGTCCAAGAGGGCGTGTGTCTGTTTTATGGTGATTTTGGCATACCATTTAAAGCAAACGTATGCACTTTTACTTTACCATCATCATTGGTCTTACAAAATGACTATATGCAGAATTCATTCGGCTGTATTATTTCAACACTAAATTCTTGATAACTGCTAAGATATGATTCCGAGTTTATTATTTCCAAAATGGTGTACATAAATCTATTAGCTATTATACATACATATGTATACGCTAAACTGCAGGACAATATTTTGATGTGTACTTCACATTTTTTATTTCATGTTTCTTATTGTATATTCAAAGGTGTGCATATCCACGTGTTATAAATTAATTCATCATGGTAATGATAGTTTACATAAAAGTGAGGAAAACAAAAATTGATTGCATCTTGAACATTTAATAAAAGCAGGTTCACTACAAATAGAACAATGAGGGGAAAAGCCGTTATTGCTGCAAAGGCAAACGGAATGATCGAAACGGTCACGTCCATTTTTCAAATAGCTGCTTTTAAACCAAGCAAATGCAAATAGATTTCGATATCTAGGTGTAGGTAACTGGTTATGTATCAATGACTGGAGTTTAATAATGTGGTTCCAAAGATCATCATAATTTTTAAGTGTTACAAGGTCGGAAAATTTTCAAACGATTTCCGTACACGAAATTCAAACGCATCCAAAGGTTGAAACACGCCGATTGTTTTCTTAGGGATTGTAGGTAGAAGTACATCCTTACTAATAGGAACAAATTCTTTTAAAGAATTATGGCAATGTCCTGTCCAAGAATCCAATAGTAAAAGACTTCACGGTCCAGTGTTTGGTATATATTGAAATGAATATTCTCTAAATAAAAAAAAAGTAATATTTCAGGGCTAAGGTTTTTTTTTTTTTTAGAAAACGTTGTATGGGATCTACTTATTTTCTTTTGCTAATCGAAATGAATAGAAACTTATACAATTTTTAATGTTCGAGAGACATAGTATTTTATTTTGAATTATATTTCTTTTGACAGAGTTTGAATTTTTAGACAAAGAACCTAACGCAATCCCAAACCGACAGCTATTAACGTTCTATTTTTTTGAATTTTTAAATTTTAAAAATAATTAGGTAAATTGAATTTTCTTTTTATTTGGCCAAATATTAAATTTCGGTACCTGCACTAGAGCACTGCACGGGCCTATTTTTCACGGCCCGGCCCGCCCGTGGCCCGTTACAGCATGGAGCAGGCCCGCCCGTTGCGTTCATTACCTCGGCACAAGGCCCGCCCGGCCCGGCCCGTTAGGAAATTTAGACGCGTTTGGCCCGTCTGAATTATTTTAGCCTGTTTAAGTAATTACATCTGCACCGTCAATTTCTAATCATTTTTTACTTACTACGTTACAATGAGTAGAATGAAACATTTATTTTGTTCGTTCTTGTATACTATATTGTATGAAACCAAAAGAAAACGTAACATAATATTGCATACATTAAAATTGTTAATACAAAACGATAGCGTAAAAACTAAACAGCATTTACTGCATACGTTATTATATCCATTCGATGTAGTTAATAAAACATTCTCGGCCCGTCAGGCCCGGCCCGCAATGAAAAGAGACGAGGCCCGCCCGAGCCCGTCCACGGGGCCGGGCGAGTCGAGCGGGCCGGGCTTTTCCTAGCCCGTACAGCGCTCTAACCTGCACACTGACGTTCTTCACAGAATTGCGGTACTTCGGTGTCCGCCCTTGATATTTTTGGCTCGTAGCGGCACCCGATTTACAACCAAATATTTCTTTCTTCAAATCTTCTTCCGTGGATAACAATTTATTTATTGAGCTTCGTAAGTTTTTCGTAGAAATAGTTTCATATTAACTTGAAAGCTTCAAGTTGAAACCTTAATAATTTATCGAGGAACTGAAAATAAGTCTTGTCGAAATTTGTTTATCCCATCTCCATTCGTCTTTTATTCATAACCCCAGTTTACTATCTGAATTGTATAAAACATCATACTTGATGACTTACATCCATTGAAAATTCCTTTCGCTTCCATGGTCACGATATCCAAATTTGCAGGTACGGTAATATCAGGTACAGTAAATTAAAGTGGTTACAATGAAAACGATGCTAATTTCATAACTGCATATGAATAGCTGTATACTTGTCCAAATACGATACAATAACATAATTTTGATACGAGGGTGACACTGTTTCTAGTGAGATACGTTGAAATAGATGCCTATCTAGATAAAACGATATTAGGACAAGTAAGCTTGTAGGTCTAGCGACTCAGTCGTGCAATGTCATTAAATGACAATCAAGTGCGTAGAAAGAAGAAAATTGTTTAGTTCGTAAACGCGATGGAATTAAGTAGAGAGAATTTTCGCGCATTAATCTAGTACGATTTTAAATGCGGTTTAGACGACAAGCAGTGCATGGCACGCCTAACTTTAGCATTTGGCGAAGAAAAGCCTTCAAGGGCAACCATTTATCGGTGGTTTGCCGAACTTAAACGAGGTCGGAGTTTCTTGACTGATGAACAACGTGACACAAAACCAAAAACAGCTGTCACTGCAGAAAATGTTGCTCGTGTCCAGAGCATGATTACCGAAGACCCACACTGCACATACAGTACGATCCAGATGACATTAAGCATTGGATCCGCAGCAATTTCAAAAATTTGCTTGAGGAACTGCAGATGAAGAAAGCTGTCTGTCGTTGGATGCCACACCACTTAACGGAATTCCAGAAGTCAGAACGTGTAAGAATCAGCAGGGAAACTCTCAACATGTTGGAAAATGGCGGTCATCGGATTATTTCCAAAAATGTGACAGGTAATGAGACCTATATACCATTTTATGATACTCCAACTCGACAGGAATCCCGTGTATGAATCCATGAAGACGATCCAACACCGACAACACCAAAAAAGCAAACGCTCAATGAAAAAAGTTATGTACGCTGTTTTCTTCAGAAGCACCGGTTTGGTCAAAGCCATTAAGTTATAAGAACAGCGCACAGTCACTGCAAACTGGTACATTAATAAATGTTTGCCTGAAGTTTTTGAAGGACTTAATGTAAGGGGCCTTTTGTTGCATCACGACAATGCCTCTTTGGATTCGGCGCGCGCTCAATTATTTGAGGGAAAAAAATATCCGCGTGATTGAACATCCGCCTTATTCACCGGATTTGGCGACGTGTGACTTCTGGTTATTCTTTAATTTAAAAAAACATCTTCGGGGCCACAAATTTTCTTCAAAAAATGAGATTGATGCCGCAATTCATGTGTATTTTGGCAGTATTCCGAAAAATGAGTGGCGAGCAGCTTTTGATTTGTGGAAAACACGATTAAATAAATGTATTGAGGTCAAGGGGGACATTTATAATAAAATATTGTTAAATTTGTACTTAGTATTTTTACATCTCACTGGAAACAGAGTCACCCTCGTATAAAGCAATATTGTAGAGTTTCCGTTAGTAAATTTCGTTTCTAACATTAAAAGTTATTTATTGGACTCTGTCTTTTTTTAACAAAAATACTTCTTGTCTATATGTGCAAGGCAAAGAAGTAAAATTAACCGTGGGGGAAATTGAAGGGAAGAGGTCCATCATCTGCTTCGCCTCGTAATAAGGTGGAACTAAATGTAGTTGAGTAAATAAATATCATAACAGTATATGTCTTTAAACCATCGACTAAACAATTCACTGGTTAATTTCCCGGAATAAGATGCTTCAACAAGTACATTATTTACGAAATTAACCAGCTACAGCAAATGAATATTAATTAAAATGATAGATCCCAAAATATTACCTTCGCTGTACTTGGGCACCAAACTTTCCCCCGATTTCCTTTAACAATATCTTGTAGCAGAAACTGACTGCTCATCACATTAAATTTTTTTTGTATCTACTACCACTGAATGTAATTCTAAACTAAAGCCACTTTTTTCAGCGTTTTGTATTCCATGTTCATTCAATTTTGGTTTTACGTCTTCTACAAAAGTAGATGCTGTGGTTTTCAATTCATTATCATCAATTCCATACAAACGACTTACAAACTTAGTTATTTTTCTTGAATCTATTCTGTTAGCTCTTTTGAAATGTAGCATAAATTTATGAGGAAGTTTAGAGTGATCTAACTGCACCCCTTCGTTTGCCTGTAGAGCCTATCGTCGTAAATCCAAGTCATTAACAATTAAATTCATATCTAAACTAGCTACAAACTTATTAAATACATGTTCCGAAATTGTCAATAACTTATCCCTCCTTATACCACTGTAATGATTCTTCCCATCTATGTAATGGTCGCTGGGATTTCATTTTTTTAAGTGATTTTGTACACTTTCTAGTGCCAACCTTCGTTTTTTCCTACTTCATCAATATTCAACTGCTTTCCGCTTATAGTATAAACTAATAAAGCTACCTTCTGCATTGCTGGTACAGGTTTCTTCCAATTCCTCTTGTATCATTTCCTTATCTGACCGTAATGGTTCCTCATCCTCTTCCACTATTTCTGGCTCAGCTGATTGGTGTTCATGTTCAACCATACGTTTCAAAGAAGTGTCCTTTATATGTACATTGATCTATGATGTTTTTATGGCGTCGTGAAATTCATGCCCTTGTCTGCTTTGGTGCCGCACTTCTTCCCAATAACGATATGTTATAATTAGTAACTGTGTAACGGCTCGGTGGTCTAGTGGTAAGAGGGCCAGCGCTTGTTCGCTGTGTTCGAGTCCCGCTAGGATCAAATTTTCTTAGCGGGTCCGATACACTAACGAGTCACCATTCGCAGTTGGGGTAGAATTAACTGCGCTTCACCCTTTACGGCGAGGGGGTGATAGTAACAAAGCCATGGAACACTTTACACGCACAATTTAATTTTTATGAATGTCTAAGAGGAAATAATTAACGAGAAATTCAGAAACCCCTGATTTTCAAACGCCGATTTCAACCTCCAAAAACCGTTTGTCAGCCGAAATGGAAGCCAGTATTTTACATAGATAAGGTCTTCAAACCACCCAAGTTTGGGTACCTTCCCTTGTAACTCTACCTACAAGCGCCGCAACGGCTAACAATTTATATTTTATCGAACTTGGTATACACATGTGGGATTGCGATTAAATTACATAAGCTTACTGTTGCATCCAAGAAAATCTTCACAATTCCTCAATAAAATACGATTTCTATACCTAATATTATGATGTCTTTTGGAAAGACCACTGATTAAAGATTAAACAATACCTGCTAATTTCATCGAAAATGAGTAAGAGAAAAAGACCAACTGTTGTCAGACATTGCTTGAATATAATTTGCAGATTAACTAAAACAGTGAGCAACTGGGAATATACAGATTCATTCACAACTATGGCCCATTAAAAAGTAATTAAATATCTTTTACATTTTGGTGGCCGATTTGGATACATACCAGTTAAGCATTGCGGCTCTGTGTGTCCGGTAGGGAAAGGTAGCGTAATGAGTAGAGTAACCAAAACATGCGGACTCGCATAGGCGTCGGTATTACGGGTTAATATATGAATACGAAAAATTCATAAATAAACTTACTTGCTAATTATTCAACAAATTAGAGGCATCAGGATGTGAACTACTGTAAACTTGCATCATTGCATATGTTTCCACAGTTACTTCTTTAAACCTTGTGCGTCGACAAGAAAAAATATTCTTATACATAGAAAACGATCTCTCCACATCTAAGGAAGTTACATTTGCATGTAGAAACTGTTTTTCAAAATCACTTAAAAGTTCACTATTCTTACACTTATTAAAAACGGCCTCTAAAGTATTAAAATCGGGATTTTTCCTTAAAACATCTGCCAACTTTTGACTAGCGCATAATCCTGGCGTATCATTTAATGTGTGTAATTTATTTTTTACACTCTCCACTATGTCTAATGATTCCTGCAATGACAATTCAGTACATTGTAGTTTTCTGATGGCATCTAGTAATACTGTATAATTGGTACATATTGTTGTTAAATCTTTTAAAAGTTGAGGAATTTGAAATTCTCTTTGACTTTCTCTAATTGCTTTGGATTCATTCCTATTAAATCGCATTATAACTGATTGAATTTGTTGAAAATGGATCAAATAGTAAGGAGCTGCTGTTAGTCAAGTACCCCATCGCGTTAAAATTAGTTCAGGAGGTTCTGGAATACCTGGACAAAATTTACGAAATTCTTTTAAACGTTTAGGAGATTTACGAAACACTGCTTTAGTACTTCCAATCATCCGAACAACGTTTCCGTAATGTTGTCGAACAACTTCACCAACTAAATGCAAAGCATGCAGCACGCAGGTTATAAGTATTAAGTTAGGAAATATATGTTTTAAGGATCGCCCAACACTTAACATCGTTGCTGCACTATCTGTCACAATCATCACAACTTGATCTTGTGCAATTTTAAATTTTTTCAAAGCGTTCATTATCACTTTTTGAATATTTTCCGCGGTACATTGTTGAACGAGCTATTACATTCACAATACTGTTTTTCTTTATATCGGTCGTCTCATCCACGGTAATCCATATTTTTTTGGAACACAAATCACGTTTACACACATTTTCTAGCATCTCTTTCATTCGCAGCAAATGATTCTGTAATTGTGTTTGTGAGGGTAATGGGTACTTTGGAACGTATTGTCGCCAAAACGTTTTAAAAGCTGCTTTTCTCACCAACAACAACGGAAGATTACAAGAGGTAAACATAATTAATAAATGTATGAGGAATAGTGTATAAGGTATTTCAGTTCTTGCATTTCTCATATGCTTAATACCATTGACATGCCTCTGGCAATCAGTTCTGTCCAATGCAGCCAAACGAACATTGCATATTAAGCAAAAAAACTGCACTACCGTCATATTTTAAATGGGGAAAAAGTGACACATACTTATGTACATTAGTAGCAAATCTACTACGAGGCATTGTTTTCTTAGGTATGTAAATATAAGTTCTATATGAAACGATACACTAATTATGTACTTGGTATAATACTACAACACACAAAAAAACACCAGCTATATTTTCAAAAGCGACACGTAAGTACATAACCTTGACCGTTCGACTAATCTCTGCAACAGCTCAACCGGTACTAAAACGAAATCTCTCTCAGCGCGGTTTAACATGATTTATATTCAAGGTCGACACTACATGCCTGCTTCTCTACCGGTTTAGTTTGTTTATGAATTTTTCGTATTCTTATATTAACCCGTAATACCGACGCCTATGCGAGTCCGCAAGTTTAGGTTACTCTAGTAATGAGTAAAGCGTGAAAATGGTTGCACCCGCTGTGTTTACTATGTATATACAAGGAATCGAGTGGACGTTCGGTTATTATCGGTTGATCGGTTACATGCACACCGATCAACCGATAATAACCGAACGTCCACTCGATTCCTTTGTATGTACAGGGGGTGCAACCGTTTGTCACGCTTTAATAATGAGCTTACGTGGCCTAAACGCGCTGCGGCGTCCATCTGCACTCTCTCGCTATCCTTTACCGTTTTTAACCCTTTGCACTCCTTAATTACCAAATTTTTAATATATTTAGGATTCATATCGACTCCAGCTAGATATAGGAGTAAGAAATATGATGTCGAGCTATATTCGACATAAGAGTGCTAAGGGTTCACAGTTGCAACAACAGTCTTCAGCGATAAGGAGCAGCTTTTTGCTTGCGGTTCTTCTTTTTCGACATTGCTGACTATTCTCAAACCAACGGAATCTCATAACCGTAAAAATACGTTACCTTTGTAAATGGACCAAGTTTATCGAAACTAATCCCAAAAGCAACTGCTATTTGTCTCGATTTTATTAATTAATTTGTTCTAGATCAACAAGTAAATGATTTGTGTTTATATTACATAAGGAGGTTGTTGGAGCATACAATGTTCTAAACACACTCAGTTTTATAGGTACCTGTTTGTTATATAAAACACCTGGAAAATAACGAATAAAGACAGGATTTAGTCTTTTGTGCTCAAGCAATGGAGTATATAAAGTCAGAATGTACTATCAAGGAAAATAGAGTATAATTTAACTTGCATAGTTTTAGTCTTCAACAAAAATGTTTTCAAAAAGACACAGCTGAGAAACATTGATCATTTTTCATGTTTAAAAAATTAAACTTCCAGATGTAATATTCTTCCAAAAACCATCAATTCTTATAGAACTAATTAGGTAAACTGCTACAAGATTTACAAAAATTAATACTATCGTATTTTCATATTGAATCATTAACGACTGCTTTCCTCTTTCAAATTTGCTTCATGAAATAACTAGCACGTGAAATGAAGATAGTAAAGTATTTCAGAAATCTTCATATGTAAATAATGAATCCTAGAATCTAAAAAATCATGCACTAAACATAACTACACAATACCTATTCTACAGTTTCTCTGAAATGCCTATATATATGCCTATTCTCGAGTCGTCCGTGTACCATTCCAGGGTACCTCTTTTGCATTGAGTCTCACCGGTTGCCCACTCAGTACGGCTTTCAATGATCACCTTATTAGGCTGATCAAAATTGTATTGCATAGGGATCGTGTCCTTTGCAATATACAGATAGTTTATGTTAGAATCTTCAAGAATTTTGAGGTGCCCCCTAAGATACGCAGGCTGTAATCCCTTCAGTCTACTAAGAGTGAGGGCACTAGATATAGCCTGCTTCTGAATGTCGATGTGGAGCGGCGTTATTCCCAGCAGTACCTGCTGTGGGACAAGTACGCATCACTCCTGTGATGTTGGGACATGCAAGTCTCTGAATATGTTGAGGCTGCTGTCTTCTAAGTTGTTTTTAGCCACCAAACCAGAGAGGCGTTGGTGATCATAGGTCTGATTATTGCCATATAGGACCAACAAGTCATTTGAGGCTTAAGACCCCAGTTCTTTCCAAGCAAACTTCAGCATACTAGTGACGCCGTAACGGTTTTTTTCTGTAAGTTGGAGATGTGGGAGTTCCATGTTAGTTTTTTGTTAAACGTAACTCCCAAGTATTTAACTTCATCGGTGAAGCTAATTGTTTTCCCTTCGATGCAGGGTAATATAAGAAAGACTTTTCGTCTCGTTGTAAAAGGAACGATTGTAATCTTTTGCGGGTTTATGCACAGGCTATGACTTTGACACCATTTATAGGTGTCATTAAGAGCTCTTTGCATAACTTGCGGTATGATATTCTCATATTTTCCACGAATCATGATTATCAGGTCGTCAGAACCTCATATCCGCTAGGAGTTAAGTTCTGTAGAAGATCATCTGCAACAAGACACCAGAGTAAAGGTGGCAGGACCACTTCTTGGGGGCAGCCTCTGTTAGCTCAAATTGTTGTCGTTTCAGATCCCAACGTAGCGCTTATTCGTCGACTTTGGAGCATAGCTTTAATCCATTTTGTAGACGACGGGTGAAAGCCCTTGGCAGAAGTTGCTCTTTCAATGCGTTCAAAGGAGGTGTTGTTAAAAGCATCCTCTACGTCCAAGAATGCACAGAGAGCTATTTCTTTTGCCATAAGTGACGCTTTCAATTTGCTTGCAATAAATTGGAGGGCTGTTATTGTTGATTTTGCCTTATTGGTCTAATACCTTTTTCGTTCCTTTGAGCAGGAATGAGGAGAGACTGATGGGTCTATAGGCTTTCAGGTCTGCGGATGATCGCCTTCCTCCTTTAGGTATAAATACCACATTTACGTCTCTCCACAATAATGGTATATAGCCGAAGCTATAGCTGGCTTCGTATAAGCTCACAAGTATTGGAAGCAGGGCGTCTATGCCCTTCTGCAATAGCATAGGGAAGGCGCCATCTCCTCCAGGTGATTTATAGGGTTTAAATGTTATTAACCCCCGGCTTATTCCTATTGTTGTAAAGATTTTACTTGCTAGACTTCGTACCTCCTTTGATGGACGACTTGAGTCCGTTTCGAGGTGGTAGTCTTTGCTAGTAGATGCAATACAGGTTGGAAAATTAATATTTAGCATTACCTCTGATGCCTCTTTGGAATTTTCTATAAAGCTGCCGTTAGCTTTGTGAAGGTGCCCAAGTTCATTAGCATGTTCTCTGGCAAGGACTTTTTGTAGACGGGCTGCTGTTGGGGTGTGATTTATGCCTTTGCGGAAGCTCCGCCAAGTTCTTCTCTTGGCTTTCCTTATTTCGGAATTATACTGAGTTAGAGCTTGTCTATACAGCTCCCATTGATGATCGAGGTTCGAGTTTTTGGCTTTGTTAAACAGCCTTCTAGTCTTAGCACGCAGTAGTTCAAGCTTCCTGAGATTTCACCTGCTGCCTCCTTGATGTGTCTTTCATAAGAACACCGATCAGTTTTCCTTGGAATTTTAATAGTAGAAGGTTGGTATGTCTCCGCCTCGATTTCAAACCTTACACATATGTCTATGATGAACAAGTTATGCTTTCTGATAAGTTCTTGTATGCGTACTTCTACTAATCAAATTTTCATATTAAAGTTCGGCAGAGCATGCCAAAGTACAGCTCGTTTCTCAGTAATTTTACAGCTCATTCGTTAAAAATTACTGAAAGGTGATAAAAAGTATACATTTTGTAGAAATAACGAAGCGTATAAGTATCTATCATCCATAGATTACTATATACCCTTATCGAAATTCCGGGAAAAGGTGTGCATGTGAGTAAAGTGTGCACGGTGATACGAAAAAAGTTAAATAGACGTATTAGATTGCAAGTAGTACGAGCCCTAACAACTATATATTTGGACGGCCAATGATTTTTTTTTCAATTCAGCATATTTTGAAGATGCGTTAAAATATTTCGAAATTGGTTATAGAATCCAAAGAAACATCTTTTTGAACATCTATCAACGTTTGACAATTATCAACATTTTGTTCTTTAATTGTGTTTTTAATTGAAATTCCAAAAATGTATCACTTTCATAAACAACTAAATGTTAAAATGGCGGAATAATATCAAGTAAACATGGAAAACAAGACTGAACACTCACTTGTCACCTTTGTAGTAGGTAACAGTGTTAAATTTTTTAAGCATCGTTAGAGTAAGTTATTGTGGAGTTATTGTAGAGGAAAATCATTAGAGCAAATCGCTCCTGAATTAAGAATGGCAAAACCTTCAGTAAGAAAAATTGGTGAACACTGCAGACTGAAACCATCGAAATTAAAGAAAAAAGCACTGGTTGACCTAGAATTATGTATAACTGAACGAAACCAAAGCAACTTGGTCAAGGTATTTAAAAATACACATACGAAAATAAATTACATAAATAACTTATTTAGGCCAAAGAAAAAACTTCTATTACTGCTGTTCAATAACGAAACCGGTCGATTCATGCAAAATCAAAAGCAAATTAGACTTTTGACGATTGGAAAGTCGATGTTTGACGTTTGTGATAATGGGGATAGTCGGAAACGGGTGATTAGAAGTAAAAGGGAGGCTTTTCATATAAAAGGACCGTTAATTTTCCAAAAAGGCAAATGATATGTGGTTGTATATCTGCCAGTTGTTTAGGCCAATTAGAATTGGTAGAGGTCAATGCCGCAAAGTAAGAACTTTTGCAGAACGGTTTATTGCCCAGCATTGAAAAATTGTACAGAAGAAACGTCGATTTTATTTTCCAACAGGATGGCGCCTCGTGTCATACCGCGCGTTCAACCAAACAATGGGTTGTCCAACAGAGTATAAAAGCTTTATCTTGGTCCTTAAGTAGTCCGGACTTAAATGTCAGAAAACGTATGGCACGAAATAAAAAATACAAGAAACAATCCTCAAAGAACAATTGCTCATTGAAGAGCCAAATTAAGAGAAATCTGATATACATTAACTTTTGAGTTTAGCAACAAGCATGTAAAAAGTGTGCCAATATACAAAAGAAAACATTACGAGTTACCACAGTTGTTAGTTATATTAATTTAGTATTGCGTCCCAACCTTTCGTTGTCAACATTTGTTCTTTTTTTCTATTTAATTATTTATTACCGTTTAAAATTTATTTTTTTTTTATCCTTACATGTAAGAATTTCTTAATAAACATGTTTTTTTCAAAATATGAGTAGATTCTATTTCAAACAATCATGTGTTACGAACATTAATAAAAGAATGTAGAATTATTACACTACGTCACAACATATACTTGTCAGGCTCGTAAATCAACAAAAGAATTTATTTAGAAACATACTGCATATGTACAAATCCGATGTATATGAAGCCATTACTATTGCTCGCTGGTACTAAACAAATTTGTTTTTTTGCCCAAATACCCTAGAATGAACTGCAACTAACTATGAATGGGAAATTATGAATCAGAAAAATATGAAAATTAGGGGATTTGTTGTCATCAATGAAGTCTACTCGACTAAAATATTTTAGTTATACTGGAAAGAGTTGAACACTTCCTGTGAAGGGAAAAAATAATTTGCAGTCTGATGTATCGGAATATATACTGCAATACCTTAAAGTGTGCATTTAGGATGCACATGTCATTTTTTCATAAAGCGTAAGTTAACGCTTGAGATATGTGTATAGATGTAAGTATATAGTATATATCAGTACATAACCTCTGTTATTTTTCTTTAATATAATAGCCTGTATATCATATAATTTTTGTATTTTGGATTACATTCTGGAGATTTGTTTAAGGGGTACATTATAATTTAGTCTAATAGTTTTTGAAATACAGTAGTGTCCGGATATAACGAATCGCAAGGTACCGAGAAATTCAGTTCGTTATATGCGCAGTTTGTAATAAACAAAACGAATGACATACATTTGACAAATAAAAAAAATTATGATAACTACATCATTCAAACGATATTTATTTGTATAAGAGTACAAATTTTAAGAAATTTTAATTTAAATTTTAATATTACATGTATTAGTTACTGATTAAAAAAGTCTGTAATTTTTGACTGTTTCAATATTATCCTCAAGGTTGGCGAATACATTCAAAGCATCTTTAAGGGTATTATGAGACTAAAAAGTAGCGAAGCTTCCTAAAGGCGCGATTACATTGGGCGAGTTTACTAGCTACAAGCCGGCGAGAAAGGTAGCTGGCGAGTCAGCTAGAGCTCTTTGTGCGATTATACACAACTTTTCAGCTCGCTTACGAATTAGTTCCATAGACATTTTGAAAACCGGGATACTCGCAGCAATTTCACTAGCAACTATGATTAGTGTGATTACACACAGCTTGTTTACTAGCCAGGTAGCATACACGCCAGCGAGTAAAGTAGCCCTGCTTTCAGCTTTTTTCGCACAAGCTGAGTTACCTGCTAGTTAGCTAGTGAACTTGATTACATTGGGCGAGTTTACTAGCAGCTAGTGAATTCGCCGACTTGTAGCTACTAAACTCGCCCAATGTAATCGAGCCTTAACACATTGCGGCGCTTCTTGATTAGTAGGGATTTGCATATCTTCGCATGTGTTACTTTCATCCATATGACTTGCATCCAATAAATTTATAGACCTAGATTTACTTTCGTCAATTGAATTAATTAAGTTTATAAACAAAAAGTTTCGATAGTAGCTTTTAAATGCGTGTACTATGCCCTGGTCCATAGGCTGAAGCTTGGAGCTAGTGTTTGGTGGTATAAACACTAATTTAATATTACGCAAACCTTTCACTGGAGAATGTGCAGAGCAGTTGTCAACCAATGGAATAATTTTTCTACTCTTCAGTAATAACTCTTCATCCCACAGTCTCAGTTCTTCTATAAAATCGCCAGTCATCTTTGCTTTTTTATTTAATTTATAATTCGCCGGAATTTGTTTGATGAGTTTGAAACATTGTGGATTTTGTGATTTGCCTATCACTAGCAATTTTCTTTTTTCACTTCCCGTTTAATTAGAACACAGAAATAAGGTTAATCTATCTTTTGAAAGCTTATGTATTTCCTCATCTTTAAAAAACGTTTGTCTTAATGTGCAGATACATCAAAAAGATAGAATACAAACATTCGATTCAATACACATATGAATGTGCTCGATATTCTTGTCGGTGTTGTCCGGGCTTTCTGAATATTGTGTATTGATGTAGTACCTAAACAAGTGCACTTTAAACAGAAACTATTTCTATTAAGACTCTAAAATTGGTTCGTATTATATGGACGTTCGTCATAAGCGGGTTCGGAATGAGAGATATTTTTTAATATTATTTTTATGACAAATATAACGAGGTTCGTTTTAGCCGATCACTACTGGATTTGCAATTAAATAAAACTATTTTGCAAATGTTACCAAAGTTCCTTATATTTCCTGATAGTATTGATCAAAGACTAAATTCTGCATAAAACAACTTACCGTAATGTAATTAAAACATGAACAAAATTCTGTCCAATTTATATTTATGAATTTCTAATGATTACCTTGATATCTAAAACTTTTATTAACCGTACGCTATACGTATCTGCAACGACTTAGATATTTAATTTTTTTCAAATTAATTACATTTACTTATAATTATCTAAGTAGAGATGGTTAAGTTGAAATAAAAAATTACGACCTGGTCTCACATTTTGCTCAAAGGTTTTTATTTTTCGATTAATATCCATGTTGGTATTTCCTGCTGTATCTACTAACTGACATTATTAAACTCCCATATTTTCTGATTACTTGGATTCTTTTTCAAATATAGATAGTTGCAGTTCTTGATCTCTTTTAAAATTCTGCTACTGTTTCACTTATAATATGATCTATAAAATTTAAATATCAAAATTATACTTGAAATCTTGTTTAATTAAGAAATAATTATGCACGCTTTCTGTTTAATGGAATACAAAGAAAAACATATATGAAGTTACTCATACTACTACATATACGAAGCTTCAATTGTTATGTCCCAGTAAACAATTAAATATGCAGAACATCCGGTTCCTAAGGATACTAGTTCGTTGACATTTCAATTTTCCTTCGGTGTTAAGAGCATTGCTATATGTATTCATACATATTCCCGTTACCTAACCATTACTTGCCTACTGCAGTTGAATTTAAACGATTGTTTAGAATTTTACACTCATACGTATACACATCTGTGCGTAATAATTCTTAAAAATACATCAATCAATCACCTTAAATTAGTGCAAGTGTAGAATGCGTTTGAAGTATTTTTATAAAATTAATACATTTCTTAGGGCTAAGTACTACATTAATATAAATCAGCAGAAAAATATGGCAACCATGTAATGATAACGTCTTAATGTAATATTAAATACGATAATACTTGTGTAAGGTACTCTTAACGCGGAATGCACGTAAACAAACTACATTAGTCACAATAAAACAATCTAAATATAGTCCGGTTTATTTCGTCAATCTTTTATTTACTAATGTCATTCCGTTTCTTAACAGATATTGAAGATAGTTTGTAAGATTACAAACTATCTTCAATATCTGTTAAGAAACGGAATGAGAAGATTAGCATAGAATTAATTTCTATGAAGCGCAAATAATTTCTTCGAAGTTGATCTGAGTGTTCGGCACAGTCATCTTTTCCGCGAAACAAAAAAGAACAGAAGGAGTGTTCCACGAATGAACGTTCCTAGCAATACATGAAGAAGCCAACAATCCATATTATTACTATACTCTTCTGTAAATTTATATTATGCGCTTTAAAAATTGCTGTATTATACAGGACTATCCAAATGAAGTACGTACCACTGTTATCTCCATTACTATCAATGCAATAAGGTAGATTAAATTCGCAAAGTAGAAGTTTTTTAATGCCAATTAACGTTAAGAAAAAACAATTGAATTCTGGTGGGTTCGGTGCAATCTTGAAGCACCACTCTCATGTTAATAACTGCGAATAATTAACCATGCTTCGCCTTTTACGACGAAGCACAGTGTGATATTTTAGCAACCTAGGTGGACATAATTCAAAAAACTTAACTAGTTACATCGTAACGCTGTGTCCCAGCGAAATTTGCTTTTCATATCATTAATTATTCTTACTTACTCTATGTCTACAGTAATTGTTGTCTTCCTAAAAGATATGTATTTATATTTTCGACTGATATAGTAATCAATAGTCTGGGCAAACAGCGGTAACAGTCAGTGTAGTAGATATGTGGTGCGAAGTCGGCGATTATTTATTTCACGCGTTCACAGCGTCAGTACTAAATGCTGTATACGAGTAGTTTTGTGTATATGTAGGCTGTCGTAACTTATTTCGTAATTGTACGCTAATGTTTGCTTTAAAAATGTCGCAGTTAGGTACGTCGCGAAAACGACCAATGGCAGACACAGTTAAAAACTTTATAGTGGACATGCCGGACTTCATTTTTGATGGCGCTAAAATTCAATGTCTAGTTTGTAAAATCCCTTTAATGTGTTGGTCCAGAAGCCATTGTCAACGCCACATCGAAAGCAAACAGCATTCTTCTGCAAAAAGTGGCATACGAGACCAAGAAAAATTTACATTTGATTTATGTGTTACTCTTATTTTATGTAGCCTATCGTTTCGTTTATTAGACAAAGAAGCATTTGTCTCCTGGAATAAATATGCGGACTGTAAATTACTTAATCGGACATTGATACGAATTGTAGTGCCATTTGCTCGTGAACATATAGAAAAAAGAATGAAAACGGAATTGAAAGATAAAAAACTGTGGTTGTGTGTGGATGAAACAACAGATCGTTAAAAACATTCTGTGGTTAATGTAATGGTACGTATAATGGAGCCACATCGACCGTCATCCTCCTTACTTGCTTCCAAAAGAGTTATAAATTGTACTGCCGATGAGATTTTAAAGGTGGTGTTGAACACATTGAACAAATTTGAAGTTTCAACTAAGCAACTTTTAATGTTTATGAGTGATGGTGCCGCAAACATGCGTTCTTTGGGCCGATCTTTTAAAGAACACAGTGGCAACTTCTTCCATGTAACGTGTAAAATCCATACTCTAAATCTTGCGGCACAAACGATTCCTACATGCTTTCCACTAGTAAATGCATTGATTGCTAGTACAAATGCAGTGTTTCTAAAGTCCCCGAAACGTACCCGACTATTTCACAAACTACGTCCTGATTTACCTGAACCACCACAGCCGATTGTTACACGTTGGGAAACATGGTTGCAGGCTGCGTTTTACTACAACAAATATTTTGATCAAATAAAGAAGGTAGTTTTAAAATCCAATCCGACAGAACCTGCAGCAATCAAGAAATGCCAGGAAATATTTCAAGATAGTCACGTTAAAAGAGATTTACAAACTATTCACAACAATTACTTCGGACTAGCGGAGGGCATAGAAAAATTACAAAATGTTTCGAGGTCGCTAGTGGATTCTGTTCAAATTGTGAATGATGTTCACGCACAGTTATGCGCTGTAGAAGGCGAAACAAATTGGTGTGTAATACAAAAATTTGAAAGTGTTTTAGAGAAAGACTCCGATTTTCTTATATTAAGACAAATTTGTGAAGGTGCGTGTAAAGATGCATTAAGGTGTTTCAAAGATTATTTTAAATATGCAAATATAACATCGCTAGATGTCGAACGGCCGTTTTCGGCATTAAAAAACATTTATTCCGCACGTCGTACTCACTTGACTGAAACAGCTGTGGAAACATATCTAATGATTCAAATATTTAACAGATGTTACCCAGTTTGTGATTTCACGGAAGACTTTTAAAACAGTAAGTGTTTCAGCACGTTTTTTAATTTATTTCTTACCTTCTATTTTATGTGTAAACTTTTATGCGCTCGCCACGCCTCTGGCTGTTACCGCATATTTGCCCAGGTTAGTAATCAACATAGAAGTATATCTTTATTTTTGAAATACAGACAGACCTTTAGTACATTATATCACCTTATATCATTTTGCTTCCATATAGAAGTAATGTAATAAGCTATTTAACGTACTTAAAATGATTTCGGATACATTATGACATCTAACACTTCCTTGTTTTAAAATGGCTGACAACTAGCTTTCCAAGTTCACCTTGCAATCTATCGGAAATAATGGTCATAATTTATATACACTACCAGCCATAATTATTTGCCTCTCCAAAGAAATGCACATAAATAAAGGAAGTGTTAACTGAAAAAGAAATTGTAGTTTTGCATTTAATAAAATACTCTTAAAACAAAGACATTGATAGTCTTTATTCAATTATAAAATTTATTTGCCACAAAAAAATTAAATCATGTTTCGTCGAAATGTCCACCTCGACTATTAATAATTGAGGCACACATTTGCAGCATTCTCTCTATCAATTTCGCAGAGTAGCGGGTTCTATTTTAAACCAGGCTTCTTGTAGTTGTTTCCACAACGATTCCTTGGAAGTTGGAGGATTTATTTTCACTTGCCTATCGACTTCCTCTCATAAAAGCTCTATGGGGTCAGCATCTGGGCTTTGAGGAAGCAATTTAATTTTTCTGATATTGCTTTCGCGTTCCACCGATTCTAAGTATTCGCAGCACAGTTTAAAGGTGTGCTTCGCATCATTATTATGTTGAAATATAAAGTAGATTATTCTCATTCCAGATGGTGCATTTGTTTCCAAAATTTCCCGGTAACGCTCTTTTCTTAACGCTCTATCTATTTTAACCAAGTCTTCTACGGATGCGTCACCAAAACAACCCCAAACCATTACGGTGGTTAAACTAACTCGCTTTTCATGCCCAATATTTATTTCAGTCGTTATTTCAGGTGCAGGTTTTCGTCTATTTCGTTTACTCGTCATAATTATTCGACGATCTTCCGCTGGTGTCACTTTCCGTCGTCCTGTTTATATTTTTTAACGTTATAGTCAACAGTTTGGCGATTTAATTTCATTTTTTTGCGATATCTCTGTTACTTTGGCCAAGATTATGAAAAGCAATAATCATTGCGCGGATTTCTAAAGGCAACTCTCTTGTTTTCGGCATTTTAATACTAATTTTAGATAATTTTATTAACTATATTCACTGTTTAAAAGCACAATAACTACTACATCTAAATTTATAATTCTGGATTCGGGTAAATAGGGAATTGTCATCTTTACCGGCACTACATTAAATATTTATTAGTGAAGGATAATTGTATTACATTTTTGGTCTTTTTATGGCCCTACCTGGACCTCTAATTATCGGATTGAGGAGATTGAATGGATAACTAAGTATCAGAGGAGTCTTTTGATGAATTATTTAATGTGATATCTTTCTTTCACTAGTACGAGGGTAAGTCAAATATTATCTACACTTCTCATAGTGGCGGCCGCTTGCGCATGCGTTGAGTTGGCGCCTCTGTGGTCATGTGTGCGGAATTTAATCACGATCGCGTCATTTGTCTGCTAGCCACAACAGCATAAGCATGTCAGCTCCGCTATTAGTTTACACCAAAGAGGAAATTCACCACAGAGACTTTTGTCACAATACAGGGACAGTGGTTTATCTCGTAAAAGCGTTTTTTTGTAGATCGAAATGTTTCAAAGGGACCCCACGAGCGTAACACAAAAAGAGGGAGCTGGACGGCCGTCAATCTCAACCACCGACGACAACATTCAGCAAGTTCGAGAGATGGTTACAGCAAATAGGCGAGTTACCATAGGAGAGGTTGCATCTTCTTTAAACATCAGTCACGGCGCTGCCTATCAAATTATCCACGATGAACTCAAATTTCGTAAGGTGTGTGCGCGATGTGTACCACGAATGCTTACCGCAGAAAACAACGCGGAAGGTGGCGCATTTTTAAGCAGAATAGTAACCGTTGATGAAACGTGGGTTCATCACTACGTTCCCGAATGGAAACACCTAGGATCCCCTAGCACGAATAAATTCAAGACCTCGCCATCGGCTGGGAAGATGCTAACAGTGTTTTGGGACGAAAAAGGCCCTATACTAGACGACTACTTGGACAGGGGGACTACCATAAATAGTGCGAGGTACGGTGATTTGTTGGCGAATAAGCTGAAACCAGCAAATCGAAACAAACGCCGTGATCTACTCTCAAAGAAAGTTTTGTTGTTGCAAGACAACGCCCTTCTACCAGGAAGGCATACGGAAACTTGTGGCTCGCTGGACCAAATGCATTGCTACAGGTGGAGATTATATCGAAAAACAATGTATCTGTTGTACACCTATCTTTGTTTAATACAGTTGTAAAACTAAAAGTGTAAGTAATTTTTTTCTTACCCTCGTAGGTAAATAATTATACCCCTAAATAACAATAAATTTTCTAAAATCCAAGTAAAAATATTATGGCCGGTAGCGTATAGATATGCGTCCCTTTTAAAGTACAACTTATACCAACATTTGTAATTTCTAATTCTCCTTCAATTGTTTTTTTATTAAATTCGAAAGGTTCAGAGAAAATACTACCACCTTAGTAATTTAAATTAATTTGTAGGATTAATACTAATAGAAATAAACTATTGCTTGTAATATAAAAGGAAGGAATGTATGTATGTGTAGGTGTCTCACGGGGAACTGCATCGATCAATATGTGAAAGAGTGTACATTGGAAAATTCTAAAAACAACACTAAAGCTGACATGTACAATTGAACTAAAATATTTTTAATAATCTGACACTTCCGGTTATACCAGAAGTGGCTATATGTAGCTGAATGTAGCTAACATTTTTTAATTCCCAATTCAATGTTAAGGCTTGTTTGATAATACTATGCTATTTTTAACCATATTTGAAATATTTGCATTTTCTGAACATTTTTGAGAGATGGTCGAGCACATGTGAAGTTTTATAACTGTGAAAGTGTTGGAAAATTTAAATTTTTGCAGGACCGTTGACCGTATAAGGTGGGATTAGAAACCGAATTAATTTTTAAAAAACATTATACAGCGTGTTCGACAATTACGATTAAACTTTCAAGTGGAAAAAGTGTCATAACTTTTTTTAATATAATTACCTGTTTTTCACTTTCTTATCAAATTGCTCTTACAAAAAAAAAACAAAGAAAATATCCTATTCATCTAAAATTTATACTTTTCAAGATATTTAGTAAAATGAATATTGTTACTCAATTTTCTTTCAAAAAAAAAAGGAGTAGCCCCCAATAAGAATCTAGCTTTGGCAGTTTTTTAAAATGTCATCCAACTTTGGAGATATCCAAGTTAGTCATGATCATTAGGAAACAATCCAGCATTGATGAAAAATACATATGTCACTTAGTTATCAATTATAAACAATGCCAGCGCGTTTAGATTATACGAACGAAGATTATTTGAAGAGAACAGAAACTGTCACCTAAATGCTGTGGTATTTATCTCACCCTTTCATTTTCCGTAACCATGTAGGTATACAAAGTAAAATATGCCTTACCTGTATTTTTTTGAAGTGAAATACGTAGATATAGACAAAAATTGGGATTGTTATTAAAAAAAACATCAATTTCCTTATAGTCAGTTGCACCAACATATGTTAAAATTTAATCTCGCATTAAGTCAAAATGTCAGGTAGAATGTGACAGTCTTTCTACTTAATTGACTGCAATTGTCACGTTCTACTTGTCACTTTAACTTAATTCTACATTACATTTTAATTCGTGCCGATGCAACTGCTGTTAATATTCTTCATCTTTGAAATAGGTTATCGGAACACCCTCTTCAGTGTTTTTGATATTAGCTGAAATACATACAAATTACTACGTCGTTAATAAGAATCCCATAACTGATATACTCATTTTTACACATTGCATTTGTCAAATGTTTAAAAAAAAATTAAATTTCTCGAAGTTTCTCGCGTTCTGGGTCAACGATATGCGCTATCACTATCCGCTTTAGTTTAACAAGAATGCCTTAAAATTGAAAATATCTTTATATATAAATATATAGTCCACCGTCCACCAAAATTTTAAAACGATATTTTAGTTACTTTTAGTAATACGTTTAACAAAACAATTCATTAGACTATTTTCCAATAAATACTGAATTAATTGAAAAGTAATGCCATCACCTATCCACCATCTATGGACGCGCGTTTCGATGTTATACATCTCGTCGGCATAGCTTTGTGGAAGGTAATGGCATTTCAATATTTTAAATCGTATATATACGAAGTAGATGTTTACATGTACGGATGAGGAAATCTAATTAGATATCCTCATCCGTACATGTAAATACTGAATTATTTATTTTGTTTGCTTTTTACATTTTTACCTTTCTTTTTTTTCTTTTTTTGTATATACATATATTTTTAAATTGTCATGGAGGCATTGATGACAAAACTTTAATTTATTAAAAAATACTTTAAACAAATAATATTAGTTTTGATTTAAAATGTAGCTAGACAAGATTTTTATGGAACGACATCTCTCAGTTAAACTAAAATACACTAAATTATACGTTGTAGGGCCACAGTTTACTACAAATTTTATAAAATTTTCTTTTATTACAAATTAAATTATCTTTATTATTTTAAAACATATATATGGGAGGTTCAATGAATTACTAATTGTTCTCGACAATGTGGTATGAATTTAACCTATTAACCGATCAGCATTAATAATAACGAAGACAACAATGATGTGGACTTTATTTCGAGCAGGCTGTATATGACGTAAATGAAAAAAAAACAATGGAAACTAATAAATGAAATGTACCGCAACAATGTATAAAGACCCAGAGAGCATAAATCTAACGATGTGAAAACTGGTAGTGGATTTTTCTGAATCAATTTCATTTATTTTACGTTGCATAAGTATGAAATCAATACGTAAAAATATTGTCATGGAAATAGATTTAGAAAATCGGCAAGGTTAAATCGGACAAAGTCGCAATGGCACAAGAACAGATAAAAGAAAGCTTCTATAGGCATAAATGTTCTAAAAGAACATACGGAGCAAAATATCCGGTGTAAGTAATTCAGCTGTGTATGTTATGATGTGGAGGCTATTGCCTATGGTAGATACAACACGACTGCTCAACACAACATTGAAAAAATTGTAGATCCGCATCTTATTCCATATATTCTAAAGTTCGCTGGTCATAATTGCAACAACATAATGCCCATCGGTATGTGGTTAGAAAAACTTGAATCACTTACAAAACAGATTGGCCTGCTGTCGTAGCCACCGAGATCTCTAGATCTTTCGTCCAATGAATAGGTGCGTTATATCATCGACAGAAGACTTACTAGCTTGCCTTATTTTCCCTAGACTTTGCATGGTATGAAATACCGTAATGCAACATCACGTCATAAGATCTATACCAGTGAAGATATAGAACATCGGAATAATCCAACAAATTAGTTTCCCGGCCAAGATTTTTCTTTCAACTTTCAATTAATCATTAATAACATTTGACTGCATTTACACTGTTCAAACATTACGATTACGACTTAACTTACATTTTCATCCTTCTCAGTGAGCTACTACATTTCTATATGGACGGATGATATTTAAGAATCTTGCTTGTCAAGACAGTAGTACATTTAGAATCCTCATCCGGATAAATTAATTCACAAAACCAAAATGTCTCTTTGGATATGTCGTAGGTTTTATGGTAAGATTTGGGAATTGTCCACCAAGAGAATGTATTGGCTGTATGTGACAGAGGAAAAAAACCCAACAGGTTACAGCGAGAACTAAACTCACCTCATTGCAAAGAGTAGTCATGACGATCGCTGCGAGTACTATACCAGGCAAGAAAACACGTGCACAGAATAAAGCTCTCTCATGCGGAGGAGTATTATTTGTGCTTGGAAGAGGAGGAGCATATATTTTTCCGTTGTGCCGCTGTCTGCAGAATCAGATTTTGTCTGTTTGGCGCGACTTTTGTAACGCTGAGAAGGATCTCGTTGTGTTAACTTCTGCAATTCGCCAGAAGGGTAGGTCTACTCAACGATCTTTAAAAAATTACATAGCCAGCTTGCAATAGATCTCATTGGTCAATGTAGATGGGTGGACTAATCCACTCGCCTAGCGTTACCATTGCAATTGTAACCAATAACGCGTTTTATTTACTGGTTAGATAGTACGATTTTCTGTTAGTTATAGTAATAGATACACTTACATTATTGTTTCATTACTTATTGCGACTTGAATACAGTGTGCAGATTTCGCACACATATCGCAGGGTTACCATAAAAACCCGGTAAGGTCACTTTGAGATAAGTGTAAATCTACATTTAAAAAATCGAATACTAGCCTACAAGTGCGTATACACGTATTTTAACCCAAACAACTGTTTAATTATTTCAAATTTCGATGTACAATACTCTTACCCATTACTGCAAAAAATTCCACTTCATAAGGTGGCTTGCCTACAATAGGGTGAAATGCATACCAAAAGTAATGAAAACTAAGACATTAAATTTTTATTTTTTTAGTAAATTCTCATAAATTCCACTAGTTACAACAAATTTACAAAATTAAATATTTGCTTTGTGTTTTGTTATTAGTAATTGAAATGAGTTTTACTTTTGGCATTCTTCAATACTTATTATTATTAACCTCGATTCGCGCCATTAAGTAATTCTTCATATACAAATCTAGCCAACAGCCAGCTTATACACGTTGGCAACAGCGCATTCGAGTCTCACTGAGAGATCCAATCCAATCGTATATCATAAAGCGAGCAGCGGTACGCACGCATATTATAAACACGCAAGTCCGCTCAATCACGTAATGTTATAATTCAACGCCTTCTGACAAAATGTGTTAGTGCAGAATTACTGCGTAATTTCTCTGTATTCTCAGATTATGTTAGAAAGTACAGTTTCTTATACTCATTTTATTGCCGCTATGTAATGTAGGAGAACGAAAAAATAATTCTAAGTAGAAAAATAAACAACGATTCTTATAAAATTAAACTAAAGAAAAATAAATTCGATAATTATACAAAATAAATCGAAATTCTAACAATGTTACTTTATTAAGGGAAAAAATCTCCTGGCAATTTTGAACTTTGTAATTTTTGTATTTGTTGCGTTTTAAAATACGTTCTACTAATACGGATTTCGTCTACAATTTGCGGGCTAGAGCAAGGTTCGCCCATTTCAACTAACGAACAAACCCCCACTTCCCTCTCCTCCCGCTCAGGATGCTTCATTAGAGGGATTTGAGGCTGTTCGTCTATTTATTGGCATTTACGACAAATCCCGACCACGCAGCCAAGTTTCTCAGACGCTTTGACGATCTTTTCAATCTTCGAATGCGAAGGAATAGGACGATACACGTACTCTACGGCAAATAGATCGGCCGTGCTTTGGTAGGAATTATCGGCAAAATACCATTTAACGATCTGTATCTTCTCTGCGGTTGTAAAACTAACATAGTGTATTCGAAATCCACGATCACTTATTAGAACCTTACGAGCGCATAGACAAACAAAGAGTGCGTGAGATAGGCTTCTCAGAGCTACCACAATTGGGCACGGCGAGGCTGACCGGCGGGGATAAATGCAAGGATGCCAGATCGCGTATGTACAATATATCTCGCATCCCGGTGAGATCTGAGCCAACGTGTATATATATATATATTATGTGTTACCAAATTTGCTACTCCACAATATACTTACAGGATCTTCTAAAATTGAGTAAATTTGGTAGCAATTTGTATACCAAAATTGTAATCGTGTCAAATAGCTTTAAGAGATAGATTATGTATTTAGTACGTGCGTCTAGAAAATGCACACCAAAATATTAATGCGTATCTAAGTTTATAAAATCTTATATGGATACTTATACGTATTCGTAATATTTTATAAAATTTCAGTAAATAACATTGCTAAAATATAGTTTCCTCATGTTTACGGTTACCTCTTCTAGTACGTAGTATGTGAGTACAGTTCAAATGTTCAAGGCCAATTTAACCCGTGTGTGAAATAAAGTAAAATTATGTATATTTGATACGATGTACATCTTACGATGAATGTTTATACAGTTACGTAGAAAATGTCAACAAAGTATAATTTAAATATGTATATTGCCAAGGAGCAAAATCAGAAGAATATATTTTAGTACTTTATGTTGATCAAACAAACTATAGTTTTTAATACAAACTTTTCAGGAAGACATAAATAGTTATTGCTTTATCGTATCAAAGCACAATAGACTAAACGCAACATAACACAAGCAGAGTACCTGAACAATTAGACAGTTTAAAACCAGATGAGATACTAATAAAAAGAGAAAAAAAGATTGCAATGTTTCTAAAAAGTCGAGAAAGTGCTTTGTGAACAGATGCTTGTCAGTAATACTGCCTTTACATAGAAGAAATACTTTTTACTGCATTGTGTAGAACGGCTTGCGATTTAGGAAATGCTGAAAGATCAGTTAGTTTATTATAATTTAAACAGTGTGCAATACATTCATCATGAATAGGTTATTCGCGTATGTATCCAAGGCAAAAATTAGTTTACGCTTCCGAAATATACTATAATAATCATCTTTAAAACATAATCAAGGTTTTGATTGTAGATTTTCGTTTAAGATTTCACAATATTTGGTCTAGTTACACAATTTTTTCAAATTCAAATTAGTAAATAGGCTATATCTAACAAAAAACTCAACACAGCGCGCAACATTGCGTTTGCAGTCCCGCAGAATGTTGGGAAGAACGTAGAATCTGTCTCCCAGAGTAATAATGTGGATCAATACAGTAGTTGTCAGACCAACGCTAACGTACAGTGCGATCGTTTGGTAACAAATCTGGTAGCATACAAAAAACTAATGCAGATACAAAGAACCACTTGCCTAAGTATTATGGGGGCATTAACATTTACACAAACGGCGGCAATAGAGGTTTAGCCTGCCGCCCCTTGATTTGTTGAAAAAGTTGCGTTGGCGACCATGATCCGCCTGCTATATCATGGTATAACGAAGGACGTATTTGTAAAACCTAGTGGAAGACACGCCGGGCTTACAAGAGATTGCCGACCCTGGAGGCAGGAACGGATAACATTCCAGCTCTTTTCTTCAATAGATCCTACAAATCCCTAACACACCAACAGAATGCCAGCTGCCAGATGAGGACGGTTTGTATCTGGACGGATCAAAATCCAACAAAAGGGCTATAGCAAGTGTATGGTCAGAGGAGTTTCGCCTAAAAACGTCGTGACCGCCAGGTATAGAGACCACCGTTTTCCAGGGGGCAATCTCGACACTGGATTTTGCTGCGAAGTGTTTAACTAACAGGACTGCAGGCAAAAACATCACCTGATTGCCAATAACATTGGACCTACTACAAGATTGGCATAGAATTCTATCCTTAGCCTCTATAACAAGCAACATGGACGTAATATAGCTGAAGGCCACAATAGAAATCTTGGCAACGCAGAAGCGGACACACTGGCTAGGAAGGGTTCCGCCATGACGGTTCACGGCCCAGAAGCCTCCATCCGACCGCCTGTGTCTGCGCTTTGTGAAAAGATGGAATGAATAACTAATTTCTGTCGCACCGCTAAAGCTGACAGCATTAAGATGTATGAGGCTGTTCAGAAGGGACCTTTACATGATTATTAGGATTCTAACTGGACATTGCCGACTAAAAAAAGCCACTCTTCGTGATGAGATAACCTGTCATGTAGGAGTTACCACTTCATTGGCAAGTATTCTGCGCTGGCGCTAATTAGAAGCACCGTGCTGGATGAGAAGCGACTCTGTCTTGTCGTAACTAGAGCAATGTCCTAACGTATGCTAAGGTAGTGAGTTGGTTGACTACTTAGAAGGCCCTCCAGTACAAAGAGGGTGTATAATGGGCCTATTCTAGCCTAAATGTTGTGAGATTTCCCACCCTGTTGGTGACCATTACAGCATAACTCAACACATCTTCTAAATAATCTTTTAAACCAATTTTCCTCCATGTTCCATCAATAACTATCGATTCTAAATTAAATAGGTATTAGCAAAAAAAAATCGTAGGTACGAGCACTAATACAGAATATGTGAGATGTGTACGTACACTTGTCGTACATAGTTTAAGGTAGTAGATACGTATACATATGTATATTACCCAATTCTTTATAACGGCCGTAATAATATAGAAAGTGAAAACTACATGCAGCAGCCCCGAGAAATAGCGTCCATATACAAATCATGTTGCACTACAAATTGAAATGTACAATGTGTGGGTGAAATTTATTCTACATTGTATTCGTTCGTGATGTTTTTCGTTCCCCTTCCTTACTGCGTTGCCGCTCACACTTCGCCTTGGGTCTCTGACCGCTACGTCGTGACCTACTTCGACACAATTTTGCAGGATAAGGTACTCGAGTCTCCTGCAGAGCGAACTCATCGATACATCGCTGTTGCTTCTCCACGATCCAAGACACGTGTTTCACATGTGAATGTATCTACGTGCGTACGCTTAGATCTACATACAGACCGCATACATACATGTACTAGGTGCAAATCGTTTCGACGTTAAAGATGTGAAAGTGAATAATCATTTATTTATTTACTGTGAACTTATTGTCGTCGTCAGTTAGCAGATTCAACAATAAATTTATGGATGGCATTGAAAAGTTTAAGTGAGGAAGGTCAGTTTTATCCGGTTATTTTTTCAATGTGTACTATAATAATTGTTGTCGATTATTATTAATATGATTGATATCAGGAATATTTAGATTTTGCTATAATATATAAATTCTAATTTTGGTTTTGCGCGTAAATTATCTTCCTCTCTTTCATATACACAAATAAGCACAGTAGCTGCTGTGACTTTGAAAGTGGGGTACGTAAATATTTAAATATGCAGCACAAAATTAGAAAAAATTCAAAATGAGTCTTACGTTGCATATGCATACATACATAAATAAGTACATATATACTTAAATTGCTGTCGATTGGTATTATTATTCTCACATATTCTTTTGTACTATCTGACGTCACGTTGTAGTTGCAACATCAAGGTTTTAAAATTAGGTTATGTACACTGTTCAATGCTTATTAATTTGTTTACATGTTTAAAAATATTCATCGATGTATACATACTCGTATGCAGCACATTGTATAGTTTTGAAGCAACACGGACTAATACACAAATTATCCATTTGATTTATCAATCGTTCAGTTTCTTACGTCATTTGAAAAGAGCTGTCGTGGACTACAAATTGATGAAAAGCCTTTGGCATCCCTAGAATTTTCCAAGCTTCCACGAAATATTTTGTCGTTAGAAATATCTGACTGTACATACAAGGTTATCCGTATCTCTTATCGTAGTATGTTTTTAATACGTAATAAAATAAAATGGTATATGTTACGAAAGAATAAATTACAGGCCAAAATAAAAGAAGGATGCGAGTTTGAATGCAATGTATTGTACTAGACGCCTATATTCTAATTATGTACATAGTTAGGCAATGTGGTTGATCCGTTCCTTCTTTACATCAAATAGATTTTTCACTTCTTTTACGGCTATTTAGTAGATAATTGTTCGTAGAAGATGTTAATGCTACTTATTATTATATTATTACAAACGCCCTATCCTATAATTTCATTTATCTGTTTTACAAACATCTAATCCATCTGTTCTTTTGCAGCTTGAACAAAATGCATGTCATGGAAGACGTACATGAAGGATGCAACGCCCAACCTTCATCACCCGGTCACGCGGAACAACGGCAAGATATACTAGAGATGTGTAATGAAGGTGATTTATGCTCAAAAGAAAATTTGCAACCTGAAAATGAAAACGAATTAAAGGTCACTGAAATTAAAAACGAGAATGGCGATGAAAATAAAATTATTGTTAAAATAGAGACCACGGAAAGCAACAGCCCATTATGTGAAGCTTTACCCAACACGGAAAGCGAAGCAAATCATGTGAACGATGATAGCATAAGCAGCGACAGTGTTGGAGAAAATAACATATTAAAAAGAAAATTGGATTCGGATGCGTTAACTGAATCACCCCCTAAAAGGTTACATACGCAAATTCAAAAAAGTTTCCAAGCCCGCAATGATATTCTATGTAAATACATGGAAAGTATTGGTTGCAATACGTTAGAACAGATTCAGACGAATACGGAGCAAATAATGACCGAAATCCGAAAGTTAAATGAAGACGCTAAACAGAAAGAAAAAGAGTGGAATAATATATTATACTTGAAAAAAATGAAGGAAGAGCTCTTAATACGGTTGCAAAGACAAAAGCAATTAATTCTTTTAAATAACGACGACTTTGAGTCAGAATATCTATTTAATAATGATGATCGCTACCAAAATATCAACAATAACATACAAAGATTGAAGCACAATAACGCTAAAGCGGAAATGAGAAATCCAAATTATTTTCAAGAGAGACATACTTTATCGGCTAGACAGAAAAGCTTCAATGGTAAAAATATTGTGTATAATCATTACGACATGAATGGGCAAAATGATTATAGACAAAATAAAAGCAGGCCTACATTAGACGTAAAATCACTAATTGCAGATTATAGACAGAAACACCCAGAAGCTGTTCCAAGGAGAGGTAGACGTATTAGGACTACTTTGTCGCAATGTGAAGCAAAAATATCTGCTGGAGGAGTTTTAAACCTATCGAACGTTGCCTTAGGGTCCGGAGCTCAAGTAAGGCAAAATCCCAGTGGGACGGATGTAAGCAAAGAACTGGGCCTTGTGATAAATAATAGTGACGAGGTAATGCATGACATTCTGCTCTTACGATACTAATAACAGCGAAAGAAATAAAAACGATATGTTACAATTACTTAAATATAATAAATTCGTTTATTTTAAGTGTTCAGGTAACACTGTAACTCGCTGAATTAAATATTAAGAAACCAGGGGCCATAAAAGGGCACGGTTTTATCCTGTTGCCGTTCTAAAGTCATCACTCTATAAAAACACAATTTTAAATGTATGGCGTCTTCCAACTTTTTACCTTCATACTGTACAACCTCATTTACTATAACGTAAACTACAGATATGTTCTGGAATAATAACTACCCCCAAAAATTTGAGTATTGTATGTCGCATATGTACACACAGTATTAAAATTACACAATTTCCAATCTATGCAATTGTCATTGCTGTAAACAAAAATCACAAATACGAAGCATTTTCATGTGTGTAGGTCTCTATAACTTCATGTTATGTACGGTGTTGTATCCTAACATTTTAATGCGCCGTAACTTATTTATTTTCCGTTATCAAAATCAACTAAAATCAAATTGCAGGGTTATCTACCAAGTTTTTGTTCGGGAAAGAACTAATGAATATTTATTTTACAAGATGTAGAAAAACTTCTATTTTTTTAAATGGAGGATCCTGTATATTTGTCATTAATTGAAAAGCATATTTTGTTCTGATTTCATTGATATAACATACTTTATATTTTTATCCGGTAGTTTCCGATTTATTTGCAATGTAGAAATATTCGTGGCGTGATAGTGTGCCATGGACATGAAGAGTAATATTCATTTTGACATATTACGAACAATAAATTCGCATCATTGTGTATGACATAATTTATGTGCTTTCCATTAAGTTAATTACTACTGTTTTTACCATGATATTTAGTATTCAAGAAAGAAGTGACATGCAAATATATCAAATATATTTGTTGACTAATAAAAGTGCAACTACTGCTCGCAGGGAATATGTCAGACGTTTTCCAGAACGCCAAGCTCATTGCAAACAGATTTTTGCGAGGTTAAAAAAGAATTTGTTTGTGCAAATTGGTTTTTGGTTCATTTTGATTACTTGACAAATAAAAGAGTTGATACATTGAAATGTTATCAAGGTACAATGACTACACTGTACAGTGGGTGACCGGTGAAGAAATATAATCCGTTCCAAGACATTGTTCATTAACCGATTATCGATTTGTTATACATTTTTATGGGAAATCGATTAATTCGTTCTGAAGGTAATCACTGAAAAAGTTCACTTACAGTTCCTAGTTTAATTATTGCAGAAATAATATACAAAAAAATGAAATGAAAAAGAATTACATTAAACAATTTTGGGTTCTTTTGTTCGGGAAGTATCGGAAAAAATCAGTCCAATGTCGATTGCCTTTCTCTCTTCTGTAGGATTTTTTTAAAGCGGTGCAGAATGGGATTGTCGTTCCAGAGATCCCCTGTTTTATTAACGTCTGGTTTGGGTACCATTTTTAAGGCACTTGCTCCCACTCTCCCTAAAAGATCATTGACCAATTCAACCGCACAAACCGTTTTTAACAGATTTCTTCTGAATTAACAAAATTTTCCTTTGGAACTCATTACAAAAACATATAACTGAGTTATTTTAGAGGTCGCACGTACATATAATCGAAATAAATTGATTAACATTTGTTCCAGTATATGTATTTTTTATACTAGTTCACTAAAAACGGAAAACACATTTTAGGAGCATTCTTAAAGACACAAGTCCTTAACTAGTCGCATTGCAAAATTATCGTAAATTTTTGAAATCTCCGGTCGAATCGATCATAACGCGATATCTGCGTTCATTATCCCAATATCTCTTCGTTGTCTGAACACAAAAACTGTTCCTCATTATTCGATCTGTTCGTTAACCGGTCACCCGCTGCACAAAATTAAAAATATATACAGTGTGTCAAAAAAGTCTGGAATATTGCAAATATTTCAAAAACTACTAGATGTTTCCCTTTAAAAATTGCTATAAAGATGTACTTAGAAACGGCGTATCTTGGAAGTTTAAAACTGTTTCTACCGGGTGAGTCAGAAAAAATACCAACTTCTTATTTTAATTGAAACAACCTGTTTATTTTTTAAAATTCTAATAGTTATCTGAAAGATATAGGGTTTAATAATGGGGGTATCTTAAAATTATAGATTTATGTTGAAAAAACTAAAATTGGTCGTATTAATACAAGGTCTTTATATTATCTACGTACCCATGAAAAAACTAGTGACGTTGGCAAGTTTTTGTTATCAAATAGCTGTGAGATTTGGCCAAGTTTCGTTCGTATTCACAATGCTGTTGTTTTTATAAAAGTTTAATCAACAAGAAATGAGTAAAATTAGCTATGACACAGAAGTGTTGTCAAGTTCTCAACGAAAGAAGGAAGTGGACCCAAGAATATTTGTGTTGGAATGATTAATGTCAATGGGAAAGATCCGCCGTCATACTTTACGGTAAAGTTTTGGTGTATACAATTTCGATGAGACGAGGAATCAACGAAAAAATAAAGAAAGTTGAGGGACTGATCTTAGTAGATCGAAGAATAAGGGTTGTAATGATTGCTGCTGAAGTAGGGATATCAAAAGCTATAGTTTTAAAAATCTTACATGAAAATTTTGAAATTAATAACATAATCAGCACGTTGGATTCCAAAATTGCCTTACTCCTGAGCAAAAATTGTGTGGGCAGCAAATTTGTGAAGAAAACTTGGCAACATAGATTGACAACAAAGATCTTTTTTCCAAAAATTGAAACAGGTAATGAGACGTGGGTGTATCAGTGGGGCCCACCGACAAAAAAAGAAAGCATGAACGCAATCTTCATCAGGAAAACTAATGGCTACGGTGTTTTGGAATGCAAAAGGGATACTGTTGATTGAATATATGGAGAAAGGCACTACAATAACAGGGAAAGTCCATAAGGAAACAATTAAAGAATTGAAAACTAGGTAATTCAACAAAAAAGACCTTAACATTTTGAGCGAAAGATTGTGCTGCTTCTTGTCAAAGTCTACAGTAAGTAATCAACGACGCGGTTTAATAGAAATAAGATATCAACCTTCCGGACTTGACACTGAGCGACTATTATCTTTTCTAGTTAAAAAAAAAACGCTTGAGAGACGACGTTTTTCTTCGAATAAATGCTTGAAAGTACAGGTGTAGGTTTATTAGAAAAACGTTGAGATAAGTGTGTGACCGTTAGCGTAACATGATATGCTGAAAAATAATTTTTTGTTTTTTAATTGCACGAACGAGTCGCGTTGTATAAGTTGTTCTAATACGACTGCGCTATGTTTTGAAATTGACTAACGTAGTTCGAATAGTCCTTCGATCAGTTATTCTGTGCACCGAGTAGCGAGGTAGTGAATGAAAATATAAAAAAGTAAACGTAACCTAAAATTTGACGTAAATTCAGTGGAATATTTTAATCATATCATAATGAACGGATATAGTTGCGCTTACTGCAAAGTGCAAACTCCAGATACGGATGAAGAATATTGGATGCTAATTAGCAGCCGAAATTGTTTAAATGGCCACAATTTGGCTATCAATGAAAATAATGAAATTTACTTTGAAGAAGATATGTAACTTTCATGTCCAGCTAAAGTCCAAATTGTTATCAAACATTGCAAACTGAAATCATTGGGAACGCTCTCGATTTCATTGTTGTAACTTTGAAGCAACTCTATTAATTAATAAATTCATAGTATTTCGCGTCATTCGATAATGAGATTTGAAATCATCATCCAAATAGCGGTCAACTAACGCTTTGTAACCATAAATGTTCATGTAGTTTACGTTGTTTCATAATAATTCTAATAATGAAAGATAAAGTAGTTCTACGCCTTTGTGCTTTCACGTTGTTACCATATTATTGACGAATTTGTGCGAGAAGTAAACAAAACAAGTTCTCACTATTTATATTCATGTCTAGAAAATCGTATAATCATAAGAATGCTATTTTATTAATTCACAAGTAATTATAAACCTTGCATATCAAAACTTGAAGTGGTCACTTATTTAAAGTTTGGAAGCACATATCAGCACATGTAAAACAAAAAATTGACACGTGCCAACTAAGGTTATTAATAAAGAAGCACTGCTCCAATCGTTTTTTAAATCACATTATGTTTGAACAAATTTGACAGCTCACAGCTTGTTCGAGTAAATAGTACTTGAATGATAAATACAATTTTATTAAAAAACTCACTATTTGTTTCCTAAATTTTTTTTCTTCGTGGCTGAGTAGATAATATAAAAATCTCCCCTCGTATTTTCAAAAGAGAAAGCTTAAAATTCACCTTTGGAATTTACTAGATTGCATTAAATATTGACATATAACAGTTAGACAGCTATCAAATCTTTATTCATAAGCAATCAAAGGCAAAGAATTAGGATGGTAACATTAACTGAAAAAGAAAAAATGAAATTTTAATATAAATAAATCAGTCTTGGATAAACAAACTCTTAAAAAATTCAACGAGAAAGGCAGATCAGGCAGACCAAAACCAACTGGTGGTGATAAGGCTCGGGATATTCTAATTGACCTACAAGATGATCCAAATCGATCACTTCGATAGTTTACACACTGCAGTATGTGTTACCAGTCAGTTGCAAATTTATTTAAAAGAGAAGAGATTCGTCTTTTTAAGATTCACCAAATTTAAGAACTGACAGAGGATGACTTCGATAGAAGAACAGAATTTTGCGAAATTTTGATGGATCCTAATTTTGCTCATAACATTTTTTTCGGATGAAGCTAACTTTATGCTTAATGACACCATCAATGGGCATAATTGTAGTTAATTCCCAGTGGATAGTCAAAATATACATGCAAAGTCCAGAAAAAGTTAATGTTTGGATGGGTATTGTAGGCCGTAATATTATGGGACCATTTTTTATTAATGGGAATCTTACTTCCCACTTTACTTGCAGTTATTACGCGCACAGATTATTCCACAATTAGAGTACCTTCATCCAGATCAAAGAAATATCTGTTTTCAATAGGGTGGCGCTCCCGTGCATTTTATCCAACACAATAGATAGGAAAGAGAGGTCCGCCAAATCTCTAGACCTCTTCTTTGGACTTCTATTTGTTGGGTAATTTAAAGAATAAGCTTTACAAAAATAAACCGCTTAATATTGAAGATTTAAAGGCTCGAATTAGAAATGAGATACGTGAAATTCGATGGCATACTTCTGACAAGATTTTACGGGACTTTAGGGATAGGGGACATTTTAAACATCCCATAAAGTAGTATTGATCAAATTTTCAAGTGTTTCTTATTTTGATTGTGCTCATGTTCATTTGTTTGAAATTTGTATATGTGTAATTTTAACAGATAAACCCTATATCGTTGAATTTATCTTTTAGAGAACTATTAGAATCTTCAAAAATGTACAGTGTGTATTATTTAAAATATTTTTTTTTCTGACTAGTTGCGGAACCGGTTTTATCCAACCAAGGTACGCCGTTTTTAACTGCATCGATATGCCAGCTTAGAAAAAACATTTAGTAGTTTTTGAAATATTTGCAATATCCCAGTTTTCTTACTACAATGTACATATATTTGGATAAGCAAAGACAGCTTCGGCTTAATTCTTGCTAAATTCAAGTGCTTATGAAGCCGTAGTGGTTGTCTAATATTATCACAGAAGTAAAAATAAATAAAAATAGTATTACACCCCTTCCATTAATTTTTATTTCCATGTATTTTTAAGAACTTAGGACTCTAGTAATATGGCAAGACCCGATTTCCAAGTATCGCACTGTTAGAGTTTGGATTTATTGTTTATGTCAGATTATGGAAATCGTATACTTTAGTCAAAAACTAATACACACATTTACATACGTACGTGTAATAATACTATGTAATGCTATCTTATCGATCAAAGTCGTGCAAATAAGTTCATCAAATTGAATTCACTACCAGTCCTGTCTATTAATGTACTGAAAAAGCGATGCTTCTATAATCGCCCAGTGTTGGACAAAATCTGTACTTCCAACCGTGGCCTAATATACGAATCATTATCCATGGAAATGATGCGACTCGATTCAAGTCGACCGACGATCCTGAACATGTAAATAAATGTAGCTGCATCCTCCGAAACCATCAAACATAATTTTAATCGTCCAATTCATACGAACTGCACGATTTGTTACCCACAGCCATGCGACGATCCTGAATACATGATCCTCAAATTGATTAACTTCCGGTTATTCCATTTCTGCATCTAGTTGTCATGGATCGTACGTATGTAAATAAATACGACTGTACCTACCAAAACGATCCGTCGCAATTCTAGTCGTTGAAATGACTGTCGAGAACTGACATACACGATCTTAATGGGATCGGCTGCTTTTTAAAAATAATCATACCTTGTATGTAGCATAATACTGGCCGATCAAATATTAACGCACATTATTTATTGCCAAATTTAGGATTTTTTCAACTCGTAGTAAAGACAGAAAATGTATCACTATCGAGAAATATCAAACCAAGTATGGTCCATTCACTTTAAGAATGCAGTAGATCCCGCTGCAATCGGTGCCCTTATTACAAAATGAAAATATAACGAAGCAAAGGCAAAGTCAAAATGTAAAAAATGCCTTGTTTAATAGTAGATAATTTTAAATTGTATTTCTTAAAATTTTAAACTACTGTAAACCTTAACCCTCTAGTAAATTTTCCAAAATGTGCATATATTACAAGTTTTTCATCCCACACCTAGATTAGAGTAGATTAGATTCGTTCTCAAGGTGTTTCTTGACCTACCCCACTGCGACCTTTTCAGATATATTGTGGTTCCTCTATCATTACGCTAGCTTTGCCTTTTTCACCAAACCTAGCAGCCTGATCCCTCTGCGTAGGTTTTGGCTTTTGGACGGCAGTCTCTTCTTCCACCTAGCAGAATCTACACGCTGTTTCTTCTGTCAGGCCTAAGTTGCTCATATGTTTCTCGCGCATACAGTGTCCTGATAGCAAGCCTACTATTGTTCTAACAGACATTCTGTCCCTGCTTAGTAGATCTGCTGTAAATTTAGGCCTGTGTCCATCCCACAACTAAGTTCAACTGCAGCAATTTTATCATTTGTTATCGTTGAGTGAAATACAAAAAAATGGAAATAAATAATTAAATTGATTATTTATTTGAGCGACTTGTAGCGCGATGCCCAACATGCTTGGCTATAAGTCTCAAGGTCCCAAATACGAATCCCAGGAATGTCAACCCTCAGAATGAAGTTTTTGCGGTTTTTCTTCACTCCATGGAGAATGCTGCTGGTTACAACTTATTAATTTCTATTTTTTATGTACCTGTGTGTGTATACCTTCGTTTTATGAAATAGCAATGAGAAACAAATTTAGTTGATTAGTGTAGTGTACATAGGAATAATAGTTCGCTAATCAAAGTAAAGACCACAAATTTCCGGATACAGTTACAGGTAATTTATCAGAATTAATTTTCTTATACTTATATGCCCTAGCAGCATAATCTTTGTCTTGATCAATAAATTAATCCTCTGAATTGGAACTATAGTAAACATAAAGAAATTAAAACTACGCTGATCTTTTATACTATAATTCAATTAATACTATAAGAATTGTTATCCGAATCCGGATAATTAACTGTCCGGCTCTTGGTGTTATCCACCCCTGTTCTCCGGTAACTTTTTCGAGCAGTATCGTAAAATTTCGTAGTAAATTGTGAAAACCTGCAACAAGTCGAGTAATTATCAAACAATATAGCTGTAATAATCATCAGATTTATTGAACACTTATGTAATACAAAGTAACTTCGAATTGTGCGCGTAGAAATTCAATATTACTCTGAATGCACGGATTTTTAAAAACTATTGCACTTTTTGTCCATATAACATTCGATGTTTTCTTTATTAAACACTTTCTTTATTGCAAAATAATAATCGAATAGCGAATCTGGACACGAGAATTAAGTAGTGGATCCGGATATCCGGATTTCAATTTTATCGGATACCAGCAGCACTACTTTTTACACGCATTGCTCGTTTTTATAATCTTCGTACATTCAAATGCGCAAAATACGGTATTGAGATGCTCAAAGTTAGAGGTAAGCAGCAGGTAACCACCAAACGAAGATTGAAATTACGACGAGTTACTATTAGAAACGACAAAATTCAATCCTGTTTTAATTTTATGTTGATTTCACTGGTAAACATAATCAAATGCTTCTATTACTCTAACTTCTTTGCAAAATACAACGAACTACGCAAGAAACCACCTCAGAGAAAATCGAAAACAAAGAAGTCATTTGACAATTGTATAAGTTAATTTCGAGTGATAACCAATGGTGAACATAGAAAATATTTCGTTATCTTACCTAACACTGTGTTCTTAAAGGGAATGGACTATTTGTGAGATTTTATTAAATACGTTTTATCAAATATATCACAGAATTTGACGAATGCAACTATGCAATCGGTTTAATATTCCCCAAAATCCACACATAACTTTATTTTTAGTTACGGAAAGACAATCTATTAAATGTAGAACCGTCACCGCATACTGATTCTACATCATTTAAGGATATGTTGGCTCAGTTCGCCAAACTTTCGCAAGCTGAACGACAAGAAATTCTCCATAATGCTGTTAAACCGCCGCCTCCTTATCCGGAAGTAACAGTTCATCCAGTACCTACCACATCTACTTCAAATTCACTCCTACACGGTATTTTAACAAAGGTATTTGGTAATAAAATTTTGCTTTATCACACCATTTCTAATATGTTTATCACTTTTAGAATCAAACTAAAGCTGAAAGTAAAAGCACATTTAGTCCTACATTAGCTAGATTATTAACAGCACCAGAAAAGAGTAACTTACAATCGTCGTCAAATCATGGAAACGGAGTAACTACTATAACGGATATACTATGTAACAGCAAAGTAAGTACAAATACATACAAAGCTTAAAAATAATAGAATAAAATTGAATGTTATTTTAGGCAAGACATGAAATTACCATAACACCGGTAGGACAATATGATACGCCCATAAAAGGAAAAACTAGTGAAATTGTACTGACTAAGTATATTATTATTTCAGAAAAGGTTAATCTTTTTTCAATTGAAGGAAGAAGATGAAACTGAAGATAGCGTTGACAGACTAGTGATAGATGAAAGCGGAGAAGTAGTTGACGCTAGATCTAAAGATAACAATTCAGATATAGGAGACGAAGTGCCACAATGTCAGGGATGTAATCAAAAACCTGCTCAATTCGTTTGTGCAGGATGCGCAAATCAATGGTATTGCAGCAGAGATTGTCAGGTTAGTCCCTACTCAACGATTACATATACAAAGAAACTACTAAAAACGCTTGAACTACAATAAAAACGTTATCTTTCCAGGTATCTGCTTGGGATGAACATTCTGAAGTTTGTTCCGGTTAAACAATCCTAGTATATTTTTATTAGACCTACGTTAATCAACAAATTTTACAGATTACCAAAATAATCATATAGAACAGTGATATTTATTTTTATATTATATAAAAGAAAACTACCAAAGATAGCCAAATGCTTCAACATAATTTATTCTAAAACACAAAGAGAAACAGCTTGAGGATGATTTTCGTTACATAAACAACTATATTTTATATAAAAACTATTCTAATAAATATATCCATATTATAATTATATGTACATTACATATTTATTCACGTGAACGTACGCGTAGCACACGTAAGTCAACATTATTTATTAAAGCATATTATTACATTGTATCTAAATAAGTGATAATGTTTTAGTTGCTCGACTAGTCATTTAAGTTTTAAGAAGTTACCTAAAACTTTTGTTAATTGTGGTTTGAGATGTGTTTTATATGTTTTGTGAACGTGCCATATCACGAATTTTTGTATATATTAAGACTTTTATAAGTGTCACATTTCTTTCCTATTTTTAATTCAACGAATTTTAAAATTTATTTTTAAGCTTAAAATATTATCCTGTGATATCATTATTTATGAATAAATTTTTCTGGAAGTAGATTACGTAATTTTTATTGTATGGACTTCTTTGATGCAGCCAAGCGTGAGTTGGAAATTGAGATTTGGTGCAAAAGAGCGAGGACGCATAGAGTTTGTGCAGAAAAACCCCATGGTCATGACTAGAGCAACCCAAACTGCGTTGAAAGCCAGTGGCGGACGCATAAAAGTTTACACAAAATAAATTAAATGTGATACGTGCTCAAACACTTACCGTTTTAAGAGTCCTCCGTAAAACCACAAAGTGGATAATGTCTATTTAATATTTGTAACATTAGATATGTTTCCAAAGTTGTTTCGGCATAGTGAGTGCGGCGTGAAGAAAAAGTGTTTGTGTATGCCGAAAACGAACGTTCTACATCTAGTGACGTTATATTTGCGTAAGTAAAATAATCTTTCAAATAACTTAACGGTTCCGTTGACGCACCTTCACAAATTTGTCTTAATGTGCCAAAATCAGAGTCTTTATCTAAAACACTTTCAAACCTTTCTAAAACACAAACATTTCTTGCGTCTTCTATCGCGCATAACTGTGCGTGAACATGTTGCACTATTTGCAAAGATTCCACTAACGACACCGAAGAATTTTGTAGTTTTTCTATGGCATCCGCTAGTCCCACGTAATTATTCTGAATAATTTCCAAATCTGTTTAACTTGACTTTCAAGCGGCTTACCTTGACAGCCGCAGCTTCCTTTCTTTATATTCTCAAAATATTTAAGATAATAAAATGCAGCCTCTAACCATGTTCCCCAACGAGTAAGAATAGGTTGTGGTGGTTCAGGAATACCGGGGCATAGTCTATGAAATTCCCGAATACGTTTTGGGGATTTGACAAACACAGCTTTTGTATGTGCTATTAGAGCGTCTACCTCGGGATAACATTTTCTAATACTATCTGCTACGAGACTGAGAGTATGAATTTTACATGTAATATGCAACACGTTAGCACAATGTTTTTTAAGAGATCGATCTACAGCAAGCATGTTTGCGGCACCATCACTCATAAACATCAGCAGTTGATTTGTTGAAAGTTCAAACTTTTCCAATGTATTTAACACCAACATTGAAATTACTTCGGCAGTGCATTGTTGTATTCGTCTGGAAGCTAGTAAAATTGAGGGTGACGGTCGATGTGGTTCCATTGTGCGTACCATTACATTAACCACAGAATGTTTTTTACGATCTGTTGTTTCGTCCATACATAACCACAGTTTTTTTATCTTGCAACTCCGATTTAATTCTTTTCTCGACATGCTCACAAGCAGACGGCACAACTCTCTGTAATGTTCTCTCACTTGGTAACTTAAAGTCCGAATATTCATTCCAAAACGAGACGCATGCTTTCTTCCTTAGTAAATGAAATGGTAAATTATATGCAATAAAGGTAACACATAAATTAAATTTAAATTTGTCATAATCTCGTGTGGAATTTTTTTTTGAAACATGCCGTGCACTATTTACGTGCCGTAGACAATCACTTTTCGACCAATACATTAAATCTATTTCACACACTACACATTGAATTTTAGCGCCATCACACTTTAAATCAGGCATTTCTACAATAAATTCTCTTATTGTGTCCAACTTTGGTCGTTTTCGCGACGTAGGAAACATTTTCAAAACAAACGTAGAACTACGATATAGTATACGACAGCGTAGATGCATACACAACAGATCGGCTTTCGAGTCGCAGTTATATTGACGCTTATACCGAATTGTCCCGGCCGTGTTTATTTTGTGTAAACTTTTATGCGTCCGCCAGTGGCTTTCAGCGCAATTTGCGTTGCTCTAATCATGACTGATTGTTAAATTGCCAGTTTACTGAAATTTTTATTAGAACACTTCTATCGGAACAACTTTATGGGTGCTTGTAATGTGATTTATGCATGATGGAAACTATGTTCATATTTACCATACCATGTACTTGTGCATAATTTAACATTTTTACTTAAAAAAAATTGTAAAACTGTTTTTTGTTTTAATCGATCTACTATTTTTAATTCGTTTTCGTAAATAATAGATATTCCTTATATTATCATGGCGCTCATACTGCACTGATATTCCAAGAATTGTCGTTTATGGTTTACTGGTTACTGAAGCACATTACACTGAGATTCTACTGCATTTGTTAGCAAAGGATAGATACACTCATTGCTTGGGGAGGCGAACGCTGTAGTCGAGTGTCGCGCTACGAGACTATCATACCCGGCATTTTTTATTTCAACAACAAAGAGTCGTCAAAAGAAAGATTATTGGAACTAATTATTGATTGAAGTGGATTTTTATTAATTTCAAAAAAGCATTACCCATTTTTATATCTATAAAACTATTTGTTTCGAATGGAGAGAAGTACTTGTTTATTGAACGAGAGATTTCTTGTTTTATATATAATTTACAATAAACACCAACAACATAATCACAACAATACAACAACTACAACTACATAGAACATATGTTACCTGGCCTCACAGTGCGCAGCAAGCAGGAGGTCAGGAGAGCAAAAAAAACTCGTCGACTGTATAGTAACACATATCTTTCAGAGACTCTTTAAGACGGTACCTGAATCGTCCAAGTGAGCCCTGCCTCAACTCCGCCGGTAAATAATTGTATATCTTTGTACCTAGACGAATGTAGCTATTATAAAACTTGTTAGAATTTGCTACATCGCAGCGAATATGGTCTGGATTTCTTGTAAAATAGTCATGTACTCTAGTGTTCGTCTCGAAATTCTCAAGGTTACTATGCACATATGATGCGGCCTCAAGTATGTAGAGATTGCAGACTGTTGGGACTCCAAGCTCTAGAAAGCACCCTCTACAGGTTTTCCTTGGACTTAAATTTTTAATTACACGTATTGCTTTCTTTTGCAAAAGTAGAATAGAATTTAAATGTTTGTTTATGCCACAAAAGAGCAGCCTTTTTTGTTATCTAAACGTGAGAGTTATCAAAAAGAAGGATTATTCGAACTAATTATCGATTGAATTGGAGTTTTGGTAATCCTGCACTTTACAACTCCCATTTCACAAGGTCACTGTTCATATACAAAAATCAATGCAACGCTAAATTTTCGTTGCTTAATTCAGTTGTCATTTGAGAATCATTTAGCGAAATCTAAATATTTTACTTACAAGTGTTTATATTTATTAGTTTGGTTCATTTTCTCTATTCGAAATAGCGGGAAAAGGTGGTCTAATCATACAGAGCGAGAAAGGGCAATTAAATCATCAATATTGCAATAACCCCGCATATCACACGGTAAATGACATTAAGATATTTTGCAAAAGTCCTTGGACACTTGATAAAATTTTAACGACCGTATGTGTCGTGTCGCAATTTTATGCTTTTAATAAAGAAATTCATACATAAATTTCTTTTAATATTAATACTCTAATCTGGCAGTGCTGCGTAGTTATGCGCATGTGCGGTGAGGCACGTAAAATGGGAGCCGTAAACTGCAGGATTACCGGAGTTTTTATTAATTTCTAAAAGGCATTGTTAATTCTTGTATTTATTTTGAATGAATAGAGTTACGTATTCATTGAACCTGGGAGTCATTAGTTTATTGGCGCCAACGTTGTTTTTTTTTTGCTCTTTAACGTGGTGTAACGGATTAACTATAAAGCAAATGTCTAGATAAATATTGTACGTACCTGATCGAGTTGTCGATTTCCACATGGTATGTATCCAAACGTAACCTCATCTCTTTTTAGTACATTAAGTTGCCTATCTACCTTACTTCTTCCTCTAAAGATCAGTTCGCATTTAAGTAGCCGATATTCATCAGAGATATGATACTTACAGTCTAGGTATAGGTGTGTCCTGTGTTCACCTTTATAGCTTCAACACAACCACCAATATAGAAGCCTAACAACTCTTCGATGACGTCACGCTGTTTAGGCGATGTATCGCCATGCACGATATTAGCCTAAGCGGTAAAAGAATGGTTTTGTTGCTTTTTTTTTAAGTTTTGAAGGGCTTCTGGTTTAAGGAGGATGCCAGTCGTCAACTGAACCCATCTTTGCATCCCATTCGATTTTATTTTGAAAAAACGAACTTTCAAAGCAAAAACCAAACGCGTAACCGAGCACCGTTTTCGTGAAAGATGTGTTTGTGGTGGATATTTAATCGACTAATTATTATTATTTGTAATTGTACATGTATTTGGACGAAACTAAGATTGAAATGATACAGTAATTGCAATTTTATTCGAAATTTTGTTCAATTTCACGAGAACATTTACAGACATGCTATTTAACCAGGATCTTAAATTTGCAATATATAAATTATATAAGATGAATTAATAATAAAGTAACATTAATTAAAGGATGCAGAAGATATATATAAGGCATAGGACAAATCAGTAGTAGGATCATTCCACAAAGTTTGGCGTCATTTGGTGTAGTAGTATTTTAAAAAACACTTCCTCTATTTTATTTTTTGTCGCACATAATCCTATTGCTAATCCTCTGTTGTGGATTAGCAATAGGAATGCGTGACTTTAGATTTTCATTAGTTAAGCTTCTACAGTATGCATAATTATGCATGTCGCATGAGAACTTTGTACTTTTGAATTCTCGAAACTGTTCCAACACGCCACGACAGGGAATCGGTGGGAAAGTAACAAGGTTGGTAGAATACATTTAACTCTAAAGGTTATCTCAGTTCCTATCTTGCACTACTTGACCGAAAGTTTGTGTGCGGAGGGGTGAAGGACGCATATTTTGACGTCATTGGTAGCAATATATAAATTTGTACTTGTTCTTAACAACGTTTCAATTGGATCTCATATGTTGTATATTCCACTACAACTGACGTTATTGCGCACGCTATTTTTAAACTGAGACCACCTTTAGAGTAAATGTATTCTACCAACCTTGGGAAACTAATACATTTTCAATACATGCGTAGAAAATGGCTCATGAACTAATCCACGTATCGTACATGTACGATACACAAATTGCATGTTGGAACAAATCTATATATAATTCCAAACAAATAGTATTTTGTTTTATATTATAATTTATAATGCCACGTCGTAGAAGGACATACTGTGCCCAGTTGTACAACAAATACAAAATGGAAAAGCATTATTATGTTCGCTTCTTCAGAAGATTCCAAAAGGTGATTTCATGAAAAATATAATTATTTGAAACAAAAAATTTCTCGTAAATGGAAAAACTTGATATCAAATTATGGAAAAGGAGGATTATTATTACAGCTTGACCAATAATAGTTGGATTATATGATGTGTGTAGGAGCAATTATAAGGAAGGTATTTTTTAATAACAAAAAATGTTCGAAACCACAAAAAAAGGAATATAAAATTCTAGAGCTACAATTATGTTGCATATTGAGTAATCTATTTTTAAAATTCAAAAATATTAGGTACATATGCGTACAATAGTATGTATTTTAATTTTATGTCAAAATATTCATCTCTTTTATCTTTGTATAACCATTTCGCTATTAAAATAGAAATAAAAACAGTATATTTTAGAGTAGTATTTCGGTTTTAAATTATTAGAATTATATATAAATAAGACTAAGTACATACAACTATAAACTATAAAAACGAAATCCCATATGTAAACATTAATTTGATAACTCCATTTACAAAATGTCCTCGTGAATACAAGGTCATAAAATTTGATGCCACCACAGAGTTTCCTATATATTATTTGTGCCGTTAGGATACAGTTTAGCCAATAGGTGCGTATAGCGATGCTTATGGATCGAGTATTATCTCTCTTATTCTTTATGGACGCTCCAAAATAACGCATGATGCATCCTTAGAAGTTGTCATAATGTCATCATGTAGTCATAAAACATATGTACATAAAGCGTATGCATTCTAAATTAGAGCAAATGTATTCTACCAACCTTGGTCATAGAAGGGCTATAGTGAAGTAATATAATGTAGAGATGGGAAATACCGCTCCACTCATGGGACGTTCCTCTCGCGACCGCGACACAAAAATACCACGACATAATACCGTTACTTTGGAACGATATAATATAACCATGAAATGGTCGCTTATTACGCTGGTTGATCTCTTTGTAATGAGTATTTTTATAAAAACTGATAAAATTTTATCACATAGAAGGTTAATTGTTTAATTTCTTTGTTATAGCTACTTTTAGATTTAATTTTTTTTATTATTTTATTAGAATTCAATTTATTTTGAATAAATATTAAGTAAATAAATATAGTTTAAAAAAAAAGTCGATTCACTCTAAGTTCCGTCTTCCCCCAAATTGAGGGCTGATGATGCCAATCAAGAAAAACAAAATTACCAAAAACATAATTTAAAGAATACAATTGCTTTTTGTGTTAGAAATAATTTAACACCTTTGGAACTATAAGAATATAGTAATTGAATTAAATTGAAACTAATATTTCAATTATTGAAGCTGTAATATAGAAAAAGAAAATTGTATATAAAATAACTTTCACCCCTCCACAATGCTTCGTTGCAAGATAACCAAAACATCAGTTGTTTACTGTTTCTCGTGCGTTGACGTTTTTTTATTCCATTTTGGTTGCATTTTGTTATTATATATCGTGTTATATACGTTTTAATAACTGTTCTTTTCAGAACAAATTGTGCATTATGCCGAGAGGTTTAAATTCGCAGTCAAAAGCGCTGGTCGCGTCACTTATAAATTATTTTGAAAGAGAACGTGATAATGGTGGACCCCTTATTCCATTAGTCTCTGTTCGTCAGGTAAAAATTATAAAAAGTATTATACATATACTACAACTTAATTTTTAGAGAGTTGCAGATGCCCTGTCAATTAATAAATCTACCGTTTGTGGTATCTCGACAGAAGTAAAAGAATGCCGCCCCCTCAGTAGCCCGAAGAAAACCAGACACCGCGTAAAAACAGTGACAGCTGTTGATGATTTCACTGTTGTGGCAATCCGAAATGCACTCTATACTATGTATAGACAAAGTAATACTATTACATATTCTAATGCGGTTTGAAGTGCTAAATTTGTATCTTTTCAGAACAACAAGTAACATTAACTTTACTTTTACAAAAATTGAAGGATGATGAAATTTTCTCTGGGGGGAGAACTTCGTTAATGAAAATTTTAAAGAATATTGGGTTTTCTTGGAAAAAAGACGATCCTCGCAGAGCCATGATGGAACGTTCGGATATTGCTCTTTTAAGAATTGATTTCCTTCGAAACTACGTTCAAAATATTAAAATAGTTATTTCTGGGACCCGGTATTCCTTGATGAAACATGGGTATTTGAGAATGGCACAGTTGGTCGATCCTGGCAAGATACCAGCGTGCAAAGTGTTAAAAGAACAAAAATTGATGGGAAAAGGTTAGTGAACTGATATTATAGCCCCATGAGGTCCACATGAATATTATTTTTAGATATATCATAGTACATGCAGGTAATCGCAGTGGTTTTATTCCTGGTGCATCATTGATTTTCCCATCAAAAACAAAAAATGCAGATTACCACGGAGAAATGAATGCAGAGACATTTTTGGACTGGTTTGAAAATTATTTATTAAGAAACTTGGAAAAACCGTCTATGATTATTATGGACAATGCCCCATATCACAGAACATGCGTCAATGTTTCTCCAACAGCAGCTTGGAAAAAAACAGGACATTCAAACTTGGCTGACACAAAACAACATTGTATATGCTGCTGATATGTTAAAATTGCAACTATTACATTTAGTTCAATTGTAAGTGTTGTTTTACTATTTTTTAATATATACAATACATATATATATATCTATTTTAGACATAAACCAAACAAAATTTATGCTGTGGATGAACTGGCACACCAGTACGGACATAGAGTTTTGCGATTGCCACCGTACCATTGCATATTCAATGCTATTGAGAACATTTGGGGTATAAGTAAGGTTTACTATAACAATCATATCGGAAGAGATGGATCTGGGATGGAAAAAGTGTTGAGTATGTGGCAAGAGTCAATTGACCACATTACAACGGAAATGTGGTCCAATACTGTTAACCATACGGAAAACACTGTCATTGAATGGTGGGAGAGAGAAATTGGTTTTGACCAAGAAGAGGTGTTACCTTTGATAATAAACCTTGAAGGGGAATCTTCAGATGAAGAAATTATCTCAAGTTCGGAACCTGAGAATGAATATTGAGTTTTTCACATATTTAATTACATTTGTACTCATTTCGCACCTATGTATTTAAAATCCAGATAACCACTTGTTTCTCTTGTATATTTCTCACTACAGCAATAAATGACTTGAATGAATTTTATATGTCTTGCATAATGTATTCAACAAATTTAATAAACAGTCTAGTTGTTTCGCATTTATTTCTTTCTGTATTTGATGCATTCCCTTTTTTTGTTATTCTGATAGAGTAATACTTCAAGGTGTATTGGTCAAGTTAATATAACGTCTTGTATCTGAAAATTTTGCAGGTTAAAACCATTACTTATCCTCTAGCAATGTAAATCCGTTTATAATTTCGCAATCGTAATTTATGAATTTTTGAAATCTTGCATTGATAACAGGAATAACTATAGAAATATCCAGAAATTTGCCTAAATTTAACAGAATGACTAATTACTCCCATATTTTTATTGGTTTTATTCGGTGATTTAAAAATCTTGTGATTTCTAACCTATATTGGCTAACGTCAGTTTGGCGGATTTGGCATCACTGTGGAGGGGAAGTGCCCTTTAAAAAGACGGAACTTACAGTGAATGGACATATTTATTTTACGCTGCTACAATTAACAATTACGCTGCATATAGCATCTAACATTTGAATAATATCCACGCATACTATGTTTATCAATCGGTTACATGAGACCGCGACCAGGAACGTTGCGAATGTAAATCGCGACGTTCTCGAGGATAGTCGACTTTGCTTCGCTCCTGTCGCGTTACAGTGTATCGTTCCAAAGTAACGAGTTATTTCGGTATTCCGGAGCGCGACACGTCATGACAACAAAATACCGCTCCAAAATACCGTTACTAAAATACCGACCCATCCCTAATATAATGGTTGCACTGCTTTATTGTCAAGGTTGTCAAATGTCACAAATATTTTGTTTAAAGTTTCTATTAACCACTATTTACCATTAAAGTATTCAATAAAAATATGTTAGAAGGCTGGTATTGCCGTTCGATAGCCAATGAGGCTGCTGCAGCAGAAGAAGAGGAACGCTTGCAGGAGGAATCTAAATTGAAGACACAATACAAATTTTTGAAAGGAAAACTAAAGCATCTTTTATATGTATTAATTTAGATTAAACAAGTAGCAAGAATTATTAATTTGTAATACTGATTACAGGAAAATGAGTGTTTTCAACAAGCACTTAGATCTGCTCAAAAAAGGTTGTTAAGTGTTACTAGAGATCGTAGTTTCCTTTTGGACCGATTATTATTATATGAAAAGACCGATAATTCTAGTACAGAATCAGATGAAACTGACTCATCTGATGAAGAATCTATAAAAGTTGAGACTGTAAAAAAGTATGTACAAATCTAATACTAGTAAGCAGAATATTACCTATTGCATTTATAGAAGAAGGATTGATGTTTCCAATAGTTCTCAAACAAATGGTTCATATTTAGGTAGTGGGAAAAGTATTCCTGCTTCAAAGAAGAAAAAACCAAATCCTGTTCGTCATGGAAAACAATCGCATAGCTCACAATCAGTAATAGAATATGTTAATAAAATTACATTATATGAATAATATATTTAAAATTTTAGTTACAACTGGCAGCCAATACTAGTAATAGTAATAGTGGTACATTATTAGATGGTCATATGACTCCTGAAGAAGTAGAACGGCATCTGCAATCTCGTCAAAGCTTTATGGAATTAGAAAGAGCTCCACCTACGGTGCCAACAGAAATGTTTAGTAATGAACCATCATTAGATAGGTATAAATTCCTTAGTACCCTATAAATATATCTTAATGTTTTTTTGTTTTTGCAGTGAATCAAATGATTTAGCTGAATTAGAAACATCTCCCAGTAATATGGGTGAAGAATTGAGCATAGATATGATTCAAGAATAAGGTTATACCCTTCCTAATAAAAAATGTAATCAAAATTTGTTTTTCTATTTTATTGTCATTAATGTGAATTTAGTAAGCATACAAGGTAAGTTACCTTGATTCAATGGTTCATCTGCATCAGAAAACAATATCTGATCTGACAGGGTGTTGTTTTCTTTTCTATCAATGTATACCTTGTGCACAAATGCAATCTAATATTCTTTTGTTATCAATGGTTGGAATCCTTTCTTTCTTTCGTATCACCAGTAGGGATCTTCTATGCGCCAAACTTCGTATTTGACGCAGGGTCTACTTTTTCTTTGGTTGCAACTAAAGCTAGTAAGGAAAATGTTGTACGTCATCGTTTTCTCGAAGATTATCGAAGAACAATGGATTAAATGCCGTCGAAGAGTAGATAAATTTAATCGGGATACAAATGTGTTCGCTTCATTCTTGTGAAAGAGATTACAATTTAGATTTACGAAATGAATTACTCAAGTATTTTACAATAAATTACTGTTTTGGATAGTTCGAAAGTTTAAAAATATATTAATAATACGCAGTAGTTAGATATACCGAGTGTCCCATAACATGAGTGCCACAGCCTAAACATATGTTGCTCAAACAATTTCAAGCCGAAAATGACTAATGAACATATGCCCAAAACTCTATCGTAACTGAGCTATAAGCATTTGAATTCTTTTTATGCAGAAAATCTTGAAAACAGAAAACGTGTTACTAGAATTATGGATGCTGCAGAAAATATTCGTGTTGATCCTGAGACTGTTAGCAGTTACCTCTTCAGTTCTGAGAAGGGCTCGAATGTGTATACAGCAGTTGGGTGGATATTTTGAACAATAAAGCAACTTCTTTTTAATTGATTTTCAATGAAATTTTACCTGATATTCAGATTTCAAATTACCCTAGCTTGGTTACAATAGAGCTTTGGGCATATGTTCATTAGGCATTTACGACTTGAAATTACTTAAGCTGTGGCAATCATGGTATAGGACCCCTACATATAATCCCTTGTGAATTAAAATTAAGGATGGGAATAATATTCGAATTGGTGCATGAATTAAATTTGAATATTAGTGTATCCGAATATTCAAATAGTCGAATAATTGGATAATACTGGAATAAGTTGTCAAATTACTATTCGAATAACCTAAGCTAAAATGCTTCCTGCTATAACTTATAATTTATAGTATAATTAGAAAGCGGATGGATGATGTCGCAAAAAGATATGAATGTTCTTTTGATTAATACAAAATTTTTCTTTTAGTACATATACATACAGGTGGCCCACAGTGAAATATTCTCTTGTTGCATGAATCAATTAAACATATATTTATTTTGCTTTGTTTCCTCTTATATCTTTATAAGAAATACATTTTTATTTCATGTATGTCATTTAAATAAATGTATTTTCTATATCTATTGTTCTTCTTTATTTTTTATATTATATATACATATACCGGGTGTCCAGGATAACATGAAGTACATGGGTACACTGGAAACCGTTAGAGATACAAGGTCGCTTAAATGGGGAAAAAGTTGCGCACTTATACAGCTAAGTACAATCCGGGATTACATTTTTTTAAATCCATTCTGTTATTGAGATACGGGGTGTACACCAACAGTGTGCGTTTTCTAAAAGCCTTAATATTTTCTTTATTATAAAAAATACAGTCATCAAATTTTCAGCATAGGGGTAGTTAGTAATGAGGACTTCTAAAATGGGATTAGAAAAATTCTAGGCTCACTGGGTTCTTTGCGCTTGTACACAACTTTGTTTTTCTTATGGGCGCCATATTGGATTTTTACATTTTGGAATTGGTCATAAAAATGCTTTTCTACTATGTATAACATCCCTATGTTCAATTAAGAAAAAAACTATGAAAAATAGCAAGCTTACGATTTGATCGTAGTAGGCTGTTATTTAACGTATGTATGTGCTTGCTCAACAACTGTAAGCGGTCGTACTATTTAAAAGTGGTTCACACGAACACTGATATAAATTTGACGACCTAGCATCACTAAAACAAAAATAAGAGTAATATGAAACGTACTAATACTATTTAGTTAAAATGACAGAAATCAACGACTGAGACAACAATAAAAACAAAATTAAGAAATTCCTAGCATTTAAGACTGAAGTAGGTGTTCAAACAAGCCACCATTCTCTCGTATGCACAATCTACAACGTTTAACGATTGCCTCACATGATTGCCTGATTGTGTCTGGACCAATTCCATTTGCACCTGCTTCAACTGCTCGACGTAGTTCTTCTACGGTTTCATAGGATCTCGAGTACACCAAATTTTTTTTAATAGTCCCGTAAAAAAAATCGAGAGGTGTGAGATCCGGCGATCTAGCAGGCCACCTTACTGGCCTCGATTTCCAATCCATTTATCAAGATATTCGTTATTTACAAAGGAAAGCATATTTTGCAAAATAGCAAGCCGGAGTTCTATAATTCATTCTGCTACATTTGTTTGTAAGAGGCTTAAATATCTAGTTTTCATTATAAAAGATAGGCCCAACAATGCGGGTGCCAATAACCCCTACCCAGCTCTAATTAAAATAGAATTTTTGGTAAATATCCATATACACGAGTAGTCTGTTTACTGCAAATTGTTTTGTGTTTATTATCTGGGCATTTTTCAATTTAATTGCACAGGTTCTGAAAAAAAATATGTATTTTAATTAGTGCTGCTACCAGGATCAGATTCGGATCCGAGAATCGGATAGAGGATCCGGATCAGAGAATCGAATAGTGAATCCGTATCTTAGGATCCGGACCTCCATTTTTTCGGATACCTGCAGCACTAATTTTAATTAACATTTATAATGAAAGGTAATGGGACGCAGGTGACGTCACGAGTGACTTGAGCTCGAACAGGCAAATCGATCGCATTGAGCAAAGGTTGGCAGCAAATCGAGTTATTTTATCCTCGAAAAGCCCCATACAACATAGTAGTAATACCAACACAAAATATAATAAATAAGCCGAAGGCTAAGCTACGATTTGCTATGGTTGTACGGATGACTTTATTACATACGTAGGCATGTAAAACTTGTGGAAAGCAAACTATACTTCCTTTTTCTCAAAATGTTTGTGGTTCCAATGTCAACATATTACAGCAGAAATGGTTATCCATTTTTTTGCTATTGGTCGTTTTAATTGCAATAAATGAACTTTCAAATCAAGGATTAATATCCTCTTAATGGCCTTATGCATACATATTTTATTAATTCAAATTGATGCCTTCTTAACGTAATGAGTTTGAAGATTTAATAGGATCATTCTCAAAAACCCCTACTGATTATTTTGTATTTCCGGAATTTTTTTTTAATAACTGTCAATACGCGTTTAAACCATGAATTTTGACTCATACGTGATAATAAATCACAATTAGAGTTGGCATTTTTTAAATTTCGCGGATGATTTAAGTTGGTAGTTCCGGCAATAAAGAACATATTCGTACGTTAAGAAATTGGCGAATATGTCCTTTATTATACTGGCAAATTGTCTTCCTCCTATAGTATGAATGTTTAATATGTACATACAAGGAATAGAGTGGACGCTCGGTTATTATCGGTTGATCGGTGTGTGTGTACTATTTACAAAGTTGGAGAAACTAGTGGAACCGCACAAAAGTAGACACATAAGAACATAATAGATTGTTACCTTTCTTTTATTGACGTATCGATGACCACTGCAGTAATGTGCGACTGCCATGGTACGCCGCGTAGTACTGCAACATAAGCAATGCTTCCATTGTCGATTCGGTCAGGCCTCGACGACGGTCTGAAAACGTTCTCGTACACTTTGCAAATGATCGCTCAGCATCTAATGAAGTAAGATTTGCGAAATTCAAATACTCCTGTATCTTTTCTGTGCAGTTTTGAATTCCAGATATAGATCGAACCTTTTCTAAATCCGGGTTTTTATTTAAAATTGCACGAAATTTTTGCGCATCTAGTCCTATAGGATCCGTCAAGCTTTCGAGAGCGGCTGCTAAATTGTTGATGTTATTTAACGAGTCTTGTATAGATAAGTGAATATTTTCTAACTGCGAAATAGTTTGTGTCATTACAGAATAGTTTATGGAAATGTCATCTATTTCTTTTTGAACGTCCGAATTGGAAAAAAGTTGCTGATTCTCGCAAACCGCTTGTGAATTAGAAGAATTAAGTTTGAAAACGATATCACTTGAGAATAATATTTGCGATATTTTACTGGCTAACAACAAGGAAGCTGCTAGACCATTACGTTTTAAAGGACGCGCCACAATATGAATCACGCTGTGTTTCTGAGCATCAGTAGTTTCGTCCACAGTGAGCCAGATTTTTTGATTTCTCCTCTTGTATACAGTCTTTTACTATACTTTGCACATGCGGTAAATTGTACCGCAATTGTCTTTTTGTTGATAGCTTCCATGATGGAACATATTTATTCCAAAAAAGACGAAAGTTTTCATTATCTACTAGGTGTTGTGGGATGTTGCACGTGCTTGAATGAAAACAAAGTCATATAAAAATTGCCAATACGGAATATTGTTTCTTAAATTCAATACATGACGTTTACTTTTAATATGACTTCTACATTCAAATGTCGTGCGACCTAGCAATCCTATACCCCAAAATTTGCAACGAATGTGCGAACCTGTAAATTTCAAACCAGGGAAACGCTAAATATATTTCTTCAGATGCGATGCAAGAGGTATACCAGGCTTACGTGCCATGTCTTCGAAAACACACAGGCCTCCCTGCGAGTGCAACCGTTTGTCACGCTTTACTAACAAGTCAAGTTAACCTATATTAGCGTACGTTGATTAAAGTTAAGTTCAACTCGTTGGCGCTATGGCCTCTGCTAAACAGCTGTCAAACATTAATATTACTAGCATACAATTGATGTGCTACTTCGGAAAATGAACACCAATAAATAAACGATAAAACGATTGCACGGAATGCAAATAGTGTTAATATTCGTTTAAAATGTAAATTAAACTACATGAAACAATGCAAGTATTTATAAATATTTTTTATAAAATAAATAGGTACAATACAAAATTTACAATACACAACACCTGCAAAGAATAGAAAAAACAAACATAGATAAAATAAGGGTAAGATAAATAGATGCTAAACATAATAAAAAATAGTAAAAGCCTTTTATTTAAAACAGTAAGTGATGTTTTAAACTTGGAAATACAAGTAATTCTCTATATACAGTATTGAGCCTAAACGAGGCTCTTATTGAGCAGCAACCACATTTTAAATACCTAACTAATGTTAAAAGTATATGAGGAATACGTAAATATTAAGCAGACAATAAGTACTTATATTTAGATAACATTTTGTATATATATATATATATTGTGCTTAATAAATTTCGTTTTTGTTTTACATTCACTGTATATTCATTTTTTAAATCAATATTGTCCACTTAAGATTCAGTACAAAAGAAAAGAAAATTAAAACTATTTGTGGTAATGGAACATAAATTGCTAGAACTAAATATTAAGATATCAGTCTCTCTGGTGCTGCACTATTTTTATACATATTTATAGGAACAGAGATTCGTGTATTTTTTTAGGGATTTATAAAGTAACTTATAATTACGATATTTCAAATTGTTAAGGCAGAAATTAAAAAAGAAAACCTAGTGACATTTTCCTTAATGAAAGTAACAATAAACATTAACATTAGAAGTTTCAGGTACTTTTTAGTAATAGACTCTGATAAATCGAAATCTGAAGAATTCCACGCGCTAACATCTTAACAATTTGAAATAGTTCAAAATGTATTACCAAATTCATAATTTGTGTTTTTGTCTACGACATTCCTACTACCGCGATTCAACAAAATACATAGTACGTAGTTACAATATTTGGTACAACAATTTCGATTCTTTTAAAATGAAACTCTTAAACAAAAATTAAGATTGCAGAAAATAATATACTTTAGAAGCACCAGAACATAAAAATTTGCAATTCCACTAGAGATTGTGAATATGTTTTAACAAATCACTATTATTTATTAATGAAGTTAATTCTTTGATATCACATTTTTTAATACTAGACATCCCAGACTAATAAAAAGATGCTTTGAGAGGTAGTATGCCTTAAGCCAGAATTTAAACTATACATAATGATAACGACGACGATACTAAAAGGTTCATATTTTTACATACTGATAAGCAAAAATGGCACATTAAAATCATATGTATACAATAAAACTGCAAAGTCTCATGCTTGTTACTTTGGTATTGTTAAGAAACAGAACTTGTTTTTTATTTGAAATATAATAATATAAAAAATCAAGACATTTTACAGCTATTGGAAGATATCAAAGTTTTCAATTTATCCAATAAAATTGAATACTATACACATTTACAAATATCGTGCTACTCTGAAGACACGTTAGGTAATTTAGTGAAACATTAAACATATCCATGGAAATAATTTTTAAATAGAGGGTGACTGGTACATGAATGTATATCTTGGAGCCCATGTTAGTAGAGCTCAATTTCAACTGATTCAGTCAAATATACATTATACAAAAGTCAACAGTTTTTGAGATACTTTAATTTTTGTGTTTTTTTTAGAAGTTCATTACATGCGCCCACTAATATTTAAAATCGAAGAAAAGAAACAGTTTTATTATTTTCTTTAAGTTTAATTGTTAGTGAGAGTATCTAGTGGACTTAATATCTCAAAAACTGTTGACTTTTGTATAATGCATATTTGGCTAAATTAGTTGCAATTGAGCTGTGCTAAGACGCCCTCTAAGATGCTGTATACTTCTATATCAGTCAACCTGTGCAATCCCCTCAACTTTCAAAATCTAAAAAATACCGCTACACTACCGTCATCCGTTTTTTTCGTTAATTAAAAAATACATTGACGAATAGACAAGGACTAATACTATCACTTTTCATATTTTAAAAATAACAAAGTAAAAGCTATCAAATTTACTTTCAAAAACGTCTTACTAAATAATGTTGCCTGCTATCTATTTTATTTGCTTTAAGCTAACAATTACTTTTTTTCATTCACTTCTACTCTATTTTAATCTTTTTGCCTTTTTTATTATAAAGTTATATAATGCTTTTTCATTAATCCATTAATAAAGATAGAAAGTTGTTGATGTTAGTACTATATGCAAATAACGTGTTGATTTTTTTTATCTGTTCCAGGAAATTACAGTTTAAAATAAAATTGGATGGAAGAGATTATATTGCTAATAATCTATATCGAAATAATAAAGGTATTATAACAAATTCTATATATATTTAATGAAATGATCAATTTTATATATGCTCCGCCAGGAATAATTTGGTTAAATATCAGATTAATGTTTTCGTTTAGTTTGCATAAAAAAATACATCACCATCCAAGACTGTAATCACTTTTGAAGTACTAAAGTAATATAAAACATTACACACAAATCAATCACAAAAAATGTCTTTTTATTGACAATTCGCGTCATAGTCGCCACTGTCGCCAATCAATTCAATCTCCCAGTTTCTAATTGGTGTTCATTAAACTTCCGTGTTATTTAGAAAACGGTGGCGGAAATGATCAAACGTAAAATAAAAGAAATTAGAAAATAAACTCATCTAACAGAGATTTGTCGTGATGATATTCAGATTTTAAACTTTATTAATACATTCCACTTGAACAAAAAGTATGTAAATTCAACACCTAGTGAAAAGTACCCTTTGGAATGCTGTGCAAAATGCATGGAATGCAGTAGATGGAAAAATAAAATTATCAGAGCATATTGTGTTTCTAAATAAAATGTGGCTACTGTGTAAACTCTAAATACTACCAATCAAACTGAATTTTCCTTTTAGAAAAGTACATTACTTTATAAAATAACTTTAGTTTGGTAGTGCATATATTATAACATACTAACCCGGCAACATTGTTATAAAAATACTACACATTTCTTGTAATATTTTTTATGTATAAAAAGGAAAGGTACATGAGTTCAATGTAAATTTTCAAAGAACTAACTCCATCGGTATTAATTTTGTCTTCGTATCATCATCATTCGCTCCATTTCATCATACACACATAATTGTTTAAGTCTTCAATTACCTAGCTACGATTAAATTCGAATTTGAGTCAATGTCAAAATCTAGCACTAAAAGTTTCGTTTCCTCGGTACCGTTGCGACTACCAACCGCACAAACAAGTTTTGTATCGTTGGCACGAATGCGCCACACTACCCCGCCCGATCCCCCACTTTCCAAGGCAACTAGATTCCGAATAAAATCGCCCGTACGCACATCCCACAATTTAACAGTACCATCATCCGAGGAAGTTATCACAAAACGATTATTAAACTGTAGGCAAGTTACAGCTGATTGATGCTTTGATGGTCCTGAAACAAAAGTGAGAAAAAATTAAAAAAGTTTTCTTACGCATTAACTACTGCATACTAACATAATCCAAGAATGTAATTTAGAAAAATTCTATGGCATAAAGGAAATAATTAGCTAGTTCATTTTAGCGGCTCGAAAGCTCAGTAGTACGCCTGACTGCAGCAGAGTTAGTTTTTCTGGTACAATCTCGAGTCACCATTGGGATGTTAGGAAATAACTATCTGCGCTTCACCCTTTACGGCGACGGGTTGATAGTAACAAAGCTATGGAAGGCTGCTGAGATTATAGCAAGCTTTAAAACTTATACAGATCAGTTCGCTCAAGTAGATATACCAGCATGTTGCGAAATCATCCGTTAAAAATTGACAGTTCGTCATACGAGAGTAATCTGAGAAGGTTAAAGCCTTAACATGAAGATGGTGTTACTTCGCTTACGCAAATTAAAACCGAGATGGACGCTGTTTACGGGGATTCTGCACCATCATTTTCCACAGAGAAATTTTGGGTAGCTGAATTTAAACGTGGTCGTACCAGCCTGGTTGACCATGAACGTTTGAGACGGCCAAAAACTGCAACCACTACTGATAACATCGGAAAAGTTCAACAAATAGCGCTAAACGACAGTCAGATTAAGGTTAGAGAAATAGCGGGGCTGTAGGCACCTCGAAAGAACGTGTTTGTCATATATTAACTGAAGATTTGGGCATGGAAAAGCTAACCGCGCGTTGGGTGCCGTGTTTGTCACTCAGGACCGAAAATGCATACGAATGAACATTTCCAAAGCTCTGTTGAAGCAGTTTAAGCGAAATTAGTCGGAGTTTTGGCGTCGATTAATAACGGTTGATGAAACTTGGATATACCAATTCACTCCTGAAGCTGAAGGCGCAGTCGAAATAGTGGTCTGCGAACTGTGGATTGGCTCTGAAAAAGGCGAAGACAAAATAATGGTGACTTTTCTTTGGGGGAGTCATGGAGTTGTGTTAATTAATTATCTAGAAAAAGGAAAAACAATAACAGAGGCATACTACGCATCATTACTTGACGAGCTGATGGGAGAAATCGCGGAAGAACGGCCGCATTTAAAGAAAAAGAAAGTGTTATTCCACTAAGATAACGCACCGTCTCACATTTTAGCGTCGCCATGGCAAAAATTCACGAATTGGGGTTCAAATTGATACACCACCCACCGTATTCACCAGATCTGGCCCCCAGCGACTTTTTTCTGTTTTCTAAGCTCAAAATTTCGCTCGGAGGACAGAGATTTTCATCGAATGAGGAGGCCATCACATTCGTAAACACCTATTTTGCAGAACAAGATGCCAACTACTATTTGGATGGATTAAAGAGATGAGAGCATCGCTCGGAAAAGTGTATAGACTTACAATGAGACTATGTATGTTGTTGAGAAATAAAACTGAATTTTACAAAAAAATACTTGTTTTTATGTTAGGCTTGAAACTTTTCTGACTATGCTCGTAATAACGTTAAAACTAACGATATGTATGTATGTAATTGTGTTCAATTGTAATGCTGTCTTCAAATAAAAATTATTACAGCTTCTTGTGAAGAATCGATGTTTGGTATATCAATGCAACGATATTGGGTTGCAAAGTAGGCGAATGTCAATTTAATGTCATGTATGTAACTAGTTAGGCGCAAGGCGTACTGATCTGCATATCTCGTTGAGCCGTCACCACACGTTAAAAAATACTAGATTATTTATGAATGAAGTTGTATTTGTAGTACACATAGCAGACAGTCAGGTGAATGCAGCTTTGAATGTATTGTTTGTTCAAACAAAACGAATATACCATTTTCAAGCTAGCAAGCGGTGCACGTCATTGACAAAACTTTCAGCACAAATAATATAACGCAACAAAGGTACCTATAAACACAAGGTTAAACGTGTAGAAATGTCAACAGCAAATTTTAAATTGTGATGGTTGCACTGAAAATGACGCGCTTCATTGACAGATTGTAACACTTGTTTACGTCATTTAAGTTATTAATGAATAGTTTTATTCATTTGTGCAATTCAAAAGCATTGTACTAAATTAGTTATTTTCATAATTTTTAATTTTTAACTTATTATGCCAAAAGCGTTTTATGGTCGATGCAAATCTTTCATCTTGTGTTCCAAATTTCGAAGTAGGGCGTGATAGTGGCGGACCTCTGTTGTCTTTAAATGAGAGCTAATATTTCTTATAATTTTTATGAGTACTGTTATTACTTATGTTAGTCTTTACACTTGGTATAAATATTGCTGCTATCAGTAGGATTTCTTCTGATGTTTGAAAGGGGAAGTAACAGCGAATCTAAGGGAAACATAATAGGAAAATGTTTGTTATGAATACTGATAATTTTACCAAATACGCTATCGGCAATACTGTGTATGATATGTATAGAAACAGTAGGTTTATTTAAATATGTCAATTAAATGTTGTTTAAAGATTATGAATTTTGTATTGCAGAACATCATATTACTCTGAAATTCCAGGGCGCTGTACTACGTGAGATGGATGTTTTTGTGAGGTTTCTCGTATGTTTTGTTAAAAATTCAGTTACTTGGTTTAATTAAAAGTGTTTTATTAGATTGTTCTTATCGTTACTTACAACTTTATAGAAATATATCTGCACTAATGCATGAAATAGACCAATTTGCAGAAAAATTTGGTTATAAAATCCTGCGTCTTCCACCATATCATTAAGCTTTCTTTCGCGATGTGAATATGTGTGTGTTGTAACAGTGGTAAGTGTGAATGTTACATTTTCGCGAGTAGTCGTACTAGAATATGACGTCATCGTTTTTACCGGTTTTACTTACAACATGTGAACATCCTAGGGTACATATTTAAGTTGTGGTTTGTTGTCACTGAATTTGTAGGTTATGTCGGTAATCAACTTTTGCAGTAAATAAATGTGCCGGTGTGACATTAGATTTTATTTTCATTGAATATGGAAGAGTTATCATTAACATTAAATTACAAAGAGACAGCAAACTCTATTTTGAATGGTAAATTACCTGGTACGTTGTACAGTTGTAATGGTGTAATTAATTTTGTTTATTAACTAGATTCCCAACAAATGGAATTATTTTGTAAAAATTGATTTGATGGTGACAATGAATGTAATAATACTACTAATGATAATGATGACAGCCCATCCCTATTGTCTTCAAAAAATCAACACTTTGGTCCTCTAAAGGGAAACCAAGTGATGAAGATACTGAGGCCACAGAGATATTTCTAGAACTTATGCTAGTTTATTCGATGACAGAAAAACAGTAAAATTCCAATTGTGGATGAAGGTAGAAGAAGAAATATATGAAAAAGGAGGTGCAATGAAATGTCGCCAATACAGAAAATATAGTAATATAACAGGAAGTGAGAGAATTTCGGAACCACCATTCTACAGCGCAATCCATGCAATACTAGGATATAAAGATAAAGTATCATAAAAAATTAAATTGTAGGAATAATGACAGGATTTCATGCTGGGTGAACCCACAGAATTTACAAGATTCTAGAAAGTGAAGATTGGTTAGAAAAAGAGGCAGAACATTCAGAGTCAAGTTCTACAAGTCATAACTCAACAACAACGTTGTGTAAGTTGGATGTAAAAAAACAGATTTAAAAATATACCAAAAACCGCGAAACCAAGAAACCAGACATTTTTATTATTATAAGATATAAAGAAACGGCACGAGGAGAGTGTTAGGCAACAAGGCAAACAGTTTAAGTTATTAGAAGATCATTTGAAAAAAAAAAGACGAAACAAACAGAGAAATTATTAGATCTGATGGAAATATTGCTTAAACAAAAGAAAGGTAACAAAAGCAACATTGCTGAAGAATCAGACGAATAATTTATTAAAAATAGTTTGTTTCTTAAGTTTTTAGTTTTTAACAAAATAAAATAACGTTTCAATCCAAAAAACTCTTTCTTGTCTTTTTACATATGCTTATTAGATACTGCACAAAAATTTTCTGTGTGGAAACACGATTTCATTTACCATTATTTTTCTAGGTACCAAACAAAAACAGCCACAATACTGACACAGTTTTATGATTTGAAACAAACATCCTTGGAAAACTTCAGTTTATAATTTAAAATATTTCTTATATATAAATTCACTCGTGTCAAGGTTTTCGCATAATAAATAGCATATTTCACTTAAATGAACAAAATCCATTGTTATTTGAAATAATTAACGATTTAAGTAAATTATTTTCGTTTACTATAGGTTACGGTTCTTTTGTTTTTGTTGACAGCATAACAGTTACCACAAAATATCATTTTCGCGAGAGAATGTAGTCGGAGAAGGATAACTATAAAACAGAAAGAGAAGGGCAAACATACTACATTTTGTTTGTGGTAAGTTAGGTTCAGTCTCGAAAAAAAGCTTACTGTATTTTCAATGCGATAGAAAGGTTATTATACTCTGCATTTTGGAAAAAGTGGTCGTACAATTGAAAACGCAAAATAAGTTTAGCTACATGTCCTCTAAACAATACCTGCAAACACTTGGAAAAAAACGATAGAGCGTACGGAGAAGGAAATACAGAAATGGTATGACCTAGAGAATATGGGTACAGAGCTAAGTAGCTAAGAAGAGTTTTGTCAAATAATGAAATTGATATGCATTGCATTGTATTAATAAATTATAATGTTCATCATTTTAAAGTAATGATAACCTAGCTTATGTTTTATTGCTGTTACCATTGAAATTGTACAAAAAAAACAATTTATATATATATGTATATATTCTTTTTGTAATTATTTGACACTTTATAATGAATATTTACGCCAATAAAGAGTATTAATTTGTAGATTTCTTAGTTTTAGGAAATAAAAATTTCTTAAGAAACTGCTGCTTTGCGCTCTCTTGTTTGCTACATAATATCATAAATAGCTCATAAAGCCTTAGTGTTCGTCTGCATTCAATTTAATAAATATTTGACATAACAAAACTATTAAAACAGCTGTCTGTAAACTGATAGTATATTCAATTGTGCAGCACAGCATAAACGTCATCAATGGTTGCGAGCATTTGAGTAAATAACAAATGAAAGTCCAAGGCCTCGCATTCCTATTGGCCATTCACTCGACTGTTCCACAACGCTTGCGTTCGCTGAATGCGCCCGATGAAGTGCACCGCTTGCTAGTGTAAAAATGGTATACTTTCATTATTGGCTAAGTTTAGTTTGGAGATTGTGACTACTAATAAAGTTAAATATCAAACATGTTATACATATATAGAGTTCTTTAAAAATCCAGTTCAAATTTGAAGACACTTACGCTACATTTTAATCAGGCAGAACTTGGTCTAGCGCTGTCAAATTTTAATTATAAATCTATTGCTTTTGTTGTTAAGACTACAGTGGAAATTCACATAAAATCACTTTCTCATTGTATTAATTTCTTTGTTTACAAATTATTATTGGAAAAGAACGTGAAAATAGGCGATCTTGATGTTCACCAATGAACGCAAAATATTTTCCACAAAGGTTGTCAAACATGTTAATTGCACAAATTAGTTCATTTTAAAATATGAGTTTTCATTTTTAAATGAGTAGTAACTAAACTTAGTTAAACCTAGCATATTATTCCATTATGAGTGTTTTGCTACCTATAATCATCTAAATTTGTTGTCAGTTGTCAGTTTATTTGCAAATTTAATCTTTACAAGTAAATGTTCATATGTAGTTACGAAATACAGATGAAGTGTATTTCGAATCAATAGATTTTTTAAAAATAGTTGTCTTTTATTTCTATCTTTAACTCGATGTTATTCGACTTTTTTTTCAGCTCTACCAAACACACATTTTCCAAGTAATTGGCTTCAGTATTAATAAACTTATTACAACGCTTGTTCCAGAGTTCTATAGTAATGTTGTCTACTTTTTGGTTACCATACATCTTTTCAATACAGCCCAAATAAATTCTATAGGATTTAAATCCGGATGGTAAAATGGAATGTTATATGTATATCTGTTCTTGTATATTATATAGCTGTGGTTTTATCTTTTAGGATGTATATGGCAAATTTTGTTGTGATAGCCACTTTAACATGTCTCCTTTTAGGTTTGCTGATGGTGTACAATATATTTGTACGTTACGATATGGGGCATGCGTATGCAGACTTAATAATAGGGAGCAAGATGTTGTACCATGATTTTTTGCAGCACATGTGTTCGTAAGTGTCACTATTTACATATCGGTAATTCTCCGTACTTTTAGTCTTGAATTTTCACGTTCGGAGTAAAATTACCAATTTTTCCAGTAAATATTGTAATTAACGCTCCCATCTAAGTCTTTTATAGGGAGAAGCCACCCACTCCATCTTATTTTGCAGTTCACTGGAGTTACGTAATTTTAACATTGACAATCGGTCAAATTTCTCGTAAGTCCGCAGATAGTTTTGACGTCGGGAGTTATTTCGTTTCGTAAAACTTCTCGCAAAGTCTTTCCCATCTTAACATTTCCAGGCATTTTTTAATAAAAGGAAATCGTTTTACACCTTTTTCCACATTTTCACATTCTTTTAGTGTAGAATAAATGGTGCACTTGGAAACACCAGTTGCTAAATTCACTTCGTCTATAATTTCATCTTTAGTTGCAAATACGTTATACACTACTTCACGAGTTCGTCCTCCAAAAGGTTTACCACGTATACCAACATATGCTATTATATAGAAAGATTTACTTTGCAATAACGCTATGCTACAATAGTTGCAATCAACTGAAACAACATCCGTTTCTTAGCGAAATATAAACGGCCCATCTTATGCAGATTAAAGGATTAGTGGAGTAAGTATTTCCGATATTGTATATTTACTAGAGCTAATTTACTACCCAGATATCCGGATCCGCTATTTAAAACCTCGGATCCGGATCCGTTATCCGGATAAGCTATCCGAATTCTTGAATTCGGATTCTTCATCTGATCGAATCCATTGTCCGATAACGGGGATCCAGCCCCGTTCTCCGATAACTTTTTCGAGCAAGTAATAAGTAGCGTAAAATTTCGTAGTAAATTGTGAAAACTTGCATTAGGTCGAGTAATTATCAAACAATATAGCTGCAATCACTAGATTTATTGAACACCTATGTAATGCAAAGTAACTTTGAATTGTGCGCATGGAAATGCAATATTACTCTAAATGCACGGGTTTTAAAAACTATTGCACTCCATGTAACATAAATTCAATGTTTTCTTTATTAAACACTTGGATGGATAGCGGATCCGGATCTCAATTTCATCGGATACCTACAACAGTAATAATTACCAATGAAATGAAAAAATAAAAAAATGTATGTTGAAAAAATTCCGAATTTTTTCAACATTAAAATTTACTAATCAAACTTTAGTTTCATAAAGGCAAAAGCATTTTAAACTAAAACTTAAATATGTATAAGTATCCATTTCAGATGCGCAATGAATATGGCATTTGTTGGTATTTTTGTGTAAGAGCAGTTCGATGAGAAAGAGAAAAATAAGTAATTGCATTTAGAAAAATTAAGTTTTGCCACCTTTTCCATTTGAAAGTTTAATCGTAATTTTCGGGCACGCTGTATAATGTTTTCGAAAAATTCATCCGGTTTCTAATCCTACCCTATGCGGTCAAAAGCTCTGCAAAATTTCAATTTTCCAACTTAAATACCATCACAGTTATAAAAGTTCAGATGCACTCACCCATCTATCAAAAATTTGCAAAAAATGTAAATATTTCAAATATGGTTAGAAATAGCAATATAGTCGTTTTATCAAATATACCTTAAAATTGAAGGAGGTATTTAAAAACGTGCTTCATTTAAAATAACCAAGTTGACAGCAATTTCCTGTGTGAAGTGAGATTATTGAAAATATTTTAATAGAATAGTACAGTCGGTTTTAGTATCTCACCAACACAAAGTTTCCATAATTTTCCAATGAATACTCTTTTATATATCGATCGATGCTCACTTTAGATGGCACCACCTCAGTATCCTTTTTATATATTATCGATTTAAAAAAATTCTTTTTTCTGATTATACCCCTCACTAAATTGTACTTTTAGGGTGTTACTTTCTCTTCACAGTAAAGTGCTAGTCTACTACGATTTAAAATAAACAGCAAAATTGAAGAAATCGTATCAGGGATTTTTTTTATCAAAAAATCTTGTTAATAAAAGTTGTTCGGATTCATTCAAATAAGCTAAATCTGAAATTTCATTAAAAACACAAAATTTTGAAAATCTTTCTCATAAAGTCCAGAAAATTCGAATAATAATATTACCACTTTGCCATGAGTTTTCATTAATACGTCAGAAACAATGTATTACTGATCTAACCACACGTCATTTATCAAATTATGTGCAATTAATTGCAATCGTTAAAAATAAGATAATATGGCTGCAAATTTAACTTTGGCTGATAAAGTTGAGATAATAAGATTAATGGGTGATAATGTTCGTTCAACACGGGAAGCTGCCCGTGAATTTAATATCACCCAGACACCCAGACCGCCCTCCCGTTACACATACGACTGTGTTAAGAATTAACAATTTACTTAATCGTACTGGAAATGTGACAAAATCAATTACAAGAAATTTAAATAATTAAGCATCGTTTTTTGTTATTGTATTGAATTAAAAGAATAAAAAAAAACTCATGACAAACTTGTAATATTATTATTTGAATTTGGATTTTCAAAATTTTTTGTTTTTAATGAAATTTCGGATTTGGCTTATTTGAACGATTCAGAACAATTTTTATTAACAAATTTTTTTTATAAAAAAATCCCTAATACGACTTCTTTAAATCGTAGTAGACTAGCATTTTACCGTGAAGAAAAAGTAACATACCCTAAATTAATAATTTAGTAAGGGGTAGAATCAGAAAAAAGAATTTTTTTTAAATCGATATTATATAAAAAAATACTGGGATGGTGCCGTCTAAAGTGAGACATACTGTATATAGTACATTTTAATTTCGGGCAAACACACCGCTAAAATGGCGTTATTACTTCAAGATCATAAAATTTGAAGCACAAAGATTAAAGGTGTCAACAGAGAGTTTTGCATCCATATAATCCGTGGTTAAATAAAACATAACCGTACGTAGAAGAAAAATAAATCTATGTCCATATACACAATACTGCATTACATTGCCTTGGAGAATTAGCAGAATATAATACATAAGATATTATTGAATTTTAGCGCTTTTATGTAAATTTCCTCTGACTTAAGATTTATGAATAATAATTAATAGATATTTTGTAATACCATCCTGACAGTGCGCTTATTTAGTTTGATATGATTGCATAATCTATTACACATCTTTTCCTTACCTGAAAGCGTTTGCAAGCATTGACCAGTAACGATATCCCATACTTTCACTGTAGAATCTGCATTACCAGACACCAAGATATTATTCCGTAATTCCATCCCCGAAGTAAGAGATTGATGGCCCATCAGGGTGTGTCTGCAAATTCCCGAATCAACATCCCAGACTCTAATACTAGTATCGAGTGATCCACTAACAACGTGGACGCCGTCAAACTATTCAAAATAAACAATAATAGAATAGGAACTAAAACAATTAAACAACAATTTCATATAAAAAAGCTAACCAACAATAAAGATAACTGAAAAAAATATTCTAATAGATTTTGTAAAATCTTTACAAATTTGAAATTAAAATTTTATGAAATGTTAAGTATAATCCGTACAAGAAATTTAGACCGCCAAATCGTAAACTTCGGTACGTGAAACTACAGGTCATCCCAATCTCACAGTGCAGTATGGGATTCAGTGGTAGTTTCGTATATCTTGTAACCCTTAGTAACTTCCCACTTGGCAAACACATACACAACAGTTAAACGACATTACGTTGTCAGCAACATTTCCAAGTTATATTATTGCAATATTAATTATTGTGAAAAATATTAAGTAATACAGTAACGTAGGAATTTAATAACAATGCAACATTTGAAAACGTCAAATACCAACAGGTCGGAAATGACGCAAACGCTATAGTTGAATGCTGCGCTGCGAGATTGCCACACGTAGCACTTTTTTTATTTAGTCGTGAGAGTCTTAGAAAAGAATTATTCGAATTAATTATTGATTAGATTAGAGTTTTACTTGTTTCTAAAAGGCATTGTTAATTCTTGTATTTGTAAGGTATTTTTTATTTCGAATGAAGGGAGTTCTCTTTTTACTGAATCTAGAGGTTATAGTAAAATCACTCTAGTGGTGCGCGCAATCATCAATACCGTAATTATGACGTGTCAGTGGCAATAGTATTAATACAAATTTTATACTAAACTAAGACCTGATATTAAATTTTTCAAATCTTAACTAACTATAGTGCATACTGACTATCTTTTCATTAACATTAACATATTAATACATACTTTGATATATTCAAGAATAATTAACATTTTGTTTTATTTATGTTGGCCAAGCTGTATGTACTGGAGGCAGCGGTGTCAGAATGAGTTTGCAACGTTTTCGAAGTAGGACGTAATATGTCAGTTGTCAGTTATTGTCCGCGTGCTTTTCTCTATTATATTAATCACTTAAATCATCCCTATTAATTAGTAACATCTAGGTATTAAGAAATAATTTCGTTTCTGGCGTAGGCCCACGTAGTGTAGTGGTTAGCACATCTGACCGGCAAACGGGAGATGTCAGGTTCGATTCCTTACCCGGGAGAGCCTTTTTTCAAATATTTAATTACGTCGGAAATACCAAGGAAATCAGGGATTTTCACCCCTATTAATGTTTGTATAACAAGGCCTAGTCACTTTGTTAGTTCGAACAGATTAACGCTTGGCGCTAAAGTCGCCACCGCATAGGGCAAAGTTACGTTAATAGTCAACTTTGTCAAATTTGACAATTGTCAAATAACTGTCCATGTGTTTATAAGCACATCAAAGATGCCTAGAAATAATAACCAAACTAATGATAATGTAGCTTCTCATGGTATTGATGGAATCACTCGCGGCAAAAGGAATGTGAGGAGAGAAAGCACTAGCCAACAAACATGTTTCAGCCTACCCGGCGTCATCAGCGTTGCTCCGCGAGCTTCTCTACCTCACACCGCTATTTGCCTCTCGGCTTATATCACTATCCTTCAGAACAACGAATAGGCGTGTACCTCTTGGCACTACATAGCTCCAGAAGATATTCACATTGTAAAGGATATGATTCCTATACAATACAATTTTGATCAGGCTTACAAGGTAGTCATTGAAAACCGTACTGAGTGGGCATCCGGCGAACCTAAACACAAAAGAGGAACCTTGGCATGGTACACGGACAGCTCGAGAATAGAAGGAATCGGGACAGGCTAAACATTAGCGGTTCTAATTGCCATAACATTACAAGCAAAGATGTCTGCTTTAAACATATGTTATAAAGAACCTCGAGAAAGGAACACAAGGTGCAACCATAAATATATTTACTGATAGTTACATAGCACTGAAGGCTGTTAAAGCTTACACATACGACGAATCTGACCTGGTACAGGAATGTGTATATAATCTAAGGCAACTGGGACGCAACAACCACGTTACTCTACGGTGGGTCCCAAGCCATCAAGGGATTGAAGGAAATGAAAAAGCAAATAAGCTGGCCAAAGTAGCAACGAACATGTCTTTCATTGGTCCTAACCCCTATTGTGGTCTGCAAAAGAGTGACCTAAAACAAGTAATCGAGAAATGTGAGGATACTCAAAACGCATCTCACTGGCAAGACATGCCAGGACAAAATCAGGCCAATGCACTTATATCGGATTCGCCAAAGATATAGTTCAGCAAAGAGGACCTTAGATTACTGGCAGGATTTTTGATAGGTCATACAGTCCTAATGTACTGCTTATATAAACTAGAAAGAGCTGTCGTCTATGCCAAGAAGATCTAGGAGGACGGTATGACAAATACCTGTGTTAAGGAAGACAACGCAATTGTTTTGCATTTAATACATTTATTTCTCGATATAATCTTGAAGCTGTGTACACTTAGGTCAGCTATGTTCCAACTTTTTGAAGCCGTCCAAATAATAGGATTTGTCGAACTTTGCAAAATAGGCCTCTGTTTCGGCAACGACTTCTTCATTTGATGTTAACCGCTTTCCGCCAAGCCATTTTTTCAAATTTGGAAAAAGAATTAAGTAACAGGGGGCCAAGTATGGCGAATATGGTGGATGAAGCACCAATTCGTACCGTAACTGTACTAGTTTTGCTGCCGCAATTACCGATGAGCGGGCGCGTTATCATGATGGTAGAGAATTTTTTCTTCGCCAGGTGGGGCCTTTTTCTCATTAGTCCAGTGTCGAATCGGTCCTATAAATCAGCATAGTACTGTCCCGTGATTGTCCTTCTCTTCTCCAAAAATAAATCAGGATTACGCGTTGCGAATCCCAAAAAATCGTCGTCTTAAGTTTTCCGGCTGATGGAATCGTCTTCGCCTTATTTAGTGCACGTGCGCCTGGAAGAATCATTTTGCCGACTGGCCATTGGTTTCTGGCGTGTACACCGGGTGCGCCATTACTGTGTCGTCGGAGTTTAGCGTGAAAACTACCGAAGATGGAGAAATTACATTTTCTGTACATATATAGTATACCACAACGCATTCTGAAAAATTATCTACAAGTATACAGGATGTTTCAAATTTTCGCAACCGCCTTCAACTTTTTCATTTTAAATCGATAGCTATATTTTTTATTGATTATTTTGATAGCCACTTAAATTACCTTTGCAATAATATACCGCGTTCGAACGTTCCTTAGTAAAGTGAACCGCTAAAATATATAGACAGTGTTACAACGTTTGCCCGCTATGAAAGTATAAGGTGGGAAGCGCGCGAAGCGAATCAAGGACGCTCATAGCACAAGCGCCAACATTATTCGCGATATACATGGGACTCGCGCTTATAAATGAATCCTTACGTACCCTAGTACAGTTATGTGCACTTTCGATAATTACTTTTGGCTATATTTCAAATTTTTTAAAATTTTAATATTTACAGACTGACATTTTAAGACCTAGCCAGAAAACAAATATATATATATATATTTTGCTATCAATTTAGAGGCTAACACTTTATATGTTTCAAGATGGTATAATGTAAAAATATGTACAGGATGTTAAATCTGTCTATATTTTTTGATATTGTTAGCAATTCCTTTGTAAAATTACCTTTAAATGGTACTAATAACATTAGTACCACATAACATCACTAATAACATACTTATTTCCAGTATTTTCGCACTTTTTTGAGAAATACGTCTGTAATATTTGATATAGCACATCTAATACAGCTAGATGGCCATGATTTTCAAATAAAAACTATCATCTATACGATACATTAAGTCTCTGCCTAAAATATTCACATAAGGTTGTCTTTCGTAGCTTCTCTTCGCTGTCATCGCGTTTTAGTCTTTGTTATAATTTTATTAGGGTTCATTTATTGTAATTTGAATTATTTATATGTTCATTATTAGTTATTACGTACTGCTTTAATCTTGTCCTCAATTACACCATTGCTGTTATTTTTTACGAACTTTCATTAACTTAAAATGAATTTCTCGAAAGAAGAGTTCATAGACATGGTAGTTGTTCATGGCGCTTGTAACAGAAATGCACTCTTAGCATTAAGAATGTCAGCAGAATACCCTTTGTGATGTTTTTCTATGGCATACTATAAAAACTGTTTACACGACACTCCTTATAATGGCAAAAGACATGTAGTAGCGAGTAAGAAACGCCTTTCTTCAATCAAACGAGGACAACTTGGCTCAAAATGAAAGCCGTCCATATAGAGATGATTGAGAATATGCGTAGAGCAGAATGGATACATATTTGAGCACCTTCTGAATTAAGATTATTTTATTATAAAAAAATCTAAAGGTGTACATTGCTTTTTAGAACCTGAAAATAATAATAGTTTTGTATTACTTATTAGTTGAACATAATCTAAACAATTTGCGTAAAAGAGAACAATTGAGTGGAGGTAAATGGTTCCGTTTTTATTATCTCACAGTTTTAAAACCAAATTAAAGAAACGTGGTATTTAATTATTGCCTTCTACGCTATACAGTGTACGTACTAAAATTGTGATACCTTAGAACGTATTGGGAATAAATATAGCAATGTAATTATTTTTATGGTAAGTAAAACAATGAATGCGCGTAATATCAAAGGCACCATTTTATATTTGATTTTGTTTGAAAATCATGGTCATTTAGCTGTATTAGATGCCCGCATATCGGCTATTACAAACAATTATTTTCCATAATACTGTAATATCTTTGAAAATACTGAAAACAAGTATTACGTTATTGGTATCATTTTGAAGGTAATTTTACAGGGAAATTGCTGGCAATATCAAAAAGTATAAGTTCTATTTGAGAAAATCGAAAAAGAAAGCGTTTGAATTTCAATAAATGTTGGACGACATATTTAACACCCTGTATATATTACCTTCAAATGTATAAAGTGTTAGCCCCTAAATTGATAGCAAAAGAGTAACTCGCGACACTATGTATATCTGTTTTTAGGCTATGACTTAAAATGTCAGAGTCCTGCAACTGTCAACATTTTAACATTTGCAATACAAGCAAAAGCAAAAGTAATTATCGAAAGTGCACACGATCATATATCACTGCAAAGGTAATTTAAGTGGCTATCAAAAGGATCAATTAAAAATATAGCAATCCATTTAAAATAAAAAAGTTAAAGGCAGTTGCGGAAATTTGGGATACCCTGTTTCTCATTTCTCCCACTTTGACAGTTTTCACGCTAAACTCCGTCAACACACTAATAGCGCAACCGGTATATCCATGTCTCATCTACAGTCACATAACGCCGCAGAAACTCACTCATATTGCGCTTAAACATGTTCAAACATTGCTTTGAAGTTATCACGCGATTCCGTTTTTGATCAGTCGTTAGCAGACATGGCACCCATCTCGCCAATAGGTTTCTCATACTTAATTTTTCGTGATTTTCGTGAAGGATGTTTTGCACACGTTCAATTGAGACGTTTACCATATTAGCAATCCCTTTAATCTTCACCCACCGGTCTGCTAACACGGTATCATGAACTTTATTGATCGTATCGTCTGTAGTCACCTGAATGGGACGACCTGGCCACTTCTTATTAAAGACGGATGTTCGGCCACACATTAAATTCACCAGTATCTGATGGTAGTATCGCCGAAGGTGCAGTTCGGCCACACATTAAATCACCAGTATCTGATGGTAGTATCGTCGAAGGTGCATGGTCGTTATAAACTGCATCCAACTTCTCTTTGATTTCTGCACACGTTTTCCCATCCAAAAAATAAATCGAATCACTGATCGGTATTGTGTTTTTTTTTTTCCATGATTCCTTAACAAATACATAAAGATGCTCATTTTCAACAGCTCTCAAAACAACACTACTCGATGAATCTCTCCGAAATTTTGACAGTTGTCGACTAAATAGTACTCACAGTCGGTAATCCAGATTTTGACACAAAGCGCCATCTGCCTCCAAACACGGGCACTTCTCATACCATCCTTGTAGAGACGGCAGTGTAAATGTGTTACCATACTTGACATCAACACTTCAGTAGGCCATCAGCACGCCTACTGAATTGAAGGAAGAAAATACTAAAGTAGTATTAAGGCTTATTAAAATCCTCCAACTATTCTAACACAAAAGGGTACCGTTACAATAGATCTATTTAGGTTGCAGTGACTAAAGACATCTGTGCCCTCTATTGCCCGTTTCCAATAATGATAATAAATACAGTGGTAATAATGCGGTTGCATATTTTTTAATATGCCACCTCATTATTGTACGTGCTTTGGATAATCAATTATTTCTAATTGATTCGAATCGTGGTAGTCCTGCAGTGTAACCGTCGGCAGTTGTGTGAATTCGCATGCAAACAAAACCGTTTTTTTCTGAGAAATTATAGATAAAGATGATGCATGCGTCTTAGTGGCCTATGTTCACAAGTTATCGTGCATTAACCGCATTCAGAAAAACGAAAATAAGAGGCAGTGTTTATATTAAGTAATCTGTTTTACACCTTCCCGGTCTAAATTTCCCGTACGTACAATGCAACTCTTTTTTTAACTTTTGAATTCTTTACTTATTGTAAGTAATCATGAATACTTATATATGGCAAAATTTCGAAACGATTTACACGATATTGAAAAAGTATATATTGCTTCCCTCTATTAATTTCCTTACTTCTTTTTTAATAGGAGCAATAATGTAGGTCATACAACAATCTCTTTTTATTGCTCTCATAATTTATTATAATCATATGATAGTTGGAATCACAACCCTTACTAAGGCAGACTCAACAAATATCTCAAACCTTTTACTAAGTAATCATCGAGCATTTGTTCAATTTTAACTTTTTTAACTTTATTTACCAGGAATGGAAAATAATAAGAGAATTCGAGATGATTGTTCTTCCTGTAACATCTAAACGTTAAAAATGTGTCTGCGCCAAAGAAGTTAAAGCAACAGAAGCAGTTGTTTACATTTACGAGTGTAACCCACATAAAATCAAAATGTTTACATCAATAAATCTCATTTAGTAATCATTAAAATATTCCATAAGTTATGTGTATTTTTTAATTTTATCACATGTTGGTTTAATGCTTTGTATCCGATATTTACATTTATTAATATCTCTACCTAAAGCTTAGTGAGCTCGTTGGGATGTAAGTATTTTTCTTTCAGTATTTATATTCGATAAGTATAAACTTTATTCACTACAAACTGGAACAATAACCTTTATCTTTATTATAACAGTATATATTCTTTTGAAAACACCATGCTACTGCACTCAAATTTTAAATTTTCTTGCAATATATTTCACTCTCCAGAATTTTATTTATATCAGAACATGTGTAATAATTAAGGTAAGATAATCGTGTCGTCCCAGCATAGCCGTAACAGCTGGAGCAGCCAACGGAACTCAGCGCGCGCCTGTCTGATGTGATGCGTAAACATCTGCCGGGTGGCAATGCAGTTGAAATTCGTACGCATTCATTATCACCAGCGCGGCGTGTGCGTGTGAATTAAATCAGGCGAGTGGAATACTAGTTATTCAAGAAAATTTTTAATGAAAAATGTCCAGTGTGCGCAAGGCTAAACAACGACCCTTTGCTGATAAAGTAAAAAACTTTATCTGTGAGTTTCCAGATTTGTTGTACGACGGTGCTAAAATAGTTCGTAAAATGTGCGAGAAAACTTTGATGTGCTGGCAAAAGAACGACTGTAGGAAGCAAGGTAATTTGTCACTTAACATACTGGATAAGAAATCGTTTCAGAACTTTTGGAACAAATACAACCTGGAGTTGAAGTTGCCAACTACGGCAATAGCACGTAAGCATGTTTTATTTGTACGCAAAGAGGTGGAAAATAAAATCATATCTACATTAAAAAATCAGTTGCTTTGGTTGTGTGTTGACGAGACAACAGATTGTAAAAAAAATTCTATTATAGATGTTAAAGTTCGTGTACCGAATCAACCTAAACCGACATTTCCACTGCTAGCAAAAGATTACAAGGGTCTACTAGTGCAGCAATTATGACTGTGATACTTACTATGTTAAAAAACTTTCAAGTCTCAACACGTCAAGTGTTGATGTTAATGACCGATGGTGCAGCGACAATGCGTGCGGTAAGCCGTTTTCTTCTTGAACACGGTTGCGACTGTTTACATGTAACTTGTAAAGTGCATGCGTTACATCTTGTGGCACAAGCTATTAGACAATGTTATCCCAAGGTAGATGCATTAATCTCAAGTACAAAAAAAGTGTTTCTCAAATCTGCAAAACGTCTTCGAACATTTCACGCACAGTGTCCCGGTATTCGTGAACCACCACAGCCGATTCTTACACGTTGGGGAACCTGGTTGCAGGCAGCTTTTTATTATGCCGAACACTTCAAAAAAGTGAAAGTTATTATTCTACAATTCAATCCTGCCGAAGCTGTAGCTATTAAGGAAAGCCAGTCAAAATTTCAAGATACTTCTGTTGAAACAGATTTACAAAGTATTCATAGCTACTATAAATGCTTACATGACGCACTGGAACAATTACAAAATAGAGCGTTGTCGTTAGTGAAGTCACTGCAAATAGTGGATGAAGTACATACTCTGCTACGCACTATAGATGACACAAATAATATTCGCGTTTTAAAAAAGTTGGAGAGTGTGTTAGAGAAAGATTCCAATTTTATCACATTACAACAAATTTGTAATGATACTTCGAATAATCCATTAATTGGGTTCAAAGATTATTTTAATCATACATGTATTACATCGGTAGATGTCGAACGATCTTTCTCCAAATATAAACATATTTTTTTACCACTGCGAACATGGTTCCACGAGACAACTATTGAAACATATCTAATGCTATCAATTTTTGACGATTCTTATCCACTGGGTTATAATACTGATGATGGTGCTTCTACTTCTCATGTTCAGTAATTCCAATGCAATCTGCCAGCCTACTTGATATTATAATTCTTGATTAGTTTTTTTATTATTATTCGCTTTATTACTTCTTTTTCGGTATTGTAAATATTGAAGAAACCGCACGCCTATGGCGCGACAAACGATTATCTTACTCTAGTAATAATTAAAGCGAGGTAATGTCTCTGCGTAGTAGTACAGGTAACCCCCGTATAACACGGTAGTAAGGTTCCTAAAAAATGGCGTGTTATGCGAATCCGTGTTAAGTTCCAAAAATTAAAAAAAGACATACTATGTTTTATGTTTGTATAATTAAGAAAAATATATTTATTAAAGCAATTTTAAAGAAAAGTATTACATTAATATGTATTAAGTGATGCTTTCTTCGTCATCACTACTAAGCACCATTAACCGAGTACGTTTTCTTTGTGACAAGATATCCTCATCCTCTGAACTTTTTTTAGCACTATCTTGATTTCTATGCTCTACTTTTCGCAAAAAATCCGTTATTTTAGGTTGCTTGCTTTTAGTCGAGAGATCTTTATAAATTTCTTTATATGGTGCTAAGCACTTGTGGAGTTCTCTCTTAAACTTTATGATTCTTTCAGTTGAAGGATCTTCATTTAGGAAATGTGACCCCAACTGTTCGGCTAACCCCAGGTCTTTTTTTACGTTTTTTAGAGTAAAATGTTTAATTTCTTCGTTTTCATTTGTGTTATCGTCCCCTGAGTTATCTTGGCATGTTCCAGATGTCTTTTCTACCAAATCTACTTGATCAGTTTCTTCTTCTATCAGTAATTCTTGAATATCTTCGACAGTCATATCATCAACACCTTCCCCTCCTAGAGACCTTGCAAGTTCTACAAATTGCATCCATTCTGTTTTCCGCCTGCTCGATTAGATTTTCATTTCGAATTAATCCCGGCCATACATTTTTCCAACAAGCATGTAATGTAGTAGGTTTTATTTCTTTAATGGATGAATTTATAAGATTAATACAGCCCAAAATTGTAAAAACTTTCCGTCTCCATGATTTCCATAGATTCGTTGTCGACCTTATTCAAAACCCACTGTAATGACTTCCTGATGTAATTAGTTTTAAACGTAGTTCAATTATAGATGCTCTGGGACGAGAAGTTGTATTTGCGGAAACAGAGGTATCAGCAGCAACGGATTTTAATTTTAGCTTAATTTTTTTTTTGTATAATCCGAACTACTGCTTCATTTAAATCTAAGGTTTTTGCGAGATATACTACTTACTTTCTCCCTCGTTTCAAGCCGATATAAAATTTGTAATTTTTGTTCTAGCGAGATGAAATGCCTTTTAAAAGGTATTTTTTTTTTATTTCCACCAAACATAGTTGAGGGCTACAAATTAATTCACAAAAATGAAAAACATAATTACCATATCTAAAAAAGGTTAAATAATACGCATCCGAAAATTTGTAATCAAGTAAAAAGAAAACACAAAGTTTTGAAATCTACTTAATACTCCATGAACAAAAATTCAATAAACCACAATATTCTGCAGGCAAATGAGTGAGATGGGATTCTCCCAATTTTGAATTTTGCCCTCAAAAATGTTAAGCGTTATATGGGGAATTACCTAATTCTCAAACCGTGTTCTAGGATGCCGTGTTAAATGGGGGTTTTCCCCAATTCTCGAACCGTTTTATATAAGTACCGTGTTATACGGGGGTTACCTGTACCAACAAATAAGTAATAAATCGAATAATAATAACAGAACCAATCAACAATTATAATATCTAAAAAGTTGTGAAACAGTCACCCTCTTAAGCAACGTTATCAAGTAGATTGGCGGGCTGCATCGGAATTACCAAACATTAAAAGTAGAAGCACCATTATCAGTATTACGAGGTAGGCACCATAAATTCTTGGCCTGACAGGCTTATACAGGTTCGAGCATGTCCAAACTCCGTTGTGTCATAGTTGCACATGTGCGAGGCCCACACTACATATATTACGGCTCGAAGAGTAGTAGTTTTTAGCCAGACAACGCGTCTAGTACATGAAAATGTCTCAGGTAACGAATATTGAGTACCGGGCGGTCATTAAATTTTTTACTAAAGAAGGGCATACGTCTAATCACATTAAACGACGCTTAGACGGTGTTTATGGTTTGGGGCAAGAATCGCTTGAAGATGATGAGCGCCCCGGTTGGCTAATTGAACTGATAACGCCTCAAAACATTTCACAACAATTATTGAAGAAATATAATATAATATAATAACATTTCTGAAACAATGATCCTCTATTCAAAAAGGAATCGATGGAATGGCGGCGATCTGATGAAGTTCATCCCAAAAAGCTGTAATACATTTTGAGGGAAAAACTTTAGATTATTTTTACAAGGGTATAGAATTATTAATTGATCGTTCTAAAAAATGTATTGAAGTTAGGGGACGTCATACTAAAAAATAAAAATTGTTATATTTCATTTTTTAATATTTATTTTTTCTATATCAGGCCGAGAACTTATGGCGCCTACTACGTATCACCCCGGGATAAGAGTCGTAAAAAGTTGACGACATCAGATATGTTTCCACAGTTGTCTCGTTGAACGATATTCGCCGTGGTGAAAAGAATGTGTTTATATTTTGAAAAAGATCGTTCGACATCTACAAATGTAATACATGCATGATTAATACACTCTTTGAATTCAGTTAACGGATTGGTAGATGCACCGTTTTGCGTCATGTATAGTACGTAGCAGTGTATGTACTTCATCCACTATTTGCAGTGACTCCACTAACGACAACGCTCATTTTGTAATTGTTCTATTGCGTCATGTAATCCTTTATAGTTGTTACGAATAGTTTGTAACTCTGCTTCAACGGAAATATCTTGAAAATTTGGCTGGCTGGCTTGTGTGAAATATTCAGCATAACAAAGAGCTGCCTGCAACCACGCCCCCCTAAGTGTAACAATCGGCTGTGGTGGTCCACGAATACCAGGACACTATGCATGAAATAATCGAAGACGTTTTGGAGATTTGAGAAACGCTTTTTTGTACTTGCTACTAATGCATCTACCTCGGGTGAACATTGTCGTATAGTTTTTGCCACAGGGTGTAAAGCATGCACTTTACACGTATAACACACGTATAACATATATACATTTGCAACCATGTTCAAGAAGAGAAGGGCCTACCGAACGCATTGTTACGGCACCATGGCTCATAAATATCAACACTTGACGTAGTGACTTTCTAAAGTATTAAGTATCGCCCTCACAATTGCGGCACCAATACACTTTTCCAGTCTTTTGCTAGTTAGTAACATAGGAAATGTCGGTTTATGACGGTCCAGTACACGTACTATAACACTTAGAATAGAATTTCCTTTACAATCTGTTGTCTCGTCAACACATAGCCAAAGCAACTGCTTTTGTAATGTAGATTTGATTTTCTTTTCCACGTCTTCGAGTACAAATATGCTTACGTGCCATTTTCGTCGTTAGCAACTTCAACTCGGTGTTGTACTTACACCAAAAGTTCTGAAACGATACTTTTTCGAGTAAGCGAAGTGACAAATTGCAGGTTATCATGACAAGTAAATCGAAAATAAAGGCAGTTCTCGTTAGCACACCCTTTTTTCTATTTCTGTATTATTCAATATTTACATGTTTGTTACACTCCGCTTTGTCCCAACCCATCAAATGTTTCTCGCACAGTTTACAAACTATTTTAGCACTGTCGTAGAACAAATCCGGAAAGCCACAAATAAACTTATTTTCTGTGCCAGCAAAGGGTCGTTTTTTAGCTTTGTTCACAGGACACAATTTAAATTAATAATTATATATTTATAACGAATAACATGTAACACCAAATATAGCACACGCTTTCGTTTCCTAAACTGAACAAAAAATAAACAAGCGGACGCTGGCAAGGCCAGAATCTATTTTTGCACACAGTCCGCTACTCCGGTGAAACGCCTGTCTCACAGAGGCGATTACCTCGCTAGAGCGAGGTACTAGAGTAATAATAATAACATTTAAGTCCAACGATCGGCAGTAATTAATAATTTAAAAATTTATACTGTTGTAGATTTTAATTTTCAGTTTTGGCAAACACTAAGGTTTTGTATAGTTTATATAACTCCTTAGCCACTTTGATTACACTTACAGTTTCGCAATAAATGCTGCAGCATCCTATTTCTCTCGTTCGATGTTAAATTGGTTTTTACTTATACTTAAGGGTTAATTACTAAAAGGCCAAGTTCATTGTAAAACCTACTGGACAGCCACACGTATGATACTAGCGGATATTTCTTCTTTATACTGTTACGATTGAAATAAGTTAATTTGCGTCAATTGACAAGTACATAATGTAGACACAACGAAACTGTTAATTATTTCGCATATACTGAATTAATAATATGAATTTAGAAGTATTTTACGTTATTGTTTTATTAAATAACAAATCTAAAGTAAAATGAACGCGTTTAGATACAAAATTAACCAAACACATGTTCCGACTTAGTGAAAAATCGACTTTATGTGGGCCACACGTCAGCATATAGCGACTAGTAGACGATGCTGCTTCTATCACTCTAACTTACTTGGTTTGGGCAATATTTTGTTTAATCAACTTCTATTTATTCAAAATATATCCTTGGTATTTAAAACAATACAATAGTAGATAACCTATTTTAAAATTTCTTTAATTTTAGGCGAGTTCGGGTATTCGTTCGGAGTAACTCTATTTACTCCAAATACCCTACTCGCGCTCTTTCGCGTTCGGGAATGTCGTAGAATTACTTCATCCATTCGTTTAAGAGTATGGGTTGCGTGATCCACTCACGCTCTACTCCTAATCACCTCCACGTGCTCTGTACTCTTGATCCACTCCGAACGAATACCCGAACTCAGCTTTTATTCCACGTTTACATTACGAACTGACGCTGTTTTCTGAATTTCTTAACCCCGCATTGAAAGGGGTAGATTAATAAACACCAAAAATCGAGACAAATAAATAAAGATTTAACTTTGTTTTCAATTTTTCTTGCCTATTACCCCCTCCTGTAATATATAGCAGTAATAGGGCTATAAAATGTTTAAATATAAATATAAAATATTATAAATTTAAAAGATATGTCTGTGCGGCAGTTATATCTGAACGAATTTCTAATAATCTTTATATACAATTTAATCCATTTTAATAAGCGACTTCTACCGTCTTACCTGTAAAGAATATACCCTATTCGTATGTCCTTGTAGAGTATGTAAACATTCTTCCTTTTCAGGATCCCAGACCTTTACCATGTAATCATATGCTCCAGATACAACTCGTCTGCCATCATACTGAACACAACGCACTGCTGCAAGATGTCCAACTAATACATGTAAACATCGTCCTGTGCCTATATCCCACACTCTTAATGTTGCGTCACGTGATCCGCTCACCACCCTACAGTTTAAAAAACAATTTATAAATGAGGTTAATATTATAAGATTATCTTTAAAAGAATAATATAGCAAATTGGCAATTCTTCAAACAAACTCATCGAGGATAGATGATTATAACGATAAAGAAAGTAATAAACATACTATAGTCTAGATAGACCACCTTTAAATTTGCGCGCTAAAAGCACGCCCTATAATTGGTGTATGCGAAATCCAATTCAAACAAAGAGATTTTGCAATATCAAACGTTTGTGTTCACCACTACTGGTAGCTTGTTGATGTTATAATCGTGTCTGCTTTTAGTTTGTCTTCCTACTTTTATTTAAAAAAAAACAGTTTTTAGAACTCTCCAGATAAATTATTGCGAGTTTTTACACATTTTGCGTACATAACGGAATCTGCACCAGGAACAAGTAGGGATTTCAACATGTCGCCCCCAAAGAAACGTACGGCCTTAGGATACTTTCCTCTAACTGAGAAGGATACTATTATAAACATGTATAAGAAGTGCATTTTGAATAAACAGTATAAGTCTACGAGAGCGATTGTACCACATTAAAAGTGTTATGGGTAGGATACATATAATACTTATACATATATTATCCAATGTAGCTATGCTTGTTTACAGGAATTAGTAGATCTAGTGTCTACAACATAATTAAAGAATATAAAACCAAAGGGAAGGTGTCTTCTCCAAAACATAGCGGTGGTCGACCCTCCCTGCTTGCCACATTTTATGAAAATACGAAGACCGCAGTACGACAACTAGTGCATTGTTTTGGGGTTTTAGGGGCCATCAGAGATCATTCCAAGAATGAGTCGTTCATCTTTGTATAAATTTACAAAAAAAAAAAAGTAACATATCTAAAGACTATTAGATTATATCGCTCACAAGGAAAAAAAAGTATATTATTTGAATGAAACATGGCTGAACCAAGGTCATGCAAGAGGAAAGACCTGGGTTGATACAAGCATCACAAGTCACAAGCAGGCATTTATCGAAGGGGTTTCATCCGATTTAAAACATCCTGCTTTAAAAGGACGCCGTTTAATAATTCTCCATATTAGATCAGAAGATGGGTTTGTTCCTGACGGATTGTTAGTATTTGAAGGAAAGAAAACTTCCGATTATCATGAGGAAATGAACAGTAATGTTTTTGAAGAGTGGTTTGCCAAAATGTTATAACAATTGCCCGACAATGCAGTGATTGTCATGGATAATGCTAGTTACCACTCGCGACAATGTGTACCAATACAATATGTACCAACCACTACAGCGAGGAAAGCTGTTATACAAGATTGGCTACGATTGAAGAATAAGTTTTCGGAAGACATGGTGCAGTGCGAATTATTAAAAAGTCGAAACTTGTAAGAATGCTTTCTACCAAGAGAAAATACTTATCTTAATAAGTGTGTATATACTCACAATGGCAAAATATATGTACATAAACAAAACTCCATTCAATAAAAATAGTAACACTCACAGTTACGACACGCGCTGTAATATATCAAATGAAAATACCGTACCATAGGGTGCAAGCGACGCAGAAGTATGCCGACTTCTGGGGAGTCAAGATATTTAATCATCTGCCTGAAAGTCTAAAAAGTCTCCAATATAACAAGATTGTCGATAAACTTGGGAAACATCCGTTAAATCATGCTTTTTATACTATCGATGAATTTCTTAACTGCAGTTTATTTAACTAATCTAAATGTTTGTTTGTTCTCTATGTCATATATCTTTTATTTATACATACATCTATATATATACATATTACCTTTATTTATTAAGACTGACGTTTTATTGCAATTGTCATTGTAATAAATAAACACTTTATTATTATTATTATTATTATTATTGCATTTAGTCAGAATGAACAAGTCAATAAAAAAAATGTTGATGAAATGGCATCAGCTACCAAAAAATTGGTTTTAAGACTGCCTCCATATCATAGCGAACTTAACCCAATAGAGCTGATCTGGGCTCAAATAAAGAATGAAGTTGCTGCAAAAAACACGACATTTAAAATGGCAGAAGTAAAACAATTGTTGTTAGATACTATTAAAAACGTGACAAACAGTAATTGGAAGAAATGTGCTGAGCATGTATTAAAAGAAGAAGAAAAGATGTGGGCGTTGGACGGGCTGATTGATGATGTCATGGAGGAACTTATAATTTCAACTGGGCCAGATGGCGATAGTGATAGCTTCATTATCATCTTAAATAAAAATGTTTTAATTTTTCGATTATTTTAAATTCATTTCTTCTGTGTTTATATTGTTTTGCACTACTTTTCTTAATATGCAATTGTTGCTTGCTTAACTTGGAAAACTACACTAATAAAATATATCTATAATTTGCAGCATTTATAATGTATTAATTATACCTACATAATTAAATCAAAATACAGAACTACCTTTCTTGTATAATTAAAATAGATCAGTGACGTCATTCGCATTTTTAAAATTCGCGCCACAAAACGGGTTTTTTAGGTGGTCTATCTACTTAAAAAATAGACTATAGTAACCGCAAAATACTCTATAGAGTTAAAAATCTACTTTGTATACAAGCAAAATTCTTTAATTTAATACATTCTTACTTGTTTTCATGCAGGTGCATACACCGTACTGTAGATGTGTGTCCATACAGTGTATGCCGGCAAACTCCACTTTCCGCATCCCATACCTTCAATGTTCGGTCCGTACTTCCGCTAATTATCGTACTACCCGACATTTGAGAAGACCAAACACCACCCGTATGACCTACCAAGGTACGTAAGCACTAAAAAAATTCAATTAGAGTCACACAAGAAACCGCGTATAGAGAAGGTAGTTGCAAGGTGGTCACAGCACAAGAGCACTAGCATTTTCTCATTTGTAACACGCACATAAGTCTTAAAAGTTTTAAAAATTAGCTTGCATTAATTGGTGGATACAGTACGACGTCGATTATCTAAACGTTAGTTAACCGAAACGTCGACCATCTGAACCAAATGAATATTTAATAGGGATTTAAAAACAATAATCTTGGCTAGCAAACCACTATACATAAAATAGAGAATACATATGAATAAAGCGAGAAATAACTAAAATATGAAATAGATTTAACACACAATTTTAAATATTCACAACTAAAATTGACTTTTGAACGGAGCTTATTCTCAATACGTTTGATTCTAGCGTCGAACTTCTCCTTGGTCTTAGTACCCCTTTGCTATTCTGCTTTAGATAACCTTTGTTATTTCTACACTAATAATACTTTCAGACACAATTTATGTGTAACAATGTTTATTTTCAGGGGGTATACCAGACAGGAACGTAGACCAATCAGTGCTCATATTTTTTAAATCAAATAAACGCCACACATTTTTTCTGTTTAATAACTGAAGCACGCTCGTCATAATTATTGAAGACTGTGCGACTATTTCCTTCGAAATGGCTTTTTATTGAAGAATAATATCCAGAGGCGAAGCGTGTTATTTGTGTTGAGCAGATTAAAAAATAACAACGCGAGATAAAACTTCTGCACAGATTATAATAAAGGTCAATTCACCTATCTTTGATTTTGGCATAAACGTCTATAACAGTTTAATACGTAATCCACAGACATTTCGCTTAATAATTCCTTTTCTATGAACAATATTTCTAAATTCGATTTGGTCCTTTGTCATAGAATTTCACTTGTGGTTTCTAATACACTTCATACGAGGGCCAAACCGATAATATTGAGAATAAGTAGTAAACCTTGAAAGACAAAACATACTTTGGTTAGGGCAACTTTCTATCTATCAGGTGATGTTTATTTCTATACCACAACGATTCTACTATGAGAAACTTCGGCACCGTAGCTTCGTACGTTGATTTGAATGTTTTACATTAGAAAATTATGTAAATGTGTACCTAATTATAACAAACGGAGGTTATAAATTAATTTGACTTATTAATACTCTTAGTTGTAATACTGTTATAATCGTTTATCTTCACAAAAGATTAAGTAAATCATCCTACGCTACTATTATTTTTAGGTAGACTTAGTTTTAAAGTCTCCCCTGAAGCTTCGCCGGTGGTAATATCACCTGTTGGAATAATTTGTTCAAGCCTTAAAGCACGCCGCGGCGTGTAGTTGAATAGACATTGTTGCACACGACATATATGGTACTAAATTTACTCTTTTAAATTGGTCGTTGAGTTGGTGGATAGATCTGGTGACATTGGTATTCCACATCATGTATTACAAAATATTTTTTGTTCTCCAATTGTTCTGCTACAGCGTTTTTTTTTTCTTCTACAGTTCGCTGACACCTAGCACCTCGATTACGCGACAGTACATTTGCTCTGTGTGAATAGATTTTGATGTGCAAACGAATCAACAAGTCTTACCTACTTCCCTGATTCGCAGGGGCGATATACTAAACATATGTAAACTAGTGGGCAAGTAGCAAGTACATTAAATACGTATAAGCGAGCCGTAAAAACTGTATAGAATCTTGTAGAGAGTTGGGCTGTTCTATATTTTGTATCGATTTGTATCCATAATACGTCATTTAGCAACCGGCAAAATATAAACTTGCTACCGAAATATGTTTTATGAAATAACAATGTAAAGAGCATGACAAATGTGCGCAATTCCAAAGAAGACATACATACGTAACTGAAGCATATGCCCCATCGTGCGCAGTTTAGAAATTTTTTGTATTTACCAAGATTATAGTGTGTGAATAGAGTGAATACTACAGCAGCAATACGTACATATGTTAATTCTAATTCTTTTGGCATAGAAGTATACCTAATATATTTACAATATATGGTAAATGAACTTTGGAAATTTACAATTTTATGCTCAAATAGTATTTATTACTATATTGAATCATTTTAATGAATGACACAACGAACAGCAAATTTATATATAAAAATAAACTTACTCTTCCCGTTGTTGCAGACCAAACTTTAAGGGTGTTGTCGTCTGAACCGCTGACTATCCGATTGCCACAAAACTGAAGGCATGTAATTACATGGTCATCATGGCCCCTTAACATCTTTGGAGGACGAATAGGTTTTTCTCTCCAATTCATCTCTATGGCGTGCTGGAGCATATATGCGGCCTGCAATCAATTTGAGATATTCTTTTATATTTTAGATTGTGCTAATAAAAGTTGAATTGAGTTGAACTTTTTAGCTCAAAAGCATTTTGGACAATACTTGTAAAACACTTTAACATACAAACACATATAAGAGGGATTTCCAGATAGCCAGTGTATATGGCGCAATTGGACAACTATTTTAATAACTTCGATTTCACACAAATATGGAACGCCTCCGGCATCGGAGTTAGTTTATGAGCTCCGATTTTAAAAGTGGATTTGAGTGGATTCTGTGGATTATTTGTTAAGCTGCGTTCACAGTTCGCGAAGCGTGCTCGCAAAGTGTGGGCTTGCCTCGCGATGGCTTCTACCTCGGGCGAGCCAACGCCAGTTGGTTTTTGGTCGCGCATCAAAGGTGCTTTAGAATGTTTGCCTCGCGTAGTTTGGATCACGTGCCTCGCGATAAACTAACTCACCCTGGCTTACGCACATGCCTCGCTATTCATTCGACAAAGGTCGAGGCGAGGCACGTCTAACGAGACAGCCTCGCGAAGTGCGAACGCAGCTTTAGAAGTAAACGTAGTCACAGAATAGTTGATTTTAGGCTCAGATTGAAATGTATTATCTAAATTTAGAAATGCAGACATCTAAAACCGCAGAAATCTAGAAATACAACATTAGTGCCCCTCTTATCAGTGTCTCGTCTCCAAACTAAACCGTTTTCGTCTCCAAACATATGTGTCTAAATAATAACATGGAATTGACTATTTATAAAGCTTCTTTGTCTGTGATACAAGTAAAAAATTCCGGTAGTAAAAGCAAAGTTATGATGTTTTATCTTAAATATGCAACAGAATTGTATTTAGTCCCTAGAGATTTAACTTCCTGAAAATGACCGTCCTTACCACACAAAGTGTTGCGCTCTGGAATGCTTATGTTCTTCATACATAAATCATACGCATTATATCTGTTTTATGTAACTGATTTTGTCAGAAACTCCTGAGGCCTAAAATGTTAAATTAACAGTTAAGAAAGATATTCTAAAACTGGTCTGTTCCATAAGTGGAAAGTGGGTCTATATCAGAATTTTCATGTAATTTTTATGACACATTTAACGGTTGTAAAATTTATTGAATAAAGCACTACCTATCTGTATATGTTTTGTTTATTGTTTAAAATTCCGGCAATTGAAAACATTCTTTCGATCCTCCTTTTTATATAATAAAGTGCATTTCAAATGGCAGAGTGATGATATTCATATTCAATTATAATTGCCTTTTACTAAACTTAAAGACCTTCTTAAGTTTAACCTGGGTGTTTTAAGCGAAATATCCAGTATAACAAAATAAATATAAAGTCGGGACAGCCTATCAATGCACGTCATATATCTGACGTCACACTACCAACTGTATAATACTAATTTGTCATTTTCTAAAACACATATCAATTGTGTTATAATGAATAGTTTAATATACAAACAGTTATAGATTACTAATGTTTAGCACGTATTATCACTTATCATAATGAATTAATTATATTAAAAGGCCTATTATCAATTAACGCAATTCGACTTTCTGGTATTGAAATACGTCGTTGTCGAAATAGGTTTCTATTAACATTATCTGACATTTGTGCCGTTTGTTTAGGTTATTGCTTATTCAACGCCTATTTTCTTTGCTGTATTACTTATTTTATTAAAATTAGTCCTTACCCTAGAACCTAGCGAATAGTCACGTTTCTTGGTGACTAAAAGGTCGAAATATTTGTAAAAACAAGCAAAAGAAATGGTTACAGCGTTAATAACTTTCTTTGAACAAGAACGTGACAGTGATTGTATTTGCATTTGAATATTTGCATGTCTTCTGTGCCATATCAGAAAGCAGTGAAAAACAATGGACCCTTGACTAATCCCCAAAGCAAATCGCTAGAAACGTTAACTTGTGTTATGTGTCGATGATGCTACAAAATCATCAACAAGGAGTTATACAGATCTTGTAAAGCGAATGCATACAACAAAAAATAACGGGCAAGAGTTGGGATGATTCAATGCCTCGTTGTCGCGAGAACGTCACCCGCTTTCAGCGATTGGCGATCACAAGTCAATCGTGCCTTCTCATATATTAAAAATTTGCGTACCAATTATTGGCAGTTTGTCTATTTAGAGGAAACTTGTATTTTTGAAAATTACTCCATTGGCCATTCATGATAGGACCATACTCGACAAAGTGCTGAGAAAATAAAAACTGAGGGTAAAAGGTGCGTAGAGTCCGTTTACTTTCGGAAGACACCAGCGCAAAGGCGCATTTTAGGATTAGAAAGAGAAATTGGTGCTAACCGAGAGAAATAGCTATGTATTTCTTACCTACAGTAAGACCAACAAACATTTACCTCATTTCGGCGTCAGTTGTTGACGTGTCGTTGAATTCGTTTCGTGCTCTCTACTTTTAATATTGTTATTGGCGTACTATTTATTAAAAAATAAGTTTTTCTCAAAACTATTTTGAATTAGGGGTCATATTCTACTGTAAGTATTTTGTTTTAAACAGATTTTAATTAAGTTGCATTAAATAATTAAGTTACAGGTGAGAATGTCCGAATCATCGAACATCGCTAAGAAGAAACAAGTTTTGCATGAGCAATCACGAAACATTGTTTTTAATGTCTACAATTATTTTAAAAAATATAAGACAGAAGGTACGATCATATTTTTTTAAAGAATTTTTTATACTATTTTTACATATTCATATCAGTCATTATGTTTGTTTACAGGTAACATTTTAGATATTGTTAGTGAAGCTACGGGAATATCTAAAAGTACTGTTGTCAGAATTATTCGAAAGAGTAATTCTGTTGAAGCAGAACAAAGTAGCAGTTCTTCAAAAGACAATGTTGTAAGACATTCACCAAAATCTACTGTGGATAATGCTGGGGAAGCAGTTTTACGTCAAGTTATTCACAATTTTCACATAACTGACAAACAGAGGCTTACATTAAATGCTGTATATATAATAAAATACAGTCAGATGATACCATTGGTTTTGTAGGCAAGCGCAGCTCTTTAAGAAAGTTAATATTAAAATTAGGATTTAGGTACGTACTAATATTCAAATTTATTATTATTTTAGTAATTAATATATTTATCAAATAACAGGTGGAAGAAGACTACTGATAACCAAAAGCTTTTGATGGAAAGATCAAATATACGTGAGCTAAGATCCTCATATATTCGAAATGTTACAAATTATCGGTTACAAGGTCGACCAATTGTGTATAGAGGTGAAGCAAAATAAATTTTTATTTGGTGTCCAAAAACTAAAGTATTGTATTTTAGACGAAACATACCTCCATGCCAGTCACACAACTCCAATTGAATGGGTTGATAACTCTAACAATGGACTTAAGTGCCTTATACCAAAAGGGAAACGTTTAATAATTGTACATGCAGGTACATTAGTAAAATTTCTTCTAAAATTTTTAGCATGTACTGTATATTTATTGTTTTAGGTAGTGAACATGGATTTATTAATGCCTTGTTGATCTATAAGTCCGGCCAAAAAAGTGGAGATTATCATGACGATATGAACTTCATAAATTATAAAAGGTGGTTAGAAAAACAGTTGATTCCAAATTTGCCACCTAAATCTGTTGTTGTGATGGATAATGCAAGCTACCACAACGTTCTCTCAGTTAAACATCCAACTACTAACAGCAAAAAATCAGAAATGATAAAATGGCTAAGTGAACGTGGCATCATATTTAATGAAAATTTGACAATAGTTGAATTGTATAGATTAGTACATATGCATAAACCAAGTTACAAGAATTACACTATAGATTCTATATTTGCAAAAGATGGACATACAGTGTTGAGATTGCCCCCATATCATCCGGAACTCAACCCTATTGAAAAGATATGGGCAATTTTAAAGGGCAGAGTAGCATCTAAAAATATAACTTTTAAACTAAATGATGTCGAGGAACTCGCTAAAGAAGAATTTGGAAAAATCACAAAAGATGAATGGTCACATGTTTGTTGGCATGCAGTGAATATTGAGGAAAATTATATACAAAAAGAAGACATAATGGATAAGCTTACTGATTATTATAAACCTTGATGATGACAGTGACAGCGATTTTGATTTTTCTTCTGATGATGATTAAATTAAAATTATATTTGATATAGTTAATTTAAATATGTATACATTATCTTTAAATGTATAATAAATAAAGGTGTAATTACATTCCGATTACTCTTTTTTATTAAGTAAAAATATTAATTATTATAAACAACAGACCAAACATTTCTCACCTATTTTTTTTTTTGAGCACTGAATATTCCTACTTTTGAAGTGAAATGAAAAATTAAGAAAAAATTCATTAATATACACATAAGTAAGATTTATGCTATTACTAAATACTATAAATTATAAAACTGTTAATACTATCAGAATCTAAATTTGTTTTGTATGAAAAATTACAATTATATACAATTTAATACACGTTTAACCTTCTCGTATATTTTTAAAAAGCGCGCGTATTTTGGTCAACATATTTAAGACGGTCAATACATATCAACTGACAATTTTCGCGCAGCTTGGGTGTCTTCCGAAAGTAAACGCAGTCTACATGTACAATATTCATAAAGTACAAGCTTATTTTTCAAATATTTGTAAATTGCATTGTAGATACATTAATTTACGAACTGGCAGTGCCGATGCGTTTATACCGGATGTACCCCTGATATTTTGTTTGAGCACTAAAAACTTTGACTATCATGGAGAAATGAATCATGAAAGTTTTATTCATCGGTTTGAGGATTAGCTCCTGAGATGTCTTGAGAAACCATTTAAAATAGTTACGTATAACGTAAGTGATCATAGTAAATTAGAAGTTCAATGTTCTTCTGCAGGTTGGAAAAAAGAGGACATTCAGAACTGGCTATGAAGTAGTCAGATTTCCTTTGATGTGTTAAAAAAACGTACTATAATAAGCATATTGGCGAAAATGGGCATGGTGCAGACAAACGCATTAGAATGTGGGAAAAGAAAACCCTAATCACCATCACAAAGACATGAAAAAATACAATGTCAGCCCAATAATTTTACACCTCGAATAAGGCCATTCGCGTGACTGTTATAACAGTGAGTAAACTATAACAAATAAAATAAAAATGTTTATCGATGCCCAAATATGTTCAAAAACTGCCTGTGTATAATTATTGTTAACTTATTTGTTACAAGAATTTAGTATAGTATCCTTTACGTAAGGCTTGTCCCAACAGAAATCACAAACTAATCAGACACAGTTCAATTGGCTAAAGAAAATACGAAACCGTTTTCTGACTGATTTCACAGTATATGATCAGCTCTGCCTAGTTTGTGATTTCTGTTGGAACAAAGCTGTAATTAACGTTTTAGTGCTTTTCATTGTACACGATCCTCAGATGTTCTTCCAACAAAAATTTTGAAATTTTTTTACATAACACTTAGTTCTCTTGATATAATAAAATTAACTTTATACTATTTTATATACAGGTAATCCCCGTATAACACGGTACTTATATAACACGGTTTGAGGATTGGGGAAAACCCCCATACAACACGGCATCCTAGAACACGGTTTCACTCTAACACGGTTTCAGAATTAGGTAATCCCCCACATAACACTTAACGTTTTTGAGTGCAAAATTCAAAATAAGGAGAATCCCATCTCACGGAGTAAGAGCTGTTAAGTGCACAATATATCTCGGCAAAAAATTGTCATTTCAGCTTGTATGTCGTATTTGCCTGCAGAATATTGTGATTTATTGAATTTTTGTTCGTCGAGTATTAAGTAGATTTCAAAACTTTGTTTTCTTTTTACTTGATTCGGGTGCGTATTATTCAACCATTTTTAGATATGGTAATTATGTTTTTTATTTTTGTGAATTAATTTGTAGCCCTGCACTATGTCTGGTGGAAATAAAAAAAAAAACCTTTTAAAAGACATTTCATCTCGCTAGAACAAAAATTACAAATTTTGGATCGACTCGAAACGAGGGTGAAAGTATCATATGTCGCAAAAACCTTAGATTTAAATGAAGCAACAGTCCGGACTATACAAAAAAAATTAAGCTAAAATTAAGAGCTTTCGTTGCTGCTGGTACCTCTATTTCCGCAAATATGACTCCTCGTCCCAGAGCATCTATAATAGAGAAGATGGAAAAGGCTCTTAACATCCGGATTGAAGAATGTTCAAAAAAACGGATTCCACTGGACATCAATATTCTTATACATAAAGCTTTAAAAATCTACAACTACGGGAACTACTACTAAGGGAAAATGGAGAATCTGCAACTAACCCAGACTTTGTTGCTAGCAAAGGGTGGCTTGACCGTTTTAGAAAACGTTTTTCACTACAAAACCTAAAAATACAAGGAGAGAACACAGCTAATAATAAATTGCAAAAAATTATTGAACAGGATGGATATTCACTGCATCAAGTTTTGAATGCCGACGAGACCGGTCATTGGTGTAAAAAAATGCCTAACATTTATTTCAAAAAATGAAAAAATTGCACCAGGTTTTAAGGTATCAAAAAACCGTGTAACATTATTTATGTGCAGTAATGCTTCAGGGGATCACATGGTAAAACCTATGCTGGTTTATAAATCTCTCAATCCTCATGCAATGAAAAACTTAAATAAGAGTGATTTACCGGTATATTGGCCAGCAAATAGAAAAGCTTGGGTAAGTACTGATTTATTTAAAATATGGTTTTTAAACTGTTTTATACCAATTGTGGCAAACTACTTAAAGTAGAAAAATCTCTACTAATAATGGATAATGCATCCAGCCATCCAAAAGATTTAAATCACCCAAATGTCGAAATAACTTTTTTACCACCAAATACAACTTCTTTACTTCAACCGTAAGATCAGGGAATTATAGCTACATTTAAAACTAATTACATCGGGAAGTCATTACAGTGGATTTTGAATAAGGTCGACAACGAATCTATGGAAATCATGGAGACGGAAAGTTTTTACAATTTTGGGGTGTATTAATCTTATAAATTCATCCCTTAGAGAAATAAAACCTACGACATTACATGCTTGTTGGAAAAATGTATGGCCAGGGTTAATTCAAAATGAAAATCTAATCGAGCAGGCGGAAAACAGAATGGATGCAATAGTAGTAATAGCTGATGATATGACTGTCGAAGATATTCAAGAATTACTGATAGAAGAAACTGATCAAGCAGATTTGATAGAAAGACATTTGGAACACGCCAAGATAACTCAGGGGACGATAACACAAATGAAAACGAAGAAATTAAACATTTTATACTAAAAAGCGTAGAAAAAGGCCTGGACTTAGCCGAACAGTTGGAGTCACATTTCCCAAATGAAGATCCTTCAACTGAAAGAATCAAAGTTTAAGAGAGAACTCCACAAGTGCTTAGCACCATATAAAGAAATTTATAAAGATCTGTCAGCTAAAAGCAAGCAACCTAAAATAACGGATGTTTTGCGAAAAGTGGAGCAGAGAAGTCAAGATAGTGCTAAAAAAAGTTCAGAGGATGAGGATATCTTGTTTCAATGAAAACGCCCTCGGTTAATGGTGTTTAGTAGTGATGACGAAGAAAACATTACTTAATACATATTAATGTAATACTTTTCTTTAAAATTGCTTTAATAAATATATTTTTCTTAATTATACAAAAATAAAACATAGTATGTATGTTTTTAAATTTTTGGAAACTAACTCCCTTTTTTGCACTAGTTCTTTGTTTCCTATAACACGAATTCGCATAACACGCCATTTTTTAAGAACGTTACTACCGTGTTATACGGGGGTTACCTGTATCTTTCTTATTTTTTTCATGACTAACGTAGTAGGATTACCATTTTAATAAACATCTACAGTAGAAAAATATTTGCATTCGGTAATATACTATCCACGGTAACATAACCTAATATTTATATTCAATGACAAATATGACAACAGTGCAGTATATAACGGCATTTATGATCAATGACGTGCATCGATAGTTATGCTACTCCGACTATAGTACCTTCCAAGGCGAAGTTTGACTACCCGGCGAACCTCTTCTAATAGGAACTCTATCTATTCCAGCCTCTCGACATTTTTCTCTCCACAATAAATTATCTTCTGCTAAAAACCTCCAGCTTCTACATGTTTGGGCAGCTCGTAACAAATCTTTTGGCTCAAGAAATGATAACACTGATAAAGCTAATTCTCTTGGTAATAGGGATATAAAATCTCTTTGAAATTGCGGCTCAATTACCTGCATCATATATCGAACTTGCGTTGGTTCACATCTAGCTATTAGCTCGTTAATAGCTAAGATTCTTTCTGCATTCGACCATTTCTAAAATTATAAAATTTTTGCTAGCTATCAAATAATTTGTTGGTCAATGAGTACCTGAAATTGAACCAACCACTCTGACATTTCTGGTGGAGGATTGTCTTTTGTTGGTATAACAGCACGTTTTGATTTATCAATAGGAGCGCCCTGTGAAGATACGTTAACAGGCCCTTCACTGCGCATTGAAGAACCAAGGTATGCAAGAGTCTTTGTAGGAGTTGAGTATAATACAGTCTTGTTTTCAGGCAGAAGTTTTTTACAAGGTAATGCATTCTGAACATCCAGTTTTCTCTTTCGCTAAAATTGAAAAAAAAAAAAAGAATTAAAACTGTTAAGTAATTTAAAATAGCTTTAGGTAATTTTTGATTATTCAGAGAGAAGATTAGACAACCAACATATGGCAAACCATTCAGCTTTCTAGAATTCATCATGCGAAATAAACTTTTCATGTTTTCTACTTTTGACCATTAAATCTTAATTATGAGCAATAATAAGCATCTGCATTTTATTGAACAATATCTATCTTTAGTCTTTTCCCATTTGTAATTTAAATAAATACATAACTACATTTGAAAGTTTGTCGTTATTTTTAAGCTGTTTTTTTGTAATAAACACAAAAAACATTTATATATATTTAAACGGGAAATTACAAGGTACAATGAAAATTTGAGTTATTTGCAAAATCATCTTATCACTACACTAAACTTGTGTGGAACATAGTTTTGGGAAAAGTAAAGTATCTTATATACACAGTTGAAACAAGAATTTAAACAAGTTATTCAGTTCAGTTTCAGACAAGGTAGTAACTTAACTATCGAAACGTGTGCAGTTTTTGTGAAGTGTTGTAAGGTAAGGCTGATAATGAAATGACTTATTGTTCCAGTGCTGCAATGTTGAAGTATGTGATTAATTTAGTAATTATGACAACATACTAAAAAAAAATACTTTTTTAAATAAAAAATAAATTAAAATCATAAAATTATGTATAACGTTTGCATTGGGATCTATTCTTTATCATTCATGCAATAATGTTACTAGAAATATTATCCCTTGTGCACAAAATTAAATACTATAAATCAAAAGTTATCTTACCCAAGTACGAGTATTAGAAAACGAACCATTATATTTTATATGTGAACTAGTAGAAGTAGTTACATTATTTGATAAACTAAATGATTCAGAAAGATTCTCACATATATCATCATCCTGAAAGAACAAAGTTTTAATTCACAACACTACTTATTTAAGATTATGAGTTGGAAAATTACCTCTTCTATAACACCAAAACCTTGATTTGCTTCCTCAAAATCACCATCAATGCAATCTTCCCATCTATCCTCCTTATCATTGTCTTCGTCACACTCTTCTAAACCTAATTCATTTAAAAATGTTGCCTTATCATTCTTGTCATCTATTTGATTCGTCACCTCATCTTGTATCAGCATTTGAGTTTGGGATGGTCCTGAACATATCAGCAGTCGTAATTTTAACCGTAAAAAATTAAAAAGAAATTACCTGGCAACGTATCAGTACACAGAGGATCTAAACAAACTGTCTCTGTTGGGCTTGGACTTGTATCTGATTTATGTATATCTGATTCCCTTACGAAAGGAACTGATGCTTCTCTTGAAGTAGTCTTATTTGTTGATGGCCATGACTGTTCCATTCTAAGAGATCCTACAACTACAAACATCCAATTAAATAAAGTTTGTCTACTTCATAATTTTATGTAAATATACAATATAATTCAAGGTTAAAATATTGCTGTCTGTGTAAAAGATGATATTCTGTTATTAAAACTATCTGTAACATCATAGCTAATTAATATTTGAAATACTTATTTCATATTTTTTGACAAGGACATAGCCTATTTTAATTGACAAATTATTGGGTTCACGTTGGGTTGCAATATATGTTACAATACTTATCCATCAGCAACTAGGGTAAATAACAGAGGTAGTATTACGCAGTTTGTTGATTTTGATTTGGTGCAGTTTGTGTATAAAATATATTTAAAATTATATAACCTATATTTGATAAACTCTAAATAAACGGATTTAAAGATACATGTGAATGAATTATCAGTAATATGACATCTAAACGATAATTTGTATAGATTTATATACTTTCTATAAAGTCGAAATTACTTGATACCAATTGATGAACTCGTGTCATTTTTTACAATCATTTTGCTCCTAATGTCCCAAGTAAATGGGCAAGCCCGTAAAATAACAAATACATAATTCTGAACCTAATAAAAGTTATCATCTCTTGTATCCAATAAGTATCGTAGGTATTTTATTTCCGGAGAAAAAAAAGAACTTTGACAACGAAAAGTTAGAAAATGAAAATTACCTTCCTACAAATTCACACTGACGGCCATTCTTAAAACACTGCGTTTTACTACGGGTTTATTACTTATATTTGGTTGGTATTCAGCGTTTAGCAAACTTGTAGAAAAGTAACTAAAAAATCAAATGTAATCGAGGTATACAAATATGTGATCTAAAACGAAACGAGTTTTTTTAAACTTGTGTAATTACTTTAAATGTATTACATTTCTCTAATAATAAATGTCAGCCGTCATGTCGGATCATATTCACCCGGATCGATTTTCAATATCAATTTTAATTTCTAATATGCATATAGAGTTACTATATTTCCCCATATTTCTTCCTTATATGTATTCCGATTTAGGTAGCATAAAAATTGAAAAGGGACACCCCAATTGTATTCGTTATATTTTGTATCCATTTTTTTGTTTAATGTACCTTTTATTCTTAATACCTGTTGACTAAAACTATTTTTCCCCTATTTAATTTTTTTTTAAATTCAGGTCAATTGCATTAATAACAGGTGAATTTAACGCTGCCATTTTGAAGGGTGGTAAACGGGGACAATTTAAATTAACTACTACTTTTTATTAAAACGGGTTAATGCCGATATTTGATAATATACGATACGAATATATAAAACAACAAATGTATAAAACAACGAATGTATAAAACCTGCACCTAAAACCCATATGTAAATACTCTATCCCACGTACGATCATTTGCATCAAAATCTGGGATAACTCTTATGAGCTCATTTTGACGTTTTTTTAATCTTGTAACAATGTCTATTTACGATTGACACTGACAGACAATTTGACATATTTTTTCATAGTTTACAAAAGATGTTTAAAATTGGTAATGTCGCTTGTCCTAGATTTTTATGCAAGTGATGGTACGTCAGACTTAGGTTAGTATCGGCAGGTATCGGGCGATCCAAAAAGGCTGTCTGAGATGTACTGATTTCTCTCAAGGTTTATAAATAATTCAACTTGTTCCTAATTATTTACAAATCTTTAGATGCAAACTGATATATATTAACTTTATATATGTGAAGTTAGCAACTATTGTTATATGCATGTAAATTAGTGTTACAAAAGTCTTTAAAGCCTGAATTACATTATACTAGATTCGTCTTTTTTTATGCTTTTTTTAGTAACTAGAAAAGTTACTAGAAAAAAGTTGGAAAAAGTATGATGTATGGTTGCATACTATACTATTTTCAAAACTAGAACATGTCCTATTCTCATACTATTTTTCGTACTAGAAATGAACTATTCATGCGCACAAGTGTCCAGTAACATGCCTACCAACCTACTTTGTTTGTATCCATCATCTGTGTTTATCTATGTTTATTTGTGTTGGCAGACGTTATGAATAGTCCTCTGAAGTATATGTAATGCGACTTGCTGATACCTTCATTGCACTCTAAATTTATAGTTACTATATTGAAGGTTAAATTCTAGATACTTAAAATGAGCATGAAAAAATGACGAATCTAGTATAATGTAATTCAGGCTTTATGCATGATTATAAATCTTTTTTGAATATTAAAATGTATCTCCTTTTCAGCACTTGTCAATTAAATTGAAAACGCGTTGATAATAAAAAACACAAAACAATTTGCACTAAACAAAGAGTTATAGTCATTATATTTATTCAAGTTTTCAAAACGAAATTTAAATTGTCTATTTCCAAAGTATTAAAAATGTTAACTATTTATAAGTTAACAAAGTGGCAATTGAATAAAAACGAAACAATGATTTCTGAGTATTAAAACGGTGGAAAACATTGAGGCTTTAATTGTAGTAGTATTTCGGATATTTAAAAAATCCAACCGCTAACCATACAAACAATTGAATATGTAGGTTAGTTGATAATATGAAGATAAATTTATTTCTCCTAGAGCAGTTTATTGAATATTTCCGTTTACTTAAGGGACATCTAGACCATCCTTAAGATAAGTGCTTTACGAAACAAAACACATTTCTTATTGCAAAATGAAGATGTCCTTGCACTCAAGCAAATACTATGAATTCCAGTCGTATTTTGATACAAGAAAGTATATGAAATTAGTTAAAGGTCAAGTCATACCATTTACACTAAACCATCGTCCATCACTAAACATTTGGCTTATCGGGGGGATGTATAGTGTGAATCGATCTTTACTTGAAAGATTGACAATTCGCGCGTGTTTTCTTTTGTTTTAGAGGTTATCTTTAAATTAATTTAATTAGAAATGGAATTATCGGGTATGGTTTACCCACCGAATCGGCCATTAGAAAGAACCATGAAACCCTCTCAAGTTCCTGTTTTATATGATTTTTTGTTTTTTATTGAAGCAAATAAAAATGGTTTGATAAGGTGTTTCTAAATGATAGTTATATAATATGTATTATTCCAGGTGAAATAATTTTGGGAAGCTCTAATGTAGCTGGAACTTATTGGGAAGGGACACTGTTCCATTATAAAGATTTTGAATTTGCTACAAATAATATATACAATTCTTATTTTATTAGTAATTCAACTGTAAGCGATGCAAAATTTATTCAAAATAACTATGTAAGTTAATAATGATAGCAAGGACTGTGAGGTAGTGTGGCAAACAAATATATTTTCAGCACACTGCATCACACAAATTATTAATTAACTCAGACAGGTCGTTACAATGATACGTGGGTCATGCGGCTGAAGATGATGACATGAGTGTCTTTGAAATGGCCTTTCCGAGTTAATTCATAATTTGTGTGGTGCGAAGTGTGCTAAGGATATATTTGTTTGCTAACTATGTAATTAGCAATCTTTCAATATATTTGGCACATTATGAAGAGAATTTAATTTTATTAGTAGTTTTACTTAGGTACTTCTAGCAGAAGATAATGGCCATTTAAAATTGTTAAATGTACCTGAAGATGGACAGCAAGCAATGGAATGCAAATATGACCTTGAGAAAGATGGCGGAGTTACACAATTGACGGTGTGGGATAATAATAAGTTTGCAACTTGTACTGGTGCCTGCATAAACCTATATAATGTTAACGAGTCATCTATTCAATCAAATGTTATATTTAGGTAAGGTGTTACATATTTTCTTTGGCATTTTCAGATAACTATTATTCTATTTTCAGAAATTATCATACAGATACAATATTTTCAATTGATGCAAACAAATTAGATGAAAATTTATTTATGTCAGCTTCAGCTGATGGAAAAGCGTGTATTTGGGATAGACGTTTGGAGATACCAGCAACTGGTAATATTACAATACTGAACTTTTGTGATTAAAAATACTGTTTCCTTTTTTTCAGTAATATATAATAATGAATTTTCGTCTTTAACAAGTGTAGCATGGAATTCTTTAAATACTGATTATCTAATTATAGGCAGTGAAACTGGTGATATATATCTGTTAGATATTAAAAAACCAAACGATGTTCTCTGCACAATACATTGTTTCAATAGCGGTGTTCATAAAGTATGTTTTAACAACAACTCTGAACTTTTAGGAGTATGCGGTAATATTCCTAATGTATTAATATACAATTGCAAAGATGAACAATTCAAGAAAAGTTATGAAAATGCAGGGTACAATACAGTTGTAAGAGGATTGACGTGGTATAGAGATAATTTATATTCGTGCGGATTTAATAAAAAGCTTATATCTCATTGTTGCTAGCATTCTCTAATAGCAAATATTTATTTTTTGTACTTTTTCACCATTAAATCTATTGTATTCATGTATCTAGTCTTTATCAAATTTCTTAACCTTTTAAGTAATACCAACAAATTCTAAATAAAAAACTATAGGCAAAAGTAATTATGCTAAAAACTGTGAGGCAAAGCGTCAATGGAAACTATGAGATTTGTGTGAATGCCCTTTAGGGGTAATACAAAATTAGTGCTAGTGTTAAGGTGTAGCGCAAAAGCTTGCACAATTCAGATTAATGCGACCGTTTGATTGAATTTCTACTAAAGCAGGGTTAGTCTTTACATCCTTAACACTGAGGCTTTGTAGCCTACTGTATTGTTCCTGCTTCCGTTTCGTTTTACTTGAACAGATTAGTTCCCTCGATCAGGTTTAAGAGCCTATGTAGTAAATCTTTCTCCATTGGTAGATCAATTGCGCTTTGCACAGCGAATCTGCGTTGAGCTAGCGCTGCACATTCGAAAATAATATGAGGGGCTGGTTCCTCCTCCTCATTGCAAAGTCTGCATAAAGGTTCGTCTTTGTAGATCCCCATCTTATGCAAGTGGCCTCCCAAGCAGCCATGTCCTGTTAGTAGACATGTTGCTGCTCTAAGCTGTATCTTGCTTAATTCAAGCAGGTCAGCAGTCAGATGTTGCGATGGGCTTCCCATCATCCGTTTGCTGTGCTTTTGTCCAGTTGCATGGTTCCAATTTAATTGGTGTTGTGTTATGATCCACTCATTAATTGCACCACGCACTGCACTCTTGGTAATACCTAGACCCGGTTCAGGGCCTATACAATTCATTTTTGAACCTTCTCTCGTTAGCTAGTCTGCAATTTCATTGCTCGCTATACCCCTGTGTCCTGGCACCCACACTAGTGTGACCTTGTGTTTAGACAGAGCCATTAGGTTTTGCAGGCATTTCCATACTAGTTTGGAGGTTATGCAAGATGCTAGTGTCTTTAAAGTTGCCTGACTGTCAGAGAGAATACAAATCGTCCCACCCTGTGGTCGCCGACGCAGACTCCAACGCGCAGGTTTGTATAGCATATATTTCTGTTTGAAATACCGTGGTGTATCGCCCAAGTGATGCACATACTTTATATCTCTGGTCGGGACTCTTAGATCGTCCAATTTCCTTCTCTTGGTGAAGGGTACAAGGTTCTCCTTGCATCACACTTCTACCGTTTTTGATGCGCTCTGCATTAGTTCTGAGATTATGCTGGCATTTCTCCCACTGGTGAGTATTACAATGTCATCAGCGTATCCCTGTGTATAGTAGCCAGCATTGTTTAGCAAGACCAGCAGTTTGTCTATCACCATGTCCCACAATAGAGGGGATAGTACCCCTCCTTGTGGGCATCCTCTGGCGACAGACACCTGCATCGTCTCACCCGCTAACGCTGCCTCTACTTGTCTGCCGTGGAGCATGGCTCCCACCCATCTACAAATAGTGTTCTCTACTGCATGGCTGAATGCGACCGTTTACTTAGCTATGTAGTGCAGAATTAAGAATCGGTGTAGTGCGAAACTATACACTCTGTGCTGCATCAATATTCTCAATATATTTGTTTTTGACTTTATATGTAATGACTACTACAAAAACTGCTAACAAACATAAAATATAACGTTTCTGTGTAATTCAGTGGATTACAAAAGAAAATATTAACATACATTTAGGTAACGTTATGACAAAGCAACTCGTTGGTTTCAGTTGTCAAATTCTGACATTAATATCGCACTAATTTTTACGTACTCACGCACATTTCACTTCGCTTTTAAGCTATTTTGCAGATACAACCTTGATCATAATTAGAGCAACGCAAACTGCGCTGAAAGCCATAAAAGTTTACACGCATAAAAGTTTACACAAAATAAACACGGCCGGGACAATTCGGTATAAGCGTCAGTATAACTGCGACTCGAAAGCCGATCTGTTGTGTATGGATCTACGCTGTCGTATACCATATCGTATTCTACGTTTGTTTTGAAAATGTTTCCTATGTTGTGAAAACGACCAAAGTTGGACACAATAAGAGAATTTATTGCAGAAATGCCTGATTTAAAGTGTGATGGCGCTAAAATTCAATGTGTAGTGTGTAAAATAAATTTAATGTGTTGGTCGAAAAGTGATTGAGGTAGACGCTCTAATAGCACATACAAAAGCTGTGTTTGTAAAATCCCTAAAACGTATTCGGGAATTTCATAGGCTATGCCCCGGTATTCCTGAACCACCACAACCTATTCTTACTCGTTGGGGAACATGGTTAGAGACTGCATTTTATTATCTTAAATATTTTGAGAATATAAAGAACGTGATTTTAGAATTCGACCCAAAGAAGCTGCGGCTGTCAAGGTAAGCCGCTTGAAATTTCAGGATAGTCAAGTTAAAACAGATTTGGAAATTATTCAGAACAATTACGTGGGACTAGCGGATGCGATAGAAAAACTACAAAATTCTTCGGTGTCGTTAGTGGAATCTTTGCAAATAGTGCAACATGTTCACGCACAGCTATGCGCGATAGAAGACGCAAGAAATGTTTGTGTTTTAGAAAGGTTTGAAAGTGTTTTAGATAAAGACTCTGATTTTGGCACATTAAGACAAATTTGTGAAAGTGCCTCGACAGAACCGTTAAGTTATTTGAAAGATTATTTTACTTACGCAAATATAACGTCACTAGATGTAGAACGTTCGTTTTCGGCATACAAAAACACTTTCTTTACGCCGCACTCACTTTGCCGAAACAACTTTGGAAACATATCTAATGTTACAAATATTAAATAGACATTATCCACTTTGTGATTTCACGGAGGACCCTTAAAACGGTAAGTGTTTGAGCACGTATCACATTTAATTTATTTTGTGTAAACTTTTATGCGTCCGCCACTGGCTTTCAGCGCAGTTGCGTTGCTCTAATCATAATTATTAGATACCCTTCGTATTTATTATTTTCATAGAGAATATAGGAAGTGAAATAAATCTAAATCAAAAATTTTTCATAATTTATTTAAAAATATAAATACTTCGTTACACGACCGTTTGCCTTTATTACTGCACGAATTCTTTTCGGTTTACTATATAGCTACTATGTTGTAATAATCTTCGGTCCTCAAAGTATTCCATGCTTCGAAAATACTAACTTTTAATTGCTGTTGGGTGATAAATCTGGCGAATGCGGTTCCCAGTCCATCAATTGCATGCCATTGTCAGCAAACGAAGGCATTGCCTCGCGCCATTTATGATACGGTGCATTGTCTTGTTGATAGACATAATTGGGCATGTCCTCAGGAAGTAAATTTAATGTATATGGCTTCAAAACCTTGCAATACAGCAATGTGGCGAGCACTATTTATCCGAGTTTTGGACAAAAACGGTTCTCTTCCGCTTGAGGCTGACATACAACCCCAAATCATGGTGCCACTACTACCAAATCTGGTGGTTGATGTCACACAGTCTGAATTGTACGCTTCCCGCCGCCTTCGAATAAATTGAGCGCCGGAAGAGCTATGGTACGAAGGAGTAAATTTATGAATGACTCAATCCAATTTTTTTTTACTTGAATACGATCTATAGACGTTATTTGATATATACCTACGTGTTAGATTCACAGAACCATAAAATCTTTGCCCAGTCATCAACAATTCAATGATAGTACTGTTTACCCCATAGTAACCGCGTGTGTCCGTCAAATATGGCTTGTGTCGCGCTTTACATTCTGGCAGACCATTACCTGCAAGACATTTTTTGACTGTTGGCGCTGATGTTCCATTTGGAAATATAAAAAAAATTTCACTAAAATCTATTCACAGAGACTTCTTGTAAGTCATACAAGAGATTCATCTATTAAAATGTAGATTTTTTCCCTTACTCCTTGTTGTTTTCAAATTTAGTTTAATAACTCAATCAAATCTTATTGTTAGACATAAACTTAAATGTTTTCGATTTCCACTTTCTTAGAGTTTCAATAACAGCGTCGATACTGGTTTTTTCGGGGGTAACTCATACATATTATAAAGGCTATATGTACGGTGATATCCAAAGAAATTTCTCGTCATATAAACTCCTTCTAAATGATAGAAGACCATCTTTTACAATCAGCCGTTTGTTATTAATTTTAAATATACCTAAGCAGTCTAGAAATTGATGTGAATGGTTGATTAATATTAAAATTTATATCCAAACTTCATTGTATTCGCATTGAATTTTTTACTTAATACAGTACTTTTCATAGAAAGGGCAAGTTAAATGTACAAAATTTATTTGTATGTTAGACAAGGGTTAGACTAATAGAGCGGGCACTTTTTAAATTTCGCGGATGATTTAAGTTGGTAGTTTCGGCAATAAAAGATATATTTGTCCAAGGTTGATAGAATACATTTACTCTAACGGTGGTCTCAGTTTAAAAATAGCGTGCGCAAAGACGTCGGTGGTAGTGGAATATAGAACATATGAGATCCGTCAATTTATACGTTGTTACGAACAAGTATGTCCATATATTACTACCAATGACGTCAAAATATGCGTTCTTCACCCTTCCGCCCAGAAACTTTCGGTCAAGTATTGCAAGATAGGAACTGGGACAACCTTTAGAATACATACATTTTACCAACCGTGATATTTGTCTGCAGTACGTTAAGAAATTGGCGTATATGTCATTTATTACCAGAACTACCAATTTAAATCATCCGCGAAATTAAAAGTGCCCACTCTACTAATAATGGATACATAAACGTAAGCTAGATTTGATCATTTTAATATAGTACCAAGCAGATTTTTCAGACAATACTTAAAAAACATGAAGGCCCGTTTGTATCGATGCAATAATCTGTACAATTTTTTGCAGATTTGCATAAAAATCCATTAAACTGTTTGTACCGCAGCAAGATTTTACTATAAAAGTTGCACAATATATTGCTTTGGGGCATACGCACAACTCTTATTAGGTTTGTTCGAACCCGCAGTTCTGATCAGTTCTAGAACTAGTGTGGATGTGTATTACGAGTGCACAGTTCGAGCCGTGCAGTTCTAGAATTAGTAATTCAGAGAACTGTTAGTTCGCTGCATAGACAATATAACACTAATGGTTCGCTGTTCGAACTCCACACAATTTGTAATCCAAATTCCGTTCCGAACGGTTCTTTCAATTCTTGCAGTATAGTAGGTATTTATAATTCTCACTGAACTTGAGCATGCGCAATCGTTATTACAATAAGAAAAATATACTGTCCATACAAATTGGTGTTCATAACTAATTTATTTACGAAATTAAGGTATTCCGATATCTTTTCAGGTTATTCTTTTAATGAATGTTTAGATTCACAGATTTTGAAAGCAGGAAAGTCATGTACAAATCATATGTGCTGTATTTCTTGTGGAAATATCGTAAAGTAAACTTCATTTGATTTCTAAATTCAATAAAAATACAATAAGCTCGGTTGTTGCAAAGATAATTCTTGAAATCTAGTTATTTTGCTTTTTACCACAGTTACACAATTCTCTATTACAAACCCATTCGAACCTACTCCGATATTAGAACTGGAATTGATAGACATGCGTACAACTACTAAGAATTTATAATTCTCGAACGATCCCGAACTGATTTGAGGTGCCGGGTTCAAACAAACTTATGGTAATATTGGCAAGTTTGATTCAAAATTATGAAAATTTGTCTATTATGTAACTATTAGTTAATAAAATTGCAAGTTTCGCTGAACTAATATTGAAATCATATCCTATCTCGATAATTTCATTGTATCTAAATATATAGAAATATATATATAAGAATCACTTAAAACGTTATAGCCGAGTTTGGAGCAGATCAAAAGTACAGAGCACGTGGAGTATGTGTATACACACATAAGGAAAGAAAATGTCTATACGAAAAAGCGCACATGCGACAACGGTAAAAGCGAACGGGTGACAAGCGTGGGGGTTGGCGGCAGTCGACGGTTACTGATGTAGTTAGTTACGAGGTGCGGACGATCTTAGTAAGAATTTCTAAAGTATTTTTCTTTTATTTTATTTCATCAGAATCTGTTTTTATTTTCGTCCTTAGAATTTCTTATTAGTTTCCTTTAAGCTTCGTAGCAACAACAAAATGAACATGCGGCTCTCATTTCCAGGCGCCCATAACTTCAAATTATTACGTGCGCTCTTACAAACAGTAGGTCTACGTCCAGCGCGCCTCGCATCGAATTGATCAGATTCCACTCAATCCCCTCCTCGCTCATGTACGCCGTGAGAGTGAGGAGGGGATAGCGATATAGCTAATTTCACATTTTTTCCAATCGGAATAGTGTTTTAACTGAAAGCAAACCTTGGAAATCCGTGGTGCTTAACGAACGACAGGAATTTAATTTTATCTTAAAAAACATAATTTGCTGAATTATTGCATAATAGATCAGAACTCAAGTTGGTGACAAGAAGATAACTTATCATATAACATCATTCTTTTAAAATACACTTCACAAATAAACCACTAAATAAAATAATTATTCAACATGTTTTATTTAAACAGAGCCATTTCCTACATTTCATCAGTCACACCATCTGTTTTCTTTAATGAATTTCGTAATACGTACAAATATAACATGTAATCGTAAAAAAGGATGAAAACTGTGAAGTACAATATATGATACAACAGCTCAACAAAATATACAAATTTGTTGAAACACAAATGTAAAAATATACATTAATTGCGCATATTAAAAATTAATTACATTTCAGAAAGCATCATACAGTCACAACCTTGTGTATTTCTCATAGTAAAAACAATCCTAAAAAATTATATGCATAATTTTAAAAATCTGCTGCACAGATGGTACACCTGATTCTTATAAACTTATGATTTTTCTAATATTTATGAGGAAAATTGAAATAAATAAGTGTAAAAAGAAATGAAAAAGAATTGTCCTCTATAACCTTTTGTTGCCTTTTTCACATGATGAACACTATTGTATTTCATATAAATGTATATATAACATTTGTTATAGACGTTTACCCATTTATATTTACTTTTGTATAAAACTACAATCATGATGAGAATGGAAGTTTTACGTTAACATTTGAAACCCACTAATAGCTAAATGTAATGGAAAACATGAGTTACAGTATAATTAATAATAATGTAGGTGTACATTGCTCTGTGCCTGGTCCCTTTAAATTTAAGCCCCAAATTCCTTTGCATCATCTTCCGTTATGTCGCCATACTGCCAAATACACAGATGTTCCTTTTTAGCTTTTTCTTGGGCAGCCAAATATTCATTTACCTAAAAGCCGATATAAAAACATTCGTTAACAATATTCATACAAGAAATAATCAAACAAAACATTTCGACGACGATGTGTTAATTTTTTTTTAAGGTTTGAAATGTAGCAATGAAAAGTGGCAAAGTGAAAATTATAATTTTAAAATTGCCACAAATATGTATATGTTATGTTATTTTAACTACATGTCAGTGCTACTTGAAAATAACTACAAATTAATTTTCTTTTGCGTCCTCTAAAGGTCAGATATTTAAATGCTTTAAATAATTTAATGGAAAAATGGTTGATTGAATTAGTCAATTGTAGTTAAATTCAAATATTTAATTCAATCAACCATTCCATTAAATATTTTAATTTAACTACAGTATTACATAAAATGAGCTTTGACATTGATTTAAATAACAAAGATATTGATACCATGTTATGAAACTTATTGATTAAACAGATTCCAATGTGCAGCCTTAAAAATGTTGCAATTTAATGAAATGAAAATAGAGGGTGGTTTGCCCGAAAAGTAATGTCGGTGATTCTATTGTGAAGCGACCATACGTCGCAGCGCGCTCGGACCGGTTGGGATCGGTGGAGGGGGAAGTCAGCTTACGAACGCGCCGTCGCTCAGTCGTCTCCGACTATCCAGAGAGTAAGGACAGGCTTTTCCGTGAAACTCGTTTTCGTCTCCCATGTAAGCTGTAATGCAGCGCTCGTTGGAACAAAGGATGCCATCAAGTTTCGTGTGAAACTCGGCCGGGTGTTTGAATACGACCCCGAAACAAAAAGGCAAAGTGCCGAGTAGCACACCTCGGCGTCCCCTCGCCCCAAGAAGGCCAGCATGAGCAAGTCAAAGGTCAAGACCATGCTCATTGTGTTCTTTGACATTAGGGGGGCTCGTCCACCATGAGTACAACCGTCAACGCCAAATTCTACGTGGAAGTGCTCAAGAGACTCGAACGAAGGGTTGACATCGCGGACGATTGGAAACTTCATCATGGCAACGCGTCAGTCCACACCGCCTTCCTCGTGACCCGCTTCCTGGCTGATTCAAAGGTGCCAACGATTCCCCAGACGCCCTACAGTCCTGACGTGGCTTCCCCAGACGCCCTACAGTCCTGACGTGGCTTCCCCAGACTTCTTTTTGTTTCCGCGCTTGAAAACTTGCATGAAAGAACATCATTTCGAGACAGTCGACAAAGCCAAAGAGGCTCTAAGGACATTCCGGAGAAGGCATATCGTGACGCCTTCGATGCCTGGAAATCTCCCTGGAAGCGATATATCGACGCAGGAAGAGACTATTTTGAAACCTTTTAATGTGTTGTACCGATTTTATCAATAATTTTTTTTAATGAACTCATTGACATTACTTTTCGGACAAACCCTGTATTGAGATTACCCTTTTAAGGGCATTGTAACTTTATACTTAACTACAGTTATAAGAAATTAATTTGCATTTACTTAATCAAACGCCGCTCGTAAATTGGTTGGACATTAGAAGTAGTTTTCAATGCTTATGGTTGTGATAAACATGTTTAATACGTACCAATTTATTCAATCTCTTTTCTTTGCGTTTTTCAACAAGCATTAATCCATCTGTAATAATATTTTTTACGACATCAACTTTTTGCTCAGTTAACAGCGTTGTAGCAGGTGGTGCCCCCTGCGGTCTATACTCCACATTCAGCAGTAATTTACCCGAAAATAAATCTTCACGTAAATATTTTAGTGCTAACTCAGCAAATTCTGGATCTTTGGGAAGAGACACGCAGGCTAATGAATATTCGGTAGCAAATGGTTTTTCAGTTGCGTAAATAGCAGGTAAGCTAGCTAAACGGGTGCTATGGACTGTTTCTTTGTTACCATAGTCAATGTAACGTACAAATACATTCGAGCCCTGGACTTTTTCCACTTTAGCTCGATACCATTGATCATCGACTGTATATTTTGCAGCACATACATCACCACGTTTTGGATTATATGCACCAGGGAGGGGCGGGTTAACTTGGAATTCCTGGCGAAGTTTTGCTATCAGTTCCTCTGCTTTCGGTCCTTGCTGACAGCTTTGCGCGAAGAAAGTACCTTCATTTGTTACTTCCGTGACGATAACCTCTTCGTAGTTTATTATTCTATCAGGATTCTATTAAAGATAAACAGCTTTTATAGAATACTATAATATAAAGTAAAAAATATTATTTGAAGGTTCTCTAAAGTAGTACTAATTTTATAGTAGAGGCCACCAGTCAGTACCTCTACATCATAGTAACCTAATTATGACCACTTTCAAAGCAACTAAAATAGTGAGATCATAAGGTTAGTCATTTTTGTGTTAAATTAATTTCAAACATATAATGCAATAGTATGCAATAGTACAGAAAGTATGCATATTTACTTATAATGCGATCAAATGTTAACGAATTTGTTCATTTTGGAGAGTTACAGCAGCTTTAAATATATTCTTTATTTTTAAAGATATTTACGAAATCTGTCGGTAATATTTCTAGAGCAGTTAACTAATATGAATCAATATGAAAGCAACAACGCGCGATAGCATATATGACATGTGCAAAAATGAAAATATCTTAGAACAACACTTTACAAGGGCATCTTTATTACTACTTTTAAAGGAACGTCATGTTTTTCAAAACTGTTAATTCCCTTGGTAGAGCGCTAGCAGAAACCGGCTTTAAATTTAAGAAAGATGTCTCAGTGAGGGTTAATAGAACAAATGCATGTTGCTCTGACTCAAATCAATTTTCTTAAAGCCTATACACGTTGGACGGAGCGCAGTTTGGCTATTTCGTATTCTATGTAGTATACATAAACACATACCGAATGTTGCACTGTGAGACTGTCACACGCAGCATTTTAGTCTAAACCTGAGAGAGTCATCAGTAGAGTTTGTTAAAAAGGTGGTACCGGCAGTAGCGCACCGCATAAAAGTAGGTACGTAATATACAATACTAGTGCAAAATAATATTACCTTTTCCTGTCCTCTTGATGTCCACTGTGGCAATTGGCAACCGCCCTGGTAAGCTGCGTAGAATTGCAACATCAGCAACGCTTCCATTGTCGATTTATTCAGTCGTCGACGGTGTTGTGAATACGTTGTCGTATACTTCGAAAATGATCGTTCGACATCCAGTGAAGTAAGATTTGCAAATGTTAGATATTCCTTTTCATCTGGGCATTCTTGATTTTCAGTTATAGACCGAACCTTTTGTAAATCGGGATTTTTCGTTAAAATTGCACCAAATTTTTTAGCAACATCGACTCATATAGTGTTTGTCAAGTTTTCTAGAGCGGCTTGTAAATTGTTTATGCAATTTAATGCGTCTCGTGCAGATAAATGACTGTTTTCTAATTGCGCAATAGCTTGTGCAACTTCAGAATAGTTCATGGAAATTTCATCTATTTGTTGTTGAACGTCCGAATTGGAAAAAAGTTGCTGACTATCTCGAACTGCTGTAGAATCATTTGAATCAAGTTTCAAGATGACATTTTTCACTTGTGAAAAATATTTCTGATAGTAAGATACTGCCTGGAGCCATGTTCCCCATCGCGTTATTACAGGCTGAGGTGGTGGTGGTAATTTCGGACACAATTGTTTGAATACACGGATGTGTTTGGGAGGTTTGGTTAGATTGGTAGATGCTATTAACTTATCCACCATTGGATACTTCTTTCGAATGGTTTCTGCTACGAGATGACATGCGTGTATGAGGCATGTTATGTGAAGAAGAGTCGGAAAGCATATTTTCAACATCCTACCAACTCTCAGCGTTGTTGCGGCTCCGTCAGTAACGAACATTGTGACTTGGGTTCCTGTGATACAAAATTCTCTCAACGAATCGTTTATTATCTTGACAACGCTTTCTGCATTAGTTTTCTGAATCCTTTTACTGGATAACAACAATGAAGCTGGTGGACCATCTAGTTTTAAAGAACGCGCTACAACATGAATGACGCTGTGTTTCTGAGCATTAGTTGTTTCATCCACACATATGCAGATTTTCTTATTTCTCAACTCTTCTTTTATACATTCCTTTACTGTACCTTGCACAATAAATATACGGACTTCTATATTCTAATGCAGGGAAATGCCCGAGATATTTATTCACATTCGAAGGGAACATTACGCCCTTTGGGCGTGCCATCTCCGCGTGCAGCGTGCAACTTACTGTCGCTTTGAACTCTTTCGCGGTACTGTCGAGATCGACTACGAGTTGAAAATTACCCCTATCCACCCGCCTCTACCGCTACGCTATTGCCATCCGGTACCACCTTTTTAACAAACTCTAGTCATCAGTCATCAAAAAGAAGGATTATTCAAACTAATGATTCATGTTTTAGTAAATGTAAAATGTTTTTATTGGATACTAGAAGGCCTTTTGTATTTATAGTTATTAATTTCGAATGAATGGAGTTACTTGTCCATTGAACCTGGAAATCATAAGTAGGCACGATATTGTGTTGGAATAATCATTCGTGGCGTAAACATGAGCAGGTATACATCCGCCGTTAACACAAATTTAAATTTTACGTATAAAATAGTGTCATCTCAATTAGCTTGACATAGACAAGAATTAATCATTAACAAAGATTTTTCGTATTGTAAAAGCATTAATTGTTTTTGTCTGAGAATGAACCCACTTATAACGGAAATGAAAATTTGAAATACTAAAAAGTAATAAATGTAGTGACCCTCAATTGAGTTAAAAATTAACAACGAATTCTAAAATTAGTTAATAAAAACCATAACACAAAATGAAAGTTGAAATTCTGAACACGAGCGAACAAGGAAAAAACTAAGAACTGAAAAATTATTCAATTGACGCCAAAACTAAGGAAATTCTAGAGAGAATAAAAACAAATTCTAGAAATTATTTAATATTTTTTTTCAAAAGTGCTTCCACCTTCTACCTCACAGTGAAACCAGTCTATCATAAAACTCTTTACGTACATTAACAAGAGATAGGTGAAATACTGTTATAGAGTTGTATAATTTGCATTGGCAATTCTTCTAATGTTCGGGATCTTTCATGCTAATGTACATAGAGTTTCTGTCAAGTATGCCCAAAGAAGTAAGTCATTAGGTGCCAAGTCAGGAGATCTAGCCAATCAAGATATAGTGCTCCAAGCGCTAATGGTGCGTGGAAAATGCAAAGGAATGAATTCTCGAACAACTCTCGCATTATGAGCCGGACAGCTGAAACCAAATGTTAAAATTTCCAGCAACATTGCGCACTGCAGGAATAATATTATTTTGCAGCAGTTCTAAATATAACTGCGCAGATAATGTTCTGTTTAAAACAAATCGCTCTATAATACGATCTCCTAGGATTCCTGCCCAGACATTTAGTTTCTGAGGGCATTGCGTTGTGACATCCCTACTGAAATGTATGTATATTTTCTTGAGAACAATAGCGTACGATAGATTGAATGTGGCGTTTATGGAAGGACAATGTTGATTCATCTATAAATAAGATATTTTGTATTAAATTCTCAGCATTACATTTTTCCCTTCTTAGCTTCACAAAATTCGAGACGTTTAAAATGGAAATCCGGAAATATTTCCTGATTTTTTTAGTCTTTATATCACTTATATTTATTCCTTTTTTAATGTCCCTATCGTTTTTTGGAATATTTACTTATTCTGAAATTTGGCGGCTAAAGCATAGCTCATTCGCTTCTACAGGAGCACATACGCTGATATCTAAGGCGTCCCCCTTTTACCTTATTAATAACTGAATATTTATTGATTCAAAATTACTACATAATCACTTTGACATTGATAGTGTTCCACTTACAAATATTCAGTTTCGATGCAATTGCCAAAATACTGAACAAATCGTTCAAATCGTAATCGCTTATTTTGTTGGTTAGTTACGTTGCGGTTATGTAAACTAAAATATGTGTTGCTGTTCCTTTTAACATCTAATCACTTCATTTTCAGTTGAGCTGGTTCACTTTCTAATCACTTACAAATCATTTCAGTTTATAATCAATTAGTTATTTTGCCTCTAATATCGATCTAGTATCTGATAACAGAGAACTGAACAATCAAGAAACGAAAAGGCAAACGTCCAATGACTTCTTGCGTGCCTAATACCATTTAATGACACTCATTTTTTCTTTTTTACTATAAATAAATGACATGGTAAGTAAATGAAAGTTTACAATTTATCGAGTGATTGCTAACGTCAGAACTGACAGATTGAAGACACTTAATGCTACCACCCCCTTCTATCAATACGATCTGGCGTCACTATAATCAGTTGCCGTATATTCTAAGGTAAACAATATGTGCATAGAATTCTCCATAGCCAAACTGCGCTCTCTTCAACGTGTATATGAATAACTTACAAGATTATGTCATTATAATGGGTATATTTAGATGAAACGAATCTGTGTTACAGGTTTTGGCAGAATGGTTAGAAAAGAAGTACAATATATTAAAAACAAAGGAAATTTTAAAAAATAATGCAAATATTTTATCTGTAAGGTTCATAGTTCTTCACGTAGGCATAAGACATGGTTCATAGAAGGTCCATCACCAGTGGCGGTTTTTCCATTGGTGAAATTGGGCAATGATTGCTCAACAAAATTACATTAAATAACGTTACTAAGATTGTATACATGCGTAACATAAAAATATGTCTCTGAAATTTTTCTACTAATTATTTTCAGAAATATTAAGTTCTTTTTCCAGAACGCGTCGCGTAGTATAATAATCACTCACAGCCTCTAGCCCATCTCTAGCCGGTGCAACTTCGAGAATGTACTCGAACGAGGCCTGGCCAAGTATCCGCGAATTGTTGTGTTAGAAAGAGAAGGAAATCGGATGCATGAAACAGACAACAATGTATTTGAAAATGTGTGATTTTAGTATTGACATGTACAGTGCTCTCGCCTCGTGTTGATAGCGTTATCCGTCAGATGAGGCCCGATTAGCTTTGTTTTCTTAAGTATATCAGTTAGGTAGTGGTTCTACGATAAGTCGCGGGTAAAACCGATAAAATTGAGTTTTGTTAGGTGGAGTTTATTAAGGGAAGTTATAATTTGAAAAAGCGTTTATTAATTAAGAACAATTTTTCAATTTTTCTCATTTTTACATAATTTTTCGCATTTTGATTACAATATTCTCGCTTTATCTTTCAGCTAGGTACAATGACTATTAGCCTGAAGATGATCCCTTTTGGAGTCGAAATCGATCGCTAGTGTAAAAATTAGCTCGTGGTATTAAAATACAGCCTGTATTTTTCTCGACCTATTTATCCCAACCACTAAGATAGCTAGGTATAGAGAATATTGAAGAAAATATACAGGGTGTTGCAATTAAAAAACAACATTTATATCGTTTGTAGCGGAAACTGTAATCACCCTGTATACTCGAGCATAAGTTTATGTTGTGCGGAATTTATCTCCGAATATTTCTTTGAACTTTCTTTTTAAATTGCTCAGGAAAGGAATTACCTCCCCACGCACTAGGTGAGGATAATGTATAAGTACCGGAATTGAATTCGTAGTAGTATAATTCACTGATAAGTTACAACAACGTAACACTTACCGCGCGATCATCTTCAATCCGCTGTTCTTCTTCTTTTTCTTCGACATAATCTTTCCACCTTTTCAATTTTCGTTGTTTGGCACTGTCTTCTGCGTTTTTCAATTGTTTGTAATATTCAGACCTATCGGCTGTAGGATGTACAGTCGCAAATCCTTCTGCCACGAGCGCTACCTATAAGATGTATTCCTTTTTTTATATTTTGTCCGTAAATATTTATTCCATTGCTATAAGATTATAATAGCATAAAACAAAAGAAGTTCTTTCTTTATATATCTTCTTATTCTGAGTAATAACGATAAAGGATAGATAAATTTATATATCGCACAGTTGCATATTTTTAAAAAGGGAGGGCTGAGGGGCAGTATGTATAGCAAAATCAAGTTTTTGGGCTATTTTTATAGTCACTAATATTAAACTATGAAACTATCGTCAAAAAAAGTAATGCAAAATAATTTCACAAGAGCATATAGCTCACTAAATTTTCGTAAAATATGCGTTACATACTTCCATTTCCTAAGATAGAATCTGTTTTTACAGAAACAAAGTGATACTCACCGATAAATTACTGTTATCTACCCACAAATATCCAATAAAGTTTCCTGCTTTGTCAACAGATTCTATTTGAACAGTTACTTCTTTTTGCATACAACGATCCTTTGTATAAGCCAGGGCTTCTTCTCCATAAGGTTCCGCTTCTGCCGCGGGTACACTTCCAATTGCAGGCCGGGCACCGCGCGGACAAGTTATACCACCAAGTAAAAATGTACACAAGCAATGTTCTTTCGGAATAAATAATCTTAATCGAGATCCACTAGCAACAAATTCCACTATAGCATCAACACGATTAGCACGTTGGAATGAAGGCAAATATTGCTTTGATTTAACAGCATCCTGAAACAAAAATCAGAACCAAGTTCTATTAATAATAATGATATTCTTTATTTGCCCAACAGTACAAACTAATTACGGATATCATATTATATCTAGGTGCAATAAAAAATGAGTTGCATATTGTTATTATTTAATGCAAACATAATGAGACAGAACATGGAGATTAAACGAGTACTATTAAAGATAAAAAGATTATACTCGTTGGAAACTTACAATTTCAATAACCCTGTGGGTGGGAATATCCTTCTTGGCATGGACACCTTTCTGCGATTTGCTCGCTTTATTTTCGGCAGCTAATAAATCGTCGTAATGAGAACTTCTATGATCATCGTCCTGTCTGTATCTAACAACTGTGGCTAATCCTTTCGAAACTAATGCTTCTGCGACATTGACACCGCCAATGGAAACCGTTGCACATGTTTTTTCCGGGAAATTATCTCTAGCTTCTTGAATATAATCAACGACAACATGGACCTTCTTATCGATTAGTTTTTTTCTTAAAAATTCCCGGGCTTCGAACATCCAAGGAATATCATATAAAGGACGGAATCCTTTTGGTCTTGGTGTGGGTTTACCTTCATCATCCGCGCTGTTAGTGAAAAGTGAGGTATAAATAAACCATGTTTTGTAATGAATAATTCATGTAAAATCATAATATAAAACACAATTCAGATTTCAAATTATCGCTTATTGTTATAGAAAAATATATTTACATTTAAGAGTGACACAAAACAAGGTGGGGAAATTTATAGGACTGAAAAGTGTGCTACATAGGTTTTTACAGTTAAGTAGCGTTCACATATGGCAGCGCGAAGTTAAGGTATGAATTAAGAAAGTTCGTACAATGCAATTAAATACGACCGTTCACACAACGGTGTAAGGCAGAATTAATAATTGATGAAGGGCAAAACTACACAAAATTATGACACTACGACGGCCTTGTATTAATGCAACCGACCAATCATAGTGCAAGTGGCAGTAAACGATAGCTAATTCATGTCAGTTTATCAAGTTCGTGTCAATTTCTATGCGTACTTTTGAGGTTGATATTCTCTTGATTAATTTTGAATTTTTAATTTTTCTGTAATAAAGCAGTACCTATATCGGATACAAGTGGATTCCGAAACTAGAATGGTCACAAAAGCTCATCCAGAAGATTTAAAGATATTTGATGTAATTATATATATATTTATAATAATCTGGCTACAAGTGACGTGGGATTGTAAATCAGCAAAACCTTGGGCTCAAATTCACCTAAGAAATGTAAGCTCAAAATAGCTCTAAAAACCGAAGCTTCAGAAGACTCCAACAGGTGTTCCTGCTAAGTTAAACATTTTATTCAGCTATGTGACATTATCTCCTGAATTAGTGAATTAGCATTGACTGTAAAGTTTCACGCAGAACACAAAGATGGTTAGGTATTTGTTTTAAATCTTCATTTCTTGGGACCAAAAATATATGAATACGCAAGCAAAAAACTACATTTACCAAGTATCAGGATATTAAGACGAATGATTGTTTCAGATAGCATATACAACTTTATATATTCATCTATATAAAGAGGAAGCTTGAGCATGTATATTGTGTGTTGTTGAAGTGCGGCTAATTTGTCTTGCATAAAGATGGAATTGTAATATTGACATTTAAAATTTTCCGTGATGGTTTTTGTAAAAAACATACATATAAATTGGAAACAATCTGAATGGAATATGTTTCGAAACATAACGCTTGCTCTGGAAAAAGATTGAAGGTGTTATACAATACAATTAATGCCTTATATGGCATTAATATATGTCAGAATATAATATTAATATTTATTAAAATTCTTCATAATAAAGAGTTAACATTCCAAAACAGAAGGAAGCGAAGATTCCTTCTTTAAGACATTTGCAATTTTTAATTTGTTTCAAATATAGTGTGTCCCCGGATGGACTGAACAAAAGGGAAAAAAAATTATTTGTAACTTAACGCAAAAATGTAATTCTTTATAAAATTTTTTGCTTGTCTCAAAACCACCAATTCTGAAACAAAAATCAGAATATTCTTTTTAGCAGCTGAGAAAATTACAAAAACACAAAAATTTAAGCAAAAAAGTTTCTAAGTTTCATGTTTTTGATTAAATCAGATTAGCCTGTTATCTTCCATGATAACCTAATAAGTAAATCAAGTTACGTGTTATTTGTCAATGTCATTACGTGTTGGTAAGAAGTTATCCGCAAGAACATTTTGGAAACAGATGGACAGGTCGTTACGGACCCGTCAATTAGATGGCTCGTTCCCCTGATTTAAGCCCATTGGATTTCTTTTTATGGGGATATGTTAAACAGCATGTTTATAATACTAATTTGGATAACAATATCGAAATTTTAAAACAAAAAATTACGGAAGCGGTACATTCTGTCAATAAAGGTATGATCCACAATGTTCCCCAAGAATTTGGGCGTAGAGCTGAGAAGTATGTAGAGGTTGGAGGATACCACGTTGAATAAAATAAAATGTTTTTCTTTAGCTCAAGTGTATTTTTGTAATTTTCTCGGCTGCTAAAAAGAACATTCTGATTTTTATTTCAGAGTTGGTGGTTTTGAGACAAGCAAATTTTTTTATAAAGAATGATATTTTTGCGTTAAGTTACAAATAAAAAATTTTTCCCTCTTGTTCAGTCCATCCGGGGACACACTGTATATAGTATTATTTTCTTTTTTGCAAACAAATATAATATATATTTGGTTATCTAGTGTATAATAATTCCAAACATATTTGTGCATGATAACAGCCTTAGTATGTAGGTACGTACATTATGCATTTTACAAAGGAAGTATCAAGGTATACGGAGATGTAAGAATTAAATTTAGAAGCAGTGTGTAGAGCGCGGATCGACGACCGCCTCTATCGCCGACGCTTGAGACAGAGTGGGGCACGATACATTCGTCCAACCGCGGCATGCATAGGCATTAGCGAAAGCGGTACACAGTTGGACGATACTACTTCTGTATGTTTGTCTGACTGCAGACACTCAATCTAAATGTAAAATATCAGCGGCGACACAATTTTAAGAATTACGACGGAATATTGCAAATAATTTCGCGCTAATCCTAATGTTAATTTTGCGCTATCCTATGTGAACGCACCTTTACTCCGTTTACTTCATAGCAACTAGCATACGATACAATATTATTTTTAAACGATGTTAAATAAGACATAGAAGACTTACCGTGTAGCTTCCTTAGGCGGGCGTATACTCGATAAAAATATTTTTTTCACTTGCCCACTCGGAAGTTTAACGTGTAAAGCATCGCCATTAATAACTTCAATAACAGTACCTATAAATTCTTTCTCTTTTCCCGTTATTTGAGGAGCATTAGATTGCCAATCTTTCCATAAACGCAATCTACTTTCTTTCGCTTTACGTTCAGCAGCTCTTAATCTATCAGCACCTGATTTCATAAATGCTATGGACCAATCAACGCAGCGAGCTAAGCCTTCCTTTAATAATATTTCGGCAATGTTGCCCTTTGGATGAAGAATAGTACCAACAAAGTTATTATTATTTACAGACTCTAATATTATTTCGACGTCGCGTTGCAAGAGACGTATTTCTACGAAATAACGAGCTTCGTCAGCAAACGGAAGCTTCTCATTCGGGTCAGGTCTTCCTTTGTCATCCAACTTAAAACCGTTGCATCTAATTCCTGATATCATTAAGGTTATGTGGTAAAAATCAGGCAAGAGAAATGCACGTACAGTTGATCCGTCCCGAACATGTTCAATTACAGCTGTTATAGGTCTTCCCCCTTGCTTATCCACGAAGGTTCGCATATTATCGATTGACCACTTTATATCACGAACATGTTCCTAAAAAGGTAAATGAACTATTGTATATATTATGCATATTTCAACCACAAATCCGATACATGAATTTTCCTTTTTAATATAATTTCTATTTTATATATTACGTTACAAGAGAAACGTATTGCAGGCTTTTCTCGCTTTACACGATTTCACCATGCTATGGGGCGTTCCACATAAAGAATTAAGCAGATTCATATCTTGGCTAACAGTTCCACTCCAATTTCCAGAGAAACGACGTAATTTATAAATTGATATCAAATTTCCCGTTGGTTTTTGATTGTCAAATCTGCGTCTTATTTTATCATGAAACAGTGTAAACTGAAATTCATAATTTTATAAATACTCAAAGATATGTAGTTGATGATAGGTCTGCTGCTTATGTTCACGAGTGGCACGACAGCGACTTCAATGTCGAACCACAAGTAGATTACATTTAGTATGGGGCTCCGATAAACGCCTGGCGTATTCGTAACTCCAGAATTTCCTGCAGGATTGCGTTTCAAAGGCACCTCACGGATGTATTATGTAATGAAATAAAATATCACATTGTCAATACGGAATAATAAATATTATAGGTACTTCGTTTTACTTCTTTGCTTCAAATTAACGTATTTTTATCTACGAAACGTTGAAAGTTCCACTATAATGTATTGAAAATGAAAACGATGTTTTAAAAACTAATGAAAATTTATTATTTCAAGATATTCATTTGAATAGACCGCCATTGATTTCATAGTTTCACTACGAAATCCAACACCCTACGCTCACCATTGTGAGATAAGAATCAAAATCAGGTGCTCAAAACCCATTACATTGACCATTCACAAAATTCGGCGGGCTACTTAGAACCTGAAATGCATGAGAATTATTGAATCTGTGGATTTCATATTAACACAAATGAATATTTGTAACCAGGGGGGTTATTCTGTAAGAATCGAGTGTTGTTTTTTACAGTGTCGTGTCGAAACGTCAAATTTTCAATAGTACTTTTCTGATTCTATTATTTTGCTACAGTGCACATGTTAATGGTGTCGTGTCACTTGAGCTGCAATTATTTTCGACATGTTCCAAGGTGTTGCTTTAGAAAAGTGATATCGGTTTTGCTGTTTCGTATTCAATCGTATTTGCGTCATTTGTGTACATTGTACTCAAGGTCATCAACACCCGACTGCGCCCGATAATACGACATAAACATCACAACACAACACTATCCTGTAAAATGTGAGATTGATGTCACAAATTTTGTTTTAGAGCGACAGTGCACAAGCGACGCGACAGCGCATGTGAGACAATCGAAAATACCTCGATTCTTACAGAATAACACCCCAGTGCTCAATTTGCACATACTTTTCTGATGAAAACTAGACCTTCAATGAATCTTCCTAAATATTTTCCGGTATATAAAAGCGATCCGATAAGCATGTGGAACTCAGGCACCTACTTTGTTATTTTAAACAGAATGCCCTGTGTATTATTACATTTCTAGTTTCCCCTTCTAGAAATGAACCAATATAATATGGATCTTATGTCTATTTAAGGAGGAGGAATTTGTTGATGAGCTTGAAAAGACGGATATGGCCGTACTGGGCATAACGGAAACGAAGAGAAAAAGAAAGGGCTGTATACATTTGAAAAATAGACACTATCTGATTTATGGTGAAGCTGATAAGGCGGAAACAGAATATGACATTGTGCTGAACACAAAATATGCAAATAATTGTAAATGTAATAATAATAATAATCGTAAGCGCCGCCATGGGTTAGTAAGTAGATAATACAGAAATGTTTAACCATGAAAACCATAAGAAACATGAAATGCAAAAAAATAACTGTATCATTCATGAAATAACGTCCTTTTGATTGCTACTATGTAATTGAAAAGTATACATACATACGTATATAACGACTATTGAAAGAGAACATCTTCGCTTATTAAACAAAAAATCAAGAAAGCAACTTTCGAACCCCTTTCGAAATAGTATTATTGCCGAATCCACAGTAATAGCATCACAAAAAAACAGTTGCCATAATCCGATTTCAACTATTAATTCTAAAATCAACAATTCTATTTCAATCTTATGCATAATCTAAGACATTTTTAGTTTTTATGAATCGTATGTGAAGTTTATGTACCCAGAACATGACTCATGTAACAAAATGAATGAAAACCACTGACAAATGTTTTATAACTATAAGCTTTTATCAAGGAGTACATGCTAGCAATGTATGCGATAATAATATAGAAGAACTCGGTTATAGCGTGGTCGAATATAACGTATTTTTTGGCAATTTCTAGCGTTATTAAACTGGGTTATAATGTCCTCTTTTATATTTGAAACATCTATTTTTTGTAATATCTGGTAATTGTTAGTAAAATGTTATTGTTGTAAAATGTGTGTTATTGTTAGTAAAATGTAACATCAGACTCACAATACTCGATAGCTAAAATCAGGAATAAAATCTATTATAAACACTTGTGAGCAACATGAATCATCAAATGTATTCTTCACCTCTCGTTTACATCGCGAACAACGACACTCTATTAAGCCTGTTTTACACGCCACGATTCATTGGCCATTTAATTTAACAAGTTCATGACCAAGAAATCGGTGGAAATTAGCTGTTTTACATGTTACAAAAACTTGAACAATTTTTTCATGATCGCGAATATTTGTTTAGCTTCGTTAATAGTTAAACGGGGGAATTATTAAATAGAAAACTTTCGTCTGCATATAAAAATAGATGGGTAATCTACTTTCGTCGAATGTTTTGGCAGTTTTGATAGAGCTACATTACATTATAATCGTCATAAATTTTCGAAATTTATCTCACTATACTTTAAAAACACTATACAGAATTCGTAGGTACTTTTCTGTTACTGGATCGGTATCAAAACTGTAGTGGGAAAAATCCTAGGAAAATCGTGGCCAAAAAAAAAAGCATGTTCTATTTAATTCAATTAAACGTTCGATAAATTGTTCAAGAAATCGTTCCGATTTCCGCTGTTTTACAAGGTACGATAAAATGGAAGATCAACTTGTTCAATTAATCGGTCAATAAATAGCGGCGTGTAAAACAGGCTTTATAACGTGAAAAAGTCGTCGGCACCAACGATGAAGCTACAAGCAAATTCTACTGTATATGCACAACGCGTTACGTTGACAAATTTTTTATACGAACACAGTTTGATAAAATTTATATTATTTAAGAAAATTTGACGTTTTTAATATTTCTACAACGTAAGAATTTATGTACCACAAACAAACATTTTTACCAGTGTACTTTATCCCATATGCTATTATGTATGTGATTTTATTTTGTTCAGTTATATGTTAAATATCTACAATTCAAAATTCCACGTAACTATAGGAGAATAATTAGCGTAACCTAATAGATATACAAATATTTACATATAATGAAAAATACGAAATATTAGCATGTGTGAAGTAACAACATGTGAATTAAACAAGATAGCTTAACTAATTAACAGATTTAATAGAATTTTAGTAAATTGCAATCAAGACAAAACCAAATTGGAAATAAATATACAACTTGCACATTATTATTCTTTATAAAAAATTCTGCTTTCCTCGTCCAAAAACATAATTTAGATTTGACTGCAGACATACACCTACTTATAAATTCAATACTATTACAGCTGATACTTTTATTTTTCAATTAACCAACTATCACTCTTTGAAATAAACAAGTAAATAGGTACTATTGGCTATTTTACGCTTAGATTTATAATAACACTTGGATCATAACATTTAAACATTTAAACAATCAGGTGCACAAGTGGGCACTCGGTATAAGTGTCTAGAGATACTAACAATTTATCTTATTAAAATAAAGTATGTAGTAGACTTTGCTTTGTACTTTCATTAAATTAGTTTTACGCTGTGTCAAATACTTAAAATTTAAGTTCCAAAATGCTCACTAAAGAAGAACGTATCTGTTTCAATGCTATGGTATTAAACAAGTTTCACACAGATATGCAAAACATGATTTATTTACTCAAAGCTTTCCAATACACCTGTATCACACGTAGCTTTACGTAAACTTTTAAATAAGTTAGACGAAACTGGATCAGTAATGGATTTAAAAAAGAACGTAAGAAGTATGACGAAAATGACGCTGCGACGTTATTAGCAATGAATTCGGTGGAGAAAAATCCGAGGTTGTCCTTGAGCAAACGCTCGTAGGAACTAAACGTTTCTAAAAGTTTGTTACAAAAAATTTATAAAGATAATAAAATCCTGCTTTATACCCATAATAACCAATACTTTTAAAGATGGAGGTGATGTAAAAATGTTAGACCTTTCTTTATGAGTTGGAGAGAATTTCGTTGAAGATAGAACCTTTCATAGAAAATTTTCTTTACTGAGGAAGCAACATTTTCAACTAACGGTCACGTTTCTTCTCAGAACACAAGACATTGGGCTGCAGCGATTCTACAATTTAATATTTGATCAAGAAGCCAACATTATAAAAAAGGAGACGTATGATGTGGTATTTTCAATGGTGATATTATTGGTCCATACTTTCTAGAACATAATTTTACTCAACACATTTATTTGGATTTGATAGCAACGTTTGCGTTACCTATAATAACAACACTAACCCTGACATACGAAGACACATTTATTGGCAACAAGATGGATCTTTGGCTCATTCAACTGTATTGATAAAAAATTTTAGAACATATCCGATCAGTTAAAACAGGCAATAAGGGATGCGGTGAATGAGATTAATGTGCATGCTACGATACACAAAGTTTACAATGAATTTATTAAAAGAGTTGAAAAATGTGTACAGGCTGGAGGTAGCTATATTGAATAGTGATTGTTAGATTTGTTTTAGTTAAGAATTAATACTTATTTACTTGTTTGTTATTTAATTGAAAAATAAATGCATCAGCTGCAATAACTGAATTTATAAGTAAGTGTATGTCTGTAGTGAAATCTAAATATGTTTTTTGACATTTTGAGGAAAGCAGAATTTTTTATAAAGAATATTTTTTTTCAGTAAAACGCATATTAAAAAAGTGTTTCCTCTTTGTAACACCCTGTATAGTTATTAATATATAAATTTGCAAATTCTTCATAGATAAGTACTTACTGATAGATTACCTCCCCATCTTCCTTTTCCTTGAGCTTTAGCGACATTTTCTCGCTCACACAATTCTTCAAGTTCTGGTGTCATTCGAACAACATCTCTTCTTACAGTTACTAATCCTTCCGAAACCAAGGTTTTGGTTATATTTTCTGCAGTGTTAAAATCTGTAAAGGAAAGGTGTAAATAATATACAGATGAACAACAAGATATGCATATTTACCCTTTCCCAAATAAACAACTCCATATTCACGTGTAGCATTTGGTGGTTTCTCTGCAGTAAACCATACTTCTTCACCAACCAACTTCTTTCGTAGAAACTCCCTTGCTTCCCAAGCATAAGGCTCATCTTTAGTTACTTCTGAACTAAAATAATAATAAAAAACTATAATAGTATGACAAATCATACAGATACTACTATATTTACGTTTCTGTAGCGCGACGAGCGAGCTTAGGAGCAATAATATTTGAAAAGTTCAATTGCTTTTCAGGAGGCGGAGCACCAACTGATCCTCGTATTATAATCGAGTCCCCGGAGAGGACCTACAAAACACGTTGTATTGACAAATATGCCAACTCATACAATAGGTTATGTGTCAACAACATGTAAAAATTAAAGAAGCTATATGAATTTTGACATAAACTATATAATAACTTTGCAATTACAGTTAAATTATTACTTCACATATAAATTTTCATTAATCAATTTGAAAATAATGTCCCATATGTGGTTAATCATGCCAACCAAGCAGCCTAGATTTGTCAATTACAGTAAATTAAAACCATAAAGGGCATATTAATAAAGAAGAACGTAAGGAAATCACAAATTGATTTAATGAAAAATGATTTGAAACTTACTTGTTTGACTATTCCACGTTTTGGTTGAATTTGCTGGGTCGTCATCGTGAATGGGCCATGCACTTTACGTGAAAGACCGACTCGTCAGTTGCAGTCACGTGACTTAGAGAAAGCGTTACACTTTCATCTATTGCCAAATTGACGTATACGTTGTCGTTTCGTTTAAAAAGTATTAAAAAATCAATATTCTATGTTAATGCCAGCTATCTTAATTAATTTTTGTATAAATAGTAATTGTGATGTGGCGTTTGAAGTTTACACATGCTGCCATCTTTACGCCAATTAGTAAAGCAGCAATTTACCTGTCAAGCTGTCAAATATAACATACAATTTTCAATTCTTGCCACATTTGTGTATTTTGTTACATGGTTATACGACTGCGTAAACTTACATATATGTATATTTTCCTTTTTGCTTAGGTACATCAAATATTCTGTCTATTGTTAATTTTCTGCCTACCCACTTTTTTCCTATTAGAACAGAGTAAAATAAAAAAAGAACAATTGGCTGCAGTCGGATGTTGAATAATAGTTCAATTCTCTTTCTAGTGAGTTGATTTGTAACCCATAACTATTGATTATTATTTTAGGCCACCTGTTAAATGTTGACTGCAGATAAATAAATAATTAGTCTTTTAACTTGTGTACGTGTCCCAGCCACAATTTTGTCTATATAATTTATCCTTCAATTTAAATGAACAGAGTTAAAACATTATTGTTACTTGGATGTAGTTAGCACAGTTATATATTTTAATTTTAATATTTGACACTATCTCCAACTGCTTATATATAATTCTGGCCTGATAATGTGGTAGCAAAACACGAAACTAGTCACCTAATAGCATTAATAGAATTTTGTGGGACTAGAACCGTTGTTTTCATTACCATCTTTGCATACTTCATCTCACACAGAGTCACTATGGATTATTCAAATAAATATTAAATTACTTCTTTTACATATATGTACAAATAATATAAAGTTAAGGAAACATCAAAACGTTTCATAATACCTACACTATAAATTATACAAATAGGTGAACAAAATTTGAATATCTTGATAGAGTAATACTGGTGTTTTCCTGTACTTTTAATGCTAGTTGCACGAAAATTGTTTCAATATTATATTCACTGTACCAAATATGTGCTTGCACCTGATTGGTGATGTTTTTCCTGGCTCAGAGTATCAAAAAGCTAAAAGCCTGGTACACACTATTATCAGGCTGGGCCTTATCCCATTGTGAACTGGAAATAGCAACGACAGCGCAGCAACACCATAGATGTCTGTTTATTGTGATATATTCAGAATAAAATAGGTCATATCCACCCACATGTAAAGATTTGCTTGCTGCAACGCATAAGCACACCAGATATGCATCCTGTTACAGACCTATGCAGTTCAGCATTTTAAAACATACCGGTTGTCTACCAAATCCAATGTAATAGCTACAGACATATGCAAGAGATATGTATACCTTCTTAGGTGTACATGTGATAGATAGTGCCACCTAACATCTTCACCATATTTTCTGTTAAATACATTGCTATTAAATTAGTTTTGGTGGACAATCAGTACATTTCATGGAATCAGAATGTAGAACCCTTGAGACAAATACAATTGTCAGAAAATCTGGGCAAATCCTTACTGCCCACATCTTCCCAACAGCAATCTACTGTGTAGAATTTTGAATTCAAACCATCATAACAAAAATCTATCTTTTCGTTTTAAGAAAGCTATAAAATAGAAGTTACAAGTTTTTAATGCTTAAAACATAGCAACTAGGACCAATACTTTTAGAAACAAAATATAATATACACATATAGAAATGAAATAACACAAAATAAAAGATAAGTAAAAATATTTTATTTTTATAAATCTACGTATCAGTATTATTATCTTCAGCTATCATTTGTTCAATTAACTTTTTTCTTTCCTCCGCTTGCCTCATTTTCATTAATACTATACTTTCATAATCTGTATCTTTTATAGTTGAACTTGCCGGTCTATTACATGCAGGTTTATTCAACCATTCCAATTGAAGTGGATTTGTAGCTAATCCTTTCTCTAACTCTACTGACATTTCCTTAAATAAACACAAATGAACTATACAAACAGCTGCCTCATACATATAACTTACTGCTCCTCTTCTACTATTAAATTCAACTAAAGCACTTCCGTTCTTTTTAGACGAAACAATTAATACACTAATGTCACCATACTATAAACATAAATTGTGTATATAATATAGTGATTCATTATTATTATTCCAACCTTTGATAAAAATTTATGTAATAATTCTTGATTGTAGCCACCATTGCATGGGTCATTCTTTTCCGCTTTCCATCTAATCCTTATTCTGTGTTCACTACTGTTCCATGTATCTTCCATTTTATTTTTTTCCCTTCGAATTTGTCTAGTGATACTTTCAATTTCTTCTTCAACTTGTTTTGAACCTTCTTTTCTTAACCGTTCTATTTCCTCCTAATAAATATGACAAAGTATAACATTAAAAAAAACATTATGCTTATCCACATACCTTTAAAACTTCCTCAGCGCTTTTTTGTTTGTCAAATTTTGCAGAATTTTTTTCACGGGCTTCAAGATCTTCCTTAAGCCGCTGTCTTTTGCTATCTAATGCTCGATGACGAAGCGCTGCTTCCTTTCTTGCTTTCAGTACCTTATCATAAGCCTTTCTTGCAGATTCATCAGTTAATATTTCTAGTATTTTTGAAAGCTTATGAAATTCAATGCTCGCATTAGGGTTATCTGGATTTTTATCGGGATGCAGTTTCAAAGCCTTTTTACGATATGCTTTTTTGATCTACAAAAAAAATACTTCATAAGGAATTGCCAAAATATTTCAGGAGTTAAAATGAGTACATACATCATGTATTGAACTACTAGCATCAACTTCAAGAATTTCATACAAATCTTCATCTTCGATTTTGAGATCAGCAGACATAGTTTCTGTAGTGTTTTGGTATTAAGCCTTAGAATACAATACTATTTTTTTAATTTAAAGAGCAAATTCAAAACAGTGGTAAATGACAGTATAGATAACAGCAGATTGGCAGATGACAGGTAACGGTGGATAAAGTAGGTTTCCGGTTTGCTTTAGTTTTATTTTAGCTTTTGTTCTCTTTTGTCACTTTGGGTTTGCTTTTGTTTTCTAATTGCTCGAATTCTTAATCGAACATTTCTTCGTACAATTTTAAAACGCAGCTCGCCTTATAAATAACACCCGAACTGTTGGATCAAACGTTCGAGCAATTAAAGCACGGCCTTTGTATTACAGCTCTCGTATGCATTTATTTATACCCAATAGTTTCAAAATGGTCTGCTGTAGTTGAACAAATGCACCTTTCGTATGACAAAAGCTGCTTTAGATTTGTTTTATTAATTGTACCGTATCGTTCCTCAAAGTACTGTACTGAACGGTACTGACAGTGAGCTAAATGGAACATGCATTTTTTGCACTGGACATAAATATAACCATTCTAACCTAACTTTATATATTGAGAAATGTAAACAAAAAGAAATTCGCCGAAATATGTCCAGTATGTAATGTAAATCAAATTTCGAATTATGAACACAGATGTAACCCTAAACTTAACCTCAGTGTGTGTAATAATGTGGAGAATATTAATATGTTTTGCGCATGCGTCAACAGAACAATACGGAGCGTATCAAATATTCGGTAGGGACACGAAAGGAAAGAGGATTTCAAAAAAGGTACGGGTAGGAACTATCCGTTCTTTTCAAATGGAACACGCATATTTGAAATTTGTACCGTATAAACGGTTTCGTACAGTACTTTGAGTCAAATAGAAAGCAGCTAAATATAAACGATGGATATGTCTTCACTAATACAAAACTCTCGTGGTTTGGGGACTGAAATGGAGACGTAAAGGGGTGCGTTTGACAGCTATTGACTCGATCAGCTGATTCCCTACCCTCTTAAGGGTGTGTTTATTGTGTAGCTATAGCTGCTTTTGATCTGTTTTATTAACTGTACCGTATCGTTCCTCAAAGTACTGTACTGAACGGTACTGACAGTGAGCTAAATGGAACATGCATTTTTTGCACTGGACATAAATATAACCATTCTAACCTAACTTTATATATTGAGAAATGTAAACAAAAAGAAATTCGCCGAAATAAGTCCAGTATGTAATGTAAATCAAATTTCGAATTATGAACACAGAAGTAACCCTAAACCTAACCTCGGTGAGTGTAATAATGTGGAGAATATCAATAAACCTATATTTTGCGCATGCGTCAACAGAACAATACGGAATGTACCAAATATTCGGTAGGGACACGAAGGGAAAGGGGATTTCAAAAAAAGTACTGGTATATATTAACTTATCCGTTCTTTTCAAATGGAACACGCATATTTGAAATTTGTACCGTACGAACGGTTCAGTACAGCACTTTGGATCAAATCAGATCAAATAGGAAGCAGCTTTTTTGATAGACGTTATTCGTACCATTCGTGATTGGTACTATATTCACACATGATTGGTACCAAAGACTCCAATAAAATTGTCAAATGTTCTCTGATGTACTCGTTGCATGGTCATTGTCATTACCTTTGCTTTAGCATTATGCGTAAACTTGGTAAATTGGTTAGTTTAGTCATTCATGCAGTTTAACTAGGTAAAATCTTTTGAGATACAACTATTTTACTCATAGAATTTTTTAATTGCGAGTGTTCATTTATTTCTACATTACCTGTAAAACTTAACTCCAGAACGTTAATAGTTGTTAAATGGCTTTTAATTTCCTTCATAGGTTTCCTCTATGAACATTTACATTGCAGGAACCAAGTCTCTCAAAATGTGTGACGAATTAGAACATTGTGAACTAGGTACAAAAGAATATTGGGACAATCAGTATAAAGAAGAAATGAAAAATTACAATAACCATGGTGATGTAGGTGAAATTTGGTTTGGTGAAGATATTGTTGATAGAATAATTAGATGGATGAATAAAGAAAATATTGATAAATCAAGTAAAATATTAGATATTGGTTGCGGAAATGGTATGTTATTAATAGAATTATATAATGAAGGTTTTAACAATATGGTAGGCGCAGACTATTCAGAAAATGCAGTTATGTTGGCCAGAAATATTGCTTTAAAATTACAATGCAATATTGAGTTTGAGGTGTGTAATGTTCTTAATGAAAACATAAATCTATGTGATTTTGATATTGTATTAGATAAAGGCACATATGATGCAGTTAGTTTAAGTATTGATGCAAAAGAAAATAGGAATAAATATATTCAAAATATGCAGAAGATACTAAAACCATCAGGGATGCTGATTATAACATCTTGTAATTGGACGAAAGAGGAGTTAATAAAACAATTCGAAAATTGTTTTAAGTTAAGTGAACCTATTCCCACTCCCGAATTTAAATTTGGAGGGAAAATTGGAAATGTAGTTACTTCAGTGGTATTTATTCGGGAATAATAAACTTTTATAACATAAAATCAATTTTATTTGTATCCTATTTATAAAGAAATTAATATCAGTTGTAAGTATAGCAAGTGACATAAAATACAGATTAATTTACATAGAATGTCTTACCACGAACCACTACAGTAAACCTTCATTACAGCGAACAGGTACGGGGAAAGGATAATGTTTGTTATATCGAGGTGTTCTTATAAATGAACTTTCATTAGTGCGAATTAGTTCGTTATAAAGAATAATAGCATCTATGTATGTGCATACATAATAAGAATATTTCAAGTGTTTATTATTAAAAATGTATTACATACTATATGAAATTTCATTGCATATTATATATTCTAAAGTAATACTATAGCAATAACTAATACATAACTATATTTTTTTTAAATAACATTGCCAATTTTATCTTTATTTTTTATTATGGTAAATAATCATTTCAGAATGTTAAATTTTTCTGCGATCTTAGCCTTGGACATTTGTTTTTTTCTACCTTTAGACCAATTGATTTCAAATTTTTATGAGGCGTAGAGCTCTTTCAATGAAATTGTTGTATAATTTAAAAAATTACAAACTATTAACCATTAACCTACTATGATCAAAAATTAGATGCGAAAAATCGAAAAAACGTAGGCCTTGTTTAATCATAAAAGCAGTTGTGAAAATCGTTTCAGGACTACCTGCAAACTCTAAAATCAAATTTTGGCAAAAAAATTTTGGGTAGCATTTGTTTTATACAAAATTAGTTACATTCAAATTATTTGGTTTTTGCGTTTTATTTTACACATTGGTACGGTGGTTTTGTCTAAAAGCTATTATTGATGTTGCTCGAACACATAGCTCTTTAATACGATTACAAAGATTCACTTTTATAAGAAAGTTCACTACAGTACTAAAAAAAACTAGAATAACACTGACATTATTTGAGCAGCTATTTGTCTGCAATACTAAAGTTAGAATGAAATTATCTTTTTACTTTTTATTACCGATTACAATGCGGTGTTCTTATCAAATAATTAACATGTCAATATACAAAACTAGATTTTACCAACTTCCATCAAACTTCCTTGTTGTTTAATACATTTTTCAATCTGCTTTCTGTTATTTGCATAATTGCAGCTTAATAAATAAGATAATGTTATGATAATGTAACATTGTAAACCAATGTAAGTATGCATAAACTTCAATTTTAAATTGTTACAGTAGATCTATTTAGGTCGCAAGCTAAATATAAATCATTATCATTGCTCGAGTAGATATAATAAATAAGGTTCGACAAACGAGTGCAACGTCGGCGTATCGCGCAAAAGTATGTACGTGAGATACAGTATTATTAAAAAATAATATGTTCTTACCTTTTATTGACGTCTTTGGGCAGTAGTATTTTGTCCCAGTAGACAAGACGTCAATAAAAGGTAAGGATATATTAATTTTAATAATATTGTATCTCACGTACCTACTTTTGCGCGATACGCCTCTGACGTTGCACTCGTTTGTCGAACCTTAATAATAAGTATGCTTAAATAAAATACACGTCTGCTTTAACAACGTATGAACAGCATGACTTGATCATTCTGGTTGAGCAAACAAATGCTTGCTGAAAACAAACGATTTAAGGTACGGAATGATCTATAAGGTAATATCAAAAAATTCCCGGAATTGCGTCGATATCTGCATATACAAGAAGATATGGCAACTGCGCTGTAGCGGTACGTGCTCGCCATTGTTGGACAGTAACATTGTTCAATCAGATGTGATAGTTGTCGAGGTGTAAATGTATTCGATACGACTGGCGGAATGTTGCAATTTGAGTAGAGATGCAACATTAAATTGATGTGTCGATTACGCAAAGCTGCTGCTTCGGGCTTTGCAACAAATACATGGGGATGATGCTCTAAATAAAATCGCTGTGAACACGAACATGATTGTCAAAGTTCGCGACGTTGTGTGTGCATCCGCAAGATTATCGTTCATCAATTTGCTAACGAAGTGGGAATCTCGATTCAATGCAAGCCGTTTTATACAAAATGTAATGCGGAAGTATTATTTTGTTTAATGTCCACTTTCAGTATGTTCTTATTATATTTCTTGCTGCTGAAAAAGCTTAATGTGCAGTGTTAAATAAATCTGTTCCTTTTATGTTGAATTCTAATTAACATTTATCTACTTATTTTCCCTATTTATTATTTATGCATACATGCTGGTTAACTTATTAGTAGAGCAACGCAAACTGCGCTGAAAGCCAGTGGCTGACGCATAAAAGTTTACACAAAATAAACACAGCCGGGGCAATTCGGTATAAGCGTCAGTATACCTGCGACCCGAAAGCCGATCTGTTGTGTGTGCATCTACGCTGTCGTATACTATATCGTAGTTCTACGTTTGTTTTGAAAATGTTTCCTACGTCGCGAAAACGACCAAAGTTGGACACAATAAGAGAATTTATTGCAGAAATGCCTGATTTAAAGTGTGATGGCGCTAAAATTCAATGTGTAGTGTGTAAAATAGATTTAATGTGTTGGTCGAAAAGTGATTGTCTACGGCACGTAAATAGTGCAGGGCATGTTTCAAAAAAAAATTCCACACGAGATTATGACAAATTTAAATTTAATTTATGTGTTTATTGCATGTAATTTACCATTTCATTTACTAAGGAAGAAAGCATACGTCTCGTTTTGGAATGAATATTCGGACTTCAAGTTACCAAGTGAGAGAACATTACAGAGAGTTGTGCCGTCTGCTCCTAAGCATGTCGAGAAAAGAATTAAATCGGAGTTGCAAGATAAAAAACTGTGGTTATGTGTGGACGAAGCAACAGATCGTAAAAAACATTCTGTGGTTAATGTAATGGTACGCACAATGGAACCACATCGACCGTCACCCTCAATTTTACTAGCTTCCAGACGAATACAACAATGCACTGCCGAAGTAATTTTAATGTTGGTGTTAAATACATTGGAAAGGTTTGAACTTTCAGCAAATCAACTGTTGATGTTTATGAGTGATGGTGCGGCAAACATGCTTGCTGTAGGTCGATCTCTTAAAAAACATTGTGCTAACTTGTTGCATATTACATGTAAAATTCATACTCTCAGTCTCGTAGCAGATAGTATCAGAAAATGTTATCCCGAGGTAGACACTCTAATAGCACATACAAAAGCTGTGTTTGTAAAATCCCCAAAACGTATTCGGGAATATCATAGACTATGCCTCGGTATTCCTGAACCACCACAACCTATTCTTACTCGTTGGGGAACATGGTTAGAGGCTGCATTTTATTATCTTAAATATTTTGAGAATATAAAGAACGTGATTTTAGAATTCGACCCAAAGGAAGCTACAGCTGTCAAGGTAAGCCGCTTGAAATTTCAGGATAGTCGAGTTAAAACAGATTTGGAAATTATTCAGAACAATTACGTGGGACTAGTGGTTGCGATAGAAAAACTACAAAATTCTTCGGTGTCGTTAGTGGAATCTTTGCAAATAGTGCAACATGTTCACGCACAGCTATGCGCGATAGAAGACGCAAGAAATGTTTGTGTTTTAGAAAGGTTTGAAGGTGTTTTAGATAAAAACTCTGATTTTGGCACATTAAGACAAATTTGTGGAGGTGCGTCAACAGAACCGTTAAGTTATTTGAAAGATTATTTTACTTACGCAAATATAACGTCACTAGATGTGGAACGTTCGTTTTCGGCATACAAAAACACTTTTTCTTCACGCCGCACTCACTGCCGAAACAACTTTGGAAACATATCTAATTTTACAAATATTAAATAGACATTATCCACTTTGTGATTTCACGGAGGACTCTTAAAACGGTAAGTGTTTGAGCACGTATCACATTTAATTTATTTTGTGTAAACTTTTATGCGACCGCCACTGGCTTTCAGCGCAGTTGCGTTGCTCTACTTATTAGACAATGTATGATGAAATTGTACCAAAAAAGCTAACGTTTGCACATTTGCTTTAATAGGTATCTTTGGCGAAACAAAAGTTTATTTTCCGTCGCAGCACCCTACGTTTTTAAACGAAAAGTTTAACTGCATAGCTTCATACTTAATTTACTAAAGAAAGACGCATTTTAGGTATAGGAAAATGTTTACAGAAAAGATTCTACAAGAGCTTCTCTATTATATTTTGGAAAAATATGCAGTGTTCCATTAAAAAAAAATTGAAATAATATAAAGCAAACTTCGCAACAATATCGATGGCCCTCTTGTATATTACGCCGAAAAAGGCGATCTTTTGGTCATTTTAGTTTTTACTTTACACATTCCTAATCAACATAAATAACTGGCAAGATAAATTCATGCATACAATTAATGAGACATGTGTACTATTGTAAAAAGAGAGGTTATAGATGCTATACAATTGGTGGTGACGGGAAACGCATGCGTGTTTTTTCCCTCGACAGCTTAAAGCAGTTCATGTGCAATGCACATTTGTCAACTGCACGGCAGCGTTGAGCAGCAAGTTGACAGCTGCTGCCTAAATCAACAGCTCCTTACAGTCCGTATGCGCGGTTGCATTGGAAACAATGGTTCGCCAAAGTGCGATAGCTTGAAGCTGCCAACTACGGCAGCTCGTTACAGTCCATGTATTCCGGCTCCATGGCGTTTAAGATATCCAGTGTTAAAGAAACAGCGACATCTCAAGTTATGTCAATTATCTCAAAAACTAAGATAAATAGGTATAGGGAATATTGATGAAAGTTGCCATGAATTGAAGAGAGGTATCTAAAATTGTAATAATATATAGGGTGTTCCGTTAAAAAAAAAATAAATTTGTATTGTGCGCTGCGGAAACTGAAGACTCTGTATACTTGGATATAATTTAAGGTTGTGCAGCGTTTGTTTCCGAGTGTTCCAAATTTTCGCAACTGCCTTAAACTTTCTTATTTTAAACGGATTGCTGTATCGTTTATTGATTATTTTTATAGCCACTTTAATTACCTTTGCAGTGACATATAGTTATGTGCACTTTCAATAATTACTTTTGGCTATATTCCAAATTTTGTTAAAATTTTGACAGTTGCAGAACTCTGACTTTAAGACTGAAGACTGAAAACAGATATAGTATCGCGAGTTACTCTTTTGCTAACAATTTAGGGGCTAACACTTTATACATTTCAAGTATAGCTAGATAGCCATGATTTTCAAACAAAATCAAATATCAAATGGTGCCTTTGATATTAAACGCACTTATTGTCTTACCATAAAAGATATTACATTGTTATATTTATTCCCAATGCCTTCTAAAGTCTCCATTCTGCTCTATGCATATTCTCAACCATCTCTATATGGACTGGCTTACATTTTGAAACAAATTGTCCTCATTTAATTGAAGAAAGGCGTTTCTTACTCGCTACTACATGTCTCCTGCCATTATAGGGGGTGTCGTGTAAACAGTTTTTAGTATGCCATAGAAAAAACATCACAAAGGGTATTCCGCTGACATTCTTAATGCTAAGAGTGGATTTCTGTTGCAAGCGACAAGAACAACTACCATGTCTATGATTGAGGACAAGATAATTAATAATGAACATATAAATAATTCAAATTACAATAAATGAGCCTTAATAAAATTATAACAAAAACTAAAACGCGATGACAGCAAAGAGAGGCTTAATGTTTTGTTAGATAGTAGTTTTTATTTAAAAATTATGGCCATCTAGCTGTATTAGATGCCCTGCATATCGAATATTACACACGTATTTCCCAAAAAAGTGCAATATTTTCGAAAATACTGGAAATAAGTATTACGTTATTAGTACCATTTTAAAGGTAATTTTATAAGCGAATTGCTAGCAATATAAGAAAATATGGGTTCTATTTAAAAAAATCGAAAAAAAAGCGTTTGAATTTTGTTAAATTCTGCACAACAGATTTAACACCCTGTACATAGTTTTACATTATACCATCTTGAAACACATAAAGTGTTAGCGTCTAAATTGATAGCAAAATAGTAACTCACGACTCTACACGTTTTCTGGCTAGGTCTTAAAATGTCAGTCTGTGTCAAAATTTTAAATATAGCTAAAAGTAATTATCGGAAGTGCATATAACTGTATAGCATTGCAAATGTAATTTAAGTGGCTATCAAAATAATCAATAAAAAATCAATAAAATAAAAAAGTTTAAGGCAGTCGCGGGAATTTGGAACACTCTGTATATTTGTAGGTAATTTTACAAAATGCGTTGTGGTATACTATATACGTACAGAAAATTCATTTTTCAGTCTGTGGTAATTTTCATGGTAAACTCCGACGATACACTAATGGCTGTCCCAATAGTGCAGCTATTTGATTAAACGCAAAGTTTGAAAGACGGGGAACAGTTTCAGTGGTAATTTAAGCCCAAAGTAAATACTGTCCGTCAGATCGTAGTGATAGTGGTTGTCTATTTTTGTATTCTGGGTAAAAGCAGTATTCTATCGGAGTCTTGTATATATTGTCACGAAGATTCATTTTCATTACATAAAATGCGAAATGTCACGCGTATGTGACTGGGGTAAGAGGTACTTACTTGATAGTTCGCTTATGGTGTTCCTGTCGGGATGAACCTATCAGTCTAACAATTCTATTATACTTCTTTTTTGAATGAACCTAACTCTCTCCGGATAACTTCTCCATGAGTAAATTGGAAACGTATATGAAAAAGGACAGCGTATATTTTCTTAGAATCTGTCTTAGGTATCTAGACGATATTTTCGCGCGTCTTTGGTACTAAGAAAAGTACTATTCCGGATTTCCTCGAGACACTGAATTCAAAATTCGAAACTATTAAATTTACAGTAGAAGAAGTGAATAATCAACTCCCGTTCCTGGATAGTTTAATAATTAGAAACAACAAAAAACTGGAAATATATATATGTATATAGAAAGGAAACAAACACCAATAGATACATTATGACCGATTCTAATCACTGTGCATAACACAAAATGGCCGCGATTAGTTTCTTAATTAATTGATTAGTGAAATTCTCTTTGAGTGAAAGTAAGTACAGTAAAGAGCTTAAATTTATAAAAAACGTAGCTATTTATAATGTATATATGGTTACTCTTCTATAGATGTCGATCACATTCTTAAGAGTCCTACATAGGCATTATGTAAGAAATTTCACGACCTTAATCCCGGCAGAAAGCCGCGGCAAGAAATTGTAAAACTTCGCTTCCACAGAACATCGAAAGGTATTAGTAAAGTTTTTAGGGGACAAGATATGAACGTATGTTTTAGTTCACGAAATACACTCAAAAACCTTCTTGGTAATCCCAAAGATAAACCGGACATGAAAGGAAGGTCGGAAATTTATAAAGTCGCATGTAGTGACTATAATAAAACCTATATCGGTCAAACGACGAAACGAAAAGGTGCTACAGATACGGGAACATAGAAACGTCAAGCGTGCACTCAACACATAACCGGGCATAATATTAAATTAGAAAACCTAAAGTTGATAAAGAACGCGGAAATTAGACGCTTACGAAGCTATTTACATAAAAAGGAACATAAATTTAACGAATAAAGAGAACGGACCGTCGTCTTACTCTTGTTTTTTTTTTTTGATTTATTATTGCAAGACGGACATATACAAGCTTGGTAAAATACATTTACTCTAAAGGTGGTCTCAGCAGGACGCATATTTTGACGTCATTGGTAGTAATATATAGATATACTTGTTCGTAACAACGTTTAAATTGATGGATCTCATATGTTGTATATTCCACTACCACTGACGTCATTGCGCACGCTATTTTTAAACCGAGACCACCTTTAGAGTAAATGTATTCTACCAACCTTGGCTCGCAAGCAATTTATGAGCCAAGCCTAGAATTTACCACAAATGGCGGCACGTCTTCCAGTAGCAATACTTGGCAATACCACAAGGCAGTCTAGAAAGAGCTCCGCACAACTGAGAGCGAAAAATTGACATATTTGTTCTAATTTAGGTCCGTTTCATCCCGTAAACTATGTTTATTGGCAAGAAAACTTTTTTTCTTCCTTACTGTGTGAATACTATATATTCACTTCCATTAGAATTTGTTAAATCTATAGGGGTAACTTTCCATTAAAATGACAACTAAGAACAATAATTTTTTGTATTTGGTCCTTTAAATATTAAATTCACAAATATTGCATAGAGGTAATGATAAGAGCTATATATCAAAATACTGCAGAGCATACTATTAACAGCCATAATCTAATAGTTTATAAAAATGTAAATATATTTTGAACGTGTAAGTGGTTTTAAAAATACGTAATATTTGTACTAAAACATTTAAGCATATATTTAGGTATACAAATATATTTTAAATTTCAAAATACTGTAATAGCAACAACAATGGCATGACGAATTGTTTAAAATTTAAAAACTCTATATCTACCTATAAATTCGAATTTTTAGTACTGAATTATTAACTATAATATATATAGTGCACTAGGTAAAATATAGTAAGTGACTAAAGTGTCGAGATCTGGTATTATAATTTTCAATGTAGCCTGTGCAATGGTGGGAAATTAAAAGCTTTCTAGGTTATTTATCTGCGCATGTATGGGAAGGTTATATTGAGTTTTTGGATATACATACACTACTGTCTTGTTATTGAATGACCAGTAACAATAACGTAATATTTTCATATTAAATAAAAAATTATATGAACTGTAATTCATGAAATTAACATGATTTTTCTTTTCTTTAAATTATATGAAATATCAAAATTTGAATATTTTAACATGGACAGTATTAAACCATTAGCTTCCATGATCCCCATTTGGGGATTTCGCGCATGTGCGCTGCCGGCGACGCCATTTTTGTTTGTAGATGGCAAGAGTCACGTCAAAGTGGGCGTGCACAACCTTTCTCCGTGAATTTTAATGATTTTAGTGCTTTATTATTTTTTGGGTGAATGTGGGTGATAATTCTTTTTGTCGTGTCATTATGTTTGATGTGCTGATATGATCACAATTTTCAAATGGCTTCCTTTTTGTTCATACTGCAAAAATTGGTTAAACGTCAGGTATTTTATATAGCCTTGTGTGCAATTTTATCACGTTTTGGTTTTTTTATGAGGTACACATGAGGATACAGCAGTACTCTATTTGGGGATCGTGGCATGTGTCGAGTATATTTTAAGACAAGTACTTTTTCCGCAGATAAAAATGAGTTGCAGAAGAGCGTTATCTCTCAAAGTGATGGAGGGGATTATCAATAACCCTGATTTTTTCGACGATGATGTGGGCTCAAATGTAATTGATTTTTTGTAGAACTTCCTGGAACCTGATCGTGTTAACGTGGTGTCGGATGAGGAAGCAATTGACGAAAACGAACTTGAAGAGTTCGCGCCACCCATATTTCGCTGAACTCCATGGTCCAAACGAAGCGCAGAAATGGAGTCTTCGGGAGAAAGCGAAGAGCCTAACCTCCCCCCCAACAAAAGAAAAAACCTGCAAACCTGATTTCCAAGTGGCGGAAAGCGCATGCTACATGCACCTCTACCTACAGTGATTTAGGAAGAGTTGAAAAACAAAAAAGTGACCTCACAAGTGCTTTGCAGAACAAAAGCCCACGTCAGTGTTTTGAAGAACTTTTTTATGATTCAATCATATAACTGATTGTGACAGAAAGTTTGCGTTATGCATCTCAAAACAATTTTCACAATTTCCAACTTTCAAGTGAATGTATCAAAAAGTTCATAGGGATTTTACTTTTTACTAGCTGTCATTCCGTTCCGCAAGAACAGATGTATTGGTGTGAGGATGAAGACATCGACATTCAGTGCGTTAGAAAGTGCATGAACTGTAACCGATACCTAAAAATAAACAGATTCTTACACGTTGCGAACAATGCGGTGTTGGAACAATTACCAAATGAACAGCACGATAAGTTTTTGAAATTTGGTAGTTTTTCAAAAAGACTTAGCAGATGGTCCAGTATTATGGCAATCTCAAACAATTATAATAGGTAAACCCGTCAGGTTCAGGTTCAAACAATGGACTTTGTGATGTCCCGAAGCTGGCAACTGTTATATGAGGGCAAAAGTTTGAAATCGAATGACTCGGCCTCGACAGGACTTGGCACATATGACCTCACAAATGGCATAGATATTGCGCTAACAAATGCTCATGCACTTTGCATTAACTATCCAAACCATTTATCATTGCTAGAGTTCAGGAGGAAAATAGCAACAGCCTATCTGGCAGTCATATTAAAATATCCTGATCCGTAGAGAGCAGGACGACCATCGCTTCCCAAGCCATCAACATCTCGAATCTCTACTATCGTAGGAAGTTCACCAATCGGATATTACATCGACAGATGAAGGGAAGCAAAGGAAATGCGCTGTGTGCAAGAAAAATGCCAGGAAACAATGCGGAAAGTACAATGTTGGACTCCATATGGATTGCTTTGTAGCATGGCATATCAATTATAGTTGCCATGATCTGTAAAAAACTACCTGTTACACGAAAACCATCAGAATTTTTTCGTTATTCTGCATTTGTAAGCAAAAAACAACCTATACTGTTTATATGGTTAGCAGAAGCGGTGGGTGATGACGTAAACGGGAGGGCGCGGACAACGATTCGATTTCCTCGTGTATTTCCGCTGCATAGCACAATGTACACAATATGCAAGGTAAAAATATACGAGGGAATCGAATCGCTGTTCATGCCCTCTTGTTTACGTCATTACCCACCGCTACTGATGGTTAGCATGGTATTATTTCACCGCTTCGCGTTTGACAATTCATAGTTCAAATTATCGTTACTTTAATTCTTTAATCTTCTTGTGAAATCTATTTTGCAAAATGCAAAGCTGAAAGTTCAACAATTACTCTTAAACAATTTCTTGAAAAAAGCGACTTGATGCATCACTCGCTCGTAAGCAATTGCAACAACACAATAGCGCCTGTCTTTATTCCACACATTACGGCTGTCACAAGTTTCACCAAAAATCTAGAAGTTGATATGCTTTAAAATTAAATATTTTTTACATTGATATACTTTTCGATACTGCTAGTCGTTTTGTAAATACTAAAAGATAAAAAAGTTTGGACAATAGCTTCTATTTAATATTAGCAACGTTCTTGCAACTGAAAACATTAAAATCTTTCTGCTTTTTCAGATTTATGAAGGCGAATAATATTACAATTAACACAGCGAAATTAGTTTTATGTGATTGTATATTCTCTAAATTCTTCAATACAGACGAGCTTTTCGCTCAATTGCCAAGTAGAAGCGGGGGTGGCTTTAGTGATCGTATTGTTCTAACAAAAGGTTGGTGACAAATTAGGATGCGGTTTGGCAAAAAGTAGAAAGACAATACAGTGACGGAAAAGTGTGGCCTGACGTATCCTCAAGTAAAAGAGTGTGGAATCCGAAAACTTAAATATCCCCTATAGCCACCGAGGTACAATTCGTAGTCCACCGTTTCGGATATTTCAAACGAGTATCTTCTACAATCTGATTATTATTGACAAAACAAAATAAGCAAAGCCGCGTACAATTTTGTTTAAAGAAAAAAATTATAACAATTAAGCCCGTAATGACGCTAATTTTTTTTTCACTTGAAAATACTATCCAATTGTGAGACCGGCTATATTCGGTCATACGGGTGATAATGGCAATCCATGAATTTCCGAAATAATTGTTCCGAATTAATCAAATAATTTGTGTGATGCGGAGTGTGCCGATACTTCAGTGTTTGGTTGAGCAGAAGTAACAGAGTACAACGTAACTACTAAATTGTAACGCTAGTCAACAGACTCCACCGATTAGAAAGGCAAGAAAATTAGAGAAACCTAATTCATGTATTTTATTTATTTCAAACACCAACATTTTTCGAATGAGTTTTTACTCTTCATCGGGGCGAGAATGATGAAATTTTCCTACATATTCATAGTATTGAAAAAATAAGTGCGGAAAATTTTAAATAAATGTATAAATATGCGAATAGAATATTCTAGAACTTAACTTTAACATATTTTCTGCGCTTCACCATTTTAAGGGTAAAACATTGCTTTCCTAATTGGTGGAGTCTGTTGATTGGCGTTACAATTTAGTATGTTAATTAATAAACATTTACGTAAGTTCGAATAAAGTTATGTTAAATCTAGAACATCCGTTATGTATCCTATAGTTTGGAACAGAGGAAGTAGAATTTTTGTAGAACCCTTCGAATTTGTTAGCAAAACAATTGAAGTAGGATCCAAAGTTTTTTTAATAGAATACTATATATATAATTTTTTAGTTTTATCGATATTCATTTCCTGATTCCTAAAATGTATACTTCGTGATCATTATTTTTAATAATTTTCGAAATATATGGCATGTGACACTCACCCGTATAACAAAAACCTAATAAATTGTCAAAATTTAAAATTTCTAAATCATATTCAATTGTTTTGGTATCGGATTTTAAAGCTTTAGAAAAAGCACTTCCACTTCAGTAATAAGTGTAAAGTTTCTTATAGTACTAACATTAACGGAAATATTTAATTGCTAAAATATTCAGTACATGGGCGTTTGAGTATTGAAGATTTAATTTGCAATATTAGTCTATCTTTAGAAAATATTAATTAGATCGATCAGATACGACATCGATGAAAAAGAATTGGTGAAACGATTAGTTGCATGAGAAGTATAAGAGCTAATTCATACAATATTCTTGTTGTTCGATGTTGCCTACGATAATCGTATGACGTAATTCAGTACAAAAAAGCCGGTGTAATTTCTATCGGTATTTGCTAACAAAATTTTAGATTATTATAATTAGATGAAGAGCAAGTACAGCTGTTTCTTCGTACTACAATACAACTTCGACAGTTCGTCCGTGCGATGATTCGGACACTCTTACAATCCGGACATTATTTAGTTCATTTGCCTCTGCAATTCGGACACCTTGCTATAAACGTATCTAAATGTATTATTATTACACAGAATTCACGGGAAACCCTCTAATTATTTAGTTTATCAAGCGTGTCGATGCAATAAAATCATTCGAAAAGTGTCTACAATGGGTGGAAGAGAATGATCTTCCATTGCAAGATATATTGTTATTGAAAAGACTGAAGGCAAAGGCACAATCAAATCATGAAACTGTGTTGAAACAGCCAACAATTTATTCGTTTTTTAAAAAGTAGCGATGTTATTTAGACAAGTTATGTGAACTGCAATTTCATTTCAGTTCGTATTTTTATGTTTTCCAATAAAAATAAATAACTGAAATGTCTAATTGATTTTACGTCATTTAAATATATGATTAAAAAAATTAAAAAACGCTGCCAATCCGGACAAACTCGATGATCCGGACAGGGCAACAACTTTATGTGTCCGAACTGTCGACGTTGTACTGTATATTGTAAATGTAAACGGCATCGTGTGACATTGCTGTACGGTTATGCTAGTGGAAACTCTGCGACAACAAGAAACGTGTGTATATTCATTTTGTATAAACATCTAGCAATGCCAACAAAAATCGAAGCAACTAAATTATGCGAACTTTAGCTTCAGCAAGTATTGATTTAGCCGAACAACCGTATCATGCGAACTACCTCCCATAATTTCTATACTACCGGTACCTGCATGAAACAGAATATACACAATAATCTTTTGTGTAAAATACATTTCTGTACAACAAACAGGGAATTATATAAAAGTAACATGCAACAATTTTGTGAAGAAATTTGGATTTTATCTTTACCATTGAAACTTCGTTCTTCTCACTCACTCACAATTTAGTCTAATTTCAATTTAATATATAACATACCATGTCAAGTGATGTATAAAAATCGGAGCAAATACGAACATACAGTAAGATTAAAAAGCTGATTGATGCAAATACTAATTCTACAATTGTACAAGCATAAAACAAATCGATTAGATTTTATTGTTAGAACAGATAATTTCCACAATCGAAGCTGGGAATTTAAAAAAAAGTCTATTAGAACATAATATTTGTATATCAAATTTTTTTCTAAAATGAATAGGAAGTGGTTGATATCTAGAGCGGGTTCTTTTTAAATTTCGCGGATGATTTAAGTTGGTAGTTCCGGCAATAAATGACATATACGAAATACAGACAAATATATCCTTTATTGCCGGAACTACCACCTTAAATCATCCGCAAAATTTAAGAAGCGCCCGCTATATTGATATCCAAGCAATAACGTTGAATAATATTGTTACAACACTTTTAAGCTCACTCTCACTTTCTATTCTTGAAATAAATGGAATTGTTTTAAAATTTCCATAATAAAATTGTATTTAAAGACTAGAATAACTAAGATGTAGTAGGTTTCGGTGACCATTGTCCAATGTAGATCAGCTTCCGAGTTGTAATCGCGTAGAAATTCTACGGATCTGCCTACGTTTCGTCCGAAATTGTATGGTGCTTCCTCTAAGCTGCTTTGTTTGGCAAAAATGCTGAGATCCGTGCTTAAATAGGATCGGGATAGCTTCGTACTGACCAGATAGGTCAGTTGCGAGCAGCGGGGCTTGAATTGTATTTCGATAATGAAAATGCTTTCAATTTAACTTAAAATGGTTTTAATTCGACGTTTCAGATGTTAAAAACAAAATTTCACCCCCTTCTCTCTCTAATGTTTAGCAGGTCCTCACTTCTTACTTTTACTCTACCAGCACACGTATGTCAGAACACGAGTCCTGTACCAGATTTCTGCGAACATTTGACTCCCTATTGACTGAGTGCAAATTGGACACCAGAAGAAATCGCATATCTATCAAAATATCCAAACATCCCGATAATTGTACGTTCGTATCGGAAGCCTGCATTGTGAAAGTACAATTTAAGCCTTCACACCTGATTGGTTGGTCAGCGCGAAACCGTCCCAATTCTATTTAAATCTGGACCACAGCGGTTTTTGTCATACTCAAAAAAGTTTCCTATACCAAACCAATAGCTTAGAGAAAGCTGCATGCAATTGAAAACGTAACGTGGGCAGAACGGCGCAATTTATATGTGGTTGCAGCCCGGGAAGCAATCTATAGAGCCCTGCATACCCGCGGGTATCCACGGATAAGTTACGGATATCCGCTAAATTTTTGCGGATGAGGATAATTTTTCTTATTGTCCATGAGGATACTGATACGGATACGAATTGTAAAAATGCGGATGCGGTTTGAATGCGAATATGGTTCGGACGCGGATAGGAAAAAATGTATTCGTGCAGGGCTCTGGCAATCTACACATAATTTATTCAAATTTTCGAATTGGTAAAAAGAGTTGACAAAATACTTGAGTACTCATAAATTCCGAGCAGCGAAAGGGTTTTTACAAAGTTAAGATAAGATAGTGCACAAACTGCTAAAGTAGTGTTCACATAGGGTAGCGCAGAAGTAAGGTAGGAATTAAGAAAGTCCGCGCAATGCAATTAAATACAACCGTTCACACAGCGGTGAAAGCAGAATTAATAATTGGTGTACGGTCAAACTATACACACGCCAAATCATGGCACTACCACGGCGTTGTATCAATACAACCGCCCAATCATAGTGCAGGTAGCGTTAAACGATTGCTGAATTCATGTCAGTTAACAAGTTTGTGTCAATTTCCATTAATTTCTATGTATACTTTTGAGGTTATGATACGCTCTTGAACTTTTAATTTTCCTGTAATAAAACAGCACCTATATCAGATACAAGTGGATTCCGAAACTAGAATGGTAACAGAAGCTTATCAAGAAGATTTAAAAATATTTCATGTAATTATATATATTTATATAGCAATAATCCAGCTACAAGTGACATGGGATTGTAAATCAGCAAAACCTGAGGTTCAAATTCATTTAGGAAATATAAGTTCAAAATAGCTCTCAAAGCCGAATTAGTGAATTAGCATTGATTGTAAAGTTTCATGCAGAACACAAAGATGCAAAGTTTGGTATTTGCTTTAAATCTGTATTTCTCCAGTTCAGTCTTGCTGCTGATGACGATAGCTTGGCTATCGAAACGTGCGTTCAGTACGAATTAAGTGTTGTGGTAAGGGTTTTAGTGAACTGTTTCAGTGTTTCAGTGTTCCAGTGCCACAGTTTTAGAGTACCCGTTTACTGTATTTCTTGGGACCAAAGATATATGAATACGTAAGCAAAGTACTACATTTGCCAAGTATGAGGACATTAAAACGAATGATTGTTTCAGATGGCGTATACAACTTTAAATATTCATTTGTATCACAGGTGCCAACTTGTGGCGCATACGCCAAACTTGGCGCATTGGATGATTATAAGTGGCGCATTGCATCCTTGTGCGCACCTACTTATTCTTTTGAAGTAGGCGCCACAACTGAATCCATCTTCATATTTTCAGCACCAGAGTGCTCTCAGTTCAATTAACACACTCTTCTAGTTCTTGCATGGTAAAACAAGAGGAATAAAGATATTTGACAAAGTAAAATCATGCCTAGAAAATCTAAAATTAGATTATAATAAACTGATCAGTGTGTGTACTGACTGTCAATGATTGGTAAAGTCAACGGCACTGCAACTTTGCTTGAACAATTTTAAAATCGTCCTATATTAAAATATCACTGCATTAAACACCAAGAGGCATTGTGTGGAAAAACTTAAAATATGCAGCATGTTATGTTACCAGTTGTGAAATGTGTGAATAAAATTAGAGCAAGAGCATTAAACAAACGAGAATTCAGAGAATATTGTAAATTGTTACATTTGGAATATGGTGAACTTGTTCTTTATTGTGACGCGCGCTGGCTTTCTAGAGGGCAGGTTCTGAGTAGAATTTGGAAATAGAAAAATGCTGTTTATAGTTTTTTAGAACAGGGAAATGAATTTCCTGATGAAAGAACAATATTATGGAACTTCATTATTGAAAATAAAATTTGATGGGTTTTTTTCAGATCAAAATGATTGTAACATAATTACTTTCTGGTGTTCATTATCCTGTGAACATTTCCCAGAATTAAGAAAATTCGCAAAAAGTTATATATGTCGCTTCGAAACAACATACAGATGCGAACAAGCATTTTCATCCATGAAATTGATTAAAAGCAAAACAAGGTCGCGAATGACTGATCTAAAATTGAAGAAATCTCTACTGCTCTCAGTAACAAATTTAACACCAGTTCAGTCTTTTAATAAATGTGTATCTTTTGAACTGACGTACATTAATTAAGCAGATCCTACCCCTAACCCTATTTTCCAACCCCAACCATGAACGTAAGGTAGAAAAGGTGTTTGAGTTGTATGGCGCATTTGAACTCGTACGAGGAAAAGATTGGCGCATGGTTATTAAAACGTGGGCCACCACTGATTTATATAAAGAGGAAGTTCGAGCATGTATATTGTGTGTAGTTGAAGTGAGGTTAATTTGTTTTGCAACAGTAAAGATGGAATCGAAGTGTTTCATAAGAAGTACACTTCCAAACAAATACAATACATATTTATCTGATATACGTTGTGTGTCTAAAAAATTCTGTGAATGGTATAATATATCGGTATTCAACGCTTGAAACAAGGTCACTCGCATGCATGGACATGCCTGGACCCGTCCTCTGTCCGGGATTGCGCGCGGTTCCTCGTATCGTATTGCTGCATTCATTTCAGTAGAGTGTTTCGAGCAATGTGCGTCGAAAAGCCATGGAGCAACGACACAACATTAAGTTCTGCTTCAAATTGGGTAACACGGCGACGGAAACTCATGAAATATTGGTGCAAGTTTACGGGCAGGATGCTGTGAGTAGAAAATGTGTGTACGGTTGGTTTGCACGCTTTCGCGCTGGCAAGGAATCGGTGGAGGACGAACCGCGTTAAATAGCAAAAGATCGGTGATTGACTCTGCGATTAATAGCAGAAGAAGTGGGTCTTAATAAAGACACAGTGGGAGCCATCATTAAAGCGTGACAAACAGTTGCACCCGCTGTACATACAAGGAATCAAGTGGACGTTTGGTTATTATCGGTTGATCGGTGTGCGTGTACTATTGTTCGCGTGTAATAGTATACGCACACCGATCAACCGATAATAACCGAACTTCCACTCGATTCCTTGTATGTACATAGTAAAAACTGCGGGTGCAACCGTTTGTCACGCTTTAGCCATCATCCATGAAGATTTGAGTAAGCGCAAGATTTGTTAAAAAATTTGAGCCGCACATCCTAACAGACGATCAAAAAGCAAGACGTTTTGAAACCAGTGGCGATTTCATCGACATGTGTGTGACCGGGATCCGTCCTTTCTGGGTTCCATTGTCACAGGGGACGAGTCTTGGTATTACCAGTACGACCCCAAAACGAAAAGACAATCAATGAAACGACGGTCACCGTCTTCTCCGCAACAAACAAAGAGCCGCATGCAAAAATCCAAGATGAAGACCATGTTAATAACATTTTTCAACAAAGAGGGAATCATCCATAAGGAATTCGTGCCTGCTGGCCAAACGGTGAATGCCGCATTCTACTTGGAGGTTCTCAAACGTTTGTTGCAGCGCATCCGGCGCGTTAGGCCACAGATGATCCAGACCGGAAAGTGGATGTTACTGCACGACAATGCACCATCGCATACGAGCATCGTTGTACGCCAATATTTGACTCAGCGTAGCGCAACTGTTTTGGAACACCCACCTTACTCTCCAGATCTTGCTCCTGCTGACGTTTTTTTTTGTTCCCTCGTCTTAAGGGGACCTTGAGGGGATCACGGTTTGCGGACGTCAAGGAGGTTCAAGAACGTGTGACAGCAATTCTGAAAACGATTCTAAAACAAGAGTTTTCCGACGGTTTCCAGAAGCTATACGAATATTGTCAAAAGTGTGTTGTGTCTGGTGGCGACTACTTCGAACGTCAATGAAGGTATTTCCAATGTGCATTCTGTTTTTGTACCATTCACAGAATTTTTTAGACACACAACGTAAAATAATTTCAAGCATATTTGTACATGATAACTCCACCCGCTGTACATATAAGGAATCGAGTGAACGTTCGGTTATTATCGGTTGATCGGTACACGCACACCGATCAACCGATAATAACCGAACGTCCACTCGATTCCTTGCATGTACATAGTAAACAGCGGGTACAACCGTTTGTCACGCTTCAATGATAACAGCCTTAATATGTAAGTATAGTTTATTTCAAATTATAAGAATATAACTTTGAACGGCTTAAATGATGTTATTGCACCACCTGCGGTAATAACTACCTGGATACGCAAACAAACTGCTGAGGACCGTAATGACAAAATTTAAGTGAATTGAATAGAAATGGAATTATGATTTGCGATATGCGTAACTACCTGTTTGTACATTTAAATCTCATTGAATATGTAAATTCTTTAATTACTTATAACATCGAATTGCTTACTATGTAAATTTATACTGTTTGTAAAATATATATACATAAACATATAATTATCTTATAGGGCCGTAATTTATAGTCAATACAGAAGGTGCAATAAAAGTATTAAAGGCCTTGTAAGTCTACAGTTATATTCTTATAATTTGAAATAAACTATACGTACATTGTATTTTATCAAAGTATACAGAGATATAGCTTTCAAAGTATACAGGAATATAGGGTAAGAATTAAATTTATAAGGAATGTAGGGGCGAGTCTATAGAATTCTTGATTTGGTTTTCTAATTACATACATAGTATTATTATTTTTTGATAAGCATTTGTCGTTTCTATTGCAACTTCCATTTATACTTTTACGATTAAAATAAAATTTAAGTAAACTGTTTTGCGTGTGTGTTCATTTCTATTCCTTTCTATGATAATTCATATTTAAAAAGCTTTTTTATATCGTTGTCACTTATAGTTGTAGCTTGATTTAATTTTCTTTGATTTTTTTTATCATTCATTCCCCCATCACTTGAAGATTACTACTGAATCCACAGATTTGTAATTTGTATCGCATACAGCAAATAAAATACTAAAAGTTTTCTTATAGTACATAAAGAGCCAGAATTGTTAGGTTTTATATGAATGTGCATTGCCCCTATACAATTAGGAAACTGCCCCATATTGGTAAGTAGTAGTCACAGTGCTTTAAATGTTTTTCGAAATATTTGACAGACCGTTGATTTGCTTCTACCATTTTCAATAAATTTCGTTTTCTCTCCTTTTACATTTATTTTTAGATTTGTTCGTCATGATTATTGCAGAAACTGTTAATAAACACGATATATAATTTTATTATTTCTGTGTCATTCCATCCATTACAAAAGAAATTATTAACAGATAAATTAAGGTTATGATGCGACAAAGTAAACCGAGATGTCAGTTATCATTATGTCACAAAACTATTTTAAGAATTGCGGCAGAATATTGCAAATAATTTCGCGCTAATCCTAACGACAATTTCCCGCTACCCTATGTGAACGCACCTTTATTCTTAAAAAGACATTGTAAAACCTTACTTATCGTGACCAATATACAGATTAGAGCTGGGTAAAGCACTCTGGTAAAGTGCTTTGATGTAGTCCTTGAAGAACTTTTAGGGCTACAGGCATTGTGCTTCGATGACTTTTAAAATAAGGTATTTGGTACTTGACATTTGAAACGCTCTGTTTAAGTGTGAAATATTATTTCCTTTAGAAGTTGTATGTAATGACTATTTAGGAGTAAAGATGATTTTCTAAGAGTGATTAATAAAATTCCACTATGTTAAGAGCTTTTCAAAGGCCGTTTTCCTTTGCCCGCAAATATCAGAACGTCAACTTATAGCGCAATTCTAGAGCACTCGGAACATGGTCGGCGCGCAAGTTGCATATTCCATTGGAAAATTTAGAACAAAAACATATGTTCTATTGGTAAGATCAGAGTAGTCAGGGTTGCAATTTTTATCGCTCCTGCTAGAGGAGCCGGTTTAGAGCTATATGGTTGACTGACAACAGCTGATGTTTACAAATGCAACAATGGCAATTATGACCGATGTACTTAATCTCTCCCAATGAAACATGTCAAGTAAAACCACTTGCCGTAGGAATAGTATGTTCTATTGGCACTGTTCGATTCAGAATTTTCGAACTAGAATTGCAAGCTTCAAGTACTCTCTAGTACAGTCCAATGGAATGCGCTATTAATTTAGTTTGTTATAGATATGTTCCTTTTACAAATATGATTTAGATATAAAATGAAGTTATTTAGCTCTTCCTTTTCTTTCAAAAACTACATCGGCACTATACCGATTGGGAAAATGCGAAATTAGCCATATCGCTATCCCCTCCTCGTTCTCAAGAGGAGGGGTTAGCGGCAGTCGATGGCTCAAGGTTACCGATGTGGTTAGTTACGAGGTAGACTGCAGTATGTGCGGACGATCTTAGAGAGAATTCCTGGAGTATTTATTTTTCTTTTCTTTTATTTCATCAGAATCTGTTTTTATTTTCGTCGTTAGAATTTATTAATTTCGTTTAAGCTTCGTAGCAACAACAACATAAATATGCGAAACTCTTATTTCCAGGTGACCTTCAGTTCAAATTATTACGTGCGCTCTTCGCACAGTACGTCTACATCCCGACATTGTTTGAAGTGTACTAGCAGGAATTGCTCGGATTTCACTCAGTCCTCTCCACGCTCCCTCGCATGTATGGCGAGAGAGCGAGGAGGGGATACCGATATAGCTAATTTCTCATTTTCCCAATCGGTATAATAACGACTTCAGTATTATGATTCCATTTAATTACCATAATATCCATCGCGAACTATTGACTTTTCTGTCGATAGTTTAGGCGAATTGAATGAAGGGAACGATTTCGAAACAACTATGTAGTTTAGTCGCAATGAGTGCACACACTATCGATAATAAATGACGAATTTGAAAGATGTTTTCTAAAAAGATGTGCGTACATTTATAGCCCAAGGAAGAAAATCGGGTTCATTGGGTGCCCCTGAAAGATTTTTATATAGTAAATTACATTTGAAACTTTAATATACGTCAACTTAAAAGCAAACCCAATCAAATAGCCCTAAAAAATAAAACTGTAGTCGATGGTGTACGTACGATATAATGCAACTCAAAGCAAGCTGTCTATCGATAGTGGTTCGATTTTTAAATCAAAAGGGAATCGAGCAATCCATTGATTTAAATATCGAATCGATAGGTGCGCGTGCTTACATATAGTGTCATACCTATTGCGAAGACTATAATAATACGATATATCAAGCATATATAACCCAGCGTTTACACAGGAAAGTATTACTGATACTAGCGCAGGCACAATAGTCAACAGTGTTGTGTAAACGCCTACTGTTCCTCAACAAACGCTGGCGTGACAGTTGTCTCACCGGCTGTCATGATTAAAGGAAGGTAATGTCTCTGCGCGGCATAGGCGTGCGTGACCTTCAGTAAGCACAATACCAAAAATATGTAATAAATCTAATAATAATAACAGAACCAATCAAAAATTGTATCTGAAAAGTTGTGAAACACTCATCCTTTTAAGCAGCGTTATTAAGTAGGTTGGCGGGCTGCATCGGAATTACCGAACATTAACAGCCCACTACTCCGGTGAAATGCCTATGTATCTCAGAGACGATTACCTCATTCGTTGTAACAATTTTCATGGCAGCATCACAGACAGCATTTAAGACAGCTACGGCGGAAACCAAATTTCATTCTTGTCGATTTCATAAAAAGGTACCGAGAATGTGAGTGTTTATGGGACATAAACGGTTATCTTTACAAAAGACTTAACGAAAAGCAAAAGCGTCATGCCCCGGGGGTGTTGTAACTGTGCTTTGCCGATTCCTCTCACGCATGGGATGGGCATGTCATATGCTGGATTCAATTTGCGCCGGGTCTGACATGTCTGTGCTAGTACCAGTGCACTGCGCTAGTATCAGAGTCGGCGTTGCCAGAAGCAGTGCTAAAGCACTATGTGCAGTACTTTTTTAGTGCTGCAGTACCAAAGTGCTACTTTTAGAAAACGAGTACTTTTTCATTCGATCGTTCAACTCAAACTTTCAGGTGCAAAAGAAATTGCATACCTACGTTCCTTTTTTGTAAATCTGTTTATTAAAATTTCTCGTAATCACCTTAATATGCGTTTATGTATTGAAAAAAAATGTATTTTAATATCGCTGTGAACAGCAAACAAAGAAAAAGTGGCGGCAAACGATGTAAATTAAATGTACTACTAATTTAGCATAATAAAATCCTAAAAATAGGCGGTTAATTGGTTATTTGAAGAGAATGTATTACTAATTTAGCATAATAAAACCCTAAAAATAGGCGGTTAATTGGTTATTTGAAGAAGTCAAATGATGTCGTTTGGGATAATACATGATATAAATATTATAAATGGAATGTGAGAGCAGCAAGTGGAATTAGTACAATTTAGGGATTTTCAGTACCTTTTTTTTTGTCTTGCCAAAGTACTTTTGATATCGGTACCTCTGGCAACGCTGATATGAGTACTGTGCTAGAGTACCAGCTGTGCTGTGTAAACAGCGGGTTACTTCCGAGTTTTATGAAATTAATATACCCTTTTGCTTTGCGCTGAACTTCACGTGAATGTCAAATTATTGTTATGTCAAAGATACATAACATCATATATTTCACTTTAAATTAGTCTTTAATGTCAAAAATGACAATACAAATACATTTCTACCAATATCAAATAATAAAGTGGTTGATTATCACGACCCGGTGACGTCACAAAGAGGCTGACCAAAAACGTGCGCGTTTCACCCACGTTTGAAATGACAAATGACTTTTTCATTCTTTATGATGGAGTAGAATGTTAATATCAGCTCATCATATATTAAAATTCTTCGTTTTTAATGTACTCTATCGAAGTACCTTGAAAGTAATTAAAGCACTTTGAAAGTAATTGAAATACTTGTAAAATAATTTAAGCCCTATTTTCTGTATTTCAGGTGCTTTTGCTTGAACCACTTTTAGCAGTGCTTGAAGTACTTTAAGAGCTTCAACTATTTTGCAACGAGTACTTTGACCTTGATACTTCTATTATCAGTATTTGCCACTTGGTGCTTTTCTTTCTCAAATACTGTATTTGGAAATTCAAGCACTTTTGTAAATGGGAGCCAGAGAGAGATTCGCATTTGAACCAGTTTGCTAAAGTGCTTTATCCAGCTCTGATACAGATGTCCAAAGTTATCTGTTATTGCTATTGTTACTGTTAGAGCCGAGTTTGAATAAATTAGAGAATTTATGGGATGTTTTCTCTGAGTTAGAATAGTAAAAACAAAAACAATTGAATGCTTTATTTTCGATATTCAACAAAAAAACGTCCTTAAAAAATATAACAAAATCTATATTGCTAAATATTGCAATTGCAGCTGGAACAATAATAGAGTTGAAAATAATCTGCAGATAACTTTAGATATCTGTATATAGTTTAAAAGCTCTGAAAATAGCTAAATTACAAGATGAATTAAGTACATGTTCAATATACATTGTATCTTTGTAAAATGTCAGTGGAAGTATAAATGAATTATTTATATATAGTAACTTATCAAAGTTGTCATTCCTCTCATACATACTAATAGGAGTATAACTTTAATCAACTAAGAGAGATCATGTATTGTTTGTTTCAATAAGTGACTATTTTAATTCAAAATTTCAAACCATACTATATAATAGTACTAATAAAATGTAATGACAGAATTGTCTTAAGTTACTGTCTAGCATTTATGGGGGGAATGTATCTAAAGTATTGCATCTTCTAGTAATTTTGGTAAACTAAGACAAATATTAATACTACTACAAAAAGATCACAGATTTACATTATCCATACTTGTCATGTATAACAATCAAATTTGATTATAAGAATTTTGTGGGAATAAATAATCAGTTTCCGAATACCGGCATTAATTAGTTTTTAATTTTATCATCAAATGTACTTATAAGTGTACTAATATCACTATTCAACTCTTTAATATTTTTATTCTTTTTTAATAGCAACAACGCATCATTTATTTTACAACTCTTAAAATGATCGATAATACTAGTTGAGTTTGATAGTAAAGATAACAATTTTATTAAGTTGCTACCTGTTTCAAACGCCATTTTTTCGTGATATTTGTTTATCATAAAGGTGATATTCTTAGTAATATCAGCTGCAATAAGTAATTCTGCTATATATGTACTGTCTATGTTAATATTAGTGTTAACCAATTTCATATTGTTAACTTGTTCACATACTGTTGAATATGGTCTTTCATTATCATTTGCCATGAAATAACATGAACATACTAAATTGAGAGCTAAAATTGCTTCATTCTGCATAACAGCATGCAATGATGAGATCATCTCAACAAGACACTTTACACTATTGGGTACCGAGAGTATCATAGGATACGTCTCAGTTGAATGGGAATTTTTTATTAACCATACGAGTAATCTTGGTGCTTCTGCTCTTACACCTAAATGATCAGAGTTGTAGCACCAATAGACTATTTTCTCAATGAATTCCTTTCTACTTATCAAGGCACGAGCTGTTGACTCTGTAAATAGAAATAAGAATACCACTAATTGAATAAAGTTTGCAATGCAACTATACCTTGTCCATCAACCAACATTCTAAATGTTCCCATAAGTTTAAATATTACAGGGTAGTAACTGATATTAATCATACTATATAATACTTCAACAATATTTTCTTCTATAAGTTGGCTTTTATTTTGGATGGGAATGCTCAAATGACGAAGAGTGCTTAATATAGCATGCTGGATCTTCATATCAACATCTTTTTGATTATACATTGCCAGTAAATCTATAAACAATGTAAAGTATGTTCAAAAACGGTTTCCACAAAATCTAAGTATAACGACAATACATAACAATCAAAATATATAACAATAATATACACCGCTCGTCATTTAGTTTGAAATAAATAGATTCTGGTTCAATGATTAGTTGCCAAATTCAAGAAACTTCATAGCTCTAACAACGGTATTTACCTAGACCAGCGCCATCTATTTACGTGGATCGCAATAAAAGTAAGTAGCCAAGTTTTTCATTTAAATACGTAGTGAACTAGATTATTCTACATACTTATATCAAATTCCTCGTGTATTATATATAGCATATACAGCTATGTGGGATTATTAGCGCGCCCTCTGCCAATAAAGACTTGAACTGATGAAAATTACCTCCCACCTAATTCTCCAGGCGTTTAGCTTTTTTAATGTTGACTACTATCTCTATGGGAGGGGTTACCTTTGGTTTCATCACTTTCAGGCTTACTTTCCCCCATCGTTACACTGAAAGCAGCACGAGGTGAACAAATTTGCAATGGTGCAATTTTCGTGTAAGTTTTTTATGTGTTTGTCAATAACACACTTTACTAAAAAATGCGTTAATCATTTTGATAGCGTGGTGATCATAAATCGAACATACAAATTGCATTTAAATGTTTCTAGTGCAAATTCGCTATAGTGTAATTCATGGGAGAATCTAAATTTTTTACAGAAGTAATATAACCTATAAGATATGTAAACCAGAGCGGCACTGTTTAAAACAAATATGATTGAAACAGATAGCTGGTATAAGAGCGTTTTTCAGACAGTGACATAAATCACCAATTACAAACAGCCGCAATAGGGAATTTGACAAAAATTTTAAATAGGAAAAAGTTACTACAAATCATAAGTATATATTGTATGAAAGAATTGAAAAATGTAGCGAAATTCAAATTATTCCAAGCGGCCCTAAACGTGCCGCTATTGGTCGTGACGTAAAATAGTATAATCTATAGCTTTGTTCGCACGGTCTACATTAACTACTCCGAGTGTAAAAATATACGTTCGTTGGGCCTGCGTGCAGCTCTACACAACCGTACACCTACTTGCACTGACCACCCCAGTGACGTAATTTCACACCAAGTGCAGCCCGAGCGAACAAACCTTATGTACGACGTCTATGTGACAAGCAGGTGGAAATCCATTTACAGCTTTGTTTACTCATGTTTTCGTCGGTATTTCTTTGATTCTAACCGTGCAAAAACGTTCTAAGGAAAACAATCACGCTTAAAATTGGAATGAATAAAATAAAAGGGGAGCATTATTAAATTATTGTGTTATTTATATACCAGCGGACTAGCAATAAGTTTGTTATTTTTCTGGCGAATTTATGCAGATTGAAATGGAAGCACCCTTGTAAAACCAATATTTTACATTAAAATAAAACTAATTTTTTTTGAATACGTAGTGGATTAAAAATTTGATTGATAAAAAATATAGGAGAATAATGTTTCAAACTTTACCGTGTATTATTTGATAAATCTGCTTTTTACAACATCTACTTACCTAGAAGAAAAATTATAAAAAAAACAATTAAAACTTAACGAAACCCATTATCAAATACCTCAAAATTGCAAATAACAATTTTTTAAATATCTAACTACAATTGAAAAAATGAATATAATAACACATCTACCAGATTACAAATTTTAAGAAACAAATAAATTGTTTTGTTTTTATTTAATCTCGTTTTGCCTTTATTTAGTGTATTTTTGTATTGCAGTATCTTAAAAAAATGTTTCAGTTTTTAATAGTAATTGTTATATCATCCAAAAAATAGTTTAGTAGATACTAATCACTAAAGCTGGCCACGAGCGGTACCGCGCAGTAGCGTAGAGTCGACCAGGCCTCGCGTTCCACTAGAGTTATTCTGCTAATAGAGATGTTTGCTGCCGCAAATAATTTCGCTCATCTTTTAAATAAAAATTTAATAACACGTGCTCAACATTTACCATTTAAGAGTCCTCCGTGAAATCACAAGTGAATAATGTCTGTTAAATATCTGCAACATTAGATATGTTTCAACTGTTGTTTCGGCAAAACTAGTACGGCATGAGAAAAAAATGCGTTTTTATGCAGAGAACGAACGTTCTACATCTAGTGGACGTAATATTTGCGTAAGTAAAATAATCTTTCAAATAACTTAACGATTCTGTTGACGCACCTTCACAAATATGTCTTAATGTGCCAAAATCAGAATTTTTTCTCAAAAAACACTTTCAAATTTTTCTAGAACAGAAACATTTTTTGCGACTTCAATCGCGCTAGTGTGTCGTGAAACATGCTCATTTTGTAGATTTTTCGGCACGCAATTTTGTATTGTTCATTGCTTCGCTAGCCGAAATGTAATTGTCGGATTGATTGTTAAATTTTAACTCCATTTATTCAAGCTTGATAGGAGTTCCTTGTATCGAATTGTAAAACGTTGTTACATGTCAATTAAAATAAACGCCTAAATTAAATATAAATTTTTCATTGTTCGGGCAATTTAAATTCTTTTTGATGACATTGCTTTTTCACTATTTAACGTGTCGTAGATAATGTTTGATACTGCGCCCAAACAATTGAGGCGATTTTACAGATTTAACATAATTTAGCACTATATATTCAGTCTGGAATTTTAAGAGACCGGCCTACAGAAAGCATGTTTGCAGCACCATCACTCACTGACATCAAGAGTTAGTTTGTTCAAACTTGTCCAATGTATTTAACACTAACTTTGAAATTACTTCGGCAGTACACTGTTGTATTTGTTTGGAGACTAATAGAATTGAAGGTGCCGATTGATGAGGTTCCAATTTGCGTGCCATTACATTAAGAATAGAATGTTTCTTCCGATCTGTTGTTTCGTCGACACATAACCACAATTTTGATCTTTCAATTCCGATTTTATTTTTTGTTCAATATGTTCGCGCGCAAATGGCACAATTCTTCGTAACGATGTTCGACTTGGTAATTTGCACTCCGAATAGTTATTCCAAAAGCAGATAAATGGTTCCTTGTCTAGTAAATTAAACGGTATGTTACATGCGATAAACGTAACGCATAAATTAAATATAAATTTTTCATTGTCTCGTGCGCAATTTCTTTTTGAGACATGCTTTCACTATTTACGTGTCGTAGACAATGTTGTCTGGACCAACACATTAACGGGATTTTACAGATTACACATTTAATTTTAGCACCTTCATATATTCAGTCTGGAATTTCTGCAATAAATTTTCGAAGTTTGTCCGACCGCGGTCGTTTTGCTGACGAAATCATAATTTTTCTAGGACAGATAAACAATTGCGCAAATGACCGGCAGCGAAAATGTCCGTACTGCTCCGCAGACGAAGTAACGGTACCGCTTGTGGCCGGCGTTACGAATCACTAATCATAGTAATCATTTATAAATTAAGTCAAATGCAGATTGTGACATTGACAGTTAATGCATGATTATTCATTAACTTCATTAATAAGCGAGTGAATGCAAACTAGATTTAATAATTGTTGAAGTAAATCTAAATAAGGATTTACATTTGTTGACTTCATTTTTGGTTTTGAATAAATTTTAATCTACCTTGGTCAGTAGATGCAAGAAGCGGATTTATAAAACAATGCAAGTCTGAAAAATTGGGCCTTCTGAATTCAGTGGTGTAGTTAGACCTTTAATTAGAAAAGATCCCTACTGAAATTTTGGTATTTTTGGACTCAAAAAAATTATCAAATTATTGAAAATTTAGATGAACTTCTGAAATTTTGTGTGGAGGTAGACTTTTTGATCCACTATGTATTCAGAAAAATTGGTTTCATTTTAGTGTAAAAGTTGGGGGAGCTTTCATTTCAAATAGGTCATACTGTATGTATAGAGTATAGAACTAATTCAAGTTGTACTTCTCACAAAACCTACAGATTTGGTTTAAACATACAGAATAAAAGTGGTGATTGAATTTATGTTTATGGCGTTTTTTTTCCTTTAAAATAAGTATCTTTGTATAACTGTTTAAAATATCATCAAAAGTTAAAAACATGTTTAGAAAAAAAAGCATGTGTTTTTTTAAACATGTTAAAAAAACATGTTTTTTTCCACCTGGATGTAAACGTGCAAGTGAATATATATCTCTCTATTTCTTACTCCCTTCTACAGTCTAGTGATAATATATAACCAACATAATTACAAAATAAAGGGATTATTTACCTATAAGTCTTTTTGATAAACCAGACTGAACCATATGAATGCAGTGGACATCATTTCGAGCAAAATTTCCGATTGCTAATATTCCCGTGCTAACCAAATCTAAATCTTGAGAATCAATCCATGATATCATTTGGTGGTATACTTTACCATTACTTTTGTCGTACAAATATTTCATTGCTTCATCTACAAGTTAGGTAAAGGTAACTAATTCTATATTAACATATGAACTTGGATATTGAAAGTATCAATGAATGTGTTTTTTAATTGTTCAAACCTTTGATTGAACAGTTGAACAATACCAAATGCGCTTTTTAATTAAGTCAAGTAAACCAGAGCAGCATTTTAAAATTGTATAGAACAATTTACCAAGATGTTCGAGCATCTTGTTTAGGCTCAACGCAATCCATTTGCACAATTCAACATGCCAATACAGGTTCAATTTGCATCTTTTTCCATGTTTTTTTTCTTATTACTTTCAATAATTGCTATTATTCAAAAATTTGATTGAAACATCGTCATATGCACCTATTTAAACCATCCTCACCTACAACTGAGACGTAGCTGGAGAGCTCAAATATCGTAAATCGCTTTTTAAAAATTATTATTAACAACTTCTTTGAACATATAGCAATTTGCTTGAGTAGTATTCGTTCAGTGTAATTAAAAAGGACACTCATTAGAAAAGACATTCATCAAAACGTAAATGTAAATTCAGTATATAAACAAAAATAATAGCTTACCTCCAGTCAAAATCAAAACAATCAAATCACATGCTAGTTTCAAAGCTGAGCGACTATCTTCATCATCAACTTGATTTCCGTATTTTTCAACCAAATCATAAACTAATTCACAAGTTCCTAATTTCGCAAGAGAAAATTTAAGATCATCGTTATCTGATTGCTGTCTTAAAATTTCCAAACACAATACTGATATTTCTGCATTTTCTGATATTTGAATAATATTAACCAGTAACGAACATAAATCTTCGCTTAACCATTCATCAATCATGTGATCACAAGCAAAACTTAACAGTTGCAGTACATATGTAATACAATCTTCTTGATCTTGAAAATATTCAACAGTTTTATTGAGAATTATTTGAATAGTATCAACAATGCCATTATTTAAGGCAATTTTTTGTAGTATATCACTGCATGTTAATATATTTAGCAAACAACCACATAGTACAGAAATTAACTTAGGGTTATATTTATGTATCCAGGAATTAGCTATTTCATGTATTTTAGATATAAGTGTTTGAACACCAGTTGCTCCAATAATGTTTCTCGCACTGTCATTTTCATAACTTAAGTTGCCTAATGCTCGGAAGGATTGATAAACTTGACTTTCTTCATTTACACTTATTTCAATTAAACGAGTAATAATTTCTTCTGTTGTAAGAATTTTTCGATTTTCTTCTTGTTTTGACAATTCAGCAATACATTGCACCGATAATAATAATACATCAGAATTTTTACTTTTCAGTAGTAATTCAAACACATCAGATGCGGTTAATTCAACAATCGATGATTCAGATAGAATTTTCTCCAGAGACTTTTTTACATTTGTACTATCACCACTGTTATAGTAATCTTCTATTTCTTGCAATAAAACATCCATTGTGAAAGCGATACTCATCAAAATCTAAACATAACCTTTCAAAATTTTGATAAATCGCCTTCGAAAATAAAAACTAAAATAAATACATATGTATAATATGTTAACATTTAATTTTACATGACGTTACTTTAGATCAATTCTAAAATTATACTTGATTTATTGATTTTAAGCACAGAACACTCCCTAGTTCAAATAAAAAATCCCTCACTATTTCCGTTTAAATTATTCAAATTAATTCAAATGTATCATTCTTTAAATAAGCGGGGAAAATAATTTTTAACATCTTTATGAACGTTCACAGTTCGCACAAAAAATGTACAGGATTTACATAAACATAAGCGTGAGTACCTTCTAATGAAGTACGGGCTTTTGTGCTGTATGTATTGAGTGCAAGATTCTTCGGGATCTCGAAAGAAATGCTTCTTAACAGACAGTAACGGGCTAATGTATGTTATCTACGAAATGCGTATTATTGCAGGTCATCCTTGATTTCTGAAAGGCGGTTTTAAAAGTGTTTTAAATCCGTAAAATTGTTGCGGCACTATTTTAACAGGTACGGCGTTGCCTTTTTGAAAGTCCCGAATTCTGGTCAACTACAATTTTCAAATTTCGAATCTTAATTATGTACACAATAATTAAAAAGTATCTTCTAGACTAAATTAAAATTGTTGGTTGGCGCATTGCATAGTATCCAGTGTATGTCGGAGGAAGCTTACATATCCTTAATTTTTTACAAAATATGACCTTGCCATCACTACTCAACCAGTAGCGTGTCGCTTTTGCTATAAAAAATGACATGCAGTCTCAGTAAGCGTGGTACACTTTTGTACTAGGATTCTCAACAAAGAATCTTACAAACAATAATGTCAGGTATTTATACATATCATTTATTATATTTACACTGCAGGTCATAAGTTTGGAATTACTTCACATAAATCTGTAATAACGTATTCTGTATGTTGCTTTTATACTATGGGTTAAGTAATTATGCTGTAGTATTTCTATATGTACATATTTTGCAGATGTGAATTTTATACAGTTCGAATTATAATATGAATGAAAATAGAATGCATTTCGAAGTAACGTTTATAATATCGCTTATTGCAGTAACTAATAGATCTTCGTCACGGCAAATATCCGAGAACCAATAAATCTTTAATGCCACCGCTTTTACTTCATCTGTTTATTTTTACACCTGTTCTTTATACTTAAACATTTTTGTGCAAGTTTAAAAATACTTTAGTTATCAACAATCTTTCGAAGTAAGCAGAGATTATTGTATATCAATCGCGGGGAATCCACCAGAGAAAATGCGGAAAGAACGCGTATTTCTTACAAAGGTGTGCAAAATACAGCGGGTTTCAAGGCAACTAACGGTCAGGTAGGCTTAAAGTTATAAGTGCTGCTGAAAATTTAATAACTACCGTCATATTGAAGCGAAATAGACGATTAGCGTCTAAAATTCGTGCTGAATTCAACAGACAGTGATAAAACCTAATTTCTTTAACAATAAAGAGACGACCTAGAATGGCGAGCTTATGCGATGTGTAACAGTCCGCAAGCCGCTCCTACGCTCGCCAAATTAAAGAGAAAGATTAGAGTGAGCTAGAACACATGTCGATTGGAAATTAGAAAATTGGGGAAGTTTTGTGGACCGAAGAAACCAAGCATGAAGTATCTGGTTGTAGATGCCGGATTTTTGTTACATCTGCTGCAGAAAAAATGCTACCACAGTGTGTAGTGCCCATTGCAAAGCATGGCGGTGGTTCCGCTATGGTCTGGGAATGTTCTTGTCTATCCGGGCTAGGTGACATTGTAAAAGCTGTCGAAAAGGAAAAGCTAGAAAGAACACGATATTGTGCCATCGGATCTGTGATTGATCGGTAAAACCTTTACGTTGATGCATAAATTACGTAAGGCATATTTCCAAGAAAATAATGGAGTGTTAACAAATATGGTTTGGCCGCCGCAATCACCGAATCTTAATTTGATCGAGCTTTTGTGGGAAGAACTCGAGCGGTGGGGCCGCGACCAATGTCCGACGTCCCACTTGTGATAAGTTCATTACTCGCGGGTGAAAATAAGTGTCTTGCCTATCCGATTGCGTGCCGGCGGATATTTCAACGAAGTCAATTAAACAAAAAAGCAATATTTCATCAGTTACCGTAATTTATAAATTTACCTTGTGCATAGCGTAGTTTTACATAAAGCTTGTTATTCCAATATTGCTTCATTTTCATAATATTCATGAAAATTATTGCAATATCTTCATTAAATTAGGGGTGATTCCAAACTTATGGCCTGCATTGTATATTTTACTTCTTCTATATTCTTTCTTTTTGTACGAATTTGATTCGATCTTTTAAATGATTTTTGTTTTCTTTAAGGTTGAGAAATGAACTTTTGTTGATATTGAAGTTTCAAAATAGCAAAATCTGATCTATAATCTAACATACATACAATCATGAAATGGTAATCGTATTACACTTATCCTTAAAAGCATAATAAATTTCAATAATTATATTTGGTAAAATTTGTATAATTTTTCTTAATTACTGGAAGAAATGCAATCAGTTGTTCGAGCGAGTGAAAGGAAATTCATTTTGTAGCTTATAGTAGTTAATAAAACAAATATGACCCATACATTGTATATATTTTGATATTCTAATGAAACATACATCTTTATAGCCTAACAAATTGTAGTTGTAAATAATTAATAGAGTTGTAAAGCAACAATATTATGAACAAATCATACGCGTAATATACATATTTCAGTTTTTGTATAGCTACGAATAAAAGAAACATGGACAAAATTAACAAAACAGTACTATTGTTATTTAGATAAATTTCTTTACAACTCTACTACAACACTACTTCTAGTAATTAATCATACACTGAATGTGTATATGTACTAGGTAATTGATGTGTCAAATGTAATTTTTATAATAATCATTTTACAAAAAGATTACCAAAGTCAATCTCAAAATATAAAATATGTAGTTACACTAAGTGTTTTTATTAACTAGTAAGCTTCGCCTTCTTCGTAGTCATCATAATGCCGACTATTGCTATTGGTATTATCTGGTTCAAATTTCTTTTCGTCTTCCTCATATTTAACCTTATTTTCATCATACATTTGTGGTTGGTATTGAGGATAGTCTGGATAATCTAGAAAATATTATTAGTAATGGATATATACATGATAAAAGTAAAAATATTTGATTGAGCCAAAGAACTTAGCAATACAAGCATTTGTTTACATTCATAAGAGAAGCCAACATAAAACCAACATATTTATATCAAACCCTCCATGAGTGGAAGTAAAACGGGATTTCACTTTGCCGATTCTAATCGTAACTCCTTGTAATTTCAACTCGTAAATGTCTTGTGCATTTGAACGTATTAATATAAAAACGTGTAATGTATGTAAAAGTGTTATAGGCAGGTTAATTTTTCAGTTAGTACATGATCCAGTTACTATTACAAGACTTATAAACCAGTTTAGTCTTAGCTAATCTGTGACAAATTGTTTTGTTTACGTTACTTACCAAATAATAGTTAAAAGCTAATGTTAAGCTGTAATCAGAGAATTTTTTTATACAAAAAAAAAAAAAGAAAAAAAAAACGGAACGCGCGCAATCCAAGTAAACCGACTCGTACGATCGGAACTTTCGTTCGGCAAAAATTATTTCGTCAATCAAACATTTAGGAAAGTACCTCTTGTACTGGCATAGATTTTTAAAAGTATGTTCGCATTTATTTGTAAATTTTGAAATATAGAAAATTGTACTAACTAGAATATTAATTGTAAATTTCTTTCGAAGGGGCCTCATATATCCTAAAGGGCCACCATTTTATTTTAAGACGACCCCGGCTATAATATAAACCCGTAGCGTAGTTTTAGTTATTATCATCTAGTTTTCTTTTCTCTAACCTCACGAAGAAAGTTACGCCGCTGCGCTAATGAAATATCCCGTAATTTTACAGCAAAAACGACACGCTGATAGGTTTGCGGGAGAAGGTCCGATTTGTGCACAAAATCGATCTTATGTTGGCTCCACCACGGCATATAATAATAATAATAATAAACTTTATTAGCAAAATTTGATGTATAGTGAGCAGTGTACGATACTCTTTCAATTAATTCATTCTTTAGATTGAATACAAATATAAAGTTTGTATAGCGAGACCTACGGCTTTGATCAACTATGTCCTACAAAAACTTACAGTATAATAATTAGATAACAAAAGGTATATAAAAATATGTATAAAAGTTGCATGTTAGAAGCGCATACTACCAAACAGCCAAAACTTCAAGGTCTAAGGCCCTGTTACTTCAATTAACTTTCTAGCAACCAAACTCCTTTAAAGAAATATGTAATCCAAATAATTTGGAGAGTGGTTGCATAATGCCAAATACATATACGTATCTTACAGATTTGATGTTTATGAATAAAATAATATTACCATCCAATGGTTCCTCCTTAATTTTAATTTCTCCACCATCATCAGTTTTAATGTATTCCAACCTGTCACCTCTTTCTCTTTCTCTGCGTTCCCTTCTTTCTCTTTTCCTTTCACGATCACGTTCTCTTGATTTGGAGCGGCGACGCTTCCGTTCTCTATCCCTTTCACGATCACTAAAATTATATATTTTGCTAGAGCGTAATTACACGAAAAGTCAATATTGCTTACCGATCTCTATCCTTTTCACGTGGTCTTTCCACTTCCTCGATATCGGGATCTCTAACCCGATCTCGACTACGTCTTCGCTTTTCTCTTCGTGGAGACCTACTTCTACTTCTCTTCCTTCTTTCTCTCGAACGAGAACGTCGTCTTTCGTAGCCGCCAATCCTTTCTCTATCTCTATCGCGATCTCTTTCACGACCTCCTCCTCCTCCTCTTTCTTCTCGCTCCCTTTCTAGCCTATACCTTTCTCTTTCCCTTTCATTATCCTCCCTACCTGAGTGCTTGATGTTTACTTCTGGACCTCCTCTTCTTGTACCACCAAGACCACCGCCTTAGGGGAGGTAAATGATAAAAAAAAAACATTCCTATCGCAAGTATTAAAGGGAATTTATGCGAAGCCTTTGTCTGAATTTTTTAGAGCGCAATACTGTACATTACTCTGTCATTGACAATAATTCATCTGAAGATATGAATATGCAAGTATAAATATTTTATAATGCGATGCGGACTTAACAAGAGATAAACTGAAACATTCGGAGATGAACACTTAATTCGTATACACGTTATACAGAAATATCCACTAGCTTCCAGGAACACACGCTGACGAGTCATATAACGGTGAAACGCGCGTCCATGTTTGACGGATTGCTTATAACGTTTGAACCCAACAATAGCTATTTTATGATTCTAACTATCGGCCAACCTGTCAAATAACTATGCGCATGATCTAGTTTCAGTTTAATGTACAAAATAGGACAGAATTTATTTTATAAAATAGTATAGTATTTTACAGTGTTGCCAGCAGTTGTATGTTTGCACATAATGCAGTACGCTTACACCTCGTTTTGTGCGCAACAGCATTTTTCTAGTACGTTTACAGTTCATAGAAAATATCTTTATTTCTTTTATTTAATGCACGAATGAAAAGAATGTAGATTGAAGCAAATATTTTGGAGTTCCCATCACAGCGTATATTACAGTATTGCCAACGAACTTGGTTTACAATTCCCTTTGAAACGTGTAATTCTCTTTGAAACGTTTGACAATTCTCTAGATTTCCCTCAATTAAAATTGACGGTGACCTTAAGTTGTTAAAATGAAATATTTCAGCTTTGCTTGGTTCTATTTCGCGAAGTTGTTAATTTCAAATATGTACATAGGTACCAGTTCCAAAGTATTATACTAAATATTATATCAAAATTGTTATCGTGTTAAACAACCTTCACATAAAAAAAACGACAAGCGTTTCATCGCAAAATTTTACTTTATGAATCATTGCCGCAAAAACTTTTGCATTGTGTTATGAATGTTTGCGTTTTACGTTGTAAAGAGCAGCAACATACAAAAACACCATAGGTTAGTATTTTTTTTAATTCGTGAACAATTTAAGTTAGTTTAACCAACTTAAATTATCCGTGAAATTTTCATTTTTTTTTTGGTAATTTGCAACAAAAAAAATATTTTTGCCACTATCTTTACCGTAAACTTTCGTAACGTAACGCCATCTAGCATCTAGGCACATCCGGTACGAAAGTGGTTAAATCTAGTACGTTTAAAACTAAAAGTTGGTACGAACACATTCTTCTTGCTGGCAACGTTGTGTATCTAGTACATTTTAAAAATTTGGTTCCATATTACTGTTCTAAATGACACTTTCTGGGTCTTTTTCTTCTAGTTACTAGAACCTAGGTACCGACAGTAGACTAATCTAGTACCGCGTAGAGAAGTTGGCTTTTTACTAGTAGTTAGCTTAGCTCACTGTAAGAGCAACGAATAGATTTAATACTAATAGCGTATTCCATTGGCAATTCTACAGCACTCCATTCCACACGTGTTTGTAAGTGAAATTATTATAGCATTTCTCAGAAAAAGTGTAATCATTAAATTTTGATAGTTTTTCTGGAAATTCGTTATCAGACCAATTTCATTTCATTATAAAAATGTGCATCTTAAAATGGTGGTAAATAATTTTTTTCATGTATTTGCTTACTGTACAGCTACATAGCTATTTTTGTCCAAGTAAATACTTACCTAATCTTCGTGGCAACCAACCCTTAACTGTCCGGGCTCTTTCCACATCAACAAGAACTCGACGCCCATCAATTTTCTTACCATCTGCATGTTTGTATGCAGCTGCAAATAATATTGCATATTTCTTAGAACAAACTACATTAGATTAGCTTCAACGTAATATGTGTAGGCTTTGACATATTTTTATTGCAGCTTCCAGTTTATTTGATTTATTTAATTTAACACGATTCTACGTACTGTCATGCAAAAATTAACATCTCTCCCTTTCGATCATCGTACATCAATCAACCTTTTAAAAGCTCTGCGATCGTTTTAGAGTATGTAAATAATAGATAATTTGCGTATCAGAAAACAAGGAAGGGCTTATAGAAAATTGTATTGATATATACAAGGTGTGAAAAAATTGGGATAAAAGCTACACGCAGTGATGTTCTTCGTTTGATACTGAATCGAAAATGTTAATGTTAAAATGTACCATGGCTTCGTATGTTTTCAGGAACCACATGAAAGAAACATACATTTGGCAACAGTGTACTCGTATACTGCTGTAATAGTAGGTACCGTAATATTCTCTGAATTTCAATCTTCAAAAACATTATACACGTTATTGCTAGTATCAGATGGGTGAATTTTACGTTTCAAATTCTATACATTACGCGAGATATGATTTGCTCTTGAAATTATTTATTTGTCAAAACATTCATATTAAAAAATGTTAAATTACAGCGTATTTTATAACAGGATTTAGATATCTATCTGATAGTAAATCAGTGACACTATTACCTACGTAATTGTTCGAATTGAAATCCGTTTCTATGCATAGTTGCAATCCACGAAATATCGTCTGTACTACTCGTCCCAACCTTTCTGGTGTAATTTCTAATACTGCCGCGTTAATTTTGTCTCTAACTTCGTCAGAGTTTTAAGGTGTCATTGCATAAGCTTTCTCTTTAATGAAATCACAAACAAAAAAGCCCAAAGGATTGAGGTCAGGAGATTTCGCAGGCCATAATACAGTACCGCCGCGACCAATTTATCCATTTGGGAAATGAGCAGGAGCTCCATTTATTGATGTATGTTATGGCGTATGTTCAACGGCATCTCGTCAATAACCCTCTAAAATTCATACGGACTTTCCTCTGCCCAATAGTGACAATTATAAGCATTAAATACACAATTTCTGGAAAACACAAGACTCATCGCTCCAAAGAATACGTCTGAAAAAGGCACCATCTTCTTGAAGCCTACGAGGTGTGGCTATAAAATGACGAGACTGATGTAAAACATTTTATCTTAAATTGATACATATTTAATTATTATCCCCTTCAATATACAGTCCTCCTCTATCCCCTACATTGTTTTTTTCCATTGTTCGAAACAGTGCTGGAAGTCTTCTTTTGTGAGCTCCTTTATTACGCGTGCCGCTTTTTCTTCCACAGTTTCAACGATCTGAGATCTTGTTCTTTTTAATGCAAATTTGACATTGGGCGATAAAAGTCACATGGTGCCAGGTCAGGCGAACAAGGCGGATGGCCTAACACTGGGGTGTTATACTTGGCCAGAAACGTCTTGACAGACAATGCAGTGTGAGCTGGTGCGTTGTTCTGATGTAGAACCAATGACTTTCTTCCACAATTCGGGTCTTTTTTTCTTATTTTTTTTTTTCGCGAAGTTAAGCAAGAACCTCAAGGTAGTAATGTTGATTAATAGTTTGACCTTCAGGAACCCAGTGAAGGTACACAATCCCATGAATATCGAAAAACACTACCATCACTGCTTTGAATTTTGATTTGCTCATTCGTGCTTTTTTAGCTCTCGTTGAAGTTAGCCCCCCCCCCCCCCCCCAATGCATGGATTCACGCTTAGTTTCTGGATCATAAGTAAAAAACCAAGATTTGTTACATGTTATCACTTTTTTCAAGAAGTTTTGGTCATTTTCAATGGCATTTAAAGTGTCAGTACAAACATTTTCACGTTTCTTTTTGTTCGATTGTGAGAATTTTAGGCACCATTTTCGCAGACACTTTTTGCACGTTAAAATTGTTATGTAAAATTTGCCTTACGCATTCTTTGTCAATTCCTACAGTTTCAGTAGTCGCACGAATAGTTAACCGACGGTCAGATCGATCAGATTATCGATTTTTCTAATATTCTTATCCGTTTTTGACGTGGAAGGGCGACCCGGGCGTGCGTCATCTCCTACGTCTTTTTAGCCATCTTGGAAACGCTTAAACTACTCAAAAACTCACGCACGTGATAAGCATTCATTGCGATATACTTTTTTAATTAAAAGATAAGTTTCAGTAGCGGTTTTTCCAAGTTTCATATGAAATTTCACGACAATTCGTTGCTCTATTAAAACACTTATCATTTTTTCGGCAAAACAAAATAAATGAATCTTATATAAACGAAGGCCATGGCCAGACTAATATGTTTACAGACACGGGAGGGGTGGCAATGGAAAGGCTTCACGCAACACAGCCGTTGGTCGTACGACTTTGGCGCATGCGTAGTTTTTCTGTAGTAGCATAAGTCTCGTGATTTTATAGCCACACCTCGTATTTAAGGTTACGTTGAAAAATTTAATCGAAATATGTGTTATCCTTTTCATAGAGCGACTGAACTTTAGAAACATAATATGGATGAAGATTTTCTCATCAAACCAACGGGACGGTCTTATTACTGGGGATATTTAATGTTGAAACCAACTGTTGGGCACTTCTTGTACATCTTGTTGATCTTCTTGTACGCCTTTGTTTTGATTAGCATTTCTTGTATTAAATCAACCAGTTTCACCAAGACGTTGATCCGGCCTTCGAAATACATTTCCACTAGGACGTCTTCGGGATGGGAACCGTATGCGATATTCTCATTCTGCCATGTTAGCATTTCCATTGCAGAAACCGTTCATCATGTACCATCGCTGTCATAAAAATCTGGGACAAGCGACTATTAAGACATTATCCATTTTAAACACGTCTTGTAAAATATGACAATTAAATAATTTAATGTCAAATTGCCTGCCAGTGTCAATCACATAGTCAATCGTAAATCGACAAGTGTTGTGCAGCACTTAATTATTGAGTAATGTTTGTATTTAAAAATAATCTTTATATTTTTTGCTAAAAGCAAACAGTTTTTAAAATAAACGAAGATAATATATAACTTTTAAGTTAAATACAAAAGTGATACAAATATTGTAATTTTTAGTCATTGCCACAACTCTCAACTTTTATGAAAGCGTTAGTACATATCGGCATACTCGTTACATGTAAAATCCATTATGACTAAATAATAACAAAAGAACGAAAAAATAGAAACATAAGGACTAGTCAAAACTGCAAATAATCACAAGAAGAGCAGGTTACAAAATTAGTCGAATTAAATACATAAATGTCAACTTTTAACAGCAGTTTTTGATTGAAATCACATGAGAATACAAACCTATTGTTCTACAACGTTGCCAAATGTGTTTTTTTGTGAAAGTATGTTAATGAAGAAATGTTAAAAATAATCTTTGAAGTCAAAAATAAATCGTTAACGAAGAAATTCTAATAGACATCGACTGCTTATTTTAGACTGAAAGTCCGAACTTCGAGAACCTCGTGAAGACGAATCTGTTGAATTTTTTCACATATCCTCATATGTGAAGCATGGTTCAATATTTTAATGTTAAACTGTTCAATTCAGAATCGAACGAAGAATGTCGCTACGTGTAGCTTTTGTGCAAATTTATACACACCTTGTGTGATTGTCGAACAGGAGAGACATTAGTTTTTTATGAGTGCACATATATTTAGGGCTTGACATTTCACCAAGAAAATCGTTAATTAACTGTTTGTATAATTTATATTATTTCTTACGTGTACGTATATTGACTCAAATCTTAACTACGAATGTGACTACCACTTAGAAGTCAGGTCGCGATTAGAATTTGAAAATAGAAACAAGGAAAGAAGAACGGGTAACTTTTCATGATGGTAAACTTATTAACAGGGTTTTATGCAATTACTTTTGTTTTTAGTTTAATTAGGGTGCTGTGTTTGTAAAAATTTCTTACTGTTGAAAGAGAACTTGTAGGTATTAACTAAGTTAAATTATTAAAAGTTACTCAAGCTACAATTTCAACAATGATCATATAAATACAGGTGGAAGCATTTATAAAATACAGCAGCAGAAGAGTATTCATCAAAATTAATTTTAGGTCAGGTGAAATGTTACCCATACAATTCTAGTTACCAATTTATATATGAAAAATGCATGAAAAAAGTGCATAAGAAAGGTACTACTACTTATTTTTACTTGTGTATTGCATTAGTTTTAATTAATAAACAAACAAGCATATAATAAAGAAAGAGCTCAACCAACTTGTTCAAGTGACTGCAATATTGCTGTTTTTTTGCAATTAGAGCAGTGACAAATAATCGTTTTACCCCACATGTGAGTAAATACAGTGTTCGACACTAGGGGCTTTAAGAAATATTTAAGTATGAAAATACATTTTTTTTTTAACTAGGAAGTCAAACTATTCAATGCGTTTAACATGAAGGCATTAGTATAATATATCCTGCACTAAGTGATTATAATATAAAAGTTGTATATTGATCAATTGAATATTCTTTATATACAACGCCAGACTTTAAAGTGGTAAAAACAATACTAGATACCATGCACATTTTTCAAATGCATTTTTCATTCTTAATTTGTTGTAGGGCAAAAACAAAGCCAACACATAATACACTACTTCAACGCGAAGTATATTTAGATGAAGTAGGACTTCCACTGGAGACAAAACCGCTATGTTTTATATGATTAAATTGCTTTCAGTGTAGGAAATATTTAAGGATGAGATTTTGGAAAATGAGAATTATGAACCACATAAGACAATAATAAATAGGTAGGAATTTTGTAGTAGGTAGTTCTTATTCCCGATTTAAACGGTCCATATTAAATTCACATTTATAAAGCATCAGATATATATAAGTCTAACATCAACTCCATCAAAGACGCGGAAACGGCAAATTTTTCTTAAAACTTACTAAGCAAAAAAATGATATAATATCTATATACGCTTGTTTATTAAGCCTCAACGTAAAAGATGAACACAACTTACAAAAATAGTAAAAATAGCACATTTGAAAGTTTATATTGGAAATATTTGAATGGAAAGTATTAAAACTGTATTTTCTTAACATTTTAAACATAGTTAGAAAAAAAATATTTTCTATTATATAAGATATTTCAAGAAATGTACATATTTTGCTCTTACATGATCTTTTAACCAAAAGATTCTCGGAATCTTCAGAATAGAGTTGTTTTAATAAAACTTGGGTACCTTCTAGAAGAGTAAAATGTTGCTTTATAGAGCTAATTACATTCTGCAATCCTCTTGTTAGCAGAGATTAAAGATTTCCATGATAAGATATAGATACCTCATAATTTTAAGATTACAGATATGTACAAGCTACTGTTGTGAAAAAAAAAACCGATATCCTACACAGAAAGCAAATGTCGAACCAATCAGACTTACTACCGTAGTATAAAGCCCAGACTAAACGAGAAAAATGTTAGATGTACAGTGACGAAATACGCATTTTGTAAATATGCATAAATATTGTCCATTGCTGCTGTTTTACCTGAACATTCAAAAGGATTTTAATATATTTATTAGGTATAATTGAAATATACCTACCCAGTTACTTACGTAATTTAACATCATAATGAAAAAGAAGAAAACAATATATAACAAGCTTGAAGAGAGCCCAAGGTCCTGATTTATGTTTACCTGGTGCGCATATTACTTACAGTCGCGCATACCTCATTTAAAATAATTTTATAATATATAATTTATTAAATTGAGCATTGCAATTAATTAAAACAAAAAGAAATAATTAAATGACGGCAAAATTTTGAAAAATTTGATTGTATGAATATTTTAGATCTTTATAAACCCCAACAAACAAGTAATGATATTTGTATGCAGGGTTCTTACCACACATACAAACCTATATAGCCAGCAAAAAGCGGAAGTTTGGGGAAAACGGCACTAGTTGCCTGCAGCTTCGGACTGTACAAAAATAGAAAATGCTGTATTAATTTCATCAGTCTAAATATAAATTGTTATCGGAAGTTGCTGGCTACATAAACTAAATGATTAAGAAATCTGTCACTTAAAACTCTATTGTTTTTTGAGGAATGTTTGAAATATTTAAATGTTACTTGTATAGTTTTAGTCTCTGCCTACTTACCTGTTTAATTGCAAAGACTAAATAATAAGAGTTAGAAGTGTACAGATCGGATATTTGATGAGGGAAAAACTAATAATTTTTGGAAGGTACTCACAATGCATGTCTCTTTCATGTTCATACTCAATAAAGGCATATCCTCTAGGTTTACCATTTACAGTATTATGAATAAGAACAATCTGAAAAATAAAGAAGAAATGTATGAATATCTTTATGCACGCTAATGGAAACAATAACACCTGGAAGCAGACTTTTTAGGAATATTATAGTATAGTATAATCACAAGCACGCCAACGAATTATCAAATTTACGAGATTCTTTAAATGCATGACTATTTTACTTGTGTTAAATTTGTTGTAATGTTATTTGCTGCATATCCAATATTCTGCTCTACATACTCTGTCGACGACATGTGCTTGACATTTTTTTAATTACGTAAAGAAAATTAGTTTATAATAAAAATCTTTTGCGTTACTTAAGCCTACACAAATGTTATTTCAAGCTGTTTCATAGCTGCGTACATTTCTACGTTTATTTTCGATGTGACAAGTTTTATTTCGAATTAAAATGTTAAAGGAAGTTATTTCTGTATCTTGAAAATAAAACATGCAATTGCTTATCCGCTTTTACCATTTTAATTCAAAGAAAATTCTCCCATTTCATTAATATCAACGTACTTCCAATAGCAGTGACCAAATATTTGATAGTGATCGGTTTCCCTTTAAATTATGTTACTTCTGAATTTGGCCGTTTTGTTCATTCTGTTTCCAAGTTGAAGAAAACATAAGTTTTAATAACATCGACAGTGTACTGCGTCTGTAAATACTACCATATTCAAAAATCACTGACTCTAATAAATATTGATGATTGGCGCTGCTTGCTTACCTTTTTTAAAACTAAAAAACTGTTGTAAATTAGCGAATAAATGAATGACAATCTTTATTGGCAATAAGTATACGTAAAAGTCTGCTTTTTACATAGGATTACTTACACGTTTCTTGCAAAACAGGCTTTACGCTACTAAACTTTTTTTAGTGGAACTGGCTTTAGCACCCATTTATACAATATATTACTTAAACTGCGTCTTTCTTTAGTAAATTAAATATGAAGCTGTGCAGATAGGTTTCTCGTTTAAAAACATAAGAGTACTGTGACGAAATACCATAAACTTTTGTTCCGAGAAATGTTAATAAAAACAATTCTGGAACAGTTTCCTTACCAGATTCTAGAAACATATAGAGATATTCTGTTGAAGTATGATCAGCGAAACGCCAAGAGTATTCTCAACGATACGTCAACACACGGAAGATTATTCTATGCAATAAGCAACTTTGAATTCAAAACTTACAATAATCTATACGTATAAACAGATTTAAAACAATTTAGCAGATATAAATACTATAGGTAACCAGTCGAACATAATTTGTTCCAAGACATGTTTTTCGTCGATATGTCAAAATTTTTTGAAAAATCCATTAATTCGTTTTGAAGCTCCCAAAACTGAAATACGAAATTGTATGATTTCTTACTGCCGTTTGACACGGTGCATAATTCTGTACAGAATTTCGTACTTTTTATGTACATTATGTTATGTACCGTGACATATAGAAAATGTACATAAAAATGTATCCTTTTTTCAGGTACATTTTTAAATAGGACATGTTCTTTTTTTCATACATAATTCTGTACAGAAAATACGCTTGACAACCAGTGTTGCGATTATTTGTGCCTCGACAGTTTGGTTTTGAACGAGAAAAGGTTATGTTTTATGTATCTATGCAGAAAACGTAGAAATATCTGTGATAATTAATAAACGAAGTTTAGGCTTCTTATTCTTTTACGTTTGTGTTTTCTAACAGCTCCGCTCGGTTACCTACATTTATATGTTCATTTTGTAGTTAGGTTTTGCTTGATACAGTCCAATAATTGTAAACATACCATGAGCTGCTCGGAAGGTGGCGAGCATCTGTACTCTGGTTTCTGTCGCTACTTTCTAGAACGGCATGACTATATCTCTTGGCACTAGGTGGCGCCAGGAAATATATCAGTGCTATTTCTGGAAATTAGTAGCATAAACTTAGCGGTGAACGCAATGTAGGCAGCGCAAAATAGCGTTCGGAACAACGCTGATGACGCCGAGTAGAAACATGTTCGTTAGTTGGTGCTTTCTTCTCTGCTCACATTGTTTTTGCCGGGAGTGATTTTGGTTATACCATATCATTATTATCATATAAATAATTATTGCAATGTCTTGGACTGGAGAACATGTAAGTGAATTAATAGAATTATATAAGGAAAGATCATGTCTTTATGCTGTAAAGGATAAGAATTATCGAAACAAACATGCTCGGTGCAGGCACTCGAGGAAATAGTGGCAACATTACAACAAAAAAAGGCCAAAAACATTAATGGCATATATTACATCGCTTGCAGTTTTGCACACAGTTAACTGTTTAAATAAAATGAATCAAAATAAAGACGAGAATTAGACACCGAATTCAAGTACCTTTAAAAATATAATAGACGTTGCATAAACATAAATTAATGTCTGTACAGAAAAATTACTTTGATAACTTGTTCATTAACATGTACATGATTCTGTACAGAATCACGCCCTAACGTTTATTTATTACAAAAATAATATACCGATTAGGAAAATGCGAACTTAGCCATATCGCTGCCCCCTCCTCGCTCTCAAGCGGAGGAATAAGCGGGCCCAGGGTTACCGATGTGGTTAGTTACGAAGTAGACTGCCTTATGTGCGGACGATCTTAATAAGAATTACGTGATTGACGAATAGAAGATGTCCATTTATACAACAGCAGAAAAGGTTCAGATTATTCAGCGGTATTTTTCTGGACATAACCGACAACAGACGATCGTTCTCTTCTCTGTAGAGTACGTCAATCGGCCTATTCCAAGCGCACGGACGATTTCAAATATCGTCGATGCGTTTAAGAAATTTGGCTGTGTTGTCGGGTATTGCAGAAAATCCCACCAAATGGACGAACAGCCTCAAATCCCTTGAATTAATCCTGAGCGGGAGGAGAGAGAAGTGAGGATTTATTCGTACGTTGAAATAAATGAATCTTGCTCTAGTCGCCAAATATCAGACGAAACCGGTGTTGAAAAAAGGACTATCAGAAATATTTTGAAACGCAATAAATACAAATGTTTCAAAGTTCAAACTTGCCAAGAGACATTTCCCCAGGACAATTTTGCCAGACTGGAGTTTTGTGAGTCCGTGGTAGAGAGGGTTAACCGAGACGAAAATTTTATTAAAAATATTGTTTTCGGACGAGTCTTTTTTTCCACGTCATGGCCATCATAATCCTTCAGTCCTGCGTTATTGGTCTCGGGAAAATTAACATTTGACTCGTAATGTTAGAACTCGGTACCTTGAAAAACTTAACGTGTGGGCGGGTATCTTGGGTGATAATATTATAGGGCTATTTGCTATTGACGGCAACTTGAATGGAGAGTGATATTTGGATTTGCTGAGAACTCAAGTTATTCCTGCAGTCCGTGCTATTAACGCCGATTTGGATGGAATTTGGTTCCAACAAAACGGTTGTCCTGCGCATAACACAAGAGCAGTAATGGCGTTTTTACAAAACACCTTTCCTGGTCGTGTTATTGCCAGGAGGGGTACGATAGAATGGCCACCGAGATCACCCGATCTCACTCCTGCGATTTCTTTCTATGGGGTTATATCAAAGAAAATCTGTACCAATTTGAGACAGCAGCTAACCTGCACGATTTGCAGGAAAATTTGGTCGGCATTTTCCAGACAGTAACCCCTGAAATTCTCGAGCGACACGGGAGTTTTACGACCGACTTGGTTATTGTTCAGCCAGGGAGGGGGGCATTTACGAACCCTTCATATGAACACCTTATTGCACCTTAGGATTTTTATTTATTTTGTACATTTTTTTCTAGCGTATTTATTTTTCTTTTCTTTCATTTCATCAGAATGTTTTTATTTTCGTCTTTAGAATTTCTTATTAATTTCGTCTAAACTTCGTAGCAACAACAAAATAAATATGCGAAACTCTCATTTCCAGGCGACCTTGACTTCAAATTATTACGTGCGCTTTTCGCACAGTAAGTCTGCATCTCAACATTGTTCCAAGTCGACTAGCATGTCCCGCATGGAATTGCTGGGATATCACTGTCCCCTCCACGCTCTCTCGGATGTACGGTGGGAGAGCGAGGAGGGGATACCGATATAGCTAATTTCTCATTTTCCCAATTTGTATATAAAATATGAAATGAGAAAAGTGCATATTAATCAAATCTGTCTTTTGACAGTTTACGGGGCATTAAAGATCCGATCCACTATCGACTGCCTTTCTTCCCTCGGTAAGACTTTTCGGAAGTGATGAATAGCATTATCGTTGGGGTGATTCTCAACCCTATTGATCTCTACCTGGTTTGGATGCCATCTTAAGATTGTTACTGACATCTTCCCACTTGTTTGAAAGATTTTTAATAATAGATGCCATCGTTCACGCAAGCATCCTTTGCAAAAACGTTCGCTATCTGGTTTGTTGGCAGTCCAGATTGTTCATTAACCGGTCATCTGCTACAGTTTCTTTCACTAGTAAATATCATATCGAGCAGCATTAGTGTATTACATCAGTTCTGATTTTCCTATTTACTACGTACTTTTTACGCCAAACACTTAAAATAAATTTATTGAAAGAACATTTAGAGGTAATTGTTTCCAAAGAGTACGTTTCAATAATTTTATTATAAAAGAATTTAAAAAAATGTTTTTGGCGGCGTGAGAAAATGTTAATTAACTTACAGCGTCTATAAACAATTCCAATTACTATAAAAAATGTAACTTTTGTGATTTACAATTGCATCTACAGTGCAGAACAGTATCAAACACTAGCTTTTTGCCAGTTAGTTAATTTGCTATGTTTTAGGGTTAGAATTGCATCTACGGTGTAGAATAGTATCAAACACTAGCTTCTTTGTCAGTTAGTTAATTTGTTATGTTTTAGGGTAACCAATAACTTCCCTTATTCCTTAAACATTATTTTGCGTTAGTTCCATTATATACAATTTAAATACAAATTACAACAAATAAAATACGATTCTTCCTTTTGCTGTTGGTTCTAGCAATAGGAAAACAAAAATTTTAAGCAATGCTTCAATTTTTAATTTAATAATGCATACTTCTCAATATTACAAACTATATTCTATACCTTTATTAATATATAAAATGATATATACCTTTTTAATAGGTCCATATACTTCAAACTCCCTTCGCAGTTTGGACTCCGAAGTATCATAATTCTATAACAAATAGAATAACAGTAAAACATTTTCCATAATATTATCCTCTTCAATTCCCTACTTCAGCTGCCCGAGCATATTTCGTACTCCAAATTATATTATTCTAAAGCATTTTTAGTATGATTAGGTATATTTGACCCGTTTAGCAACACTCATTGGTGAAGTATTTTAACAAAAATAATCTACTTTTTAATAAAAACATGTTAGTAAATATGTAATAAATTACATGCAGAAAGCTGTTACAAGGCATTAGCAATTAAAATTTAATCAACTGTTAATTTTACTAATCGTTCAACATATTCCATATACTTTTATCAAAAATTATATTTTACAAACTATTTTAATTGCATTTATGAGAAAGAGAAAAAAAAAGGAAACATGTTTTTAAAGCGAACTGAAGAGGTTGTAACACAAATATAATATCAATTATTTTCGATTTGCAGATTTCAAAACTCAACGTTTTGTTGCTGGTGCCAACAGTAATGTCACAGTTCATAGATTTATGTTTGGGTATTAGTTGTTTTTTATTACAGAAAACAGTTCGATGGAAAGTTGCTAAACAAGATGTTGAATTTCAAAACATGCAAAATGTTACCTTACATTGCAAACTTAAATATTAAGTAATATTTAAGATGAATATTACAAGGTTATTACTATGCCTGGTTTTACATACAAATATTCTTAGATTCAAGAACATATGTGAACAAATCCAGGTATATCAAAAGTAATAAAATTTTAGTAAGTTAACTTACGATTCTAGCAACAAATAATGTTCTAAAAGCATCATTTGTTATGTTTGGGTGAGAAGTTGGATCCCACACTGCAATTTCTTGTTCTAACTTATAAGCTACTTGTTCTGCTCTTTCTCTTCGGCGTCTCTCAAGTCGTTCTTCACGAGTTTCAACTCTTGTAGGCGGCGGAGTATTTTTTGGGTCCTACAGTTAAATAACTACATTAACTTGTAGATTATAAATCAGATCAATTACCTCAAATTCTTCGAGGAATATCCCCACGCCTAGATAACCACGATTCTTCTTTTCGTGGGGAAGCTTACTAGATGGAGGCAAATAGGGAACCGGATCGCGTGGCGCAAACAGCGCCAGAAGGTTTGGGGGCAAAAACTGCGTCATTTCTTATTTACGAATTGCGAAAAAGCAGTGCCAGACAAATAACTATTTTTTCGGCAATTTTTAAAGTCACCGCATTTTAAAAATATATAAAACTATCCTTACTCTAGTAAGAGCGAAATCTCACAATATGGCCTCCGTACGCCTCACGGTAGTTGTCAACGAAAGGTTAACCAGGGGGAGCCATGTTGTATACATAAAATCCCTAAGTAAGAAATGAAATACCAGAGACAACTCTTGAAATACTAAATCTTAGGGAATTTTGGAATGTCAGGATTTGAATATATTTTGAAAATTATTTTCATTTCCCAAATCAACGTTTTGTAAATAGTGTTATCAAACACTGTACATCTACATTTTGATTTGTTTATTACTTGTAGTTTAATTTTTTAGATATTTCGTAAGAGTAGTGATTTATTTTAAACACAAAATTTTTTTTTAGTATATAGTGTTTACGGTTTGTGTACTTATTATGACCCTAAATTCACAGTTCTATTTATAAATCCTACTTTACTCGCCGCGATTTATTGGTCAATTAATTGCACAAGTTGATCTTCGATTTTATCGTACCGTATAAAAACAGCAAAAAATTGGTACGATTTCTTGAACAATTTATCGTACGCTTAATTGAATTGATTAGAACATGCTCTATTTTGGCAGGATTTTCCGACGATTTGTCATTAACTTTGCTGTTTTACTACCAACCTACTAACAGTAAAGAACCTACGAATTTTGTTTAATATTTTTAAAGCAAATAAATTTCGGAAGTTTACAAAGATTATGATGTAATGGATAATTTGAATTAAGTAATCGAAACCGAAGCAACCTAAACTAATCTGTGTATATACCAAAACATCTGACAGACAGATGACAGTAAGTCATTCGTTCGCATCTGCTTGGTGTAAGCTGCACGACCATACACCTACTTGCACCGATTACTCTAGTGACGTCATTTTACACTACACCAAGTAAAAAGCGCAGCCCGAGCGAACAAACGTTTTATCACGGCCCGTCAAAGAAGATCGACTAAAAGCGCGCGCGTTTTATCTACATTTGAAATAAGGGACCTGTTTTTGAATCTTTGTATTGGAAGTAGAACATTAATATCAGTTTGTCATAGGTTTGTTCGAACCTAACACTTCAGGACAGTTTGAGAATTATAAATTCATATAGTTGTACGCATGTCTATCAGTTCCAGTTCTAATATCGTAGTAATAGAGAATTGTGTAACTATGGTAAAAAGCAAAATAATTAGATTCCAAGAATTATCTTTGCAACAACAGAGCTTTATGTATTTTTGTTGAATTTATAAATCAGATGAAGCTTACTGTACGCTATTTCCCCAACAAAGACTGCACATATGATTGGTACATGACTTTCTTCTGCTTTGAAAATCTGTCAACCTAAACATTCATTAAAGGAATAATCTGAAAAGATATTGGAATACCTTAAATTCGTAAATAAATGTTATGAAAACTAATTTGTATGGACAGTATACCGTACGAGCGAGCGTGCTATGCTCACCTAGCGTAATCGGCATTTTTCGGAAATGCGGGAGTAATGTATCTAACAATAAAAAGGTGCAGAATTGAATTTGCGTTCACCTAATTTTGACAAGTAAATGACATTCAACACAGTACACATATAAATGTCGTAAATTTTATCGTATTGAGTATTAACATAACATAAGAATGATTATTTTCAAATGCGGTTGGTTTGATTAGTAAGAAAGGGTTATAGATTAATAATATACCGTACTAGCGAGCATGTAATAATCACCTTGCGTAATTGGCATTCTTGTGAACAAAGTGCTGAATTTGCCTTCACGTAATTTTGACAAGCAAAATGACAGTACACGTTTAGATGCGCTGAGTTTGGGTAAAATCGGGTGAGCATAGTACGCTCGCTCTTACTGTATGTTTAATAATGTAATAACGGATGCGCATGCTCAAATTCGGCGAGAATTACAAATTACTCTGTTACAAAAATTGTTAGAACACTTAGAACCGTTCGGAACGGAATTTGGATTACAAATTTTGTGGGGGGTCGAACAGCGAACTAACAGTTCTCAGAATTTGTAATTCTAGAACTACAGGGCTCGAACAGTGCACTCGTATTTCACATGCGCACTAGTGCTATAATTGTTCAAAACTTCGGGTTCGAATAAAACTGATATATCAAAATTCTTCATTTTTAATGTACTTTCTTATTGACATGAAATTGAAAAACGTGCAAGTTGTCTATTACTTTGTTATCGCATGTCCACTCTCCATTCCTTGGATTTAATTTTCAAATTTCAAGTATTCAAGTATTTATTTAAAGCGGCAATACCATGTCATGGTTTTTATATATTGCAAAATAATTTATAGAAAGTAAGTATATTTAAAACTCAAAACAGTTCACATTTTAAACTGCACTATAAAAAAATAAGTTAGTAAAAATATACAAAAATATTTTACAAATGTAATTTGTACTTTTTTTGGTAATCCTGCAGTTTACGGCTCCCATTTCATGTGATTAATCTGCGCATAACTAGACAATGTTGTTAGATTACTATGTCAATAAAAGAAACATTACTTAGGTAGTTATTATTAAAAACACAAAATTGGGACACGACACATATACGGCTGTTAAAATTTGATCAAATATCCGATGAGTTTATGCAAAACGTCTTTCCTGCCACTTACCGTGTGATCTACGGCATTATCGCAATAGTTATCGTAATTGCTGTTTTCTCACTCTTCATGATTGGACCACCTCTTCCTGCTATTTTTATGAGAGAAAATGAAACTAGGCTAATAAATATAAACACTTGTAACTAAAATATGTAAATTTCGCCGAACATTCTCGAATGACAACTAAAAATTTGGCAACATTACATCGGTTTTATATACAGTAGCACCAAGCTCAGAAAAACCTCGGAAAATATGCGAACTAATTTCAATATCAAACAACATCGACCAATAAGAAGCGTAATTTTCGTTTAGTACAGTAACTGACACAAGTTTTTTTAATTTCGTACGCTTGGTTCATATTTTTGCAAATTTACTTTTATTTTCCTGTTCCTACTTGTTTGACTAAAAAATTGTCTTTTTTAAGACACCTGTAGTCGTATATTTACATAATTTAGGTAAGTAAATTATTTTTAAGGATATATAAATCATTCAAACTGTAAATTTTTAGGTTAGGAATTTCTAAGTGTATTGTAATATTCCTTTTAATACGATATTAATGTATAAAAAGAGTAATATTATTTTAAGGCATTTAGGTTTTTTTTCTTTTTTCACAGGTTAGCAACCATGAGTAAACGTAAACTCGTTCGCTCGGAAGCACGAAACATTATTCGCAATGTTATACAGTTCTTTGACAAGCAGAAAGCAGATGGTCATAGGACGTTTCCATTAGAAAAAGCTAGTGAGCTAGCTGCTGCAGCAACAGGGAAATCAGTCAGTTTCATAAAGCAGATTCGCAGAGAATCTGATATGGCCGGCACTTCTTCATTACAATCTCCAAAGAAGAAGCGAGAAACTGCAGTTTCAATGAAAATTGAATTAGATGATTTTGACCAAGGCGTACTAAGAAGAAGTGTCCATGAGATGTATACTGTAGATCGTAAGGTGCCAACATTGAAATTGCTGGTAGACAAAATGAAAGACAAGATTAACTACACAGGAGGACGAGAATCTTTATGTAAATATTTATTACAATTGGGCTTTCGATATAAGAAGTGTCATAATAAAAGAAAATTATTGATGGAAAGATATGATATAGCTTGGCGTTCTCAGTACTTAAGACAATTACGAGAAAATGAAAATTTAGGAAAGAATAAAAGACCAGTGATATATTTAGATGAAACTTATATTCACCCAACATATGGAGTTGGCAATCGGAAGAAGAACCTGGTGTTTATAAATGTGATCGAGCTGGTCAGAGACATATTCTAATGGCTTTGTCGAGAATGCTTTGCTAATTTTTAAATCAAAAAGTAAATCAGGTGATTACCACTTCAATTTTATGCAATGGTTAGAAAAACAACTTATTCCAAACTTGCCTCCACATAGCATTGTTGTTATGGACAATGCACCATATCACAGCATGCAAATAAATAAACCACCTACACAAAATAATCGAAAAGATGATATTCGATCATGGCTAGAAGGAAATAGAATTGCAACAACTCCAGAAAGCGAAAAGCAGAACTTTTAATGTTGGTAAGATAATATTCTATAAGTAAAACTTATTATGTTGATGAACTTTTAAAAAAGCATGGCCATACTGTTTTACGTTTGCCTCCTTACCATTGTGAGTTGAATCCAATAGAATTAATTTGGAGCATGGCGAAAAGAAAAGTTGCTATGAATAATGTGTTGCACTCTAGCCATGACATCCAGCAATTAGTTAGAACTGCAATTTTAGAAATCATGAAAGCTGATTGGGAAAAGGAGTGTAACCATGTAAGACATGTTGCAGAAGAAATGTGGAAGGCCGATGGTTTAACTGATGAAATTGTGGAAAATTTAAGTTTCACTGTAAATACAGGTTCTTCAGATGAAGATTGGATCAGCGAGGACAGAATATCAGATGATGAATTTGATTACTAAGGCTAATGATCGCATTGTAATCTATAATGTAAAACATTTTGCAATTAAATTATATTTGAAGTTGAAATAAACGTTTGCTTTAATTAAAATTAGAAAAACATTCAAAAACTTTATTTTTCTTAATTCCCAAGTTTTTCACACGTCATTGGTCATTTGTTTATAGGAGCTACTACTTTAGTTTGATTTAAATATCCCGCGGAAAAGATTATGGATAAGAGTGTACCTTGTTAACTTGTAGCGCCCTCGGACACGCCCACTCAGGGCTTTTCTGAGCTTGGTGGCACTGTATGAGCAGTGATTGTATGAAATGGGAGCTGTGGAGTGGAGGATTGTCCCTTTTTTCACTAAAAACTAACAGGTTACTTAAGTATACATTATTCCAGGTAATCTAATTCATAATATTTTCTCTTATATTGAATATGCTGATACTGGTAATCGTTTTGATCAGTCTTCCATGCTATATACATATATAAGGTTAACACAATTCCTAGTAGTAAGCGATCCAAACTGAAATATAGATATAAACATTATGTTAAAATTTATGCAACAAAAAATACCTCATAACAGGTGTAACCCAAAATATGGCAATAAAAGAACTGAACCCTGGGTGCCTCATGTGATCATATAGCCTTTTCAGTTGCAAAGATTTTTGTGAAAGTGGATCTGGCAAACCTTTCAGTCTGTAGTAAACCTGTGAATGTTGATATTGAATTGAAATTTAAACATCTATACTAATCAAAAAAATTACCTGTTTAATACCAAGTAATTCATTTATATCGACACATATAGTGCTTATGTATATTAATAACCAAAAGATCCCATGTATAAGAAAATAGGCCCACATCATATTTTTATTTAAACTAAATTTCCACAATGTTATACCTGGAATGGTATACCAATTTCTCATTAGCATCTGTAATATTATTTTTAATAAAAATAAGATTTTAAAGGATATTTTCTCTTACTTGTAAGGTCAATGTTGTTATTATTACATATATACTTCGTTGAAGATCGGTAATGTTATAGGATTCCAATACTTGTTTAAACGTATGCTGTGCCATTAAGGAATGGAACAAAATAAATATACTTATTAGGAACATATTTACAAATAATGACCACGAAGAGGTAACCCAATCATCTGCAAAATTAAGTTACAAACACTACTATTTTGAATACTACTATAAAACTACCTTTAACCGGAAAATTAGAAACGTTATAATTTGGGTCAGACAAAAATAGCGTAAAATTAATGGTTGTATAAAAAGTTAACAGCAACCCAATTCCAACTATACATATTTTAAAAAATGAACTAATGTACCATTTTAAAGACATTATGTGTTACGAATAATTAGATTTACGAAAAGTTTCACACAAACTGAAGCAGCAAAGGATACAAAACTTTAAAACTGTTTATCGCTGTAGGTATTCCAAAGTATTTAACTGTATACAGATGGTATCATGATGGTATACAACAACAGCACAGTATACAGTCACATATATAGGCGAGTTCAGGTATTCGTTCGGAGTAATTTAAACTAACGTTTAAGAGTATGGGTTGCGTGATCCACTCATGCTCTAATCCTAATCCCCTCGACGTGCTCTGTACTCTTGATCCGCTCCGAGCGAATATCCGAACTCAGCTTTAGAGTATGGGTTGAGTGATCCGTTCTTGCTCTACTCCTAAGCCTGTCCACGTGCTCTGTGCTTTTGATCTGCTCCGAACGAATACCCGAACTCAGCTTATGTTTCCTATACTGTGATACAATTACGTCATTTCTATATACTGATCGTATCTATCACACATGTATCATGTAGAGAATTTAGTTACCTGTAGTTTAATAATCTTCGGTACAAGCTATTTACAGTACTTTTCTGATAGTGTATAATAACAGAATCTTAATGCACAGAGACTAAATATGTTGTAATAAAAACTAATATTTATAATTGCCATAAAAACGAATTCTAATTTAAGGTGCAAAATAATCTAGATAGGGTTTTTTGTGTTAAGTGTTTAGTGAGGAGATTATCCTGTATTCTTAAAACCGTCCCATTTATTTGAGAACATTACGTTTTTGTGAGCATATTACATTATTTTTATGTTATTAATGTTATAAAACTATTTATGTTTGTTTATTGCAACAAAGAGGTATGCCTTTGTATATTTTCATAAGGTAAAGTTTCAATCACTATTTTGACAGATGTCATTAGTATATTAATCATTGTAGATAAATATAGAAAGTTATAATTCTAACAACAATTAGTAATTCGGTAGTACTTGATAAAGGATAGATCATGTCATCAGGACCAACCCTTACTAAAGCTATTGAGCTTGTAACCAGAGCTACTGAAGAAGATCGCAAAAGAAACTTTGAAGAAGCATTACGATTATATGAGCATGGTGTAGAATATTTTTTGCATGCTATTAAATGTATGGTATTATTTTACATTTACTTAAGCGAAGCTCAAAATGTATTTGTGTTTTAGATGAAGCACAAGGAGAGAAAGCGAAAGAAAGTATTAGATCAAAATGTTGTCAATACCTTGAACGTGCTGAAAAAATTAAGGAATTTTTGAAGAAAGGAAAGAAAAAGCCACTTAAAGATGGTGAAAATGAGTCTAAGTAAATATGTTTTTTTAATATACAAACTTCTTTAATTATTACTTAAAGCTTATAATCAATAACACTTAAATTTAGTTTACATGAAATTTGTGCTCCATTATATCAAATAATGGTGAAATTTCTAACATTTTACCATTATTTGAATATATCTTTTAATGACTTTGAATTTTTTTTGGGTCAAACTGTAACATTAACTGAAACTAAAATCTATAAGTTACTAATCAATTTTAATTACCTTTATGGACCTGACTCGATATACAGTGCATTTCAGATAACACCGGTCACAGGTATTTACATGGTAAAACCTTTAGGTGATGTTAATGGTTTTCCTATGGGGAATGTTTGATTTATTTTTTTGTCCGCACATAGTTGGAACGATTTTCATGAGGTTTTGAGATGTTTTATGTCTTTTAACAAAAGGGTAAAGCCAAAATTGAAGAAGAAAAGTAACAACTTTTGCGGCAATTTTAGGAATCTTTAGCAGAAATAATGAGACAATTCTGCAGCTGGAAACCTCAACCCATGTTGTGTCAATCAAAGCTACAGCTAGTAGCTTCAAGCAATTCACCACAAGCAAACATGTAATTCAGAACGGCTGTTATTTAAACAAAAAGAAATACGCTCTTAACACGTAAAGGAAACTAACAACTATGAACCAAAATTTTGAACATGAATTACTTACCTAAACTAAAACAACAAAAAATACACTCTTAGTACAAAAAGGTAACAAGCAATAAATTATAAAGAAAATTGTATCATGAAGTAAGTTAACTAAGCAAGTGTTCAAACTGTCCCAATCTTTCTTGAATGTGACGTTTCACATTCTGAAGATTTCTTACTGTTATTTCTGTAAATGCTTCCACTATTCTCTGCTTTTATTCATTGATGTTAGAGGGTCGATTTTGAATATTATCAAAAACCCTCCTTGCAATGTAACCCCAAACAAAAAAGTCCAACGGGCTTAAATCAGGGCTTCTTGCCGACCACTTTAGTGACCCATGACGACCTATCCATACATCTAGAAATTCATTATTCAAATATTCTATAATTTCCTTGGTGCTATGTGGGGGCGCCCCATCGTGTTGGTAAATGATCCTCTCATTTTCAGGAATATTGACAATAGCTGGTAAAATTGTGTCTCTCAGCAATTCCAAATACTTTTGGACATTCAGTAAACCGTCGATAAAAAAAGGATCAACAATGTGATTATCTAGGATGCCGGTCTACATGTTGACCCTCTGGGGAGTTTCAGTTTGGGTTTCATTTTTATTTTTTTTGTTCCAAGACATAAAATGTCCTAAAGCCTCATAAAAATCCTTCCAATTTGGTATGGACAAAAAATTAATGCAACATTCCCTGTAGGAAAACCATTAACACCATATAAAGGTTTTACTATGTAAATACCTATGGCCAGTGTTCTCTGAAATTAACTGTATAGTGCGTTTCACTTTACAACTTGACACCCCTGTATCTTTGTTATAGGTATGATATCGGTTGATCCCACATTTTTATGAGGTATAGAACTCTTTTAATGACGTTGCATAATTAGAATATGTACATACTTTTAATCATTAGCCTACTACCATCAAAAGTTAGATGCCAAAAAAACATAGTTGGCCTTGTTTAATCGTAAAATTAATTAAATGGTAGCTAAACAGTTTTGAGTAACAGTTGTTTTAAGCAATATTAAAGTTAAATTAAAAATATTTCGTTTTTACTTTCTATTTCATACATTACTGTACTATTATTACTATTATTGAAGTTGCTCAAACACATGTTCGTTTCATATATTTACAAAGATTAACTTTTTATTTCAAATTTCGCTACAGATTTGAATGTGATAATGACAGTTATGGAAATTTCTTTTTCTCGTATTGTCAAGTATCCACTCAAACTTTATTCAGCACTTTACTTAAGTTTTGATTGGAAGGTTTTTATCGGTTGCTGAAAAGGTGGAAATGCTCGTTTAGTGAGTGATAATTATCGTTCATTCGGAGAAACTGCTCGAGAATTGAATGCTAGACATCCACATAAAAATTCTATTTTTCAAACAGTTGCAAACGTTAATAATCTGTTTAATGTTTCTGGTAGCATTTCTATGTCTAGATCTCAATGTAAAACTAGAATTGATTCTGCTGCAGATGAAGTGATCTTGAATATTATATGTGCGAATCCTAGGCTGAGCATGCATAAGGTTGCACTGCAACTTTAAGTTCCACAATCAAAAGTGTTGAGGTGTCTCAAAGGGTGCAAGCTTAAATTATATAAACCAAAATTTCTGCGTACACTAGAAGAAAGCGGTGAAATTAGAAGAATGAAATATTGTCCATGGGTCACAAAGAAATTTATTAAATGACAATAATTTTTTAAAAACATGGTTATGGATACGAAGCCACTTTTACAACTAATGGAGTCATTTCATCACAAAGCTGTAGATTATGGGCATCTGAAAAACCCAACTTTATTATAAATCCTAAAGCCTGTTTACACGCCTCACTTTATTGGCCAATTAATTGAACAAGTTGATCTTCGATTTTATCGTACCGCGTAAAACAGCAAGAATCACCACGATTTCTTGAACAATTTATCGTACGATTAATTGAATTGAACATACTCTTTTTGTCGCGATTTTCCGACGATTTTTCACTAACTTTGCTGTTTTAATACCAACCCAGTAACAAAAAAAGTACCTCCGAATGTTGTTTAGTGTTTTTAAAGTAAACTGAGGATAAATTTTGAAAGCTTACAACGATTACGATGTAATGGATAATTTGAATTAAGTAACCAAAACCGAAGCAACCTAAGCTGATGTATGCATATATCAAAACTGCCTGCTATACCTCAAAAATGTGGAGTCAATTGACTTACCGATAGCTACCAAAGATACAGGGGTGTCGAGCTATAAAGTGAAATACGCTGTATGTAGTTTAGTTATTTAATGTCTTTAATATTTCAGAGATGAAAAGAAGAGTGATAGTGATAGCGATAGTGATGATCCAGCTAAAAAAAAGCTGCAGAGTCAATTAGAAGGTGCAATTGTAGTCGAGAAACCCCATGTAAAATGGTCAGATGTAGCAGGATTAGATGCTGCCAAAGAAGCTTTGAAAGAAGCCGTAATATTGCCGATTAAGTTTCCACATTTATTCACAGGCAAGAGAATTCCCTGGAAAGGAATACTTTTGTTTGGAGTAAGATCTCATGATATGTAGTAGTAAAATTACTAACATCTTTATTGTTGTCAGCCTCCGGGTACTGGTAAATCATATTTAGCAAAAGCTGTTGCTACAGAAGCAAACAATTCCACATTTTTCTCCGTGTCGTCATCAGACTTGGTGTCAAAATGGTTGGGGGAATCTGAAAAGCTGGTGAAAAATTTATTTGAATTAGCACGAACGCACAAGCCTAGCATAATATTTATTGATGAAATAGATTCCCTATGTTCTTCACGTTCAGATAATGAGTCCGAATCCGCAAGAAGAATTAAAACAGAATTTTTAGTGCAAATGCAAGGTATAGGCGCAATTTCCGTTACACAGTATTTCAATTTTAATAGCATTTGTAAAACGTAAAATTGTGCATTCTGCTATTTGTGTTTGTTTATTAATGTTTTAATTTGCAGGTGTTGGGAATGACACAGATGGTATCTTAGTACTTGGAGCTACCAATATTCCTTGGGTACTTGATTCTGCCATACGTAGGAGATTTGAAAAAAGAATATATATTCCACTTCCAGAGGAACCTGCTAGACTTACTATGTTTAAATTGCATTTAGGTAATACAACAACACAATTAAGCGAGGAGGACTTACGAGTACTTGCAAAAAAAACAGATGGGTACGTGAATGTTGTTTGAGTCAGATGTTTTATAAAATATTTTACAAGATAGTTGTTAAATTTAGGTATTCAGGAGCTGATATTAGTATAGTGGTAAGAGATGCGCTTATGCAACCTGTAAGGAAAGTTCAAACAGCAACTCATTTTAAACGAGTTAGCGGTCCTAGCCCTACCGATCCAAATGTAAAGGTTGATGATTTATTAACCCCTTGCTCACCTGGTGATCCAGCTGCCAAAGAGATGACTTGGATTGATGTTCCTGGCGATAAATTATTGGAACCACCAGTTACAATGGTACTTTTTTAAATCTTACTACATTACACTGTGTGTCCACGGATTTACTGCAAAGGTTACATATAAAATTGGTGTATTTTTGATCTTTTTCTTTTATGGGGTCTGCCCATATTCCTTTCTTATTTTTTCTTTCCAACTCTAGTTACAAATCGCGTTTTATAGAATTCAAATGTTAACATTTTGGCGAAATTTCGACAATAGTCTGAAAAGTTTCCAGCCTAATACAGAATTTTTTTTTGTCAAATTCAGTTTTATTTCTCATCATAGTTATCTTGTAAATCTATACACTTTTCCCAGCGATGCTCCCATCTCTTTAATGCGTCCAAATAGTAGTTGGCACCTTGTTCAGCAAAGTAAGCGGTTACGAGTGTGATGATCTCCTCATTCGATGAAAATCTCTGTCCTCCGAGCGGAACTTTGAGAGTAGGAAACAGAAAAAAGTCGTTGGGGGCCAGATCTGATAAATAGGACGGGTGGTCTATGAATTCGAACTTCAATTCGTGCATTTTTGCCATGGCGACTACCGAAGTGTGCGACGGTGCGTTGTCTTGGTGGGATAAAAGTTTCCTTTTCTTCAAATGCGACTGTTTTTCCGCAATTTCTGCCTTCAGCTTGTCAAGTAATGATGCGTAATATGCCTCCGTTATTGTTTTTCCTTTTTCAAGATAGTCGATTAGCACAACTCTATGACTATCTCAAAAATAGTCACCATCACTTCCCCGGCCGATGGAATAGTGTTCGTCTTTTTCGGAGCCGATTCACCATTCGCAGTACATTGTTTTGATTGCGCCTTGGCTTTAGGAGTGTATTGGTGTATCCAAATTTCATCTACAGTTATTAGCCGACGCCAAAACTCCGATATAGTTTGTTTAAACTACTTCAACAGGGCGTTGGAAATGTTCATTCGAACGCGTCCTGAGTGAGCAACTGCGGCACCTAACGTGCGGTTAGCTTTTTCATGCTCAAATCTTCTGTCAATATAATGGGTGTCCATGGATGGGGGTTACAATGAGGAAAAACTTTTTTTAATATGAGTTTTACTGAAAAGTTATTCTTTGTAAAAAATTCTGCTTTCCTCGAAATGTCCAAAAACATATTTAGATTTGACTACAGACATGCATTTACTTATAAATTCAATTATTGCAGCTGATACTTTTATTTTTCAATTGAATACTTGAAATGCACAAGCAAATACGTATTAGTTCTTAACTTAAAACAAATCTAACGACCACTATTCAATATAGCTGCCTCCAACTTGTACACATTTTTCAACTCCTTTAATAAATTTATTGTAAACTTTGTGCATCGTAGCAGGCGCAACAATCACCCACCGCATCCATTATTGTTTGTTTTCATTTATCTGAATTATCTTCTACACCACGAGCACACACTTTTTATTTTAACACTTCCCATAAAAAGAAATCTATTGGTGTAATATCAGCTCGCCCAACAGGCCATTCAACTGAGCCATTTCTGGCAATCCATTTCCGAGAGAATTGACGATTTAACAATGTTTTTATGAATACAATTGAATGAGCTATCTTGTTGCCAATAAATGTTTCTTCGTATGTCAAGGTTAATGTTGTGTAACTAAGGTTTTCCTATCAAATTCGAATAAACGTGTTGAGTTCAATTTTGTTCTAGAAAATATGTCTTTTTTGCCTCTTAATCGAATGTCTTGTGTTCTGGGAATAAACGTGACCGTTAGTTGAAAATGTTGCTTCGTCAGTAAAGAACATTTTTTATGAAAGGTTCTATCTTCAACGAACTTCTCTCTAACTCATAATTAAAGGTTTAATCTTTTTGGATGAACTCCATCTCCATGTGAATGGGTTGTTGTGGGTTTATAAGGCAAAATTTTATCTTTATAAATTTTTTGTAACAAACTTTTAGAAACGTTTAACTCTCGCGAGCATTTCCTCAAAGACAACCTCAGATTTTCCTCCGTGTGATACAAATGTATAGGGAAACTTTTGATTAAATAAACGAATGGCATATCTGTGTGAGATTTGTCTAATACCACAACATTTAACCAGATAGATACGTTCTTCTATAATGATAATTGTGGAAGTTGAATTTTAAGTATTTGACACAGCCTAAAACTAACTTAATAACAGTACGTACTTTATTTTAATAAGATAAATTGTTAGTATTTCTAGTCGCTTAAACCGAGTACGCACTTGTGTACCTGATTGCGTTCGGATGTTTAAAACTCATGAACCAAGTGTTATTGCAAACATAAAGTATCAGCTACAATAATATTGAATTTATAACTAAGTGTATGTCTGTAGTCAAATCTAAATTATATTTTTTTAAGGAAAGCAGAATTTTTTATAAAGAATGTTTTTTCTGTAAAACGCATATTAAAAATGTTTTTCCTCTTTGCAACCCAATCCATGGATATCCTGTATAACAAGCACGTTCTTTTGAGATGCTCATAACCTCTGCTATTTCTCTAACCTTAATTCGACGGTCGTCTAACACCATTTGATGTAATTTTTCGGCGTTATCGATAGAGGTTGCAGTTTCTGGTCGCTCCGAACGCTAGTCAACCATATTCAGCTGCTCAAAATGTCACTGTGGAAAATTTAATGACGGCTCGATATTCGATTTTTTCTATGTTTACAGAAACACTAACATCGACTGATGCAAACGATTGTTAAACAATAATAGAGCGCTGAAATTTTCAAAAGTATCCAACGCGTGCGATAATATCAGAATATTTTTGACGAGTAATGCCATCTTCATCTTGAGGCTTGAAACTTTTTAGGCTACCCTCGTAATACTAGGATAGTGCGAACTTAGCCTAATCTTTGAAAGAAAATGTATTTTCTGGTTCTATGCCTAAGTAGCGCACAATATGCCTTTTGTTGTTATTTCTAAACTTTTACAACTATACAGTTTTTGATTACATTTTACTTCTTTGCAGTAAATCCGCAGACAATGTGTATAAAAATATATTCATTTTATAGCAAAACAAAAAAAGGCTGTTTAGGTTTGAATCTTCATAGTAATGTGAGATTTTTAATAACGTGACCTTACTTACCTACTAGCTTATGCTTTCTAATATACACAAACGATTTCATGACCTATTTTCCTCATAGTGCGCTGTATCAAATTCGGCAGCAATACTACGGTAATCATTTCGGCTTTTAATGCGGCAATTGCCTCACTAAATTGATCCTCGCATGGTATACACTGCGTTAACGATGAAAGAAATAAATTCGATAAAATTCTAGAAACCTTTTTTTGATAAAAATGCTCGATCTTGTCGACTTATATGAAAGAGGTTTTTTTACTTAATATATAGTTCAGTGCTACAGGTCTTAAAGATCCTTGGCTTCTATTTTCTTCACTATTTCTCTCCACTTTTTTCGGTCCTTTGCTCGTTCTCTCCGGTCATAAATTCTGATTTTTTACGTATATCATAATTTAATGTCACTTCCGGTTTGAGCCTGAGTAATAGTAACTTTGTTATTTAAAATACAACACTGTATATTTTTACAGATTTAGATAGACGATTAATTAAGCTTTTCAATAAACCTCCCATATACAGGTTTATTGTAGTTTGTGAGATGTTGCAAAAATTAAACGAACACAAACAATAACTTGACTAAGGTGGCAAATAAACTCAGCAATTTAAAAAATCATAGTTACCATATGTCAAAACTGTTTTAAGTGTTTACAAGTGTTTATTAGTTTGCATATCCAATTAAATTGAAAATGCGTTTATCTAGAAAAGAAAAAATGTTATGAAGTTGATGGACGATAATTTGAGCATTTGCCTTAAGAAGTATTTCAGTTTATTTTCCAATTTACAACGAAAGGTACCAAATCCGCACTTTTAGAATTTAACAAATGTTGGATGGTTTGTAGACCCTATAGGACTATGTAAAATACCGGTTTCCTGTTCTGCCAAGAAACGGCTTTGAGAGAACTGCTAAGATATGTCTCCGAGTTTATTGTTTTAACGTTGGTATACATAAATCTATTAACTGTTACACATATCATCGCCTTAGTAACAAACATGCGTAACTCCATTAAAAGGAAATTTACAGGAGACCCAAAAATGGTTTGGTTTTCGTATGATCACAATGTAAATTCTTGTTCATCTTTTGGAGGCTATTATAGAATAATTTGAATGATTTTTGGGAAAAAATAATTCTGAAAACCTTTTAACGGTTATTAGATGGCAGTTAAATCTCATTTTTTACAAAAAAAAATTGAGTTATATGCTTTTCTTATAAAGGCAACGATATGTATAACGTTATTCTATAAAACAATATTTTGATGTGCATTACACATTTTTTATTGCATGTTTCTTATTGAATATTCAAAGGTGGGTATATCCACGTGCTTTTTCATTCATCGTGATAATGAAAGTTTACATGGTGTTGAAAAAAAATTGATTGCATCTTGAACATGTAATAAATGCAGTCTCCCCAAAAATAGAATAATTAGGGAAAATACCGTCATTGTTGTTGCCGAAAGCAAACTTAATAGGATGGTCGAAACGGTTGGGTCTGTTTTACAAGTAGCCGCTTTTAAAGCAAGAATATAACTATTCCCATCTCTATAATTCTTGCAGTGATTTAAATTTTCTAAAGAGATATTGTACACGTTCTAATGCCAATTACCGCTAAATTCTGATTTAGTAAAACAACTTTCTGCGTTGCTGATATAGGAGTCTTCCAATTTTTCTTGTATCATTTCTCTTTGACTGGTCTGGTAAACAAGCAAATATTGCTTATTTATATAATTATGCAAATTAAATAATGTAAACATGTGACAGTAAGCAACATCGATACAGATAATTTTAACGCCATACGATTTTATTATTTTGCTTATCACTGGCTCGCATCAATCACCATTCCACAATGTGCAATACATGGCACGATCAGTGGCCCGAGGCAGATTGTATGATTTAAAAAATTAATTGACCAGTAATAAATGAATGTTAAAACTATTCGTAGATATATAGGCAGGTATATATTGTGTCTTCGAATTTATGGCTATTTTATGTATCAATGAAGGCGCCAAGATAAGAAAGTATACTTCCATTTCGAATCGTACGTTCAACTAAATATAATCGCCGCAAAATCAGATACACACCCTTTTGTACCCGGGGTGGAGGGTGGGGGTTACGCCTATTAAAGCCCTACTGCATCAAGTTTAGTGTATTTCGATAGCCCTTTAAAAATGCTAAACGCCTATGTGTATCGATAATTTTTAAGAACATCTAGTGGAAAATAATCAACGAGAAACGCAGAACCCCTCCGATTTTCAAAACCCGATTTCACCCTCCAGAATTATACGTAGTCCTATAAGGTCCACAAACCACCCAAGTTTCATTAAATTCTAAAAGTGTGGGTTGTTTTCCCTACCTTGTTAGTCAAGTTAATATTTGCTTTCATCTGTTTTATTTAATTTAGATATATATTTATCATAGTTATAATAGTTCAAAAACTATTCATAATAAAGCTGCATATGCAGGGTTTACTGAAAAGGTTATTCAGTCTTCTATTCAAATTATACGGTGTTTTAATTAAAATCATAGACGTGTCGTCATTTCCGTTCATACTAGAAGTGATACCACGTTGTAGTGTAGGTCATGGTAGAAAAACAACAGATATGACCATGCGTATGTTGCGATAACAGGCGCACAGAGCAATTCAAACTATTTCAATAAAGTCGTTGCTAAAATGTAATAAATAGCATCACTTCGATATAGAAAGAAGCGAGATTATTTTTACTGGCTTTTCATTGTTGTTGTCTACTGGCTACTTAATATTAATGAATTTCTACTTCATATGCATGTAACTATTTTAGTTATGTGTTTAACACAAACATGATTATATCTATTTTATAGTAATAGCAGTAAAAATATAAATCAAAAGAAAACAAGTTTGTTCTAATAGAGGTATATTTTATCATCAACAGATAAGTATAAATAGTACAAATTGCAATTTAGAAGCAAAAAAATGCACGCAAGGATAGAATAAGTAGATAAAAACATATATTTGCAATCAGTGGCGATTAGTGGTGACGTAAATGGGAGTTCAACGACAAAGCTTTGATTCCCTGGCATATTTCCGCTGCATACTACAATGTACACCATGCATATGCAACGGAAATACGCGAGGGAATCGAAGCTTTGTCCTTGAACTCCCGTTTACACCACAAGCCGCTACTGTTTACAATGGTATGTCATATTTTCAGAGTAACTAGTATGAATCGTATAAATTGCATTACAGGAGTTAATGGGTTAAAAGAGTGAAGGCATAAATATACAGAATATTAATTTATTATAATTTATAATAAAGTAAATTTTTTGGATCTTTGACTTTGTCTTTAAATTGCTTTGTGAAATTCTTTCAATGCGTTGTCTTAAACATATATACGTTAAAGCTATTACAATATTTAAAACAACCTCTCTGGACAAATTTGTATCAACTTGATTTACGATATTGGTAAAAATTTGATTACCTTTTGATGAGCCGCTACCATGTATTCGATTAAATGTGGTTAAAATATTACTGCCTAATTCTAATTCATCAGTATTAGGATCCTTTTCTCAAGGAACTTATCCAATCCTCCTATGATGTAGTAACGGCTTGCCCTTTAACATATAATTTATATTTTTCCATGGCGCATGTTGGTAAATGCGCAATGTAAGCCAATTTGACACTTGTTATAAGCATACCTGTTATTTTTTTATTATGGTGTAGGTCAAGGAGTGGGAAACCAAAATTATAAATTGACGTGTCGAAGTATTTTTACTTGCTAAAAGTTGCTAGTTTTATTGAATTTATTCCTTTCATCGTGAATGCAGTGTGTACATATAAATGTATTTAACAAAGCAACATTTATTTGTTGAGATCATTAGTAGAGTAACCTAAACTTGCGGACTCGCATAGGCGTCGGTATTACGGGTTAATATAAGAATACGAAAAATTCATAAAACTAAACCGGTAGAGAAGCAGGCATGTAGTGTCGACCTTGAATATAAATCATGTTAAACCGCGCTGAGAGAGATTTCGTTTTAGTACCGGTTGAGCTGTTGCAGAGATTAGTCGAACGGTCAAGGTTATGTACTTACGTGTCGCTTTTGAAAATATAGCTGGTGTTTTTTGTGTGTTGTAGTATTATACCAAGTACATAATTAGTGTATAGTTTCATATAGAACTAATATTTACATACCTAAGAAAACAATGCCTCGCAATAGAATTGCTACTAATGTACATAAGTATGCGTCACTTTTTCCCCATTTAAAATATGACGGTAGTGCAGTTTTTTGCTTAATATGCAATGTTCGTTTGGCTGCATTGGACAGAACTGATTGCCAGAGGCATGTCAATGGTATTAAGCATATGAGAAATGCAAGAACTGAAATACCTTATACACTATTCCTCATACATTTATTAATTATGTTTACCTCTTGTAATCTTCCGTTGTCGTTGGTGAGAAAAGCAGCTTTTAAAACGTTTTGGCGACAATACGTTCCAAAGTACCCATTACCCTCACAAACACAATTACAGAATCATTTGCCGCGAATGAAAGAGATGCTAGAAAATGTGTGTAAACGTGATTTGTGTTCCAAAAAAATATGGATTACCGTGGATGAGACGACCGATATAAAGAAAAACAGTATTGTGAATGTAATAGCTCGCGTTTTATCGAGCGAGAACACAGCATCTCGATATTTGTTAGCTTGCAAACGTGTTCAACAATGTACCGCGGAAAATATTCAAAAAGTGATAATGAACGCTTTGAAAAAATTTAAAATTGCCCAAGATCAAGTTGTGATGATTGTGACAGATAGTGCAGCAACGATATTAAGTGCTGGGTGATCCTTAAAACATATATTTCCTAACATAATACATATAACCTGCGTGCTGCATGCTTTGCATTCAGTTGGTGAAGTTGTTCGACAACATTACGGAAACGTTGATCGGATGATTGGAAGTACTAAAGCAGTGTTTCGTAAATCTCCTAAACGTTTAAAAGAATTTCGTAAATTTTGTCCAGGTATTCCAAAACCTCCTGAACCAATTTTAACGCGATGGGGTACTTGGCCAACAGCAGCTTCTTACTATTTGATCCATTTCCAACAAATTCAATCAGTTATAATGCGATTTAATCGGAATGAATCCAAAGCAATTAGAGAAAGTCAAAGAGAATTTCAAATTCCTCAACTTTTAGAAGATTTAACAATTTGTACCAATTATACAGTATTACTAGATGCCATCAGAAAACTACAATGTACTGAATTGTCATTGCAGGAATCATTAGACATAGTGGAGAGTGTAAAAAATAAATTACACACATTAAATGATACGCCAGGATTATGCGCTAGTCAAAAGTTGGCAGATGTTTTAAGGAAAAATCCCGATTTTAATACTTTAAGAGGCCGTTTATAATAAGTGTAAGAATAGTGAACTTTTAAGTGATTTTGAAAAACAGTTTCTACATGCAAATGTAACTTCCTTAGATGTGGAGAGATCGTTTTCTATGTATAAGAAATTTTTTCTTGTCAACGCACAGGTTTAAAGAAGCAACTGTGGAAACATATGCAATGATGCAAGTTTACAGTAGTTCACATCCTGATGCCTCTAATTTGTTGAATAATTAGCAAGTAAATTTATTTATGAATTTTTCGTATTCTTATATTAACCCGTAATACCGACGCCTATGCGAATCCGCAAGTTTTGGTTACTCTAATTATTAGGGATAGCAACGGCTAGTATTAACATTCACTTTATTATGTCTACTTTTTGTGTAGTTCCCATTACTTCTTACAGTGGTAGTTGATAGACAAAAGTAAAATTTCGAGTGTACGCTTCGCAATTATGAGCACCTATTAATAAAGCGAGGTAATGTCTCTGCGCGACGTAAGCGTGCGCTTTCTTCAGTAAGTACAATACCAAAAAATAAGTAATAACTCGAATAATAACAGAACCAATCAAGAATTATAATATTTGAAAAGTTGTGAAACACTCACCCTCTTAAGCAGCGTTATCAAGTCGGTTGGCTACATCGGAGTTACCGAATATTAAAAATAGAAGCACCATTATCAGTATGGGGTAAGAGTCGTAAAAAGTTGACAGCATTGGATATGTTTCTACAGTTGGCTCGTTGAACGATGTTCGCCGTGGTGAAAAAATGTGTTTATATTTTGAAAAGGATCGTTCGACATCTACAGATACATGCATGATTAAAACACTTTTTGAATTCAGTTAATGGATTAGTCGATACACCATTACACATTTCTTTAACACACTTTCGAACTTTTCTAAGACGCGATTATATTTTATATGTATAGTGCGTAGCAGTGTATGTACTTCGTCCATTATTTGCAGTGACTCCACTAATGACAACCCTCTGTTTTGTAATTGTTCTATCGCGTCATGTAATCCTTTATAGTTGTTACCCAGGTACACCAGCACACTTTTCCAGTCTTTTGCTAGTTAGTAACAGTGGGAATATTGGTTTAGGAGGGCCCGGTACACGTACAATAACATTTAGAATAGAATTTCTTTTACAATCGGTTGTCTCGTCAACACAACCAAAGCAACTGATTTTTTAATGTGGATTTGATTTTCTTTTCCACGTCTTCGCGTACAAATAAAACATGCTTACGTGTCATTTTCGTAGTTGGCAACTTCAACTCGGGGTTGTACTTATACCAAAAGTTCTGAAACGGTTCTTTTTCGAATAAGCGAAGCGACAAATTACAGGTTATCATCTTGACAAGCCGAAATTGAAAATAAAGGTAGTTCTCGTTGGCACGCCCTTTTTTCTATTTCTGTGTTCTTCAGTATTCATATGTTTGTTATTGTCCGCCTTGTCTCAGCACATCAAATATTTGTCGCACACATTACAAACTATTTTAGTGCCAGCGTTTTTTTAGCCTTGTTCACGTTACACATATTAAATTAATAATTATGTATTTATAACGAATAACACGTAACCCAAAACACAACGCACGCTTTCGTTTCCTAAACTGGACGAAAAATAAACAAGCGGACGCTGACAAAGCATGAATCGATTTTTGCACACAGCCCGCTACTCCGGTGAAATGCCTGAAAAGCCGCAGAGACGATTACCTCGCTCTACATATTAAGTCGATTTTCTGATTCGATAATACAAATTTATTACCTGTGTTACAGCAAGATATGTTACGCTCATTAGCCACTTCAAAACCAACAGTAAATGAAGAAGACTTGCAGAAATTGCAGAAGTTCACCGAAGACTTTGGACAAGAAGGATAACTTTTTGAAATTAACACATAAAGAAAGCAAATGCTTATCTTCAATTAGGCCTGTTCTTATAAGATAAGGTACAAGTTTTTGAAAAGAAAATATTATATTGCAAGTTATTTTAAGCTAACTATAGACACACCATTTTTAACGCGAATAAATTAGAGTATAATAAACAGTGATTATATATATTTATTATAAACGCAGCTTAATTTTTAAAAATAAAAATGTATTTTCATTTAATTTTTTTATTTGTAAAAACCTCACTTGTTACTTGTAGTATAAGCAATTTATACATTTATCTTGTATTATGAAGTATAATAAAATATTGCGATAATAAGGCCTTTTTGTTTAGTTAGAATAACTGAAAATTATAAAATTTTGCATATATTTCATTTCTTCATTCTAAAGTACAGAGTACTGATCACAGAATTAAAACTCAATTAGTTTCAAATAAATAGCCATATACAAATGTAAATTGAAATATATATACACAGAACAGCAATTATATAATAGTAATGATTTGTAAAACTTTAAACAATTTACTACGCAGGGCAGTGCCTTAGATATTCGGAATCAAAATAAATAACCGTAACTGTAATATCATCTCTAAAAACTCTGACTACATCTTCTGGTAAACTAAGAAGTTGTGACAATTTGCCATGATCTATTCCGTACTCTGTACCACCTAATGCGTTTCTTAAGAGATGGGTAGCTGCGTTGCTATCCTTTGGTTTCGTTTTTAAACCTTCTTTTCGCTGTAACAACATTTCGTTTATTTCGTTGAGAGTCATATTTTTTCTGGGCAATTTCAATGGACTCAACGTTACTTTTCCGCTCATATGTTCTCCTACTAATCTTACTACTTGTAAAGGTGATATCATGTCCCAGAGACCATCTGTTGCTAATATCAAAAATTTATCCCTAGGTGTGAGCCGATGATAGATAACTTCTGGTGCAGCGGTTAAATATGGTGGAGTATAATAATTTGGTGGAATTACTTGTCCACCAAAGTATTTCGCTACGATTGTTGACATAATGTTTTTATTCCATTTATAACGAAAATCTCCTATCGCTCTTAACGGAGCCAGCTGGCCGAGCAATCGTTCCATTTTAATGACGGTGTCTGCTTCATTGCTGGGGTGCTCCCTCAATATTCTTTCAACTTCAACTTGGTTATAAGTATTATGTTCCTGGGTTAATTTTTTGGCTACCCACGAATTAGTCTCCGTTTTTACTCCTAGAAAGATAAAAAATCGATGTAAGTGATCTGCAGATGTTTACTTTGCATTAAGGTTACGTAAAGCATTATTTAGCCTTTTATGATTTTTTTTTTCTGTAATTACTAAATCTAATCTCATAGACCTTTCACTCATTCTAATTTATTGTATTTACGTTTAGTTAGATCTGGTCAATTGTAATAGTACATCTAGTAATACAGGGTGAGTATAAAGTGGCGAAAAAGCTGCACGTAGTGAAGTTCTTCACGAGATAGATTCTCAGTCGATTTTCTTAATAAAACTGTTGTATGGTACAATGTTTTAATATTAAAATATTTGTTGAGCACAGTACAAAGAACATTAGTATGCATAATTTTTTCGCTACTTTTTACACATTCTATATATTGCGATGTTTTGATAGAAATGATTTGTGGTACTAACAGAGAATATGGGGATGCACTATTTGGTAAGAACTTGTAAAAGTATTAGAAACGTCGTTTTTATGTAGTGGGGGCCTCAACGGAGTTATAAGCTAAATGCTTGTCATAACTACAGGATCGTTTGGTGTGTAAATATACAAGGTGTGTATAAATTGGCGCAAAAGCTACACTAAATATAGTGTAGCTTTTACATTGCATTTGCAATCCAGAATACTGAATTTCAATCTTCGAAATCATTTTACTCGTCATTAGTAGAATCAGTTAGGTGAATTTTACATTTTAAACTTCATACATTACGCGAGATATGATTTGCTCTTGAAATTATTTATTGTCAAAACAATACATATTGAAAAAATGTGAAATTACATTGATAAAATACACAACAGGATTGATTCATTTTTGAATATTTATTTGATAGTAGGTAAATCAGTGATACTATTACCTACGTAATTGTTCGAATTGAAATCCGTCCGTTTCTAAGGATAATTACAATTTACGAGACATCGTCTACACTACTCGTTCTAGCCTTTCTGGTGTAATTTCTAATACTGCCGCGTTAATTCTATCTCTAATTTTGTCAGCGTCTTGAGGAGTTGCATACATTTTCTCTTTAACGAAACCCTAAACAAAAGTCCAAAGGACAGATGGAGAGATCTCACGAGCCATAAGGTAGGACCGCTGCGACCAATCCATCTGTTTGGGAAGTGTTCAACCACTCTCTTACACTACGAGCAAGGTGAGCAAGAGCTCCATCAAGCATGTACATCATGTTATGGCGTATGTTCAACGGCATCTCGTCAATAACTTGTATCCAAAGAATACGAAGAATATGTCTGAAATCTTCTTGAATCCTATTTAGGATTGTGTTGCAAAAGTTTAATCGAAATATGTTATTCTTTTCATAGAGCGGCTGAACTTTAGAAACATGATATGGAGGAAGGTTTTCTCGTAGAACCAACTGAACGATCTTGTTACTGGGGATATTTATTGTTGAAATTAACTGTCAGGTACTAATGGAGAGATCTTCTTGTATTGCATCTAGAATTTGCTCTCCTAGTTGTGTTTTACGTCTTTGTCTTGGTAAACCAGCATTAGCATTTCTTGTATTAAACGAACCTGTTTCATGAAGACATTGATACAGCCTTCGAAATACATTTCCACTGGGATGACTCCGGTTTGGGAAACTTGTGCGATATTCTGGTTCTACCATGTTAGCATTTTGTACAGAACGAAACTTTCTATACAAAAATCCCAGATATACATTAATAGCACATGCTAAAATTATTTTGACATATACAAATTTTAAGTCTTCCATATTAGCCGAGTAAAGGGCACCGCAAATGAAACATCGCACGTGAAAATTAATTTCAATATACTGGGTGTCCGCCTGGAAGGTATACTACTTTGTTTTGTCGCCATTTTGGTAAATATTAGTTTTGACAGTTAATATTTGGCAGTCGTGAAGTAAAGACGTGGCAAATTTATTATAGGAAAATATTCGACAAACCAACGTGCTTTAATCGTTAAAACATTTTATGCAAATCAATCATCGATTGCTGTGACGATGAGAAAGTTACGTGTAACTTTTAGGAGAAATAACCTGCCTACAAAACGCACTGTTTATCGTGTAGTGAATGATTTCGAAGAAAGAGGGTCTGTAGCTGGTGCAATCCATCAACCTCAATTCGACACCGTGCTCGGGAACTTGATTTACGAAGAACAACTTTGGCCACAATTATGCACAAGGATTTCCATTTGAGATTCAATTAACACAAGAGCTTCGTCCACAAGACCATTTACGCCGCCGTACATATGCCAATAGGATGTCACCACTCGCCCATGACAACCCTGATTTTCATGAAAAACTCATAACAAGTGACGAGGCGCATTTTCATTTGAATGGATATGTGAATAAACAGAATAGTCGGTTCTGAGTAATAGAAAACCCACACATTCATGAGTCACCTTTGCAATTTGGTCAGGAGGAATCATTGGACCTTACTTCTTTAAGAATGAAAACGGCTTAACGGTAACTGTCACTGAAGAACGATATCGTGACATGATTGAAAACTTTTTGACGCTAGAACTGCATGCTTTGGGCTTGATTAACATGTGGTTCCAACAAGATGGTGCCATATCGCATACAGCCAGGATTACAATGGATTTACTGCGAGACGTGTTTCCACAGCAAGTTATCTCAAGAAATGATGATGTTGATTGCCCTCCACGGTCGCCGGATTTGACTGCCCCGGACTTTTTTTGTGGGGATATCTGAAGGGCAAAGTTTATGCAAACAAACCAGAAACCCTTGAGCAACTCAAACAAAATATTCGTGGTGAAATTAATGAAATACCGGTTGAAATGTGTGAAAATTAATGAAAAATGTGCTCAAAGGAGCTCGCATTTGTGAGGCTAACAGAGGCGGACATTTATCTGATATTGTATTCTATACATAATTGCCAACATTAAATAAACCATTTATCGACATTAGATCCATTCTCTTCCATTTAACCAAAATTTATAATCAAACAAAGTCGTATACCTTCCAGGCGGACACCCGGTACATGTGTATATTGAACTTAAATCCAAAGTTTCATGAAGATAGGGTAAGTGACTTAAAAATTTTTAAAACTGACAAGTCACTCGAAAAATGGAATTGAGTCGAGAAAATTTCCCCGCAATTTCGACAATTTCTTGAGGGTAGGTACTGCGAATCAACGTGGACGCACCAAGAACGGTTAATGCCAATTAGTATATAACCGTTTGTTTACCAGAAGTGATTGCCGTACTCCGAAAAAACCAACCCATAACAATAGGTCTTCCTTCACCACGATAATACAAGTTCTCATAGAGCTCAAAACACGATTGAGTTTTAGAGCAGCAAAACATCAAGTTATTAAATCATCCTCCGTAAAGTTTTGATCTAAGTCCCAACAATTTTTTATGTTCATTAGAATCAAGAATGGGCTGCGTGGTCAACGGTTCCAATCGCCGGAAGGAGCAGTTGATGCCTTTAAAATGGCAATTTTGACTGTTCCCATTGATGACTAGTATAACCGCTTTAACAGTTAGTTTGAAAGAATGAAAAAGTGTATCAATTCTTTGCTGAGATTAGTTCGAAAAACAATAAAGCATTTTAAGTTGATCTACTGTTTGCAACCGTCGTCTTAGTAAATATTTGGTTTGCATTCGAGAATTTAGGGTTACTTTATATGTGATTACCTATACCTAAATCCAAATGTTTTCGAAATATTTACTAAAAATGGTATTTGTAATGCTCTGTAGAAATAGCTGTAGTTTGCAATAATATTTGATATTTTGGTTTCCACATTGGATATTAAGTAACTTATAGAGCTAGGGATATCTTCACTTACAAGAGAACTTGATCGTAGGCCATCTCTGACAACGCAGTAGATTTCATTTTTCGAGTCTATATTGTTTAATTTTTGAATTGCTGGTAACATTTTACGTTAATTATGTAAAACTCTCCCTATACTTAAACTTATATTTTGCATTTTCGGGTGTGTGTTAACATTTTAATTTTAACACAATTTCTATACTTTTTTAATTCTATTAGTTATGGATTTTTTGTCTCCAAATATCGCTTTTATAATATTTCGGATATTATTTTAATTTGTGGTAGGCTAGGATTCATTGTATTTCCTTTTTTCCACTGTAAATGCGAATCATATGCGTTTGCAATATTGCTAATGTGTGGATCATCCAGTGTATGCTACTCGTTCAGTGCTAGATGAATCTTGTCTATGTATCTGATGAGAAGCTTCGTGAATAGAAGGCCTAACTGACAAATTCTTGCGTCATCCGTCCGTATTTGGCCTGCTTATAATATTCCAATAATTCTGTTAGCAATATCATATCCCAGGGATACCTAAAAATCTGTTGGTAGTAGAATTTAGCTATGAAGAACTTGACACTTGTGATACTAATTCCAAAAACTTATCTGACTAAATATAACTTACGATATATAAACCAAAAAGTGTATGTGTGTGTAACGATGAGAAATGCTTGCAAATACAATACATCCTGCATTAATTTTTCATTTCTTTAAATTTCCCTAACTTATATGGAACAGTTTATTTTTACGGAACTACCAAACAGTTTACCTTACCTAAAATAGCATTACAGTCGCCAACATGAGCTACATGAAGATGTTGGCGATCAATGTGAGCAACACAAGCAACGGAACCGCTCATCGCAACGGAAAGGGTTTTCATATTAATTTTGCCATTAGCACTCGGTAAAGCTTCTGCGGAAAGGTCTCCATCTAACCGTAGAAACGCTTGCACTAATGCTTTATTCATGTCGAAACTTTGATTATCATCTATCTAAAATGCTGCTTAATCATTGGAATATGTAAACAATTATATTACCTTTTTAAGGTCTTCCAGAAAATTGCGAAAGCTTTTGTGATAAATTTCTTTTACGTCATCTACAAATTGAAATTTATCATTATAGTTTGTGATGAGTTCTAGCGGAATATTTTCCGTCAAGGAAGACAAGTAATGTTGAAGACTCTCGGGCGGAAGGAGACAAGCAGCGATGTACTGGAAAAGCCGTTTAGCTATCACTTGCGCGCAAGCCCCACCACCATGCCCATCAAACACACCAAATAATAAGCCTGGAAACGCAATTAATTACATTGTTTTACTTTTTATTTAAATTTCAACTGATGCTTGCTGATAATAGTACCTGTAGTTAGTAAGCATTTGGCTTCAGATCGTGTATCTTCAATAGGATTATTCGATGCTAGTTGATTCGAATCATAAGATTTCACTGTGCCCTCCGTAAATTCCTGAGTATATTCATTGGCACGCAGAACAGTGTCTACCTGTAAAATTTAATTACAATTAAATACATAAAGTTAAGTTGTAACTATCTAAAATATACAATACAAACATTCCAAGTGATTTCACAAGCATTTTGGTAGAACTTCTTTGCAAAGTGAAACAAGCAGTTATGAATTTTTACTGTTACGTATTTAACATTACTGCATCTCTTAAAAGTATTCCGACTGTATTATATTTTAACAAACTACCGTCCTTTTTTGGTTTGATTCTTTTTTAAACATTTTTCATTAAAATTGAAAATTCCATTAAAATAAAATAATATTAGGGAATGAAATATGGTTCTGTTTCAATCCATTTACTAAATAAGATACTTATACTTCCCTTACCTACCTACATATTTTAAATAGAAAAGTATAATGTACTACTGATTATATCTGATAATACAGATCACTTTAGAGTTTAATAATATGAAAATATTACAAAATAAATTCCATTTGACTTAAACTTAAAAAAATACATACAGTGAGGTCCTAGTGTTTTTTTAGAAAAAATGGGACGATTATTATTTTTTGTGAGCTAACTTTTGATGATACCGGTAGCCCAATTGCATTTCCTTTCTTATTTTAAATAGAACATCCTGTATATTTTTACGTTTTTGTAAAGATAATTGAAGGACGAATTTAATGATATCACAAATGTTACACTTTAACTTAAGAAACATTACGATATGTAGGAAAATTTTTTTTTAATCTATTTTGTTGTTATACATAGTTGGCTAGGAAAAATCGCTAGACTGCTTCCTGCGACGCCAGGTTGAGCCAAAGAGCTCACTACTAGGCAACATATTCGTAACAATTGCCAAACTGTCAAACCTCACTACTACCAAAAGCGTAAATTATTCTTGTTATTTATTGTTGTTATATCCCGCATTTTTAATATTTTCGTTCTTTGTTTTTGGTATATTTTTCCTTATTTTTACCTGTTTTGTCGATCGTTGTTATTTCTTCACTTTATCGAACTTTGAATTAATTAGTTATGGCAGGTTTAAATTTAACAGTTTTAGATAGACAATATGTCTGTTTTTTGGGCTATTATGTTTAGAACGGCTTTAGAGCGAATCATGCAAAATTGCTGAGTCAATTGGCCACTGGCATTGCTTATCACTAGAGTTTGTTAAAAAGGTGGTACCGGATGGCAGTAGCGTAGCGGTAGCGGCGTGGGTAAGAGTAATTTTCAACTCGTAGTCGATCTCGACAGTACCGCGAGAGAGTTCAAAGCGACAGTACGGTGCACGCTGCACGCCAAATAAGTACGCGGAGATGGGACGCCCAAAGGGTGTAACGTTCCCTTCGAATGTGAATAAATACCTCAAGCATTTCCTGGATTAGAATATATAAGTCCGCATATTTATTGCACAATATGCAATAGCGGATTGCTAAGTCGCGATAGGTTTGAATGTAGAAAACATTGTAAAAGTAAACGTCATGTATTAAATTTAAGAAACAGTATTCCATACTGGCAATTTTTATATGATTTTAATTTTATGTTAAGTGTATGCAATATCCCACAACATCTAGTATATAATGAATACTTTTTGTTCATCTGTTCGGTGAATTAGGACATGAACGGAAACTATTCTAGAAATTACACTTTAAAATAAATAATATTTCAAAGTAGCGTAATTTAATGTATTTCTGAGTTCAGTATTGTTATAAGTTTGATTTATTTTGTCTGGTCAATGTTGAAAAATAAACCATTTTCTCCACAAAACTACCACTTATTCCTTCATAAGTTTTAATACTACCAAATAATTGAAATTTTTAACGAAAAAAGGTTATAATTTGAAATATTACATATCTTAAAGTGTAATTTCTAGAGTAGTTTTCATTGATGTTCTAATTCACCGAGTAGATGAGCAAAATGCACCAAAAATATATAAATTTTTCACGTAACTTTCAATAATTCTCGATAACAACTCAAAACACCTAAGGAGTGCCACTAATTCCCGTTTTTTATTAGTTATATCAATTGCGAATACTTTAAGCAGATTAGGTGTTGTAAATGTGAAGTATATAAAGGGTGATCCAGAAAAAAATATCATTTTTTTATTTTTGAGATAGGAGGCGATGATTTCATATTTGTATAACTGTTAGTTCTGAACAACTTTTCTTAATAACATTTTCCTCTATTTTGAAGAATAAGGGTATTTTGCTCTTGAGCCTCTTTCAATTTTTAGAAGATAAACTGCGATTAATGGGTGTCAAGTTGGTTTTGAAAGGTGCTCAGATTTTCTGAATTACTACAATTTTATAAAAGTCCATAACAAAAAAAAAACCTATCTGGTGCGTACTTTTTGACACACGTTGTATGTGTGTATGGTGTTACGTACTTTGAAGTACCGAGTTCGAGGTTCAAACAAACAATCTTTAGTCGTTTCGCGAAAAAAACCAGTCCTTGTCCACCATGTTTAACAGCTTTAATTATAATCATTAATCAGTTGTACTAGATCAAAAGGAATTCCTCTTATCTACTGAATTCTTAAACATATTTCAAAAACAAAACATGCATTACATTTAAATGCAAGTGGCATATCGTTAGTATTTGTGTAGATATACAACATGCAACTTACGACGTATATTAATATAATAACGCCCTTTAAGTATGCCAGTGTTGATAATAACCAAAGTCAGATAATACGATCATAATTTTCATACACGTGTAGAAAATATGTGTAACTACTATTATCTTTATCTTTAATGCTAAAATATAATTTTAATGGTTAAGCTTTCATTCCTTAAATTCCTTAAATCGTCAACAAATATTTAGATAGCATTGAATTTTTAAATAAAATTAAGGTAAACTCGGGTAAGTGTGACCGCATTTTCCGTTAGTTGGTTTTGTTTAAACATTTTTCGTTACTCGCGGTAATATTTTTGAGTCGACAGATTGTTTACGCTAGGCCTCAACATATAGATTTTGTATTGTAGCTGCTTCAAAATGGTCGAAAACATGACAAAAAGTTATTAAATATTTTTTAAAACAATTTCTGTAGGTCACACTTTCCCAACCAGTTGGGGCAAGTGTGACAATGGCTTATAGTGCCACCAAATCGTATTACTATTTACACTAAAAGGGGCAAGTGTGAAAATTTGAACAAATTTTATTACCCTGTTTTGGAATTTTTTAAATAGCTTTATTAACAAAAATGGTACAAACTTTTAGAAATTATAAATGTAAACCAGCAAAATCTACTTGAAACTGCAAATTCTCTCTTCTACCTGTAACTGGTTTAGGCAAAACTCTGATAATGTCTTCTTCAACCACCGTGTCAATATCTTCTACTTCCGGCCAAATGAAGGTACTTTTTCTATATTTCAAGAATGTAACTAGCCATCCTTCGTCTTGCTTACTTTTAATCTGTCCAACAAAGTGCTTAATACTTTTTTTGGAAGTATATTCTACAATAACCCAGCTTCCATTAGTAATTTGGGGCATCTCTTCTTCCTCTTCATCAAATACCTCAGGGTCTATGTCATCGTCTGTATCTACAAATACTGGATCTTCCATTCCTTCTTCAGAGTTCGAGTCGCTAACACTATATTTTGTTTTTGCTTGTTGTGGTTTATTAGTTTTCATTTTAGGTTTATTTTTCTTAGACTTCTTATTCCCTTTTTCCTTTTCTTCTCGTTCTTTTGCAAGTTTCTCCAATACCTCTTGAGAAGTTATTACTTCGGCACCTGCGGCTACTTTTTTCCGCTTTACTGGTCCATCATTTCTTGGAGTTTGTTTGATAGTATGTAATAATAACTCTTCAAAACTTACTTTTGATGTAATATGTCCACACGAAGGTCCAGCGACATCAACTATTTCCTCATTGTCTGTGTTATCTTGAACGTTGTCGATTGCATCTGCATCTACCTCATTCGTTGTGGCCTGTTGTAAGTTCTTATACCTTTTTAAAGCTTCTGGATCGTACTTGACTTCGGGAATTACATTGCGATTAAATGGATGAATACCCGCTTTTCTGAAGCCGTTTCTAATTATCTCTGCATTCAAGTCCTTCCATGTTTTTCCAATTAGTTCTGAGAACACTTTCTTAGGTATTTTTAGCCCAACATTTTTTCTTGCCATGCCACGAGTTTTAAGTCCCAACTATCTTTTACAGATTTGAAGACTGACAAGTCCAAAGGCTGCAAAAGATGACTTGTATGTGGGGGCAGTTTGAGAATGGTTACATCATTAGCACGTGCTAATTCAATAAGAGGAATATTAACATGTGTACTGTGCCCATCATATATTATTAGAACTGGTCTAGTTGTTCCCAGTGCAGGAAGCAATGTTTTTTCAAAATAATTCAAAAAATATCTGCTACCATCCAGCCATTAGGACTGGCTGCATATGCGGTCCCTTTGAAAGAATTTCCTTCGTCCGCTAACCAGAATCCCAGATATGTTTTCCCTTAAATATGATCAAGGGTGGTGCCTTTATACCAGACGCAGAAACGGCTGACAAGACAGTGGTATTTTCTCTACCTGGTCCAGAAGTGGTTCTTGAACTGGGTTTTCCTTTCGCTCCAACAACTTTCGTTTTATGGGGATCATGTGACAAAGAGGTTTCGTCAAGATTCCATATCAATTCGGGTTTGTCATGAAGGTTAAGGTCCGTTAGAGTTTTATTTAATAAATCGAAATATTCATTGACCACAAAAGGGTCGGTCTGCTTTTTTCTGGAGTATTCAACTGGTTGCGGCTTCTTAATACTCAAATGGTGTCTTTTTTTGAAATTTGCAAACCATTCGTTTCCAGGAGTATTATGCCTGAAGGGGGTTTTTATCTTATTTTCAGTGACAAAATCTGAAACTATATGTAGCACTTCTGTACGGGAAATACCAAATCCCCATTGCTCCAGTATTTTAAGACCTTTAGCAAGTCGTTCCTCATCTTCATCTGGAATAACCGGGGGCCTTCCCTGCGTTTTACTTTTTAAACCCCGACTACCAGTCACATGGTAAAATAATGTCGTTTTAGGAATCTTATATAATTTGTGAGCCCTATATATGGTCAGGACTCCCCTTTTAATCTCCGAAACGGCAGTAGCGATATCATCTTTTGAGTATTGTGAAGCTCTTTGCGTTTTACGCTTGTAGCACCTCACCATTGGGAGGCCTAAAACAAAATCAAGTCTCGGTGTCTGACACTTCAAATAACAGGTTCACACTTTTTCGTTAAATCGGGTCACACTAACCTCAAAATAAGTTTTTTTTGAGGTAAGTGTGACCTACATTATAAAATTATTATAAAAGCACAGATGAAAATTTTGCATACTGCATATTCAACTCTCGCTTCTAAACTATATACAACTGATTAACAATTCAGACTTACCGTAAGTTTAACGCTGATTATAATTTTTTCAAAAATCACCTACGCACTCGTTCAACAGCTGAGTATAAGTAACTGCGAAATATTGTCGAATATTTCTGGAACGTTTGGCATTACAGGACTCCTCTTGTAGCCCATGCCTTTGGCACTTAGTTACACTACTGCCTGTGAGATAGCGCTATGATTGGTGTAACGGCGTTGGATTTCCAATGCATGTTCACACTTGCCCCAGAATCACACTTACCCGAGTTTACCTTAAATTAAAAAAATCAGAAACACAGCTCTGTTAATCTGATTTGATACGGAGTTGATTGGTTGAGCTTTTATTGTGAGTATGTTATTCAGTTCTTCCGGAATTTATCGTTATTTACTTTAAAGGTATATTAAAAAAATATCTGGGTGACAGTTAGGAAATCAACATATTTTTATTTTATGAACACATTTGTTTTTTCAGTAAAAGTATATTTTCTAAAACAATAAACTTCGTCTTTACAACCTACAATATACAAAGTGTTTGTAAACTTCTTTAAAAACAATAAATTTTGGATAATACAAATAAAAATAAGAATAACTGACAAACAAACGAAAGCAAAATCTAAATTAACCTCTGACAAGAGCTAATAGCTAACTTTACTAGTATGATATTTTGCGTATATCAACATATCGGCCGTTACACCCAGCAGCAACTTTCAGCAAATCCTTATTACAACCTCTTTTACTGCTTCTAAATATTTTTGCTACTGTATGTATTATGTAATTTTATTTCGCTTACTTTAAACTACATGTTAATTATTTTAAAGATAAGTTAACAAACATATTGTATAGTTAATAAGAATTTTGCATATATTACGTTGAACCACTATTTTACTAAAATTAAAACAATTAAAAATCTAAATTCAAATACAATTGATTTAATATTTCATCTATTTCCTCACGATTCATTAAATATTCTCGCTTTATTGACTTCATATTGTAATTATTGCTTTCAGGCAGTTCATCCTTTAATAGTTCCGATGCAGCTACGGCTTTATCAATAACATCTACAGCGATCCTAATGTTATTTTGTTCGTCTATTATGAAAACGGGCCATCCAATGTAATCATTCACTTGACTGATTATATGGAGAATGTCCTCCCTCAATACTCGTCGAATGAATGGAACTTGCTCTCTCGGAATGTCTAATTCATTAAGAATTTTTTTAAATATTTCTCTACCAATCCCAGTACTATTTATATTTGTATCATCTACTTCTGTAAGAAAATGACCGAAATCAAAATCAGGCTCATTTAATTTTTCTTCCAGATAATATTGTAGTTGTAAAAACGGTGAGATGCTTCTGGAAGATCTAGTAGACGCACTAAGCTTAATAATGCCCAATTGTGAAAGCAGGTTAAGTACAAATTGCAATTGGGGTGGTAAGTAATCTATAACTAATTTCAGCAAAACAGTAATGGTACTCGGAGGAAGTTTTTTATTTTGATAAATATAATCCACCACAAGTATAATTGTCGATATGGTATCATCCGTTAAACGAAATACAAAGAAAATCCTTACTGGATTTAGCTTAAGCAAATTGAATATTTTTCTGAATACCGTTGCGAATGTGCTAACTATTGGTATCTTTGAAAGAAAATCATATTTAACATTTTCCAAAATTGCAAATTCATTACATAGCACTGAATACCCTTTCTCACAAGATAAGCTAATCGGATTAAATCCATAATCGTCTGGACAACTTGATTCGATTGCAGCGAATCCTAACTCCGTTTTCTCGCAATTGTAGTATTTCATGCAGTTCTGAGGTGCTGGAAGGCGACCAATTTTATTGCATATATTTTCACATGTTTCTGAAGTAGTATTAAAAAATTCCGAGGAGGAACATGCTTTCATGAAGAATGTTTTGCTTTCACAACCGTAATACAACGATGGGTCGCCAGGGTACTGCTCGACGAAATCTTCAAGGCCACATGCGTCCATTTTCATACAGTCGTCATCGGATAACTTAAAGACACATTTTCCAAACACATGCTTATAAACGAAGTTTTGTGGACATTGAAGTAACTCTGCCGTCGAATTTATGCATGCATAATAAGTGGTACAATCATTGGTATCCGGAAAGACATCGTTCCTTAGACATTCGATTGAAGTTATTCTTGGACAACCATCAGGTCTGATATTTGTGCATGTATTCGTGTTTGGATTGCAATAAGGATTAGAATGTCCAGCTAAATCATTTGCACAAGGAGTACTACTCCAAAACCATCCAAACATGCACATTTTCTGGCTGTGACAATTCAAACATGATAATCCATTGTATTCACAATCAGGATAATAAAATTCACCGGTAATACCAGAACACAGGCACTGAAAGTAACGATAAAGAGTTTAATATTTTCCATAATCATTTTTAAATAAAAACCCTTGAGCTTAACTTATTGAATCATTGAATATATTTGAAAATTCAAAATGTGTATCTGAGGTTTCCGGCAATGATAAATGAACTATTCGATTATACGAAAAGCTTATATTAACTTGCTCAATTCAAATATACACATTTTCATATACTGTTCAAGTTTTGTTAAGATTCAATTAACAAACTACAAATGTAGAATCGATAATTCTGAAGCTCTTTTAGGTATATGTAAATATAATATAAACAATGTACCATATTATCAGGAAATTTTGAAGCTAATGCAATACAAGTTAGGTATTGATTTATACTTTTGCTATTAATATGCCACAAACTTTTATTAAAACCATGTTTTGTAGAATGTTTGTAGAATAGTAACAAGTGGAAACTTGAATAAAACTTACTCTAAGTAATGTTAGTCATTAGAAAATAAAAAATGTGCAAAAATGTTTTTTCGTTTAAAATGAGCAAGTTAGTATCAAGTTCCAGTAACCCGAAGTAAATTTCTCTTGTTATCATAAAACAAGTAAGGTGCCGTCCATACTGACATAGCTAGTGTATGTACATATTCCATCCAAAATAGTTAAGAGTGGTGCACAGAAATGAACTAAGACCGACAGAAGAGTGACAAGGAATAGGATTATCTGATAGCAAATCAAAATATTAAAATTGTATTATTTTGGAACTATAAGCAGAAAAAAATCTCAAATGGTAGCAATGTGCTAATTATTTACTAAAACAGTGAGACAAACAGTATATAATAAAAAAGGGTAAAGTTCATACGTAATATTACTAATCATCATTTAGGTGCAAATAAGACTGAAACATACAAGTGTCAACCATACAGATACAGCACAAGGTAAAAGCTAAAATTCCACGGTTCTACGATGAGCTGAGTGCAGCAACCATTATTAATTGATCCATGGGTAATGCAGAGTAAAGTAATAGAAAGACAAAAAATTATACCCAACACATTGAAAATAGCAATGATACTTGCTGGAGGTACAAAACAATTAACAATAATAGTTAAATAGAGAAATAAATTTAAAACGGGATAGAGATGCAAAGGTTATAGAATAAAATGTAACGTAAAGGTATGCTCAGTAGAAGGAATAAAAAATAAGTAAAAATAGCCAACCGTTTAAAAAAAGAAATGAAGTAACCCTTGAAAGAATCAATGGAAGGTCTGTAGATATATAAAAGCAAGCAACTAGAGAAATTGGTAATGCGGGCACGTAACGGCTTTTGTGGTTGTGACAAGCTTAATAGTTTGTAAACTCCGTGGGTCGGAAGTAGACATACAAAAGAAATGATGAATAATGGGATAAATACCAATGCGGTATCCTCAAGCGGTCTTGTTGAAGTACTAAGATCGCCACGTAATAGTAAAGCAACAGATATTGGTAATCTAAAGAGACTAAAATGGTTATCACTAAGGTTCGACAAACAAGTGCAACGTCAGAGGCGTATCGCGCAAAAGTAGGTACGCGAGATACAGTATTATTAAAAAATAATATATTCTTACCTTTTATTTATTATTTATAAAAGGTAAGAGTATATTATTTTTTAATAATACTGTATCTCACGTACCTACTTTTGCGCGATACGCCTCTGACGTTGCATTCGTTTGCCGAACCCTAGTTATCACTAATAAAATTAAAGAAGCATGTGTAACTGAGAACATTCCAAGAGAATTGAGAACTGCTTTATTCGTTCAGTTAGAAAAACCAACCTCAATGACTGCAGTAATTGAAGAGAAACAACCTTAGACTCGACAGCTGTTCAAATTTTTACATGAACACTCTCAACATATCGAGAACAAGAAAGTGTGAGATGAACCAGATGTAATATTTACTGACTGCCCTAGCAAACTAAACGGCAAATTTTAGTTTGGTTATATCATACTAGCATGGAAGTTTACAAAATCTCAAAAATTCAGTGCGCAAAGGTTATTTATGTGGTAAAGCTGAAATGCAAAATGGCATAAAACACTGCTGCATATTCTTATTATTTATTCTATTGCGGATCATGTTCTTAGCTAAATCATAATTTAAAAGAATCAAGAAATAAAAATAAAATAATTTGAAATAGTATTAAGCCTATTTTATACGCCGCGATTTATTGGCCAATTAATCTAACAAGTTCTTGACCAAGAAATCGTTAGAAATATGCTGTTTTACATTTTACGATAAATTGAATTTTTTTTTAGCAATTGTGAATATTTGTTTAGTTTCGTTAATAGTTGAACGGAGGAATTATTAAGTAGGAAATTTCCATCTGCTTATAAAAATAGATTTATAATTTGCCTCTGTTAAATGTTTTGGCAGTTTTGGTATATGTACAGATTGGCTTAGGTTGCTTCAAGTTCGGTTACATTCATCATCGTGAATTTTCGAAATTTATTCTCATTTTACTTTAAAAAACACTAAACAAAATTCGTAGGTACTTTTTTGTTACTAGGTTGGTAAAACAGCTAAGTTAATGAGAAATCGTCGGAAAATCATGGCAAAAATTGAGCATGTTTTATTCAATTCAATTAATGGCACGATAAATTGTTCAAGAAATCGTACCGATTTTTGCTGTTTTACACGGCACGATAACTTCGAAGATCAACTTGTACAATTAATTGAATAGTAAATCGCGGCGTGTAAAATAGGCTTTAAGAAAGAAGGTAGCGAATTTTTATATCACGCAGTTTTTATGACCTGAAAATATTCTAAAAAATCCTAAAATACAATCAACATAAAGGTCCAAAGAAGAACTTCAATTTTTCTGCCCAAACAAAACATCTTATAAATAAATATTGGGTAATTGGAAGACAAAATGGAAATAAATCAAACCTACATTAAAAAGACTCGGTAATACTATTAAGAGTCTTATAAGTGGAATATTGAAAAGAAAAGGAGCTGCGGAAAATACTTAATCTAACCTGATTCAGTTTCATAAATACTCATCTCTGTAAGTTTTGTGTACTTCTAATGAATCCTTCCTTACCATACAGTGGAATAAAAGGTTTGACATGCACATAAACACAAATTTTATATCTTGATTGCGAACAGTGTAGATTAAATGCCATAAATAAACAACTATTCGAAATAGGTTTGTTTTACACTTAAAACACTGAATCCATGTAAGGCAAACAATATGCTTTTGAGTTTTTTGATGAAATGTTTGTTACATAATTGCCATCATATTGTAAAGTGAAACAATACCATTAAATACAAAGTAAAAGTATACTTACTATTAAACAAAACGCCGACAAAAACTCCAACATTTTCAGTAACGTTCACGCGAATGGATAAATGAATAAGGTTAAATGATTTCAAAAATTTGTCACCCTTCTTTACCGAAACAATAAAAATTTAAGTATTGATGGGTTGGTCCAGTTATTGAGGTTCTCGTAAAACCGATTCTAAAGATAAGAATGAAATTTCCTAAACTATTTGCATATGAGTGTCACTAATAATTTTTTCGGTTTGCTAAATTTTATTTCCTACACGTAACCGATAAATGTGTAGATTGGAAAATTATAGATGGATATTGCAAAGATTCTCATTTTCATTATTTTGAAATACAAGTATTATATAGGATTTTTGTGATAGCGAAGATTTTGATTTGCTTCCAAAAAATCAAACAACACTTGTATGTCGCTAACGCTACCAACACTTTTTTGTAAGTATATTAAATTTAGACTATTTTATCAATTTCGACATTATCTCTATACAGGCTAGGCTGATTTATAACGTGCAGAGGAGATTTTTAGGGTAGATAGTGGAGACTAAAATAAACATTTTTTAGTAATAAACTTTTTAGAAAAACTCAATAATTAAAAAGTTACAACTAGCTAAATAAGAAGTAGTTGTTCGGAAATTATGTGGGTAATTTATAATTTTAAATTTAAATTGGGGATATTTGAGTTAGCTGAACCACATTTAGTTAAAAAGATGATTTAAAATAAATGTAAAATAGAAATTACGATTCCTTAATTTTTCCTTTTAATGGCCAATAATTTTTGTAGCAACTATTGAGAGCTGCTGGATAATAAAAAAAAAACAAGGTGGCGTAGAAACTTAGGAAAGCGTCAAATTGACATTTCAGTAAATTTGAACTCATCAAATTTAAGATTTGTTATTAGTGGTTGTTATTAAGTTATTAGTTCGGATAAAATGGTGAATTACACTAACGAAGAATGGACATGGACATGATAATAGTTTATGGAGCTGCCGATGAAAATGCTGCACAAGCAAGACGAATGTATTTAGAAAAATTTCCAAATAGACAGACCCCTTCCGAAAATACTTTTCTGTGTGTTATTCAACGGGGAAGAGAGATTGGAAATGTACAACCAAAGAAGGGTCAATATGGTGGAAGACCAAATCAATGACCAAATCATGATGTTGAAGAAGAAGTATTGGAAAGGGTGGATGCTGAACCGACAACTAGTACACGCCAAATTGCGCAGGAAGTTAATGTTTCTCAGAACTTTGTTTGGCGCACATTGAAGATGAACGGTTTGTACCCTTATCGTTTCCAAAAGGTACAAGGACTTACTCCCAATGATTATCCGTTGCGGCAGCAGTTTTGTGGCTTCTCAATCCTACGGAAGCAGAAACAGGTTTTCGAACAAACGTACTGGTAACTGACGAATGCTGTTTCACCAGGAATGGTGGGTTCAACTTCCACAATGCTCGCATATGGGCTGATAAAAATCCTCATGCGATACGCCAAAGTAACTTTCAGCAACGTTTCAGTTTAAATCTATGGGCTGGAATTGTGAACGACACCTTAATAGGGCCTTTCGAATTGCCGGCGCGTCTTAATGGGGAATCTTACTTGCATTTTTGACAAGAAGTTTTACCAGGACTCCTGGAACATGTTCCATTGGTTGTGCGACATAACATGTGGTTTATGCACGATGGTTGTCCATCACATTTTAGTCGTCCTGTAAGAGACCATCTCGATCATACCTTTCCGCAATGGTGGATCGAACGGGGTGGATTTATTCAATGGCCCCCACGCAGCCCTGATCTCAACCCACTGGACTTGTTATTATGGGGATACATGAAAAACCGGGTATATGCAATTGAAGTTGATACCATTGAAGAGTTGCGTCGAATCAACGTTGTAACGAGGACTTGCGAGAACAATTTCCGCAAGTGTCGGGAAATTGGATTAGTCGTGCGCAACTGTGTGTTGAAAATCAGGAGCAGCATTTTGAACAGTTTTAGTGATTTTGGTGAATTTTTATACTTATTTAGTTATTGTTCTGTTTCCTTTTCATAATTGTTTGTCTTTGTTAAATTTATGTAATTTTAAAAATCGAAATAGAAATTAGTTTTAGAATTCTGCATTGAAGTGAGCACTCTGTCTTTTTTCTCTAAGTTTGAAATTATATCGTTTTCAAAGAAACAAAGAAATCTTGTTCCTTTAGAAAAAATCTCAACAGCACTCAATAAGTGGGAAACTTTTTTTAAGACCTTTAAACCACTCTAACTTCTTAACTATTGAGTTTTTCTAAAAAGTCTAAAAAAATAATAATTAAAAGAATAATTAAAATGTTTTCAATTTTACTTAGCATGCTTGACCATTATTAACGTGTTATTAATAATTCTTTTGGCGATAATTCAAACACTAATAGATATATCAAATTGCTTCTTTAACATTTTTTCTTGGAAATCCAGTCTACTTTACAAATATGGTACAATAATTGGGTCGTTTCATTTGAAATTTCTGAGAAGCATGATAAAAACTGACGCCCTCTAGCGATGGTTTTGAGAATCAATAGGTCATTTTTTTATTTTAATCAGTAAAGCTCTTTCAAATAAGATCTTGTTTATCAAATTCGGTTAATTCAAAACCGAAATTAGAGCCAATTTAATTATAAAACATTACCCCTCCCCTCCAGCTTTTATTTTTTATTCTACAGAAAGAAAAGCCCCCCAAAAAGGAATCCAAATTCTACTAGCTCTACGACGATAAGATTTATTTGACAACTTGTATGGGTATATTTTCTAGAGAAATCCTTTTTTTATGACTATAGTGGTTACGCTCCCTAATGGTAGAAATAGGAACTTAAAAATAATTTCCAACATTTTTTCTTGGCCACTTTTCTTATGAAGATTTTCTACCCACAGCTATACGACTCTGAGTTCTTCATATATGGTTCCTCGCCACCTATTTTTCCTTGATTTTACCGATGTAATTAAATTTAATTAATGAAATAAAAATCTCATTAGACGCCGGTAGGATTCACACGTACGACTCTCGTTTGCCGGACAGACACCCAGAGTCTCTTGTAAGATCCTAGGTATTTAAAGGATTAAATCTTGGTGTAGTGGTAGTGTACCCGTCCGCTAAACGGGAGTCGTAAGTTCGAATTCTGGTCGCATTTAATGATAGTTTTGTGTCATGAATTATATCAAGATTGTTTTACTCTACAATAGCAAGATTGAAGTTTGGACATGGTCAGATCCCTATTATGGTGAAGAGATGGCGGATATCAAATACCTAATACTTCAATGCCCGAAGTACGAACTCCCAAGACAGCAGTTTATCAAAGATCTTATCGAACATCAAATCCAGTTTCCCACAAGTATAATCCAGATTTTAAGAACGAATAGCCTTATAAAAAAAATATAAACAAAAATAAAATTAACTAAGTTTTATCACATTGGTAAAATTAAGGAAACATTTGCCTCGTATACCATATTCATATAACTATGAATTGCAGTGCTGATGTAGCGAATCATACATTGGACAAACCGGATGCAGCAACAGTGCAGAATCAAAGAACACCAACGAGACGCATAACAAGGACACACGAACATGTCAGTAGTCCCCGAACATGGTTACCAAACAGAAAAGCATAGTTAGAGACTAAGCAACACATGGACACAACCCGAATATTGATAGGTACGGTCTGTCAGACCGGAACGAATACGGTTGAACGAAGCGAGACGACGCCAAAGTATATAACGAGGAGCAAAATACAACGTGTCGTTAGAAAGCTTTAGAAAAAGCTGACAGTATGTTAAGCGAAATATTAAGTGCATTAGCGTAAGAGACACGAGAATATTCGAAAGACACTGCTTTAATGGAAAGCACCTTCGAAAGCCTACACTTAATGTTTTAAAAGTTATTAAGTTTAAAAAGGGCTCGGTGGTCGGGTAGTAAACTTGACTGGGCAGAGGTGCTGTGCATTCGAGTCCTACCAAGGTCAGATTTTCCTGGTGGATCTAATACAAGCCTAAGTTTCTATTTGCAAGTTGCGGAATAATTAACTTCGCTTCGGGGCGGTAGTAACAAAACTATTGAACACTACGCACTAAAGGCTCATGAGGTTCTGACAAGCTTATGTACCCTGTTGGGCTTAAGAAACATTTCTGCCACCAAGAAGTTACAGATTATTTAAAAGAAATTGAAGTTACAGTAGTAGTAACTCAATTATTATTTCACTGCATCGTCGCTTACCTTAAAATGAAAAGCGCAAAGAAAGAAAATAGCGAAGGGGAGAGTAGTATGTATGTACGTATGCAGTGCCGCGTCGTGGGTTTCAGGCGCCCTTCTGCAAAAAGTTTTTCGCGTCCCCTTGCCTAAAAAGATTTTCGTGAAATATTTAAAAAAAATCATTTTCAAAAAGTTACTGAGAAGAACTTCTAAAAGCTATATACTGTTTTGACAAAAATTGTATTACGCATATTAACTACTTAATAATAAATTCCCAGTATTTTTTTTCCAGTTTCGTATAATCTGTCACCGATCGATGTCGACGTCCCGTGTGGAAGGGTCGCCAATTTTCAAATGCCACACTCATTTAGTCCTAAAATACACCTAGACCGTAGACCTAAATCAGTCCATAAACTCCAGAACCTACATACTATAGTCGAGTCGTTAATTTTACTAGCATGTTGCGAAATCGTCAATATAATGTTTGGGGATACCATCCAAAGAAGAATATTTGATATCGCATGTGACATTCAAGACAGAATTACAAATAAGCTGCACAATACGTATTTTGCCCTTCAAATTGACGAATTTATAGATATCAGTGGAAACGCCATCTTACTTGGATTCATTAGATTTGTTAATGGCCAGTCGCACCGACGCGAAAAATAGAATAGTAAATGAATTTGTGGGTTGTAGAGAGTTATCAGAAAGAACGATACCAGAAGCAATTTTTAACGAAATTATTACTTTGAACGTTTGACTTTGACCTGGAAATAATGTATAGAAATTTTTACTGGGTCTCCATCAATAGTAGGCTCAATCAAAAGATTTGTAACATTCGCAAAGCAGCGAAACAATGAAAATTATTTAAACCACTACTTCTTATATACACTTTATGCAAACACATTACCCACAGAATTAGAAAGAGTTCTAACCAGCGGCGAGTTCGTTGAAATCTCGAATTTTTAAACAACCGTGTTTAGCAATGGAAACAAAATACGCAGGTTTACTTTTAAATACGGAAACTAGGTGCTTCTTTTTTCGAACAAGGGGATATTCAATTTGCGCAAGATCTTGAGAATGATATGTGGTATACTAAATTAGGCTATTCAACTGACCATGCAGGAAGCAAATGAAGACAACTTAGCATCGACAGACAAACTATCAGTTTTCCATAAAGGGTTCATTCTTTGGAAAAAAAAGAATAGATAATGACATTTGTATGTATTCATCTGTACACAACAATAGCACTGAATGTTATTTCCTTGATCTCATAACATTTATCAATTGGGCAGTAACCTAAGAGAATATATTCCTTCTCTGGACACGGACAAATATGACTGCGTTAGGAATCCATTTTCAGAAGAATTGCCTAATAATCCGGAATTTAATGTATTTTAGAAAGAGGAGCTTATATCCTCGTCATCTGAACGCACTTTGAAAATGAAATACGCTGAAATCAGCCTTGATAAATTCTGGATATTTGTCCAACAATACCCATAAATACCAAAAAAGCCATAAAAGATTTTTTGTTTTTCAACTTTATATTTATGTGAAGTAGGATTTCCCACGTTAACTAATCCCAATCTAGAAGAAATATGTAAAAAACATCAGACACAAGTTTCGCACTAAATGAATTACATACTTTTTCTAATTTTTCAATACATATTACAACGTAAGAATAAATATTGATTTCAATTTGTAACTGTCTAATTTTAATAAAAGAACGTATGACAAACGTATTTTATTTCAACTTATGTGTTCCGCTCAAAAATGTTCCTCGCATCAATGTTCCGTACTCCGTTAAATGAAATGCGGACATTTTGCAAAAATCTCAAATAATCACAATTACATTGAGCAAAAACTAAACTGTGTATTTGTATTGGAAACGTCGAGGAAAGTTTACTTGAATTCAAGGCATCTAAATGGACGGTAATATGCAGGATATTTTACCTAAAAAAGTAAATATGCATGTTTTATGTGCGCCGAAAACTGAACAATTTTTACCCGATTTTTTTTTCCTCTAATTGCATAGGGATGGGATTATCTATTATCTTCCGCCAGCCCAATTAGTAGTAATGGGCAAGGGTAGAGGAAACTTGTGTTTTGTCAACTCTCGGGAAAATCGGTAGGCAACACTGTGGCAACACGAACCCTTTCTCCTGAGACGAATAAACACGAGTCTGTCTAGTCGCTGCAAAAAACTAGTAATTTCCCCTACCTTGTCTATTTCTGCTAGGTGGTCGTACGGTGGGCACGCTATAAGGCGTTCTAAATTTTAAAAAATCTAAGTATGTTTCAATAAATCAGGATTAAAGGGTTAATGAGGCTGATCTACAAATAAATCACGTCCCGACATTGAAAATTAAAAATGAAAAAGCTTAGTTGCTTTAGTTTTAAATCGCGTTGTTGAAGTAATTTACACGAGGTATCTAAAAATATTGTATATAAATAGACATGTACCGCCAGAATAGGTTTTCTGAATAAAAAATTTTCTGAATAACATCTGAGGTGCAAAGATTAAAGAATTATTATTAGATTAAACGACAATAATTTAATTTATATCAAATGATGCCTTAATAATTAATTCGCATTACGATACGGTTACATATATATATACATATATATTTAATCACTATTGAAAAAGAGACCTTAACATTAAGACCATGAAATACAGTTATTTAATACAAGTTCTAGTATCTGATGGCTTGCCTCTTTTTATAAATACATTGCTATAGAGCTATGGAGAAATAGCTTCAAATATTTGGCAATATTCCCTTATTTCCTATTAATTAAAATAAAAACAATTATAAAATATAAATACAAATTCTGGTACAATGTTAAATATGCAGTAGCTTATTGTAGCTACTTTGCATTGGAATTAAACAAACAATAAATATTTATGTATAATATGAGCAAGCTTACCTCTAGAGGAGATAATTTAGTAAGTGAAGAACGGGGCTCCTTTGACGAATGAAACCTTCGACAGTCACATAACCTCAAACTCGTTTGTTGATTTTTAAACCGATCGCTGGTTTTGTCAAATAAATTTCTAAGTCCAAAAGCACTACCGTTCTTTGATAATTGTATTGTTCTTGAAAAGCTCAGATTCTTACTGGTATTTAACAATTGTTGTGTTCTACATACCACTACCATTTTAACACGAGTGCAGCTGCTACACTAGAATACCTTTTTTTAAATATATTTTACATGCGAACACATAGTCGTGTAGAAGAATTTGAGGTTTCAGATCAATTATAATCCACGTTTTTATTTCTACAATCTATTTTTGTCATTTTGAAATTTGACATTTGGTTAGGTAAAATGAATCAATTGAATTCAATCGGTAATTACAGATTACTATCTACCAACTAGCTTAGCTACCTACAATAACTTAGCATATATTTATCGATACCGACCTGTGTTACCGACACGATGGATAGTTGAATATGGGATCCAGAATCCAGTTTGCTACAATACCTACCATAATTTGAGCCCAAGAAAGAAAACAATTTATTGAAGTTAAAAAAACAATTGCATATTTTATTGTGGCACAAACAAAATCTACGACCATTTGCATCGTATCACCGGCATCCGCCCCTGATTTCTCCAAAATGATGTTTTCAATGACACTATAACTAATTAAGGAAAAATTACATATTGGTTTAAAAAAATTTTAAAAGAATGTGTCGAAACCACATGTACGACTTTTCAATGACCGCGACTGCACATTTGAGTCTTAGAAAAAATGACGAATTAATCTTGTATTCAAATGAATGAATAAATTTTAAATTAATAAATAAATATCCATCCTTTTATTATTTACATGGGCGATTTATTAATTAATTTATCATTGGCAGACAAAATTAGCACTTTAATTACTATAACATTATTCACTGCATTCTTTCGTAAGTTTGTCATAATTCCTATAGGAATTCGTTCAAACCTGGTTGAAACTATCGTTTTTGTCAACGTAATAACACTAATAACAGTCCTCATATACAAGCCCTATAAAGTTGTGGATGAGCTAAGTTTTGGAATTGATGTTAACGGTTTCTGATGGATTTTCTGTGCGAGTGTTATTTTTTAAGTTTAGTAGAACTGAATTCAAGAGTGGAAATATTTCACCCATTCTTTGACTTCAATTAGACGAGTTAAATTTTCAATCCAAACGGCTAATTTTTAATCCTGAATAAAAATGATGGCATCAGAAAATGGAATATGTAAAAGTCGAGCAAGGTTGACGGAACTTTCTCTAACCCGATGTTAATAAAATAAAAGAAATGCCGAAAATATGTTTGTTTACAGTAAAAATATCTATTTTCATACTTCTCTTTTGTACATTTCTTTTTGTTCCGGAGCAATAATGTATGACGTCCATATTCTATGTATGTACGAAGACATATTTTTTTTTTTATAGGATTTTAAAACGTTAACACAAGTTGAATTGTAGTTGACTGAGCTACTCCGAGCGCCCACTACAACAATTAGGTAAATTAATTAGATGCACGAAGAAACGAACCAAAGGACGTAATGAAATGATTGCTATCATCACAAAATTGAAAAACAAGTATTCGACGGGACCTGATGAACTTGCAGCCGCAATTATAAAACGTTCTAGTATATTACTTGCAGAAATACTAACTTATTTAGTCAATCTATCCTTCGAAAAAGGTACTTTTCCTGATGTACTGAAAATAGCAGTAGTTATTCCATTACACAAGAAAGGGAGCCGGCAAGAGTTATCCAACTATAGGCCAGTAGCGTTAACTTCAGTTATTTCCAAGATAATAGAGTATTGCATGCTTGATCGTTTAAACAGTTTTCTTGAAAAATATTCAATTATTTCATCATGCCAACATGGATTCAGAAAAGGTCGCTCAACATCTTCAGCATTGATTCAATTTTACACAGAAGTTTTGAAATACATCGAACAGAGAAAGTCTCCAATTGCTATTTTCTGTGATTTGATTAAAGAAATTATGCTCGTATGGTATTAGAGGAAATGTAGCAGAATGGTTTCATTCGTACCTGAGTAACAGGGTTCAATTTGTGCGTGTGCGATTTAAGACTTCCAACGGTATGGTCCATCCGTTTGATTCCACCTATCTACCGTTAAATACAGGAGTTGTTCAAGGCTCAGTGCTTGGCCCTGTTATTTTCAGCCTTTATGTAAATGATATAGCCTCACTGTTTAACAATATCTACATTACAATGTATGCTGATGATATCTCAGTTCTTGTAGATAATACGAATCTTACAACAAGTCATTTGCTGGAGACTCTATACGACTGGTTTGCGCGAAACAAATTAGTCTTAAGTGCAGAAAAAACAACGTTTATGACTTTTCACACAAGACAGCGAAATGTTAGCTCTGATGATCTAGAAATGGGTGGAGAAATGATACAGCAGCGAGACACAGTGAAATTCTTGGGAGTAAGTCTTCAATCCACCCTTGTATGGAAAGAACATTGCAGCGTCCTAGCAAATAAAATATCTAGCAAGGCTTACTTATTCCGCTGCTTGCGTTCACAAGTATCAACTTGCACCCTAATTTCTTTGTACTACGCTGAGATACAATCACGACTGCAGTACGGAATCTTACTGTGGGGATCATCACCTGAAGCATACCACGTTTTTATAGCACAAAAAGCAGTTATCCGTGGTGTTGTAGGTGCATACTTCAGAGACTCATGCAAATCGCTCTTTCAGAAGTTAGATATCCTTCCCTTGCCGTGCATATATATTCTCGAGGCAGCTTCTTTCATATTTGCTAATGGGCATACTCATTTACGTAACCATGAAGTTCACGACTACAACACTAGAATAAGAGAACACCTACATATCCCTACGGCCACTCTTCAGGTAACAAGCATGGGACCCCTTAATCTGGGTATGAGAATTTACAGCAAACTACCCGCCGATTTAAAAAACGTTGGAAGTTACAAAGCTTTCAGGAAAAAAATAAAAGACTACCTCCTGCAATACGTATTTTACTCAATTCCAGAGTTTCTTAATTCGTAGTGTATAATTTTTATTTTTTTGTTTTTTTTTGTCAGTTTTATTTTTATTGTATTTAGGTTTATTTCTATATTGTAAATTATGTTTATTTGCATGATTTTGATTTCATTTTGCTTTTTTTTGTGACGATTTATATACATTTTTATGTTAATATAAATAAATAATATTCTATTCTATTCTAACAAAAACGTAGAAAACAGCAAGCAATAAGTATTTTTAACTAAATACGTGAAAAATCTTTATATGTATAAATATATAATCATTTTTAGAGAGTATTTTGTGTTTAATTACTAAATTGAAATTTTTCTACAATAGGTTATACAACTGATCACTAGAGTAACCTAAACTTGCGGACTCGCATAGGCGTCGGTATTACGGGTTAATATAAGAATACGAAAAATTAATAAATAAACAAAACCGGTAAAGAAGCAGGCATGTAGTGTCGACCTTGAATATAAATCATGTTAAACCGCGCTGAGAGAGATTTCGTTTTAGTACCGGTTGAGCTGTTGCAGAGATTAATCGAACGGTCAAGGTTATGTACTTACGTGTCGCTTTTGAAAATATAGCTGGTGTTTTTGTGTGTTGTAGTATTATACCAAGTACATAATTAGTGTATCGTTTCATATAGAACTAATATTTACATACCTAAGAAAACAATGCCTCGTAATAGATTTGCTACTAATGTACATAAGTATGTGTCACTTTTTCCCCATTTAAAATATGACGGTAGTACAGTGTTTTGCTTAATATGCAATGTTCCTTTGGCTGCATTGGACAGAACTGATTGCCAGAGGCATGTCAATGGTATTAAGCATATGAGAAATGCAAGAACTGAAATTCCTTATACACTATTCCTCATACATTTATTAATTATGTTTACCTCTTGTAATCTTCCGTTGTCGTTGGTGAGAAAAGCAGCTTTTAAAACGTTTTGGCGACAATACGTTCCAAAGTACCCATTACCCTCACAAACACAATTACAGAATCATTTGCCGCGAATGAAAGAGATACTAGAAAATGTGTGTAAACGTGATTTGTGTTCCAAAAAAATATGGATTACCGTGGATGAGACGACCGATATAAAGAAAAACAGTATTGTGAATGTAATAGCTCGCGTTTTATCTAACGAGAACACAGCATTTCGATACTTGTTAGCTTGCAAACATGTTCAACAATGTACCGCGGAAAATATTCAAAAAGTGATAACGCTTTGAAAAAATGTAAAATTGCCCAAGATCAAGTTGTGATGATTGTGACAGCAACGATCTTAAGTGTTGGGCGATCCTTAAAACATATATTTCCTAACTTAATACATAGAACCTGCGTGCTGCATGCTTTGCATTTAGTTGGTGAAGTTGTTCTACAACATTACGGAAACGTTGATCGGATGATTGGAAGTACTAAAGCAATGTTTCGTAAATCTCCTAGACGTTTAAAAGAAATTTTGTCCAGGTATTCCAGAACCTCCTGAACCAATTTTAACGCGATGGGGTACTTGGCTAACAGCAGCTTCTTACTATTTGATCCGTTTTCAACAAATTCAATCAGTTATAATACGATTTAATCGGAATGAATCCAAAGCAATTAGAGAAAGTCAAAGAGAATTTCAAATTCATCAACTTTTAGAAGATTTAACAACAATATGTACCAATTATACAGTATTACTAGATGCCATCAGAAAACAATGTACTGAATTGTCATTGCAGGAATCATTAGACATAGTGGAGAGTGTAAAAAATAAATTACACACATTAAATGATACGCCAGGATTATGCGCTAGTCAAAAGTTGGCAGATGTTTTAAGGAAAAATCCCGATTTTAATACTTTAGAGGCCGTTTATAATAAGTGTAAGAATAGTGAACTTTTAAGTGATTTTGAAAAACAGTTTCTACATGCAAATGTAACTTCCTTAGATGTGGAGAGATCGTTTTCTATGTATAAGAATATTTTTTCTTGTCAACGCACAAGGTTTAAAGAAGTAACTGTGGAAACATATGCAATGATGCACGTTTATTTATGAATTTTTCGTATTCTTATATTAACCCGTAATACCGACGCCTATGCGAGTCCGCAAGTTTTGGTTACTCTACTGATCACTGATCAATGTGGAACTGTGTGCGTTAATTTAACTAATATTATAGAATTAGCAGTACCGAAGATAGCAATGGTGTGCATCCCTTCGTAAAATTGGGATGTTAAAAATAAAATTTATTCTTCATACGAAGGTGTTCCGCCAGTTTATAAAGATTTATTCAAATCGAAATTTGCTTGTTTTATTCCATTCTAACTACGCTTCTCTGTTGTTATTAATTTTACGTCATAATGAGGATATCAGCTGGATCTTAGTACTGTTATGTATTTTTATATTCACTCACTTCTGCCGCGCAAACCCACACTGACACACACACACATATACACCACAGTTAGGTAAAGTCAGACACGCGCACACTCCATTTCACTCGCCATTACGTTACAAGTCACGTATTACAATACAGTGTATTTCAAGTTACAAATAAACGGTGTAATGTAAAGTCGTGTGTTATTACTACATACACAATAAGTACCCAATAATTTATCCATACTCACAGATTTTTGCGTAATTTTCCGACTCCCTTGTGTAGGTACTTATATTAGGTAGGTTTCATATTCTACGTAAAAAATAAAAAGAAGTTATGCGCGTCTGTAATCATATGTTGCAGCATTACAAGTAGAAAAACCTTTAATAACACCAATAATTAAATATGAAAGATCAATATATAAATTTTATTGTAATATACATAGTAAGATATTAATTAGCAAGAGATAAGGTTATTAATTTGTATTATTTAGAGAGTAAATACTTCAATTAGTATGAATACATATTACAACACTATCCCTTGCAACCTATTTGCGAGCACCTTCTCAAAATGACTTCCGTCCCAATAAACCTTTCCACAATCTTCACATACATAAAAGATGTCGTATTTTTCTAATACTCCAGTTGGTACAGAATCCACTTGTATTTTAGCACCGTTTTTAGTCAATGATAAACCCAAGTCAAGTTTTTCTTCAGTACCTTTCAAAAAAAAGATAAAGTCATAGAAATATATTAGTATTATTCAAGGTGAGTCGAGAAGACTGCACCAAACTCCAGGAGTGGATTGTACACGTGAAAATAGTGTAAAAAACTCATATGTTCTTATTCAATTTTCATTTGTTTCCAAGTTATAGCGTGGGTAATTACAAATAAACAAAATTTCATGCATTATTTTTTTTAATTATAGCGTTCTTTTAATAAATGTTCAAAAATATCGCCACTGATCTCAAACATTTTATGTTTCGTCTACAAAGGGCACCTGTTGCTCTCCTGATTGTTTCATGTATTCCTTTAATATCCTTTAATTCCTTTAATACGTCGAATTAGTGCATACCGAGTGTCGACTTTTGCCTTGTAAACTTCATTTTTTAACCAGCCTCATAAACAATAGTCCAGGGGTGTGAGGGCTGGAGATTTTGGAGGCCAACTAATAGGACCACCGCGACAAAACCCGACCTATCGTCCAAATGCTGCTTGACCTGACGAGCGAAATATGCAGGAGCTGTATCATGCTGATAATACATTTGCATTCTGATGTTTAGAGGAACATCCTCTAGTATTCCTTGCAATTCATTTTGTAAAAAAAAATAGATAGTGCTATCCTATGACGCGATTCTCCAAAATGAAAGGACCGATTAAATAACTATGGACCATACCACATCGCCGTCACGGGTGAATGTTGTTTCATCCGGAAAAATTATGCACGATACAACTAGACGATTATTATGTATCCACCGACAAAATTCCATACGTTTGGCATAATCCTCCAGTTGTAGGTGTACGTTGAATATAAGCCTGGCTCGTGGAGTGTTTATTGCTCTTTTTTGTGAAATGTCCAATTGAGTACTAATTCTTCATAAGCTGGTCGTTCCATCTTCTTCTACTAAATCTTGAATATTTTCTACTTCCTCTAAATGTTGTCGAGTAGCTCGTTCAAATGTTGCGTTAGCTCTGGGAAGAGTTTCGGTCCCGCATAGTTTGTTGAAAAGTCTGATAAATAGGATTTCTCTAATGTAAAAACCGTTGACGAAATTCTTCAACAGCAGCTGTAGCATTGCAAAAACCATAAACAAACACCATATTTGCATATTTTTAATTTGAATAAGTGTGTGGCATACTCGAAGACAAATGTTAAATCACAGAATCATCAGAACAACAAAATTATTGCTATGATTTTGAGCTTCGAAAGGATTCAGATAGATTGTACGTCATATGAGACAAGCGAAAAAAAATTGTCGAACGTACCGGGCTTTTTGTTTTACCTGGGTAGTCATCGCAAGGATATTGTTATTTTATTTAAGACATATTAACTTGAAAACAAGCGAACAGTTGGACCGTTTACAAGAACGCTAGTTAAAATTTGCTAATTGCGCTATAACTTGAAATAAATTAAAATCGGACAAGGTGTTTGGTCCGTTCCTCCCGACTCACCCTGTATAAAATAGATAAATATACTTCATATTTTTGCTATACACTTACATATTTCCCACTTCCTACTATAAGAGACTGGCGGTCCAGCGCAATCATCTTCAAATTCTTCCTCACTTGAAAATCCAGTAGCTTCATCTACTAGTTCTGCTTGATGCATTTCAATTCGTTTGTTTTTTTTGTTGGCGATAGCCAAAGCATTCATTGTAGATTTCGTTAATTTTACAAAACTGTTACTATTGCATCCCTGTAAGAAATGATTTTTCACATAAATCATGAATGTTTATATTTATTTCGATATACAAGATGTGGCACTCCAAGTAGACAGATACCACAGTTTACGAAACAGCCAAACGTAGGTGCACATATCTACATCTGATTATGAAAGAGTATGAGACAAGATGAAGACGGACGTCTCATATGCTAAACTTGTTCGTTAAAGAAGTCGGTAGAAGCAATGTACAAGAGTAATCCAAAAAGTAAGGTCTCCAAAGCGCTGGGGACGCTGAGACACGTGCGGCTGTTAGCAATACTGTTGTCTTTGTTGCTTGCCCCACTGCCAAAGCTTGCGCGCACCTCACTGGACAGTGTTGGATTGGCAGCCGTTTGTAGTTGAGCTTCCGCTTGGCGCTACCGCCAAGTGCGAAGTTCGCGCAGATATTCGATTTTTGAACGCAAAAGGCGTTAAACCAATTGAAATTCATCGCCAATTGGAAGTGTGTGACGAGTCGTACATGAATGGTAAAAACATTTGCAAATGGTGTAGGAAGCTTGCAGCTGATTGTACGGATATTCACGAAGAAGCAAGAAGCAGGAAACCGTCAATGGCAACAAGTTGATTCTTCCCGCAAATTTTTTCGCCGCTATACAGACGAAGGACAACTTTTTGGAATCAATTGTCACGGGTGACGAAACCTGGGCGTCCCAGTTCACACCTGAAACAAAATAGTAATCACGCGAGTGGTAGCGTTCCTCTTCGCCCAAACCACGAAAATTCAAATCAGCACAATCTGCCGGTAATGTCATGGCAACTGGGTTTTGGGATCGACTTTACAACTTTTGGGACTACAATAAACGCTGACAGATATTGTGAGACACTGACAAACTCAGACGGGCGATTCAAAAACGGAGAGGAGCAAGGGCGTAAGCATTCTTCACGACAACGCTCGCCTTTACATCGCCTGTCAAATCGTCACTCTCCTGCAATAGTCTGAATGGGATATCATTATGCACCCACCCTACAGCTCGGACTCAGCACCAAGTGACTACCACCTGTTTCCTTAGTTGAAAGAAGATTTGGCCGGAACGCGTTTCAGCAACGACGGCGAGGTGAAAGATGAGGTTCAACGCTTGGGCGACATGGGGGCAAGCTGGTATGACATGAGCATACAAAAACTGCCTCAGTATACAGAATTGGGAATTTACCATCAGAAAATGCCAATCGTATTGAGTCGAGATCATTAACAAATGATCTCGACTCGATACGATTCAGTTCTATTAGATCTGGTATAAACTAAAGCAAGTTGCGAGTCTGATTTGATTTGAAATTAGCTCGAATCGCGACTCGGTCTGGCTAGTTAACCCGGCGTAAATTAAAGTCAGTCCGGCTCGAATCGATATTAGAAATCACTCAAGTTGAAGTTGGATATTCAACTCGAATTAGCGAGATCAAATAATCGACTCGTTACGTCACCAGTTTTGCCCATTACTAGTTCTGATGCAACAATGAAAGCCCTAAAAAATATGTTTTGTGTAAGTCAAGCTTAAACACACCCCTGTCTTAAATTAAGAATGAGATAACTCAGTACTTCTGGTACGTACGCATCGTCAAAGTTAGTCTGATTACAGTACGTAATGAACCAATCAATCAGTAAGGAACTATCGGCAGCAGCTACACAAGGAGCATTTCAATCATGCCCGAAACGAAAACCAAAATTTAAGGAGCAGTTCCGAATATCCTGTTTGTCAAATAGAAAGCCACTATAGTTTATCACAACTTCAACACAAACGTACCCTTATGCTTTTATCAAGGTAAATTGATAATTGTATGCCTGTTCAGAATGACAAATCTTGTGGTTTTTGCATTGTATTATTTCTTATAAACTATTAATTTACCTGGCATCTGCTAAAAACATGATCTTTTGTAACATTTATATTAAAATAGTCCAAAACGAGTTTCAACTGCTCATCAATATCGTCAGTTTGAACATTAAAACAGTGACCAGCAGGAACGTAACCCATTAACTAAAACATAACTAATTAATTTAATAACTCCTTGATGTTCCAAATAAAGTTACCATATTAAATATCTGGCCTCTTGTTAATATGTACCTTCGCTCGTCTTGATAATATCGAACGCATTCTTTATGATCAATGTGATTTTCGAGTATCGATGTGTCAATACCGCACCGTCGTAATGATTTTCCTAACCCTTGTAACATTGTATCACATACGAAAGCGATTTTGTGTGCAGGTACCGGTTCATAATGTGGGCTTGGAGGTTGGGGATTAATTTTCGTCACTTCCTTGGATTTCTGCAACAATTTCACTTTCCATTTGTAAATATAGCTCCGTATAGTTACGACAGTTATTGTAAATATGTGGCAGACAGCAAAATCGGTAGGCTAACATGATATAATTAAGGCTAGCGACATTTAAGGAAAGCAGTCTACATGGGGTATATTATAAAGTGCTTTTAAATATGCAGAATTTTAACTTTGCCGGTCTAACATACGGTAACATATAAATACGCGAAACTAGTTTATTGACCTGCTTATCTCCACATTCTTTGCTTGACTCTAGAATTTGATTCAATACTATGCATTTACTGGCGAAACGTTTCAATTTTTTATTTTAATACATTTTGTACATCGGTTGTCAGTCAAAGCTGATTTAATATCTAACAGACAAAAGAATATTATGGTGGGAACGTTAAGTGGTACTGCCACCGCGGGATGTGTATGTATGAAGTGTTCTCTTCTATGTTAGATACGTATGTAGCTATTAAATTAGATTTGGTTGGCAGCTGGTATATAAAATAATGCTACTAATAGCAAAACTGTCATTAACTAAGCATTGCAATTGATATTTATATACGTAATAGTATAAGATTCACTAGTTATAAAGATATGTATGCAGATATGTAACAACTATACACATAGGCTCAGCTCACACCGGGATGCGAGATATATTGTACGTAGCGCAATCTGGCATACTTGCAATTGTCCCCGCCGGCCAGCCTCGTCGCACGCAACTCCGTAGCTCTAAGACGCCTATCTGAAGCATTCTTTGTCTATCTATGCGCTCGCAAGGTTCTAACAAGTGATCGTGGATTTCGGATACATTATATTTAAAGCGTGACAAACGGTTGCACCCGCTGTACATAGAAGGAATCGAGTGGACGTTCGATTATTATCGGTTGATAACCGAACGTCCACTCGATTCTTTGTATGTACATAGTAAACACAGCGGGTGCAACAGTTTATCAGGCTTTAATTATGTTGGTTTATACAACCGCAGAAATGGTACAGATCATTAAATGGTATTTAGGGAATTGCCGTAAATGCCAACAAATAAACGAACAGCTTCAAACCCCTCTAATGCATTCCGAGCGGGAGGAGAGAGAAGTGAGGGTTTGTTCGTTAGTTGAAATGGTATTTTGAAACGCAACAAATACAAAAGTCCTCCTTAATGAAGTAAAATTGTTAGAATTACAATTTATTTTGTATAATTATCGAATTTATTTTAATTTTATAAGAATCGTTGTTTTTTCCTACTTAGAATTACTTTTTCGTTCTCCTACATCGTATAGCAGTAACTGTAATTACGTAGTAATTCTGTATTAGTACATTTTGTCAGAAGGCGTTGAATTATAATATTATGTGATTGACCGGGCAAGCGTGCGTACCGCTGTTCGCTTTATGATATACTGTGATTGGATGCGATCTATCAGTGAGACTCGAATGCTCTGTTGCCATTCACAAAGGCAATATCTCGTTCGTAACTGGACCGACGCACAGAGGAGTATTTCGATATAAAAACTGGCCATAAGTGCAAAACAAGAATTTCAATACAGCTGTCTTTATCTAACACCCCAATAATCATGACGTCAGTCTATGGTCATTTAAGAGCTCGATAACCCTACTAGGGGCCGCACGGGTAGTCGAAAGACAGCCTTTGTTGTATACCGACGTTTTCGATTTTGTGTTTGCGTTTAAAGTTTAAATTCAATTTGTGTTTACGGTGATATTTCTACGAGTTATGAAATAAACCTTATGGAGAAGCAAGTTAAAGGTATGTATTTTAAAGTAGTGTATTGTTATTTAATTTATAGTTTGTAATTATCTTAGTTATCCGCGGTGCTTATTATGTATAAAAATAAGCATTTTTTTAGTAAAAGTATTAAACAAAATTGCTTAAGTATATTTGTCGGGCACTTCTGTTTTGATTACCATAAATTTAAGGCTTTACCTAACACATTTGTAAAAGAAAACCACCCGCATCCACACGCCATTTTGATTACTACCACTTTGAAATAAAGACATGTCGTTATTCGCGCATGCGCTATTCTAATTTTTTAACAATACTGCGATAAAAACAGCTACAATACAGTTTTGCACAAATATTAGGCTAATGCTAGCCTCACAACCGCTTACACGATCTATATATGTATAGGGTGAGCATCCTAAAAACATTAAAGGCTGTCTATGTCCGCTTAAACTGTGTAACTTTTGTTAAAGAAATAATTTGTGTGGTCAATACAACTGAAATTGTTAATGTTGATAGTATATTAATTATTTTATTTTATACAAGGTGCTCTCAATTCTTTGATATCTGATCAGCATAAAAGTGTTTTCGTAATAAACGCTGCATATTATGAAAATCATTTTAAAGTGCATTACCGATTTATTCCAGTAATTTAATACATGTCCATCTTCTAATATCTATAAATTCCTTTAACAGAATATCCGGAAGGAATAATGGAGATGGCCAGATTATCACTGTATCGAATTTTACAAGAATGCCCGGCAAAAGAATCAAGACAAAAAATTAACGTTTATGGAAACGAGAGCTATACAAATAACTAAATGTCCCGATAGCGAACGTGCTACCTTAAGACATACGCTAAGATATTTTAAATCGAAATTTAAGCAGAAATGGGCAGCCGCTAGTAACAAAGAAGATCGTTTTCTGAAGAAAAATGAAAAATGGCTCAATACTTCAATAAGGTTAACTATCTGGATTACACCAAAGGCCGGTCGACCATCCAAAGACTTCGGCGAATCGAGTGACCGAACTAAGAGACGCAAAACAAAAGATTTGAGGCAGCAGGTACCTGCTGATGAGTTAACATATGCCGCCCATATGAGTCAGCGTACTGCAGGAAGAAGTGATGTATCCAAAATTCTTAAAGAGATAATTACCACACCAACAAGAGCTAAGAAGTTTCGAAAACTCATCGCTTCTGCGCAAAAACCTACGGTCAAGAACCACCATCAAAGGCATTGGCAATCTTTGTGGATGGAGATTTTACAAGAAAACAGTGGGAGATATTACAATCTGCTACTAATACATATCCTTGTTATTCATTAATTAAAAAAGCGAAAAAAGATTGTTATCCCAAAGAAGAATCTACACGAGTAACTGAAACCTCTGTTGATATTAAACTTCAGGATTTGCTGGACCATACTACTTGTCGATTATGTAAATATTTAGAAGTATTAAAAAATTATACAGAAGAAGAAAAACGACGATTGGAACTTATAACAAGATGGGGTTGCGATGGATCGCAGCAGTCACAATTCAAGCAAAAATTTGCAAACTGTTCTGACAGTGACGGCAATATTTTTCAAGGCTTCCTTATTCCTTTGAGACTTTACATTAATATTGGAGACGAAAAGAAAATTGTATGGCAGAATCCAGTACATTCGTCAACGAGGTATTGTAGGCCAATAAGAATACGTTTTATCCATGAAAGATATAACAAATGAAGAAATAGAGTATGCAGAAAACCAAGCCAATGATTTAACAAAAAAGGATGTATTAACGCCTAGGGGAGTTCTGCAGGTTAAGCATAATTTACTACTTACAATGGTTGATGGTAAGGTGTGCAACGCAGCAACCGATACATCGTCACCTTAAAGGATTTCAATGATCTTAAAATTAATGAAGAAAACCCGGAAGCTTTCAGATTCGGACTGTTAATTCTACATGCTAGGATTAGATTTTTTGATTCACTTCTACATCTGTCATATAAATTACCTTTAAAGAAATGGCAGGTCAGGACAAATACAGAGAAAAATATAGTCAAAGAAAGTAAGGATAAAATTAAAAAAAAATTTAGAGCAATAATCGGTTTATTGGTGGATGTACCCAAGGCATCACGAACATTTTTCTCCGATCTTCAGACAGCCTCCAACATCACTGGTGTTGACATAAATTTGATAATTAGATTTAAAATAATACTTGAGGCTATTTCCAGTGGATTCAGAATTGACGTGGAAAAATTTACTGTGTATACTCAAGAAACTGCCGAACTTTATGTACAGCTATATGGGTGACATCTAATGTCACCTACGCTACACAGGGTGTTTGTCCATGGTGCTACTGTTATTGCACATGCAATATTACCTATAGGTCAGGTTGTCTGAAGAAGCTGCCGAGGCCCGCAACAAGCATTTCAGAATGTATAGGTAGAACTTTTCAAGAAAGTTTTCACGAGAGGTGTGCAACAGAGGCATCATAAATGGACTTCTATTAAGCTCAGACCCATTTTTAAGCAGTGTGAAAAAACGGCAACCCAAGAAGAGTAAGACATTCTCAAGTGAAACTTTAAAACTTTTACTGCCAGAAATACCCCGAAATAAAGAGGAAGATGAAGAACAACAAGAATCCGAAGATAACGAACTATCCGAATCCGATGAATCAGATTCCAGTGAGAATTGAAGCATATTTTTTATATATTTATAAGAAAATATTTACATAAAATCGTTTTTTAATGCATTCACCATACAAAAAATCCATAAAATAATTTTGGCCAATTTTTGAAGCGAAATACTCCTATGTGCGACGTGTGTGTGTTGAGTTTCATTAGAGGGAGTTAAGACTGTAACTATGTGATTCAATAGAAAATACGCACGTTCCTAAAATGTTGCAAGGCTTACTAAATAACACTAGAACCAGAGCCATCAATTTGACGGCATTACAAAGCAAAGTGTTAATCCTTTTATAAAATCAACAAGCGAAAAGAGAAAATAACTATGTCATTAAAATAGGTTCTTTTATTTGAAATGTTACAGTACGATAAGTAAAGGCTTAAAGAGTTTAACGCGCAATAGAGATAAAAAAATAAAAAAAAAAAACATTTAAATTTACAGCATTTAAGTTCAAAATGAATGCTTTAGTGATCGCCAAAAAATCGGCATCAAAGAGAACAAAAAATTAAGTATAGTTTTTTGAAAAATTAAGTCCTGACAATAAGAGATGTTTGAAAAAAGATTATCAATTAGTCAAATAAAAATTGTTAGAAGATTTCCCTTACCTATAAAACTCATTTCTTAACTAAATTAGAGAAAAATTTTACTAAAAAGAAGTTGTTTCGAATGTGTTTTCTTCTCTAATTTTTTCAATGACAAGTAATTGTATCAACAAGGTAAGTACGTAAATATATACGCATCGCTAAGCCCTTCTGAGCACATTCATATTCTGTGCATTAATTATTATACATACGTACCATTACAGACAATATTTATTGATGCTTTTGTAATCAATTATGAGGACATTTTTGAAAACAATGAAAGATAGCTGAAAATTATATGTATGTAGATTATTTATAAATAACTCAAATTATTAAGAAACAATGCGAAATAGTATCATGAAAAAAAAAGTGAAAAGCATTCGCCTTTAAAATTCCCTCGGGCCCATTTATATATTTTTCTACCAGGTATACAAATGAGTTAAAAATGTATCACGCATGATTATCACAGTGATAACCTACCATTAGTTTAAATAAACCAGAGAGTATACTGTTAATTCAATTGTTTTTGATTGGAAAATAAGTTTTTAAGAAAAAGTATAGGAATAATGATAGCAAGGACTGTGGGGTAGTATGGCAAACAAAATATTCACGGTACATTCCGCACCACACAAACTATTAATTAACTCGGGAAAGCCTTTTCGAAGTAAAATATTTTTTGTCTTGTTTTTCGAGTACTATTAAAAAAAAATACGGTTTTTTAGTTAAGTATGCCTGTGTTTGGACTATATTTTCGGAGTGTCACGTGTAACATACATAGTAATTCTAAAACCAACTAAAGTGGCAGCTGCAATAGGAATATGGACGCATTGACACGTACACTTCAGAGCAGGAGTAGTCGACTTTTATATCTACCGCCCACTTTTGTATCTTTGTTGGCAATAAAATTTTCTTACTGCCCACCAGTTCTGCAGTAACTAAATTTAGCGCAACTGCGAAGTGCAGTACAACTTTGAGTATAACCTGCTCTGTCAGTGCGTCATAAAGACCTACCGCCCGCCATAAAAGCTTGAATCGTCCACTAGTGGGTGGTAGGAATTAGGTTGACTACCTCCGCCCTAGAGTAAATATTTTTACATGCCTAAATTTCTTCTAACCTAGATTGATTAGACACAAACGGTAAATACTGTGCCACCTATGAAAAGCACAGGTTAGCAAGACCTGCAAAAGGATTGCTATATTAGTTCGCTACTTTCCGTCACCCATTTTTAATTAGTCACACTTTGTTTACGTTGTTAATAAAAACCACCAGGTAAATTTTCACAGTTAGCACTGAATAAAAGATATTGATCTTTAAATAGAAGCTCGTGTCTGTAAACATTTTCAGAAAATTTAAATATATCCTTACATCCTAAACCTTGGTATTTGTATTTAAATGGGTATTTAATCAAATTAAATAAACTAATAACTTTATATACCGATTTAGTTGGAGTCTTCGACTTTTTCTTTTTAAATGACGCGGTACTCATCAAGCTATAGCAAGTATCGTCAAATGGAAAATTAACGGCTTCAGAGCAAGACTTCAAAATGTCATACACTTGTATGAGACAATACGCATCCAATGCAGCGTACTCTAATTGACTCTGCCTTAGAGGTCGTTTCTCCCAATTTGAAAACTGATCTGATTTATCCAACGGTCGCCCCAGACATAAGTGCACTAATGTACTAAGACTTGGTCCACCACTTTGTACTACAAACAATATTGATGTGATTTACAATTTAAAAAAATGTTTGCATAGAATTGATACCAAAGTTACCTTCATAAGGTAGTTTAATACTGGGGTTTTTTTCGATTTGTTTCCATAGCGATAACAGATCCAAGAATCCAGCATGTTGATTAAAAGATAAGTGAGGTAAAGAATGAATTATAATCGATGTATCTGATGTGAAAGAGAATCCTGAAATAAAACCGCTGAATTTGTTTTAACTATAAAACTGTATCATATACCTAATTTTAAAATATCACAGTTATTGAATAAAAAATTTCCCAATTCCTGCCACAAATGTGGGGCTTTACCAGCTAGTTTAATAACATCTAAAATATATACATGATCTCTCGTTGCGATTTGCATTAGAGCCAGTTCACTCTTTTGGACACCAAATGTTGGTTTCCATTCGCAATCCACTCCTACTAAATATATATCCTAAAAATTTAAGCGACAATGTCTAGTGAATAATGAATATAATGTTTCTTATTCTTACGTGCATATTGTCCAGGAATTTTTCAAATTCAATAATTGTGTCTACCAATGTAATCTGATCTCGAAGTACCAATTTATGATAACTTGTAGGTTGTATAGGTTTATCACTGTCCCAGGATTCTTCAGATTCTATTTGTAAATTTTCTTGTTGATGTCTGAAACAATTGAGTTGTCCTTTAATAATTTTTTCATTAGTTATACTAGTACCTGTCATTATTGGGATTATCATTTAGAAGTCTAACTGAGTGTGGCCAATATTCCTTGGGTACATTGTAGAAATGGGCCCACATCAGTGCCTCCGACGTATCTCCAAAAATTGCTACTTGAGTTACAAGTTCTTGCTGCAAGTTTGGATCATCTTTTACAGCCTCCTGAATCATTTCCTTCCAACCTTCATAACCTAAGATACCAAAGGTAATGTGAAGAGGATTTGTAAAGTAATTATAATAATTACAGCTGGGCAAATATATTAACAGATGATTTTTATTGCGGTAAATCAGCATAATGAACTAATATGCAATAATGTATTGTTGTATATAAATAAAAGTGAATTCAATTCAGTGGAATAATGGTCACATTCGGCATCTGTGACCTTGATATGAAGAGATCCTAATGCGTTAGACCGTTACCGCCGATTTAACAAGGCCAAAGCACTCTTCGATGACGTCACGCTGTTTAGGCGATGTATCGCCACGCACGATATTAACCTAAAAGGTAAAAGAATCGTTTTTTTTGCATTTCTTTTTTAAGTTTTGAAGGCTTCTCGTTTAAAGGGGATGCCACTCGTCAGCATCCCATTCGATTTTATTTTGGAAAAACTAAGTTTCAAAGCAAAAACCAAACACGTAACCGAGCACCGTTTTGGTAAAAGATGTATTTGTGGTTGATATTTAATCGACTAATTATTATTATTTGTAATTGTACATGTATTTGGATGAAATTAAGGTTGAAATAATACAGTAATTGCAATTTTATTCGAAATTTTGTTGAATTTCACGAGAAAATTTACAGACATGCTATTTTACCAGGGTCTCTAATTTCCTATTATGCGGTGTTTTACTTAATCTGTCATTATTTTTCCCACAATAATGTTTAAGTAAGGTATTTGTAGAACAAGTCATTATAATTGTTGCAATACCTTCACTGCTGTGGATATGACGTTTACATATAACATATATCCAAAATGGCTATATTCGGTGATATAATTTAAAATATGTTGTATTAAAACAGAACGTTTATTATACACATTTGAAAACATCTCTTCGTGTTCAAAAATAATTTTGTTAAATATAACGTAAGAAAATAAATAGACCTCCCGAGTCACGCTTTGGTCTTTATCGTGTTAGAAAGGGGTTTATCGCTTATACAACACTAGAAAAACATTACAGGTATCACCAACAAAGTACGGAAATATCACTACACAGTATTTTTTTAAATAAAACCAATATAATTTGGATAAATCAATTCAAAACGCAAAAGACGGTCTGAACGTGTAAACGCGTTTATGGCTGATCGTTCACTTAAAACAGTGTACGTCACAGCCTGCTGACGTCAGAGCAGTTAGGCCTTGTTATATCGGCGGTAATACATCTTCAATTACATTCAGCGATAAATAGTGACATTGTATTATACTGTTTTAACAATTTACCTATTTTTGCATATAAGCGAGGCTGCACATTAGTAAATTATTGGTAGCATATTAATATCCAGTAAACTGGAAAAAAATATTTCGAAAACTTGTAGGTTACAACAAAATTTCACCAAAGAAAATAAGACCAACGTTATCTGTTATTGTTACTAGATCAACTTATGTCTATAAAATTGCTGAAATTACTTAAGTTGGCATTCATAGTAACTAGGATAGATGAATATAAATTCCATTCAATACCACGTAAAATTTTATCTCGTATTGAATTGAATTTATATTCATTTATCCTCCCAACTTACGTCTATTTTATTAAAGACACCGCCTGTACTATTTGCAATACCTTCTATCTACTTTTTTCTTGGATAGTTTACGCTTCTTTTATAACATGGACAGAATATAACGTATTAAATTATATGACGTCATCGACTTTTCAATCGAATTTGAGCTACATAAGTCTGTAGTAGATATATAGTAGAGTGAAGAACAAAATCATCTGATTAAAATCGTTATATTAACTTTATTCAGATTGATTTTTCCGCTGATCACAAAGGTGTCAAGAAAAAAAAAAACAACTGCACATCGCATTTCAACACTTACTTGAATTGTTTACTTTTTTTAGTTGCACACCTTGTATATTTTTCAATTATTCAAAAAGAGATACGATGAAATTTATATTCATTAAAAGAAGTAACAAAAATAAACTATAAAAATTTATTTACAGTTAATGTTCAAAAAACATTACCATTTTGCGCTATGCATTACATCTTGTAATTATTGTTCTCACAGACTGTATTATAACCCCCACAAGATGGAATCCATGGGGATAGGTCGGGAAGCCGCGCCAGCCAATTAACAGGTTAGTGGGTCCATCTATGTGAAAAAATATACAGGATGTTTCACTAAAAAGTTACTTAATCAAACGCTCACATGACGCGCATTTTTTTTTATTACACAATTTTATTGGGTGGAATAAATGACATATTTTTAATGTTTCGACTGTTTCTCAATAGCTGCTCTAATATCGAAGTTATTACAGTTTCAATTGGCCATACTTACTACTTTACGGAAAATTTCATTTTCTATCGAATAACTGAAACATATAAAGGATGTTCAATTTAAAAAAAAAATAAACAACTCAAGTTAATGCTGAAATGTGATGTGCAATTTTTTTTTCAACACCATTGTGATTAGTGGAAAAGTCACTATACCTTTAGCAATTTAACCTAGGGATGGGTCGTTATTTAACTATTTGTTATTTTATAACAGTTATGGATCCAATAACGGTTGTAACTGTTATCTCGCTGGGAAAATAACAGGTATAGCACGGTTGCTTTCGGACTATTGTTGAACATATCATCGACCGCCGTTGCGGCGTACTCAACTGCGTGGCGCTACGACTGTCTAATCGAAGCCGCTGTTTATTACAGATAACAGTTACAACTACCTTAGAAAAATAACTTATCGCGTACCTTCATAAATATCCTCTCGAACGGTCGTCGACATCGAGTCGGACGTTAATTATGGACATATTTTCTAAATAATTGTACGTATTGGAATTATCAAATGTAAAATAAAAGACCGATGCTATATAAAAAATTTACTTATAAAAACTAAAAATAAAACCGCTATATTTATTATATAGTATTTAAGCACATAGATGTTTTCGCATTTCGAAGATTAACTAAGTTTAAATATAAGAAAAATAACATCAGTCAAAATGGTGGAAATTAAACGCTGTTGTAACAATGATTGCCTTGAATCTGATAGTACAACAGCGAACAGTTTATCACTTAATTTATTTTAATCTATTAACCAGTTTATAATTTACCTGCAAAAAACGCAATAAAATATTTATATTACAAAAAACTTTTGAATTTAAATTTTAGCGTGCTGCAAGATCAGCAGTTGCACGTGTGCTATGTGGAATCATGATGCGTTATCGTGTAGAACTGTAGACTACGAAATAACGCTAAACCTGTTATTTTGCAACCGCTATTTCAAAATAACAATAACGGTTGAAACTGTTATTTTAAAATAACGATTTTTCCCATCACTAATTTAGCGAACATTGTAGCTACAATAATAACAAAGTTAGCAATAGTGGCCCGATAACTTTGAACAGTCTGTACATTTTATGACTATTATAAACACTAAACGCTTGATAAAAATTTGTTGTGATTCATTTTCGCATTCATTTAACTGGAAGTTACTTTATAATTACAATGCAAAATAATTTGTTTTAAGAACAAAATAATACCATCTTTAGAAGTAGTTAGGCTATAGGAAACTTCACAAAAAGTTATCCTAATTTTTAGCTTAAAATACGAATATGCCAAAAAATCACTTCTTCTATTTAAAATTATCAACTTTTGCATATATGTACTCTGAAGATAATTTACTATAATGTCTTATAGGCATACCAGGTAAAAAAAAAATATATATATATATTGAAATATCTTTCTCGGAGTTTTTTTTTTTCAAATTTTGTTAAATTTTCTAATTTTAATTTGAATAAATGATTCTTGTAGGTTCGGGGGGTATCCCTGGATACCCTTACGGCAATTTTAGAATGAATTTCTAACTCAGTAAAATGAAATTAACGAATTTTAAGATTTGAAAAGTAACTAACCTTTAAATTTTTGAACGAAGCCAATGTATATAAACCCTCTGTTTATATACCCACTGCAGGAAACTGCCTGCTCTGGATATTTAACCCTTTTCTCTTCTAATAAAGACTTTGAATACCCAAACGAACACATATTAGAATTGGATTTAAGACACACTTTTATTAAACCAAGGCCGAATAAAGATTGATGAAAAATTATGACGTCGTTCATCTTTCTTTTATTTTAAATCGCGAAAGACCGGCGATTGTTTTATTTCACAGCCAATTTTGATAATTTAACTTTTCGATGACTTTCGATCAAATGGTATTATTTCTGCAAACAGTATACGAGAACGAATGCAGTGACTTAACCAAGAGGTTGTATGTTGATGATTCTGTGACCCAAACTGTCACCAACAAGCTTTAAACGAGAAAATCCACTGCTAATTTACAGAAACCTTTCAAATAAAGATTTAATTGATGAAATATTATTTGTTGTACTTTTCAATTTATGCTGTTGCTTATTCCAGACTAATTCTACATTAATTTGGACGAAATAAGTGAATAGAAAAATTAACAAACGAGTAGATTTGTCCATGCTATCCCACACTCGTCATTATCTGGACTTATATTTTATATATGTCCTTGTTCCAAAGACGGTTGGCTGAGGGGGGATGATAACGAAGAAATTTCCCATTTTCCCCGCAAGAGGGATATTTAGTTACCAACGAGTGGCCAGCCTGACATTTAGTCAGTACCGAAGTGACAACTGAGAGAAGTTGTTGTTGTCGTAGATGCAACGTTGAACGTAACAATATATATACATACATATGTATATACATATATATAGTCTGGGTAATCGAAATCTATACCACAAAAATCCAAAAGCATTTGTGAGAACGAAACGTTCTAATCTGGGGTTAACACGTCATTTCCAAAACCTTAAAATTTGTGTAGAATTAAAAAATGTAATGTGAACATCTTATATTACATTTTTATTATATTATATATTAAAAAATGTAATATAAGGTGTTCTATTTGAAAAACACACAGTTGGTGTCGATATCCGGTATAACCGTATGCGATAGACGTGACTAAATATATTAGGTGGGTGATCCTATTAGTGTTAGTGATTTGCTAAATTTTCTCCAATTCTTACTTTTTCAAATATCGACAAATGCAGTTCGCGGTTTGATATCTTGAATTCTGTGGGAATTTTTAGTAATACTTCCATTTTAATTACACATAATGATACAAAAAACGTTGTTTCCTTATTTCTGAGAATATTTGAATAACATAATTTCCTTAGTTGATAGACTAAGACATGAACAATATGATATTCCAAAATCTACTGCAACTTATTGAACCTCCATACATAATTTGCTTTCTGTAAACATATGTAATAAAGCTAATAATAACTTTTTGGTGATTCACAATCCGATTCAATCAAATTCAATTCAATGATAATAAAGTACACACTGTGACAGTTTCATATCCGTACTTACCAAAGGAATTGTCAACAAATCGTTTATTTAGCAGAAATTGCAACGCTCCTTCGTTCCTTTTCTTGTTTAAGCAAGGTGATACATCCACTGGTAATTTATACATTTTTATCATACGAGTTATCAACTTCCGCCATGGCTTGTAGCACAATTTTTCCCATTTTATTTCAGGTATATCGCATTTTCTAAACATTAAAATTACATATAATGCTTATAATGGTAGAATATACAGCGATTACATACATAATAAAATCTTCAAGCAAAGCACGAATGCTTAACGGTTTTCCTACAACAGAATCTAAGAACGTTACTAATTCGACTTGATGACAAGGGCTTCCTGTTAAAAAATCTTCAACAAAAAATAATTTGTCTTGTAGTACTAATGGAACTAGGAACTCGTTAATACCAAACTTATTATGCAATCCAAGGAGAGTAGCACATTGGCAGGCCTAAAAAATGCAGAATTATATTTTCATGGAATCCACTAAAAATAATTGCAATACTAAATATATTATGTACATGCTTAAAAAACGCAGCAGCATTATTTAAACTGATTTTTTTCTTAATTTTAAGTGAAATTTAGAAAAAAGTACGAGGATAAAAATATTGTGTGTTCAGTTTCCGCAGCACCTGGCCTCCCATTTACCTCACCACCAGCCGCCATTGCATGGTGGTGAAGTAATTAAAAGTGCAATATTGCCATGGACAATTAAGCGAAGAAGCCCAAGAAGCCAAAAATATAGATTTTATAAAACATCACAAGAGAAAAATTTCCCCTTTTTTAACAAATATAATTTCAGAATTATGTTGCAAAAGAACGGGATATAGAAAAACTTTAACCCCCGACGTTTTTAATTTATTAAATTCACCAGAGACAAATGTAACAAATTTAAATTAATATTCCGACGAATCTCACAAATATATAGAGAGACAAATAATTTATTTATTTAACATAGTTTTACACTTTGTTACGTATGTTATATTAATCCACGTACGTATACTGCTATGTTATTTCTATATGTATTTGTCATGTGAATGATTCTATAATTTATCAAATTTCTTGTTATTACCCAATTTTACCTAATATTTACTCGTTATACTAGTGCTGTACATTTAACTCCACTCTGTGCCAACTCCATTAATAAATATGTTTAGGTATTTAATATGAACAATATTTTTCGCTGTTGTTTACTATCCCAGGTCATAGGAAGAACAATTAAAGGTGCTATAGGTGATAAACGTAAAGATTATCATAAATAAGTTTGTAATAGGTTTAAAAATAAATAGTAATTTATTATTCCGCGATTTGGACCACTGTGCGGCGTCGTTAATGAGCCTGTACAGTCTTCACCAATAAAACGAAGCACTTATAGATTTTCGCAAATATATAAAAAGTACACATTACTTTATATTAGCGAAAAAATACTGAAATGTTATTCTGCAAATTACTCTAAAATGGCATATAGGTGTTCCTTCTGAGAAAGCAAACAAAATCGAGACACAAATAAGTTTAAGAAAAAAAATGGGTTGTACAAACGTGTTGTTTTAATGTTTAGTAGTACAGTTGGTCACGGACTGTTAAACAGGCACTAGCAAAGAGCAAGTGTTTTTCTATAAATATTTACAATTAACATGGCAAAAAAGGCGACAGTTAGGTAAAACTAGGAGGGCACAAATTTTGATTTTGAGTTCTACGAGGATCTCGCAGACTAAAATTGCTCAAAAGTTAAAGTGTTCAATCAGCTATAAATATGCATAAGAGTATTGAATCATAAAAATTAGCCAGGAAGCGGACGTCCCAAAATAACAATCGGGATAGGAAGAAAACTTCTTTGCAGCTATCTGCAGAAATTAGTGTAGATGGTGGTACAAAAATTTCGGCTAAAACGGTTAGAAGGCGCTGGACTAAAAGTTTGTAAAGCAAGAAAAAAGCCATTATTGTCCGAGATCAAAGAAAAAACTGTTTAGTTTGGTCAAAAAGTCGTACAGTACTGTGAAATAGGTACTGACCACTGCACGTAATTATTTTCATTTGCATTTTACAACACGTTTCATTGTGTGGTCGGCATGGGACCTTTATTCTTTGAAGGGATTACCTATTTTAATGAATTTTACCAGGAAGAAGCTTTGAAAGTAATAAAATTTCGCCGATAGTAAGGTACGGCTACACAATAAGGGTAATCGTAAGTGAGTAATAAATATAATGAATGGTTTTTTTTTTGAGGTGCAAGTGGGGTAAATGATGAATAATGAAATGTTTAGTTATCTAGTGCCACTCAGACAGTGTTTATCGTGTTTTCTTCTACATTGTAAAGAAGACGTGTTATTAGTTGGAGATAACTAATTAGATAATTAAGTTTTTTTTTTAAGCTTTATAAACAAAAAATATAGCCGTAGTGGGTAAAATACCCTTATTAGAACGTAATAAAATAACAGTTTTATATCAGAAAGAGTACAGCCAAAGAAGAATTGCACAAAAAACAGGACATGCTAAATCATCCATACAAAATATAATTGTAAAATATAAGGAAACTGGAGAAGTTGTAGATAAAAGAAGTGGAGGACCGAAAAAATTATCCGATACTGACACGAAGTTCGTAAGAGTTCAAAGTTTACGAAACCGATTCAAATCTTCACAGGAACTGGTTTCGGAACTGCGGCATGCAACTGGTATAGAAGTAACATCGTCGTCCGTAAGAAAATATTTAATATCGGAAGGATTGCGGGGTCGTGTATCCGTTAGAAAACCTCTTCTCCGACAAGGTAACAGACAAAAACGATTACAGTATGCAAAGGATCATAAAGATTGGACAGCTGAAATGTGGAATCGTGTGTTATACACCGACGAATCAAGTTTCGAATTGCTTGGTTCAAAATGGCGACAATACGTTCGAAGAAGACCAGGAGAAAGGTACACTTCTCAGTGTATACAACCCACGATTAAACACGGTGGAGATTCTGTTTTTGTTTGGGGGTGTATATCTGCCTCAGGCGTTGGTGATTTAGTGAGAATCACTGATAAATTGAATGCTTAGCGTTATTTGCGGATTTTAAAAGACTTTGTTGTACCATGTGGACGTCGTTTAATTGACCCAAATTTTATGATGTAGCAAGATAATGACCCAAAACACACTAGTAGCATAGTGAAAAATTATTTGAACGAGAAATCAGAAGGTGTGTTAGAAATTATGGAATGGCCGCCCCAGAGCCCGGACTTGAACATTATTGAACATGTTTGGGAATATTTAGACAAAAAAAAAGCTGAGGCAACCCAGGAATGCAGGCGAGTTTTTTAAAATATTGCGAGAAGAATGGTATAAAATACCTATCGATTTCATCAGTAACCTGTACGCTTCATTTCCAAGAAGAATGTCTACAGTTATTAAATCCAAAGCGGGTCACACTAAATATTGAATTATGTCTGTTTATGTACTCATATTTATTTTAATTTTTATGTTTTCATCTTCCTTTATGTATACAATAAACTCAAAACTTTTTTGACTAGTATGTTGTATATTCATTTAAGTAAGAATAATTAATTTCTATGAACATCTAGTGGTCGGTAACTTTTTCACAGTACTGTATATATAGCGTGTCCACCTAGTACGTGGACGAAAGATAATTTCCTTTCTGAGTAATTTAGCGAAAAAGTTTTCAAATAAAAAATATTCGGAAGCAAATGCTGCATAACATAAAATTATACTTAAATATACAAGGTGTTCAGTTCCCGCAACGCATGATACAAGTTTTTTTTTTTTAATGGAACATCCTGTATATTATTACGATTTTAGATACCTCTCTTTAATTCATGGCAACTTTCATCAATGTATCCTATACCGATCTATCTTAGTTATTGAGATAATTGACACAATTTGAGATTTTGCTGCTGTTTCTTTAACGGCAGACATTTTCAACGCCTTATACGCTAAGGTGGGAATATCCTGTATATTTTTGACGATTTGATAGAGAAACAGTTGATTTTTTCTTACAAACATTTCCCTATGCCCAAAATGTATGGTCCTTTAGTAAATTAAGTATGAAGCTATACAGATAAGTTTTTTGCTAAAATGCATAGTGTTGCGATAAAATACTACAAACTTTTGTTTTTCTAAAATAAACTGTAAAATTTAATTTATGCATACAACTTCAACATCTATTGGAAACTAACACCATATTCCTTGATACAAAGTGTAATGCAATTCCTTAGGAAGTTTTTTCATAGCCTTTTCTATTTAGTTAAATGGCGAAATTTTTTAAACATCTTTCAATATATTCTTATTATATTTTTTTACTGCTGAAAAACTTAGTGTGATACTTTAAATAAATCTACTGCTTTTATGTTGAACTCTAATTATCTTGAATTCGTATTCTTTATCTCATCGAATCTATTATCCAATAACGGGATCCGGCCCCGTTCTCCGATAATTTTTTCGAGGAAATAGTAAGTAGCGTCAAGTTTCGTAGTAAATTATGAAAGCCTGCAATAGGTCGAGTAATTATCAAACAATATAGCTGCAATAATTACCAGAATTATTGAACACCTATGTAATGTAAAGTAACTTTGAATTGTGAGCACGGAAACCTGCATGACATAAAACGTACATGCAGGTTGAAAAATTAATTTAATTTGACAATAGTAGATAATTGAAAAATATTACTCAGTAATTAATTGTACTAAAATAAATAAAAGTAATAAATATATATACCAGTTGTCAACCAAATCTAATTAAATGGCTATATACGTATCTAACAAAGAAGAGAACATTGCATAAATATGCTTCATATAGCAGGGGTTACCACCTAACCCGTTAGATATGTAAATATTAAATTTGGTAGGCAAATGGTATAAAGCACCTACATTATATAAAAATTAAGTTTTATCTTAAATTTAAAATAAGAATTTTTCCTTACCTCTTTGTATTGTTTTTCCCGTATCATTTGTTTTATAATATCTAAAAAGATATCACAGTCTGTTACCATCTCATACGAATCAGCAACAAGCTTCATAAGTCCAAATTGACTTTGTTGTCGAACAATGTTAAAAGCAGAGATTTTAATGTCTATAGTCAATAAATGTATAATTTTGTTTCTTGACATTAAACTCCACATTTTAAATTCCTCCATTAATGTATAAGACAACGATTTAGATTTTGCATATTTGAAATCTAAGCAATTGTACATTAATTTGAGCGCTTCTTCATATGGGTTTTCGACAACGTCCAAATATTGATGTAGCATGCTTGTCACAGCAGGGCATTTTTTAACTGCAGGTAGAATACTACAGAAAGATTGTTAATGTTATTACTTACACATACGTAAGTTCCAAGTAGTTTTGAATTGTGAAAACCACTGTTCTGAAGGGCCATTAAGTTCTAAGTTAATTGATATTTTGTTTGTATATGGGTTTGGTATATCACTAGAATTCTGTATTGTCGGAAGTGCTGGAACAGTTTCTTGTGATCGTGTTTGTTTAAAGTATATACTTCTGCCTCTGCCTCTACCTCTACCTCGATTAACAGACATGCTTCTGGAAGAAATAAACCTTTCAAATAGCAAGCAATAGCAACTTACTTATGTGGAATAATTAGATCATTACTGATAATTTTGACACTACAAATAACCTAATCTCATTTCCTTTTAGAAACTTACCTAACAATAAATTAACTATAAAACTTGATTTGTACTTTCTTCAGTTAAAAGAATGTCTTTTCAGTAAATTTACATATGTAAATTCTTTTTAAATTATAGTATCATAAATTATTTTAAAATGACAATTCTTCCAGTACACATTACCTATGTGGACGACAATTTTCATCAAAAGAATAAATTAATTTCTTCCGATTTCAATGGTTCTTTTTAGATATAAAATATGTTTTAGAAGACCGGTGTATGCACTTAGTACCTATTAAGCATTGACGAAAATACAAATTTTTTAATTTTGTAAATAAAATTAAAATAATTATAGAAATCCTAAAATGAATTTCGTAAAACTCTACTTTATCAACAACAGACTAGCCATCTGTCGTATCACAATACAATTGAATACCTAGCGAGCCGGCACTCATAGCACTTCCTTAAGTACGCACCCTTATTTGTACTGTATAAATTAAGGATGTCTTACTTCCAAATCTATTCTTGTATGGATAATTCTGTTACTATTACAAGCACGGACGTGCCAGGCTCTTTCGGCGCCGTCGTGCAAAAAACTGATTGCCGCCTTTATTAGTATTGAGCCAAAATTATTTTGTCCATAGCTAGTTTTCACGATTCATATCATTTAGACTCTTTTAGTATTGGCTACTTGAAAAAAGAAGAGGCTGAAAATTGTCAGCATTTTTTGTGAAGTATTTAAATGTTAACAGGCGAAAGATGGCGTCTTTAAACGCTTGGTGCCGTCGTGCCCCTTGCGACCTTGCTCATATGACGACACGCCCCAGATTACAAGCGAACAAAAAATTATCTGAAAACTAGCAAAAAGTACCTCAAGGTGATGACTTTGCTTGATTTACTAATTTATAGATGTGGAGTTAGCAACTAATGAACCGAAACTGGAAACTGCCATTAGTTATGTAGTCGAATTGGCGACATTGCCGACATTGGCGACTGGTTTTAAGTTATTTAAGATTTTTGGAAAAAATTGACGTGTATAATTTAGATAAGACATGTCTCTCTTACAAGCGTTCTCATATATTTTGATGCATTTTTAATATTTAATATTTATAGGTTTCGACATTTCATTATGAAAACTATTTTTTATACATGGTCCGTTCATAAGACGTAGTGTTAAATGAATTTCAAAATGCTAACAAGAATCGAACATTTTAATGGGTGTTCTTCTTCTTCCTCTTATTGTCCGCCTTATGCCCTTTCAGCACGTCGGGGAATGGGTGTTCTATATTTTAAAATAGGATAACTTCTTGTGAAGTTTCATTATGCTGTACGCGGCTAAATTATTAATAAAATTAATAAACATTTTGCATCAATTTTAAGTTTCCCCCATTTCTGGATTTCAAGTAATGACGTAATCAAGAGTTTCTTTAATACGTTCGATGCGCACGACTTTCATAGGAGTCAGAGTTTTCCTTTTGTGTTTTATTTCCATTTCCAGAATATCTCCGCAATTTTATGCGACTCCGATAAGAGCTAATTAGTACTGGATAAGAAATTCTTGGCCAGGTGCGCATGGCACTCACGAAAGCCACATTCTAAAAATCAAGGAACACCATGTATATACAACTTTTATAGACACTTCTCGTGGATATTGAATAAAATCGGAGACAGCAGCTACCTTGCGGCACGTCCGCCGCTAGATGTCGTGTGAACGATACAGATTCACCAACCTTTACCGAAAAAGTACGGCCAGAGAGATGCGATCGGGTGTTATTAATTCGATGTTGATGTCCAAGTGGGCAAGCTTGTGCGCCAATTCCTCGTGCCAGACCGAGTTGAAAGCTCTCTTGATATCGAAGAACACCAGTGGTGGGTGGGTATTTTAGTAACGGTATTTTGGAGAGATATTTTGTTGTCGCGGCGTGTTGCGTTCCGCAATGCGCGACACGGGTACGGTAGCATTTTACATTCGCAACGTTTCTGTGGAACGCCAACGTCGCTGAAACAATAAACATTTCCATCGTTACTTTGGAATTATATAAAAGTAGTTATAACGTAAAGAAATTAAACAATTTCTTTGTTGTAACTTAAGAATAACAACCGTTTTGCCTTAGCTGAACTTAATCTGTTTCTTGTATCTGATAACATTTGACCAGGTTTTAAAAATACTCATTCTAGATTTCAAAATACAGTATGTCTCATGTAGCTATGTAAAGAGTTCAACCAGGGAATATGTGATAACACCGTTTCATATCGGTTATGTTATATTGTTCCAAGTAACGGGATTTTGTCGTTTTCGCGAAAGGATCGTTCCATGAGTATTTCTTATCACTAAAGAACACTGCTGGTGTTCTGCGTTTCTGGAATTCTTCCATCATTTGTCACCCGCAGGGCCGCAGAGCCTGGAAATCAGTCGATAGCTCAGGCCTAAACCCAAATTGGGTGTCCGGTGTAACATTTACTTCGTCCGCTTTGTATTTTAGTCTAGATAATATGACTGCCTTGGCGGCAGCCCTTAATGGATCAGGTAATAGACTCGATCGGCTTGTAGCTCTGCGGTAGACTAGCATTCGCCCCTGGCTTGGGGATTATCATAATAATAGACGTCTTCCAGAAGTTGGGAAGATCTAACATTGCATTTATAATTTGCAAACGGCTGTTTGGCAGCGCTTTTATTGTTTCATTATCGTAGTTCAAGTTTTTAGTTATCTCTTGAGTCGAAGATGAATCCATGTTTGCCACCCTTATTAGCACAGCGCGACCGCTTTTTGAAGTGTCGTTGAAAAGACACCCATTTTTTCAACGTTAACATACGTCGCTCCACGTCTCCTAAGAGGAGACGTATATAGTTTTGGCCGTTGTTCTTACACATTTTTGCAAATTGATACAGGGATCCATCTTGAATTTAGCCTAGCCATTGTTCATACTGGAATTCCCTAAGGGCGTCCTTTGTCTGTTTAGCTAGACGGTTTGATGTTAATCTCTTATTTGGTGCCAGCGTTTGTTGGGCCTTCCTTTTCTGCTCAGTCGGCAGTTTTATTTCGTTGGGGAGCCATTCCTAATTATCTCTCCAGCGCAATGTCGATGACGACCAAGGTTAATTCGAGCTCTATCATTTCGAAGTTCTATCATTTAGAAGGCGAAGTTTTGTCACGTGACGCATTAACATAGAGAGGGTTTGTAAACGTCAAATTTTTAGGTTACTTTCTTATTCCATCAATTTATCTATTTAAGCCTATATACCCGGCTGAAGGTACATATGTTCCAATAACTCTATTCGATAGGAGTATACAAAGAGAAAACGCTGAAGTATATACAAAATACTCTTCATTTAATTTCTTACATAATTACATAATAAAATAATATTCGTAGGTACACATAAATAGTAGTTAAAATTAATGATATCCATAATAAGCATTTTATGTATTAATGTAACATGTACTATGTTTCTATGTATAAATTATTTATAAACGCATCAATAGTTGTAACCAGTTTGAGGACTAAATGAGGGACGCGAAGGAATAAATCCTCCTCCGAATCCTCCGCCTTGCGGTCGATACTGGCCGTCGTCACCGCCACCGTCACCAAATCCACCACCAAAAGCTCCTTCTGCACGATTTTGCTCAATGGATCTCAATATAGCCTCTGGAATTGGCGGCGGAGTGGGAAGATGAGCCCCGACAGGTCTAAAGCCGTTTTCGTCAGCAGTGTAGCTTATAGCATAACGAGCGCCATCTGGCCCTGTATATGAGAATGATCCTTGCGCTGTTTGCGCTTCACCGACACCGCTGCCAGCGCCTTTGAGATAACCCTGTTCTTGCGCTTGAATTCCATTTCCGGTTTCGTAGGCGTAACTGTAGCTTCCGTCTCCTTGGTTTGGGTTGTTCTCGTATCGCAATATCGGAATCTGTGGACCTCTTCCAAAGGGACCTTTAAAAATAACGAAAAAGGTTTTTTTTTGACATAAATATGTATATCGCATGACATACGAAGTAATAGAGGATGGGTTGCCAAATGTGAAGAGGAGATACAGACATTTTTTATGACTTGTAATGAGAACAATGTGTTATTTGTGATAAAAGTATACCTATATATACTTTTGCAGTGTTCATATGCAGATTTAAAATTAGTTAGTCTTCACTGATATGGAGGTATGCAAACTGGGTAATAGTGCAAAGATTTTTCATTAATTTCACTATGTGTGCAACCCAATGGGGTTATTCATGATAACGATTAGCATTTAGCTTTTCATAGCCCCAGGCGTCTATTGTGTGTAAAACTGTTTTTTTACTTCGCCTCCACCTCTGCTGTCGAGTATGAAGTTGCTGATTACCTTCGATAGTTCGGTTGGTTTCGTACAATCTAAAATTATATGAAATCTCTATCTATTTGATAGTAGCCCTTGAAACAAATTGACTATAATGCATAGTATTTGACATTTTGCACTCATTAAAAGTGAGTCATGTTTCAGAAGAAAGGTACCAATAATTTTAATTTGAGAGTGAGCTTTTTGAGATATTTTAAGTAGGACAGACTACTACAGTTTTAGATTGCGAAATCGACAGTGACATCTTCTTCTTTTTCAATTCAGCAGCGTTTTTTACAAACTAGAGTGTTTGGGCTTTTCAGCATTATTATAAGGTTCTATGTAACATTTACAAAATATTTGACAAAGAATCTTGTAATTTCTAGTTAGCTGTACCTAATTGCAATTCTATTGTCAATATTACCTCGAACGGTCGAAGATTTAGTGTCTTTTTAATTTTAACGTTGGCATGGATTTCTGATGTTATTCATAAATGTAAAAACAGTTTACTTTTCTGCAAAAATAATATATGATTACTATGAGATTTTATTTTGATTCTGATTTATTTATACAATAATAGTATTCAACGTATAATAGCGCTGGATGTAGGTACCAACCACAACTTGTATTAAACGTAAGTTCTATTAAATATCAACAGGTTAACGCTAAAAGTGAAGCTAAATAAAAATTCATCAAGCAAAACAGTATAATAAACAAAAAAGCATATATTTAAAAAGTTTAAAAACTTTTGGAAAAATATTTGGAAGTTAGTTAAATCAAAGCTTAATTTTAACATTGCATTTTCAAAGTCTTTAATTATTTTTAATATTAAATTTTAGTTGGGTTAATTGAAGGAGAAAATACGAAGAAGTAGTAACCTGAAAATCCGCCACCGCCACCGCCGCCTCCGCCACCAGCTCCGCCGCCAAATCCTGGTCCACCTGGAAAACCAGGTCCTCCTCCAAATCCGGGGCCTCCTCCAAATCCGGGGCCTCCTCCAAATCCACCGCCAGCCCCAAATCCCCCAGCACCTGCTGCTCCTATAGGCGGTAAATATGTACCATCCAAGCGAGCAGCAAAGGAAACGCCAAACAAGGATATAAGTATGAGCTGCAAGCATTTTTGAATGTAATCGTTCCTAATATAGTTTAATTCTATTAATAATCTATGCATACGCGAGGTGTTAATTTAAAATAAGTTAGAAGATGTTTATATTATTCATATTTTTATCTTTTCTCATTCACTGAAGAAAATAGACACAACACACAATTGATTTAAAACATATTTGTAGTAAATATTTAAATGAGGGTCACTTACAGGAAACATTTTGTTGTATTGCTGTGGACACTCTGAGTGTAAATTTACCGATATCGTTCTAATTTATATAGTCTAAACTGTTATGAATGTTACCCCTCCATGTAAATAAAGATCATCCTCGGCATTTGAAAAGGAAAAGAATTTGCCGGTAATCCAGATCATCATTTTACAACGTACAAGGCTACGCGAGATCTGCAATTTGATTTTATTATTATGTCAGGTGCGGGTGAGGCTCGGAGAAAGGTGGATCAAAGTGTAATAATAACATCAGTTCGTTACGTTCGTGGGATTCAAGGATTGCTAAACGCTATGCGGATGGCCTAAAGATTCACCTGCCCCACGTGGACCGATAGGGGACCAACCCATTTCTATCGGTGAAATACCTCCGACCGCATTCAGATCAACCACGTTAAAGTGTAGGGTGTCGGTCATAAAGAATGGCAGTAATCAATTCATAATCTCACGACCTGCATTGTTTTTTGAGCAGTAATGTAAACATTAAATTGTTAATTACAAATTTTTACGTTTTATTAAGGATTAAATACTTGGAAGGCATATAATAGTAGTCTTGCATTCTTCATTTCTTTTCTGTAAATCAAATTTGTATTTGGTGGATAATAAACTTTTAATACATGGTATAGTAATCTAGAATAGTAAATCTAAATGCAATAGTTATAAAAAGCTGTTTTTTAAAGTATCAGTTTTAATAATTATATAAAGATGAAACACTAACTTATACTTTAGAGTTTAAAACAAAACAGCAATATATAAACACTTAAACTCGATATTGTATCTTAATTCATTCAAACATGTTAGAGAGTATTTAGATAATCCTAGTTTTCCCTACTATGATACCTACGATTGGCACTACTGCCGACTAAGCGTTGCGCACGCAGTCCTTCTTAATGTTTTGCAATTCACGTTGTTCAGTAGAATAAGAACTTGTTTTTTATTCAACTATTATAAGTTATGTATTATGTTTTCCTTTTAAATAAAACGATACGCTCAAACTCAGTTCGATTTACAACCTCAACAGGTTATGGGCCCAGGCTGTGTTTATTAAAAGGAATTTGAATGGTTAGTAGGTAACGCAAACACAAAAATGGCGAACGTTAATACAACGGAAAAGTTTGGCATAATGCAATTTGACGGAAGAAATTTCGACCATTGGAAATTTACGAGTTTTTGGGTCATTATCATTTAAGCACATACCGCGACAATTAACCAAAGGAAAGTTTGATCCAAAAGGTGAAAAGTGCATAATGGTGGGGTACACAAATAACGGATATAGACTATGGAATAATGAAACCAGAAAAATAATGGTTGCTCGTGATGTAATATTTGATGAAAATAAAACAATCGAAAGTATTTTAGCTAACAATGTTTCTGAAAAAGGTCGATTGGTGCATTTGAATAGTGATGACGGCGCTGAAAACAAGGAAGATGATGTTGATGTCATTAAACACATTAATGGAGAGAATTCAAATGAAGAATCCCAAGGACAATCAGAAGATGCGACAGCAATCAGGAAAAGTACACGCATAAAAACGTTTCCATCAAAATATGATGACTATCATGTTGCTCTATCCGCTGAAGCACTAGTTGATGATGTTCCGCAGAATTTAGAAAATGCCAAGAACAAATCGGACTATACAAAATGGAAAGATGCAGTAAATGAAGAAATGGATTCCTTGATCAAAAACAAAACTTGGATTCTTGTTGACAAGCCAAAAGATGCAAAAATCATGGAGAATAAATGGGTATTTCGCATCAAAAGAGATCAAAACAATGATATTACGAAATATAAAGCACGGTTAGTGGCAAAAGGCTATATGCAAAAGAAGAACTTTGATTTCAATGAAACCTATGCACCTGTTGCAAGAATCACAACTGTAAGAACATTTTTAGCCATAATAAATCATAGGAACATGTACACAAAACAAATGGACGTCAAATCGGCATTCCTACATGGAGATATAGAGGAAACCATCTACATGAACCAGTCCGAAGGCTTTGAAGAAAACAAAAACATGGTTTGCAAATTACAAAAATCACTATATGGATTAAAGCAAGCACCTTCAACATGGAATAAAAAGTTTCATGATTTCACAAAATCACTTGATTTGGAGAGATCGCAACATGATCCTTGTCTATATATCGGAGCATCGACGGATTGTAGAACATACTTACTTCTGTACGTAGATGATATCATAATAGCTAGCGACAGAATAGATGAAATTGACAACATCAAAGCTAAGCTAATAAGCAACTTTGAAATGCAAGACTTAGGCGAGCTGAACAGTTTCATTGGCATTACCATTAGAAGAACAAATGAAGGAATGTACTTGAGTCAGAGTAATTATTTGTTAAAACTGTTGGAAAAATTTCAAATGAGCAACTGCAAACCACGTAAAATTCCTATTGATACAGTTACAAAATTAAGTACCGAAAACGAAGAAGTATTAAATGATAAACCAGTTCGAGAACTAATTGGCAGCCTAATATATGTTGCTTTGAGTACTCGTCCAGATATAAGCTCAGCTATAAACTTGTGCAGCAGATACCAAGAAAGACCAACCAATACTCTATGGAATGCTTTAAAAGGCATTTTGCGTTATATTAAGGGAACAGTAAATCTGGAACTATTTTATACCAATCAGAAAAATACATACACTTTAGTGGGATACGCAGATGCTGATTGGGCAAATGATGAAATAGAAAGGAAATCTACATCTGGATACGTTTTTAAACTGTTTGACAACACAATATCTTGGTGCTCGAGGAAACAAAGCGTAACGGCAATGTCTTCGACAGAAGCTGAATATGTAGCCCTATCGGAAGCTTCTCGTGAAGGTATTTGGCTGTTAAATCTTATTAATGAACTTGGGTTCGCAGAACCTCACATAGTATTGTATGAAGACAATCAGTCTTGTATCAATTTAACTAATAAGACGGAACATAAGCGATTGAAGCATATAGATGTTAAGTACAATTACATAAAAGAACTCGTAGCCAGTAACTTAGTTAAAATAAAGTATGTACCAAGTAATGATCAAATAGCTGATATTTTAACAAAAAACTTACCATTGTGTAAATTTAAATATTTAAGAAATTACTTAGGATTAAGAAGTGCAGATTTGCAGGAAAGCTCGGATTAAGGGGGAATGTTAGAGAGTATTTAGATAATCCTAGTTTTCCCTACTATGATACCTACGATTGGCACTACTGCCGACTAAGCGTTGCGCACGCAGTCCTTCTTAATGTTTTGCAATTCACGTTGTTCAGTAGAATAAGAACTTGTTTTTTATTCAACTATTATAAGTTATGTATTATGTTTTCCTTTTAAATAAAACGATACGCTCAAACTCAGTTCGATTTACAACCTCAACAAAACACATTGTCAAATATGCAAAAGTGGGTGGAGTCATCTTTCATAACTGTTACATTAAAATTTGATTTAAATGAATCTACAAATACTTTGTTCAGAAATAGTTGCGTAATTACAGGTAAATACTACATATTAGAACAAGTTCTTCAGCAAATAAGTAATGATTTAAAGCACACTATAAGTAGCAAAGGCGTCTTTTTGTCATAAAACTAATATTAAAGTATGTAGACCATCTCACTCTTAAGATTTTAAGCCAAATTATCAATTTAGGATAGCGGAAAGTCGTATAGTACTAGATAGCGAATACTAGTCAATAGTTGATACTTCAAGTTCTTACAACGCAAGATGTAGCCCTTTTCAAGCAACTGACATTTTTTTGAATAAGAAACAATCCGCCTCGCTGTATTGTACGTATACGTTGCGTCGTTTTATAGTTATCGTGGAATCTGTGGTGTTGAGCTTCGAATGTAAGTGATTTATCGAACCTGTAACTTTATCCAACTTAAATGAAGCTGCAATTGTTTATAGGCGTTTGGAACGTTATTAATTAATAATTAATTTGCAGACTATTGAACCGCTGCGTTGTTTATAATCATGTTTGTTTTGCAATTGAATTTTTGTTCCGTGTCGTTCGGGTGCGACATCGGACATTTCTATTTTAGGTGATTGCTTCATTTTCAACGCTATAGAATAACTTGAAGAACAACGCACACTTGGAGAAAAAAACAAGCTGCAAATAAGAAAAGATTCAGTGAAGAAAGGCCAAAAAATAAGGTCAGAAACGGAAAACCATACAAAAATAGTCGAAAGTTTAAAAAATAGGTAAGCAATTTTACTTTTAAATTTGAAGATCAACCAGACAAAGGAAACGAAACAGCATTATTTTTTGAGATAGTTTTCTCGAAGCCTGGAACCAGTGCAACGTTTGTATGGTTTCTTTCCTCACAAACGTATATTTGTCTTCAATTTTCTGTTTCCAAAATGTATTTCCTATTAATAGGTCGTTCGTTTGAGGGAATTCCTAGCATTTTAATACCATTTTTGTTTAAAATTTCTTCCTCATGTCGCTTCATACACCCCATTCCTCTGTTTATATCTTTACCTACCCTTGCACTCCAGTTTCCTAAGATTATTTTCTCTTGTGTTTTTCTTATTTTATCTATTGTGTTTGGAGTTCATTGTAGAATTCTACTCCTGTCTCTTCTTCTGCTCCTTCCGTTGGTCCATAATTTGTATTAATCCTATTTTGTTCTTTAGTTCTATTTGAGCTGTAATAATTCTTGATGATACACACCCTCACACATACTCTGTTATTCTTGTTTTTAGACGTGTATTCACTATTATACCAACTCCTTCTTTTGTTCTTTGATAGACACTGTATTTCTCATTTATTCTAATGTATCCACTTCCTGATTTCTTCGTTTTACTTATTCCCATTATTGGAACATCAATTTTCTCAATTTATTGTGTTATTTCTATTTCCTTTCCGATCAGAGAGGTTACATTCCATGCTGCTAGTTCCATATCTTCCGATCTATTCTGCTGGTTTTCATTATTACTGTTTACGTCTTTATTTGTGCCCCTGCCAGTGTTTTTTTCTTTATTATTTTTATCGCTTATCTCAGTATCCCTTTGTAACTGTCACCAACCTTATAACCCTCCGTATTATTAACACTACTCTGCAATTCTTCCATATTCTTCTCAATATTATTATAATTCATACTAGTATCCTTTTCACCAAACTTACAGCTATTACAATATTTATTACTAGCATCTCTAATCCTATTCTTGCAACTACTACAATATTTATATTTTTCCCTATTGTCCGTTTCATTTTTAGTTTCTCCCTCCTCTGTTCTTTGCTTAATCACTCCTTCGTTCCCTTTCTGTACCTCGATTTGTTTTTTGTCGTCGCTGATTCCACTACCTTTCTTTCTTTATAGTTCCATTTCCATTCCGCACCATCCACTGTAATTTTGTTGTACCCTATTTTCACTGTTTTCTCATAGTCTCTCATGTCTTTCCTTTTTTTCTTAACACTTTCATTTTCTCTCACGCTCCTCGTGTGAGATCTCCTGTTATCCATATTTTCTCGGTCCTAACATTCCTTAGTTTGTTTTTGTTTCGCTAGATGGCTGTTTTTTCTTCTTCTCTCTCTAATTCTATTAGACTGTTTTTATTCCAATTTTCTATACTCTTTTGGTATTCATTTTTATTCCTAAATGGTCTCCTATCATATTTGTTATTCTCTTTTTTAATGCTATCGGATTTTCTGTATCTATTATTAATCCACTGATGATCAGGTTTTTTTATCAGGATTTCTACTGTACCCCTGAGTTCTTTCATATCTTCTGTTGTCTTCTTGTTTTCCATTTTAATCAATTCATTTTCTTGTTTCAATTCTTGCTTCTCCTTCGCCCAGTCCTTCTTCATTTCTTGTATTTCTGGCTTAACAGAAGTATTTTTTATTTTCCCCATTAATCACTTCTAATTTTCTTATTTTCCTCTTTCATTTCTACGTTTAGCTCCTTTATTTCTATTTTAATTTCCTTCTTCATCTCTGTGGGTACTTTCTATTTCTTCCATCTCTTGTTTCTCCATTTCGTCTTTGTTGTCTTTTATAGATGTTCCTACTGTTGCTCTGCTCTTCTTAAAGAGTTCCTCCTCGTCGAGCGAGTTGTTGTGCTCCGGTTTGCCTCTTTTACTGCTCATTCCTGTTGATTATATTTCTCTTTCTCATCAGCTTCCGCGTCCTTTTTACAGTTTGTTTACCAATTCCGTATTGTGTCCGTTCTTTAAGTTATTTATTTCTTTATTTTAATCTCAAAATTTTCATGGATCTTTATCAGGCGCTGCAACACTATTTTATATTATTTAGTCTTCCACTAATTTATTTAGGCTACATTGTCCGATCTGACGAATATTCTTACCTTGTCCGCTCTCGCAATACACTACTCCTCACCCATACAATGCTTATAAGGCAAATCGCTACACCCGACCATACACCCACCACAAGTTCATAATACGTTCCTATTTAGTTGTTCCGTGTTGACTGTGTCTCTACCATAAAACACTGCACAAAAAAGGTCTCCACTTACTAGCGCTAAGTTTCTCTTAGTTTATCATTAATACCACCTTTATTTTAACACTTTTTTCCTCTGCATTTTTACTCAATATTCTCATGCCACTTATCATCTATTAACGTAACAATATTATTGTGATAAATATTGAATAACTATCACAATATTGCACTTCATTTGCCATTAAAGATAGGACGGTAGTTTATTATATATTATTATGGAAAATATGGTAAACCGTAAGTAATCAGCCCAATTTTCTAGCGAATTATCAAAAGTTATTATTTGTGAGTGGATCTTATTTGGTTCAAGTAATCACCAGCGAGTTCGTATATATACAAAAAAATATTGAGCTGGTTGAAGTACTTATTAATTTGCAATTCCTACGAAACGTATATTATAGTAAATATAATAACATTATACACTATATTTGTCAAAAATCATGGTCTATTACGATACACGTTTCATATAGACAATATTTTATATTCTAACAATTAATTGTTCAATCAATTCAAATTTCTTTTCTTTAAAAATACAGTATGAAGACAAAAGAATTCATTTTCTCCGTGTTTATAGATAGAAATTACATTAAAAGCCAACATTTAGGACCTGAAGGAAATAGAACGAGGACGAGTAATGTTGCCGTTTCACCGGAATTATCGTTAGCTGGAGATATACGTCTCTGCAGAACCCTGCTTAAGCCTGACAGATGTTGCTTGAGCGGAATTTGGCTGAACATCACTCCATCTGGTGCTAATGTCAGCAACTTTACACAATATGCATTTCCTTCTCATTTTTATTGACAACTTCCAATAACTTCTAATAATTTGTAATGATACATAGTAAATAAAGCTTAAACCCTTACCATAATAATATTAACAGTTTGCATCGTGGGCGCCGACTTTTCAAAACTGCAATGGATATATGAACTGAATAAAAAATAAATACAAGATAGAAGAACTTGATAATGAACGTTTTAAGGTATTCAAAATATTTTTTTATGTTCTATTGGTGGCGTGGGAAAAACGTTATGAAATTGACGTGATGGCAATTTGAATCTACCTGCTTTTTACGGGTAGTAATGGCCATACGGGGCCCCAACTTTAAAGTTTATCATAACATTGATGTGTGTAAAGTGTACCATGGCTTTTTACCAGACCCGCCAGGGAAATCTGACACTTGCGCTGGTAGGACTCGAACGCACAGCGCCTAACTCTATCACAATTGAGAACAGGTCCTCTTGCCATTGGGTCATAAAGCTGTTTGTTTAAATTTTCGCTCATAAGTAGAATTTAATCCAATCTAGCGGTATACAGTGTGTCTCACTTTAGACGGCACCACCCCAGTATTTTTTATATATTATCGATTTCAATAAATTCTTTTCTCTGATTGTACCCCTTACTAAATTGTACATTTAGGGTATGTTACTTTCTCTTCAGAGTAAAGTGCTAGTCTACTACGATTTAAAATAAACAGCAGAATTGAAGAAGTCGTATTAGGAATTTTTTTATCAAAAAATCTTGTTAATAAATTCGGAATCGTTTAAATATGTTAAATCCGAAATTTCATTAAAAACAAAAACAAATTGAAAATCTTTCTAAAAAAATGTCTAGAAAATTCGAATAATAATCTCACAAGTTTGCCATGAGTTTTTATTTTATTCTTTTAATTCAATACAATAATAAAAAACGATGCTTAATTACTTAAATAACAGTATCTTCAACTAAGCCACGATTAGCACGTATGCATTTTTCAATCCGTTTTCTGTTGTTTCCGACAACCTTCCTCAATTCTTCTTGACTTATGTCTTGGCAGGCTTGAGTTATTCTGTCACAAAGTTGTTGAATATTTATTGGTCTAGTTTTATACACTTTATTTTTAATAGTTCCCCAAAAATAAAAACCCAATGGTGTGATATCGGGAGATCTAGGTGGCCATTTGATTACTGGTCTATTACGACTTATCCATCTTCCCTGGAAATTCTTATTTAACCATACCCTAACCACAACTGCATTATGTATAGGCGCCCCGTCTAATTGATAGTACATTTCCTGTCGTACTACAACTGGAAGATCATGTAATGCATCCCATAAACGCGGAGCATTAAAATTTTGTCTAAAAAGGAATGGTCCTATAATCTTATTATTTAGCATTCCACACCAAACGTTAATTTTTTGAGAATACTGACGTTTACAGTTTATTATCCAGTGTGGGTTTTCTGCAGACCAATATCTACAATTTTGCGACGAAACTATTCCGTTGGTGGTAAATGTAACCTCATCAATATACAAAATTTTCTTTAGGAAACACTGATCATTTAAAAAATTACCTTGACTCCACAAACAATATTCCAAACGCCTTTCAAGATCCCCTTCTTCCAAAGTATGCAGAAATTTCGGCATGAAAGGAATTTTATCTTTTGAATAATTTAAAACTAAGGACATCGTTCTTAGACTGGATGTTGGATTCTCAGTGATATAATTCAAAATAACATTATCTTTAGGATGATGATAATTTCTTGTAATTGATTTTGTCACATTTCCAGTACGATTAAATAAATTGTTAATTGTTAGCACAGTCGTATGTGTAACGGGAGGACGGCCCGGATGTCTGATATTAAATTTACGGGCAACTTCCCGTGTTGAACGGACATTATCACCCACTAATCTTATTATCTCAACTATATCTGCCAAAGTTAAATTTGTAGCCATATCTTATTTTCAACAATTGTAATTAATTGCACACAATTTGATAAATGACATGTGATTAGATCAGCAATACATTGTTTCTAACGTATTAATGAAAACTCACGGCAAGCTTGTAATATTATTAAATGTTCGAATTTTCTAGACTTACATTTTTTGAGACATTTTTTCAATTTTAATTTTAATGAAATTTCGGATTTAGCTTATTTGAACGATTTCGAACAACTTTTATTAAGATTTTTTGATAAATAATTCCAAATACGACTTCTTCAATTTTGCTGTTTATTTTAAATCGTAGTAGACTAGCACTTTACTGTGAAGGGGAAGTAACCTACACTAAAAGTACAATTTAGTGAGGGTTATAACCAGAACAAATACTTTCTTTTAAATCGATAATATATAAAAAAGATACTGAGGTGGTTCAGTCTAAAGTGAGACACACGGTATGTCTACTAGATCATACTTTTAATGCAGTATGGAAACATTTTCTCAATACTCTAGTAATATAATTATTAACGCTGGCCACGAGCGGTACCGCGCATCGGCGTAGAATCAGTTCGGACCGAGAGGAACGGTAGTATTACTTCGTCTGCGGAGCAGTACGGACATTTTCGCTGCCGGTCATTTGCGCAATTGTTTATCTGTCCTAGAAAAATTATGATTTCGTTAGCAAAACGACCGCGGTCGGACAAACTTCGAAAATTTATTGCAGAAATTCCAGACTTAATATATGAAGGTGCTAAAATTAAATGTGTAATCTGTAAAATCCCGTTAATGTGTTGGTCCAGACAACATTGTCTACGACACGTAAATAGTAAAAAGCATGTCTCAAAAAGAAATTGCGCACGAGACAATGAAAAATTTATATTTAATTTATGCGTTACGTCTATTGCATGTAATATACCGTTTAATTTACTAGACAAGGAACCATTTATCTGCTTTTGGAATAACAATTCGGAGTGCAAATTATCAAGTCGAACATCGTTACGAAGAATTGAGCCATCTGCGCGCGAACATATTGAACAAAAAATAAAATCAGAGTTGAAAGATCAAAAATTGTGGTTATGTGTCGACGAAACAACAGATCGGAAGAAACATTCTGTTCTTAATGTAATGGCATGCAAATTGGAACCTCATCAATCGGCACCTTCAATTCTATTAGTCTCCAAACGAATACAATAATGTACTGCCGAAGTAATTTCAAAGTTAGTGTTAAATACATTAGACAAGTTTGAACGTTCAACAAAGCAACTCTTGATGTTAGTGAGTGATGGTGCTGCAAACGTGCTTTCTGTAGGCCGGTCTCTTAAAAAGCATTCTGCTAATTTGTTACACATTACGTGTAAAATTCATGCTCTCAATCTTGTGGCGGATAGTATCAGAAAATGTTATCCTGAGGTAGACGCTTTAATAGCGCATACCAAAGCAGTATTTGTCAAATCACCGAAACGTATTCGCGAATTTCACAGACCGTGCCCCCGTATACCAGAGCCACCAGAACCTATTCTAACTCGTTGGGGAACATGGTTGCAGGCCGCGTTTTATTATCATAAATATTTTGACAATATTAAGAACGTGGTTTTAGAATTCGGTACAAAGGAAGCTGCCGCTATCCAGAAAAGCCAGTCGAAATTTCAAGATAGTCAGGTTAAAATGGATTTAAAAATCATTCACGACAATTACTTCGGGCTAGCAGATGCAATAGAAAAATTACAAAATCCTGCGGTGCCGTTAGAAGAATCTCTACAAATAGTGCAACATGTTCACGCACAGCTATGCGCGATTGAAGACGCAAAAAATGTTTCTGTTCTAGAAAAATTTGAAAATGTTTTTGAGAAAAATTCTGATTTTGGCACATTAAGATACATTTGTGAAGGTGCGTCAACAGAATCGTTAAGTTATTTGAAAGATTATTTTCCTTACGCAAATATTACGTCACTAGATGTAGAACGTTCGTTCTCTGCATATAAACGCATTTTTTCCTCATGCCGTACTAGTTTTGCCGAAACAACAGTCGAAACATATCTAATGTTGCAGATATTTAACAGACATTATTCACTTTGTGGTTTCACGTAGGACTCTTAAAATGGTAAGTGTTTGAGCACGTGTTATTTAATTTCTATTTAAAAGACGAGCGAAATTATTTGCGGCAGCAAACATCTCTATTAGCAGAATAACTCTAGTGGAACGCGAGGCCTGGTCGACTCTACGCTACTGCGCGGTACCGCTTGTGGCCAGCTTTAATAATTATGAATAGTACTGAGAACGAACAACAAGATTTCATACAAAAATGCAGATTTGCTTAAAATGAAGTATGCGTAGATTTTGATAATATTAATAGAAGGTAGAAATTCGTATTTACAAAATAAACAAATAGTACTATGAAAATGAATACAGAAGCAACAATAATACAATTTTAATAAACAATTGCTTGACGTTCAAGGCACATGATAAGTTAAGTTGACAAGAACTACCAGAGCATCTTGTTTTTTTATAGAATATTCTTGGAGATAAAGGACACTCTTCCTCTTGCTATTAATTAATATTCCTTGAAGTAGTAGTTTCTTCTTTTGAACAATTCGTCCGATAGCTTTTAGTTAGTTCACTAATGAGGACTCTTTCGGTAGTTTCGATGCTGCCAAACTATTTTATGGTATCTTTCTACTTGTTCACCAAATATTTTATGAACAAACCTTTCCAAAATAGTTATACTATTATGACGTCTTGCCCAAATCACTCCAACTAATCCGTGAAATTAAATTTTTTTATGTTACTTGAAAGTAGATAAAAACATAAACGCTGAAATAAGCAGAACACAAACTATACTTAACAAATAGAAACAAATAGAAAGCCAATAAAATAAAATTCTCATATACGAGGGCGAATCAATTATTAACCGGACATTTATTGGTACAGTAAATAAAATTTTGAATGCCCCTTATTTTTCTATATAATCTCCTCTTTTATTTACACATGTTTCCCACCGAATCGGAAGTTTTTTAATTCCGTCATCAAAGAATGAATGTGGTCGCGTCTGTAACCAATTGCGCACGAACGTTTCTACACCTTCGTCGTCGTCAAAGTGATGACCTCCCAGTTCTTCTTTGAGTGGCCCAAACATGTGGTAGTCACACGGCGACAGATCGGGACTGTAGGGCGGATGTTCCACTGTTTCCCAATGAATTTTGTCCAATTTTTCTTGGGTTAATGCAGCTGTGTGTGGCCGAGCGTTGTCACGGAGCAGAATCGCACTTCGAATAGGCATGTCTCGCCTTTTTCGTCGATAGGCCAGTTTCACTTCATCAAGCAGTTGACAGTAGTACGCAGCATCTCACGGATCGCAAGAATATTCGTCTCACTGGTGCTTGTCCGCGGTCGGCGTGCATGGGTCTCATTTTGCACTGACTCTCGGCCATCGGAAAATTTTTTGTGCCAGTCGTAGACGTGGGTCCTTGAAAACGTTTTTTCAGCGAACTGTGCAGTTAGTCGACGCAAAATTTCGGCAGGTTTTACGCCCTCCCGCGACAAAAAATTAATAATAATGCGTTGCTCAACAGACGTGTGCACCTCTTGCTCAGACATGATGCTACTAACAACCAATCTGCTCTGGCGAGCCGAACCGATTTCCTCCCCTCCATTTTACATCCCCATCCAACATATATCAACACGTCACGTTACTCACTTCATCTAGGGAGCGTTAAAAAGAAAAGTCCGGTTAATATGTGATTCGTCCTCGTAGATAAAACATTAAAATTTTAATCATTCATAAAAATTACTATAGAATTTTGGTCAGTACAATGTCTACAAATCTCAATACCTACCCTTGAGAGAAGTGTTTAGCTGCATCTTAATAAGTTTCTACTCTTGAAATGTTGTGCTACAATGTACGCTGAATATTACGAGATGTTCTGTTTCTGTTACCTCAATGTCTAGTAAAAGATATACTAGGGTACGTAAGAATTCATTTATAGGCGCGAGTCCCATACATATAGCGAATAATGTTGTCGCTTGTGCTAGGAGCGTCCCCGATTCGCTTCGAGCGCCTCCCCACCTTATACTTTCATAGCGGGCAAACGTTGTAACGCTATCCATATATTTTAGCGGTTCACTTTACTACGGAACTTACTAACGCGGTATGCAGAATGTGTTCTAATTTTGTACTTTCTTTTGTAATAAAACTTATTTAGAAAACTAGGTTCGCTTTGTTGTAATGATATTTGCGATAGTCCAGTATCTACATTTGCTTGTATGTACCAGCCAAATATCTATGCACTGCACATGAAAAGAATGCCCGCCATCTATCGAGCAGCTCCTGGGCTGCTTAACGCACGACGTGTATGCACGTCTAAACGATTCCTCAGGCTTACCATATACATCAAAAGAATGCCTAGCACAATAACCAAAAATGAATGCTAGTATAGCTCATGGTATTGGTGGAATCATTCCCGGCAAAAAACAAAGCGAGAAAAGGGAAAGCGTAAACCACGGATATGTTTCTGCCTAACCGGCGTCATCAGCGTGGTTTCGTACATCGTTCTCTCCTTGCCATTGTTTTTCACCTCTCGAGTTTATGTCGCTATTCTCCACAAACAGCACCTAGCGTCGAGAAACATAGTCATGCCGTCTAGAGAGTAGCGACAACAACTCGGAACGTAGACTCCCACCATCTATCGAGCAGCTCCTGGGCTGCTTAACGGACGACGTGTCTGCACGTCTAAACGATTCCTCAGGCTTACCATACACATCAAAAGAATGTCTAGTACAGTAACCAAAAATGAATGCTAATATAGCTCATGGTATTGGTGGAATCATTTCCAGCAAAAAACACTGACTATGTTTCTCGACGCTAGGTGGCGTGAGGTGATATATCTTGGTGCTGTTTGTGGAGAATAGCGACATAAACTCGAGAGGTGAAAAACAATGGCGAGGAGAGGACGGTGTATGAAAACACTCTGATAACGGCGGGTAGGCAGAAACGTGTCCGTGGTTTACGCTTTCCTTTCCCTCGCTTTGTTTTTTGCAGGGAATGATTCTATCAATACCATGAGCTATATTGGCACTCATTTTTAGTTATGTATGAACTGTTACCCAATCAGTTATGAATCGATTGCACTTGCATTTCAGCGATCACTGCAATTTTGAAAAGAGGTGAATACGTTATTAATATTTGCAATTTTAGAACCTTGTTACTTTTTGCAATAAAATTGGTAAATGAACGTAATAAAATTAAATACAAACGTTGCGATGGATGCTCGAGCTCGATATCCCCATGTAGTCGGCGTCCGTTGTCTGCGTTTGCACTTCGGTAACCATTAGTAGTAAGAATTGCCCCGAAGAAAGTGTAAGGTAGGTACTATCTTTGAGTAACAAAAAACCTTGGATATTACGGCCCTTACGTATAACTGCCTAACCTATTTTGACCTAATCATCTCTAATATACCAAAACTAATCTGTGGACAGCATAAACAATGGTGGATGGTGGGTGCAAAACCGTGACGTAGTTGATAATATCGCGATATCAAGATGCTTTTTTGTATGTCACACTCTTTTGAGATTTTATCCTAATATTTCTGTTGGAATTAATTCTTTACATTAAGAAAACAGGCCCTGGTTACACGTTAGCTTCAAATCAAGCAAGGCAACAACTATGAAATCTGTGATCTCGTCTGTTTAGTGTTATAGTTGTCGTCTTTAAAATTATTTGCATATGTGGGAATTATATATTATCACTAGTCTGGGCAAACAGCGGTAACAGTCAGTGTAGTAGATATGTGGTGCGGAGTCGGGGATTATTTATTTCACGGGTTCACAGCGTCAGTATTAAATCGATGCTGTATGCGAGTAGTTCTGTGTATATGTAGGCCGTCGTAACTTATTTCGTAATTGTACGCTTATGTTTGCTTTAAAAATGTCGTAGTTAGGTACGTCGCGAAAACGGCCAATGCAGACACAGTTAAAAACTTTATAGTGGACATGCCGGACTTAATTTTTGATGGCGCTAAAATTCAATGTCTAGTTTGTAAAATCCCTTTAATGTGTTGGTCCAGAAGCCATTGTCAACGTCACATCGAAAGCAAACAGCATTCTTCTGCAACAAGTGGCATGCGAAACCAAGAAAAATTTACATTTGATTTATGTATTATTTATGTGTTAGTCTTATTTTATGTAATCTATCGTTTCGTTTACTAGACAAAGAAGCATGTGTCTCCTTCTGGAATAAATATGCGGACTCTAAATTACCTAGTCGGACATCAATACAAAATGTAGTGCCATTTGCTCGTGAACATATAGAAAAAAGAATGAAAACGGAATTGAAAGATAAAAAACTATAGTTGTGTGTGGACGAAACAAGAGATCGTCGAAAACATTCTGTGGTTAATGTAATGGTATGTACAATGGAACCACATCGACCGTCATCCTCCTTATTTGCTTCCAAAAGAGTTATAAATTGTACTGCCGATGAGATTTTAAAGGTGGTGTTGAACTCATTGAACAAATTTGAAGTTTCAACTAAGCAACTTTTAATGTTTATGAGTGATGGTGCCGCAAACATGCGTTCTTTGGGCCGATCTCTTAAAGAACAGAATGGTAACTTCTTGCATGTAACGTGTAAAATCCACACTCTAAATCTTGCGGCACAAACGATTCCTACATGTTTTCCACTAGTAAATGCATTGATTGCTAGTACAAAGGCAGTGTTTCTAAAGTCCCCGAAACGTACCCGACTATTTCACAAACTGTGTCCTGATTTATCCGAGCCACCACAGCCGATTGTTACACGTTGGGGAACATGGTTGCAGGGTGCGTCTTACTGCAACAAATATTTTGATCAAGTAAAGAAGGTAGTTTTAAAATTCAATCCGACAGAAGCTGTAGTAATCAAGAAAAGCTAGGAAATATTTCAAGATAGTCAGGTTGAAAGAGATTTACAAACTATTCACATCAATTACTTCGGACTAGCGAAGAGAATAGAAAAATTACAAAATATTTCGATGTCGCTAGTGGATTCTGTTCAAATTGTGAATGATGTTCACGCACAGCTATGCGCTGTAGAAGGCGAAACATTTGGTGAGTAATACGGAAATTTGAAAGTGTTTTAGAGAAAGACTCCGATTTTCTTATATTAAGACAAATCTGCAAGCTGCGTGTGAAGATGCATTAAGCTGTTTCAAAGATTATTTTAAATATGCAAATATAACATCGCTAGATGTCGAACGGTCGTTTTCGGCATTAAAAAACATTTATTCCGCACGTCGTACTCACTTGACTGAAACAGCTGTGGAAACATATCTAATGATTCAAATATTTAACAAATATTACCCAGTTTGTGATTTCACGGAAGACTTTTAAAACGGTAAGTGTTTCAGCACGTTTTATAATTTATTTCTCACCTTCAATTTAATGTGTAAACTTTAATGCGCTCGCCACGCCTCTGGCAGTTACCGTATATTTGCCCAGGTTAATTATCACTTAGTTTCCACTACATCCCTTTGGTTATTTCGTATCCTTTATATCTCGAAGCATTTTTCTTTTTTTTTTGTACTATATTGAATCATATTTTATTTTTTTGTTTTATATTCTTCCTATTTTCGAATTAAGTATTACATTAGTGTTGTTTTTGTCTATATTTTATAGTGCATCTTTTTATTATTCTTTAACGGATTTATTTATTACATTGTTGGTATTATATCGTCCTGTTATTTTATCATTTTTTACTTTATAATACAGTAAAAATTGTAGAGTGTAATAAAACATTTTTCCCATGATATATTAGAAAAATTGCTTTTTCGTTACAGAAAAACACTTAACATCTCAATGCCTTTTAAGATATTTTGTAGACAACCAATTAGATATTGTCTATCAAGATACCAGAAAACTTCTACAATTAGTGCTCACACTATCTGCTACAAATGTAAGTAGCGAATGACCACAAATTAAAGAAAATATGACAGACGTTTTTGAGAAGATGAAAGAAAGACGAATTAAACTTCGATATAAATAAGTATGTATCTATAAGTTTTATCTTACATTATCATTTTTAGTCATGAATTATATGCTTCGCCACTGCTATTTTGTTTTATATCGCAGTTATTTATGTTACAACAGTTCCTTGCTTTTTGGTTTAATATTAGCCAGTTATATGATGTTAAAAATTACATTTTCCCATTAATGACATTGTCGATTATACCGAAATTCATAACATAATTACCCAATGGAATGAAATGCGTTAACCACAATTATTCTCTTACATTTATTAGGGAATATGGGAGTTTATTAAATAAATTATACAACTTTGCCTGCAAGCTGAAATTATATTACTTGTGCTAGATATGCACTTTATGTTTTCTAAAGCAAAGTATCCCAATATGAAATTGTACTATTAGCAATGGCTTCTCTATAGGATTAATACATTATGGAAATTTAAATTAATTATGTCATCGGCTGTTACCATAATGATGCATTAAAATTGATTATGTAATGTAGGTGTACGCACGTACAATTTGCGTTTAGTAAATTATGTTATTATTACCATAAAAATTTATACCTCAGAAAGTACATTGAATTATAGAAGCGTTTTTATAAAGTTTAACTGTATTTGTTCAAAGTTAGAATGACTCTAAGTGTTCACAACGTTTCATCTTCAGAGTTAGGTATTTCTAACCATCCCAAGAGGCCTCTGTGCACACATCAACATGCATTCAATGACGTGAATTTAGATTTGCTTCTGACTTAAGTATTGTCGTGACGAGGATCAATGAAGAATTTTGCATAATGGTAGTGATGTGCCTTAAAGAAAATGAAAAGGCATCGTTGACTACGGTCAAAGGTTTAAAGGGCGAAGACAGACAAATTAACATAATGTTTTTAATTGTACATGCAATAGCGTAATAAGTAATAAGTAAATCGTCATTGAAATTATTATTAATTTTTTAATACTGAAAATAGTGTATATAAATGATCTTATACGTTCTTTAAAGTAGGATCGAACGGATTTGGCCATCTTCTTGTCGGAAAAAACGGATTTGTCGAGCCAAACAGACTTGATAGGCCGACCTCCGCTGAAGCTGGTGAGCCAACGAGAGGGCCGAGCCTGGCAAACGTGACGGGCCGAGCTGACAAACGTGTCGGGCTGAGCCGGGCTGGGCTAATAAAGTGCAAGGCTGGACCCACAAAATCTTAATAGTTACATGTATATTTCTTAATTTCCTTTCTTTGTGTTAATTATAATTTGATTATGTAATTTAGTTAAGATGTTTTTGTCTTGTAACTGTGTATGTTAATCTGTTGGGCAATAAACTATCATTGTCGTGAATGTTTAATCAGTAATTTTGACAAAAAGTATGTGTTTTTCAAACAGAGAGAAGACTTGAATATGTTTACAAACAATAATTTTGATTACGCATTACTGAATTTTTTATTCTGTTTTTTTTTTATTTTCTAACATACATTCAGGTTGCAACGTAGGAGTTTTTTTTTACTTACACGCTGCCACTGTTAGGTGATGGTACAAAACAATCCATAAAAAGAAAAGCGGAGTTTAATTAACACCGTCGGTCATACCCCTGCGATCACTCAGTTCTCAGAGTGAGTTACTGGAGGAGTAAACTTCTCAACTACTGAAGATATGGAAAAGTGTTTAAATTAGTTTAAAATTATAAAATATTAAATAGGGAAAAAGTTGCGCACTTATACGGCTAAGTACAATCCGGGATTACATTTTTAAAAATCCATTCCGTTACTGAGATACAGGGTGAAAACCAAAAGTGTGCGTTTTCTAAAAACCTTAATATTTTCTTTATTATAAAAAATACAGTCATCAAAGTTTCAGCGTAGGGGTAGTTAGTAATGAGAAATTCAAAAATGGCATAAGAAAAATTCTGGGCGCCATATTGGATTTTTACATTTTTGAAATGATCATAGAAAACGCTTTTCAACCATGTATAACATCCCTATGTACAATGAAGAAAAACTATGAAAAATAGCAAAATTACGATTTGACCGTAGCAGGCTGGCACCTACCCATACATTTATTAAACAATCACAACGGCTCTGAATTTTCTAGCTAGCTTTTGTGGTGCAAAAAGTCAGTAATTTGTGATTTTAAAATGGATCGTTTTTCGAACAGAGATAAATATAATATGTTGGAGTGTTCTATTCTCTGTCAGAGAAATGATGAGATGGACGCAGAAATGTATTTCAATAAATACCCAGAAAGACTTCAGCCAGGTAGAAACATATTTCAGAGATTACGTGAAAATTTAATAAATCACGAAAATTTCGTTAAGTCGAAAAGGAATAAGCACATAGACGAAAATAAAGAAAATATGGTCCTTCAAGCCGTAGTTGAGAAACTCCGTACTTCTTTACGCGAAATTGGAAATACCATAGGCATTGCCCAATCAACAGCCAGTAGCATTTTAAAACGTTACAAATACCATCCCTATCGTGAGCGACCCTGCCAAGGGCTTCAAAACGGTGACGAAATGAGAAGAATAGAATTTTGTTAATGGTTCATCAGAACATAATGAAATCCAAAATTTTACTATGAAAATTTTATGGTCAGACGAGAGTCGCTTCACCAACTGCGGATTATTTATCGCAAAAATACGGTTTTGGATCCGATGAAAACCCACATCTAATTCATGGAGTCAGACAGCAAGTGAAATGGGGGTTTAATGTATGGATAGGTGTTATTGGCGCCCACATTGTTGGCCCTATCTTTTATAATGAATACTTAAACTCGACTAGATATTTAAGCCTCTTGCAAACAAATGTAGTAGAATGAATTATGGAACTCCAGCTTGCTACTTTTTCCAGCAAGACGACGCACCTGCACACAGTGCTCCAATAGTAACAAACTTTTTAAATAACGAATATCTTGATAAGTGGATTGGAAATCGAGGACCAGTAAGGTGGCATGCTAGATCGCCGAATCTCACGCCTCTCGATTATTTTTATTGGGCTATTTGTAGTTGAGATCCTATGAAACCGTAGAAGAAGTATGTCGGGCAGTTGAAGCAAGTGTAAATGGAATTGGTCCAGACACAATCAGGCAATCATGTGAGACAGTCGTTAAACGTTGCAGATTGTGTATACGAGAGAATGGTGGCTTGCTTGAACATCTAGTTCAGCCTTAATTCCGGGATTTTTCAAAATTTTTTTATTGTCGTCTCAGCCACTGATTTCGGTCATTTTGACTAAATAGTATTAGTTCGTTTCTCTTATTTTTGTTTCAGTGATGCTAGATCGTCAAATTTATATCAGTGTTCTTGTGTACAAAATCAAAACCACTGATGTGTGAATGTTTGGTGTGGTATCCACCACAACAGAATAATTGGTCCATATTTTTTTAATCAGGCCTTAGTTATCTAAACTTGTTAACTTTTTAAGTGAAGAATTACCCCCAGTAGTTGAAACACTTGATGTAGATCAGCAGGAAAATATGTGGCTTCAACAGGATGGTGCGCCTCCGCACTACCACCGTGAGATTCGAGAATTCTTGAATCAACAATTTCCACAAAAATGGATTGCGCGTGGAGGTTATAGTAAGTGGCCACCAAGATCTTGCGATATTACCCCATGAGATTTTTTCTTATGAGGTTATGTAAAAGACCGGGTGTATGTTAATCAACCTACCACAAGAGAAGACATGCAGAATAGAATGTAGAGATGTCTGCCGGAGCGTAACACCACTAATGTTGTCAAGAGTCAGAGATGACATAAGGAAAATAATAAACATGGGCGTTCAACAAGAAGATCATTTATTAAGAAGAAATTAATTGTTTTAACCATTAAGTTTCCTTTGTTAAATATGTTAGATATATACTTAGTATATTTTTTTGCCTTATTTTAATTTATTTATTTTATTCTAGATAGTAGGAAAATTGCTTTCTAATATATTTTGATTGTTTTTGACAATATAGATTTTTTTTCATTTTCCTGTACTGACCAAATAAAATAGACCATGAAAAAAAATCTCAAAGAGAATTGAAAATAGGTGTAGGACATATTCAACAAAAATTAGAGGGTTCCTAGTCCTTTATAAGATAAAATAAAAATATATATTGCGTGCTATTTGAAAAAAGTGATTGTTTTAAATTTAATTTTTTTCATGTTTGGGCAATTATATTCAACATCCTACAGCCGATATCTCAAATGTTTTATAGAGTACCTATTAACTTGTCTTTCCACTTACCAAATATAAACGTTTTTCTTGCAGAAACGACGGTAAAATTTTCAGTTAAATAGATGCTTGAAAATGTGACCTTTTACCTTTAAAGCTGAATATCTCGAAAACTGTAAGGTTTGAACATAACAAATACATAACAAAGAAGTTTTAGAATTAGGCGTAGAATTAAAAAAAATGATTCATATATAGGTGCCCCGTCTAAAAGAATTCAACTTTTGGTTGCTCTACTTTTTTATCGCACCCTGTATACTTTTATATATTTTTAAAATGTGCGGACTTACTAACCATATCATACGATATATACAGTTTTATCGCAAATTTTACCGATAAATCATAAACTTACTTTACTCTATCGTTGATTCATCCTGTACATTTACACTTTTCTAGACGTGAAACTTAGTGAAAACAGTTCTAGCATTGCAGTTATCTCAAATAGTGAAATAAAACTTGAGGAAAGTAGCTAGCTACACTGTTTGAGTTAACTACACATTTAGGATGCATAAATGTGTTAAGCCAGGCCACGGCAATCTGTTCTTTTTCAAAATTAGTGAAAACGTTACAAATAATTTAAAATCGAAACACAATCCAACGATGGACTTATACATATAAAGGTATTTGGTTAGTATATTTTAAAAATTATTGGAATCTTGTTATCTACCTGTTTTATTTTTTTACAATTCTTTCCAATTTTTAGATTATATTGAAATTAACAGTAATTGATTGATTCATATAATTAAATAGTTATCTAACGTGTATATTTATGTAACAGTTTGTGTGCGTTATCCAATTAGGTATATAGAAATACGCCAGATGTACTAGATTGAATGAGGATAAGGCAAATAAATGATAACAATGGAAAGCTGCAAAATTTCAGAATGGCGAGACAAGTCGAAAGTTTCTCATTATTTTGCAAGTTACATAAGTTGGTATTTTACATACGAATATGGTATCAACATTCTTGAATGCGCATGCATATGAAAAACTTTTACTTTTACATTGGCAACGCATTTTAGAGTTAAAAAAGGGATGATCGGCGTTGCATTCAAAAAATTATGACATTTCAATGAACCAATTTCTAATTACTTCGTATCCACACGCTAGAACCTTAAACGTAAACGACTTTAATTTTTCAGTCGTTAGTAAAGACTTTCTCAACGATATACACATGTATAAGGCCTTTTAAATATATAGGCAAATTACCGTAACTTGCTACACGATAATCTTTAGTGACTTTTACAAAATGAGTAGGTTGCGTACGTTTATCACATTTCACTATTTCTTAAGGTTAGTAATTATAGTGCCTAATTCTAACAAATGTATGGTAAGACTCTTTTTGTATTCTTTGGTAATTTAAACGTGCTTTGCATTGTGTAAACATATCTTCATTTACTGCCGTAAGTATTTAACTTGGTTTCTATTCAAAAAAAGGTTAATTTGTAAAATACAAGATTAACTGCAAATTATTTCATTTCAACATTATAATCGAGAATTTTCACGCGTATCTTTTTTAAGTACGAGGAAGATATTTCAAAGTACACAGTTATATGCACAAAGCCAAAAAATATCACAATACAAATCGCATTCTTCAATCCGAAAACAAGACGAAAACGACTTGGAATCTAGTTAATGATATCACTGGTAAATGTAAGCGGAAACAGACAGAGATCGACAAATTCTGTAAACATCACAACACAGCAGCTAGTGAAGTAGTAAATCAATTCAATTTCTATTATATCAACTTAGCTAAATCCGATACTAACAGCAGTGGCAACATGGAGTACGTCTGTGGTAATAATAGATCCATGTTCTTGTACGAGACAGAACCAGCAATCTTCAAATGAATAATTTTTTTGAAAAACACCTCAGCTGTAGGATCGGACCAACTACCAACAAAGTTAATAAAGAGCAGCGCTAACATTTTATGCACACCATTAGCAACGTTAATAAACTTCTGTTTCCAAACTGGTATATTCCCTAACAACCTCAAAGCAACTACGATATAGCCTGTCTATAAAAGTGGAGAGGAACATCAAATTGACAATTACAGGACTATTGCCTTAATTTCAATAGTTGCAAAAATAGTAAAAGAGGCACTTCTAATACGTCTAATAAAATTCGGTGAAACCTGCAACATAATAACACAAGCAATATCCGAAAAACAGGCCATAGCAGGTGTGTTTTTAAATCTTACAAAAGCTTTCGACAATGTAGATCATGAAATTCTACTACAGAAACTTGAACTAATGGGTTTTAGAGGAATTGTACATAATTTAATAAAATCGTACCTAACAAACCGCCAATGTGTACGCATAAGCACAAATGGTGAAGTACTACAATCTCAAGGGTTGAAGGCTGAGAGAGGCGTAGCGCAAGGCTCAATATTAGGAGCATTTCTGTTCCTAATATACACAAATGATGTACCTCGACAAACCATTTCATCAACATGTACGCCGATGATACGTCGGTGATTATTTCGAAACGAAATGACAACGAACTTGAAGATGAAATCGTCAATGTTATAATGACAATGGATAATTGGTTTGCTCAAAATAACCTGCAACTAAATGTAAACAAAACAAATATAATCAAATATGCCTTACGACAAACTGACCCTTTAAGCCTAAACTATAAAAATCAACAATTGAAAAGTGCTGACCATGTGAAGTTTTTAGGACTTCAACTCGATAGTGCTCTGAATTGGAAGGAACACGTAAGTGCACTGACGAAGAGAATTTTAGGAATGGTGTACGCGTTAAGAGTTATATCTACTCAAGTTCATGTAGAAGCTGCATTTTCTGCATTCCACGCCTACATAGGTTCGAGATTGTCGTATGGTATAATCTTCTGGGGAAATTCCGTTGACGCAGATCGAATATTTATCATGCAAAAATCGTGTTTAAGAAGCATCTTTAACCTGAAAAAAAGAGAGTCCTGTAAAAGTATTTTCACACAATACGGCATACTTACCCTGCCAGCGTTGTATGTTTTCGAGTGTGCATGCTTTGCAAAGAAACGCTATAGTGAATTGTTGCAAAAACTTAAAACTAACTAAACAATATTCACACAAATACACAAAAGTGCTAAAAATATACAACAATATTTCAAGTGAAATCAAAGTGAAAAAAATGAAAATTAAAAAAAAAAATAGTAAAGGATAAATTGGCTGAAAAGTGTTTGTGCAACACTATTGACTTCTTTGAAACAAAAATTTAAACAAAATTTAAATGTAAATTCTGATAATTTTTTATACTAATAGTATTGTTTTTTATGACGTGTTTCATACTGTATTAGTATCATGAAATAAATTTCGTTATGATTATTATTATAAAAATGGAAGAAGCAATGTGTTACAAACACATACAATGCTGTGCACATGTATGTACAATATTACAACTTTTAATTAATCATTTGCTTCTTAGCGCTATCTTTCCATTACCGTATTAACAGATGAGATGAGTAAAACAATTGCACTTTAGCAATTGCAATACAGATGACTCTGCTATAATAAAAATTCTGATTATAGTTATTAAAACAAAATAAGTTGTTTGTAAATGTTCTGTTTGTTGTAAAACACAATATCAATAACACAACACTATTGTGTCTGTTAGTTTCGAAGTGCATATGTAAATTGGAAGTCTATTATGCTTGCCATGATGGGATTTAATTCGATCTCGATATTTTTGTGAAAATTTTCTATCCAGACACAAATTCGATTTTGCCGCATATTTTTTCGCATTTACTCCTTGCGAGCCGTTTTTGTCCGAAGGAAATGATTTAACCCATCCGTTTAATGAGCATTCTACGTTCTACAAAGGAAACCGTTTTCTTCTCAAAGCTAGTAAGGTTATTTTTAATCGTTTCAGTCACAAAACAATTTTATCGTTCACGGGACATTGAATGTATGTTTCAATTACAATTGGTTAAACGTATGTATGTATATAAGGACTATATTGAAATAAATTTCATAAAAAAAAATAAATGTTGGAAATTTGTGTAGGATGTGTAGTGGAGTGTAACGTTTCTTTATTATTACAGAACGTTAAAGTTAACAAATTGTTAGCCAAGGGATCGTGAAAAACCGATAAAGACATTGTTCAAACCCTTTTATAATACCAGTTGTATACATTGTAATTAAAGCTAACAAGGAAAAGTGCTTTCCTTATTATTGTACTTCGCACCGCATACAGCAGACTAAAAACATTATATCCGTTTAGAGCGCTTTTGAGTGTTCGGGCAAAAACTGTCATGTGTGAAGTCTTTGTACTCTTTCTCTTTGACTATGGTTCACAAGTATATGGCCTTGTTTGGATGCTGCTGACAGGAATAGGGTACAGAGGATTCGAAGGAATTCCGCATAAACTTGTGGAACTGAAATGGCTAATTATGTAAAACCGTAGAAAGGTGCAAGCTCTAAAGCTTTATCATAAATTAATTACAACCAAAACACCTTCATACCTCCTGGATAAGATACGTTTCCGTACAAATGCACACAATATTAATATTAGGAACAGGGGTCTCATTACGCCGCCTCCGCACAAGACTGCGTTTTATGAGATTCTTTTCTTTTAATGCACATGCTCAAAATATTGCGACTATTCAAGCGTGCGCTTCTGCAATATGTGTATGAAAGATAATAATACTTGACCATGTTTGCTTTTCTTTCTTAGTTTTGTTTTTAAATTTACTTTCATTGTTCATGACAGAATACTTAGCATAAGTTCTAGTTTTAGGCATGTAGGCTTGTGTAGTGACGTCAGTTCTACTGCATTTATATCTTTTTAGATACAGAATACAGACTGAAAGCAGGGGGTGATGTTTATGCTACCCATCTAAACTGCTCCTTAAGATTTGGTACGGGTTTTGTTGTTTTTGATTTTTATTTTGTATATTTGTTTTTGTTAATTGCATTACGTGCTCAAAAGACATACTACCATTATTATTACTTTTTTACATGTTCCATATATTCTGCAATGCCACAAAAATATTGCTCACAAGTTAAATAAAAGGAAACCCTTTTATTTAGCTTTTATTAAGCTACTATAGTTTAATACATTAATTGGAGAATGTCTCTGTTCAAATGATAAAATATATGGGAACGGAAGGAAAAATTACGTTAAAAGATATCCTTAATAAAGTTTGGAATGAGAAGAAAACACCAACAGATTGGCAAACAGCAATTTTTACACCACTGCATAAAAAAAGGCGAAAAGTTGACTTGTGAGAATTATGGGGGAATATTGCTATTATGTGTAGCGAGTAAAGTGCACGGATTTTGGAAAAACGATTGCGAACAATAATTGCACACATATTAGATGATGATCAAGCTGGCTTTCGACAAGGACGTGGTACACCAGAATGGATTTTTGTGCTGCGACAAAACCATGTGAAAAACCATAAGAAGAGGGAAATATACGTATACCTGTGCAATTGATATACAGAACGCATTCGACTCAGTAAGCAGGGAGGAAATATGGAAGATGTTAGAAAACAGAAATACGCCGGAGAAACTGGTAAGGGCCATAAAGAGCATGTGCAATAGAGCCACTAATTTGGTTATACGGCATCAATTTGTAAGTAATGAATTCGTCACCACTAAGGAAGACAGGGAAGTATCAGGGGTATCCATAAGTAATCAATTATTTTCTACGCTAGGTTGTGTTTAGTTTTGTTTCAACAGTGGAAGTGTTAAAACGCTTTTTGTGAATTTCTTACCTAACCTAGACTGTAATCATAGTATTGTGCAATTAAAAAACATTTTTTATTGCTGTGGTTTAAAATGGCGGATTTTCAACCATCCGAATAGCATATTCGTTATTGTATGATGCTTAACTTTCATGCCGGAATGAATGCAACAGTTGCAACGAAGAATATTTGCGATATTTATGGTGATGTTTTAAAAGTAAATAAATGTCAACGTTGGTTCAGACAATTTGCATCAGGTGATTTTGATCTCTCTGATAGATCTCCTAGTGGAAGACCTGTGGAATTTGATAATAACGATAATGAGGCTTTAAAAGCACTAGTCGAGGCTAATCCAAAATTAAGTGTACAGGAATTAGCGGATACTCTTGGCTCTAGATGGTCAACAGTGCAAAGACATCTCCATGAAATTGGTAAGGTCTCCAGACAAGGTAAATGAGTTCCACACCAACAGTAGGATGCGAACAAGGATCAAAGTCGCACAATCTGCAGTTCACTGTTAACTAGACTAAGAAATTATCAATTTCTTAGCAGGATTGTAACTGAAGATGAAATGTGGATTCTTTATTCCAATCTCCATTGCTCCAGACAGTGGCTCTCTGTAAATCAACCACCATTTCCAACCTCTAAATCCACGTGAACGCTGAAAAAAGTCCTATTGCGCGTTTGGTGGACAGTATGCGACTCAACTTCAATTAAAACAGCAGAAAAAATATTCATATGGTCATTATTATTAGGTCTTACGGTTGACAATGGGAATCCACAAATTCTCGAAACGATCTTTCCGAATTAATTAAATAATTTGTGTGGTGAGGAGTGTGTCGATACTTTAGCGGTTGCCATCTGGGAAAAAATATAAAAAAACGAAAGTTATTGTTACAGGCTATGAGGTTTAAATGTGATTTATCTAAATATACAAGGGGATTCATTTATGGAGATCATTTTAATGTGAATATAAACGGGTACTCTAAATCTGTGGCACTGGAACACTGAAACAGTTCACTCAAACCCTTACCACAACACTCAAGGTTTGAGTGAACTGTTTCAGTGTTAATGTGAATATATTCATTCAGATGGCACGGAGACGGGGGAAATGCTACAACAGGAGAAGAAGGCAATACTAGAAAGAAAGGATGGGAAGGTAATTCAACAAAAAGGTATAACAGTGGAGGAACTGAGAAACGCGACTCAAAAGATACGTAATGGAAAGGCACCAGGACACGATGAGATCGCAGCAGAAGTGATAACACCAGTGATTTAGGATACGAAGCACTACTCAATCTGCTGAACCACATTAAAAAAGAAAAGGAGACCCCCAAAAATTGGTAAATAGGAGTGCCCAATTTATAAAAAATGAGATAGCCAACAATGTTCCAACTACAGAGGAATGACTTTGAGGAGTACGGTGGAAAAAATCTATGCCAGAATACTAGAAGCCCGACTGAGAAAAGAAGTTGAATAAACACTGGAAGATACACAATGTGGATTCGGGAAGGGAACAGGAACGCAGAACCAAATCTTCGCACTAAGACAGATTACAGAAAAAGCCGCAAAACTGGAAAGAAAATTCATTTGTGCTTCATAGATATGATCAAAACATTTAACAGAATAAAAAGAGTAAACTTGTGGAAAATTCTAAAGGAAAGAGGAATCAACGAAGATCTGATAAAGTCTATAAAAAGTTTGTACTTTAGAATAACGAACTACGTCAGAGGAAGAAATGAAGAGTCAGGCATGTTTACGTGTAATAGCGGTCTTAAACAAGGATGTGTGATTAGTCCACTAGTGTTTGATATCGTGCAAGACGAAGCAGTTAAGAAATGCAAGCAATAATGGAAACCATTCATCGTGGGGCACTGGAAAATGGAAATAATACACAGAACTAAGTTGTGTGATGTGGTAGGGTTCGGGAACGTAGAAGAAAACCTACAAGAAAACGTTGATATACTAGTCAAACAGCTAAAAGATTTAAATATGGAATGTAATACAGAAAAGATAAAAACAATAATAGTAGAGGATGAAAGTGGGAAACACAATATAAAGATAGAGGGAAAAGATAAAAACAATAATAGTAGAGGATGAAAGTGGGAAATACAATATGAAGATAGAGGGAAAGGATATAGAACAAGTTAACATATTCAAGTACCTGGGAGGAATAATAAATAACAAAGGCAACTTAGAGAACGAAATTCAGGAAAAGTTAGCAAAAACAGGACGATTATGCAATGCAATCAAAACTCCATTTTTAAGTAAGAAGGAAATCCTACCGGAAGTTAAAGCCGAGGTGATTAAAAAAGTAATAAAACCAATACTTACACATACATGAGAATCATGGACAACAAATGGGAAGCAAAGAAGTAAAGTGAACAGCGTGGAGATGAGATTTCTTTGAAGAATAAAAGGCAAAACCAGATTAGACAGAATTAGAAACGAGATGTACAGAGAAGAGCTCAAAGTTGAAGCAATAGAAGAGACCGTACAATGGGGTCAATTAAGATGGTTTGGACACATTATGAGGATGGAGGAGGCGAGATTGTCTAAAAAGGAGACTAGGGCCGTAAATGCTTTTGCCCTTTCTATGAATTGCAGATTTCAGCTTCGCCTTGGACTGTAAACAACATCCTTGACCATAAAAGTACACTTACGTTCCTTCTGACAGAAATAACTGTTTTGCCCTTGTTACACTTGTTGTGATCTTCTTCTTGATGATGGTTGTTGTTGTTGTTGCAGTTCGTTTCAGGTTTGCCTAGCCTGTATCCATATTTTTTGTTGAAACCGCTTTTCTGATTAACAGTAATGTTTTGTTATGGCCACGGAGATGCTGTCAAAAGCAATTTTATGGTCGTGATGCCAATAGAGTTCCGTTAGTTGTCCTTCTTCTTGTATTTGCCTTCTTCGTGCTGTTTTGTCCTTTGGTGTATAGTTCTCCCGTCTCTCTAGGTTGCATTATCTGTACTCGCAGTTGACTGGCTGGATTTTTGTTAGTGTTCCGAATATGACTTGTACCTTGATCTTTTTTAGTGTTTTTCCTATTCTGTATGTCACTCCATTCAATTCTTGCTCAATAAATAATATTTTTGTTGGAGTAGTTATTTTTCCTGAAAGCTTTTTCTATATTCTTCTCTTCGTCAATGAGGTATTCTGCGTTGCTAGTGGCTGTGGCGAATAAGATATGGATCATTGATTTCTTCTGTTAGGGATGGTAGTGCAAATATCTGTCCGAGGCTGCCTTCCTTCAGTATACTTCACGGTGTAGTTTGACTTTGGTGGATGGGTTTACTAATACGATTAGGAATGGCAAGATTCTGTTTACCTTTTTCTGCGTTGTAAACTTGATGATTGGATGTTATCGGTTAATATAATCCAGGAACTCTTGAAATTATGTAAATGTGTCGCCACGCGGCCAACGTATCGTCAACATATCAAAACGAACACTTCAGTTTTCACGTGCTGTTAGAGGTTATATTTTCTTCGAAGGTAGATTTACTGATACTTATCGAACTTGAAGAAAATTTAATCACTAGCAGCGAGTCGTTTCTTATCTTATTGGCGAACTCGCCATAACTAATAAACAGTGCAAGGCGATACAGCAACTAATTCTGTACAATTGTGTTGTTTCTTCCACTTTTTTAGAATTTGCAGTTGCACTTTTTGTCAACAATTTTATTTTTAGCTAAGCTAGTCAGGACCTAAAGTAATGTTATAATATTAAAATTAAATAACTGAATGAAGACATAGGGATATATACTTAAGATAGTAAAATAAAAGAAATAAAAAGCGTAATACTAACAGTAGACAAAACGACGAGAAGTTTTACATATCTGTTTCAGTATCATTTCGATTAAAATCCATTTAAATTATAGTCGCTTTGATGCAAGTTTTTACGCATCAAGGCGAATGAATATCCAATTTATACAACGTGTGTCAAAAAGTACGCACCATATGGGATTTTTTTTGTGTTATGGACTTTTAGAAAATTATAGTAATTCAAAAAGTTTCGCAGTTTATCTTCTACTGTATACAGGGTGAAGGGTGAAGAGTAAAGTGCCCTTATTTTTTTAAATATAGGAAAATATTATTAAGAAAAGTTGTTTAGAATTAACAGTTATATTCAAATATGATTGAATATGATGAATTACAGCCTCCTATCTCAAAAATAAAAATTGCCTTTTTTTCTGGATCATTCTTTATGTAGTTCACATTTACAACATCTAATCTACTTAATGTATTCGTAATTGATATAACTAATAAAAAGCAGAAATTATTGGCATACGTTATTTCAGAGTAACGTAATTTAAGGTATTTCTGAGTTACAGTTCAATACTGTTATAAGTTTTGTTTGTTTTTTCTTGTCAATGTTGAAAAATAAACCATTTTCTCCACAAAAATGCCACTTATTCCTTCATAAGTTTGAGTACCATTAACTAACTGAAACTTTTTACGAAAGAAGGTTATAATTTGAAATATTACATATCTTGTGTAGTGTAATTTCTCGAATAGTTTCTATTCATGTCTTAATTCATCGAACAGATGAACAAAATGCATCAAAAATACGTGAATTTTTCACGTAATATTCGATAATTTTTGATAACTCAAAACACCTAAAGAGTGCCACATTAATTTGAAATAACATTTTCGTCCTGTTTCAATTTTAAATGCCCATCCTGTATACGGCAGAAGATAAATTTCGTTTAATGGGTGTCAAGCTGGTTTAATGTATGCTCAAACTTTCTGCATTTCTACATTTTTATAAAAGTCCAAACCAAAAAAGAATCCCATATAGTGCATACTTTTTGACACACGTTGTATATCAAATGGCATGACTTTTATTCTGCCACTCCAAAGGGACTATAGTTCTGTAGTGATTAATGAACTGTGGCCGAATCCAACGATTTTAAGTAATGTACGCGTGCTGGAATTTGCTTCACAAAAACATGAAATTACATGTACGTACATATCTGTGAACAAAATTTTGAACTGCGAGCAGCTGCATAGGCAGTTCTAAGTAATGAAGATTGGCACATCAGACTGCTCAAGAAGACGCAAATTAACTAGTAAATCGAAAACATACTGTCTACGTCTTATTATACAAGTTTTCAAATTAGGGCTATGTATGCAATTCATTTTCATTTTCAGATGTTATAGTGGAATACGTATGGCACGAGGTAAACGATCAGTTAAACTATTTATGTAACATTCGCGCGTTGATGACTATTAGGTTCCTAACGTGCGCATTGCCTTTAGACAATATTGAACTTTAAACATGTATTTGGTTTATATCCATTTTAAACGTAATATGTACATGCTTTCCTCAATCTTGACCTGAAACATCACACAATGAGATAATTACCAATACTACATACTGCTTTTTTGATACGTTCACATTTAAAAGGTTAAGTACATCTGTAAGCTCCATAACCACATAAAGGAGTCACTTTACCTCGCAACGTGATCAGTAGATGATCTTCATATGAAGGATTTTGATTTATAACAAAACTGTATAAATTTACTAATCTTATTTTTAACAATCGTTGTTTACTATTAATTGGCCTGGCACAGAGCGCTTCGCACTAGGTTAGAAGTAAGGTAGCGCGGCCCACGACGCGACGTATGTATGCAGATGAATCAACGAATGAAATTATTGATTTATTGCAACAGTTTTTCCTCAGCAGTTCGCAGCGTAACACATCATTAAAAAGATATATACTGTTGTGATATTCGTTTAAATTGTTGAAAGTGATTATTCTCTGACTTCAATAATTTTACTTCATTATTGTGTCATTATTCAATTTTACATTGTAAATCCTGGGTTTGTTTACTTCTTCGGCAATTCTACCTGGTGCCCATGTTCTGTCTAATTTCTGTGTTCTCACTTTATCTCCCACTTTAAAATGTGTTCTTTCTTTTGTTTTTTGATCATAGTATTTCTTTTGTTAGAGAGATCGACCTACAGCAAGCATGTTTGTGGCACCATCACTCATAAACATCAACAGTTGATTTGTTGAAAGTTCAAACTTTTCCAATGTATTTAAGACCAACATTGAAATTACTTCGGCAGTGCATTGTTGTATTCGTCTGGAAGCTAGTAAAATTGAGGGTGACGGTCGATGTGGTTCCATTGTGCGTACCATTACATTAACCACAGAGTGTTTTTTACGATCTGTTGTTTCGTCCACACATAACCACAGTTTTTTATCTTGCAACTCCGATTTAATTCTTTTCTCGACATGCTCACGAGCAGACGGCACAACTCTCTGTAATGTTCTCTCACTTGGTAACTTAAAGCCCTGAATATTCATTCCAAAACGAGACCTATGCTTTCTTCCTTAGTAAATGAAATGGTAAATTACATGCAATAAACACATAAATTAAATTTAAATTTGTCATAATCTCGTGTTGAATTTTTTTTTGAAACATGCCCTGCACTATTTACGTGCCGTAGACAATCACTTTTCGACCAACACATTAAATCTATTTTACACACTACACATTGTATTTTAGCGCCATCACACTTTAAATCAGGCATTTCTGCAATAAATTCTCTTATTGTGTCCAACTTTGGTTGTTTTCGCGACGTAGGAAACATTTTCAAAACAAACGTAGAACTACGATATAGTATATGACAGCGTAGATGCATACACAACAGATCGGCTTTCGAGTCGCAGTTACACTGACGTTTATACCGAATTGTCCCGGCCGTGTTTATTTTGTGTAAACTTTTATGCGTCAGCCACTGGCTTTCAGCGCAGTTTGCGTTGCTCTACTCCACACTACATATCTACTACACTAACTGTTACCGCTGTTTGCCCAGACTAGTCATAAGATGCTCATAAATATTATGTTTTGATTGCATGAAATATCAAATAATGAAACAGAAATAGTAATGTACATACATATGATTTGGCAACTGTGATTCCCAGAAGATGTCCGAGCACTCTAGCACAGATAAAAAGCCAATGTATACGGTGCAATTGGACACACATTTTAATAATTTATGTAAAGTTTAAATATCATAATGCTTATTAAATGTCCTTAATATAAAGAGCACGCCATGATGCCATAATACCAAGAAAAATGAGATAGTGAAATAATACTGAAGCGAATATTAATCTCTTTTTGATGTGGAAAATACGATATGCTTTTGTTAGACGCTTTGGTAACATTCCTACTTAATATAGCATTAAGTAAAGACTTATGCTTTAAAAGAAATAAGTTTTTCTTTTAAAAATACCTCCCAAAAGGGCAAAGTTAAAACTGGCGCCGTCAGTAGGATTGATTTACTAGATTGATTAATTGATTAATTTGATTTATAATTTACGTAAAAGCAAAATGTTGTCAAATTTCAAAAATCATCTGTGAGTGTCGCAAGTTCCTGGACCCAACCGAGACCTTGGCGTGTATCAACACTTAGGGCATCGAAGAACCCACGAGGCATACTTCGTATTTGGGACCACCGATTTACGAAGGTATTTACTTTGTTATTATTGAATACGGAATCCCTTGGTTATTGGAACCGATCCCTTTAGCAGGACCCTTTCTTTCAATAGAAAACCATTTGGTATTAGATTTAAGAAAACGAAACTGTAGGAATTAACATTAGATTTAGAAAAACTTAGTATAGCAAATAGAACCAGAACAATGCCAATAGAAGTAAACTATCAACTATTTAGAGTAAAGTTGGAATAAATTTATTTATAAAATCATGCGACAGCATTTGTACAAAATACAGTGACAACTTAGAAGTTAAAGACATTATTTTTCAAACGATATTAGGCCGACTTAAGGACAGAGCAAAAACATATGTATATAATATGTATATGATAAACGTGATTTTGGTCAGTTAGCGCAAGAATTCGGCAACAAGAAAATATTCCCAAAAGAAAACCCAATAGTATTCGGGCATGGATTATAAGATTTGTTATCTCACTTAATGACTAAACTAACATAGACCCCAAGAATTACTAATAAGCCACAACGGGCAGAAATTTATTCACAAACTGCGTTAGACGTTTATTTATTAAACTTGCCGGAGGACATACAATTATTCGTTAAACCATTAAAACCTAATACTCTGGAAGAAGCAATAGGTCAAGTGCAAGATGCTGAAAATTTTTAAAATCGTTCAAATTATATCAAAGGTAATAAATCAAGTTCTCAACCTTTACAAGTGCCAAATAAAAATGTGCAACAGACAACATCATTCTACAATCAACCGAAATTTCAATATCCACATTTTACTTATAATCCTAACCATCATATGTTTCAAAATAATCCAAATCGTTTTGATAATCCCCATACGAATCAAGTTCAAACCTTACGCAACATACCGCCAATGAAATTTCCTGCAAACCGATCAAATTTATTTAAAACACCTTATAAAAAGTTTTTATTCCCAATTCCTCTTAAAACTAGTTAGTATTTGTCCAGCAATATGCGTTTAATGTACAAGAACAGGTAAGAGGTTCATTTTTTAATATTTTATTTAGTAATTATTTTTCGCCGCACTTCTCCGTCTCCTTATTTGTTAACTATACGTCTGCGTAAATAAAACGTTTAAAAAGTTCAATTCACCAAGTTTATTGCTGCTAGTAACTACTATCATTTTAATTGTTTACTTCCTTTTAGAAAAGCCGTTAACTAGCTACTAACTACAGTAGGTATACTCACCCTATAGTTCTGTTATAATTGCTTAATTATTTTTTATTCTTAGTTACTTGGTAAGTCCTAATTTATAGACAACAATTTGACATTCTTTTCTCTACATATTCTTCGGCTTACGAGGTGTGGCAATTAAATAACCGGACTGGTGCTACAAAACATTTTATTGATCACCAATTACATTACAAAGTTTATCCCCTTCAATGTACTCTCCTTGCCGATCCTTACAACGCTCAATACGAATTTTCGACTGTCGAAAGCAGTGCTGGAAATCCGTTTCTGTCAGCTTGTTGAGAACCTCCGTCGCTTTCGCTTTCACCGCTTCCACACTGTCAAATCTTGTCCCCTTAAACTCCGATTTTACCTTAGGAAATAAAAAAAGTCACAGGGGGGCAGATCGAGCGAGTACGGTGAATGGTCCAACACGGTGATGCCGGATTTCGCAAAGAACGCCTTCACAGACAAGGCGGAATGGGCTGGCGCATTGTCTTAGTGGAGCATCCAGGATTTGCTCTTCCACAAATCGGGTCTTCGTCTTCTCACTCGTTCACGAAAGGTAGTTAGAACCTCGACGTAATAATGTTGATTGACTGTCTGACCTTCGGGCACCCAGTGGACGTAGACAATTCCACGTGTATTAAAAAAAACAATCATCATGGCCTTGAATTTAGACTTGCTCATTTTCGCTTTTTTTGCCATGGTGAACTTGGGCTCTTCCAATGCATCGATTGGCGCTTTGTTTCAGGAACGTAGGTAAAAAACCATGATTCATCGCAAATAATCACTCTGTTTAACAATACTGGGACATCATCAATGTTGTTTAAAAGGTCAGCACAAATATTCATTCTCGATTCCTTTTGCTCTGGAGGGAGAAGTTTTGGCACAATTTTTGCGCAAACTTTCTGCATGTTGAATGATTCATGCAAAATCTGACGGCCAGTTTCCTTGTTAATTCCTGAGATTGTAGCAAGAGCTCAGACACTCAAGCGACGATTTTCGCGGATCAATTTACCAATTTTCTGAATGTTGTCGTCCGTTTTTGATGTTAAGGGTCGTCCGGGCCGCGGATCGCCTTCGGTCGTTTCACGGTCCTCCTTAAACCTTTTACACCACTCAAAAAACTTGTGTGCGCGATAAACACTCACTTCCGTACACTTCCTTTAACATGGCATGAGCTTTTGTAGCGGTTTTTCCCAGTTTCACAAGAAACTTGAGGTTAACTCGTTGCTCGATCTGAACACTCTGCATATTTCCGACGCGACGTTAGCGTAAGGACTTAAACGGACGATTTCTACAGCGAGACTGAGCGACGTACAACCGTGCCTATCGAGCTCAGGGTGGGGGAAGCATCTACAAGCACAGATATGTTCAAACCTGCCGTGGCGTGCTCGCTGTTTGTCGATAGTAGCACCAGTCCGGTTATTTAATTGCCACACCTCGTATTTGGAACCTAATAATTTACAAAATAATAATAATGTATTTAATGCCCAACAGAGCATCTGCATTTCCATGGTTGGATCAGCTGTAAAAGAAAATTTAGATAGTTGTAGTGGTAAACAACCACCAGTATTATCATCGTAAGAAGTGTTTGCTCTGGTTGCAATCTGAACTCAGAACAGCCGAAGTCGTTCCTAAATAATTGTAATGAAACTCTCTTCGAAATGTTACAACGATACTTTGGCAAAATATACCTTGAGAAGGGATCGAAAAACCAAAAATCGGTTAAGTTAGAAATGAAAGTTTCGACATTTTTTTAAGGTCTCTTTAAGTATTTTATACATACATATGTAGATAAAAATAAAAACAACTACTTAATTACCAATATTTTTATTTCACCTAAAGGTGTAAAATAATTGTAGGATTGCCTTCTATCTTCGAAGTGCTTTTTACCCTTTTTTTAGGGTGTATGTAAATGTACTCACTAAGGCGCAATACACATTGAAATAAATTTTTGTAATCTTTCAAATTACAAACACATGTAATAGTGCAGAAACTAAATAAATGAAAATAAATGTCCATGCGAAACACCCGTATAATGTGTATCGTATGTAATTTTGTATTTTAATTTAAAAATATGACAGTGGCACTATAGGAACAATTATCAAAACAATAGCATCAAGTGATGTTGTGTTCCAGGTAAGCGGATGATGAAATCGATTTCTAGAACAGATACGCTCACGAAATAGACTTATAATAATGCGTCACGACAATATTTGTGAGAATTTTAGATGCACTAATGAGATATAAGCGAAAAACACGACTTCCCACCAACAAAAAAACTAAATTACCAAATGTATTTAACCTTTTCATAAAGAAGTGTTAAAATGGCTATATCGCAATGTGTATGAATACATATACCTACACGCACAGCTACCTAATACTAAGGTTGCAAAATAATATAAATTCAAAATCCTTTGATTGACAATATAATTGCAGTTTTGTAACTGAACGTGAAAGTTAACAACGGTAGCTGATGCCGTTGATGATTGGGCACTGAAAATGCCAGTTTAGCGATTTGCACCTTTGTCCATTAAATGGAAATACAACTCGACTATTTCAAAAAAAAGAACTTCCGTGAGTATTTATTTGTTAATGCTTTCATCGAAACGTACGTAATATCATGATGTTGTCTATTAACGTCAACCTAAATTGAGAAGATGAACTCTAACACCGTCTAAAAAAATCAAGTTTTAAGCAACTAAAAATAGAATTAATCAAGTTCATTTTCCTATAAATTCGGATTATTTACTGGTAATTAAACAATCCAGATCTGTTTTTATTATTTTTTAATGAGAAAAAAATTGGAGGTACAACCTGCCATTATTATTAACCCTCGTTAATTCCAGTGGGTCTGCCAACCCACCGAAATTTTGCCGCATCCAAAGGTGCTACAAAATCTAAAGAAGATCTTTTATTCGCCATCAAAAGATGTGCCCTGATTTCTATCCTTCGCTAAAACTAATAGCATAGAAGGTGTCTTACAATTTTTTATCTAACAAGGGAAGGTCCCCAACCCGAAAATTCGAAAAAAATTGAAACTTCGCGGTTAGGTAGTGCACTATGGCAGGTGTACAGCGACACTTTCGTTTCCTGCAAAGGCGCCCATTTTAGGGGTGAAACACCCCTCCAAAGTTTCGTCGATTTTTAGTTTTCTTGCAATAACTCAGCAATGCGACGAGTAAAAAATTAAAGTTACATATCGAAATATTCCTCGTTTCATTGCCTATCAAGATATCGGTAATTTAACTCCCTTCATTAACAAAAAAAAGGTACCCCCTCCCCCTTAGGGAAAACACTGATTTCAGATGAAATCAGATCCAGGTTAAATAGCTTCCTAAACCGTATAAAACCCACCCAATTTCTTTTTCAAATAATTTATCTTAGGAGAGACTGTGGGCATTAAAACAAAAATTGATTTAATTATAGGCGAATATATTTAAATTGACTGAAAGTGAATACATGTCTAGTTGCTGTTTACGAATTACTATATCGACTTTAAAAATGTAGTACATGTAGTAACATTAATGCACTATTACAAATAATTCAAGAGTACATATACAAAGGTTAGTATAATGCAGAATTACCTAAATGTAATGAAATTATTATATACTTATGCGTGTAATACAGTTATGAACTATGATAATGGTATTTATCAAAAAAATGTTTAAAGCAAAAGGCTTCATTACACCATGAACAGCGTATTCGTGCTCTTTCTTCACAAACTGAACATCTGACATCTGATCCTGGAAAGTGGCAAACGCAAAAGTTACAGGGTGCTCAAAATGTTCAGGTTTCGTATCTACATATCCACTTTTATACCATGAATATGCAAATAAACTCGTATATTTTGGAGAGGACAGTTGGTTATGAACTAATGACTGTAATTTAATGATGTTGTTTCGTGCATGTAGGTCAACGTTATAGTTATCCAACATAATTTGGTCGGAAAATTTTCTGACGTATCCACTGCACATCAAGTGGTTGTATTATTCCTGTTGTTTTTTTAGGTATTGTAAGTACTTGGACGTCTTTCTGTTGGTTACTGGATATATATTTTTTCAACGAGGAAGGGCAGTGACCCGTCCATGAATCTAATAGTAACACACTTTTGGGGCCAGTATTTGGCAGATATATATCCGTAAACCAATTTGTGAATAATTCAGACGTAAGCTTACCGGATGCCGATGCCGCTATACGAACGTTTTTGGCTTGAAATAATGTTTGTTGAACTCTAGGGCCAAACCTGCCTCCAGGTTCCTTGAAGACAATATACAATAGGGGTAGAAGTTGCCCTGCTGCCGAAATTATAGGAAGAATTGTATAACTATGCGTTGTAGCTGATACAGATTGGACTACCGACTCTACATGTTTAGAACCTTGTGGAGCTAGAGTACGAGACGTGTGTAGCTCTAACTGAAATCCGCTTTCATCTGCATTGAACACGTTTTCTCTGCCATACGTTTCTATATATGGTTTTACTATATCAATGAAATCTGACGCAATTCTCTCAAGTTCTGCTTTGTATGTACCATGTGATCGAGTAATAAATTTGTTTATTCTTCGTGATACTATTTTATATGTTCTTTTGAAATGTTTTATCCATTTCATTGATACCTTGAAATCTTCCAGACCAACACTTTCTTTAGCTTCAATTGCCCAGTTCCGTAAGTCCATATCATGAACTACAGCGCTCGAGTCCATAGCATCGCTAAAGTTGTTAAATACATAGTCCGATATTTGTATTAGTTTTTCTCGTCTAGTACCACCTTGTTGTAATGAAGATTCCCATCTATACAATTGGGATAAAGACGTAAGCTTTCTATATCTGGCTTTCACTGATTCAAATTTTAAACGTTTGCTCTTACCACTTTTCCAGAAGTTAACAGCGTCCTGTTTATACTGCAAATCGATAACTCCTCCCTTGTCAGCAGTACATTCTCGATCTTCTTCTTCGACGTATTCTCTTTGCTCCTCAATTGTTGGAGGTGTCTCTTCATCTACATATTCAGTCGCGTATGGACGGTATATGTTTAGAAACCCCAAGGTGTAGCCTGTTTCCATTGAAAATGTTGTTTCTTCCACTGCTCTAGTAATAATTTCATGCAGTATGTTATGCAGCTCTATTTCCGCTCTATTTGGAGTGGTGTACTGTTGACTATCGTAATTGTAAGTTAACATTAATAAACGTACCACGTTAACAGGGTTCACAGGTGCCATTTTGCTGAAGTTGATGTACTAATTCGTAAACAACAACTGAAGGAAATACCACCCGTGGTCAATATAAATATGTTTCCTTATCTCTAATATTAATATTGTTTGAAATAAGGTAAGTACCATTATTTATTATTTTACGCAAAAATGTTATAAAACAAATCTGTTCATTGTCTAAATTAAAGCCTGGATATCAATTTTCAAATCAAAATTTCAATCTCCCATCTCAACACATTTCTCCGCTCTCCGAATATATTCACTGTAGACTTCACAAATGATTTGCGACTCATTCAGTTCACTTATTGCTTTCTGCATACGCGTTTTTAATGCTGGGTTAGAAATTAGAAATGACGCAGTTGTAAATTGACATTTCTTCCAGGTGGCAGCGATGTTGAGTCTGTTGTTTTGATATTTGTGCTTGTCAGTATCTATCATTTCGTAATTGGTTATTTGTTGCGTCGCAGGTTCGGTAATTGAGCTTTAGAGAAATTTCATAAGAAAATCATCATTAATGACGAAGTTCACTTCTGATTTATCAATTTTGTAAATTAGCAAAACTGCCGCATCTGGTCTGAAAATCAGCAAGAGGCAATGCATGCAAAAGCATTATATTCTCTTAAACTGATTGTTTAGTGCACATTTCATACTTGAGGAGTCATTAATCTTTACTTTTCTGTTGACGATGCTGGCAACTCCGTTACTGTGAATGGAGATCGTAATCGCTTAATATTGATTGAATTATTTTGACGTGGATTAGATGTACTGGACTTAGACGAGATGTGGTTTCAGCGAGACGGTGCCACTTGCCGTACTGCCCATGAAACAGTTCACTTATTGCAACACAAATTCAGTAAATCGATAATTTCCAGAAATAGACCAGTCAATTACCCCCTCGCTCGCGTGATTTAACATCCCTAACTTCTTCTTGTGGGCTTATAATAAGTTGTTAGTTTACGCCAACAGGCCAGCAGCATTACACGACTTGCAGACCAACATTAAACGTGTCATTTCTGATATTCGAACCGATTTATATGAAAAAGTCGTGGGAAATTGGATTCAACGAATTCATTCCTGCCAGCGTTTCTAAGGAGGACATTTGAATGCTGTTGTATTCCGTAAATAATGGTATTAAATGCACTTTGCACAAAATTTAAAATGATCTTAAGTTTCTTAGGAAACCTGCGTTTTATTTTACAAACAAAATGCGTCGCTCTTAATAGAAAACCCTTTACTCCTGCATCATGTGGCAGATCAACCGAATAAACTCTTTATTTTAAGGCACTCCAAAGAAAGTCGAGTGGTGTAATGTCAGGTGACTTAGCAGGACAATGGATTAGGGAGTGGTCCAAACACAGCTATCCACCTTTCAGAAAAATTATGATCTAACCATAGTCTGACCAAAACTGTAGAATAAGCAGGACAGCCGTTTTGTTCTAGAACATGTTGTTACGTAGCCCCGGCTCTAAAATACTTGAAGATTGTAAAACAAATGTTTCCAAGATGTGCAAATACACGTGCTGATTTAAATTTTCCTTTATAAAATATGGATCAACGATCCGATCAATGAAAAATATTAGGAAAAATGTCGGACACCTTTGAAGTCAAAAGAGGACTAAGGCAAGGAGACTCTTTATCAGCAGTTCTGTTAAACGTAGCACTGGAAAGAGTAATAAGACAAGCGGAAATAAATAGAGAAAACCTAATCTACTACAAGAAACACCAATGCTTATCCTACGCTAACGACATAGTAATTATAACGAGAAGTAAAGAAGAACTTAGGAAAACACTGCGTAGATTAGTGGAAGCATCGGAAAAAATAGGCCTACACATAAATGAGACAAAAACAAAGTACATGGCATGGACGGATGATGGTCTCACCGAGACACAGAAATTAACAATACAGATAGATGAAAATAGGAAGTACAGTTTCAAAGAAGTAGAGCGTTTCATCTATCTAGGTACGATGTTTACTAGAAAACCAGAAGTAGGGGAAGAAATACATGCAAGGTTAGTGGCTGGAAACAGATGTTTATTTGCATTGAGAAATGTATTCAGAAGCAAACTGATTTCGAGAGGACTTAAAGGGCGAATTTACAAAACTGTTATAAGACCAATAGTGACATACAAAAGTGAAGTATGGATAGTAAGAAAGGTAGACCAAAAGGTTATAGAAGTGTGGGAAAGAAAGGTTCTGCGAAAAATATATTGGGGGAAACAAGTGCAAGGAGAGTGGGAAAGAAGGACGAATACCGAACTAATGGAACTTTATGGTGAGCCAAGTATAACAAGAGTAGTGATAGCACAGAGGATCAGCTGACTGGGGCACATTTGGAGGATGGACAATCGAAGAACTCCAAAACCAATACTGAACAGGATTATAGGTGGAAAGAGGAGAAAAGGAAGGTCAATAGAGAGGTAGAAAAATGAAGCAGAGGAAGATCTCAGGAACGTGGGCATCACCAACTGGAAGAAAGAAGCGGGAGGTAGGCTGAAATTGAAAAAAATAGTAAAACAAGCCTTGGGCCACAACAGCCTGTAGAGCTAAATATAGCAAATATATGCACGCGTTGAAGTGTTTTTATTGCCATTTTTTGTTTGAAAACGGCATTTGTTATGTATGTATGTAATGTAATAACTAACGCTGGCCACGGGCGGTACCGCGCATCGGCGTAGAATCAGTTCGGACCGAGAGGAACGGTAGTATTACTTCGTCTGCGGAGCAGTACGGACATTTTCGCTGCCGATCATTTGCGCAATTGTTTATCTGTCCTAGAAAAATTATGATTTCGTCAGCAAAACGACCGCGGTCGGACAAACTTCGAAAATTTATTGCAGAAATTCCAGACTTAATATATGAAGGTGCTAAAATTAAATGTGTAATCTGTAAAATCCCGTTAATGTGTTGGTCCAGACAACATTGTCTACGACACGTAAATAGTGAAAAGCATGTCTCAAAAAGAAATTGCGCACGAGACAATGAAAAATTTATATTTAATTTATGCGTTACGTTTATCGCATGTAATATACCGTTTAATTTACTAGACAAGGAACCATTTATCTGCTTTTGAAATAAGTATTCGGAGTGCAAATTACCAAGTCGAACATCGTTACGAAGAATTGTGCCATCTGCGCGCGAACATATTGAACAAAAAATAAAATCGGAGTTGAAATATCAAACATTGTGGTTATGTGTCGACGAAACAACAGATCGGAAGAAACATTCTGTTCTTAATGTAATGGCACGCAAATTGGAACCTCATCAATCGGCACCTTCAATTCTATTAGTCTCCAAACGAATACAACAGTGTACTGCCGAAGTAATTTCAAAGTTAGTGTTAAATACATTGGACAAGTTTGAACTTTCAACAAACCAACTCTTGATGTTAGTGAGTGATGGTGCTGCAAACATGCTTTCTGTAGGCCGGTCTCTTAAAAAACATTCTGCTAATTTGTTACACATTACGTGTAAAATTCATGCTCTCAATCTTGTGGCGGATAGTATCAGAAAATGTTATCCTGAGGTAGACGCTTTAATAGCGCATACCAAAGCAGTATTTGTCAAATCACCGAAACGTATTCGCGAATTTCACAGACCGTGCCCCCGTATACCAGAGCCACCAGAACCTATTCTAACTCGTTGGGGAACATGGTTGCAGGCCGCGTTTTATTATCATAAATATTTTGACAATATTAAGAATGTGGTTTTACAATTCGATACAAAGGAAGCTGCCGCTATCCAGAAAAGCCAGTCGAAATTTCAAGATAGTCAGGTTAAAATGGATTTAAAAATCATTCACGACAATTACTTCGGGCTAGCAGATGCAATAGAAAAATTACAAAATCCTGCGGTGCCGTTAGAAGAATCTCTACAAATAGTGCAACATGTTCACGCACAGCTATGCGCAAAAAATGTATTTGTTCTAGAAAAATGTGAAAGTGTTTTTGAGAAAAATTCTGATTTTGGCACATTAAGACACATTTGTGAAGGTGCGTCAACAGAATCGTTAAGTTATTTGAAAGATTATTTTACTTACGCAAATATTACGTCACTAGATGTAGAACGTTCGTTCTCTGCATATAAACGCATTTTTTCCTCATGCCGTACTAGTTTTGCCGAAACAACAGTTGAAACATATCTAATGTTGCAGATATTTAACAGACATTATTCACTTTGTGATTTCACGGAGGACTCTTAAAATGGTAAGTGTTTGAGCACGTGTTATTTAATTTTTATTTAAAAGATAAGCGAAGTTATTTGCGGCAGCAAACATCTCTATTAGCAGAATAACTCTAGTGGAACGCGAGGCCTGGTCGACTCTACGCTACTGCGCGGTACCGCTCATGGCCAGCTTTAGTAATAACCGTAAAAAGTAAACAAAATAGTTTCTTCCAAAATCTGTTGTACTTAATACCGTAAATGTATGAGAAAGACAACGAATACATGCATTTACATTGATCGCTTTTTAACATCAAGGCTTTGGTAATTTTAATACCCCACATAAAAAGTTTCACTTTAATAAATAATATAATAATAAACTTCTTAATAGCGTGGATAAGATTTGGTGAAAAATTTGCCCCATGAGGTTTGTTTCTATATTTGTCTCGGTGAAGGATGTTCGCTGTGTGAACTTTACACAATACTTTAGCTCCATTGTAATTCTAATCCGGAAACTCACTGATAAATTTAGTGACTTTATCAGCCAACGGTCGTTTATTTTCCTTGCGTACGTTGGACATACTTAGATACATATTGTAGTGATATTTTTGAGTAAATAATAATTAAATTGTTATTAAATAAATTAATCTAAATAATCTCAGGGTTTACTTTTTAATAAATCGTGGGGAATCTCACTTATTGACTTTTTGCAAATTAGCAAATTGAATGGAAAAATGAAACGATTTAGTAATTTTAAAGAGAGACAGTGATTTATTATTATTAATTTTGATATAAAACTTAAAACAAGATAGATTATATTTCTTTCGAACAATAGCAAATGTACAAAGACCTATCACAAACCCTAATCAATAGCTAATTAATAATTAAACTGTTGTTATTAAGTTTTAAATTTTGAAATTTGCATTTTAGAATAAATAATTGAATTTTTATTTCAATTTTGTTTATTTGGTCAAATAGTTTAAATTCTTGGTACCTGTGCACTGTTGTATCACTTCGGTATCCCTTTCGTTGGATCGTAACCGGTCTTCAATAGATGGACTAGAAGCTGCAGCTTATTCTCAGTAAAGTTTCATGTTTATTTAAATATTTAAAGAAATTATCGAAGAATTTTGCGTGTCAAAAGTTTATTTATATCTCCTTGCTCACTTTTTGTTTTGAAGCCCCAGTTGACTACTTTTTGATAAACAAACTTGACTCTTGAATGTCCATTTGAAATTCCATTCGCTTCCGTGGTTACGGTAGTTTAATGTTGTAGGTACGGTAGTACAATTTGAATTATTTGTTTAAAAAGAAGTATAATTTAAAATTTAATTAGTAAATTTAGTGTATCACTAAGTACGTAGTTCACTGGACTCTTTTTTTTAACAATAATATTGCAGTGACATGTAAAATAACAGGATTGGCAGCACCGTGTAAGAAATGTAATGTAATGAAAAAGAGATAAAAACGATACAAAAAAGAAGTTGTATTATTACCGGTATCGCAAATATAATAAAAAACCATAGTAGACAAATGGTACTACATGGCGCAGTCAGAAAAGAGAAAAAAGAAGTAAATTAAATTAAATTAAACTAAATTATATCAGCGGGGTTGATTTCTTAGAGTTCCCGCCAAGCGGTTGAGGTTATTTTTGAGAATTAGAATAATGGATTTAAAACCACCACAATTAAATAATAAGGACGGAGCTAGTGCAACTAATTGGCTTAAATTCAAGCAAACTTTTCAAATATACATAAATGCATGTAGATTAGAAGGAGAAAACAAAAAACAAACTTGTAACCTGTTATTACATGCGATGGGTCAAGAAGGTACTGATATATACAATACATTCGACATTAAAAAGATAAAAGAAAATAAACTAGAAGTGCTATTAGATAATTTTGACAAATATTTTTAACCTAAAGTAAATATTTCGTTTAAAAGTTTTTTACTCGCAACATGAAACCAGGTGAGAATTTTGATAGTTAGTTACTGAACTGAAATCACTAGCAGCAAGCTGTGAATATTAGAAATTAAAAGAATCACTAATTAAAGATAGAACTGTTAGTGGGATAGATAATAACAAATTAGAAAGATTATTAAACGGGCCCAACTTAACATTAGCGAAATGTATAGAGATATGTAGATCATCGGACTTAGAACAATCACAAATTAAAGAAATGACGTCTGAGAATTTACAAATAAATAAAGTAAATAAAGTACATAGAAAAGAAGAAAATAAAATTAAATGGATGCAAAGAAATGCCAAGGGAGAGAGACCACAAGAAAAGAAAATCAAAAACTGTCAGCGCTTCGGGATGAATCATAAAACTGCGGAGTCGGCGATTATTTATTTCACGCGTTCAGAGCGTCAGTACGAAATCGATGTTGTATGTGAGTAGTTCTGTGTATATGTCGGCTGCCGAAACTAATTTCGTAATTGTACGCTTGTGTTTGCTTTAAAAATGTCGCAGTTAGGTACGTCGCGAAAACGACCAATGGCAGACACAGTTAAAAACTTTATAGTGGACATGCCGGACTTAATTTTTGATGGCGCTAAAATTCAATGTCTAGTTTGTAAAATCCCTTTAATGTGTTGGTCCAGAAGCCATTGTCAACGTCACATCGAAAGCAAACAGCATTCTTCTGCAAAAAGTGGCATACGAGACCAAGAAAAATTTACATTTGATTTATGTGTTACTCTTATTTTATGTAATCTATTGTTTCGTTTACTAAACAAAGAAGCATGTGTCTCCTTCTGGAATAAATATGCGGACTGTAAATTACCTTGCTCGTGAACATATAGAAAAAAGATTGAAAACGGAATTGAAAGATAAAAACTGTAGTTGTGTGTGGGCGAAACAACAGATCGTCAAAAAAATTCTGTGGTTAATGTAATGGTACGTACAGTGGAACCACATCGACCGTCATCCTCCTTCTTGCTTGCTTCCAAAAGAGTTATAAATTGTACTGCCGATGAGATTTTAAAGGTGGTGTTGAACTCATTGAATAAATTTGAAGTTTCAACTAAGCAACTTTTAATGTTTATGAGTGATGGTGCCGCAAACACGGTTCTTTGGGCCGAGCTTTTAAACAACACAGTGGTAACTTCTTGCATGTAACATGTAAAATCCATACTCTAAATCTTGCGGCACAAACAATTCCTACATGTTTTCCACTAGTAAATGCATTGATTGCTAGTACAAATGCAGTGTTTCTAAAGTCCCCGAAACGTACCCGACTATTTCACAAACTGTGTCCTGATTTACCTGAACCACCACAGCCGATTGTTACACGTTGGGAACATGGTTGCAGGCTGCGTTTTACTACAACAAATATTTTGATCAAGTAAAGAAGGTAGTTTTAAAATTCAATCCGACAGAACCTGCAGCAATCAAGAAAAGACAGGAAATATTTCAAGATAGTCAGGTTAAAAGAGATTTACAAACTATTCGCATCAATTACTTCGGACTAGCGGAGGGAATAGAAAAATTACAAAATGTTTCGATGTCGTTAGTGGATTCTGTTCAAATTGTGAATGATGTTCACGCACAGTTATGCGCTGTAGAAGGCGAAACAAATTGGTGTGTAACACGAAAATTTGAAAGTGTTTTAGAGAAAGACACCGATTTTCTTATATTAAGACAAATTTGTGAAGGTGCGTGTGAAGATGCATTAAGTTGTTTCAAAGATTATTTTAAATATGCAAATATAACATCGCTAGATGTCGAACGGTCGTTTTCGGCATTGAAAAACATTTATTCTGCACGTCGTACTCACTTGACTGAAACATATCTAATGATTCAAATATTTAACAGATGTTACCTAGTTTGTGATTTCACGGAGGACTTTTAAAACGGTAAGTGTTTCAGCACGTTTTATAATTTATTTCTTCCTTTCTATACTTTATATGTAAACTTTTATGCGCTCGCCACGCCTCTGGCTGTTACCGCATATTTGCCCAGTTTACTTATGACTATTAAAGTTAATATGAAGCCAATTTAGTTAACACCAAAAAGATAAAGGAGATAAATGGGCAAAAATTAAAACAAAAATATATGTTAAAATTTTCAGATTTCACTACCCCAAAAAAAAAAATCGTGGAAAACATGAAAATACACACAGGGATCTAATTATTTATTTAATAATTAATAAAAAGCACACAGCTTTATTTATTATTACTAAATATTAATATAATTTACATTTTTTGGTGTTTATTCAAAAATTGGGGTACCATAAAGTTTATTACAATTTCTTTCTTCTTCTTCTTCTCTTCTCCTTGTGCCTTTTCAGGCGTCGGAGTGGGATTCCGGTTCTTCTTTTACCCATATCTTCCATGCTTTCCTATCTCTTCCCAAAATCTTCATTTCATTAAGGGTTTTTCCTTTTTCTCTTCCTATTTCCTCTATCTGGCTCATCCATATTTTCCTAGGTCTACCTCTTCGTGTCTTCCTTGATTTTCCCATTTCCATCATTTTTTTCGCCAGCTTATCCGGGTTCATTCTTATCATGTGTCCATACCAATTAATTTGTTTTTCTCGTATCTCTGTCATTATCGGTTTCTGATCTATCATCTTCCTGATCTCCTCATTTCTTAGTCTGTCCCATTTGGTTTTTCCAGCTATTCGTCTAACATGCTTCATTTCAATAGAGTTGATTTTTGTCTCCTGTTTTTTGTTTATTACCCAATTCTCGCAAGCATATGTTATTGTTGGTACTGTTATAACGTTGTGGATCATCTTTTTTACAATTGCCTCTATTTCTTTGTGTCCTAATGTTGTTTTATTCAATGAGTAATAGATTTTCGTTGACGTATTTCCTCTATTTGCTATTTCCGCATCCATCTTTCCATCACTTGTCATCACGTTCCCCAGATATTTATAAGTCGTTACTTGTTCTAGGACCTCTCCTTTGCATTTAATTTGATTTGTGTCTCGTCCTTCTGTTGGTTTTTCATTTATTATCATTACCTTTACAAATTCTTTCAAAAAGTACAATCCTTTAATAAATAGTAGTATCCACTTTTGTGACAAATATAATTCAAATCAAATCAAAAGGTACCTACGTAATAATATGAAAATAATTCTTAAGAAAGGAATAACAATTACACACACAAATTTTATCTTATTTTTTAGTCACTCGAGAAATTGGTTTACATGTTTGATGTAGCATCAGGAACAAAATTATTATCATCTCCAGCATGAACTAATGCAAAACGAGGCCCAAAACCAGTCGGTGATTTCAAACCAGTGCTTAGTCCTTGTATAAAAGCTTGTTGATTGTCTTGAATAGTAGTGTCTGGTCATGTTTTAATTACTGCGTGCCTTGTATTCACCCACGATTCATCTGTATATATTATAATTCGACCTGAAATAATATAATGTTACAAGTGAATTAACAATTTGTATAATAATATAACAATATGACAAAATACATATAAAATATAAAATAATTGTAATAAAGCTTATTAAAATTGCAATGAAGCTTATTAACATGGCGATAAAGCTTATTACCAACACTTTTATTTATCTAATTGAATTATCCAATTTTTTGAGCGTAGGTAATTAGAAAAAAACCTTCTTAGTCTATTGTCAATGAACTGTTGATGTTTTTCAATATATAATTGCTATGCTTATTAAGATAAGGACAAATTACATAACAATATACCACATTACACAAAATAATAACAGGTCAAATCATCACAGTTAAGATTTATACTTGTAAATCAATTACAAAGATTGTAACAGACACTAAAATACATTTTCCTATAAACAAATAATCATTAGCATATCAAGACGAATAAAGTTATTATCTGGTAGCAATGCAATTAATCGTTCCTGGAATTGCTTATGACACATTAAATCTCTGTAAATGCGTTTAATGAAATGCAAAGAATGAGTGCTTAGTATTCTTGCTTTCTTGCCGTCGCAAACAGTGTTAACAAGGTTTAATAATAATTCATTTATTCACTAGTGTTTAATGAATTCATGATGATTCGTGATAAATTTTACATATTTATCACGAAAATTAAGGAAAGGATACTGTTTATTATTACAGTAATACGGTAACATAACACAAATAGGAAAAGAAGGTATCAAAAAGAAACTACTTTATCCGCACAGAAATATATTCTGTTATGCCACCCTGCTACGAATTAAGATATAGAACTCTGCTCGTCATATAGTAGCGTTTGGTTATTAGTAACCTGGGCAAATGTGCGGTAATAGCCAGAGGCGTGGCGAGCGCATAAAAGCTTACACATAAAATGGAAGGTAAGAAATAAATTATAAAACGTGCTGAAACACTTACCGTTTTAAAAGTCTTCCATGAAATCACAAACTGGGTAACATTTGTTAAATATTTGAATCATTAGATATGTTTCCACAGCTGTTTCAGTCAAATGAGTACGACGTGCGAAATAAATGTTTTTTAATGCCGAAAACGACCGTTCGACATTTAGCGATGTTATATTTGCATATTTAAAATAATCTTTGAAACAACTTAATGCATCTTCACACGCACCTTCACAAAATTGTCTTAATATAAGAAAATCGGAGTCTTTCTCTAAAACACTTTCAAATTTTCGTATTACACACCAATTTGTTTCGCCTTATACAGCGCATAACTGTGCGTGAACATCATTCACAATTTGAACTGAATCCACTAGCGACATCGAAACATTTTGTAATTTTTCTATTCCCTCCGCTAGTCCGAAGTAATTGCTGTGAATAGTTTGTAAATCTCTTTTAACGTGACTATCTTGAAATATTGCCTGGCTTTTCTTGATTGCTGCAGCTTCTGTCGGATTGAATTTTAAAACTACCTTATTTACTTCATTAAAATATTTGTTGTAGTAAAACGCAGCCTGCAACCATGTTCCCCAACGTGTAACAATCGGCTGTGGCGGTTCAGGTAAATCAGGACACAGTTTGTGAAATAGTCGGGTACGTTTCGGGGTCACTGCCTTTGTACTAGCAATCAATGCATTTACTAGTGGAAAACATGTAGGAATCGTTTGCGCCGCAAGATTTAGAGTATGGATTTTACACGTTACATGTAAGAAGTTACCACTGTGTTCTTTCCAAAGAACGCATGTTTGCGGCACCATCACTCATAAACATTAAAAGTTGCTTAGTTGAAACTTCAAATTTGTTCAATGAGTTCAACACTACCTTTAAAATCTCATCGGCAGTACAATTTATAACTCTTTTGGAAGCAAGTAAGAAGAAGGATGACGGTCGATGTGATTCCATTGTACGTACCATTACATTAACCACAGAATGTGATCTGTTGTTTCGTCCACACACAACCACCATTTATCTTTCAATTCCGTTTGTTCTATATGTTCACGAGCAAATGGCACTACATTTCGTATCGATGTCCGACTAGGTAATTTACAGTCCGCATATTTATTCCAGAAGGAGACAAATGCTTCATTGTATAGTAAACGAAACGATAGATTACATAAAATAAGAGTAACACATAAATCAAATGTAATTTTTTCTTGGTCTCGTATGCCACTTTTTGCAGAAGAATGCTGTTTGCTTTCGATGTGACGTTGACAATGGCTTCTGGACCAACACATTAAAGGGATTTTACAAACTAGACATTGAGTTTTAGCGCCATCAAAAATTAAGTCCGGCATGTCCACTATAAAGTTTTTAACTGTGTCTACCATTGGTCGTTTTCACGACGTACCTAATTGCGGCATTTTTAAAGCAAACATAAGCGTACAATTACGAAATAAGTTACGACAGCCTACATATACTCAGAACTACTCGCATACAGCATCGATTTAGTACTGACGCTGTGAACGCGTGAAATAAATAATCGCCGACTCCGCACAACATATCTACTACACTGACTGTTACCGCTGTTTGCCCAGACTAGTTATTAGTCTAACGTAATAAGCGGATTACCAACAAATAGTAAATTAGATAAATGCACAGACAAGTTTGAATACTATCGTGTTTTCCTGAAAGTACAAGTAATACTCTCATTGAAAGAAAATATTAGCTGTCATTCACTTGTCTATTAACAATAATTAACGCACAATTGGTTTTGTCATCTTTAAATAACTATCGTTTCACAATTTTTAGTAATCTATTTTGTATTTCTTGTAAGAACATGGCGAAAACAAAAAGCATGTTAGTGGAACAGATGAAGATTCTAATGAATTATATTCCCGTTTGGCAGTTGATGACTAATACAAAGTTTAGGATAATAGAAACAGTTTTCTGAAAAACCTCTGCCCGTGCTTCTGCGATGTACAACCTTGAATTTGTTTTTATTTATATATTGGGTTATTATTACTCTTGAGTGAAGAATAACAGATTTCATTGGTACATATAATTTTGTGGAAGCCGCTTCTTTTCGTTATATTCAAAAGTTCCATCATAAATTATTAGAGGAGCATTCATATGTAATGATACGCAATTGTAATAATACAAATCACAAACGAAGTACTTATTGAAAACGGGATCAATGACAAGTTTGTAATAACCTTTTTGCGTAAAGGACAGAATGTCTATTTTCTTAATTGTTACTTTTTATTGGAAAATAGACAGATTTTATGAATTTCTTCAAATAATTTGGGAGCTAGTGAATTTAGTCACAAAAAGTAAATGTATTTTACCATTTTCTTTTTGACGTAGAATGTGTAGAAATGATCAAAAGTAGGAGTTGCTATTTCAAAAATTGATTTTCTGCTAGTTGAATTTGTTTCTGTCTGGACTGGATTTTGGAAACAGCCTGTATAATATTTTTGACATCTATCTACAACGATAAATAGCTATTTATGTAAAACATAAGAATCTCAAAACTGATTTACATAGCTAATGTCAAAGAAGAGATATTGGTGTTTAAGCTGAGGTTTATATTTGTTAAAATTTTCAGGGAAAAAATAATTTCTCGAAGTTGTGTAACGCCCTCAATAATCTATTAGCACCCGTCTAGACAACAGCGAAGAATGGGCTTGGTTGTTAATAATAAAAGTGCTAAGAAATATCATTTCAAAATGGGTCCCACGTAATTTATTAAGTAAATAGCATGAGCTACTAGCATCAAATTACGAAGATGCAACGTCAGGTACCGATTTAAGGGTGCACACTATTGTAGATAAAAAAAATACTTAGCAGAAAGCATTTAATTATTAACCAGTTGTGTTCATAGAACTCTGTCGTACAAAACGAGCACAAATAAAAATTATATTTACAAAAGAAAGCTTAGAAACTAGTAATTTGGCTATATGATCGGTTCTGGTCACGGATCTTTAACCAAACGCTAATTTAATAACTACCCAGGCTGAATGTTAACAACGAAGGCTGAAGGATTTCAACGAAGACATTTAAGTTGGCACAAAACAATCTATACGTTACGTTTCGTTTGAGTGATGTATAACCTAACTATAATCTAGATATTTCTCCGACGAGATTCTAAAGTACGCACTTGTCCACTTAAATATTAGTTACAAAGTCTTGTTTTACATCAATTCAGCAATTACAATTAAATAACTGTAGATTCAACCTGTTTGTTCCGGTATAGTTAAACAGTAGATGTTCGGCCCTTTCAAATGAAAAGAGTGGCGGCTGCAGCCTTGCCTTTGTACGTTAATCTTACGCGTTCACATACGCCAGAAACTTAATAGCCAAATTAATAAAAAACTTTAGGTATTAAGCGGTTTTACATTAAATTGGAAAATTATGGCTCACAAAATATCCGGATATGATCTGCTCGTTTATATTCCAAACAATCAATTCCAAAAGCTCAATAAGCGATCAATATACAGCAATCAGAATTAAATCCCATGAATTGGAGGGAATAACATCTCAAAACACTATAATACTTTCAATTAAGTAGAGGAGAGTGTGGAGGAATGGGACGCAGGAGGAATGGACCAGTCAAGACATTTTAGGTGTAGCAAAATATTACAAAACAAACTACTTTCAATAGATAGCGCCAAAGTAGATTAAAACTGTATTAATTTATAAATAGCTTCAGTGCATACATTTCTAAGTTACAAACTGGAGAGTAATTTTCGCTCATAAGTAAGTATGTTTGATCATAAACTTTTAGTAAGATAGCATAATCTCTAAACAATAAACTTTGTTGCAAATAAAACAACATATGAACATTGTAGTAAATTATTGTAAGTGATACATCTCTCTAGACCTAACCTACAAAATACTAGAAACGCTTTCAGTTATAAGGTGACCTACAGGAGGTTTGGGACACGAAGGCTTAGGAGGAATGGAACATGTCCCATACCGCTTGCATTGTTTGCATGAAATTTGGTTATATGTGTTTACTGTTAACCTTATCGGACTGTTTTATATAACTTTCTATATATTGCAGAATTAACAAATATGCCACGATTTTGGAAAAGAAAAACGGAAAAAAGTTAGAAAAACAGAAGAAGAGTTATGGGGTGCTATTAAGGAGGTAAAGAAAGCTAATTCGATATGATCTGTCGCTGAAAGATATGGAACTTCTAAATCAGCATTATGCTGCCATGTTAAAAGAGCTAAACACTTGACAATAGTGGAAAACTATGTATACAAACCTAACACAGCAGTTAGACAAGTTTTTGTTACAACACAGGAAGAGTTGCTCGCTGAATATTTAATGCAATGTTCAAGAATGCATTACGGTCTAACAACGATTCAAGCTAGAAAATTAGCTTATAATTATGCGGCAGCTCTTAAAGACTTAAATACTTTACCAACGGGTTGGAAAGAAAGACAAATTGCCGGTAAAGAATGGTTAGTAGGATTTATGTCACGTCACAAAAATTTGTCAATTAGAACACCAGAAAGTACAAGTTTAAGCAGATCAACGAGCTTTAATAAAAACCAAAGGTCGACACATTTTATGAAAACGTTCGAAACATATATAATACACATACATTTACTGCAGAACAAATCTGGAACGTAGACGAAACGGCATTCACAACTGTTCACAATCCACCCAGGGTAATCGCTCCAAAAGGTGACATCGGCAGAAAGGGGAGCACTTGTAACATTATGTTGTTTTATCAATGCTGCCGGAAACACCGCACCACCAGTATTTTTATTCCCAAGAAAAAATTTTAGAGAATTCATGCTTCATAAAGGCTTTGATGAAACAGAAATTTGGCCTTTTGAACCGAACACATTTACAGATGATGATTTGTTAATGTCTTCAGTAACAGATCGTCCAAATCCACCATCAAATAATATTCCTGTTGTAGCGTGTGAAGCAAGTAATACTAAAATTTTAAATACTCCGTCTACTTCACTCGAAAAAACAATGATCTTACACGGCAGGTTGTGCAACCTTATCCTAAAGCTGCTCCTAGATTGGCTGTTTCCAGAGGTAGAAAACGAGCTAAGACTCGTATACTTACCGATATACCAGAAAAATTGATGTTGACATATTAAAAAAAAGACCATTGGCATCTAAGAAGGCTCCCAGAAAAGTAAACTGTAGTAGTTCATCAGAGAGTGACAAAACTTTTTCTGATAATTCTACTGATGATGAAGATCTTTCAATGAATTACGATTATGATATCGATTTTGAAGTGAACACTCTTAAAACTGGAGATTTTGTTGTTGTTAAATTTGCGACAAAAAATCATTAATTTATTATATAGGTAGAATAGATAGAGATCTAAATAACGAAGACAGTTTTGAAATAAATTTTCTACGAAAAAGACCTACAAGTAATAACACTTTTGTATTTCCTGAAGAGGAAGACATTAGTTTAGTACCTAAGAATGATATTATTTTTAAATTACCTGCACCGCAGAAATTACAAGGAACGCAAGGAGTACGTGGTTCCTATAAATTTGAAATTGATTTATTATTACAGTTTCCGAGTTTACGCTAACATATAGTATAATAATTTTTTTTCATGAGGCATTATTCATTCTGCATCAAGTTCCATTCCTCCTGCATTAAGTCGCATTCCTCCTGCGTGCAGGTAGAATGGGACATCGTGCAGCTTACTACTGTAAACGTTGTATATCTCTTATTTGTGATACTACTGTTGTAATATTAATGTAAGACATTCTTAATATAAATATGTTTAACATAAGGTGAATAAAGACGGTATATCCCACCCAAATTTTAGTAAATAATTAATTATCAAAAAATGTCCTATTCCTCCACACTCTCCCCTAATTCTCTTTCAAAATTGAAAGAGTGTAAATACAAAAAGAAACAGCAAAAACTAAGCAACACAGTTGTTCTCATATAGACCAAGATAAATTCTGATTGCTTAAAATATTTACAACCTATTCTTATTACTTAAAATATTTACATCCTTAGAGTCTAACGCATTCTCATGTACACTAATATACGTTGCAAATTGTTCAAACAAGAAAATGTAAATAAACTGAATTAAATAATAACGGATACTTCCTATACTTACCATGTTATTTAACTTGCATTTAAGAGAGTTATGCAACAAATTCATAATATTTAAGAGATGTTTTATTTCAAATAAGAAAGTTTGCATCCGTTTCCTATTTAATTAAGAGTAACACGAAACGGAAAACGTTTCTTAAAAATAGGCCTCTTATTCATGATATCGTCCATCGAAATTTCAAAAAGACATATTAATTACATTCAGAGAAATGTCAAATTGACCATCGACGTGAATGAGCCTGTATATGTCGCTTTTGGTTATATCTGCTTATTTCATCTGGAGCTGTTATTATTACATTTTTGAATTCTGTATACAATTTTGGGCTAAACTTATGTAGCATTTACCAACATGCAGTTTGTAGTATTTTACTTTCAGTGTTTTAAAAAATTGCAAAACTGGTACTGAGAATTCTAATAAGAATTATACAAAGTACTTTTTTCTTCTAAAACTTAAAGCAAGCAATAATTATAATTACTTAGGGATGGTAAAAGTATGAAATAATCAGTAGTACCAATACCATTGTGACATGTTTTCTGTAAATACAGTGATTTAATAATTTGGTGATTTACATTTAATATACCTTACAGAATTCAATTTCAATAAACACCACTTTTTTTCGCCTGCTACGTTCTCCTAGTATGAAGAACGAATGCCGCTAGTTGTCTGCTTCAGTGTATCTTCTTTATGGAGAGGGAGGATCAATTGCTGGCTTGCTCAATACCTCTCGAAATGAAATCCAGTGCGTATGTATAAAAAAATATATTTATTGATGATGAGTAAAGCAACGCAACTGCGCTGAAAGCCAGTGGCGGACGCATAAAAATTTAGTACAAAATAAATTAAATGTGATACGTGCTCAAACACTTACGGTTTTAAGAGTCCTCCGTGAAATCACAAAGTGGATAATGTCTATTTAATATTTGTAACATTAGATATGTTTCCAAAGTTGTTTCGGAAAAGGGAGTGCGGCGTGAAGAAAACGTGTTTTTGTATGCCGAAAACGAACGTTCTACATCTAGTGACGTTATATTTGCGTAAGTAAAATAATCTTTCAAATAACTTAACGGTTCTGTTGACGCACCTTCACAAATTTGTCTTAATGTGCCAAAATCAGAGTCTTTATCTAAAACACTTTCAAATCTTTCTAAAACACAAACATTTCTTGCGTCTTCTATCGCGCATAGTTGTGCGTGAACATGTTGCACTATTTGCAAAGATTCCACTAACGATATCGAAGAATTTTGTAGTTTTTCTATCGCATCCGCTAGTCCCACGTAATTGTTCTGAATAATTTCCAAATCTGTTTTAACTTGACTATCCTGAAATTTCAAGCGGCTTACCTTGACAGCCGCAGCTTCCTTTGGGTCGAATTCTAAAATCACGTTCTTTATACTCTCAAAATATTTAAGATAATAAAATGCAGCCTCTAACCATGTTCCCCAACGAGTAAGAATAGGTTGTGGTGGTTCAGGAACACCGGGCCATAGTTTATGAAATTCCCGAATACGTTTTGGGGATTTTACAAACACAGCTTTTGTATGTGCTATTAGAGCGTCTACCTCGGGATAACATTTTCTGATACTATCTGCTACGAGACTGAGAGTATGAATTTTACATGTAATATGCAACAAGTTAGCACAATGTTTTTTAATAGATCGACCTACAGCAAGCATGTTTGCGGCACCATCACTCATAAACATCAACAGTTGATTTGTTGAAAGTTCAAACTTTTCCAATGTATTTAACACCAACATTGAAATTACTTCGGCAGTGCATTGTTGTATTCGTCTGGAAGCTAGTAAAATTGAGGGTGACGGTCGATGTGGTTCCATTCTGCGTACCATTACATTAACCACAGAATGTTTTTTTACGATCTGTTGTTTCGCCCACACATAACCACAGTTTTTTATCTTGCAACTCCGATTTAATTCTTTTCTCGACATGCTCATGAGCAGACGGCACAACTCTCTGTAATGTTCTCTCACTTGGTAACTTAAAGACCGAATATTCATTCCAAAACGAGACGTATGCTTTCTTCCTTAGTAAATGAAATGGTAAATTACATGCAATAAACACATAAATTAAATTTAAATTTGTCATAATCTCTTGTGGAATTTTTTTTGAAACATGCCCTGCACTATTTACGTGCCGTAGACAATCACTTTTCGACCAACACATTAAATCTATTTTACACACTACACATTGAATTTTAGCGCCATCACACTTTAAATCAGGCATTTCTGCAATAAATTCTCTTATTGTGTCCAACTTTGGTCGTTTTCGCGACGTAGGAAACATTTTCAAAACAAACGTAGAACTACGATGTAGTATACGACAGCGTAGATGCATACACAACAGATCGGCTTTCGAGACGCAGTTATACTGACGCTTATACCGAATTGTCCCGGCCGTGTTTATTTTGTGTAAACTTTTATGCGTCAGCCACTGGCTTTCAGCGCAGTTTGCGTTGCTCTAATGATGAGGTTTCCTTCTGGTATATATAAAAAATACATACATAAGTATTGTATATGTTACATAATGCGGTTTTCTTAGTTATTTATGTATGAATTTCTATGTATATTGTGTATTAAATGTAAATATCTGTATGTATAATTACGAACGCACCTAGTGCGAGTGCGAGGCGTTTTGCTACCTAAATGACTCGTCAGTAACGCAACGTTTATATGTATTCTAATGTTACAATTTATAACATCGAACTTACAATTAGTAGTCATTAGCGCCATGTATAATACTAGATAGGAAAGTATAAGGAGTGACCCTGAAATAAAGTTCCTAGATGCACGGTTGTGAAGAAGCCCATGGCTGCAGTTTTCACATCTTCGTCGTCGTTGGACCGTTGACCACCAAGGATCTCCTTTAAGTACCGAAACAAGTGAAAATCACTGGGTGCAAGGTCTGGACTGTAAGGTGGATTGGGCTTCTTCACAGGCGGCATATTTCTTTGACGTTGGAATTAAAACACTTGTTGAGCGGTATGACAAATGTTTGAACAAAAATGGAAATTATGTAGAAAAGTAGATAAAAGTATGTAGAATATGGAAAAATATGTTTTAATGATATTTACAGTATTTTTTCTCTTATTAAAAGACGGACCTTATATAAAAAAATACCCCTCGTATAAACGTAGAGTTCATATTTGAAACGTCATAATTTGAGGTTAGTTCTCTCTTTTCAAATTTAATTCTTATAAAACGTAAATATTCGGTATTAATTTTTAATTTAAACTGTCAAAAGAGTGTCTAGGGACACTCTCGGACCTACCGATAATCAATTAATTAGTTTCAAATCAAATGTTTCCCTAAAACATTACAGTATGTATTATTAGGGCCACCACTAAACTCTATCGAAGCCTGAACGTTTGGTCGGAAGACAGTAGTAAAAATAGCCGAACACGGCTACCCAGGTGTTCTCATTATTTAGTATATTTGCGATACCACCTCCAGTATGTATTGCTACATGCCACTGCCTGCTATAGTGACAAAGATGAGAACTACATATTGTAGGGTGTACAAACGTTGCATTACGCTTAGCTGAAGTATAGTGATATTTTTGTAAGTTTTAATGCACGTCATAAGTGGCGCTGATATGACGTCGCATTGCCAATATAAATGTACAAATTTTATGCAAAAATAAAAATGTTTGTATTGCATCTTCATATTTTTCATTAATACAGACGTTAGCCTTTAATAGATATTTCTATTATTTCAATGCAGTAATATAATATGACTTCGTTCTTTTAAACCAAAAGTAAATTTCTGTCGCGTATGTTGCCTGCACGCCGCACGAAAAGTTGATGTTGCCGGTTTATTTTTGTTGACATATTACTGATCTGTCAGTTTTGTTTCTCTATTATATCGTACGTTTATTCTTATATTTCTGGTGCTATACTGTTTTTAGAAGAGTTATTATCAGAACTAGTACTTTTGAAGTCAATTTTCGTGTTTCGAGCATATTTTTAATATAGAATGCCAAAAGGTTTGTGTAAACAAAGCAAGATGCTTGTAGCATCTATTATCCAGTTCTTCATAAAAGTTTTATTTTGTGCCTTTTAAAGGTTTTTATCTATTTTCCTTTCATACGTGTAATTGAACATTGTATTGTATTCTTAAATAAACATGAAATACGATTCGATATGTATAATATTCATATTAGTTATAATCTTTCTTTGTCCGAATATCATATATTTATAAAAGTAATATCTAACGACTTTCACGAATTCCTAACCTTTATTCAAACTTAACCTCAAAACGCTCCAATCATATGGATATTAGACCAGATGTAAACTGTGAGTATAATAGTGACAACTGCGCGTAATATGACGTCACAGTTTATTAATGACGTGCATTAAAACTTACAAAAATCGAAGTATAGCAATGGATGACAATCGTTGCATTTCGTGGGGTCCCATAAGCGTAATACATTCTCAACGCATAGGCCAATTTTCCCGCAAAGTTATATGCACTTCTGCAACACATGCATATTTGTATTATACTTTCTTTCTCTGAAGTGATTCTCTGTCTAGCGTCCGTCTTATCTCTGAATTTCCATTATAAGCCCATGCCAAATATTTAATTTAATAGAATTTTACATTAATATTTATTTTGTATGCAGGTGCTTTTGTTGCATTTGGGTATACTTAAGGTTCGCAAAACACAGTTCTCTATCATAGACGTCCGACTGGGAAACACGCAATTTTGTTTAAGTAAGAATTTATAAGTTATAATTTATAATTAACGTAACAAATATCGAGAAACACTTGTCTAGTAAATATTCTCGTTTCCCTGAGCCGAACGACTGTTCGATATGTAATGACGTAGTGTTTGCGTAATTGCAATGGTCTTGAAACAAGTAAACATATCAGTAGGAGCACTGTTATTATAAATCTGTCTTAATCTAGCGCAATCTTTATTGTTTGTAGTAAGTACACTATTAAATTGCACTGTAACACACCCTCGTGATTTAACGTTTCTTGCCTTTGCCCGTACGTTATCTACTATTCGCAAGGATTCAACTAACGGTAACGAAGACCTTCGTAATGCTATGATGGCATTCGTTATTACTTGGGTAGTTATTGAAAATAGTTTGTTAATCAATTCCAATGTTAGCTTTGGAATTTCAATTGACTTGCTTTGATGGCAACAGTTTCTCTTGTATCAAATTGTAACAATAGAGACTGGAGTGGATAGACATGTTGAAAATAATATTGAACGCAGTTTCCAACCACGTTCCGCATCAGGTCAAAATCGGCTGTAGGGTTCTGGGATATTAGGACACTGTTCATGAAATTTCCGAATTCTTGCCAAAAACTTCAAAAATACTCAATCGAATAATATTTGAATCACCACCCTAGAGCGTAAAGTGTTTAAGATATGGGCCGTTAAAGAAACAGCGAGATTTTGCAAAAAACTCAAATTATGTCAATTATCTAAAAAATTAAGATAGATAAGTATAGGGAATATTAATGATTGTCATAAATTGAAGAATGGCATCTAAAATCGTAAAAATATACAGGATGCTCCATTTAAAAAACCTAACTTGTATTGTGCGCAGCGGAAACTGAACATCCTGTATACTTTAATATACCTTTATGTTGTGCAGCATTTTTCTGCTAATATTTTTTATTTAAGAACTTTTTCTCTAAATTGCTCAGGAAAGAAATTATCTTTCGACCACGCACTAGGTGGACACGCTGTACATAGTCACACATTGTTTCAACTCCTTCCGGTGTGAAGGAACTTTTCTTGCACTTCGTAAATAAAACTTCGATGTACCGGGTGGCCAAATAAAAATGGCAGCCGGCTTTTTCTCAGAAACTAGTAATCACAGAGCTTTATCTTTTATCTTTTTTAATAAACGTGGCCAAAATAAAATACTGGAAATGATTTTGAAGTTTGTAAGATGACCAGAAGATGGCGTAACAGTCACGACTAAGTATAAAATTAAAGTTTTCATGGTGTTTTGTCTAATTAAGAATTATTGAAAATATATGCATTTTCTTCCCTTTTGTGTTCAACACATTTTATCGTATCTTCTAAAGTAAAGTGGTAGGGGGACGTCAATTGCTTTTTTAGATAAATGCTGGTTACTCCAGTTATCCTTAACCGATTTTAATCTTGGCCTCGTTTAACCCTGGAACGCTAACCTTATTTTTTATACGTTAAAACTAATCCTTAGTCGAATCGACTAATACACATATAAGAGCCATTTTTCCGATACATACAACCATAAAAAATATTTTAACAGTTGGTATTTTAATCTACTTGAAATATAAATAAAGCAAAATTTTTAACTTTTTGTAATTAAATTTATTTTAATAATATATTCTTTCACAGATGCGTTTTTAATGAATATTTTTGAGAACAATTGTAAAATTAACAGAGAAAGAATAATTAAATAACAAAATTCATTGTAAATACAAGAAAATTAATTGGAAAATAATTCAGCATAACAAATTTTATAGGTTATTGATTTTGAGAGCAATTGTTACGAGCTCAATTTTGTGTTCTCAGCAACATAACTCAGCATAACTCAAATATGACAATACTTACTATTGTAACACGAAAGCTCATGATAAGAGAACATCGACGTCTGAGTATACACGATTGTTACAAGCGATCGGTAAAGCGAGCAAGAAACAGTGTTACGAAATGTAAGCGATGTTAGTCGAATCGACTAACATTAGCGTTGCAGGGTTAAAGAGCTTTATTTGATTTATCAAATGCAGTTTTGGCTTACTCCTTGTGAATTGTACCCTTACCACTAGAGGGCGTTGTCTGACTTTATAACAAATAAAGCGGCTTTTCGCAAAAATTTTAAATAGAACGATATGTTTCTTTTCAGGCGGAAAAGTAGGGAAGACGTCAGTGAAAACCGCATCTCGATATCTATACGAAAAAATGTCAATATTTGTTGCAGCTGGACGATCCGTTTTTAGCCGACTGTTTACTATTTTTTGAAATTTCTAAATATAACCATATTAGTAAAAATAAAAAAAATATTCGCTATTTCAAAGATAATTATTTATTTTAATACCTCATCAATAAACTCGATCTCATTCTTCTAACGATATCAACTTGAAATAAATAATAAAAATTTGATTAGCCTATTATGTGAATTTTGAAAAACACTATTATTATTTAATTAACACTCCATGCCCCTTTGTAGAATATAACATAAATGAATTATCGGTAGATTCCTCGATGTTCGAATTGTCTTCCATCATTTTTTATGCATCATTCTATTCTCTGTCAAGGGGATAAAACAGCTGTCTCGACCTCTGTCTGTGAAATGCTTCGAATTGCATTTCTTATTTGAAGAATCATGTCATTCTCTTGTAATCGGGCTGGTAGCAAAGACGAGGTTCTTTATTTTTCCCCACAAACAAAAATCTCAACAAGATATGTCCGGAGACCTCGCTGACTATGGAAATACACTTCTTCGTCCTATCCACCTGCTAGGTTAAGCTTTATCTAAAAAGTCCGGAACATTTACCGTAAAATGCGCCGGGAACCGTCATGCTGAAAAAAACATCTGACGGCGAATTGCCAGCAGTATATCTTCTAAAAGAAAGGGCTTCATTTAATATAAAAGATCCAATAATTTCTTCACCTAGAATTCCGCACCACACGTATATGGACCAGTGACCTTGGTACTGGACTTCCTGCATCCAGTGTAGATTCGTTTATGACCAGTAATACATGTTATGGAGATTTACACATCCATCACTATTAAAGATGGTCTCGTCTGTCCACAAAATCCGCGATAGTATTTCTCGATCCTTAGGTGACAGTTGAATTTCTCATGCATTTAAAATAAACCCCTATCATATCAAATGCTTAAAAAGGCGAAAAAAGAAAATTAAAAGCATTAACAAAACGGTCTAAACGAAGACATGAGCCTTTTTAACGTTGTTAAATTTTTTTATTTTTACTAATATGGTTATATTTAGAAATTTTAAAAAAATAGTAGACAGTCGGCAAAAGCGGGTCGTCCGGGTGCAATAAATCTTTACATTTTTTCGTTAATATCTCTTGCTAGAGAAAAGATATTGAGATGCGGTTTTCACTGACGTCTTGAGTTTTTAATTCCCTACTTTTCCGTCTGAAAAGAAACATATCGTTCTATTTAAAATTTTTGCGAAAAGCCGCTTTACTTGTTATAAAGTCAGATAACGCCCTCTAGTGGTGAGGGTACAGTTCATAAAAAGTATGTCAAGACTGCATTTGATAAATCAAATAAAGCTCTTTTAAACGAGGCCAAGACGGTTAAAATCGGTTAAGACTAACTGGAGTAACCAGCATTTATTTAAAAAAGCAATTGACGTCCCTCCACCACTTTACTTTAGAAGATACAACAAAATGTGTTGAACACAAAAAAAGGAAATAAAATGCATATATTTTCGATAATTCTTAATTAGACAAAACATGATGAAAACTTTAATTTTATACTCAGTCGTGGCCGTTACGCCATCTTCTGGTCATCTTACAAACTTCAAAATCATTTCCAGTGTTTTATTTTGGCCACGTTTATTAAAAAAGATTTTACTCGAAAGTTCCGTGATTACTAGTTTCTGAGATATAGCCGGCTGCCATTCTTATATGGCCACCCGGTACAATATTCATAATATATTTACAACGGTTTTATTTATAGATATTGGTAATAAAAAATTTAATGGCAAAACCTGTTTTTGTTTTATTATCCATATATTTCTCGAATTTAAATGGCTAAAGCATAAATTAATACTAATACTGCAAATAGAAAAAGCACTTAAAATATTGTATGTAGAGCTGTCACTCTGGGCAGCGCGACAGGATCGGATCCGCTGTTGTGAGTAGTATATATACGAGGTATATATGCATCTTCGATCGGCGGTCCATGTTAATATTCGCTTCATAGTCGGCTCGCTGTTTGTGGGTACGTATATACCTACTGCGATGCTGGCGGTCCGCCCGAAAATGGCAACTCTAATTATAAGTATGTATATAATGCCAAAAGGTAATAGAGAAATGGAAATAAAAGAGAAAACAATAGCAGCCTACAAAGCTCTACATATAAATAAACACCTATTAAGAAGCAAAAATCTTTCAAAGAATACAAAGATAAAAATTTATAGAACAACCATAAGACCAGTGAGAATGTACGCAGCGGAAACACTGACAATGACAAAAAGGGATGGAGAAAATTTAAGAGTCGCGGAGAGAAGAATACTGAGATCAATACTTGAAGCAGTTAGAATGAAAAAATTGGAATATAGGATAAGAATAAATGAGGAAGTAGCGAAAGAATGTGGAGAAGATATAGTTAAGAAGATAAAACAGCAAAGAGCAAAGTGGTTGGGGCATATATGGAGAGCGGCAGAGGACAAGACATTACATATAATGAAAAATTGGGAGCCATCGGGAAAAAGAAGGAGGGGAAGACTTAGATCTAGCTGGATGAGTGAAGTGAGGGAAGACTTGAAGAGGATAGGAATCGATAAGGCAAAAGAAAAGGCTAAAGATAGAACGGAGTGGAGAAGGATATGCGAAAGAGTGGAATAGGAAGGAATAGGGTCTGATCCTCCCCTTAATGAGGGATCTAGAAACCTTCATATGAAGCGGCGAAATCTCCAAGAGGGGCGTCTAAGCCATTTATTATTATATAATGCAAAATAAAAAATCTTAGAGAGGAGATCTAGAATAAATATTATGATAAACTCATTCAAGAAAAAGTTAAAAAACTATAACAAAGAATTTCCAATTCTGTATTTTAAAAATAGCAGGATATTCTATTAGATTCCTCATACATCTAGACACTTTTTAGTTATTCCGAAAATGGTATCGATTTTTAATAGATATTAATAGAAGGTGGTAAATTGGCATATAGTAGTAACTGTAGTTGCGCAAGACTTTATAAGCAATGCATTAAATTATAGTTACAACCACGTAATGAACATAAATTGGCTGATATATTGATATATACGTATAGGATATTCTAAAATGTTCATATATAAAACATAAATAGACGTACTACGTATGTATTTACACATTAGTGTAGGTGAAGCGCTTTGAAATACGTGATGTAGTACATATAAAATGTTAATTGAATGTGGTCGGGCTACCCATTTATTTGCAATAGGATGAATAGTTAAGGTACAAATCCATTGACTTATTCAGATGCATATTACACACATATATGATATATTCAATTACGTACATATTCACCAGTATGTATACAGGGTTATTTTGACATTGTGTTATTACGGGATGCATAGACTACGCTCAGATGACGCACTCCTTGCAAACTTGGATATCAAATCATGCAAAGTTATAGTAGAGGGCGCATTGTACAATTCCTGCCATATTTCGAATAACTCTATTAGTAAGATTATTAGATTTGTAATGACTTTAATGATTTTGCAATATCATTGTTTATATCACATAAACAACGATATCGTCAAACACAGTCGTAAAGATAATCAAAATATATGTGAAGAAAGGAGAGAAGAACGTCTCTGTTAAAGAATAATTATTTTTGATAATGAGCATTTTGCAATTTATTTGTTGGAATAATAACAAAATGAACTTAAGTCAATGATTTTTATACATATCTGTAACACAATATCTACAATTTAATACTACCTTTACACGATCAATATTAATGACAATAATTATTGATGGAAATATTGGTAAAATATGATTACTAAAAAGCCAACTATTCACGATTCTCAATTATTGTTGGTTAGTTTGTTGTGCGTATGATGAGACTGACGTGCTGGTTCTTCAATACTGGATATAAAATACATTGTTATGTAGATCTTTATGGGGTTTGATTCTCTAGTAATTTCTTGGTCAGTGACTTTTGGTGGCCGAAGAAAATCTTTTTCTGGAACTTACACTAGACATTGGTAGATGTGCTTCTTCAAGGCATCTCTCAAGTTGCCAATCTTATGTCTTAAAATAGACGTGGCGCAATACTTTCAGAACTGAAATATCGGCTGCAAACTCGAATATATCCAATGGCCTCTATACGCCATTCATATTGCGCGTTGCCATTAAATTATAAGTAAATTAAAATAATAAAGAACCTACACGAAACTAAACTAGGACGAATTGTTCGCAACAAACAGTCGATTATTTAGAAAACATATTTTGTTGTCAAGGAGACCACCAATGACATTATCCATACATGATCAAAGATAGCGCCATCTCTAGTTTATATTTTCAATTTCATCGTTTCTACCAACCGTCTACGAACAAATTTCTGAAATATAAGTTACATACAAGTGCACCTGTACTTTATACCTAATTTTATAGGTTGAACGGAGTTCGAAGACGTAGTATATATTTTAATTTCAGTAATCTAATGAATCGGATAACGTATCTAGATCCGAGAGTGGGATAGCGGGCCTGGATTTTAGAACCGGATAGCGGATCGGGATTCGACAACCGGACAGCGGATCCGGATCCGAGAACCCGATAATGGAGCCGGATATCCGGCTTTGAATTTAATCGGATATCAACAACACTAGTAAATATGTGAATATTTGTAGCACTCTTACAAATGTTTTCAAATCTTACTATGTTGCTATTATACGAGGTGTGGCAATTAAATAACCGGATTAGTGCTACAAAACATTTTATTGATCACCAATTACATTACAAAGTTTATCCCTTTCAATGTCCTTGCTTATCCCTACAACGCTCCATACGAATTTTCCAATGTCGAAAGCAGTGCTGGAAGTCCGTTTCTGTCAGCTTGTTGAGAACCTCCGTCGTTTTCGCTTTCACCGCTTCCACACTGTCAAATCTTGTTCCCTTAAGCTCCGATCTTACCTTAGAAAATAAAAAAAAGGTTACAGGGGACCAGGTCGGGCGAGTATGGTGGGTGGTCCAACATGGCGATACCGGATTTCGCAAAGAACGCCTTCACAGACAAGGCGGAATGGGCTGGCGCATTGTGTTGGTGGGCATCCAGGATTTGCTCTTCTACAAATCGGGTCTTCGACTTCTCACTCGTTCACGAAGGGTAATTGGAACCTCAACATAATAATGTTGATTGACTGTCTGATCTTCGGACCCAGTGGACGTAGACAATTCCACGCGTATCAAAAAAAAAAGAATCATCATGGCCTTGAATTTAGACTTGCTCATTTTCGCTTTTTCTGCCGTGGTGAGCTTGAGCTCTTCCAATGCATCAATTGGCGCTTTGTTTCAGGATCGTTTAACAATTCTGGATCATCATCAATGTTGTTTAAAAGGTCAGCACAAATGTTCATCCTCGATTCCTTTTGCTTTGGAGTGAGAAGTTTTGGCATAATTTTTGTGCAAACTTTCTGCATGTTGAATGATTCTGACGGACAGCTTCTTTGTTAATTTCTGAGATTTCATCAAGAGCTCGGACACTCAAACGACGACTTTCGCGGGTCAATTTACCAAAATTTCTGAATGTTGTCGTCCGTTTTTGATGTTGAGGGTTGTCCAGGCCGTGGATCATCTTCGGTCGTTTCACGTCCTTCCTTAAACCTTTTATACCACTCAAAAACTTATGTGCGCGATAAACACTCACTTCCGTACACTTCCTTTAACATGGCATGAGCTTCTGTAACAGTGTTTCCCAGTTTCATAAGTAACTTGAAGTTAACTCGTTGCTCGATCTGAACACTACATTTTTCCTACGCGACGCTAGCATAAGGACTTGAACGAACGATTGCTACAGCGAGACTGAGCGACGTACAACCGTGCCCATCGAGCTCAGGGCGGGGGAGGCACCTACAAGCACAGACGTGTTCAAACCTGCCATGGTGTGCTCGCTGTTTGCCGATAGTAGCACCAGTCCGGTTGTTTAATTGCCACACCTCATATTTCAGGTAGAAATATTATTTCTAAGGAAGTTCAGTCGATTTAGTTGGATAAATTCAATTTAAAATTGTTATTTAGAAATACTTAAGCAAAAATACTGAATGGATGTGAAAATAAAAATAAGTAGGTTTCATTTTACATTTGGATACAAATGGCGCTTTGTGTCAAAATCTACATTACCGACTATGAGAACTATTCTTTAGTCGACGTCTGTCAAAAATTTGGAAAGATTCATCTAGTAGAGTTGTTTTGAGAGTTGCTGAAAGTGAGTTTATGTATTTGTGTAACCATGGAGAAAGACAATTGAAATCGAAGAGAAGCTAGATGCAGTTTATATGGAAAATTTACCAACAGGTACTGGTTTAATGAAATGGTGTGCAAAATATCCTCCACGAAAAATTGAGTATGAGAAAGCTATCGGCGAGATGGGAGCCGCGTATGCTAACGATTGATCAAAAACGGAATCGCGCGATAACTTCAGAGCAATGTTTGAACATGTTTAAGCGCATTACGAGTGAGTTTCTGCGGCGTTATGTGACTGTAGATGAGACATGAATATGTCACTACACGTCAAGAACCAAAAGTCAGTCGGCAAAATGGGTTTCTCCCAGCGAACGTGCACCAAAGAAGGCAAAGATGATTCCATCAACTGGAAAAGCTATGACGACGATTTTTTGGGATTCGCAAGGCATAATCTTAACTGATTAATTGGAGAAGGGAAGGGCAATCACGGGATAGTACTATGCTGATTTATTGGACCGATTCCACGCTGTACTAAAGAGAAAAAGGCACCACCTAGCGAAGACGAAAATTCTCTACCATCATCATAACGACCCACGATACGAATTGACACCCCATATTCGCCAGATTGGTCTGGACGCCTTCCTTCGTTTCGCTCCATATTCGCCAGATTTGGGTCCTTGGGACTTCTTTCCTTTCCAAACTTGAAAAAATGGCGGTTCGCATTAAATAAAGAGGCCATTGCCGAAACGGAGGCCTACTTTGTAGCGTTCAACAAATCATATTATTGGGATGGCTTAAAAAGTTGGAAAATCGCTGGATATGTGTGTCTCCTTAACACAGGTATTTATCATACAATCCCCGTGAGAGGCAACCAGTTGCTTGCTTGCTGCTTTTACTTAAGCAAATATTTACTTCCTTTTTTAACACAGATAAAAACATATATGGAACTATTAGCTGTGAAAATAGACATTTTTTTACGTAAATAGCATTATGAAATAAATCTCACACGTTCAATTCAATGCAATTAATGGGATTAATATGCTAATTTTCTTGAAATTTCAATTACTGTTATTCGGAACAAAGTTCATTACCCACATATATAAAGTTCGAAACTAATTTGGTTAGAGGAGGTTCACGTAATTCCGCTTTAGTAGAACTTTATAAACCGTCAATATATATGTGGGATATTAACAGACGTAACATTATATGAAACCAGAAAACGAATCAGGCGGAAAAATGTTAATTACCAATGTCGAAAAAGGTATTTAACTTATGAACTCGATAAAAAGCAAACATCATTGCGAATTTCAAAAAATAATTATATTACACTTGCACAACCTTCTTTTAAATTAACGGTAGCGTCGGTACCGACAGGTATGTCCTTTCTCATCCTCTTCTTATTACGTACGGATTGATACTGCTTAAATGCGCAGTATTGCAGTCTATTATGTAACAGCGACCTAACAAACAGTGATTACTCTGGTCTAATATCTAGATTTGCAAGTTCTTAGTGCAGGAGATTAAACGAATATCTAGGTCAGATGATCATAATGATGATTATGATGATGTTACCACTCTCACCGAAGCTTGGATGCCAGAGGCGACTCGTAAGATGTATGCATGAGATTATTTAGGAATTTAAGCTATTGTAGTGTTTTGAAGAGCAAATTTTATTCTAATAATAATTGCGAACATCTATTGTTAATAATAATCCTATAAAAACTATGAATTTTACACAGTATGACCCGTTTGAAGTGGAAGCACCCTTGTAAAACCCACATTTTGCATTAAAATGAAACCGTTTTCTTTAATACATAGTGGATCAAAAATTCTATTTCCATACAAAATTTCAGAAACTCATCTAAATGTTTAAGGCACGTTATAATTATTTTTCGAGGTCGAACACTGCAACATTGTATTAGTCACTTTTTTATTAAAAATCTGACTTCATCATTGAATTTAGAAGGCCCTGAAATGGTTTCAACCAAAATTTTATTGAAATATGTTTGTTAATAAAAAAGTTTTGAGAGAAATATTTTTCAAATTTTACCGTGCATTATTTCATAAATTCGCTTCTTGCAACAACTATTGACTACGGTAGATCAAAGTGTATAAAAAAAAACAAAAAATTAAATAAACTTATTATTAAATGCCACAGAATTAGAAATAACTATTAATCTAAAACTGTAAATAGAAGAAATAGTTAAAATACGTATCTTTTTGAAATTTTGGTAGGGGATACTGTGGATAATGACGTATTTCCTAGAAATATTTTCAACTTCATGGTACTCTTGATTAAACTGGAAACGAATATCAACTTTCTTATTTCAAATAGTATATCTTGTATATTATGGATCTTTTAGTCAGACCTTTCGAGTTCAATGGTATACAATATCATAAGCGTAGGATGTATCACCTTTGAGATATTAATTTTTTTCTGGAAAATTTGACAAACTTAACTTAAACATCATCTTCTATTAGATATTATCTCTGTTAAGCAGTTTTGAGATTTTTATTGGCAATATAAATTCCTCTTTATTGCTATAAATACAGGCCAAAATGTTATACAGTGTGTTCCAAGTCCGACCACAAGCATATTCAACTGAAAGAATTTCACCTTTTTAAATAGCAACCCCTACTATTGAAACATATTCTGCTCGAAAAAATACGAGTAAAACATATTTTAATAAACAACGAGGAATGACAAGATAGGTTTCGCTCTGCTTAAGTTAATGACATGTTGTTTGTATGTATGTCAAAAACTAATAAACAGCACGTTCGCGGCTACATTGGTCAGCTTGCTGCCTTTTCATCTCCTTCAATCCCTTGGTGGTTTGGGACCCACCATAAGATAACGTGGTTATTGCGTCCCGGTTGCCTTAGATTATATACACATTCGTGCATCGGGTCAGATTCATATGCCTAGGCTTTAATAGCCTTCAGTTCGTATACCTTTCTCGAGGTTCTTTATGGCTCATAAGTTTAAAGCAGAAATTTCTTGAAATATATTGGTATCGAGTCCCACATGCATTTTTAGATGGTAGTTAGAACCATTAATGCCTATGTCTCCCTCGGCTCCTTCTATTCTGCAGCCATCCGTGTACCATGCCAAGCTTCCTCTTTTGCATTGAGGCACGCGGGGTCCCCACTCACTAAGGCCTTCATTTACCACCTTATAAGGCAAATTAAAATGGCATTGCATAGGGATCTCTTGCAATGTGCATCAGATAGTTTATGTTAGAATCTTTAAAGATCTTAGGATGACCTCTAAGATCACCAGGCTTTAATCCCTTAATTTTACTAAGAGTAAGGGCGTTTGATATAGTCTGCTGCTGAATGTGGATGTGAATGGAGCGGCGTTATTCCCAGCAGGAATTGGGCATTGCTATGGGACAGATACGCACCGCAACTGTAATGTGGAGTGTCTGAATATGCTGAAGCTGTAGTTGTACAGTCTTCTATGTTGTTTTTGGCCACCAAACTAGAGAGCCATAAGTGATCATGGGTCTAATAGTTGATGTATATGATCAGAAGATCACATGAAGCATGACTTTAATCTATTTTGTATACGACGGGTGAAAACGGGCAGAAGCTCTCTATACCTTCGAAAGACTCTTTATGTCCAAAAATGCACAGAGAGCTATTTCTCTCGCCATAGGTGACTCTTCCAATTTGCTTGTGATAAATTGGAGGAGGTTGGTTAAGATGCAGCGGGTTTGTTACAAGGATTTTATTTCTTAGATACTAATCTAATACCTTTTCCATTCCTTTGAACAGGAATGATGAGAGATTAATGGTTCTATACGCTTTAGGCTCTGCGGATGATCGCCTTCCCCCTTTAGGTATAAATACGTCTCTCCACAATATTGGTATATAGTGGAAGCTATAGGTGGCTTTCTATAAGATCACTAATATTGGAAGGGGGGCACCTATGCATTTCTGCAATAGCATAGGGAAGACACAGTCTCTTCCAGATGATTTGTAAGGTTTAAATGTAGTTAATTCTCATTGTTGTGAAAATTTTACTTGCTCTACCTTGATGGACGACTTTAGTCCATTTCGAGGTGGTAATCTTTGCTAGTATACGCTATACAGACTGAAAAATGGGCCAGGCAACTAGGCAGAGACATAGCAAACAAATGATGAGAAAACCATCCCAACTACTGGCATAATTGTATTACACACAACGCAACTTAGAGCAATGACTTGCTTACCAGACGTGGTATGAGGGCTTGAGAATATATCTGGAACAGACAAGGGCTTTTAAAGACGAACTCCGAGGTAGACTTTGCAACGAAGATGAAGAAACATCTGTTCGATTAAACGCAATTGACCCAGTATCGATGTTGTATGAGAAAGATTTACAGCACCGGCTATTAAACTTGATCAAATAAATATGTGACTAAAATCAATCAATTAAAGAAGGTAAATCGAAATGCAGATAAGTTTATAATTTTCTATTGTTTCAATAATTTTTTCCATCTTGGAGATATAAATAGATACCGAGAATGTCTTTTATTGCGTAAGTATGGTAAGAGCTTTTCATCATCCAATTGCTTCAGGTTTCCAACTTCAGCATTAACATCACATGATCGGTATTCTTATTTAGTAGAATTGGCCGCAAAAAAGTTTAAAAGAATAGAAGCCAATTTTTTGAAATGTGGTAAAATACATGCTTCAGCCACTAAAAACAGCCGGTTACTTCAAGTGATGAGAACATCATAAATATTCTAGCATATTTCACTGCACGTCTTGAAGGTTCAATTTCTAGTGCGAAAGCAGGTCTTGGGCTTTCGTATTCATCAATACAGTCAGGAAATAAAAAAAACCTACGATTTCAGTTGCTGCATTAAGGTAAAGATTGTTTTGAATATCTGTAATATCTTTTTTAAACTTGTATAGTTTTTTGAATGGTTGAATTTACACTGTCATATTTAATTTTTTGTATCCGTTTTTCAATTTATCTCATTGCTACTAGTTAAACATTTACTAATAATGAACTAAATATTTAGTTTTAATTCAATATTTATTTAACTTAAAAATATGCATTATTAATAGAGTCCGTTTACTTTCGGAAGACACCAGCGCAAAGACGCATTTTAGGATTAGAAAGAGAAGTTGGTGCTAACCGAGAGAAATAGCTATGTATTTCTTACCTACAGTAAAACCAGCAAACATTTACCTCATTTCGGCGTCAGTTGTTGATGTGTTGTCGTTGAATTCGTTTCGTGCTCTCTACTTTTAATATTGTTATTGGCGTACTATTTATTAAAAAATCAGTTTTTCTCAAAACTATTTTGAATTAGGGGTAATATTCTACTGTAAGTATTTTGTTTTAAACAGATTTTAATTAAGTTGCATTAAATAATTAAGTTACAGGTGAGAATGTCCGAATCATCTAACATCGCTAAGAAGAGACAACATTTGCATGAGCAATCACGAAACATTGTTTTTAATGTCTACAACAATTTTAAAAAATATAAGACAGAAGGTATGATAATATTTTTTTTAAGTACTTTTAATACTATTTTTACATATTCATATATCAGTGAAGTCATTATGTTTGTTTACAGGTAACATTTTAGATATTGCTACGGGAATATCTAAAAGTACTGTTGTCAGAATTATTCGAAAGAGTAATTTTGTTGATGCAAAGCAAAGTGGTAGTTCTTCAAAAGACAATGTTGTAAGACATTCACCAAAATCTAGTGTGGATAATGTTGGGGAAGCAGTTTTACGTCAGGTTATTCATAATTTTCACATAACTGACAAACAGAGGTCTACATTAAGTGCTGTATATAATAAAATACAGTCAGATGATACCATTGGTTTTGTAGGCAAGCGCAGCTCTTTAAGAAAGTTAATATTAAAATTAGGATTTAGGTACGTACTAACATTCAAATTTATTATTATTTTAGTAATTAATATATTTATCAAATAACAGGTGGAAGAAGACTACTGACAACCGAAAGCTTTTGATGGAAAGATCAAATATGCGTGAGCTAAGATCCTAATATATCCGAAATGTTACAAATTATCGGTTACAAGGTCGACCAATCGTGTATACAGGTGAAGCAAAATAAATTTTTATTTGATGTTCAAAAACTAAAGTATTGTATTTTAGACGAAACATACCTCCATGCCAGTCACACAACTCCCTATGAATAGGTTGATAACTCTAACAATGGACTTAAGTACCCTATATCAAGAGGGAAACGTTTAATAATTGTACATGCAGGTACATTAGTAAAATTTCTTCTAAAATTTTTAGCATGTACTGTATATTTATTGTTTTAGGTAGTGAACATGGATTTATTGATAATGCCTTGTTGATCTATAAGTCCGGCCAAAAAAGTGGAGATTATCATGACGATATGAACTTCATAAATTATAAAAGGTGGTTAGAAAAACAGTTGATTCCAAATTTGCCACCTAAATCTGTTGTTGTGATGGATAATGCAAGCTACCACAACGTTCTCTCAGTTGAACATCCAACTACTAACAGCAAAAAATCAGAAATGATAAAATAGCTAAGTGAACGTGGCATCATATTTAATGAAAATTTGACAATAGTTGAATTGTATAGATTAGTACATATGCATAAACCAAGTTACAAGAATTACACTATAGATTCTATATTTGCAAAAGATGGACATACAGTGTTGAGATTGCCCCCATATCGTCCGGAACTCAACTCTATTGAAAAGATATGGGCAATTTTAAAGGGCAGAGTAGCATCTAAATATATAACTTTTAAACTAAATGATGTCGATGAATTCGCTAAAGAAGAATTTGGAAAAATCACAAAAGATGAATGGTCACGTGTTTGTCGGCATGCAGAGATTATTGAGGAAAATTATATACAAAAAGAACACATAATGGATAAGCTTACCGATGAACTTGTTATAAACCTTGATGATGACAGTGACAGCGATTTTGATTTTTCTTCTGATGATTAAATTAAAATTATATTTGATATAGTTAATTTAAATATGTATATATTATCTTTAAATGTATAATAAATAACCGTGTAATTACATTCCGATTACTCTTTTTTATTAAGTAACAATATTAATTATTATGAACAACAGACCAAACATTTCTCACCTATTTTTTTTTTTTAACACTGAATATTTGTTTGTCCTTAGTTTACGTAAAACAGTCTATTTTGTCAATTCTGGTTGTTTATTGGTAATGAATAATCGATTTCATGATCTTTTAAAATAACTCAGAAACGAGCGAATTTGGGTATAGGAAATAAAATGTGTTTTACCCGCATTTCTTTAGAGTAGAATATGTAGACCTTCTCAAAAATAGGGATTGCCATTAGAAAAATTGAAATTATTTTAATTGAATATTTTGGTACTTGGACAGAGTTTTTGGTACATTCTGTATAACATTTTTGATATGTATTTATAGCAATAAAGAGGAATTTATGTTCTTAATAAAAATCTCGAAGCTGGTTTACGTGGGAAATACCAAATAGAAGATATTGATGTGTCAGTTAAAGTCTGCGTTTGACAAATTTTTCAGAAAAAAATTGATATCTCAAAGGCGGTACATCCTACATCTATGATATTGCATATCGTTGAACTTGCCTTTGAAAGGTCTATCCAGCGGATGCCTAATATGCAGGATATACCATTTGAAATAAGAGAGTTGACATCCGTTTCCGATTTAATCGAGGGCGCCATAAACTTGAAAATAATTTTAGGAAATACTCCACTATCCATAACACCGCCCACCAACAAAAAGATGATTTAAATATTCCCAGAGATACTCTAAATAGGCAACTGTCGTGAATGACCCTATATACATTATTATACTTCTTATTTAAAAATCTGGCCATTCCTGGATAATGAAAGGTGTAATAAAATACGAGGGAGTGTCAGTAAACAGGTTGCAAATGTTTATTACGAACGCAATATTACAGATATTTGTTTACAATCAATGCTTATTTTTCGATGTACTCCTTCATAACTTGTCCCATCGTTTTATCAGTGCTCCAATACCAGCTGCATAAAGGTCTTTGGACTGTCGTCTCAACCATGTACGCATTGCATGCTTAATGTCATCACCATCTGTGAAATGGGTACCTGACCCATGATTCGTCATCTGTAACAATCCTAGTGAGCATGTATTTTCCTACCATGGCGTACTGTGAGAGATGTTGAATGGCCCATTCGCTGCATCTTGTGCTCCTCGGTGAGCTGTCGGGGAACCCATCGGGCGCACAGCTTGTGGAACTTCAGAGCGTCATGCATTATAGTGTAGGCTACATCATAATCCTACCGCAGATGCGATGCTGTCTATCGTCACTCACTTGTCACCTCGAATCAACTCCTCCATACGCCGCACCGTTGCATCGGTCGTAATCTTGATAGGTCGACCTGGTCTATGTTCGTCGACAACTTTTGCGCGTCCGTTCGTAAATTTCTGCACCCAATTGTGCACTGCTTAACGCGACAAATAGTTCACACCATACTGGTTATGAATATAATTTTTACTTAAATCAAGAATCTAATATATTATAATGTTTTAAAACAGGGAAATTGTTCAAAAAAATGGAATTAATATTGGATTTCATGTAAATATAATTTATATGCAGCGTGTCCCAGGATTGATGTTACAAGAGGTGTGCGGAACTAAAAATCTTTGAATCTCAATTTGGCATTTTGGAACTAAGCCCTGCTTGGTTCGAGTCTTATCTTTAGTTTACTTTGGATTTTTTTAAATCAAATAGGCCTTGACAATTGAGTAAAAACTATTTTCGTTTCGGGTAAAGTACCTATTTTGTTCGCAATATGCTAAAATGTTACTAAGAAAAGTTGTTCAAAATGAAAAGTTATCCCGCTATACAAATTTTTTGAATGATCAGCCTACTTTAATAAAATCCATTATTTGTCAATTTAGTTTCAGGAAAAGTGGCTTTCTCGTTCAAGTTTTACTAAGAAAAGTTATTAAGAATGGTAAGTTCTATACAAATTTAAAAAAAGTCAAATATATGCTTTGATTAAACCGTCATTTTTTAAATTAATTTTTTTTATGGATTTTATCAAAGTAGGTCTATCATTCAGAAAATTTGCACAACGCCAAAACTTTTCGTTCTGAACAACTTTTCTTAGTAACATTTTAGCATACTGTGGACGAAAAAGGAACTTTACCCGAAACGAAAATAGGTTTTGCTCAACTGCTAAGGCATACCTGATTTCAGAAAATCGAAAGTAAACTAAAAATAAGTTTCAAACCAAGCAAGGCTTAGTTCCAAAAGGTCAAATTAGGATTCCAAGATTTTTGGTTCCTCACACCTCTTGTAACATCAATCCTGGGACACGCTGTATATACTGTTATGTTCAACGTTGTATCTAAGATAACAACAACTTCTCTCAGTTGTCACTTCGGTACTGACTAAATGTCAGGCTGGCCACTCGTTGGTAACTAAATATCCCTCTTGCGAGGAAAATTGGAAATTTTTTCGTTACCATCCCCCCCTCAGCCAACCGTCCTTGCAGCGAGGACATTATAATTTAATTATAAGTCCAAATAATGACGAGTGTGGGGTAACATGGACAAATCTACTCATTAGTTGATTTTTCTATTCACTTATTTCGTCCAAATTAATGTAGAAATCGTCTGGAATAAGCAACAGCGTAAATTGAAAAGTACAACAAATACTATTTCATTAATTAAATCTTTATCTGAAAGATTTCTGTAAATTAGCAGTGAATTTTCTCGTTTAACGCTTGTTGGTGACAGTTACATCCTCCTGGTCACTACATTCGTTCTCGTATGCTAATATCATTTGATCGAAAGTCATCGAAAATTTTCTATTTGGGTTAAATTATCAAAATTGGCTGTGAAATAAAACAATCGCCGGTCTTTCGCTATTTAAAATAAAAGAAAGATGAACGACGCCATAATTTTTCATCAATCTTTATTCGGCCTTGGTTGAATCAAAGTGTGTCTTAAATCCAATCCCAATATAAGTGTTCGATTGTGTATTCAAAGTCTTTATTAGAAGAGAAAAGGGTTAAATATCCAGAGCAGGCAGTTTCCTGTGGTGGGTATATAAACAGAGGGTTTATACACATTGGCATCGTTCAAAAGTTAAAGGTTAGTTACTTTTCAAATCTTAAAATTCGTTAATTTCATTTTACTGAGTTAGAAATTCATTCTAAAATTGCCGTAAGGGTATCCAGGGATACCCCCGAACCTACAAGAATCGTTTATTCAAATTAAAGTAGAAAATTTAATAAAATTTGAGAAAAACCCCCGAGAAAGATATTTCAAATTTGGCGCCCCACGTTGGGCGCCAAATTTGAAATATCCCCGCAAGAGGGATATTTAGTTACCAACGAGTGGCCAGCCTAACATTTAGTCAGTACCGAAGTGACAACTGAGAGAAGTTGTTGTTGTCTTAGATACAACGTTGAACATAACAATACATATATGTATTAGAAAACAATATATAATATATTTAAATATAATTTCCTTAATAAAAAATATTGTATGTTTGTTTTCTCTCATCTATACAACTCTGCTTGCCAATCTGTTCACACGATCTTGAGGTTAAATACCGCAGTGACCCTTAATCTAATAGAAATCAATATGCCTAGTTATTGTTCCTAATTCGTTAATGCGCATATGACATCTATAACAATTGGATGCGTACATACATAGAGAGCGTTTTCGATGTTACAGACACTGTAGTAGACTGGCTGAATCTGACATAATAACTACATGGCTAAAACCTGTAAGCTGGTCACAAAATTCAAGGCCTTTAAAATTGCTATTGCCTCGGTTGTGAAAACGGCAAGCCGCCAGATCCAGGTTAAACTTTTCCTCCACCTGTTTTTACTACAGGCATAAAACACATAATCAGATCCGCCTGAGTTTTCCGCTCCATCAGTATAAATAATTAAAACTTCCTTCAATTTGTACCTAATAAAAGTGAACAATTGCAGGTCCGATGTAGATAATTAGGAAAAACGATATTGTAAGACTCTATCTTTCATGCAATTATATTTCTCCAGATACATGCTACATAATGGGTGTAGTTACTTGATATAAATACAGACAATTTATGAGAAAAGCATATGTTTGCTTTCTCAAGTTCTATGTATCTTTATTTTACTCAAATTAGCCATGTTATTAATTATACTACGCTAGTAACCTGTAATTGTCTAGAAAAGCGGAGGCAGTTTTTGGCTTCATTATAGGATCTCCGGACCAGATGGATGCATTTCATTATAGATTAAGCTTGCGGTCGTGACCAGCATGAAGTTTACATGATTGCAATTCTGTAATTTGTTTTACCTGCGCCTACTCTCTTTGTCTTGTAAGTGATATAGTCGGTAGAAGAAGATTTCGATAATTATCTTGATGTTAATTCAAGCAGGACGTGAGAAGTAGTGGCGATGTAAATCGCAATTTATATTTTGCTTGTGGATGATAGTGGTGACAAGCAACGTTTCTGTTGTAAGTAGTACGATTTGCAGTAATAGTATTATGTTTTCGGTTCTTTACGCGAATTTGCGTAATGAATTGCTCGCTTATTTACGAATTAATTCAGACAAAGTTCAGATAGTAATTCTATGCTATGTAAATATCTCTCAATATTAACGAATATGTCAAATTTAATTTGTACTGTTTCGAATACTTAGTAATTGAATTGAGTACATTTTCAGCAATTACCCTAACAAATATGATTGGAACTGAAAGTTTCGTTGTACGTATTATACGGCGTGTCCCAGTAAGAGTGGGGACCGGCGATATCTTGGAAACAATCATATATTTTTTTTAAACTAGTGTCTAAGAGTAATTTAATGAAAATATTTTCAAATTCCAAATATGACCGCTAGGAGGCGCAGTTGGTAGGGTCAACAGTCAACTTTAAATTAGCTGGTAAAAGTTCCAGGATTAACTATGATTTTAAATGCTTCATTAGAAAGCTTAGTTAATTACTTAGAACTTTGGTTAAAGACGTTTTGTCATATTGTGAATAATAAGTGTAGTAGGTATTGCGGAATTATCTAAAACTAAACCTGTTATATTTTCTGCAGTTTTTACCCGAATTAAAGAAACGTGGACTTGTTTGAAAGGGCATTCAGCGCTGTTGTACACGTCGCAATTTGTGCCACCCGTTATTGTTCAAGAAATGTACCACATACCGTTATCCACAACTGTACGAGTTTTTCTCAATTACCTCTAAAAATTCAAATGTAACAATATGCTTTTCTTATATTGTGTTTGAAGAGTTTTAACAGACTAGAGTAGTGGCAAAAACTGCGTAGTGATATATTTTTTCCTTTTTCCAGATAATAACGAAAACAGTAATTACTGAAGTATTTTGTCTCAGGGGATTTTTGGTTAAAATGTTAAATTTTCTCACTTAAACTAAATTTTACAATTCTTAGTGGGGCCGGGAGTATCCCTGGATACTGTTTTGGCAATTTTCTAATGAATTTCCAAATTAGTTAGTCGGAATTAACGAATTTTGGAGTTAAAAATATAACTAACCTTGAAATTCGAACAAAGCCAGTGTTATATAAACCCTCTGTTTGTGCTAACTTCTACAGGAAACTGTCTGTTCTAGACTTTAACCCTTTTTCTCTTCGAATAAATACTTTGATTTCACTATCGAACACTTTAAATTGGGGTCGGAGTTAAGATACCCATTAATTCAACGAAGGCTGAATCAAGATTGATCAAATTATTGGCGTCGCTTATCTTTCTTTTATTTTAAATCGCGAAAGATCAGTTATTGTTTTATTTCACAGCAAATTTTGATAAAATAAATCCAAATAGAAACTTCTATAACATCATTTCGGTGACAAGCTTTAAACGTGAAAATTCTCCAACGATTTACTTAAACCTTTCAGGTAAAGATTTAATTGATGAAATAATGTTTAAAATACCTTTCAATTTACGCTGTTGCTCGTTTTAGATTAATTTTCCATTAATTTTGACGAATTACGAATGGAGAAATTGACCGGAAGATGAAGTATAATTTTCATTCTCCTACGATCGTCGTTATCTGGACTTATATTATTAATATAATGTCCTCACCCCAAGGCCAGTTGGCTGGGGGGAAATTGTAACGAGGATATTTCCGTTTCTGGATATTTAATTACCAACGAGTTGCTAACCTGAATACCTTAATCGTTCAGAGGTTGACAGCCGATGCTGTAGTTGTCGTAAATATTGAACATTACAGTACCTATCTGTTATAAATACCTACTTAATAATATCGAAACTTATCTTAGTTGGAGATGAAACAAAGGAATGATTAGTTTTACTCTTTTACACACAAAATTGTGTCTTTTGTGGCCTTTGAAGATTGCTGTTTAGCTGTTGAATGATAAAAAAATGCAGTTTTATAATGCAGGAGCATATTATATGCTTGCAGTGTATTTTCAATGTTTTGGCAACGCCTGTATTGCTGAACGTGAATATGCCATTAAGTATCCAGAAAGAAAACATTTCAGACGAGAAGTATTCAACTGTTTGGCGACACGATTACGTGAAACAGGGTATGTTCAACTTCATAGAAGTCCTACCAGAACACGTGTAGCTAGAACTGAAGCTAATGTGATAAATGTCCTTGCATACGTTGAAGCTCATCTTCACACAGGCACTAGAAAAACGTCTTCCATTCTAGGTGTAAGTACGTCATCAATTCATCGCATCTTAATAGGCAATACGTTACACCTATACCATATGGTATTACATCAAGCCCTCCTGCACACGGATTTTGACCATAGACTTAATTATTGTCATTGGTTAAAAGACGTCTGCCATGAAGATGCTGCTTTCCTACACCGCGTGTTGTGGACTGGTGAAGCTACTTTTGCTAATGATGGGCAGGTAAATTTGTACTACTGATCCAGAGAAGTTCCTTATTGAATGAGATACGTTGATTATCAACATACCATAGATGGAGTATAAACGTTTGGTGTGGCATTCTGGGTGATAAGGTTATCGGACCATTTATTTTTGAAGGCGAAGCATACTTAAACTTTTTACTTAACGAATTACCAATGCTTTGAGAAGATGTTTCGTTGGAAACTCGAAGAACACTGTGGTTTCAGCATGAGGGTTGTCCAGCTCGTTATTTACGAATCGTCCGTGACTATCTTCATAATACGTTTCCAAATCAGTCGATTGGAAGAGGATCTATTTTTCCATGGCCAGCTAGATCCCCAGATCTGACTGTGCTTGACTTTTATTTATGGGGAGGGATAAAAGATGTGGTTTACAAACATGTCCTACAACGAGAGCTGATATGATTCACCAGATTCATAATGCAATCGCCAGCCTTCCAAGAGTAGAAATCGAAGCAGCAGTTAATAGCACTCGTCGCAGACTAAATCTGTGTATAAATAATAACGGCAAACAGTTGGAACATTTAAAGTAAATAAAATTAAAATCATTGTTTATTTTCATTTCTAATAATGTAATATTATGTACCATTGGTACTATTTTCGTTTTAGGCATTGTAGTCATTTATTTGCTTATTTTGTGATTTGATCAGACATTAGTGTTTGAATATTAAAACTGCTACATTTTGTTATTGTTATCATTCCTATGTTTCATGGCTCATCATCAACTAAGATAGGTTTCGACATTATTAAGTAGGTAATTATATCTGATAGGGAAATTATTACTGATACTGGGCTCTTTTCGTTATTATCTGGAAAGACGAAAAATATATCACTACGCGGTTTCTGCCACTTCTTTAGTCTGTTAAAACTCTTCAAACATAACGTAAGAAAAGCATGTTGTTACATTTGAATTTTTTGAGATAATTGAGAAGAACTCGTACAGTTGTGGATAACGCCATCTGGTACATTTCTTGAACATTAACGGGTAGCACAAATTGCGACGTGTACAACAGCGCTGAATGCCCTTTCAAACAAGTCCACGTTTCTTTAATTCGGGTAAAAACTGCAGAAGATATAACAGGTTTAGTTTTAGATAATTCGGCAATGCCTACTACACTTATTATTCACAATATGACAAAACGTCTTTAACCAAAGTTGTAAGCAATTAACTAAGCTTTTTAATGAAGCACTTAAAATTATAGTTAACCCTGGAACTTTTACCAGCTAATTTAAAATTTACTGTTGACCCTATCAACTGCGCCCCCTATCGGTCATATTTGGAATTTAAAAATATTTTCATCAAATTTCCCTTTGCCATTTTAGTTATGAACATTTTTTTCAAATCACTATAGCTATTGAAACAGTTCACTAAAACCCTTACCACAACACTTAATTCGTACTGGACGCATGTTTCGATAGCCAAGCTATCATCATCAGCAGCAAGACTGAACAGTTCAGTCTTACTGCTGATGATGATAGCTTGGCTATCGAAACGTGCGTCCAGTACGAATTAAGTGTTGTGGTAAGGGTTTTAGTGAACTGTTTCAGTGTTCCAGTGCCACAGTTTTAGAGTATCCGTTTACTATAGCTATTGTAGTTTTCAAGATATCGCAGGTTCCCACTCTTAGTGGGACATACTGTATACATTTCTAAATGAGGGACAACGATGTCTGAAACTTGAAGAATTGAATGCTTATCCCTGGTAGAGATTAAGTATATTTTTCAAACTACAGCTTCTAGTATTGAATGGAATAGGTACACTTTTGGCAAGTAATTTTTAGCAATTGCCGCCTTTTGGGTCGGTGCGCCGCTTTGTTGCCACCTTAAATGTTGTAATTGATTTAATGAGATATTTGTCTAAGAAGTTAGACACATATGTGCAAAGAAGATTTAAGTATCTTTCCCCATGTAATGTTTCTTCATACATAACTGGGTCCTATGAGGCGATTTTCCAAGATGCCCATCCAAACGTTTAATCCAAAACGATGTTGTGGTCTCTTTGACCTATTTTGTTTGGAATTCTGTATTGCTCAATAATGCACCCTTTTTCTGTTAAGAATCCCAGAATTAGTAAATTTTCTTTAAAAATGTTCATCGTCTTCTAATCTTCCCACTAACTAGTTGTGGTATTCTGATCGTGTTAAATTATCACCCGGATGTGGTTAACATGAATGGTTGTTTGGTTTTAACTTATTTAAATATGAAGTTCTCCATACTTGAGACTGGGACAAATTTAATTCTGACGCCACTTCGTGTGTAGATGTTGATGGATTTATTTATCAAGAAAATACAAGATTTACATAAACTTTACGAAAACACTTATTTAAGTTACATTTGTAAAATATCTCGTTGATTTTCATTCAAATTCCTATTAATGTAAACATTACACAGCCCGGTAAACGATCCATTCTCGACCAAGTTTCTACCAAGATCTGGAAAAATAATACGATGTGGCTGTTGGTTTGGATACAATTATAAGTATGTTGTACTTGTCATTATTGTGTTTCGGTTCGATGAATAAAAAATACTTAACATATCTCGTTTCTCTTCGTTGATGTATTAACATTTTTCTATTGCTAATGAAGCATAAATTGAAATGCTATCTTTGGCAATTAAAGCATAATATCGAAAACATTTGTCAACATGTTATACATCGTTGAAATCAGAAAAGAAGATTGTTTCTGGTGGTGTCAAAATCCAATATGGCGCCGATACGGCATAAGAAAGTTGATGATGGCCAGAAAGAACCGATATAAAGGTGCTAGAGGTAAGCTTTCCCCAGTTTTCTCTTTAAATCTCGAACGTCATTTGCTACAGTTCCATTTTTTTTTTTGGGTTCATAACAAATACAAAATTTAGCAACTTTGCCAAATTTAAACCTACTCATCTCCAGTAATAAGCAAAATTCCCATGAGTCGAAAATGAATCAGCCTGTATATCTATAAGTTTGACATTTTTTGCAATTTTACAATTTAAAAATATTGCAATTCCCGAGTTTGCTTTCTAGGTATTAAATTAATTATAAATTGTTGATGCACTTTGTGGAGGTAGTAGATGTGCTTGAAGCTTCCTGTTTATTAGGCTTTGGATTTTATAAATTACATTATGATGACATTTAATTACAAGAATGTAGCAGCAATAATCTTAGAGCTGCATAAGATAACGTATTATGAGGTAAGGCATATTATTAATTCCTTATGAAGATTTAATTAAGATAAATTTTCAATAAAAGTTAATTTGATCGCCGCAGAAAAGTTCCCGTAAGGATATTTTAAGGTGGGCGTCTCTCTCATTTCAAGTCGGGACGCTGAGATTATGTGTATGCCACAAGTGCATAAAAGAGACATATCGCTATTATACTGTAAAAAGTCTGTTAGAAATTATACACCGCTTGAAGTAAGGGTACTGTATGTTTAAGGCAATTCTATATTAGCCAGAAAATATGTAAATATTTTAGAAGAGCATTGGTGAAAATGCTTTTAGGTTTAATGTAGGGAAACAGTTTCCAAGGATGTCGTTAGATAAATACATACAATTGGAAAAACACTTGAAGAATCACAATCAAGAAGGTACGAAAAAAGTGAACATTAATGACATAAGGTCCCCGTGGTGTAGTGGTTAGCACACCCATCTGACAAGCGAGAGGTGTCAGGGTCGATTCCTTACTGGAAGAGGTTTCTTCAAGTATTTATTTTGTCGGAAATTCCAAGGAAATTACAGATTTAATTATTGTTTGAAAAGAAAATACAATGAAAATAAAATTAAGGAATTAGAGGAGAATTTTAGAAATGAAGTAAGAGAGCTCTATGATGAGAAGGGAAATGGTGGGATTTCAACCCGAAGTAGTTTTCTATAAAAACAAAAATTGAGAAATCATAGGAAAAGGCTACAAAATTTTGAACCTATGGAAAAATATTTTGAAGAGTTATTAAATGGAGAAGAAGGAAAGAGTGGAGGAATCGCGGACGAAGGAGAAGATGATACGCAGAATCAAATATAAGGAGAAGAAGAAGATGATGAATCTTAACAACAATGAAAGTGCCAGAAGTGACGAAATAAAAGCAGATGTTTGAACTCTTTCCGGTTTGAAGGAGTTTTTCTTTCAAGCTTATAACACTACGTAAATAAAACTCCTGAGTATCAATATTCACAAAATATATTTACTCTCGGTTATAAGTATACACTAAACTGAATTATACGTTTTTCTAGTTGTATATAAGTAAAAATAAAAACAAGAAATTATAAAAGCGAAATTAATGATGCGAAAAAAGACACTTATCTCGTTCTTTAAAAAAGAGTTTATTTCTTAATTAAAATGCTTGGAGGCAAGTTTACTGTATAGTAATTACAAATAGACTGAATAACAATTCAAATAAAGTGCAGTTTATCGTAACAAACATTCCAAGGTCTCGGTACATTGAAATGATGAATGATGATTCCGCAAAGATAACTTCGCTTCATGTTACACCTCCACCGTTAGAAAGGTTCTTGACGTCTCTCGGAAAGAACCGTGTCGTCACCCTGTGGAACTGCATCTGATTCCCCTTTTCTACTGCACAGATAATATGCTTTTACATTGACAGGTGCATGAATTAGTAAATCTCCGGGCCAATTTGTTGTATTAAAGTTTCTTCCAATGAACTTGAATTTTATTACATGTATCTTTGTTCTCCATCAAATTTAACAAACAATTTTCAGTTTTTGGCATAAGCTGTTCATTGCATACGAATGTATCTTCAATTTTTGGACATACTGTTGTCTCCAAGGCATATGTACTATTCTCTATTAACAAATACGACTGGGTAAATGGGATTAGATAATTATTATAAGGAATAGAATAAATGCGGTAATATATATATATATATATATATATATATATATATATATATATATATATATATATATATATATATATGTAGGATTAAATAATATAGGTACAGATATTTTAAACATAATTTTCTTAGCGCTTATTGGAACTTATGAACTTGCAATTGATTGAATACAATTTTCATTATTGTCAGTATCAGGATTATCGACAACTTCTTCATCCTGTAACAAAGATTGCTTTGTAAACTTTCTCCTCTTTTTAATTACATCTTTGGATAATTTGGCTTTCCTTGCTGTTTCAATTGTTTTATCATTTACTTTTAGAACATTTTCTTTGTCAAATTTAGGTTTTAACTTGTTTCTGAACTTTTGCTTCACAAATACTTCCTGTCCAACGTTAACATTCTCAATTTCACTTCTATCTTTATTAACTCGCTCACAGGCCTGTTCTTTTGTTTTCTCTAAATTATTGCGAACCTGTTCGTTGATTATTTTTATTTGTTCTGCTCTGTCGTTGATAAATTGTTGGGTAATTTGTTGCTCATTGATGTCGAATGGTAAATTTGTTTCCGTATGTCCGTTAATAATTTCAAATGGAGTAAATTTTGTACTTGAGTGCAAACTGTTATTATATCCCAAAATAGCATTTAATAAATTGTTCTCAAAAGTATTACCTTCTAAAATCTTACATCCCATTGATTCTGTTAGGGTATTGTGGAACCTTTCTACAATACCATTTGATTTAGAATTTCCGACAGATGTGATATGAAGATTTACTTTATGTAATCGACAAAATTCTTTTAATAATATATTATCAAATTCTTTTCCGGAATCAGCTATTATGATTCTAGGAATACCATGATGGCTAGTAAACTTTATTATAGCATTTATTATTGTATTGGCATTTTTATCTGTAATTAAGTACGCTTGTCCGTATTTAGAAAAATGATCCACAATTGTTAATAATATTCTGTTGTTCATAAATAATAGATCTATATGCAATTGTTCGAAAGGTTTTTTAGAAGTATATGTGTGTGATATCGGTTGTTTTTGGGGTGTCCTATCGTACTTCGCTAACTGACAAATTTCACAATTGTTAACATACGTACTCACTGATTTTTCCATGTTTGGCCAATAATACCTTCGCTTTAAAGATTCACATACTTCGTTAATACCTCTATGGGCTGTTTTACCTTCATGATAATATTTAAATTCTCCTGTTGTTCTGTTTCATTCTCTATATCTTCTACAATTTTGTTACAAATTTCTACCATTAGGTTCGTAAACGATTCTTGTATAATACTAATAATTTCTCTTTCTATATTTTTTGTGTTTAAAGTATATTGAATTTTTCTTTCCTAACACTAAACAATCTCTGAGTGTTCGAACAATATTTTCCCTAACTGTTGTTAACGGTAAAGTAGCAATTATTCTATTTTTGCCAAACACTTTATAACTTCTAATAACGGGTGTCGTTAAATTACGTGTAGCGTCTAATACAAGTTGGTTTTCTGCTAGGTTTAAAACTTTTTCTGAATAAGGAATTGATACTTCTATTCTGCCTTGATTTGAATGGACTGTATTATTGGAATTGCTATCTTCAATTAGTTGTTCTTGATTACTATTTTCTGGGGGTAAAGTGTTTATTATTTCATCTAACTCTTCGATAGATATTTCACCTAAAGTGTCATCAGTATTAACTAGTAAGGATTCTAAATCAGTGTTTATAGTGTTTATGTAATTTTCTGTATACTTTATTCTTGATAGTGGATTTTATAAAAAATTTCATAATCATAATCACTTAATTTTAGTCGCCATCTTGTTAATTTCGAATTTGGATCTTTTATCGAGAATAACCACTGTAACGGTTTGTGGTCCGTTTTAATAATAAATTTCCTTCCATAAAGATAAGGTTGAAAGTGTTTGCAGGCCCAAATTACTGCAAGCATTTCTTTTTCAATTACTGAATAATTAATTTCAGCTGAGTTCGAAAAGCATATGCAATTGGGTGATCATCTTGCGATAAAACGGCTCCGACTGCAAAATTGGAGGCATCTACAGTTAGTTCAAACTGTTTCGAAAAGTCTGGATATTTTAGAACGGGATCATTGCATAAAAGAACTTTACATTTCTCGAATGCATCGATAAATTCGGGAGTATGTTTTACTGTTTCACCCTTTCGTAAGGATTTAGTTAAAGGCTTTGTAATTTTGGCAAGATTCCGAATAAAGCTTCTATAGTATCCTAACAAGCCCCAAAACGATGTGACTTCTTTTTGAGTTTTAGGTATTGGGAAATGTTTAATGGCCTGAATCTTTTTTGGGTTGGGTTTGATTCCATCAGGTGTAATAATGTGCCCTAAATATTCTGTTTCTTTACGAAGGAATTCGCACTTATCTAATTGTAATTTTAAATTTGCATTTCGTAATTTTTCGAATACTAATTTCAAGTGTTGTATATGTTCATCTAACGACGGTGAAAAAATAATAATATCATCTAAATATACCAAACAAAATTTATTCAAAACATCTCTTAATAAATTATCCATACGCGTTGGAATGTTGCGGGGCTATTTTTCAAGCCGAAGGGTATTCTAAGAAATTCATAGTGACCATGTTCCGTATTAAAGGCAGTTTTTAGCGACTGATTCGGGATGCATTTGAATTTGGTGATAACCAGATGCCAAATCGAGAGTCGTAAAATATTGACATCGACCTAACTTATCTAGTATCTCCTCTATATTTGGAATAGGATATCTGTCATCAATAGTCTTTTCGTTTGTTGCTCTATAGTCAATCACTAATCTAGTCTTTCTTTTTCCGCTTGCATCTAATTTTTTCTCAACTAAATTCACGGGTGAACCCCAGGGACTTTGACTAGGCCTAATAATTTAATCTTCTAAAAGTTGATGTATATGTTCATGAATTTGTTCTTTCATTGCATATGGGAAACGTCTAGCTTTAAGGAAAATCGGTTGTTTATCTTTAGTTTTAATTTCGTGTTTGATAGAACTATTGAACGTTAACTTATCACCTGGCTTTTTAAATGTATCTATATAGTTTCTACATAATTTTAAAATGTTAAACCTTTCTTCCTCATTCAAGTGATTTGTTCTTAGCATACCGTTTAACCTGTCTAACGATTCTGTTTCTTCTATCTGATATTGATATATTTGATAATTTTCTAGAGGAATTGCTTTTAAAGGCTTAATTTGGATTATCTTTTCCTGATCAGATAAATTTTGAATTTCGATAACTGCTTCTCCCTTTTTGACTGTAGTTACACATCTAGGAATGTGAATTTCGTTTTCTGTTAATTCGTTAATCAGAATATCGCCCTCTATAAAATTGACATAGATCTTTTTAAGCATTTTTTTCTCTGCCCTGGTACTTTGATTGTTTCAAACTTATTGAATTGGATTGGTAATTTGTAACTTCCTCTATATAATATACCTTTAGATAAATTTATATTAAATTGCATTGACCTCAAATCATCTAGCCCTATAATTCCATCATAAATTTATGAATTTATACATAACCATTTTTAAAAAGCCATTTGATCGTAATTCATCGAAACAAGGTATGTTAGCAATTTTGTTAATAAGAATATTTCCATTTGCAGTTCGAATTTCTAAAGTTTCTGTAAATACGTTATAAGGATAATACATTTGAACTATTTCCTGATCTTGAAAATCTTCTTCGTTAGTGGTACAGGAACCACTAACAAACACATCTTCTGGTGCTCCTATAGGAACGTACCATTGACCATCTTGTTCATTGTAAATTGGACGAGGTGGTTCGTAATAATCATTTGCCATTTCTTGATGGAAAAGTTCTTCTGAAACTACCTGTAGCGGTCCTGCTCCCTTAACATTAGCTGACTTGGCTGCTGTCGTTGATACGCCGGACATAGGGGTCGGTTTCGAAGCTGATACTGTCCTATTTTGTCCTGGTGCCCACACATTGCGTGGTGGTCCAAAAACTTGTCTATTTGTTGGAATGTTCATTTGTTGAATAAAATTTGGTTTAGGAAAATTAGATATTGGACCTCTCGGAATGAACTTGTTCGTTGAAACGGATATCGAGAAACGAAAGATTTGATGCTGGTTGCACAGGATATGGATAATTTGGTGTAATGCGATATTGCATTTGTGTTGGAGGATTATATTTTATCGGTAGGGGAGGTTTATGTGGTATATGTTGTGTCATCTTGATTCCTTTTATAGCGTTCGACCTATTTTTTAAATTGATCGCATCTTGAGCAAAGCCCATTGCCTCTTCTAAACTTCCTGGTCGTAATGCTTTTACATGAACTTGAATATCTTCCGGTAAATTTAACAGATAGACTTCGAGTGCAGATTGCGCGTAAATTTGCGCCCTTTCTACTTTATGAGTAATACCAACAGTTTGTGCTAATTTCGTCATGATTTTAGAAAGTAAATCCTGTAACCGGTAACCGAATGACATTGGATCTTCTTTTGGTATCATTTTCGTATTGTTGAATTCCTGAATTAATTGTCCAAAATCTCGTTTATTAGCAAAATAACTATAAATTGCATCTTTCACGCTCTCCCATGTGTTCAGTTTCATTTCTAGAGCAAATTAACGTTTTAGCTCGATCTTTTAATTTACCTAATATTGTGCTAAATATTACGTCCTTTATTCCGTTTGACCCTCGTATTTCGTACAAATATGGTCGCAAGTATTTATAAACAGATTAATCACGCTACTCTCTCCACCAAACGTAGGAATTGCATCTAACTCTATTTTAAGCAATTGGTAATTGACCGCCATTGAATCTCTACTTTCTAATTCTAAAGTTCCTAATCTTTCAATTATCTCTTCCAGTTTGTTTCAAAAGGTTTTTACCGCAATGGTAATGACAAATTGTTTTCACGGGAAATGGGTATATCAACTAGGATATGTTATTTCAAGTAATGAAATGGGACTTCAATAGTCAGGGTGAGTCGTATTTGTAATTCGAACAGCACTTACTTTGCCTACAGGGGTTGGCAGGATGTCTTCTTTCTTCGGACGTTGGAGTGTTAGGTACAGCGAATATAGCGACCCACCTTGCTCGTTAAGGTGCCGTAGCCCGTCTATATTTTCCCTAACGCTCGGTCCTCTTGCTTCTTCTTCTCGTTCCGTTGGTTCTTGAAGCGTTGAAACGCACCAATTTCACAAAACAAATTTTGAATTTGCAGGAATTCGTAGAACCAGATCCTACTGACTGCGCCAAATTAATGATGCGAAAAAAGACACTTATCTCGTTCTTTAAAAAAGAGTTTATTTCTTAATTAAAATGCTTGGAGGCAAGTTTACTGTATAGCAATTACAAATAGACTGAATAACAATTCAAATAAAGTGCAGTTTATCGTAACAAACATTCCAAGGTCTCGGTACATTGATATGATGAATGATGATTCCGCAAAAATAACTTCGCTTCATGTTACAAGCGTTAGCAATTCATACGAGGTAATTTAGCCCTGTATTAAGGTCTCTACATCCGTTTTTCTTGATTGCCTATTTTTAACTGTTGCCTTTTTCGTCACCGCTTTTTTTTTACGTTTTTTTAACAAGCGTGTTATTCCAAGAATGAATGAGATATTTTAGCGGGAAAAATTCAGGTCTCAGAACTGACATAAAATACAATTCCTGACTGCAGAAATGTTTAAATATGGAGGAAATCTGGGTTCAAGAAAAAATGTCAAAAGCTTGAAATGAAGCAACGTTACCTTAAATGCACAAGAAAGGTGACAAAATGGAATTAGCAACTTACAGAGGAATAGCTTTGCTTAATGTTGCTTAAAAGATACTTGCAATATATATAAAGAATAACTTAACATTAAAAAGTCATGTAATTAAAAGTTTATTATATGATTTACAGACGTATGAGATCAAGAATATAAAATACGAAGTTTACATTCCAGCGATCGGATATACTCATTCCTTTATTTGGTAAGCTGTTTTATACACCTACAAAGAAGCTGATATTTAAAAATCGACAATCGAAATCATCTATACTTGTAACACGTAAACACATATGTTGATACGCACTCTTGCTTGTAATAAGGTATAGGCATACCCTACTTTTGCATTCTATCGTTAGTAGGTGCACTTCAAGCATGATTTTTGTAAATTGCGATGTTCTCAAATACCTTTTTTGCAAATGATTTAAATACAAACACGAATCGTTGCTTAACATTTTGCGCTCGTAAAATTTTACCAAATGCATGATGCATCTTGATTTATGTTATGTCTAACATTTATGCGGCAGATCTGCCCATTTGACTTAATTATCAAACAAAACGCAATCATTCTCTATTGAAAGGTTGTATGTGAAATAGATGGTAGATTAAATTGCAATTGAGGTTATACTTTGTTAAATGGAGTGTCTATAGTTTTCTAAACGTATAAAGTTGGCAAATGTTTTTCCAATCATTTTATCTAGGTTTCGAGTTAGTAATAGAATTGGCGCCATTTTTTTGAAAAATAATAAAGGAAATGCTATAAGTTGTTTATGAGATGCTAGAAGTAAATAAATGTCTAGAATACATGATACAAATTTATAAAATAATGTGCGCATATCGAATTATGTTGAAAAGGTGTCAGTAAATTTGGCGGTAGATTAACCTGGAAACAGTCCTGCCTCCCAAAGTTTCGTGATTAGCTGCGTCTCGGCCGATTCAACTGCACATGTAATTTTTAAGATCTCTTATAAATTAATAAAAATGTATGCTTCTTCCTTTTATTTTTTTTTAGAAAAATATAAAATTCAGTTATTTTAAAGATTGCGCACCTGATCGAAATAAATTTATTACTAAAGCGTGACAGACGGTTGCACCCGCAGAGGCGCCGTGAAAGGAGCTGTGTTTACTATGTACATACAAGGAATTGAGTGGACGTTCGGTTGTTATCAGTTGATCGGTGTGCGCGTACTATTTATAATGTTCGAAAAACTAGTGGAACCGTCCGGGGCGAGCCGTGCAAAAGTAGACACAGTATTAATAAAAAAAAATAATAGATTGTTACCTTTTATTGACGTATCGATGACCACTGCGGTAATGCGCGGCTGCCATGATACGCCGCGTAGTACTGCAACCTAAGCAATGCTTCCATTGTTGATTTGGTCAGGGCTCGACGATGGTCTGAAAACGTTCTCGTATACTTTGCAAATGATTTGCGAAATTCAAATACTCCTGTATCTCTTCTATGCAGTCTTGAATTCCACATATAGATCGAACTTTTTCTAAATCCGGATTTTTATTTAAAACTGCACGAAATATTTGTGCGACATCCAGTCCTATAGAATCCGTCAAGCTTTCTAGAACGGCTGCTAAATTGTTGATGTTATTTAACGAGTCTTGTATAGATAAGTGAGTATTTTCTAACAGCGAAATAGTTTGTGTCATTACAGAATAGTTTATGGAAACGTCATCTATTTCTTTTTGAACGTTCCAGTCGGAAAAAAGTTGCTGACACTCGCGAACCGCTTGAGAATTAGAATAATTAAGTTTGAAAATTACATCTTTCACTTGGGAATAATATTTGCGATAGTAATTAGAATTTGAGGACACAATTGCTTGAATACGCGGATATGTTTGGGAGATTTCACAAACACTTTTTTGGTAGTTGATATTAAATCATACACCCTAGGATACTTGCTTTGAATTGTTTCTGCTACGAGATGATATGCGTGTATGAGGCATGTTATGTGAAGAAGAGTCGGAAAGCATACTTTTAACATCCTACCAGCTTTCAGCATTGTTGCGGCTCCGTCAGAAACTAACATGGTGATTTGGGCTCCTGCGATACAAAATTCTCTTAACATATTTTTTATTATGTTTACAACGGTTTCGGCATTAGTTCTTTCAATCCTTTTACTGGCTAACAACAAGGAAGCTGCTGAACCATTCCGTTTTAAAGGATGCGGCACAATATGAATCATGCTGTGTTTCTGAGCATCAGTAGCTTCGTCCACAGTGAGCCAGATTTTTTGATTTCTCAATTCGTCTTTTATACAGTCTTTTACTGTACTTTCCACATGTTGTAAATTGTACCGCAATTGTCCTTTTGTTGGTAGCTTCCATGATGGAACATATTTATCCCAAAAAAGACGAAAGTGTTCATTATCTGCTAGGTGTTGTGGGATGTTGCACATGCTCAACATGAAAATATTGTTTCTTAAATTTAATACATGACGTTTACTTTTAATATGACTTCTACATTCAAATGTCGTGCGACCTAGCAACCCTATACCGCAAAATTTGCAACGAATGAGCGAACCTGTAAATTCCAAACCAGGGAAACGCCGAATATATTTCTTCACATGCGATGCAAGAGGTACACCAGGCTGACGTTCCATGTTTTCGACACGCAGGGAGAATCCGATAAATAACCGAACGGCCAAACTCCTCAATGTCTACCGCATTACTGAACTCTGCATCCACATACGTACATACCCCCTCCCGTACAGGCGCCTCGGCGGGTGCAACCGTTTGTCACGCTTTATCCATTACATTTATTCCACAAGAAAAGAGTTTTTTGGCACAATCTTTAACTAACTACGTTATGATAGTATCGCAAATTTTTAGAACCTGTGGTTCAAATTGACCATAGCCTTTACCACCGAGAGGACAAGGCTTCAGCGCTCTTCGATGACGTCACGCTCTTTGGGTGAAGTATCGCCATGCACGATATTAGCCTAAGCGTTAAAGGTATCGCTTTTTTTACATTACCTTTTTAAATTTTGAAAAGCTTCCGGTTTAAAGTGGATGCCAGTCGTCAACTGAGCCCTTCTTCGCATCCCATTCGATTTCATTTTGGAAAAGCGAAGTTTCAAAGCAAAAACCAAACACGTAACCGAGCACCGTTTTTGTGAAAGATGTATTTGTGGTGAATATTTAATCGTCTAATTATTATTATTTGTAATTGTACATGTATTTGGATGGAACTAAGGTTGAAATTATACAGTAATTGCAATTTTGTTCGAAATTGGTGTTCAATTTCACGAGAAAATTTACATGCTATTTAATCAGGGTCTTTAATTTCGTATTATGTGGTGTTTTACCTAATCTATCATTACTTTTCCCACAACAATTTTTAAGTGGGGTATTTGTAGAACAAGTTATAAGGTTTGTTTCTGCAGAAATCACAAACTAATCAGACGCAATTTGATTGGCTAAAAGGAATTTCAAACTATTTTCTGACTGATTTCACGACAATTGATTGGTTTGTGATTTCTGCAGAAACAAAGCTATTATAATTGTTGCAATACGTTCGCTGCTGTGAATATGATATTTATATATATCAGTATCCAAATGGCAATGTTCGGTGAAATAATTTAAAATATATTGTATTCAAACAGAATGTTTATGATACACATTTAAAAACATTTCTTCGTGTTCAAAAATAATTTTGTTAAATATAACGTAAGAATATAAAACTATTTGAACAATAAAATCTTCGTGTTTTCTGTCAAATACAACGGAATGTTAGGGAATTGAATTAGAAGAGCATCTTTTTTAAGCCTATGATTTTTTAAGCTTACAGTTATAATTTCACCAATCCTTGAATATGTAGCTGTTGAAAAATAAATATCTTCTTTTACAAACTGCAGCTCACAAACAAAACATACAAAACAGCCAACGCCACAGTAAATAGACCGCCCGAGTAACGCTTACCCCGTTTTTATCATTTCAGAAAAGGTATTATTGCTTATGCAACAATAGAAAAACATTAGAGCTATCACCAACTAAGTACGGAAACAAAATGCAAGAAACGGTCTGAACGTGTGAATGTCCAATCTACAAATATGGCTGATCAACTATCTAATGCAATATACGTCACAGCCTGCTGACGTCAGAGCTGGTTAGCCCTGTTTTCTCGGTAGTAACGCCACAGCGCGATTGATCCCGGGTTATACAAGGGATGTCAGTCCCGCCCGGCATTTGTGCAACTCGTACATTTCCTCATACTTGTCCTATTGCATTTTGTATTTTTACATAATAAAGGTATTTATTATTATTATTGTTATAACATTAAAGTATGTGCCACTTATTAAAAATAACCCCGTACAATGTTGCATTTAGTTCATGAATCCTTAGCTTTTCTACCTTTCCCACATCTCCCCCCCCCCTTCCACATCTTCCTCCATATTCTTCTGTCTTCTACAAGCTTCTCTACTTCCTCCCATTTCACTTCTTCATTTTTTTGGCAGCCAGCGGGCTTTCTTCTTCCAAAGTTTTCTAAGTTGTCTCCTTTTTCTTTCTCCTGTTTCTTTAGATTCAAACACTTGCTTTACAAATCCTTCCTCTTCTATCCTCATTATATGCGCTAGCTATCTGAGTTGTGTCCGTTCTATTAATATTTCTATACGGGCGATGCTTAGATTCTTCCCATCTATTTTTCCCAGGAACCTCATCTCGATACTATTTGATTTGCTTTTTTACCTCTTGTTTGCTCTTGTTTAGCTTCCCTAAGTTAACATTGGCTTCATGATTTTTGTGAAAATTTTTGTTTTTATTGTAGTTGGGATTTCTTTTTTATTCAGGGAACTTGTTTTGATGCCATTGAATAGTCTGCCCGCTTTCACTACTTTACAAATACTAATATTACACGTTTTGCCACTGCTAACAGGAATTAAGGAGTTTATTAGTGCTGATCGCTAATTAATTCAGACGTGCAAAATAAATACATGTTTATTGTTTAAGTTATAATTTACTATCTATTATTATTAGCATTTAAGTTGTAATAAATTTTGCTGTAATATTTGTTAAATCACAATTTTGTATCGTGACGGCGAATCGGTCCAATGGCGAATCTGGTCGATGGCGAACTGGTTCTACGGCGAAACGGCGACGGGGAATCCGTGACGGCAAAATGTCCTAGACCACTAGCATACAGTCCGAGTAATAAAAGACGGAGGTATTATTGCTGCACCCTGTTGGATTTACTTAAATCCTTGCAACGCGTTCTGATACAATGCGACGTGCACCCTGTTAAAAAGAAATGTAACTCAGTGATTTTACTTCGCTGCTGTAAAATTGTTTAGGAAAATCAGAACGCAGGCCAAGTCCGGCTGCTCATAAACCGCGGCTGGGAAGTGGTTCAGTTACAAGTTATAGCTAGACTCGTAAGGGCGCCGGGTGCAACCAAGAGCAAGGTAGTCAGGAATTCGACAAACATCAAAAGCAAAGAAAATAGTTTAACAAATTGCAAAAGAATATAAAAGTGTGAATAGTAAATTGTAAAATATATGAATAAACATATTCGTGTACTAAATATAACGAGCAACTATAAATGATTAGCCCTGCACGTGAATAATACGTCGAAAAGGAATATGTATTTAAGAAAGGTCTTTCTAATGTGTATACATTTCTGTCCAAAAGTGTCGTACGTTATATCCTTAAGAAAGGATTAAGAATTAGCACTCGAACTACGCACATGCTTATGCATTCGGTAGTTTCGGGGATCGAATCTCGTTTATAACTAATCCTTTTTTTAAATTTTGAATACCGCAAATTAAAAAAAGCAACCGAACCTTTATCTTGTTCTTAATTTTTAATTTTTTGCATTACATAATACATAAATGCATTACATAATACATAAAATTGACAAAATTATTGTGTGTATATTTAAAATAACTTTTTCTAATGTTGTACTATGTGTATGATGTGCGTAGAAGTTTGTAGTGTATAAGTCAGGGGTGGTCCAATCTTTTAGTTTCCCCGGGCCACATAGGAAGAAGAATTGTTTCGGACTACATAAAATGTACCTAACACCATGGGCTATGTTGGCACCTGTTGTTGTGTTGGAATTTGTTAAATAAAATATTTAGTCGGGAAAAGGTTATTTAAAAATCTATGTATAAAAATCTGATAATCTTATTTATTGTAGGTGTATTGTTTTGCGTTAAATTGTTTTGTACTTTCTGCTTATAACTTGTAGCGTTTCATGGGGTATATGTGCGTAAGTATTGTTATAAAATTTAGAATGTTTATGTTTTGCTAAGCAAGGGTCTCCCTCACGACCCGCCACTGGTTCAGTTCCATGTAATTGTATTTAACTTTTAATTCAAAATTCCAATTCGGATTTCTTCATACAACTGCTTCGCCGTATTTATAACAGTACACTTAGATTACATAATGCTGTTAATTAGAATATAGTAGCCATTGCTTTTTAGACTTTGCTGCATCTCACGAATGAATCATGCATGTTAGCTACGCAAGAATAACGTTTATTATTGTTTTGTCTTCAAGTATGGCATTCTCTGGCAACATGTTCGTTAATTTATCAATTTGAAGAGCCAATAAATTCCATTTGTGCATTTATGAACGTCCAAGTAATATATTACATGATTTACACAATTCGTAATTGTTTGAGTGTTTAAAGCTTAAAGTTCCTTTTGTGCAAAGAATGAATTGGTAGACAGTAAGCAATATTCATAAGTAACAATGATGTGCGAACATCCTTTTATGTGCTCAAATATACATGAAATATTATACAACGCGTTAATTTGCATGAACTGGTAACGAAATCATGAGAGATTAGGTTACGGAGGATTACCTGCAAATATGGAAGTTTTATAATTATTACTGGAATGTGTCACGAGGAAAAGCTGTACTTCAAATTATGAAGAAAGAGAGGTAAAGTCAATTTATTGTAAATTGAAACTTGTAGAAGAAATTGTTTGTGTGGCAAATTTATAGTGTGGTGAAAGTGTGATTAAGGCTTGCAAATTGGACAAGAGGATCACCATGACTTGATTCATTGATGAGACTGCACCGTCAATAGTTTACGTAAAACTCGGCAATAAAGAATCTATTGTTAGGAGAAAAAAGTTCTTCATTATCTGCTTTGTGTTATTTTTTGAAGCATGTGTTTACGTTTGAATGTCAAATTACTACGACATAATAATAAATTCCCAGTTGATGCTGGCATCCCGATGGAACTTAAGAAGTACGGTCAATAGTCAGTTACCAAACTTGTGCACACAATCGTCCGCAAAATAAGGACCGAGAACATGCTTCAAGAGTAGAGTTTGCTTGACTAAGATGTTCACTAAAGTGTTAACAAAAGAATGATTACTGCTTTCTTTCGGCGTTGTGGACCGGTGGTAGTAAAGTGAGGACCAATTTACAAATATGTAGTGCTGTAAAATTTGGCTGCTACAAATTTGCGAATTTGTACGAACCAAAATCAGGGTTATCTGGATACAGTGGGTGACTGGTCAACGCACAGTTTGGACTGTGAACAACCCGGATAGCGAACAATTTCGCGAGTTTGGATAACGAACGTTGATATCTGCACGAAGAAAAATATATCGCCATCACAACTAGAATTATAGTGGACAGTAAGAGAATTTCTAGTGAAATGTGTGACAAGTCCGCAAGTTAGTACTTGCTACAACATACTTATTACAACAATGATATTGCCGATTTTATTAAATTAGTGTTGTAGCGCGTTCTCCTTCTCTGGACTATTTATATCGGATTTGGGAAATTTCAACATTCGCAAAATGTGAAGAAATAATTTAGATAATTATTTTCTCGGTAAACTTATTTTGTAATTGAAAATCGGATGAACATAAATCACTTATCAATTGCTTTTTTTCCTTCCTATAAAATATTCTTATCCTCAGTGTTAATAGGGACTCTATATTAGCGGCCTTAGCAATACAGAGATGAATAGTTGCGCATTTCGCTAACAGATGTCGCCACAAATATGTATTTACTTATATGACATTAATTTTGAGAACACGTCTTAAAATTTGGAGCACGGCGTCCATCAACAATCTACCTGAGGTAGCTTTGGTTCGTCCAGAGTCCTTAAGATGAAAATAGGCAATTTTTTATTTTTTTGATTTATTTACATATTTTACAAGAGAAACGAAGAAAAACAAACAACATTCAAATTAAAGGTGTTTCGGAAATGAGTTCTCAAGTCGGTAAAATCAACTAATAAAATTATTACCAGTGAATTAAGGGAACTTAGACAATATAAAATTACCGTCAGCAAGTTAAGAAAATTCAGTTGGTAACAATTTTAGTAAGTGAATTAAGATAACTCAGACAATATAAAGAATACTGTCGGTGAGTTAAGGGCCTTCAGACAATATGAATACCGTCGGTAAAATGAAATTCTGTATCACTTTACATATTAAACATTTGGGTGACGTATCATTTCTTAAGTTAAAAAATGTTGATGTTGAAAAATACGTGACGAGGTAAAAATTGAACAAAAGTGAAAAATAATTTAAAGACTTGATGTAAAATTACTCCAACAATAATTTTAATATTTTTCTTTGTCTTAAGAGTCTTTAAATTTGTGCGTACCGACTACGGTTCGTTACAGTGTAGTTCACAATTTAACAAAATATTGTGGCAGAATGTACGAGGTACGTATCGTAATGTTAAAGATAACGTATTGTTGTTGATATCATTTGATATAGTAAAATTTAATACATAAGAGAGTAATAATAACACTTCCCTATTTTATTATTTGATTCTATATTGTATTTTAATGCAAACTATCTTGTTATAGTTTAAAATAACGCATTGTTTTTAGAACAACAAAATATATTAGAGTTCATTAATTAAGTGCTGCTTATAATACCAAATATACATTACTAAGACCCTGAACGGGATTGGATCCGCTGTTGTGTGTAGATATGTTATACGTGGTATATGCATCTCCAATCAGCGGTCGACATTAATATTCGCTTCGCACAGTCGGCCCACGGTTACCCACCGTATTTATTTTATCATAACAACCTGCTAGCCTACGCAACTGTAAACTCTGCAGATTACATTCATCACATACATCAATCATACAGTCCAGATTTGGTACCCTGTAACTAGTTTCTCTTTCCAACAATGAAAAAACGAATACGTGGAAGTACTTTTAATGATGCAGAAGAAATTGGACAAAAATTTGCTTACCATTTTGAGAAGTTGCCAAATAAATTATTAACAGAATTATTAAAACCCACAAAATGTAATTTTTCAAAATATTTTGTTGGGCAGTAGCTAAGTAGTGTCTGACAGATTTCCGTGCATACTTTCACATTTCATGTTTACACCGTTTCCATTAGAATACTAGCGAGTATTCTTTTACAATGTATATATATATACATATATATTTTGTTAAAATAGGTATCCGCAAAAAATGAGATCCGGATCCACTATCCGATTCTCGGATCCGGATCCGCTATCCGGTTCTCGGATCGGGATTCGTTATTATTTTGCAATATAGAAGGTATTCAATAAAGAAAACATCGCATTTGTGTTAAATGGAGAAAAAGTACAATAGGTACATAGTTTTTAAAATCCATGCATTCAGAATAATACTGGGTTTCCATGCGCACAATTTAAAGTTATTTTACATTACATAGGTGTTCAATAAATTTAATAATTATTATTAAGCCTGGGAATAATAGTCGAATATTCGAATTGGTGCATGCCTTGAATTCGAATATTAGTTTATCCGAATATTTGAATCCGAATCCAGATAATTTTGACAATCCAATTATTCGAATAGTCGAATACTATTCGAATTGTCGAATACTATTCGAATTGTCGAATACGATTCGAATTGTCGAATACTATTCGAATTGCCGAATACTACTCGAATAGTCGAATACTAATCGAATAGTTGAATAATTGGATAATACTGGAATAAGTTTGCAAATACTATTCGAATCACTTAAGCTAAAACACTCCTCGCTATAACTTATGTCTTTTAAATTGATGTATTTTCTATATCTATTGTTATTTTTTACTTTTTACTATTCCTAAATATACTATTATGTTCAACATCGTATGTACGACAATAACAGCCTCAGCTGTCACTTCTGAACGATTAAATGTCAGGTTAGCCACTCGTTGGTAACTAAATGTCCCTCTTGCGGAGAAAAATGAAAATTTCCCAGTCACTATCTCCCCTCCAGCAAACTGGCTGTGGAGCGAAGACCTTATATTAAAAATATAAGTCCAGATAATGACGAGTGTAGGGTATCATGGACAAATCTACTCGTTAGTTAATTTTCCTATTCACGTAATTCGTCCAAATTCATGTAGAAATCATCTAAAATAAGCAACAGCATAAATAAAAAGGTATAGTAAATAATATGTCATCAATTAAACCTTTATCTGAAAGGTTTAAGTAAATTATTGGTGAATTTTCACGTTTAAAGCTTGTCAGTAACATTTTGCATCATAGAATCCTCGAAATACAACCTGCTGGTTGAGTCACTGCATTCATTCTCGTATGCTATTTGCAGAAATAATCTCATTTGATCGAAATTCATCGTAAAAGTTTCTATTTGGGTTAAATTGTCAAAATTGGCTGTGGAATAAAACAATCGCCGGTCTTTCGCGATTTAAAATAAAAGAAAGATGAGCGACGCGATAATTTTTCATGAATCTTTATTCAGCCTTGGTTGAATCAAAATGTTTCTTAACTCCGATCCCCATTTAAAGTGCTCCAGAACAGGCAATTTCCTGTAGAGGTTATATAAACAGAGAGTTTATATGACATTGGCATCGTTCAAATTTCAAGGTTAGTTACATGTATAATTTTAAAATTCGTTAATTTCGTTTTATTAATTTGAAAATTCGTTATAAAATTGCCGAAGGGGTATCCAGGGATACTCCCGAACCCACTAAGAATCATTAATTTAGTTTAATATTAGAAAATTTAACAATTTTCCCAAAATCCCCTGAGAAAAATATTTCAATACATATGTGCATTTTTTATTTTTTATAATATATGTATATACAATTAAAGGAAATATATTTTTTTAATACAACTTCCATTATTCATGTAATAATTTTCGCATTAAATATTCGAATACTATTCGAATATTGAAAAATTCGAAAATTCGTAAATTCGAATATTCGAATAATTTGATATTCGAATATGTATTATTATTCGAATAACACAAGTTAAAAAATTCCCACCTCTAATTATTACAGCCGAGAGAACGGAGCTGGATCCACGTTATCAGATAATGGATTCGATCGGATTCAAGATTTCGGATGGCGGATCCGAATCAGAGTTATCGGATAATGGATCCAGATCCGAGATTTCGGATAATGGATTCGGTTAACACCAAGATCCGGATATCCGGATAGTAAATTATCCGGATCCAAAATTATCCGGATGCGGATAACAGCTCTGGTTAAACATTAAGAGCCTATCAAAAATAATTACTGCAAGTCGCTACTGTTTTGTGTCCTTTCTGTATGTTTAGTGATGTTTATAAAATTTTTGAGACTTTTCAATGGGAGGAAGGATGTAAGGAAAGCAACTAATGTTTTGCATGCAGGTAAATGTATTGCAGATTATTATGAAATTAAAAAAAATTATAAATATTCTTATAACGAAGAAGATAAGTTTTTGTTAAGCTATTAAAGTGGAAAACTTAAAGTGTTTTTCACTGGTGTAAAAATGTGTTGTAAATTCTATTTAAGTTTATATTTGGTCTAAATCATGTTAATTAATTATTAACGATTAATGGTTGAGTCAGAAGCCTACAAAATAATTTCGTTTTAAATTTTTCAAGATTATACAGTTACTTGGAGTATTTCGAACCGTACTCCTTGTATTTTATTCATGCCCTGCATTCTTACGGATCAAAGGTGATAAATACTCGCGTTACGATCTCATGTTCTGCATGAATGTTTGCGTTCTGCAGCGCTGTCAAACGCCCTTCACGACAGTACAAAAGAGGAAAACGTAAAAGATTAACTCCTCTCGGAGGCAATTATTGCTAACGTGTGATTTATTCGATGAAAGTCGGGCATAGAATATCAAACAGAAGATCACCGATATAAGGTAATCATTGAACTTTAAAGAACTATTTCATGTATAGGGTCACCGATCACGTATGCATATTTAATTTCAATTATAGCGTCCGTTTTTTACCCATGACGCATGTTGTATGGAGAATGGTGTTCTAAAACCGCAATTCATGCAACTATGTTATTGAATTTCTACATAGAGTAGATATTATTTTGTATAATTTGGGATGTCGTTTGATATAGAAAATTTAGCTTTCGAATTGCTTGGCATTCTATAATGCATAATGTAAAGATAAAAGCACGTTTAGAGGGCCATTGTCTGTTGTAAATACTTCATAATTAGGCGTAAAAGTGCATTCAAATATCGCAAAACAGCGGTAATCAAATATAATATGTGTTTAACATAACAATTCGTATTAAGCGAATCCGTAAAACAATTCATATTTATGTTTGCTTCCCTGTGTATCTAATGTTTCTATACGAACTTGAGGACATGTTTCTAAAATATGTACTACCTGCACATGTGTATCATTTGACCGTACCGTATCATAATAAAATGCAAATAAAATAAGATAATTACAATTCATTCTATTGCTCTAAAATTTGTTAGGGTTTGCTAGATAGTTTTCCGGTATTTAGTGTTGTATAGATATGTTCCTAAATTTAACGAAAGCAATAAAAATGCTTGGCCAAATTGAAAATGCGTTATTAAAGCTTGGTCTAGAAAATTCGAAATTATAAGGATCTCTTGAAGCATTGGGATGATCAAATATAAAATAAAACTATCGTTCTTTTATTGAAAGTTAAGCTTTGTGCTTTGGGAAGTCACATAATTCTTATGCTGTTTATTAAATACACATATTGAGTAGGGACTACAAATTGAATAAAATATATTCGAAAGAGGACAATTTAAATTCTACCCCGGATGATGCGTCTGCGTGTGACAACTGATAAGGTGACGTCAGGAGATTAGCTTGCTTGGCAACTTCAGTACTACCACATCCCTCTCTCACTTCATCTAATCTTGGTACCGTCCTGGAAATCTACGGTTCCTTTGTGGATTTCTTCTCGGCTCTATGCACGTTGATGAACTGGAGATGGCTGGAGTGGTGTGATCCGAAATCAATAGTTGACTTATTGGCAATTGCCTAATTCATACCCTTAATGTCTACTGTGTAAGAAGGAGGCCTTGTTTGCTTAACAACGCCTCCTGAACATGAACGCTTTTTGAGGGTTCATATTCCCAAACGTTTTTCCGTGAAATCGAATGACCGAGCACCTTTGTCATGATGAAGATTTTGGTTCCACTGTACCTTTTTCATATTTCTCAGTAAATTATGTTTTAAGTGATCCAACAGCATTCTGGGACGTTTAGCAAACATTATTTCGCTGGAGGTTCTATTGGTAGATTTCCAGATTGTATTGCGGTATGAAAACAAGAATTTATATAAGCGTACGCATATGTCTAGTCGTTGGTTACTCACGGCCATTCGCTTCTTAAACGTACGAACCGCACGCTCGGTCACACCGCTTGATTTTGGATGACAGGGAATCACTTTTATATGAGTTGCGTTAATTTGGTTGCAAAATTGCAAATCAAACTCATAAGAGCTAACTTGGGGACCATTGCCGAAAACGATAAATTTTGGTTTTCCAAGTTTGTTCCAAATGTTCTTCCCTACAACGAGTGCGTTGCTCCTGTGTTGCATAGCACATCAAGTTTAAAGCTACTTATAAAAATCGTGATTATTATTCTATTACTACACGCAGAGAAACGTGTACTTGCATCAAGGCTGTCCGCCTTAATTCAAGACAATTACTGTCTCTCTCTGTTTTACTTCTTCTATACAGAGCAACAATAAGATCACTATTTGATTATGGTTCGATTGTTTTTGGAAACGTATGTGATTCTTTATTAAGGAGGCTGGACGTAATACATAATAAATGCTTACGTATATGTATTGGTTTTTTGAGAAGTACTCCTATAAATGTTATGATGGCAGAAACGTGCGAAGTACCACTAGCCTACAGAAGAAGAACTTTAGGACTAAGATATTTGTCCAAATGTCTTTTCCGGAAGGACGATACCTTTAACAAGGTCCATAATCTGTTTATTCTAGATCTTACAAGTAAATATTGGATGAATAAGAAATCTCCGTTACTAGTATCTTGCATTTATGTTATTAATTCCCAAATTCCCAATATCGCTTCAGAAAAGTATAGTATTTACGACATTGAATACCTGTTCTTGGTGGAACCTATTAAATGTTGGTACTACAACTACTTCATCGATCCCTCACTTTCTAACAATATCAATAATGATTTCAAGGCATTGATCAGAAATAAATGGCAAGATTTACTACATCATATATACTGATGGCTCACGAGTAGAGGAATCTGTAGGTTGTGCATGGTTTGATCCTCAGAAAAACATCCATCAGAACTTTAAATTAAATCCGATTGTATCGGTATATACTTCCGAATTAATAGCTATATATGAAGCATTAAAGTATGTCAATTCCATTGATCCCAAGTAAAACGTATTGATTGTTACAGATTGCAAAAGTATTGTAACACAGTTTCAACACATGAATATCTCTTCTAAGGTTAGTCCTATTTATATACAGATTTTTCATGAAATTAGAAGATACAGTTCAAAGGTAGAAGTTTTATGGGTGAAAGGTCACATTGGATTGGAAGGCAACGAAAAGGTGGACACGTTTGCCAAATCTGGTTGCAAAAATTCAGAAATTCTGCATCATATTTTACCACCGTCTGATGTATTCAATGTTGTCAAAAGGGTTATTCAAAGCGACTATAATGAGTATTATACAAGTGCAGCAACAGGAAACTTCTACAAAGAATTTGTAACTAAACCCCCAATAACACCATGGTTTCAGAAATGTTATATTCATAAACGTATGGTTCAAGACGTGTGCCGATTAAGGTCCAATCATGGTATATGCAATAGTTACCTCAAGACGATTAAGTTGAAAGACAGTGAAACATACGAATGTGGAGAAGAGGAAAGTCTAGAACACATTATTATGAATTGTCCTAAATATTACATAAGTCGTCAACTGCATTTTTGAAACATTACCCCATTGTTGCAAAATCCATTCGACTACAGGACGTTGTTAGGATCATCCAACATCAACATTTTTCAATTTATATATTATTTTCTCCGCGAGAACAAAATAAGAGTGTAGTTTTTTGTTTGTTTCTTAAGGAATGACTGGTAGTGCGTTGGCATGGTGTAACTGCTTAATCCTTCTGTTTCTTCCATTGTGGGTTTTCCCTTGTACCGTGCTTCTGTCATGTGTGTCAATTTATTAAATAATGCCCTGATGAACCCCTGCGCGAGAAGTGTGTAACCCAAGTTAGTCCTTTGTTTGAATCTTGAACGAATGTGAGATGATGGCCATGGCAAGCGCTACAGCCATAAATTGACTAATCAATCAATCAATCAATTACTGTATCAATTATTCACAACACAATAGCTGTTTTAAATCAAAAGAAATATTTTCTTAGCGTTTTTTTTCTCCGCTTAAGAAAAGTATATACTTATAATTAAATAATTGTATTTCTTTGTTTAAGACATTTGTTAACTTGATTCAAGAAAATCCTGCAGAAAATTTTAAGAAAGCGATTCTTAGAATAAGTAAATGGCCGTTATAACACAAAACAATATTTTCTTAAGGATAGTAAATAATTAATTTAAGAAAGCATTTAGGTATTGTTCATAAATCAATAGTTTCATTTTCTTAAAATAAAGCATTTATTTACTTAGCGTTGCAGCCTTCGTTAGATGGGTGCGAATTAATTGCCATTCTGCGCAAATTATTCTAATAATTAGTTGATCGCAACTGATTTCAACTTCCAGTACGAACCGGATACCACAGGGATGTCAAAATATTTTAGAAGAGTTGTTCCTATTGGCCTTAGTAATACGTCAATTTTTCAGATTTCTACAATTCATACATTTCTAGATGTAATTATTTGCATTTCCAGATGGGACACCTGCATAATCTCACATATAGAATGTGTAATACTATATTAGGTATTGACCTTTAAGTCTTATATATTTGTATTATTAATCAGTACGTATAAGATTTACTTACCATTAATACAAAAATTACACTTACTGAAAGCAGAAACTTACATCTCCAAAGAAGTCCCGAAATGTCAGACGAAAGTACATACAATTTGTAATTACAGTTAGTGTACTACCAAGTGAGCATTCGCATATTAAAATGTATTAAGCGCGTTTTTAAAATATTAATTGCGTGATGTGTTCCAATAATTGGAACTACATGAAAGTAGTTTATAACTTGGTATTTATTTTCGGGGACGAACGGAAACACTTTGAAATAAGATATTAAACACTAGTATTTCGCTGCAGTTATTTACACCAATTTACTATCATTAAAGATGACAAATAAGGAGCCAATAATAATAGTGGTAAAATGATCGAAGGTTTAAGCTGATCTTATACAGAGATATTGCTGGCGTTAGGTTAAACAATAAGTATGGAGATGTGCATTACAACACGCCATTAAACTTTTAGATATGTAAAATACACTGAGCTAATATTCCTTAAGGTTGTACTATCTACATAATATTTATGAACATTATTATTCTTTTTCAAATTGTTACAGGTATTGTAAATTGTATATGAAATTTGAATGAACATTAATGCTTAACACAATTTTCGAGATTCTTCATTTGAAAAGGCTCCTCCTTAAACAATTTAAGTCACATTTACCTAATTATTCAAAGTTTTAGTCAATCCAGATTTAGGCAAAACACATAGTCGCGTAGAGAAATAAAATACAAGAAAACACTTACTGACTGTTTCACAAACTTTTGTGAAACACACTCAGTCAGTGTGTAGTAACAGCCCTGAAGATATCCCATAAGAGTGCGGACGAAACATTGACAAAAGGCACGACAACGACACGGAAACCAAGAGTATAGTGTTATTGATGACGGCGGAAGCCTACGTACTTATTGGTTCTTAAAATATTTCATAATCAACATAACTGCGAATGTTGTAAGAATCCACTATACGTTTTAAAGTTAACGAAACTTAACATAACTTAAATGGTTTCATTTGCTACATACTGTGTGATTCGGATTTCTTAAATAAAGAACTGCTACAACAACTACAGTTAGTTATAGAGTTGCAGAGAGTTTTTTTTTTATGTAAGTGCAATATCTTCGAAAATACTGGAAATAAGTATTACGTTATTAGTACTATTTTGGAGATGATTTTACAAGGAAATTGCTGGTGATAAAAAAAAATATAGGTTCTAATTTAAAAAATCGAAAAAAAGCGTTTGAATTTTGATAAATGTTGCACGACATGTTTAACACGTATACATTTTTAGATTATACCACCTTGAAATGTATAAAGTTAGCCCCTAAATTGATAACTCGCGGCACTACATCTGCTTTCAGGCTATGTCTTAAAATGCCCTGTAACTGTCAAAACTTTAATAAATTTTAAGTGGCTATCAAAAGGATCAATAAAATATATACAAATTTAATGTGGTTACAATAATAATAACAATAACAATAAACTTTATTTCCAGCAATTACATGTTATATGTTATGTTTTACTTTTAGTAGCAATAACTAGTTTAAGCATGAAAAATATAAGATATTAATATAAGCAAACTTACTACATTTTAATAACTTTCCTAACATTGTTATTCTAACATGTAGAATTACAGTTATTGACATAATTAGTCTGAATTGTACGATAATGAAATGAAAAGTATTTATAATACACTACAGGAAATTATACTTATAGTGAAAATGGGTAATAGTATTTAGAAAAAATATATGATTTTTTGTATTTCACAGTATTAACGACTAAAAGATGACGTTGTTTTAAAAATGTGTATAGTGACACTAATACATACGTAAGGTTAGTAATCCAGTTCGAGCACAGCAATTGTGCAACATTATGGGGCGACATGTACACAATGTGTAGCATGTATGTGTAGCAAACATTTAGAACAGAGCGTAATGTGGCTTCCTGCGTACGAGGCCGTGTTTGAATGTCGTTGACATGTTCCTTCGTCGTCTAAGCAGCGTACGCCATTCTATATTTGGTACACGACTCGATTTATGGTTAGTAATTATTTTCAGACATTTATATACTACTACGTGAAACCAGAAACAGGATTTTTACGGTTGAATTATATAGGATTAGTTCGGCAAAGTGCTCCTTTTACGGGAAAATGTTTAACAGAAAACTATTAACCTCTTATTTCAGATGAAATAATTTTAAAGGAAAGCCCAAACATTCTATAAAATAGAATACTGCACCACCGCTGTATATTAGATGTTAGATCAAGGAGGAAACCATTCGTATGCTATACAAATTGACAGCTCCTTTAAGGGCAAACGATAACATGTTCGCTAACGACGCGGCATCGGCGCACTATGGGGCCACGTGGTTGAAATCCGACCAAAAATGGTTTTTACAAAATTTCACAATTCATGCCGAAAATAAGCTCACATTACTCAGAAAAGGTCAAAGTCTAACGTACAGATGTTTGCTTTTAATTTTATAGCGAAACAACTTTGTACCGCAGTTTCAAACCTTATTAACAAATTGCAACTAAAAATCGCTGCATTTGCGTAAGTTAATTCATCGTAGAATTAAAACGTGAAATTCGTATTGCTGCATTAAATGTCATTCATAGATTGGCAGAGCTCGTCTTGCTCTACATTTTAGCCTTAGAAAATTACAGATTAGTAGATTTGTATTTGCGTAATGACCTATCGAATTAGTGGGTGTCAAATTAAAGACTTATTAAACTTCGTGGAAGGTTTCGACTATTATCAGGGTCTATCCCGGCAAAACTGATGATACATGTAGATAGTATCGGATGTTCTGCATAACATCCTAAAATAAAATCTTGCGGTTTTGCTGCGGTGTTTAGTGAAATGCGTTGAAACGTGTAATGGTGAATATTCAAAAATACGTACTTCCTGAATTCAAAATCCGTTGGAAAAGGCGGCACGCGTTTTTAAAAAATAACCAGGATTGGTTAGACAGTGAGCTGCTTGTGCAATTTGAAGTAAGGGAAGAACCTTCGACGTCATCTGGAATGGTACGTGGAAGACCGTGCGAGACTTTTGAAAATTCAGCTGAAACGACCCAAAGGCGTAAAGCAATTAAACTCTTTCGCGAATCTGGATTGGATCATATTCACAGCTCATATGTACGAGGATTGCGCTCAATTGGACAAACCGTTGAAGCTGAAATTATACAAGAATTACACGCAGCATTAATAGAAAAGAAAGTGGTTCTACTGCAAATGCTCAGAAACAACACAACTGCGGAACCATTTACACCGGATGAAGCTCTGATTATATACAACGATATATCTTTAACAGGAAATAAGTACAAGGAACTAAGGTTGAATGTTATCCAACTCCAATTGAAATTACTGACATAAGTGCGAAAGTAACACTACAGTCGCTCCTCGATCACACATGCAAGAGAATTTTGATGATCGATTCTATTGGCCTGCAAAAATCATCACAGATACGTTTATATACTAAGTGGGGCTGTGATGGTTCATCAGTACAAAGTGAATATAAACAAATTCTTCCTGGTGAAAGCTCCCTGATAACTGACAACAATTTGTTTGTCGCTTCCTTGGTACCAATTCGCCTTATTGATGAACTAACACAGAGTGTAATTTGGCAGAATCCCTCTCCAGGTTCTATGAGATATTGCAGGCCCATTTCAGTCGAGTTTTCAAAGGAAACGCCTGAAAAACAAGAGCTACTGCGGACGAAATAGAAGCTCAGATCCGTACCTTACTGCACACTTCAGTAACGAAAAATGAGAAACGGGCCACAATAAAGTATGAGCGTTTGTTTACAATGGTTGATGGTAAAGTTGTGCAGGTAATAACCCATACTCCTTCTACTTCAACATGTGTTGCCTTGCCAAGCTCACGGAAATGAACGATCTGGATCGGGTGAGGCAGAAACAAGAAAACAAAAACGCGTTTATCCACGCCTGTAAATGTTGAGCTGGATGAGGAAGCAGTACAATTGTTAGAGTAAAAGCATTTTCTGTTTTAGTGCTCTTCCATTATGTAAAACAACGTAATTTTCAGTGAATATTGCTAAAATAAGATACCAAATGTTGCTGTATTTTATGCAGATTTCGTACAAACACCTAATTGTTGTTATGTAAATATGTACTGTTATTTACCAATAGATAAGTTTGCTTTTATTTAATAAAGAACTGATTTCACATGATAACGCTGTATTATTAAGATAACAATAAATTAAAGTTTTTTAAATGTAGATAACGCACAAACATTTAAATCTTATTATTAACTGTTATTTACCAATGGAGAAGTTTACTTTGATTTAATAAAAAATTGATTTCGCATTATTATTAAATATACATTATTAATAAATTAACATTTTTTAAGCAAACAATCGTAAATTTCTTGTGGAGAATTTTGTATACATTTGAGATCTTAGACATTTCCGGACATGTCTGCCAAATTTCACCCCTATATTTCTATTAATAAGAAAGTTACAGATTTTTGACCATCGCAAAGCAGTTTGGTCCAGTGCGGCGTCGAGTCTATTGGACGGTGGGGTTTTTCATGGTCAACTGCGTCACGTTTACTGGACGGGTTTACTAATGCATTTAAATGGTGGTATTAAAATCGTGGGCTGTTCTGATAGTCTAGTGGTGTACATTGGTCTACATGTTTCCGGGGTTTAGTGCTAGTGACCAATATGCGGTGCCGCATGTAAAATATAAGTAGAAAACGTTTTGAACATATATAACGATAACTATGCTAATTCGGTTTGGTTGTGTTCTTCGTGTGTACCTTGATAGTTATTACACTAATGTCCAGCTAGCAAAAGATTTGTTCAAAAAGAAGATGAAACTTGTGGGAACTTTGCGAAAATTGAGAAAGGGAAATCCAAAACAATTATTTCAAGAAAAAATTAAGAAAGGAGAAGCTATATGCAAAAGGAAAGGTCCGGTGTCGGTCAGACATTGGAAGTACTAGAGATGGGTGATTATGATATCAACAAGCAAACATGTAACAAAACCAGAGTGTGTTCTCGTTTTCAATGAGTACATGTCCGGGATAGATAGATCAGATCAGATGATAAGATACTATCCATCGCCAAGGAAAACCATAAGATGGTACAAAAAGTGTTCTGTCATCTGATAGATATTACAATGTGGAATGCCTACTAAATATGTAAGAGAAAAAGAAATACAATCAAAATTGACCTCTTGAGGTTCAGAGACGAAGTTACAAAGGATATACTACAGATCAACGGAAGACACTCAGAACCAACCAAATACCAATAATCAGAATTCCACCAGTTGGAGCCAGTTCCACACCGGAAGATAGATCGGCGTCAGAGGCGGGCTTTGCAAGAAATCCAGATACCACTGCCCGATATGTCCAGAGAACCTTTGTGTGGGCGTACATTCATGCTTCAGAATGTAGCACAGTGTACAATTATTATGTTTTATAATATTTTAGCAATATTTTAATGTAGCCATAGGCATTTTGATTTGTATGTATAGCACATTACGTTGTATTTACCATATATCTTTCAATTTGTCAACCGATCGATCGCCTGTTATTGTTAAATAATGTATACACATACCTCACCCTTATTACATATTTTATCTCCGCTCCCAATCATAAGAAAATATGTTTTAACCTAAATGGAAAACAATTTTAATTAAATCATAACGCAATTTGGACAAATTACTGTTATTATCTTTCACAAAAGCGGGCTTACTTGACAATCTTGATACTTTCTGAATTAAAAGTGAAACATAGAAACGTAATATTGCTTTCTACTTCGACTGAATGCTTTTAAAGAACACTGATTCTGGAAATTTTGTCATTTTCTAAAGATAATAAAAAAATAGGTACGGCTACATATCTTTAAATTTGTTTTAACAAGGACTGTTGCAAAATGCAACAAGCTGGGCACTCGGGGGGTAAACCTAATTCGAGTATGCTGAATCCAATCGTTTTTAAAAGTTAGCTCGCGTTTTCGAGCAATTCCAATTTAAAAATTTTAGGCCCAAAGAACCTTCTGGAACATTCTGGAATTTCCTGTAAAATCTGATCAATAGCCGATGAGCTTTCTGCAACCTTTGAGAACCTTCCATGGACCGTTTATGGACCATTCGTGGACATTCTAGAAACTTTTATCCCCGTTACTGCCACTTGATCAACTGGGTATATAAGGGGCGCTGTTGACCGTTGAGAGCTCAGCCTGTTTTCAGAAGTTGAAGTGTTAACATCTAAAAATTAAAGCAAATAACCCAAACTGAAGTGAATAGTGAAAAGTTCGAGATTGTTCATTGTATTGGCTTGTAAAATCAATTAATTTGAAATATCAAAAATGGATAAATGTTCTAAATTGAATACCTGTTGTTACCTGTGTGGAAAATTTGTAATTAAGACCACTCGGCGTAAAATAAGTGCTGAAACCGCTGATTTGTATCAAGAATATTTCTCACAAAATGTTTTTACTGCTGTGTATTAGACGTCGTCTATTGTTTGTACAATATGCGTTTTGAATTTGAATAAATGGACAAAAACCGGAGCCGCTATGCCATTTGGTGTTCCCATGATTTGGATAGATCCAAAAGAACATAATCCAGCTGAATGTTATGCGTGCGTAAATTATACTGACGGTATGAACAGAAGAAAAAGTGGTTCCTTGAAATACATTCCAACAACATATACTCAATTGCCGCTGCCACATTCAAATACAATTCCTGTCCAACGAGATCAATTTCAACAGAAGAATCTGAGCCATCAGCATTAGAAACCATGAAAACCGAAGAAGCAGGCGTATCAATGTGTGAACCATCAAATGTCACTGCGCCATGCAATCACATTGAAATCACGCAATCTCGTTTGAATAATATGATAAGAAACCTGAAACTATCACATCGATAATCCATTTTTTTGGCAAAGGACTTGAGACAAACGAACATTTGGCATCAGATGTTCAGATATACGATGCAATCAATCGTCATCATCGTTTTACGAATTTTTTCAACTCCATTGAGAATAATTCACTCGCTTATTGCACTGATATCCGTGATTTGATTTTAAGGATGCAAAATGAATATAATCCCCAGCATTGGCGATTGTTTGTCGACTCGGCAAAAAGCAGTTTGAAAGCGATTCTGCTACACAACACCAATTCAAAAAATTCCATTCCGATTGCACTCAGCAGCAATACAAAAGAGACATATGCATCGTCAGAAAATCATCGATTTAGTGCAATATAATGACCAAAAGTGGAAAATTTGTGCCGGCTTAAAAGTGGTAGCTCTTTTAAGAGGTATGCAAACGGGTTATACCAAAAATATGTGCTACATGTGCTTGTGAAATACCCGTTTTGCCGGCGACCAATATAGCGAACGGACTGGCCTTTACGTGAGGAATTTAGATTGCGTTTTGTTACCACCGCTCCACATCAAACTAGGAATTGTTAAAAATTTCATAAAAGCATTGAACCCAGAAGGAAATGCATTCAACGGATTGTGTTGTGTTTTTCCACGGTTAAGTGGGATGAAAATAAAAGAAGGTTTTACAGGAATATTTAATGGACCGGACATTCGTCGTTTAATGAGGGACAAACGATTTGAAAATGGACTCATTGATATGGAGCGTGTGGCATGGGATTGTGTGGAAGCTGTTATTGACAATGTTCTCCGCGCAATTGGCACATGCTAATTGAAGGCATGCTCACTGCTTTTCACCGTTTAAATGTTCGAATGTCATTCAAAATTCATTTTTTGCATTCCCATGTAGAAAAATTCGCCGAACAATCATCATACGGATCCGATGAGTATGGCGAGCGTTTTCATCAAGTGACGGCGAGTCTCGAACATTCGTACAGCGGCAAAAAAACTACATGCTCTTTTGGGTGACATTTGTTGGAATTGACATGAAGAAGATGACGATACAGAAGAATCAGGGCAAATCAAAGAATGAAAAATGAAAAAAATCAAGAAAGATGCTTTTTTTTGATTCAATTTTTTTTCAAATAGTTTCTATCCGATGTGTATTGGTTGATACGATGTCTATTCGATCGATTTCCATCGATTTAAATTCAATAAATGGTAAAAGAATGATAAAAATTACGTTTTTTTGGGGTATTTGGGCCTAACATTTTTAAATTGAAATTGCTCAAAAACGCGAGCTAACTTTTAAAAACGGTTAGCATCTTTGGATTCAGCATTCCAATTCGAGCACAGTGTTATTATTACTACTTAACCTATATGTTTAACCTACACCTAAATGGTTTGGTTTGAAGCTTGATTGCTCTATTTATCAACATAGTATTCAGTTCTAGCCGTTTCTCCATCTAATTCTCTCGGTAAGTCTTGCCACGGTTTCCAATATTTTTGGGCATTTCTTAATATTGTAACGTTTTTAGTTGCTTTTCAGATATTCAGTGATTTACTGTATGTGCACAACCTACTTTTATTTGTAACTTTGTTTAATTTACAATTTAGGTTAATATACAAACATACTTATCATAGTGCAACCATATCTAGCATGAGTAGGTAACACTGCTTGTATACTTTTATCTTTATATAACGAACTTATAGAACGAATTGATTTTTTCTGTTGTTGTTCTATTGATCTTAATTCATTTAAAATCACACTTCGATTGTACTATTTATCGCCTTTCCCATCTATTTATATCGTAATACTTTTGTGTTTCTTCCATGTTCAATAATTAGTATTAGTCATAATTAATACGCTGTTCCTGTAATAAATATATTTTTCATATTTAATAGTTCTATTGTATTATCATTTTTAAAGGAATTATTAAATCCTCCATCGCAATTTTGCGTTATAAAGATCAAGGTAATGTTTTGTATTATTTTATATTTCATTTATATAATGGTCCTCGAACATTCACGCAAAATCCAACAAATCCACTTTTTCTAATTTTACAACAATCAAATTTGTTTTCTATCGTTATTTCTTGTCTGTACGTGGAAGACTTTTTACTATGCAAGAGCAGTAGTACTTAGTATGTTTGCTTAAAACCGAATATGTTAGATGCTATAGCTCAGCATTCTGTATACCATTTCCATTAGATCCAAAATAGGGGTTTTGTATGAATGCACCTCGTATATACTCATTAAAGGTCTGTCACTGATGAATAAGTTGAATAATCGAATAAGTATTGCAGTTAGAACTAACTGCAATACTTATTCGCTAACTTGGATTAAGGAAATATGCCAGAACGCGACTAATTCAAGAAGAAGAGTGCCGACTATGTTTGGAGGGCGATGAGATAGTTGAGGATGCTTGCTGCAAGCTGAATAAGATTTTCAGTATTTGATAGTGTTTATTTGACACCAGAGAATATAAAAAAATATTGTTATATTCTTTTAATAAGACCTTCCACCATTTATGACTTCTCCTTAGGTTCACTTATAGTTACAAGCATAGTTCATATCAAATCATAAGAAAGAGACTTTGCACACTCTTCACACAATTCCTTGCGGCGATAACAACAAAGGGGATCGGCGCACTTGTTTGCAAACGTTTCTATAGACATACTGTCGCTCAGGCAAGTTCGACCAAGTGGAAACATAAATTTACTATCACGCACAATAAAAATGACCAATATACGAAGGTGTAATTTAACAAAAGCTCTTATTCACGAAATCAAAGAGATACACGATGTAGTACACCATTTGTTTTATCGGCATTCCAATGAATCGAAACCCGCATAGAAGATATCAGCATCAAGGTCGTGGAGGCACATGAAGAAGACTTGCTGAACTTCGGCATCAGCTCTGACATGCCGACTTCCCAGATGCTTCTTCAACGGTCTAAAGAGATGAAAATCACTGGTAGCATTCGCGGTTGCTCCATGGGTGAGGAATTCAATCAGCAGCACACCCTGATGGTCCCAAAAGCCCGAAACTGGCACCATCTCTTCGGATCGTTGAAGAAGCACCTGGGAGATCGACATTTCAGAACCGATGCCGAATTTTGGAAAGCCGTCTTCACGTGGCACCACGACTTTGACATAGAATTCTTCTACGCCGGTTTCGATTCGTTGGTGTACCGATGGAACAAATGCTTCGACAACATTGGTTACTATGTGAAGAAGTAATATGTAAAAATGCCTTAACGTTGCGTATCTCTTTGATTTCGTAAATAAAGGTTTTCTCTGAGTGCTCTTCTTACCTTACTTTTTGAAACACGCTCATACAATGAAAATTTTTATTGTACAGGGGTGCAGCAATCTTTTTTTATAAAAAAATCTGCTTTCGTGTGACTCGAGGCATTTTTTTAATGAATTTCTGCAAAGTAGCGCTTCGAGTACCTTCTTGGAGTGCAGTGCATACGCGTTCCTTAGAAGTAGGACCAGTTATTCGCATTCTTATATCAAGTTCATCCCACAGTAACTTGATATGATTTAGGTGGAGAACAAAATAATGGTTTGGTCCTGCTCATCCAAATAATTTTTGTAAATTCGAGCGTATGTTTTGGATCATTGTGCAGTGTAAAAATGGAGTTCTGGTAAATATGCCGAAAATCAGGAGGAATGGCATGGGTTTCCAGGATACATGCTACTGCACTTTATGCATTATTCTTTCGGTTTAATTCAGATTTGCTGTCCCGTAGTACGAAAACCAACCCTATACCGTAATTGAACAACTACCGTGTTTGGCTGTTGGTAGAAAACAAGTATGGTTGTCTAGTAAAGTAGGTGAGGGTGTTTAATAGCCGCATATGCCCGAATGCTATCACAGTGTTTAATCATATTTTAATTACGTTTGTTTAATGTAGTTTCTGAAGTTAAAATGCGACATTAAGTAAAAATGGTTCATCACATATCTAGCAACTTAAAATAATTGTCAACAATCAATCTTTCTCTTTCTTTATAAATCATTACACTTTAATGCATTAGCTGACTAAACAAGTAAGTTTAAAATTGAAATCTTATTAAATACATTTGATATTGATTGATGCGATGTAAAGAAGATAAGTACTCCCGCATTATTGCAAGTACATTCGCTGTATTATTACAGCGAGTTGCCTCTTTGGTTGACTTCGTGCTCTTCATCGCATAAATCTGGAGTATTCTTTGTTGGGAAAATGAATTAGCGAAGTCATGACTTTAGTATACTATACTAATTATTCACGGAGCGATTAATATGTGAAACGTGATAGGGTTTCACAAGTTCCGACATTTAAAAAATATTCCCTCAAGCACAAAAATTTTTCTTCTAAATATTTTCATATACCTACAGATACGTAGATTATTAGGCAAACTTACGCGTATTGTAAGTAGGTATTGCTTTCTAGATGACAAAAAATAAATACTTTATAAATAAAGTTTTAAAATGTGGTTGAGGAACTGCAACATCTGAGTATCTAGTAATATGGTGAATAAAACCGTTTCCATAAGCCTAATAAAAATATTAGATATGTATAATATGGCACTAAATTTGAAAAAGGAATCATAGCAGTGGAACTGCAACAGTATATAATCCTTCAAAATGAATATAAAAATTGCTGGATCAAATTAAGAAAGGATTTTTATTAAGAAAATTCAGAAAACATGCAGGTTCGTTTATGTTTTTTGTATTCAGCGTTGTTACAAAAAAAATAAAAAACCTCAATTACTGAAAAATTCGATTGTAAGAAGTCGGAGAATGATTAAAAGAGGTCAAGTTGTGGAAAGTCTGCAAACACTCAATTCTTACACGATTGGTGATAAAAGTTTACGTTAAGGAATACTTTTTCTTTTTTACATAGTGTTCGAAACGTTTTAAGAAAGAGTATTTATGCAAAGAGATCAAGCGGATGCAAGACGTTTTTGGTTTTCAAGAAAATACTTTCCTTGGAAAAACGAACTTGCAGAAAAGGATAACAACAATATTCATTTGAAAGATAAGAGTTGAAATTGTTCTTCATGTTTCATTTTAAATTACAGGTAAAAGGTAAGTAGATTATGAAATTCACAGGTTAAACACGTCCTTATTACTTTTTTTTACTGCGATCGTTAGTAATTTTACATTCCTTAAAGTTGTATAGTCGGTACTTCTGCCCCTTAAAGTAAAGTTTTTATTACACTATGTGCAGGAAGATTTGTGCTGATTACTACAAACATATGAATAAATTAAAACCAGATTCTTATCTTACCGTTTACAAATCTACGTAATATTATTGATTTCTAAGGTAAGATAATCGTGTCGTCCCAGCATAGCCGTAACAGCTGAAGCAGCCAACGGAACTGTCTGATGCGTTGCGTAAACATCTGCCGGGTGGCAAAGCAGTTCAAATTCGTACACATTCATCATCACTAGCGCGGCGTGTGCGTGTGAAATAAATCAGGCGAGCGGAATACTAGTTATTCAAGAAAATGGTTAATTAAAAATGTCCAGTGTGCGCAAGGCTAAACAACGACCCTTTACTGATAAAGTAAATAAACTTTATCTATGAGTTTCCAGATTTTTTGTACGACGGTGCTAAAATAGTTTGTAAAGTGTGCGAGAAAACTTTGATGTGCTGGCAAAAGAACGAATGTAGGAAGCATGTAAATAGTGCAAAAAAAAACAGAAATAGAAAAAACGGCGCGTCAAATAGAATTGATTTTATTTTCGATTTACTTATGATGATAGCATGTAATTTGTCACTTAACATACTGGATAAGAAATCGTTTAAGAACTTTTGGAACCAATGCAACCCGGAGTTCAAGTTGCCAACTACAGCAACAGCACGTAAGCATGGTTTATTTGTATGCAAAGAGGTGGAAAATAAAATCATATCTATATTAAAAAATCAGTTGCTTTGGTTGTGTGTTAACGAGACAACAGATTGTAAAAAAAAAATCTATTATACATATTATAGTTCATGTACTGGATGAACATAAACCGACATTTCCACTGTTACTAGCTAGCAAAAGATTACAAGGGTGTACTAGTGCAGCAATTACGACTGTGATATTTGCTACGTTAAAAAACTTTCAAGTCTCAACACGTCAAGTGTTGATGTTTATGAGCGATGGTGCAGCGACAATGCGTGCGGTAAGCCGTTCTCTTCTTGAACACGCTTGCGACTGTGTACATGTAACTTGTAAAGTGCATGCTTTACATCTTGTGGCACAAACTATTAGACAATATTATCCCGAGGTAGATGTATTAATATCAAGTACAAATCTCCAAAACGTCTTCGAACATTTCACGCACAGTGTCTCGGTATTTGTGAACTACCGCAGCCGATTCTGGTTGCAGGCAGTTTTTTATTATGCTAAACATTTTAAAAAAGTAAAAGCTGTTATTCTACAATCCAATCCTGCCGAAGCTGCAGCTATTAAGGAGAGCCAGTCAAAATTTCAAGATACTTCTGTTGAAAGAGATTTACAAATTATTCATAGCTACTATAAATGCTTACATGACCCACTGGAGCAATTACAAAATAGAGCGTTGTCGTTAGTGAAGTCACTGCAAATAGTGGACGAAGTACATACTCTGCCGCGCACTATAGATGACGCAAAAAATATTCGCGTTTTAAAAAAGTTGGAGAGTGTGTTACAGAAAGATTCAAATTTTACCACATTACAACAAATTTGTAATGGTACTTCGACTAATCCATTAATTGAATTCAAAGATTATTTTAATCATACATGTATTACATCGGTAGATGTCGAACGATGTTTCTCCAAATATGAACACATTTTTTCACCACTGCGAACACGGTTCCACGAGACTAAAGTTGAAACATATCTAATGCTATCAATTTTTTACGATTCTTATCTGGGTTATAATACTGATGATGGTGCTTCTACTTCTCATGTTCAGTAATTCCAATGCAATCCGCCAGCCTACTTGATTACGCTGCTTCAGAGCGCGAGTGAGAGAATTTACTGCTAATTAAGAGGTAATTAACTGAAGAACAATTACCTAACGCATTGTAGTGACATTTATAATTTTTTTAATAGAACAATCTGTATAGTTTTGAACAGTTTAAAAAATAATTTAATTTGTAGTATACAAATTTTCGTAAAATATGATCTTAGAACAAATAATAAAGTATAGCAAAATTTAGTTTACTTTAAAAATAAACTTTCATTGTGTAAATGACATTAGGCTTTCTCTACTCTAAATAAAAACGTATACTTTTGAAACCGTTTTCTTGGTAGTAGCGGTTTTGTTTAAACAAATACGTTTCGACAGCGGTAATGTGTAATATTACCACTGTCTATTCAGTTTATAAGCCACAATGTTTGATTTAAAAGAAATACAATTTAAATTTAACATTTCAGAACATACAACGTGTCCATCTAGTGCGTGGATGGAAGATAATTTCTTTCGTGTGTAATCTAGGGAAAAGGTTTTCAAATACAAAACATTCGGGGGCAAATGCTGCATAACATAAATTTATACTCAAGAATACAGGGTGTTCAGTTTCCGCTGCGCACAATGCAAGTTTGGCCTTTTAAATGGAAAACCTTATATATTATTGCAATTTTAGGTACCTCTCAATTCATGGCAACTTTTATCAATATTCCCTATACTTATCTATCTTAGTTTTTGAAATAATTGACATAATTTAATATTTTGTTCCTTTAATGCTCGATATCTTAAACACCTTACATGCTAGGGTGGTGACAGAAATTTTATTGGATTGAGTATTTCTTGGAGTTTTTGGTAATGCATGGAAGATTTTTTTATATCAACCAGATTCTACAAGATGGCCATCGATTGGCAACGATGCCAAGTTTGATTCATATTGTTTCAATTTTTTTTAATGGAACATCTGCTGCTGCAGATAAGCTTTTCGTTTAAAGACGTGGGGTGCTGTGACGAAATTCCTTAAACTTTTGTTTCGCTAATGAAATTTATTAAAGCAAATGTGTAAACGTTATCTTTTTTGGTACAGCGTTATCATCTAGTCGAAGTAACTATCATTTTTTTATACACATTGTCTAGTTGCGAGTTAACCAGCATCAACGAAGTAGGCACCATAAATTCTCGGCCTGACAGGCTTATAGAGGTTCTAGCATGTTCAAACTCTGTTACGTCATAGTTGTGCATGTGCGAGGCCTACACGATATATATTACGGCTCCGAGAGTAGTAGTTTTTAGTAGCCAGCCAGACAAGGTGGCTAGTGGATGAAAATTTCTTAGGTAACGGAAATTCAGTACCGCGTCCTGATTAAATTATTAACAAAAGAAGGGGATACGCCTAATCACAGTAAATAACGTTTAGACGGCGTTTATGGTGATTTATTTCCTACATATTCCACTGCAAAATGTTTCCGTTTGGGGCAAGAAGCCGTTGATGATGGTCAGCCAATTGGACTGATAACGCTTCAAAATATTTCAATTATTGAACAAATGGTACTAGCAGATTGCCGATTGAAAGTGAAGGAATTAGCAGTGATGTCAAACATTTCTGAAGCAAGTATTGGCCGAATTCTCCATAACTATTTGAGTATGAATAAGATTAATGCAAGATGGGTACCGCATCTTCTTTCTGCTCTCCAACGTGAACGTCGGGTCGAATGTGCGTGCTCGTTTTTAAACATATGTGGAGACGGCCCGAAACTGATTGTGGAGTCCATTGTCACAGGAAGTGAAACAATGGTGCCGTATTATGGATCTTCTATTCAAAAAGGAGTCGTTTTAAGGACGATAGTAAGTTGCAAGCAGATGTAATACAACACTTTGAGGGAAAAACTTTACAAGGGTATAGAATTATTAATTGATCGTTGTAATAAATGTATTGGAGTTAGGGGAGGTTATATTGAAAAATAAAAATTGCTATATTTTGCTAAGTTTATTTGTTCTACATCAGGCCGAGAATTTGTACCGCCTTTATAGATAATAAATAGCAAAAATAAGTAGACAAATGTTAATCAGAGTTCAGCATAAAAGGAATAGATTTATTTAGCACCGCCCACTAATTTTTTTGAGCAGTAAGAAATATAATAGAACATACTAAAAACTGTTCAAAAAATTTCGCAATTGAGCTAAATAGAAATATTTAGGAAAAAACTTTCCGGGTGAATTTCTTAAGGTAACGCAAAACATGAGCATTACATAAATAATATTCCCGAGATATTGGTAAATGTTCAATAAAATGTGAGGAATCGCATTAGAGTTTGTATGAAGCAAAATGGCGTTCACCTCGAATAGGTGTGAAATTGTATGCAGTAAATTTTGCGGTTTACTTTTAATGAATATCTTTAGAAAAACAAAAGTTTATAGTATTTCGTCACAGCACTCTATGAATTTTAGCAAAAAAAGTTATCCGCGTAGTTTCATATTTAATTTACTAAAGAACGGCACATTTTAGGTATAGGGAAATGTTTACAAAAAATTCTATTTCAGTCTCTCTATCAAATCGCGAAAAAATATACAGGGTGTTCCATTAAAAAAATTGAAATAGCACGAATCAAACTTAATAGCGATTTCGATTGCCATCTTGTAGACTCCAGTTGATATCAAATATTATTAATGTAACAAATGAAAAAAAAAGAAATATGAAAGAAAATATTTTAATTTCCGAAGAAGAAAATGAATTTGTTGTAGAAACGTAAAGTTGCGTCTTCATTTTATTCATTTGATAATTTGTTTAATACAGGAAGCTGCTAGCACCAAGAAAATGAATTCAAAAATATTCCAAGGATAGCAATCAAAAACAAAAACTATTACTTTAAAAATGTCAAAAACATACGTACCAATTATTTTTCGCCGCACATATCTCTAAAAGTATTCAGAGTGTTTGAAATTATGATGGAGGATATTACGAACAAAGCGGTGATATGGATCAAAAGAATGTAGCTTACACATGTACCTTTTGTACATGTGTTGTTGTAGCGAGAACTGCGGCGATTTATCGGCTCGGCGAACGAAGGATGCTCGCCTGAAGAACCAATGAGATCAAGGCAGATAATAGTGAGATAACAAAACGAAGATAAAATTAGATACTGTGTGACCGAAAGTGTTGCAAACTCTATTTGTAGGATTTTTCATATGGTGTCACGGTGTTGCTATTTGTAGGATTTTTCATATGGTGTCACGGTGTTGAAAAGTACATAACGGCTACAGAGACCGTCGCTGCCTCAAGTTGAGTATTGCATGGAGGTTTCTGATGACGCAACGCATCAGAGAAGCCAAAGCAAAATTAATGCGTATGGTACCTTATCTTGACAAATGTAAAACGTAGCATTGAAAGTGTTTTTTGCAGGTTATTTTTATTGCGGTTGATGTCGAACAAGACTAAACGTAGTTAAAAGAAATCGAATCAAACTAAACATGGTTAACGGGACCGATTGGAACTGAGCATAATTTATCATAACCGAATGGAATTGTGGTCGAATGGAACCGAACAGAACTGACTACAGCCATACATATCCGAACATGACCGAATTGGCAAGAATAGCTGATGGACTCACGTACAATGTGCTGAAGGATTTTTGAAGAATATCATATGTCACTACAGGAGCGCTCGGAGATTCTACGGTCGCATAAAATAAGCATCTGCATCTAAAAAACATTCGCTAATTTGCGATCAAATAAAGCAAGAAGAAAGTATTCTTAAATGTCGAGTGTCAAGAATGCTGCTTGCACATTTATCCTTTGTACATGTGTTGTTGTAGCAGAAGAACTAGGGCGATTTATCGGCTCGGCAAAGGAAGAATCCCTGTGAGTATAGGCCTAGAAATTTTACGGGGTATCCCTATGAGTATGGAAGATTTGCTAGGGTGGGTAAACTACAGCTGGTATCCATATGAGTATAGAACTAGAAGATTTGCTAGGGTGGGTAAATTGCAGCTGGTATCCCTATGAATATAGATCTAGAAAATTTGCTTAAGTGAGTAAACTGCAGCTGGCATCCCTATGAGTATTGATCTAGAAAATTTGCTAGGGTGGGTAAGCTCTAGCTGGTATCCCTATGTGTGTACTCGGTAACTGTTTCTCACCCAAACCCTTGAGGTTTGGGTTTTTCAGCTAGTTACTTCCTATAATTATTTTCAACTATAGGACTCTCTTGTTTAAAGTCGAGACGGCTACGAATTCTTTTAACTTCCTGGAACATCCTGATGTGTGTATATGATTGCTTCTCCGAATAGCCCTTTTAAATGCAAATTCAATGTTATCAAAAATCTAACCTAAACTCGAAAATATCTAACTAAACAAATTTTGAGTAAACTTATAATCTCTGTTTTTAAGAGTTTCTGCCTATTGTGCTCGAAAGGATATAGATAAAATATACACGCAGAGAAATGGTTCCTTGCATCAAGAAAATATATTTTCTTGCAAAAATCAGTCTCTATCCAAGAAAATATTTTTATTTCAAGACAATAAAAATGTATAATATAAGAAAATAATTTTCTTAAAATATTATTTGGATTAAACAAATATTTTCTTAGGGTTAGAAAATCCAAGACAGAAAAATGTTTGTTCCAAGTGAATCATTTAGTTTTAAGTTAAGGAAATGTTCATATTAAAGATAGAAATGAAAAAAAAGTCCAGATCTCGCGAAGTTCTAATGAGAAATTAGTCGACCAGTTTCGTGTTCAAAATCACATCATCAGGGTAGCTACAAGGATACCCAATACAAGAAAAATTACAATAATGGAAAAAAACCTGAAGTTAGTAATTAAAATTAAGAGCAGTGAATGAGTTAATGAAAAAGTGTTTTTATATGTCAGTATAATTAAATTATTTCTTTACTAATGTAATTAAATAGGGATTATTTTATGTAGTTTAATAATTAATAAGTTAATATTTAAGTTTATTTATCCCATTTTTTATTATTATTTATTATATTTCAAATATTTCATTAAGAAAAACTATAGTTAAATCAGTACGCCAGGAAAAATTTCGGTTACTGTTTTTGAAGATTATTGGCATAAACTGAGAGATGTAAGAGCAATATAGCCAAGAACAGGAAGCTCCAATGCTTTTCTCTTCTCATATTGTTTTGGCCGGTAGTGATTCCATCAATACCAGGAGCTATTAATTAGCATTATCTATCTTGGTTATTGCTTCTAGGTAGTTTTTTCATGTATACTTCTACATTAAGTTCACTTTTGTTCGAACATTATTCTGTAGATAACCTCTACATTAGCTTTTTTAAAATCAGAAGCAATGTGAACAATTAAGTTAAGAGCAGTATAATAATGTGCATATAAATAATATCCATTTCAAGAATTCTAAGTAAAAAATGCTTTATTTTAAGAAAATGAAATGATTTATGAACAATACCTAAACGCTTTCTGGAATTAAGAAAACTATTTACTATCTTCAAGAAAATATTGTTTTGTGTTATAACGGCCATTCACTTATACTAAGAATTGCTTTCTTAAAATTTTCTGCAAAATTTTCTTGAATCAAATTGACAAATATCTTAAACAAAGAAATACAATTACTTCATTACAAGTGTATACTTCTCTTAAGCAAAGAAAGAAACGCTAAGAAAATATTTCTTTTGATTTAAAATAGTTATTATAATGCAGATAATTGAAACAGTAAATGTCTTGAATTAAGGCGGACAGCTTTGATACAAGTAAATGTTTCTCTGCGTATCGGTTAGAGGCATTACCTTATATCATACACATTAAAAGAAAAAGTATATAAAATAAAATGCATATACTGAAGATATTAGAAGTTAAATAATTAAGTCTACTTCTAAATTTATTGCAATTTAATTATCGCTTGTAATTGTAATTTTTTTTCAATAGTTCTCCCAGATAAAGAGTTGAAACTCACTCGAAACATTTTGATGTTAGAAATAAAGAAAATTACAGGATTTAGGCTTTTCTAATTTTTTTGCCTCTTTAATTGGTGGGGTCTGTTGACTGATGGAAATGTATTTGTAATACATTTTTGTTTTTAATTTAAAACATAGGAAGGATTGTTATACAGCGAAAGCATATCATCCAAAAGTTTTAAAGATACTTTGTATATCTTTCCATCAAAGAATTTAAAATTTGAAAAAAATGCGTTACGTAATTGCTTTTTTGTTAATTACATCTTATTCGGCATTAAGAGCGCCATTATAATGTTTGCTGATGTAACCTACGCTGTACGATAATAATGAAGTTGACAATAACACCCTGTTTATTTGGAACACCATTTGATACTAATATGAATATTGAACTTTCACGGACTATGTAATACACAGTCATTTGTTATTTGTTTTCATTGTCCCTCTTTTTGAAATTTTAAAATCGTATCGCTTATTCTTTTAATTCAAAATTATACACTATTTGCTTAAAACGTTTCTATCTCAAATGGTATATTTGTTTATACAAGGATAACTATCGAAAGTAGAGCCTCTAAATCGTCACTATTTTTTATTCGAGAATGATCAAATTACTTGTACATATTCACTATAGCGCTGACTTTTGATGGAATTATATTGACGGTTTTTTTGCAAGGAAGAATGTATTTAAAAATGTAGGTATATGGATTTTGACCTCTGCAAAAATTATCATTGCCATATATAACACGCACTCTGGAATTCATCCTCTTCGAAGTACGTCCGCAAAATGCTATTTGCGGTCGATCGATTTAACGGACATCATTATAAAAATGCACGCCAATGCCATAATTAATAGTTTAGCGTAGTACTCAGAACCAGTTAAGCTTTAATTATAACAAATATTTATAATTTTGACATTTGCTAAAGGCGATTTATGTATGACTTTTACATTAAATATCTGTGTGTACGTATTAGTTTTCCCTACCCATATATCTATAAAGCATTAGCAAGTATCATTTCGTTATAGTTCACAGAAAGAGGAGTTGCAACAATTTGATATGTAAATGGACTAAGCACTTCCTGAAGTTGTCAAGGTTACAACCGCGTTGTATACTTCAAAGATGCGATTATAAGAAAGTAATCCATACTTAGAAAATTACTAGCGTAACAATTTATGTGTCGATGTTATTCTTATCGTTATAAATGTAAATTTTCAACGTTTATTTATACTAACCAATATTTTTGGACATGCGCGTAGGTATTTCTTTTTAATTGGATACTGGCGGTGGTTCTCATGCTAATTTAGTAAACAAACGGTTTAAATACATACATAATTAGTATTTTTATAAAGCAATTAATTTAACAGCTTTATCGGTTCTTTCAAATTTTGTGACTTTCCATCAGCATTAGATTAAGATGAAAAGGTTGTTACGTTAGAATTATAAAAAGATAAAACGTAGGGACTGCAAATATGGAATAAATTTTAATCAAAAGAAGTTGTCTAGAAAATATAACAGGGTGTTCATGGATGGCGTTACAAAGAGGAAAAACTTTTTTAATATGCGTTTTACAGAAAAAAGACATTCTTTATAAAAAATTCTGCTTTCCTCAAAATGTTCAAAAACAATTTAGATTTGACTACAGACATACACTTACTTATTAATTCAATTATTGCAGTTGATATTTTATCAACTAACAAACACTGTTTGAAATAAACAAGTAAATAAGTATTAATTCTTAACTTAAAATAGATTTAACAATCGCTATTCAATGTACATGGCTGCCTCCAACTTGCACACATTTTTCAACTCTTTTAATAAATTCATTGTAAAGTTTGTGTATCGTAGCGAACATATTAATTTCATCCACCGCATCTCTTATTGCTTGTTTTAATCTATCTGAACTATGTTCTACACCACAAGCATATACAGTCCCTGGTCAAATTACTTGAAACGCTCAATATTTTGTAGTTTCTTCATAATAAAATATAAACTATACAAGTATTATATTTTTGATTTATGAAATATATTATAAAAATATGTAACATATGTAAATATTAGGTAAGTAATTAATATTTAGTCCATAACCCATGATTTTTAATAACACCCTTAATTCTTCGGGGCATAATTTCAATGCAAGATATGATTGCCTCTTTTATATCTTCATCGTCTCCCATACATCCTTTATATTCTTCATTAATATTTACTTTGTAGGGTTTTTTCTTTCATATACCTTACTTTTTAGTCGATGCCATACGTTCTCGATGGGATTCAGGTCCGGTGAATTTCCGGACCAACGTAAAAGAGGTATGTGATTGTCTTCAAAGAGTTTCTTAACCTTTTTTACCACATGGCAAGGAGCATTATCTTGCATAAATATACGCCCTGTCAGTATGCGACGTCCTGGCTTAAAATACGGTAATAACGTGTTTTTTTACACATTTATGTACTGCTCTTGACGCATTGTACCTTCTACAAAATACAAAGGGCCGGGTCCGTCTCCACTAATCACTCCCCAAATCATTACCCGCGGAGGGTGTTTTACAGTTCGAAGAACCGTGGACTCTGTGAGACGTTCACCAGGTTGTCTACGAACAAATTGTGCTCGCTGCACTAACACACAGAGCGAGCACTCGTCACTAAAGAAAACCTATTAAATAATGCAAACATTGATTCAGTAAAAATCATGTTGTTAAGTTATTCACCTTTTTCCAATTCTCGTCTGTGAAATGTCGATATTCTCTTGCAAAGTTGAAACGAGCAGATTTAATTTTTTCTGTTAAACGCGGCTTTTTTACAGGTCTTCGGCCCATTAGGCGATTTTCGCACAATCGGCGCCTGACAGTTCTGCTCGAAATCTCTATTCCTCTCTCTTGTAAATTTGTTTGAATCATTTTAATTGTAGCAAATCTATTGCTCAAAGCCTGATGAACAATTTAAGGGTCAAATCTCTTCGAAGTTTTTCTTTTCCGACCGCACTTTGCCCGTCTTTGTGTCGATGTGATAGCTCCTTCGTTTAAGTTTCTAGCTAAACGCGATACAGAAGAAGGAGATACTTTCTGTAATTTTGCAATTTCTCGTTGTGAATGTTTGTTTGATTGTAGAAGAGCTTGTATAGCGGCTTTTTGTTCATTTGTTAAATCTTTCCCGGGCATTTTCTACAAAAAACCCCAAATATTTCAATTTTTTTCAAATTCCAAATAGTTAATTATTGAGAGAGAGATAGAATAACAATTTTACCTTTGCAATAACGATATATCAATACAAAACACTTAACGATACTCCACAACTTAGCTTCTATATGGTAATGACGAAATATTTTGAAAAATATCGATGCATTCTCTAAACTGTGAACTCGCTAAATGTAAGTTGATAACTGAAATATTTATATATACGTACTTTACTCTTCTAAATATCATTTCTCTGGTATTTTTATTTATTGACACAATAATCTAGTCCCCCTATAAACGATCGGATTCAAAGCAAAAGAATATCACTATAATAGGATGGGAATTTCCAGGTAAAAGAATTGATTTATGACATGTTTCAAGTGATATGGCCAAGGACTGTACTTTTTCTTTTAACGCTCCCCACAAGAGGAAATTCCTTGATTAATATCAGTTGCCATCTTCTTGTCAATAAATGTTTCTTCGTATGTCAGGGTCAATGTTGTGCAATTGAGGTAATGCAAACGTTTCTGTCAAATCCAAATAAATGTGTTGAGTGAAATTTTGTTCTAGAAAATATGGACCAATATTACCACTATAGAAAATACCAAATACCAATACATTCACTTTTTTATAACGTTGGCTTCTTGATCGAATTTTAAATTATGGATTCACCGCAACCCAATGTTTTGTGTTATGAGAAGAAACGTGACCGCTAGTTGAAAATGTTGCCTCGTCAGTAAAGAAAATTTTTCTATAAAAGGTCTACCCTTTTTGCATCGTCTCCATCTCCAATTGTATGGGTTATTGTGGGTTTCTAATGCAAGATTTTATTATCTTTATAACAAACTTTTAGAAACCTTTAACTCTCGCGAACGTTTCCTCAAAGACAACCTCTGATTTTCCTGATCTAGTTTCGTCAAACTTACTTAAACGTTTACGCAACACTACGTGTGATACAGATGTATTGGGAAACCTTTGATTAAATAAATCAGATCTGTGTGAGACTTGTCCAATACCATAGCATTTAACCAGATGGATACGTTCTTTAGTGGGCATTTGGAATTTAAATTTGAAGTACTTGACACGGCCCAAAAACTAATTCAATCACAGTACAAAGCAAAGTCTATGTACTTTATTTTAATCCGATGTTTAAAATCTATGAACCAAGAGTTATTATAAACATAAACGTAAAATAGCCAATTTACTTGTTTACTTCAAATAATGATTGTTGTTTAATAGAAAAATAAAAGTATCAGCTGCAATAATATTGAATTTATGAGTAAGTGTATGTCTGTAGTCAAATATAAATTGTGTTTTTGGACGTTTTTAGGAAAGCAGAACTTTTTGTAAAGAATAACTTTTTTCTGTAAAACGCACATTAAAAAGGTCTTTCTTTTTTGTAACCCCATCCATGGACAGCTTGTATATTTGTTGATCAAAACTGAGTAATAATATGTTAAATACAGTTTTCACTCAATTAGATTTCCATTAACTTATTGTTTATTTTCAGGTTCTAAATTCGAAAGAGAGTCTTCCTTCAATTGCGGATGTACCGAGAAATGTCTCATCTAAAGAACATATTCATTTGGCTTGTGATAAGCTACTCACTAAGAATTGCAGTAAAATTTTATTTGGGGACAATTAACACAAACTGGGTTTTGAAAACATTCATACCACTGGGTGTAGTGTTTGACGTAAAATATTGCTTTAAATTGTTTTGGCAGCTTGAATGGACTACAGCAATTGTATTTTGGGTATTTATTGTAGTACGGTTTACTCGAAGTATTTGACAGTATATAATTTAATGAAAATAACTAAAAGAAACAAATAGAGAAAAATTGAATATTTATTTTTTTGCTTCGTTAGTATTTACTTCTTTTCGATTAATAACTTATTATATTGTTAAAATTGCACAAGATAAGATAAAAATATCATAAAACATAAATCACCGGCATTTCATCCTAGATTTTTCAATGGTTGCTTCTATTATAAGTGTAATTTGAAGTGCAACTGACTAATAACGATAATTATTAGTACATTCCGCACTATACAAGTTATTATTTGATTAATTCGAAACAGCTGTTTCGAGAATTCGCGGATTCTCATGGATTGTCAACCGTAAGACTGAATTCGGTTTTTCATGAATTCTTAAAACAGCTGTTCTGAATTAATCAAATAATAACTTGTGTGGCGCAGAGGGTACCGATACTTTAGTGTTATTTGCCATACTACCCCACAAACCTTGTTATAATCATCGTACAACTGACTGCTTAGAAAAGCTTAGAAACAAACAAAACAGAGAACAGAATAGAAACAGAAACAAAAATTCACTTACTAAAAAAAAACAGAATCAATGTGGCAATTAATTTAAGTTATTACCAAATTACACTTACGATGGTATGTTGCGCGTGATTCAAGTGAAAGGTGAATTTTTATGATCATCCAATAAAATAAACTTTTGGCCAGGTTTTTAAAATGAAATATTCCATAGTGTGGCGAACGTAACTTGGTTTTACCGCTCTGATCCAAAGTCGAAAGCACAAGGTATGGAATAGTAGCATAAGGGCTCACTAATTGCATGAAGATTTTTTGGAATTCTGAAGAGGTCCCTGTGACTTACCACCTCACTTCATAGGCTGCCCAATATCAGGCAGATTTAATATTTAAGGTTTGCAAAACAATGAAATTTAGTTGAATGGCTTCATTATAAAAGAATAATAACGCCACAGCTTACGAGAATTGCACATCAATGAATGTATCCACAACGTTGGTTTCGCAATTCTTGAAGAATCTTCCTCTTTTCCAGATCTGTTTTCCAGCTATTGTTTGTGTTGTGTTTTTTATGATAAGGATGTTATCCACACGCTAAATGGATACCTAAACCTTTCAAAAAATCGGGTGGAAACATTTTAAAAAACGTTTCAGACGTCCTAGTAGTTACTTTGTTACTAATTTCTGTATTCTGCTTTATTTAGTACGTGTTTTGGATAACTTTCTGGAAGTAGCTGACCAAGAAAATTTTTTTATGAGTTGCTTGTTCGTTCATTATGTATAATCATAATTATTACTATATGTACATACTAATTTGCTATTGCCAAGCGCAATGTTGTGTTAAGAGGAATTTAACTAATTGCTAGATTCGTGAGAAGCAATTATTATATTACCTGCGTGTTCAAATTGAAAGTTAGATTACTGAGTATTATAATCCCGAAGACAAAGATATATTTTTCGAAATATGTAAACGTTAACAGCTGAAAATTTGCGAGAATGCAATACGCTGTAATTTTCCAATTAGAGAAATACTCATTGGGTGGAAGTATTTACAAAGGTTGCTATTGTAACAGTTTGTGCGGCATATGTTAGTCGCTATGCAGGTAAGTAAATCATTTTAATGAGATATTTTGTTACTTTAAAGTTAACATTTACGACTGTCGTATATGCTAGTATACGTTTGCATGACCATTTGTAAGTAGGTACTGCGAGAACAATGGCAGTGATCAGTCAGGTTAGGCACTAATAGGAAAAATAAGTTTGGTCAGTTTCTCAATTGTGGAATATGAAATTTAATGCGAATATTTCCACCTTTATGTAACTACAATTAATTTAAAATGATACAGGTTGAAAAATATTGATAACATTGCGAATACAAAATTTGTTTATACAGCGTGTCCCACTACGAGTGGGGACCGGCAATATCTTGGAAACTACAATAGCCATGGTGATGGGAAAAAAATTTTCATAACTAAAGTGGCAAAGAGAAATTTAATTAAAATATTTTTAAATTCCAAACATGAGTGCTAGGGAGCGCAGTTGTTAGGGTCAACAGTAAATTTGAAATTAGTCGGTAAAAGTTCCAGAATTAACTATGATTTTGAATGCTTTTTTAAAAAGCTTAGTTAATTACGCACCACTTTGGTTAAAGACGTTTGTATATGGAATATAGTAGAGTACCAAAACTTGCGGCTCGATATAGGTCGGTATTAGGTTAATATAGAATACCGAAAATCATAATAATTACTGTAATTATTCAACAATAGAGCCATCGGATGTGAACTTACTGTAAACTTCCATAATTGCATATGTTTCCACAGTTACTTCTTTAAACCTTGTGCGTCGACAAGAAAAAATATTCTTATACATAGAAAACGATCTCTCCACATCTAAGGAAGTTACATTTGCATGTAGAAACTGTTTTCAAAATCACTTAAAAGTTCACTATTCTTACACTTATTATAAACGGCTTCTAAAGTATTAAAATCGGGATTTTTCCTTAAAACATCTGCCAACTTTTGACTAGCGCATAATCCTGGCGTATCATTTAATGTGTGTAATTTATTTTTTACACTCTCCACTATGTCTAATAATTCCTGCAATGACAATTCAGTACATTGTAGTTTTCTGATGGCATCTAGTAATACTGTATAATTGGTACATATTGTTGTTAAATCTTCTAAAACTTGAGGAATTTGAAATTCTCTTTGACTTTCTCTAACTGCTTTGGATTCATTCCGATTAAATCGCATTATAACTGATTGAATTTGTTGCAAATGCATCAAATAGTAAGAAGCTGCTGTTAGCCAAGTACCCCATCGCGTTAAAATTGGTTCAGGAGGTTCTGGAAATCCTGGACAAAATTTACGAAATTCTTTTAAACGCTTAGGAGGTTTACGAAACACTGCTTTAGTACTTCCAATCATCCGATCAACGTTTCCGTAATGTTGTCAAACAACTTCACCAACTAAATGCAAAGCACGCAGCACGCAGGTTATATGTATTAAGTTAGGAAATATATGTTTTAAGGATCGCCCAACACTTAACATCGTTGCTGCACTATCTGTCACAATCATCACAACTTGATCTTGGGCAATTTTAAATTTTTCAAAGCGTTCATTATCACTTTTTGAATATTTTCCGCGGTACATTGTTAAACACGTTTGCAAGCTAACAAATATCGAGATGCTGTGTTCTCGCTAGATAAAACGCGAGCTATTACATTCACAATACTGTTTTTCTTTATATCGGTCGTCTCATCCACGGTAATCCATATTTTTTTGGAACACAAATCACGTTTACACACATTTTCTAGCATCTCTTTCATTCGCGGCAAATGATTCTGTAATTGTGTTTGTGAGGGTAATGGGTACTTTGGAATGTATTGTCGCCAAAAAAGCTGCTTTTCTCACCAACGACAACGGAGATTACAAGAGGTAAACATAATTAATAAATGTATGAGGAATAGTGTATAAGGTATTTCAGTTCTTGCATTTCTCATATGCTTAATACCATTGACATGCCTCTGGCAATCAGTTCTGTCCAATGCAGCCAAACGAACATAGCATATTAAGCAAAAAACTGCACTACCGTCATATTTTAAATGGGGAAAAAGTGACACATACTTATGTACATTAGTAGCAAATCTATTACGAGGCATTGTTTTCTTAGGTATGTAAATATTAGTTCTATATGAAACGATACACTAATTATGTACTTGGTATACTACAACACAAAAAACACCAGCTATATTTTCAAAAGCGACACGTAAGTACATAACCTTGACCGTTCGACTAATCTCTGGAACAGCTCAACCGGTACTAAAACGAAATCTCTCTCAGCGCGGTTTAACATGATTTATATTCAAGGTCGACACTACATGCCTGCTTCTCTACCGGTTTAGTTTATTTATGAATTTTTCGTATTCTTATATTAACCCGTAATACCGACGCCTATGCGAGTCCACAAGTTTAGGTTATTATTCTAATAATAAGTGTAACAAGCGTTGCCGAATCATGTAAAACTAAACCTGCTATAACTTTTGCAGTTTTTACCCGAATTAAAGAAATGTGGACTTGTTTGAAAGGGCATTCAGTGCTGCTTTAGATGCCGTAATTTGTGCCACCCGTTAATGTTCAAGAAATCTACCAGATGACGTTATTCCTAACTGTACGAGTTTTTCAAAATTATCTCTAAAATTTCAAATGTAACAATATGCTTTTCTTATGTTGTGTTTGAAGAGTTTTGACAGGCTAAAGTAGTGGCGAAAACCGCATGGTGATATCTTTTTCCTTTTTCCAGATAATAACGAAAACAGCCCATTATCAGTAATAATTTATGTATCAGTTAATAAATCAAATACCTACTTAGTAATATCGAAACCTATCTTATGACAACTTTTACTCTTTGACACACAAAATTGTATCGGTATTAGTTTAATATGACCGTTGACTTTTCAGATAAAGGTAACAAAATCTAGGATGATTTGAATACAACAGCAGAATTTAGCATGCTATGGAAACAATTATTTATTTTACAATTGTGACAAGTATTTAGAATTTGACTGTGCACTGGCCCATAAAGATTACTGCTTAGCCGTTGAATGATAAAAAATGTCGTTTTCTAATGCAGAGGTGTATGGTATGCTTGCAGTGTATTTTCAATGTTTTGAAAACGCGTGTATTGTTGAATGTGAATATGCCGTTAAGTATTCAGAAAGAAAACATTTCAGCCTAGAAATATTCTAACGTTTGGCGACACGTTTGCGTGAAACGGGGTATGTTCAACCTCGTGGAAATCATACTAGAGCACGTGTAGCTAGAACTGAAGCTAATGTAATAAATGTCCTTGCATATGTTGAAGTTAATCCTCACACAGGCACAAGAGGAATGTCTTCCATTGTAGATATAAGTAAGTCATCAATTCATCGCATCCTAATAGACGTCACGCCCGTACAGATTTTGATCATAGACTCAATAATTGTAATTGGTTAAAAGATATCTACCATAAAGATATTGAGATAAAGTTATTGGATCATTTATTCTTTAAGGCAACTTAAACAGCGGAACATACTTAAACATTTTACATAACGAATTACCAATACCTTTAGAAGATGTTTCGTTGGAAACTCGAAAAACACGGTGGTTTCAGCATGACAGCTGTCCAGCTCATTGTTTACGAATCGTCCGGACTATTTCATAACGTTCCGTATCATGGATGGAGAGGATCCATTTTCATGGCAGCTAGATCCCAGATCTGACGTATTTGGCTTTATTTATGGAAAAGGATAAATATCGGTTTACCAACTGTCCACAACAGAGCTGATTGATTCACGATTCATATGCTATCGCCAACCACGTAGAAATCGAAGTAGCAGCTATTCATCGTTGTAGATTAAATTACAATAAATAATGACGGCAAACAGTTAAACATTTAAATAATTAAGTTATGTTATTTCATTCAAGCAACACTATATTATGCACCATTGGTACTGTCTTGGTTTTGCATTGTTGTCATTTATTTATTTATTTTGTAACTGCTACATTTTGCTAAAGTTATCATTCCTTTGTTTCATGGCCAACTAAGATAAGTTTCGATATTATTAAATAGGTATTTGTAACTAATAGGCAAATTATTACTGATAATGGGCTACTTTCGTTATTATCTGGAAAAAGGAAAAAGATATCACTACGCGGTTTTCGCCACTACTTTAGTCTGTCGAAACTCTTCAAACACAACATAAGGAAGGCATATTGTTGCATTTGAATTTTTAGAGGTAATTGAGAAAGCTCGTACAGTTGGGAATAACGCCATCTGGTACGTTTCTTGAACATTAACGGGTGGTACAAACTATGACATCTAAAAGAACGCTGAATGCCCTTTCAAACAAGTCCACACTTCTTTAATTCGGGTAAAAACTACAGAAGTTATAGCAGGTTTAGTTTTACATGATTCGGCAACGCCTACTACACTTATTATTCACAATATGATGAAACGTCTTTAACCAAAGTGTTGCGTAATTAACTAAGCTTTTTAATAAAGCGTTTAAAACCACAGTTAATCCTGGAACTTTTACCTGCTAATTTAAAATTTACTGTTGGCCCTGGCAACCGCGCCCCCTAGCGGTCAAGTTTGAAATTTAAAAATATATTCATTAAGTTTCCCTTTGCCACTTTAATCATGAAAAATTTTTTCCCAAGATATCGCCGATCCCCACTGTTAGTGGGACACGCTGTATATTTCATATGAATATAACAGTATAAAATTGTTGAGGTAAATATTCATGTCATGCAAATAATGCTGACATAAAACAAACAAAATAATTATATTCTAAATTATTACTGCTATTCCATGCATGCAATACTGTTTTGTAGTTATGATATGTGAAATAATTTCATTTATCAAAATCATTAGGGCTGCTGATGCAAATAATTTATAATTAATAATCACACACTACGGATCTGTAATCTTCGCTTGTTAATGAGTCTAATTTCGTACTGGTGTTTAATTATTGATGGGAACAGGATACGAATTTACTATTGAATATTTTAAGACAGGATGTTCTACTGGATGTATAATTGAACACCATTGCTCACGATATTATAAAATCGGTCAACGGCTTCTTTTATAATTTCGTTTTACGTTCAAATATAAACGGTAAATATTTAGGAAAAATGGTTGGACGAGTTGATTTTTGATTTTATTTGTGCATTGTTTTTTTTAGCTATCACGTCCTTACAGGTAAATGGTATATCTTCCCGAATTTATATTCTGTCTGAACAGCTGATTCCAAAAAGATATCCATACTTATTGTGTTTAGATGATGGTTGTGAAGATGAGGCGATTTTGCACAATTTTCTCAAAGTATCTTTGGTTTTCAAATAATGAATATAAGGGCACTGTGTGTTGAAGCGCTTTTTTATCACCTTATCACAACACTTCGTTCCGATAATTAATCATCTTTACTAGTGAAATTAAACTAACAAACTAAGCTAAAATTAGCCTATTTATACACTAAAGCTACGGAAGACAGACTGCGATCGTGCTTTATTAGTAAAATTAGTAATATATGTTTGTTTTTGTAAATTTCGATGTCTTCATAACAATTTAATTGTACCTTGCTGTTTATGTTATTAGTTAACTTTATACTATCAACATTGTAATTTTTTTAAGCATATGTAGGTCAACACTAGATTTGTTAAACCTACTGAATTTAAGATCAGCTAGATTTTCTTTGTACTTAACTTTGTTTGATCTTTTCGTTATTTTATAAATTCTTGATTTATCTACGTTATCTACTTGATGTTTAGGGCTTCCTAAAATGTTTCCGAGATTATTTGACGAAAAAAATAATTGTGCTATGTTTTAGAAAAGAGTTCTCGAAGACTTTTCGTGCGACTTGGATAACAAAATAATTTAACACATTTCTTATTGCTATTTTTAATACTTCCTAGTGTGTTTACATTCCTTGTTTTTATTCTATTCTTATGTTAAATTATAACGATTTCTGTGTTTAGTTAAAGGAAAATTAAGCGAAGGATGTACCAAAAAATTAATTGCCGAAAGTTTATCTTTCCATGAGTGATTAGAATTCCTGTAAGGTGAATCTATAATTACAATGGACAACAAATTTTAGTTTATTTGTTGTATCTTGTTTGAAAAGTGCATTTTTTTGTTAATTTTGAGGCACTGTTTTTTTTATTTTATTTTTAACAAAATAATAAAAAATAGATACTTTTACACTTTTAGAGTCATTAAATGCGTCGTATTTTTGCTATTCTTTTGTGAATTGTTTCTGGAGCATCTCTAACAAGAGTCCAACAGTAGTTGGCAAGCATGGGAGCATTCCAATTTCCCTAGTACCTTTTCTCCATTGTTGATATATCCTGATGGAAGCATTCGCCGTGCTCGTCACTTACAGCTCCGCAGTTTCCAGGAAAAAAGTCTAGGTGTGAGTGTAGGAAATGGATCTTTAGAGTCATATTGCAACCCATTTTTTGATACGATGACAGCATATTTTCAATAAGAGTAACGTAGTTGTCAGCTTTTTTATTTCCCAAAAAATAAGTGACCGAGGCGAAAGTCATTCCAAGCATTTTTTTCAATATCTGTTGTGTGCTGTCAAAATGTTCGTCTTTCAGAATATTTCAAATCTGTGGCCCAACAAAAATACCTTCTTTAATTTTTGCTTCACTTAGCCTTGGGAATTTCTGACGCAGGTACTGAAAAGCTGGCCTATCTCTATTCAGTGCCTTAACAAAGTATTTCATTAGGCCCAATTTGATGTGCAGTGGTGGCAACAAAATCTTTTTGGAGTCTACCAAAGACATATGTTGTACATTTTTTTTGACCTGGTTCTAATGATTGTCGAACAGGCCAGTCTTGTCTTTTGTAATGCGCGACTGTCCCATTCACACAAAAAACAGCAAAACCTAGTATAGCCTAGCTGCAATCCAAGTAAAACTGCAACCACCTTTAAGTCGCCACAGATCTGCCATTGGTGTGCATTGTATTTTATGCTTGTCAATAGGTACTTCATATTGTCGTATGATTCTCTCATGCGAACGGCATATCCAACAGGAATAAACGGTAGAATAACTCCAGTATGCGATAGTACTGCCTTTAAACTGAATGTTGAACTGTCTATAAACAATCTCCATTCCTCTGGCTTGTAATTTATATTTAAAGCCGCCAATAAACCGCTAATGTTATTGCAGAAAACCAAGTTATTTTCCATGTCAAAAAATGGTACTAGGCCTTTATGGCGATTACGAAAAACACATACCGAAACATCGTCTTCTAATAGGTTCCACTGCCGCAGTCTTGAACCTAGTAACTCTGCCTTACTTTTTGATCTCTCACGAGATCGTTTAATTCTGACTGGGTTACTTTGTGCAGTTGGCGGTTTGACGTGCTTGGTGTGAAATCAGGATCTCTTGATGTTGATGGCATATCTTCTTCATGACAAATCGCTATATCGCTATTATTTGATTCGTAAGTGGATGTTCCTGGGGGTTCTGGAATAGGAAGTTCGTTACTATGAGGTACAGGTCTCATGGCAGATGGTATATTTGGATAGTTGATAACCGATTTTTTCTTCTTGGATATACCTGTGCCTTACCCAACACGAGGTATCATGCAGAAATAGCAATCATTAACATGATTTGTAGGCTCTCTCCAGACCATTGGGACAGCAAACCGCATAGATCGTTTTTTATGATTTAACCAGTTTCTCAGACTTGAAACGTATGTATTACAGCAAACATGTGGCACCCAATGTTTGTCTTGATCCCCTATTTTGCAACCGAAACAAAGCCGATATGCCTGTTTTATCAATGGAGTAATAGACCGCTTCTGAGACGCAAAAGTCACCTCACCACAAACATAACAGAAGTGATCTGGATTGTTTACACACTTTCGAGACATCTTACAATGTCAACTATTCGATTAGACTCACTAACTTCGACTGACTAACCACTCCGCTTTATAGCTGCTTATGGCATTTGTCATTTGTTTGTATACAGGGGCTGTTCAGTACAAGCCGGACTTGCGGTTACAGTGTTAATATATAGGGGCACATGACATCACGTTTCTCTAAAACTTGAACTAATATTAAAAAGATAAGTTTATTTTCGGTTTTAGCACACCAAAAATAGTCAGATTTAGTCGATTTTATTTTAGATACATTTTGGCTGTTCCCCAGTGTTATTAGTAGGTTTTCTATGTACGTCTACTTCTAACATATTTCTAGTTTTTGTTACTAACAGATTTAGGGAAGGAATTTTGTTGTCTGTTTACTTTTCGTGAGCACACTTAATAGAAGGAAACCCAGAATTTAGTTGTTCCCAAACATCGATTATTGGGCACTTGCTGGTATCAAATATGCAAACTGTGTCGTTAACGTATGTGATCCAAAGCTGTGGAAAATAAGTCAAAGTATTCTTAAGACCAGGTTTAGTTTTACCACTAAAAAGGTTAGTAATAGGGGGAGATAGGCTGTTGGCACTTCAGGCTTCTTCAATTTGTAAATAAAAGGTGTTTTTAATCCGAGCAAAATTTTGTTTCTTGCCAATGAAACGAAGTTAACAACCACTTCGTTACCCACTTGGTTATCCAACAAAAGTCTTTTTTAATATTGTTGTGTAATATTGTGTATTAACTTACACAGGAAAAAATTTGACGGAGAGAAATACGGGGTCTCCATTTCGGATGGATTTTGTACCTTTTTTTTTTGCGGAATAAGCATATTTTATTTCCGCATGTATTATTTTTTAACATAACACCGAAAAGGAGTCAAGTAACTCCTAAAAGGAGTTTTATGTTAATTGTGCAATCTTCTGCTAAACGCATGCGCAGATCACCCACATCGCTACTCCACGACATAATTTATTTACTGAAAACTGTGTGATTTGTGGTCGTTCTATGAAAATGACAGACGTTAAATACTTACATTTACACACAAAAGTTAAATACAAAAATCCTAATAAACGAATAAAAATTGCTGGCAGCAGTATCATCAAGGTATATGTAGATAAGGCAGGTAAGTAATTTATATATAATTATTTCACACTTACAATTTTTGTTCATCAAAATAAACGGCCACTTTGTTTTCTGCAAGATTTGTACTGTGTATAGCATTCACGATTCATAAGTCGTTTAGGAGGAAAAATCGAAATAGCCCTGCTGACAGTATTCTCCGTTCAAACTGATTGTGAACAAAATAATTATATGCCCTTCTTTACAGATTGATAATAAAAATAATAACAATAATATCAATAATAATAATAATAATAATAGTAATCTTTGTTAATTCCAAGTATCCATATGGATAACAGAATTCGTCAAAGAAAAGTATACTAAACTTAAAGTCCACCACCTCTATTAAATTAAAAAACAAATACAAACATTTAGAAGGAAAACATAATTTAAATCATAATGGATTAGCAAATAGTATCCTCTAAGAAATCGTCAACACTGTAGTCGCATTTTTTGGCCAAAAAGTTTTTTACATTTTGCTTGAAAGATGCTGTGCCTTTTAGATAATCAGGTAGCTTGTTGTATAACCTCCTACCCAAGTACTGTGGGCTTCTATCGGTCAGATGTAAATTGCATCTCGGTATGTATATGTTACCGGCAAAGTATATAAGCTCGGCATTATATAAAATGACTAGGCATTGTGTAAAATGCCTACAGATCTTGGGTAAAGTGTAAAAAATCTGCTATTTTTGTACATTGACTTTGGCATTATATGTAATACCTAATAGATTTTAGGCAAAGCTTGTAAACGACAAAATCTGAATATCTTTATTGAATCAAAACATAAAGACAAGAAATTAACTTAGGTGTAACAAAATCTAAAAGGAAATTTATATTCTAATTATTTTCCTTTATTTAAGGAATTATTTATATAAACAAGACAGTGCCGAGTGGCATTTAGAATTGCAGAGAACATTGTGTATAATACAAGCACATTTTGCACTTTTACATTTGGTTTTGCAGTTACATTTGAAAAAGCCTTGACCTGTTCCAAGAGATTGTTCCTTGGTTACGGATCTTAAAGAAATTTCTTTATCTTGAGGAACATCCTCAATTACTAGAAACGTTTTTTAACATACTGTAAATTGATTTCTCGAATACAATTGTTTTAGGATACCTTCTTTCGAACCAAGCCGATAAAATCCATCACTTGTTGTTTCTATTACAACAGCCAATATATTCCTTGCATCTCCTCTGCCTCTATCTACATCTGGCATTGGCATACGAACTGTTAAAGTCAAAGTGAGCAAAATACAACATTTATTAAAATACACTTACCAGTAGCATCTGTTGCAACGGGAGGAATTTTTTTTTTCGAATTTTTCTTAATTTTTCTTGCTTGCTGTATGAGACTCTCTTTGGCCTCTGCTTGTTGGTTGGGAATTAGTGCATAAAGCGCAGAACACATAGTTCCCATTTTCAGAAATATTTGAATGTCCACAGGTGACATGAAGAAAACAATTGCATTTATAACATGTAATTAATTCTTCATTTCTTTTGGAACAGACGCAACATATTGTCTTTGGTTCCCCGTTATTTTCTTTAGTGGAAGATAAAGTGTCGGGCTGTGGATCATCAAATGCGTTATTTCGAATAGAGTTAATAACACCATCCAATTCCTCCTCGTTTTCTATATTTTGAATGATGTCCTGCGGTAAATTGGAATCTTTATGTCCAACTTTCATTTTGCGTCCAAAAAGCGCCTCATACCGCTATGAAATGCCCGATTTTTCATTAGTTGAACAAACCTTAATCCTTTCTTCCAATGGCAGCTGCTATTATCCTGCATCCATGTTGTCAGCATAGTCTCTATATCTTGATTAGCACGCTTGACACTGCCTTGACTTTGACTGTATCGCGGCTTTTCATGCACAATATGTAGATCTGGCAAATATTCTTTCAAATTTGACACTACATTATTAGCAAATTTTCTACCATTATCTGATTGAAGAATAACCGGAGCCCCTAACAGCGTAAAAACATCTATTAAGTTATAAGCAACTTCTCCTGCTGTTTTTGTTTGAAGTGCTTTGAGAACAACAAATTTGGTAAGGTGGTCTTCATAGACCATAATAAACTTAAACTCTCCATCCGGCTGTGATTGAAAGTCTATCAAGTCAACCTGGCATCTTGAGTTGAATTCTGAGAAAATCATTGGTTTAACCACAATTCCTTTTCTAATCCCTTTTCGTTTCTGTTCACAAGGTTCACACAGTTGCAGATAAACTTCTACATCATGGCGTGTAATATTTTTAAATTTTCTCGACAATTCCTTAATCATTCGATCTCTTCCACCGTGTCCGATTGAAATATGAAATGCCTAGTCATTTCCTAGACATTTCCTAATTATACATTTTGCCGGTAACATATACACAAGTCACAGGCATGGCGAGTATTTCTATCTTTGCGTATGTAGTAAGTTGCTTCTAAAATGTATAAAGAAGGAACCGTTAGGATTTTAATGCCACAAATATCGGTTTACAGGAATCGGTTGAATTTAGATTTCCGAGAATTCTAACAATTCGTTTTTGTGCAAGGAAAACGATTTTCGCCGAATAAGATGAACCATAAAGTAAGATTCCGTATGCCAGTCTTGATTGTATTTCTGCGTGATATACGCCTAATAGTATATCAGCACTTAAAGCATGTTGAAGACTTCTAAAGAGAAATGCCTTAGTGTGAAGGATGTTGCTAAGTTTGGTGCAATGGCCTTCCCACAGCATATTGTCTTGTATGGTTACTCCTAAAAACTTTGTACTATTTAACTGTTCTATCGATTTGTTGTCAACTAGTGAATATTTTGAACACGCTGACGAGTATGGAACAGTAGAAAATAAGTTTTGTCCTCATTTGGTTCGAACGCATGCAAAGGTGTATAAATCTTAATGGCGAATATTTTCATTTATTTTCTTTCATTGTTTTTGTAAAAACTTAAAAGGTATTCCTCGTAGTGATGTGCATTATTAATATTGGGGACAAGCGGCTTCTATTGACAATTGTTCGTGATCTAGCTATGAGCGTAAATGGAAGTACTTGTATTTTCATTACACACTGGCAAAGGAGAATATATTTTATTACGTAATACTCTGGGCTGAACATTTATCATATCTTTGTTTAGCGAACGTAAAGCTGCTGTAAAGCTAAAATATATAAAAATTACATATGTAAATGCAAATGCTTGGCTTCGAACAATGTAATTACATTTAACAATGGCATTGTTTAATTTAAATTGCTGCTACGGAATGTGTATTAGACGCAAGACTAAGACAGATTGAAAGCTGTGATTTAATTATTTCCGCGGAGTACAATTGCAAATGTGTCAAATTATCGCACAGACTTTAAAGTGCTTTAAATCCCTGGCTTCTTAGTTTATTCGTTTGATTTAAATACGCTAGTTCGCTGTCTATGGAATAAAAATAGTAGAGCTTAGAGATAGAGCGGTATTTAACTATTCTACGATAATTGAGTTGTTTTTAGAATTAACACAGTTTCTCAAATGTAGCTAATACAATTCTGTACTTAAGAGTTAAATAATGCGCGTATTCTTTGTTAGTATCGCAAATTAGATATAGATTCTTTTTTTCTTCAGCTTTCAATAATTTTAATTTTAAAATTAAGAAAAAATAATAAAATACAATAATTAAACATAAACTGTGTAAAAATTCGAGTTTATTCAACATAATCTGTGAGAAAATTAATGTATTAAGCTGCATGTATAAGTAGCACAGACGTTGCAATTATTTTTATATATATTGTTTGTAATGCTATATGACCTTTCGATATAACAAGATATAATAAATATATAACAAATTCGGCCGCAGACATGTATTCACTTTTATAATGGTTTGAATTTAATGTTCACGACCTTGCCCTGTAGGATAATTCGCGTCTATAGGTAACACATTCCAAACCAAGATGAGCACAGTATTAGGGTAGGGAGGTACAAATACATATATATACATCGTCTCTCATCACTAGTAACATCATCACTTTTACTCTCTTTGATCAATTAGATCTACCTACCTCCATAGCTTGAAATGAAACATGTGAGTTTTGATATTTTCATAAGCATCTACATTTTAATATCGAACGACCTGGTTTTACAGATTTTATTAGCTGTTGCGCTTGTAAGCGCTGCCACATGTGCCCGTTTGGATAACACGTACCTTCCGCCTTTAGGAGGAGGCGGTGGTGGGCCGTTCCCTGGAGCGGGCGGTGTTCCAAAATTTCCTGGGGGCGGTGGCGCTGGAGGATTTGGTAGACCCGCCGCTGGAAGGCCTGGTGGTGTAGGCGGACCAGGATTTGGAGGACCGGGTGGAGCTGGTGGATTTGGAGGTCCAGGCACACCTGGCGGATTTGGAGGTGCAGGTGGAGCTGGCGGATTTGGTGGCGGCGGTGGCCCAAGTGGAGCCGGTGGAGCTGGCGGTGCTGGAGGTAATATATATTGTTTATTATTCAATGAAAATAGGTTATATTAACCTGGTGAAATCTCGCTTTGAATTATAAAACGATGTAGGATTTTGTTCTTTAGTGTTAATCATCTAAGGAATACAGTATCAAATTTTGTGTTAAATATGTTTATTTGAAAATTACATAATTTGAGTGTACTGTTTGCTGTAAAATAATGTGAATAAGTCGATAGTTACACTCGCCTTTGACAAAGAAAAATAAAGCAGTCGAAGCTTTAAATATAAGACCAATTTTCAAAAGTGAAATATATTCGTGTGTAGTCATAATTTTTCAGTATTCTTATGGTTTGCTTTAGTTTTAAATTAAAACTGTATGGTACCCATTTCTAGAAAATACTTTGTTTGACATTTTCATCTACATCATCCTAAGCAACCTATTAATTGCTAAAAATACTGCTGCATATCTTACAGTTTGAAAATTAGCTAGTTGATTAGATTATCGCCATTATTTTTTAATGTTGTTTTGCTTTAAAAAGTATGCAAATTTTTTAAATCTTGCGGAGATAATTAACTGCACGCATTTACATTTTGTTCATTGTAAATAACTGGTTTAGTACATTCACTATTTTTATTTCACTCACTTATTATTTTTTCTTGTTTATTACCATTTGCAGAAGAACTATTACACAATTGCTTTAATTCATTTCACCTTAAATTCGAATCAAACGCATTAACATTAATGTATGTATTTTATAAAAAAATACAACGATTAAAAATTCGTATGCGCAGTAACCGTGAAATGTATGTATTCCGTATTGAGATTATATGTCTCAAGAAACAAATCCACAGGCAAACATGCTGTTCAAAACTCAATAATTGTTTATAGAATAGTAAGTAAACAACTATTTAATACAATATTCGACGGAAATGTTTAAAGTATAAACCAAAGAAATTCGGTACCCTTGGCAAAATTACTGTTTTGCATATAATGTAAAAATTTTGACTCATATGAATTTTTTTCAAGTCTAAAATTCAATATTTTAGGTTTTGGAGGTGGACCACATATTCCGATCCTCAGATACGAAAACAATCCAAATCAAGGAGATGGAAGTTACAGTTATGCTTATGAAACTGGAAATGGTATTGCTGCGCAAGAAAAAGGTTACCAAAAAGCTCAAGATACTCAGTACGCCGAAGGAGGATTTTCATATACCGGCACAGATGGAGCTCAATATGCTATCAGTTATACAGCCGATGAGAACGGATTCCAACCGCAAGGTGCTCATTTGCCTACACCACCACCTATTCCAGACGAAATTCTTAGATCGGTCGAACAAAATTTAGCTGATGAAGCTAGAGGTGTCGTTGACGACGGCCAATATAGAGACGAACCTCAACGTCAATATGGAGCACCAGGTGGTGCTGGCGGATTTGGTGGTGGTGGATACAGTGGAGCTGGAAGTGCAGGAGGAGCTGCTGGTTTTGGAGGACCAGGCGGTGCGGGAGCTGGAGCGTTTGCTGGAGCTGGTAAGTTTGGTGGACCGGGAGGTGCTGGTGGTGCCGGTGCATTTGGTGGACCTGGGAAATTCGGTGGAGCCGGAACTGGTGGATTTGCAGGACCTGGTGGGGCCGGAACTGGTGGATTCGGAGGACCTGGAGGATTTGGCGGACCAGGTGGTGCTGGAAGCGCTGGTGGAATTGGCGGTGCTGGAAGTGGTGGAAATGCAGCGGCAGCCGGTGGATACAGATACTAGTCTAGTGCAAACAAAATGGATAAGTCAATACATACAATGCTGTATATATATTTTGTATTATAGTTTTTAAATAAATTGATTTTTTTAAGAATGCTGCCTTTTTCTGTTTTCCTATCTTTGAAGTTATTTGTTCATTTCTTCGTTTATTCAATACTGTCGAAGATTGACGTACAATAGAGTGCTAGGTTGCTTTTTGTTGAAAATTAAATTATTATTCCCCATATTAAAAACATCAATGAACAAAATTATTACATATCGCAATTAGTAGCTTATAAAAGACTGAGTATATGTAATGCTTTCAATAAACAGCTTAAACTATTAATCTTGATCTTGGACATGTTTGATACATATGTTTACGGGGATGACTATCGTATCATAGTTCACCACAATTCCAGTTTCCAATAAATTCTTACTGTTTTCTGATTATCTCTTGGTCTAAAATTGATAACAATCTTTCGAATGCCTTCGTGGCGCGTAGATCTTTCACATACATATACATATGTATGTCATAACTGTTTTATAAAGTTGAATGAATTGGATTTCATTGTCATTACATATTTGCTATTGCTTATGCTCCTAATAATCCTTGAAGTTTACTAACTTAATAATGGAAATGAAAAGAGCTTTATTAGCACTTTTTTAGTCATAGAAGATGGAACATTTATTCTTAAATGGGTGGCTGTTCTGAATTTTTGTTGTGCAATTAAATTGCTTTATCATTTTAATAATTGTTCACAAATATACTTGCAATAATTATCGTTTTTAATATAGTCGTATGGGATTTTATAACTAAATTTCGTAATATTTAAATCAGAATGTAAGAACCAACTCAAATGATACTGTTATCTTTGCAACATATTTTGATTGGCAATCCTCACAGAGAAGATGAACTTGACGTCATTTTCGGTTTGACACATTCTAGCATCATATAAATGGGTAAATAGATTAAGAAGACCAGTCAAATCAGCTAGTAGGAATTTGTTTAATTGATCTATTTCCAATTTGGGAACACGTATTATTTAAAATTGTGATATTCGATTTGTTTATAATTGCTAATGTAATCGTCTGAAACTATTAAAAGGGAAAATCTAAAAGAACAATAGAATAAATTGACAAGAAAAAATATTTCGTGACAGGCTTATCAAATAGATTTTTAACGATTAACTGAATCTTAAATTTGAAATGCACAATCCTCTACCACGCAGTGAAGAGGATCTCATATTTACCTTTAATATTAATAAATTATTCTTATTCGATAAATATCAGCACGCTATAAATTTGAACATAAAATATACATACATGGAAGTAAGAAAATTACATGTATCTGCCTTTTCATCTAATTGGTTAATTTGTAAAATATAACTTTCCGGATGTGTTAGAGCGCAGCCATTATGGTTGACCTACTCCCCATGCCTAATAATGTTATGTACAATTATTAGTATACAAATTCGCCAGTAAACGAGTTGTAGTTTGAAGTGAAAAGAGTATTATTTCATGACACAATGTACATAAAATAATGAACTCTCTCACATTTTGTGAGAAATACACGTAATAAACGTATTTTCTAAGTCGAACAATAAGTGGGTATATCGTACGTACTTATTATTTAAATGCAACAATAGAATTAAATGTAATTAAACATAAACACGTAAACAGAGCGATTGTCTAACGCAAATTAGAATAGCAAGAAGGACGATACGTTTATTACGTACTTATATTATTATCGTGCATTGATTGTGCTATTGAAATGAAATTCCTAGGGTAATGGATCTATCTTCGTTATTTTTAACAAAGGATACGTTAGATCTCCATAAATAGATGCTTACCTGCAAATTTTTAAGCGATAAATTAATTTAATGAAGCAACGTTTTACGGTTCAAAGACTGCCTTCAATTCTTTGCGGATGAGTCGTGTGTTATGCAACATTTATGCTCCGCAAAGAGACGGAATTGCGCAATCCCTACACTATCCTTAATGCCCGAACATATTCGCAGATTCCACCTTCTTCGTTGGTATAACATTTGCCGTTTGGCATGAAGTTATTTCATTTTCTTAGTTATGTCGATTCATATCAATGTTAATGCTATCGAGATAAATGTTAATCTACGCAATTTTTTGAATCGTGAAGTTCATATAATAATTACATATTATATTTTTAGTGCTATATCGACGATATTATAGTTTATTTATCCAATAAAGTTATTATTTCTAATATTAAAGACGTGACGATTGGATTGCGGACACTTACCTTTTAGTGGTTTTTGATTTCTTAACTTTGAGTATAAAATTTCGTTGCATTTGAAATTGAAATTTAGAATGACGATAATTGGCGCTTGGGTGGGAAAAGGGGTATAAATCGAGAAAAAGCAAAATGGAGTTAAGTCTTTCACGACATTTATAAAGTCACCCTGCACCGTTAGGAAAATGAATATAAATCAAACTTATAAATGCCAAATATTTTACTGCGCAAAAGGAAACAACTTCAATAACAAGCGGGTGTTGTTGTTCTTAACTGCTATTTGCAACTCATGCGCTAATTGTTTTGGCAGTATTCTACTAGATCAAATCCAATACACAGATTTCTTTTTTTATGTAGAGTTTTAATTATCGCAGTGTGTAGGATATCTCTTCAAATTATATTACGGTGGGTGTAACAGGGCTACTCTGAACTTGTAAACTGATGAGAAAGAATATTTACAAATATTTATTTCGTTGCAAGCATAAAGTGCTCAAGTGCGTTATGGGTTCGAATGACAAGATCTGTTACGGAGTTTATTAGAGGATAGAACATTAAACATCGGTGCATGAATTGTTTTTTCTTCTACAATTATTGTCTATAGTTCCTCTTCATAAGGTGCGTTCACATAGGGCAGGGTGAGATTATCGTTAGGATTAGCGCGAAATTATTTGCAATATTCTGCCGTAATTATTAAAATAATTTCGTGACATAAAGATAACCGACATTTCGGTTTACTTTGTCATATCATAACCTTAATTTATCTATTAATAATTTCTTTTGTAATGGATGGATTGACACAGAAATGTTCTAGGCTTAAAGAGCGAACGAATCTTCCACAGTCCGTGTGGTGTAGTGGATATCACGCCTACCCGGCAAGCAGGAGATGTGGGGTTCGATTCCCCGCCGTGGACGGTTTTTTTGAGTAATTAATTACCTCAGAAAATTCCAAGAAAAAAAATTATTGATTTGATAACGCATTTATGAATTACAGTCCATAAGTGGTCTCCACACTGTATATGTATATACATATTTACAAAGATAAAATCTACATTAGAGGTGGACATTTTGAGATGTTTGTAGGCCCGGACCGACAAGCCGATTAGCCCAGCCTGGCCGGGCCTACACGTTTGTCAGTTTGGCCCGGCACGGCCCGTTACGTTTGCCAGCCCTGCCCATCCGTCGACCCGCTAGCTTCGCCGGTTGTCGGTCCATTAAGTTTTATGTTGTACTTCTTTCAGTATTAAAGGATTAATAATAATTTCAATAACGATTTACTTATTACTGATTTAATCCGAACAAGTAAAATGGATATACTAAACACGAAGAGGTTTTCCCTTCTTTGGGACAACATTGTTTTGGTCTTACAACTTACATCTTTTCGTATTAAATTATCGATAATAAATTTATCATGCTTTTCAAGGCAGTGTTTTTATTGCCAAATTTGAAAAAATTATTCCGTGGACTTTTACGACTGCTATCAATACTGATACAATCATAATCATCTTCTGTAGCAACTAATACTAGCGAACATGTTGACTTAATAGTAAGAAATAATGAAACAGAGAAAATGGCAAATCTGCTGCTGCCTTAGATATGAAATATTTGGCCTTACAATAAGTGAACATATGAATTATATCTTCGTATTTTTTATATTTAATTCGGAACAATTGTTTTGGGAATTCGTAGATTTCTATTGTCAACCGTATGACCGAATATAACCTATAGATTAGTAAGTTTAAAAATATGTAAATACGTATGTATTTCTGTACGCTACGTCTTCTTAAAAGAAAAGTTTGAATTACAAAAAATAATTTTCAAAATTAATAGCGAACGGGCTTTGTCCGGCCAAACGGGCTTGACAGTCCAAACGGATTTGATGGACTGAACGGGCTTAATGGGACGAACGGAATTAACGGGCCGAGCAGTTACTACTTTGACGTCAGCCGACTGTGACGTATTTTGACATAAACCATATAAACGAGTTTACACACTGAGACCGTCTTTGCGTTTTGAATTGGTTTATCCAAATTATGTTGGTTTTTTTTACAAAAATACTGTGTAGTGATATTTCCGTACTTTGTTGGTGATACTTGCAATGTTTTTCTAGTATTGTATAAGGGATAAAACCTTTTCTAAAACGATAAAAACGAGGTAACCTAACCTAAGACGGCGTCGGTTATTTTGTATGTTTTGTTTGTGAGTTACACTTTATAAATAAAAGAAGACATTATTTATTTTTCAACAGCTACAGGTTCAAGGACCGGTGAAACTATAACTGTAAGTTTAAAATATCCTAGGTTTAAAAAATATGTTATTCCAACTCAATTCCTTAACTGTCCGTTGTATTTGACAAAAACCGTGAAGATGTTATTTTTCAAATAGTTTTATATTCTTACGTTATATTTAACAAAATTATTTTTGAACACGAAGAGATGTTTTTAAATGTGTGTAATAAACGTTCTGTTTTAACAATATTTTTAAATTATATCAGCAAACGTAGCCATTTGGATACTGATATATGTAAAAGTCATATTCACAGCAGTGAACGTATTGTAACAATTATAATAGCTTCTACAAATACCCTACTTAAAAATGATTATGGGAAAAGTAATGATAGATAAGTAGATAGGTAAAACACCACATAATAGGAAATTTAAGACCCTGGTTAAATAGCATGTTTGTAAATGTTCTCGTGAAATTGAACAACATTTACAATTACTGTATCATTTCATGTTTCAGTTTCGTCCAAATACATGCACAACTACAAATAATAATAATTAGTCGATTAAATATCTACCACAAATACATCTTTCACGAAAACGGTGCTCAGTTACGCATTTGGCTTTTGCTTTGAAAGTTCGTTTTTCCAAAATAGAATCGAATGGGATGCGAAGAAAGGCTCAGTTGACGACCGGCATCCTCTTCGAACCGGAAGCCCTTCAAAACTTAAAAAAAGCAAAAAAACGATTTTTTTACCGCTTAGGCTAATATCGTGCATGGTGGTACCCTAAACAGCGTGACGTCATCGAAGAGCTTTCTAGTTTTGGTGGTAATGGCGAGACGGACTTTATGGGCTGAATAGGCTGCCTGCCCCATTTTAAAGAAGCCCAAGATGGCCTATTCGCACCTCTGATGTACATATATAGTTTCTAGTTAGAACATACGCTGTTTATACACTTTTACTCTAGTAAATACCCTACATGCCATAATTTGCTTAGTACTAGTAGTACTAGGTTTTATTTCTTGGTGCAAGTTGGTAGCAGATGCACAAGAAACATTTCAACAATACATATAAATACAAAAGTGTATCCTGGGGAATGTTCTCCTATTCTTCAATAACTGCATCCGCCAGTTGATTGTGGTTGGCAGGTGGGAGTGTACGACCTCGGACCCTTTTTTTTTCATATGGTTAAATGCTCAATGGGGTTGAGGTCGGGACTATTAAGTGGCAATTCCATTAACGGAATAACAACAGCATGCAGGTAGTCAATATCTTGTCCAGTCACGTGACGACGAGCATTGACTTGCATGAATAAGAAATTAGGACGCACAAAAGGAGCAAATGGCATTACGTGTTCAAGTACGATGTTTTCCAGGCACCAACTCTATATGAGCACCGAAGCAGAGCCCCCCCAAATAGTGAAACAGAAACAGTTACAAGTAATAATCAAGAGTATTTAATCTAACAAAAACAATTTGAAGAAGCAATCAAGAAGACGATCAGAGGGGTTATACACGAGGATATTGGATATTGATACTGCTGAAAAGAGGAAATTAGGAACCATCAAGAAAGAAATACACACATACACACAATATATCCACATTAATTGTAAGTAATTTTAAAAATAAATTTAATCTTTGTGAGTGAAAAACTTATAATAAACGGAACATCACAATATATATATATATATATATATATATATATATATATATATTCAAAATTCAAAGATATACGTTTAACTGTTGCTATCATAAATCAAAACTAGATGCGACCTATATATTCTTCTGCATTAACGGGACCTAATTTTGAAATACCAGGAAGTAATGATGAGATGATTGAAGTAAATTCGTATTAGCCGTAGAGGATTTCTGGTATGATTAATAGAGAACACATAGACAATGATTTTGTGCTTACATAATCGTGTAAGCACTTTTTATTCTGTTCTGGCTGAACTTTGCAGAAATTAGCTATCAAATTAATTATTACAATTAATTACCTAACACCTTTTCTCATGCGATTTCTTTAATTGCAGTCGTTAGAATAAGACAGAAAACTGACTCATGGGATAGTAAGTTAATGCGTTGCAATCATCAATTAATATCTAACTTCTTATTATATATATTTTACAATATTGTTTTCATAAATACTTGATTAAATTTGGTTTTGTATTAATGTTACTGTCTCCAGTCACCTCTACGAGCTAGGAAGATTGTGCCTTTGTGAATGAAGATTTTTCAAAACGTTTGTTTTTCTTGTTATGTCTGATTCTAGGCATGATTGAAAATTATATTGAAACCTACAGGATGGTTCATAAGTGCTTGGATACCCAAAATTGTATTTATTTAAACGGAACATACTATATATTATTGCATGTTTGCAGTCCTCGCTAAATTCTGATGCAAAATGTAATAAGATACTATTGTTTTAAAAGTAAGTGCTTCAGAATTAGAGATGCACGTCATATTGTGTTAAGTTGGTTTTTTCATATTTTTGTTGAAAATTCATTTTTTTAAATGGAACATCCTGTATATTATTTTAGTTTTAAATTTTTGGCAAAATTCTAGACAAAAAATTACTATTTTTTATTATGAAAGAGAAATAAGTAGCGAACCAGGCAACTAGTTTGTTATTTTAAATGGATCGCCGTGAATGCCTGGATTATCCTTAACTCCATACATAAATCATATCTATTTACTTTTTTGATGTAATTCGTTTCGTAAGTAGCGATGTAGGCTTAACATTTTGAATCAACTGTTAAGAACAGCAATGTCAGTATGTTTTGTTTACTGTTGTCGTGATAACCAAACAATATTGACATTTAAAATCACTTTGATACAAATCCAAATGTAAGATTCACGTTTAACTGTAAATATCTGGTTTACTTTCAAAAACGTTACAGATATAAATGTAGAGAAAGTACATGGTGATATTTAAAAAAATTACGGCGTTTGAATTTGGCAAAGTTTAGTTTCAGTATTCAACACTGTGTCTTTATGTAAAAACATATTTTTCTTATTGAACCACACACTTCCAAGCTAATAAGCTCCTATTATTCTAAGTAACGTTATTTACGAGGGTAGCGTTTTAAGGATTTACAAACGACCACTAAATAGCTTTATCGAGATTCGACATTACTATTTTCGTATAATTGAACATTTGCTATTGTTGAGGCAGTGACAGCACAGAAATCGGCAGAGTATTTTAGTGAGCGTTAAAAAAAAGCAATTTTGTGAGAAAATTGAAATTTCACGTGAAAGTTTTCGTTTGATGATTTTTTACAATTTTAGTAATGGCCTAATGCAACAATAATGCCTCGAATCGCTTTGCTCAACTTTTGGTAATCAAGCACCATCAGAGAGGACTGTTTACAACTGGTTTGCAGAATTTTGTTGTAGTTGTGTCTCCGTCAATGATGAATTTAGTGAAGGTCGACCAAAATCGGTTGTTGTTCCAAAAGATATCGATGCTGTACGCAACATGATTGAAGAGGATTGGCATGTGGCTTAGCATGTGGCTTAGCATGTGGCTTATTGTGACATAGAGGCATCCTTAGGCATATCGAGGACTGCAGTACATTCGATTTTGCACGAGCATTTAGGTGTGAAAAAAATCTATTCCCAATGGATTCCGCATAATTTGACCCAAACTCAAAAAAGTCTCATGTCAATTGGTTGTAAGAAAATGATCGAAAAATTCGGCAGAGGAACTTCAAAATCCGTATACAACACCGTAAGAGGTGATGAATCGAATTCAACAAAAGTTCGTTCACGAAGCACTTCCAAGAAAGTGATTGGTTGCTTCTTCCGTTGTATTGGACATGACACAAGCATTGCTTTGGAGGATTGAAGAACAGTTAATGCTGAATGGTAAACAACAATTTGTTTACCAGAAGTCATCGATGAAATCAGGAGAAGGCAAGGTTACATCAGCCTTCATCATGACAATCTCTCACATAGCACGCCAAACATTTGATTATGTGAAGGAGAAATACATCGAGTTCGTGTCTCATTGCTCCGATTCACCAGATTTATCGCCTAACGACTTCTTTCTGTTTCCGAATGTTAAACAAAAAATTAAGATGTTGAAGCCTTCAAAAACTATGTTTTGGAGGTACCACCGTCAGAGTAGAAAAAATGTTTCGAGAATTGGTTTGAACGCATGCGAAAGTATATAAATCTTAATGGCGAATCTTTTGAAAAATAATAAAACGATTTGTATCAATATTTCTCTTTCTTTCATTATTTTTGTAAAAAATTTAAAGGTAACCCTCGTATTATTGTCATCAGTAAGCAAGGAAACAGCAAAGAACTAACAAATCTTCCCTGACAAGAAATTGTTGCAGGTGTAACCCTTCGTCGAGAATTTTAGCTCACTGAAAAATATTTTTAAAAGTAGCTTTATACAAATGTTGCATAATATCACATGATGTCCATAATAATTATTACTTGAATAAGGATGTTTAATTTCCATCGGTTGCTTTCCAAGGCAACCATTAATTAGAACTGCATCTAATACTGTCAGTGACGTTTTCATCGCCTAATACGCAGGATACTCATATTCATATGAAGATGTTCTAAATTAGAATTTTAATTTCAACCTTTATAAGGCAATCTAGCGTTAATTGCGTTCTTTTTTTACAAAGTGTAATAAGTGAGGTCAGCGAACATATACATATATACGAAATAAATGTACTATTTGCTTACTGTGAGAAGAACACAATCTGCACGTATATAAATGGGTGAGCGTGAACGAAGCAACGGTGATTTGGTTTGCCAGAAATAATTTACGTAACGAAGACGCTGAGAGACTCTAAAGGGCAATCCGGCGTAAGAAGAAATTATATACACTCACTCATCCCAGTCGGTGACCTAACGAAATTATTGTAAAATAGCTTCATAACTCAGTAACAATTCTTTTTTTTATGTCTTAGTAGTGAAATTATGTTCGTGAAATACCGTTGTATAACACAATCGCTGAGTGTAATTTTGATTGTTGCTCGTTAATTAGTTTAATTCTTCCACACGTTTTCCATTGTATAGTCACAACAATGTTTAGTCAAGAGTAGTTGCATAAAATACGTAACATAAGGAATAACTTTATTTTTTGATTGGTGCATCAAACTTTAAATTGACAAAAGATACTAATTATTTTATGTAAGGAGTAATTAATGTGAAATGAAGGAGGAAACGTACAATTACAATTCCTAAGACAAACAGGGTAATTCACGACGACGGCCTATGATACCTTTGAAAGTAATGAGAATATCTTTTTGAAGTTTTGATGGACGATATTATACATAGATAGAGGTCCATTCGCCGAAAATGTTTTCAATTTCATGGCACTCTTGATTACATCGCAAGCGGATATCAACTTTCTTATTTCAACGGAACACAGTTATATTACGGATTCTTTGCATAGTCTCCTTCAAACGTAAGTTATATGATATCGCATATCATGGATCTGGGATATATCAACTTTGAGAGATTAATTTTTTTCTGAAAATGTTGGCAGATGTTGCTCGATATGTGGCGGGCATCTGTACTTCGGTGTGTGTCGCCCCGGTCTAGGACAGCATGACCGTGTTTCTTGGCGTTAAAGGGCGTCTGGGAGATACTTTAACTGCTGTTGTGGACATTTGGGGCATAAACTGAGAGGTAGAGACAATGCAGACAGCAGAACAGAGAATGCTCGTAGCCATGCTGATGACGCCGGTCAGGCAGAAACATGTTCGTGTGTTAGTGCTTTCCTTTCTCTGCTCGCATTGTTTTTGCCGGGAATGATTCCACCAATACCATGTCATCAATGTATCTTTTTTGGCATTATCTATGTTGATATATTGATAGATATCAAAATGAACTAAAAGAAATCATCAATATTTCTAACTTTAACGGATTCTCTGAAGATGTAGTCTATAATACTATTAGGAAACATAACAATGGATTAAGAATTAGAAATGTAAGCACATTAGAACGCATTGACGGCCGTAATAATAAGAAATATGTTAAATTACCCTTTTATCCATGTTACACCAAGGGTCTTCAAAAAATCTTTTCTAGGATTGACCGCAAGATTGTTTTCTCTTCGAGCAATAACCTTAAAAACCTTTTAGGAAATTACAAAGACCCAGTGGATAACATGGATAAATCAGGAATTTACAAAATTTCATGTAAAGATTGTGATCAAGTGTATATTGGGCAGACAAAAAGATCAATCAAAATTAGGTACAAAGAACATTTGGCTCATCTCAAATTCAGAAGGTTTGATAAATCTAGCGTTGCCCTACATATGCTTGAAAATAACCATAATGTTGATAATATGAAGCTAATTAAAAACATAAAGAATACTGCTCAATTAAATTGTTATGAAGGCATGGAAATTTACAAAAACAAAACTCACTTAATGAATTCAGATTTAGGACCACTAAATTCCAGCCTTTATCCTTTGTTACATCATGTTTAATCATTTATAGTTGTAATTTTAACCATGTGCAATGAACCGCTTCATTGTAATACTAGGATTTAATAGCTCACGTCATTCTGCTCATTTACCTTTAGACTTTTAGGCTATTTATAGTCCTGTGCAATGAAGCGGCTCATTAAATTTTACGATTTTAAATTTACATATTGCATAATTTATTTTCCTTATAAGGTTAGTTTTTCGCTTAGCTTGTTAGTTCAGTCTTGCTGCTGATGATGATAGCTTGGCTATCGAAACGTGCGTCCAGTACGAATTAAGTGTTGTGGTAAGGGTTTTAGTGAACTGTTTCATTATCTATGTAAATCAGTTTCGAGAATCTTACGAATTACCTAAATAACTATTTATAGTTGGCAACAAATATCGAAAGCCTTATAAAGAATGTTCCGAAACTCCTGTCCAGACATGGACATCTTCAACTAGGAAAAAAATCACCTTTTTTAAATAGCAATCCCTGCCACTTTTACACATTATATGTACTTTAAAATATAAAGGTAAAATACGTTTTACTTCCTATGTCTAAATTGCTGGTTTTCGTGTTACTTCAAGAAATTGATAAAACCAGTTAATTTTCCGGTAAAAAGGCAACTGAGTTAATAAGGCAGGCTTTGGTTTATTTAAACTAGTGATGGGTTATGACCGTGATTGATATGGTGGGGTCCAGCAAGAAGAAAAGAGGAATTTCCTGTAAACCCATGATGAAAACAGAGAGGAGTTGGTGGAACAAGTGAAGATTTTAATGACCTATCTCCCTGTTTGATCAAATACATGACTGAAATAATGTTCAAAAAAATACGAGCAACCTTTTCAAACGTTAGAAAAGCGACTGCTTCTGGGATGTAATATTTTCAATGTTTTTCAATAATTTGGTTTAGTTACCGATATTTTTATTTGTATGTTAGGCTAGCTTTTTCTATAAATTACATTTGAATAAACGCTTATTTAATAACTTAGTGAAATTTAATTAGTACGTATAACTTTATGAAGACCACTTCTTTTCTTTTTATCCTTCGTAAATTATTATGGGATCATTCATATTACCCGTAAAGATATTCACATGCAGTGCACAAATGAAAAACTTATTGGAAATAGAATGTACAATATATTGTGAATCAAGCTGAATACTCTAAGATTGTAAGTAGCTTTTTATGTAATGAAAGCAACCTATGTACTTTGTTAATTTAGTTTCCTTTTAGTGGAAAATAGATCAATTTGACGATTTTTTCTTCTTTGGAATAGAATATGAAGAAACAATCGAAAATTGGGGTTACTAAAAATGACCTTTCTCTAGTTGAATATGTTCACTTTGGACGGGTTTTTCTACAAACCCTGTACAACATTTTTTATATCTATTTATGACTATAAATGGGTATTTATGCTACTCATAAGAATCTCAAATAATGATTTCTCAAAGTTGGTACATCCTGCATGATATATAATCTCATGAATGTTTGGGATGAGAAAGAATTTATTGGGTGTTTTTGGCTATCAAAGATTTCGGTTCGGAATATTTCACAAGAAATTGAACAACACTTGCCCGTGAAAAAGTAACTAATTGGTTATTTTACTTGTAATGTATGCAGAGTTGTTGTTGGTACGTTACTTTCCAACACACCTGCATGCGCTGTGTATTGTGTAGTGTTTTTTGTATAGAGTAAGTAAGAAGTGTCAGCGTGCAAGAAAATTGTATATTGTCTGTGAATTCATTCCGCTGTTACCGTTATTAGTAAAGCTGGCCACGAGCGGTACCGCGCAGTAGCGTAGAGTCGACCAGGCCTCGCGTTCCACTAGAGTTATTCTGCTAATAGAGATGTTTGCTGCCGCAAATAATTTCGCTCATCTTTTAAATAAAAATTAAATAACACGTGCTCAAACACTTACCATTTTAAGAGTCCTCCGTGAAATCACAAAGTGAATAATGTCTGTTAAATATCTGCAACATTAGATATGTTTCAACTGTTGTTTCGGCAAAACTAGTACGGCATGAGGAAAAAATGCGTTTATATGCAGAGAACGAACGTTCTACATCTAGTGATGTAATATTTGCGTAAGTAAAATAATTTTTCAAATAACTTAACGATTCTGTTGACGCACCTTCACAAATGTGTTTTAATGTGCCAAAATCAGAATTTTTCTCAAAAACACTTTCAAATTTTTCTAGAACAGAAACATTTTTTGCGTCTTCAATCGCGCATAGCTGTGCGTGAACATGTTGCACTATTTGTAGAGATTCTTCTAACGGCACCGCAGGATTTTGTAATTTTTGTATTGCATCTGCTAGCCCGAAGTAATTGTCGTGAATGATTTTTAAATCCATTTTAACCTGACTATCTTGAAATTTCAGATAAATGGTTCACTGTCTAGTAAATTAAACGGTATATTACATGCGATAAACGTAACGCATAAATTAAATATAAATTTTTCATTGTCTCGTGCGCAATTTCTTTTTGAGACATGCTTTTCACTATTTACGTGTCGTAGACAATATTGTCTGGACCAATACATTAACGGGATTTTACAGGTTACACATTTAATTTTAGCACCTTCATACATTAAGTCTGGAATTTCTGCAATAAATTCTCGAAGTTTGTCCGACCGCGGTCGTTTTGCTGACGAAATCATAATTTTTCTAGGACAGATAAACAATTGCGCAAATGACCGGCAGCAAAAATGTCCGTACTGCTCGGCAGACGAAGTAATACTACCGTTCCTCTCGGTCCGAATTGATTCTACGCCGATGCGCGGTACCGCTCGTGGCCAGCGTTAGTTATTAGTGTAAATGTGAATAAAAGATTTACACAACATTACACCACTTATAGGTAGTGTGTCTCTTTGCATATGCAAACGACTTTTTAGATCCGTAAATAAGTAAATAAGTAACTTTGCAAAAATTCTTTGAACGTTTTCTTTTCCGTCTTTCAGTAATTGTGTTCTCCATTTTTCAAATAAAATAGAAATCGTTTTCGCTTATGTGGCAATATGAAGGTAAAGGGTTTCCCAATAGTTATGAAATGTTTTCGAAATGCCACGGCGGCCATTTTGGAAATGAAAAGAAATGTCATTTCTTGACAGTTGTGTTCAGTATAGTCTAGCATTTCATCATGGCGAGATACACGCTTCGAGAACGTCTCATCATTATTCAAAAGTTTTATCAAAATAATCGATCTTTTGTCCAAACCAGTCGCTGGTTACGTGAAAATTTTGGAAGAAATAATCTTCCTACGGTGCTTGCAATCCGTCAAATCGTGAAAAAGTTTGAATGTGAATTTACTCTATATGATAAAAAAAACACCACAGCGACGACAAAATTCAAGAAATCTAGGCAACATTGCTACTGTAAGAGCCAGTGTTGCAGAGAGTGCAAGTGTGTCGGTAAATCGTCGTTCTCAAGAAATTGGACTCTCAACGATGACAACTTGGCGAATTTTGAGGAAGGATTTGGGTTTACACCCTTACAAGGTTGTGCTGACTCAAAAACTGAAGCCACTTGACCATCATAAGCGTCGTTTGTTTAGCAATTGAGCTCAAGAGAAACTTGAAAATTATCCTGATTTTTTAAAGAAAATCATCTTTTCTCATCAAGCTCATTTTTGGCTAAACGGTTATGTAAACAAGCAAAACTGCCGTTTTTGTAATGAAGATAGTCCATATGAAGTTCTTGAGAAGCCTTTGCATTCAGAGAAAGTCACTGTCTGGCGTGGTTTATGGCATGGTGGCATTATTGGACCTTATTTTTTCCAAAATGAGGAAGGAAATGCGGTTACAGTGAACGGTGAAAGATATCGAACGATGATAACGGATTTTTTGTGGCCCCAGTTGGAAGAAATGAATTTGGATAGCATGTTCTTCCAACAGAACGGTGCCACATGTCACACTTCTGGTGAAACCATTGATTTATTGAAAGAAGAATTTCCTGAAACATTGATTTCTCTTGATGGGAGAGATCCAAGAAGAATTGGACAACTTCGATCAGATGCTTGGCCTCCAAGAAACTGCGATTTAACACAATTGGATTATTTTTTATGGGGTTACGTAAAGTCATGGTCTATGCGAATAAACCACAGACAGTAGAGGACTTGATAACCAACATAGAGCGTTGCATTCCTGAAATTATTGCGTTTTTATTCCATAAAGTAACTGAAAATTGAGTTCATCGAATTCGGTCCTGCATTCGTAGTCGCGGAGGACAGTTGAGTGATGTGTTGTTTAAAATATAAATGCTATCGATGAAACTTTCAAATAAAAAATAATAATTTGGATTAACTTTTTTTTTCTGTGTTTTATTTACATTTAAAAACATATCATTCTTATTGGGAAACCCTTTACTATGAAGTGACGTGACGAAGTGAGGTTACATTACAAATTATAAGAACAAAGCAATCATACTCCCCAGCTATCGTTCTCAGATTTAACATGTACACCGTCCATCTCTTTTCTATGGGCGCCTGCGTTTGACAATTTACAGTTACCAACATACTTTAAATTGATATTACATATATGCCTTTTAACTAAAAATAAGTTTTATACCATATAAAAGACGCATTTCTTTAAAAGTCATATTAATCTGACTTTTAATTTAATATTACTTTTTGGTAAAAAGGACTTTAAAAATAAGTTAAAAGACCGGGCCTAAGAAAAATATCCCACGTCTAACCAATACTCTGTATCATTTATGGCAAGAAAGCTAATATAGGAAACTCAATGTGAATAAAAAAATGATAAGATCGGTGAAATGGCTATTAAACGTCTGTTCACATAGACCAATGTACTATTGATATTGTATAAAGCTAACGGTCTAGTTGCTGGTACTGCCCACTTGTCATTATGTCTTGAGCTTAAGCAGGCTTACGGGGAATTTTTCCACAATTTTATATAATGGAAAATATGACGTTGAAAGAGGAAATATGGGGATTGACTTCGATACGGTAAATCCGTTGTTATTTGTGTAAAAGGATAATTCGATGTGGTTATTTAAACGAGCCCGTGTGAAAAGATTTAATGATGTTTGCATTGTCACAATCGTCATATTTTTTTTGTTTATCTTCAAGTTCAAATAAAGTTTACATGTTATTTTTGTCGTGGGGGCGAGTTTCCGTATTATATGCTCAATTTAAATGAAACGAAAAAAAAAAACGCTTTACGCAGTGTTCATATTTATTTTATTACAGAGATTACACATATGGACGAGATGCACGGGACTAGTTTGTGGACCACTAGTTCGGTAAAATTCACAAAACAGATTTGTTGACGTCAACATATTTCAAAGGGTTTGTTTAGGATTGTTAATTTGTTTGTTACGCAGTGCAGTGAAATTTTATATTTTGTAGGGAAAGCATATTCAGCAAAAACTTAAAATTGCCGAAAGCACGTATTCCGAACAAGCTTTGTGGTTACGATTATCTGATTGTTGCCATTGATTATCGTAATAGTTTTACAAAAATATACAAAATATCCTTCTAAAACTGTTTGTTCTTCCTACGTTCTTTATTCTACAGCTTATTCTAATATAATTAGACCTTATGCTTGCAAAACTTCTTTTCTCGAAAATTTTGTGGCAATAATATAAAGATCATTACAAATAAAAATAAATCATATTTCAAAATGTATAGGAAAAAAATAGTTATTATTTAAGAAAGCGACTCAGATACCATAGCAACTAAATACTTTGTTGTGTGCAAAAAATGTGTTGAGAACAAAGCGCTAATTGAAAGTTATTGAAATATTTTATTCAACGCATTATGCTCAACCTTTGGTCCTTCGAGCCGGTTTGTAAAGCCGTAGGTATTATCGTTAAATTATCCAGCAACAATGACTAGAGAAATTTACAAAAAAATGCTAATTATGCACCTTTACTATGAATAACAGCAAGCCTCCATCAACAAACTTAGTACAGCCTGCATATAAACATAATGATGATGAAAGAAAGAAAACAGGATTGCCGACCAAATCGGTGGTTACACAAAGAAACTTAGTTTAGAGAATACTAATATGAATGAGAGTATCTAATTAAAGATACTCTAATCACTAAAATTGTCGAAATTAATAGCTATATCGACTTCTACAGAAGTGAGAAACTCATAATGTTCCACTTCTCTGTGAGGGTAGCAGCTCGACTGATGGCTTGGTTTAGTATTCACTATCTTCGTATGTATACGACAATTTCAAATGCATCTACGAACTTCCACAGAGGTACGCTGATGAGGCGTTAGGCGGCGAAACGCGCGTCCGTACATGGTGTTCGTTGGTAGTTGGTTGCATTATTATTTAGTTTAGAGAAGCTTAGAATTACAAAATAAATTTGAAATAATGTCTAAATAGAAAAAATTACAAACAATGAGATGAAACAATTGCAACTATTAATTGCCTAATCCTCAATATATTACGCAAGATTCCAAATCTGAGCATGCGCAACAATTCAATCTTTCCCCTTATTATTACATAAAAATATAAAAAAGTTGTAAAATATTTAAAAAAACATGCATATACCTTAATATTAATACGGTTTCCTTACTTGTTTGTATACATATTTTGTGGGCATATATCTATGTACCTTCGCATAAGTGTATCTCAGTATATGTATATTAAATCGCAACGTTTGTATGTCTTTCATAAATTCGCAACGTATATTTGTATGTATGTATATGTGTATGTAATTTTAAACGCACCTAGTACGAGTGCGAGGTATTTTGTTACCTTAAACGTGTCTTCAGTATCGTAACGCTTATTTGTATATTAATTCGCAACGTTTATATGCTTTATGCATTTTTAGGGTCACCACCAAACCCTTGACGGAACCCAAACGTCTGATCGCGGAAGCAGTAGCAGAATATAGCCGAAAACCGCTATCCAGACGTTCTAGTTATAGTAAGTATTTGCTACGGTAACTTTCTTGTATGTATCCTCCGTCTCGCTACCTCCCTACCTACTACCTCCCTATAGTAGCGGAGATTCCAAAGACCAAACGACGTGCGGGTCCGGACGCTGCACTACGCATAAGCGAAGGAGCGACGAATGGCAATCGTGACACTTCGTACACTAGGTTCTCCGACGAAGTTCCGGCACTCCGAAACAAGGATACGTATACGTGCGTTATGCTTGCTCTCTCGGCAGTGATTGTCTGTTTCATGATCGACCGCGGTGGTTCTCTCTCTAATGTACGTCTTATCTCGAGGTTTGCAATATAATAACGTACCGAAGTTACGATTATTTGAATTAATACAATTTTACATACATTCTCACATTGTGTACAGCTGATTTTGTTGTATTTAATGTTAATTTTAAACAGAAAAAACGAACTACTATTACACGATTATAATTTTAAGGAAAATTAAAAAAAAACGAAATGGTGAATGTACAAGTAAGACAAATGAAATATTAAATTTACAAAGTAAAACGAATGAAGTATTAAATTTACACAATAAAACAATAGATGATGGATTTACAAAATAGAATAAACGCAGTAACGAATTTGTTAGCGTAAAAAACATAAACTAAAATGTTAAGAAGTCTTAACACGCCTTCTTTGCTTTATTGATTTTGTCTTCGTCATTGTATGTACAAAAACACAACCTATTTACAGGCACTTCTTAATACAATGACAGTAATTACAATGACAACTAGAAAATTGAAGAAAAATTGAAGCAAAAATAGAGTATATTCTAATTCGTCAATTTCTACAACTTGGCCAAGTTCTTAAAATTGATCAATTTATTGGCAGATCTAAAGTATTACGTCAATAACTTCAAATTGAAGTAAACTAGAACTTAAAATTGAATTAGAAATTAACAGATGTAAAGGCATAACTTGAAGTCGCACCATCTAGTTCTAGAAATTGATCAATAAATTGACAGGTGTAAAATCGGCTTTAGAAATAGAGGACTTCCTAGCGGCGAAACAAAATGTTTAAAGTAAAAAATAAATTATCAAAAGACGTTGTCCAAGTTATTTCCTCATGCAGGTTATAACTATGTGCTACTTTTTGCCACTCTATATAAAAAAACTACATTTCAATGTAGTAATTTTTTAGTTCTGCTTAATTTAGTAATTCTAATGGCCAATCTCACCGACATTTCTTGAACTATAAGTAATTCTTAAAGCACTATTTGTAAGTGTCACTTAAACAGGTTTAAGTAACAACATTAATGCAGACTTGATATAATCTAATTTCGTTTTTAAACAATTCATGTAGTTTTTATTGTAATCGACGTGATATACGTAAGACTTAAAAGTCCTTGCATAATAACGATACTTTCAGCCTTGTTGTACCTTGTTCATTGATCCTGACGTTCTCTTACGTTTATGTTAACGCCCGCAACGTGATCTTTTGTTGCACTAACTCCACTTTCGTAATACATGACTTATATACTTAGGTTGTCTAAATTAAAAAAAAAATGTTCCGGTTTGGCCATGACATTCCTTTGTTATTGACTCTTCTTAGCGAGCTGAATTGTATCTTGCTGAGCATGCATCCGTCTTCAGGATCCTCCTCATTCTAAATATATGCTTTCTGTCCTTGTTAGGATTCGTGTTTTGCTACAGCTACTGTGTAAAATCATTGATGCGTTAGGTCGACTAGTGATTCATGTATATAATTGCTTGTTTGAATAAATCAAATTGTACTGAACATATCTCTAGTTTGTAAAATATAAATGTAATATTTACTTGTGATGCGGATTTTACAGGGTAAATAATTTATTTAAAGTTAACTAGATTTAATATAAGTGATATAGTAAATGTGTTTTCTGCAATACAGAAAAATATCACCGAATTTTATCTGAAACGACATGTGATCCTAAAAGCGTTCTATTTCCCGCTCGCGCTAATTTCTTTTTACGAAATGGGAAGCAGCAGGAAGGGGTTTCTTTATAACAATTACAACTGGAAAATAGAGTACAGCTGCTGTATTTCACACTATATGATTAGCAACGATAAGTGTGGCTAACACGGCGAATTAATAGTTAATGTATGAAAGCTGCTCCAGGCTTTCTCACAATGAAAATAAGTGGGTGTAAAATTAACATATGGTATCTGGGTTTCAATTTCAAAAAGCGATAATAAATTTATTTTTTTATTAACAACATAATAATTATAGCTCTAACTTCGGAGATACAAATGGCTACCCACGAAGGACAGAAATAACCGACAAAAGAATTATAAATTCATCGCTTTGAGTACAAAATTAAGGCTTTTTAAGTTAAATATCGCAATTCCATGAACTATTATGAACTATTAACGGATATGCGATATACTTACGTTATTGCAGGTGACTATGACATAGATATTTTATATAACAGCAAAAGCGTCCATGACTTTCAACTCCTCTTACACAGTTTTGGGGCAAAAACAGTCAGTAATACACCTACCAAAGTGACAAGTGCCACAAAAACTTGCATAGATAATATAATAATTACTTATAATTTGCCTTTTGGATCAGAGGTTGTCCCTTCCGGGATCTCAAATCACTACGCTCGATTAATTGAGATTGATTTGCTGCCTAAGGTGCAGACTTCAGAAAAACGATTATACCAAAATTTTTCCGAAATGGCAATAAATAACCTTTGCAGTAGTACCTCTATTGTTGACTTTGAGCAGCTGTCTAGATTTAAACTGCTCACTTACTTATATTCCACTAATGATAAATTTAATATATTTTTTAACATATTTAAATTTCATTTTGATACAGCGTTTCCAATTAAATTCTTAACTTATATAAATTCTTCTCTTTCTGGGGGTATTTTTCTTGCAAAACTTAAAGCATGCGATTATCATACCTAAACACAAAAACGGTTCGTACATAAATTTACAAGACTTTAGACCTATAAGTCAACTAATATTTTTTTCAAAATAGAATCAGTTCATCAGCAGCTGTTTTCTTTTTTTTGTCAAACATAAATTATTTAATCCAAGGCAACATGGTTTCTTAATAAGAAAAAGCACTGCCACAGCTATCTATGAATACGTGGACTGGATCCTGCAGATGCAAGAAGGCAACAGAGTGGTAAGCGGCCAATTTATGGATCTGACCAGAGCTTTCGACAGCATGTCTCATTGTATCTTGTTGCGAAAGCTTTGGAATTATGGTCTGCGTGGTATTTTCAAGTCTTGGTTTACGTCATACTTGAAGAATCCAGAGCAGACCGTGATCCTCAACTGTAGAGGTGGCATCTCTTATTCGGACACTATGAGTTTTAGTGTGGGGATACCGCAGGGGAGCATTTTTGGTCCTTTGCTTTTCGTAATATTTAATAACGACTCAGGCTTTACGACGAATCTTTAGTAATGCTGCCTCCGAAAACCAAAAAATCGTCAGTTTTGCGGACGATACAAATTTACTATTTGGCGGTGAAGATTTCCTTGCCCTGATTGATCCTGTCGAAGAATTGCTTTCTAGTATCGAAGAATGGCTACTGGACAACTCAGCGAAAAAACACAAACTATTCTTTTTAAAAAAAATGAGACAATGGAAACTCCCCAAAGTATTACTTTGAATAGTAGCAATTTAATTTAACCAATTACCATGTAAACAACGTATGTAATAGGCTCAGTCGAGCGTGCTACTCACTTCGAATTTCGAAATTTTGAAACAGTAAAGACTGTCTACCACGCATATGTAGTTCTTTTTATACGATATGGTATTTTAATATGGGGAACCCATCTGAATTATTTTTAAGTTCGTATTTCTACCGCTAGGGGGCGTAACCACTATAGTCATGAAAAAAAGGATTTTTCTGGAGAATATACCCATATAAGTTGTCAAATAAATCTTATCGTCGTAGAGCTAGTAGAATTTGGAATCCTTTTTGGGGGGTCTTTTTTTCTGTAGAATTAAAAATAAAAGCTCGAGGGTAATGTTTTATAATTAAATTGGCTGTAATTTCGGTTTTGAACTAACCGAATTTGATAAACAAGATCTCATTTGAAAGAGGAAGCTTTACTGATTAAAATAAAAAAATAACCATGACTTATTGATTCTCAAAGCCATCGCTTCAGAGGGCGTCATTTGGAAAAAAGTTTTTATTCTTTTTTCTCAGAAATTTCAAATGGAACGACATAATTATTACACCATATTTGGAAAGTAGATTAAATTTCTAAGAAAAAATGTTAAAGAAGTAATTTGATATATCTATTAGTGTTTGAATTATCGCCAAAAGAATAATTAATAGCACGTAAATTCTTATGTACATGGTCAAGCATGGAAATAAATTGAAATGTCAAATGAGTGAAGCTTTGATAAGTGTCATGTTGTAAAAATTTCTTTTTATCTTGATTCATTTTGAGTTTTGTGTTTACCGTTTGTTAAATTTGTTCTGTATTCGTCAAAAATGGCTTATTCTAATGCCGAAGCTTACGATATCTTTATCGTATATTTTCAAAGTTTTGAAAATGCGTTTCTTGCAGAACGCGAATATGCTGCCAGGTAGCCTGAACGAACGTATCATAGCAGAAAAGTGTTTCGACGGTTAGCAATGCATTTAAGACAAACGGATAGTGTGCGTCCTATTCGAGTTCCCACTAAAAGGCGATTGGTAAGAAATTAAGACAATATTTTAAACGTTCTTGCGTACGTGCCAGCGGATCCGCATTTAAGTAACACAGACATTTCTTCACACTTAGGTGTAAGCTACGGTTCAGTGAACCGAATTTTTAAGGATTCTAAGCTACATCCTTATCCTGGATCCCCGGATCATTGCGTGCTAGTTTTTGACGTGTGGGGAAGGATAAAAGATATTGTGTATTAAACACGTTCAACTACACGGGAAAATATGTTTGAAAGAATTCGAGATGCCGTTGCTACGATTTCACGAGCTGAAGTGGAAAGTGCTGTTTTCAGTATTACAAACAGATGTGAGCGTTGCATTGTGCAAAATGGGAGTTTCTCTGAAAATTTACAAATTTCCCGTTTTTGTTTGTTTTGTTTTTGCTTTGAACGTTTGATTAATAATATTAAAATCGTTATTGTTTCCATTGTTGTTTTGGTCCGTTGGCCTTTAAACACGCTTCAAATTTTGTGTCCCGCATAATTCGAACCAATCCTAAGCCTGGATAAAGTGCGAAGGAATGTCCGGAGAACAACAATTAGAAATCAACGAGGACGTTAAACAACACTGAAACAAGTATAAAAGAGACTTAGTTAAATGAGAAAAAAGTGTAAACCTTTCAATTTTACATAGCATGCTTGTAAGAATGTGTTATTAATTATTCTTTTGGCGATAATTCAAACACTAATAGATAGGTATATCAAATTGCTTCTTTAACATTTTTTCTTGGAAATTTAATCTACTTTCCAAATATGGTATAATAATTAGGTCGTTCCATTTGAAATTTCTGAGAAAACTGATAAAAACTGTGATTTTTCCAAATGACGCCCTCTGAAGCGGTGGCTTTGAGAATCAATAGGTCACGGTTATTTTTTTTTTATTTCAATCAGTAAAGGTTCCTCTTTCAAATGAGATCTTGTTTATCAACTCCGGTTAATTAAAAACTGAAATTACAGCCAATTTAATTATAAAACATTACCCCTCCCCTCGAGCTTTTATTTTTTGTTCTACAGGAAAAAAGCCCCCCAAAAAAGCATCCAAATTCGACTATCTCTACGACGATAAGATTTATTTGACAACTTATATGGGTGTATTTTCTAGAAAAATCCTTTTTTATGACTATAGTGGTTACGCCCCCTAGCGGTAGAAATAAGAACTTAAAAATAAGCTTTTTTTCTTGGCCACTTTTCTTATGAAGATTTTATTCCTACAACTCTGAGTTCCTCATATATGATACCTCGCCACCCATCTTGGATCACCCGGTATGTGTGTTCTATCATTATCGTACGTACGATGAATCGTAAGAAACAACTACATGAAAAAGACATTTAAAACAAAAGTATGTTACACAACCAAAGGTTACCAAATCGATGATATAATTGAGAAGACTGCATTTTTGACGTTGTACTCGGTAGCGCATACTGATAGCGATGCCTTCACATGTGGATTTTCTTTAGCTGTACGATTATTAAACAAATTAACTTTGTCTCCCAATTTTTCTAGTGCTTATTAGCTTCAATTCAATCACTTCTTCCAACATTTCTAAAACCTTTTGCGCTAACAGAAATAGATCTGTTTATAAAAATTGCAGATTTTTACCTCGGCTACGATATGAACCTTTTTTTAGAATGTTCTGTAGGTAATTGTAAATGCTATCTGGTAATACTTGTGGGGATAACTTTTCACTTTTTATTTGTGTTTGACCCACACTGCGAAGAAAGGAAAGTATAACACTTATGTATCATTACTAGAGTTGCTCACTAACGCCAACGGGCAGTGGCGGAGGTTCGATACAACCCTCAGTATAACTGCGAGTCTCAACCAGATCTGTTGTGTATACATGTACGCTGCCGTAAATACTATTTCGCAGTTCTACGTTTGTTTTGAAAATGTTGCCTACGTCACGAAAACGACCAATATTTGGTTTGTAATATCCCTTTAATGTGTTGGCCCAAAAGGTCTACGTCACGTAAATAGTAAGCAGCATTCTTCAAAAAAAAAATTTGCACATGACACTATGACAAATTTAAATTTAATTTATGTGTTACCTTTATTGCATGTAATCTAACGTTTACTTTATTAGACAAGGAAGCATATGTCTTCTTTTCGAATAAATATTCGGACTGCAAATTACCAAGTCGGGCATCGTTACAAAGAATTGTGCCATCTGCTCGTGAACATGTTGAAAAAAGAATTAAATCGGAGTTGAAAGATAAAAACTGTGATTATGTGTGGACGAAGCAACAGATCGTAAAAACATTCTGTGGTTAATGTAATGGTACGTACAATGAAACCACATCAATCGTCATCTTCAATTCTATCAGCTTCCAGACGAGTACAACAATGTACTGCCGAAGTAATTTCAAAGTTAGTGTTAAATACATTGGAAAAGTTTGAACGTTCAACAAACCAACTGTTGATGTTTATGAGTAATGGTGCTGCAAACATGCTTTCTGTAGGCCGGTCTCTTAAAAAACGTTGTGCTAACCTGTTACATATTACGTGTAAAATTTATGCTTTCAGTCATGTGGCAGATAGTATTAGAAAAGCAGAAAGTGGTGTCTGTCAAATCCCCAAAACGTATTCGCAAATTTCACAGACTGTGCCCCCGTATGACTGAGCCACCAGAACCTATTCTTACACGTTGGGGAACATGGTTACAGGCCGCGTTTTATTATCATAAATATTTTGAGAATATGAAGAACGTGGTTTTACAATTTGATCCAAAGGAAGCTGCGGCCATCAAGGAAAGACAGTCGAAATTTCAAGATAGTCAGGTTAAAACGGATTTGAAATCTATTCAGAACAATTACTTTGGACTAGTGGAGGCAATAGAAAAATTACACAATCCTTCGGTGTCGTTAGTCGAATCTCTGCAAATAGTGCAACATGTTCACGCGCAGCTATGCGCAGTAGAAGACGCAAAAAATGTTTGTTCTAGAAAGGTTTGAAAGTGTTTTAGAGATAGATTCTGATTTTGGCACATTAAGACAAATTTGTAAAGGTGTGCCAACAGAACCGTTAAGTTGTTCCAAAGATTATTTTAATTACACAAATATAACGTCACTAGATGTAGAACGTTCGTTTTTTGCATAGAAACACACTTTTTCCTCACGCCGCACTCGGTTTGCCGATACAACTATGGAAACATCTAATGTTGCAGATATTTAACAGACATTATTCACTTTGTGATTTCACGGAAGACTCTTAAGACGGTAAGTGTTTGAGCACGTATTATATTTTATTTCTGACCCTTTATTTCGTGTAAATTGAGCAACTCTAATCATTACAATATAAATATAAACTCAAATTGCTTGTTTTTTGCTGTAGTCTACGAATGTATGTTCCCATATTTTGCCTACAATATGATGATACGATGATATAGTTTCTTTGATAAGTTTCATAAAAGAAAGCAAAAAGTTTTAGTAATGTAGAAGAAATCTGTTGGATACGGTTTGTGCAATTGAGTTGACCAGGACATGGCTGATCACGGAACTTTGCGAGGCAACAGCTCCCTGGCCAAAGCTCTTTTAAGGAGGGTGAGAGGATCTCAGCGCAAGGGTTTTAAAATATCACCCAAACGAGGAAACGTTGAAGTTGATAAAATCTCCGCAACGAAATTACCATTTGCCACTTTTGAAAAATCCTGCGAATGAGAGAACGATGGTTGACATTGGACCTACTCTTTAATGTTTCATGAATAAAAAAAATCCAGAACTAATTAATATAATTTTTTAATTTCATCTCTCGTATATTATTTTTGCAATAAGTAGATTAAGAATTATAAACTTATTTCAGTTTTTGGACCTTCAAAACGAATTAATCGATTTCTCATAAAAATCTATGGCAAATAGATGACCAGTTAACGAACAGAGTCCTGGAAAGGATGGTGTTCATTAACCGGTTACCTATTATAGTTTTCAAATCCGTTTTAACCTGACTAACGTTGCGCGATAGCGATCGAGTGTGCCGAGTGCGGAAAAAGTATTAGCCGTTACGACGAATATATAAATTGTCGTGGTAAATGTGGCAATAATTATCACATAGCGTGTGTAGGACTGACGGAAACTAAGTTTGTACAAATCAAAGAAGAAGGTTGTATCCGAAAATGGTCTTGTCCGCGTTGCAGCGCAGCCATAACCTCTAATGTCGAAGATATCAATACAATAGATACAAGCAAACTCGAATTATATATCAACGAAAGGATAACCAATGCGGTGGAACAAATAACAAATACTATAATATCATCTTTCACAAAAGAAATCAGGAAATTAACAAATGAAAACATAACCTTACAGCAAGAGGTAAAACAATTAAAAATATTGATTCAAACAAAGTTTTCTGTGCAACATTCGGGAAGGCAGACAGAAGAGGGCGTTTTATCACAAAACAGAATTGAAGTAAATGTACCGATACAGGAAAAACAAGGTGAAGAACCTTATCGTAAAAAGAAGCAAACAAATACTGACCTTCCCCAACAAAAAATTTACGAAAATAATGCTGAAAGTCTGACGTATTTAGGAGCGATTAAACGAAATCTTAACAATAAGAATGAAACAGGGCAAAGAAGACAATTGTCGATATTCCAGAGGACGAACCGGAATTTACTACGGTAATCAGGAAACAAAAAAGAAAAAATCCCAGCTACAGATAACACATGGTACAGCTACCAATGTGGAGTTAAAAGGGATTATTAGATACGCGCATCTACATGCTTTTGAATTTGAACCCAGTACGACGGACAATAATATCAGTACATACTTAGCCAACAAAGGTATTAACAAAATCAAAATTGAAAAGCTAAAATCTAAACATCCGGATGACTACTCGTCGTACAAAATATCTGTTCCCTTCGATATGCTCGAGGAAGCACAGAAACCATCACTATGGCCAACTGGTGTTAAAATAAACCGTTTTTTAGAGAAGATTTGGCTCAAGTCCCTTCAAAAAGCCTAAAAAAATCAAGAATTGACACACAAATTCTCTTTATTCCATCAAAACATACAATGTATTACAAACAAAATAGATTACATTGAAACCTTCTTGTTTAATAGTAATCGACCGTATTCTGTATTAGCTTTTACTGAGCACTGGCTCAAACTTGCGCATATTGGGCATATTACCATCAAGAACTATAAGTTGATTTCTAGCTTCATACGATCAGTAAACATTCATGGCGGTTCTTGTATCTTTGTACGAGACGATATCGAAGCACATGAACTTGAGCACCTAAAACAGAAAAGTGCAGAAAATATAATAGAATGCTCTGCAGTAATTCTACCTACACTCAAATTTATAATTTTAAACATATATAGGCCGCCATATGCTGATTTAGACAGTTTTTTTTATAGTCTTGAAGATATTCTACTGAATTTAAAACAAAATACGGGTAAATACATCATAGTATTGTGTGGAGATTTCAATATAAATCTTATGAAGGAGAATGATAAGAAAGTCAAAACGTTCCAGGATTCGCTTAGTTCATTTGGTCTACGACAAACTATTACAGAACCTACCAGAGTTTGTGAAACTGGTGCTACTCTTATAGATAACATATTTATAAACACAAACATAAATTTTGAGAGTCTAGTAAACAAAACTAGCTTGTCAGATCACCATGGGCAAGAAACACATTTTGAACTATTGCTAGAACAACCAAAGACGGAAAAACTATCTTTGAGAGTCTTATCAAATAATGAAATTCTTATAATACGAGCACAGTTACAACAAGTTGATTGGGATCTATTCCTAGTACAACAACACCCAAACAAGTTCGCCTACTTACTGATATCTACGCTGAAACAGATTTATGAAACTGTGTGTCCAGAAAAAGTTAAGTTTAAACAACCAAAAGAGGTAAATGCATATTGGTTAAATGATGAGATTAAAAATAAATGTCGTATCAAACGACAGTTGTATGAAGCTATGATAAATAAAAGGATTACAAAAATTACTACCAAGATTACTGTACATATCTAAAATCGGTGATACTTCAAAAGAAAAAAGAATGCAACACAAATTATATTTTACAATCTCAAAACAAAATTAGAGCAACTTGGAAGTTAGTTGACAGAATAACTGGACGAAATACCCGGAAAAATATTGATATTGGCAAAATATGTGAATATTATAAATATACCGCTAATGAAATGGTGAAAAGCTTCAATTCATATTACATAAGTATGGGTAATAATACCCAAGGTACTAGAAACACAGGCGATGTATCCATGAATGATAGGTCTATGGTACTATACAACGTTGATCCTGTTGAAATTCTTAATATAATAACTTCTCTCAAAGATACGTCATCCGTAGGATCTGATGGATTATCAACGAAATTAATAAAGAGTTGTGCAGATTTACTTTGTACTCCAATCGCAAACATGATTAACCTTTCCTTCGAAACTGGTATATATCCCGACAATTTAAAAATAGCTACTATAACACCTATCTACAAAAGTGGCGATGAAACAGATATTGGGAATTATAGGCCCATTGCACTAATATCTATTATAGCAAAAGTAGTGGAAAAAGCCATTTTGTCGAGATTAATAACGTTCACTGAATCCTGCAACCTTTTAACGCCATTCCAAAATGCTTATATACAAGGAAGATCAACTATCAGAGCCACTTACATGGCAATCACTAAAATAACACAGCGTAGATCATAACATCTTACTCGAAAAGCTAGAAAGAATGGGTTTTAGAGGGATAGTTCACACCCTACTGAAATCCTACTTAACAAATAGAAGCCAATGCGTACAAGTGAACTATAACGGAGAGAAATATCAGTCGCAATGGCTACAAAACCAACAAGGCATCTTGCAGGGTTCGATATTAGGAGCATTTCTATTTATGCTATATATGAATGACCTACCAGAAGTAACGCAGCATTACCTCACCATGTATGCAGATGACACGTCAATCATTATAAAAAAAAAGACAGTGATACATTGGAAAAGGAAATTGTTGAAGCTCTCGGTAAAACAAATAACTAGTTTAGCCAAAATAACTTAAGGCTTAATGTAAACAAAACAAATGTAGTAAAATTCTCCTTAAAGAAGAATGATAATATATCAATAAGCTTTGAAAATCAGCAAATAACATCAATAAATAATGCAAAGTTTTTGGGTTTGATACTTGACAGCGCACTATCTTGGAAAGACCAAGAAATTATCCGAAATGACATATGCACTGCGATCGATATCATCCGAAGTTCATGTTGAAGCAGCGTTGTCAGCTTACCACGCATATGTAGGGTCCCGGCTATCATATGGCATCATCTTCTGGGGAAATTCCGTGGATGTTGACAGGGTCTTCATCCTCCAGAAGTCGTGTCTAAGAAGCATCTTCAATCTGAAAAGGAGGGAATCATGTAGGAGTGCATTTAGAGAGAACCGTATACTCACCTTGCCTGCATTATATATTTATGAATGTGCGTGTTTCGCGAAAAAACATTACAATGAAATCCTTGCCGAATACGAAACTAACCATATCTACAACACTCGGGAATGCCAAAAAGCAACTCTTCGTGTGCCGCAAACAACATATGCGCGCATACATAAAGGTGTAGTGACGCAAGTTTTAAAAATTTATAATAAACTGCCGTATCAATTTAAGACACACACTTAAAGATTAAAAAATAAATCTTAAAGAACTTCTGATTCAAGAATGTTTGTATCATCCAAATGAGTTCTTTTTATGAACTCCATAATTTGATTAGTAGTTTGTCAAGCATAGCTTTTGTTTTCTTTATCTATTTGTACTTAGCTGGTACCCATTGTTTCTGTTGACATGTTTCATACTTATTGTATACTATGAAATAAAGGTTTGTTATTATTATTGTACCATACATACTATTCTACACTGCTTGTAAATGAAGGTGCATCACCCACAAATTTATCACAAAAAGTTAATATAATTATCTTAAATTGCTGAAAATTGTTTAAAAAATAAAATAAAACGCAAATGACGAAACATAAATTTGTTGGATACTCAATGTTGCGTATAACAACTACTCTTCTTAGTAGATGATCAGGCATTGAGCGTATCAGTTTATAAGTAATGTATCTTGGGTTATTTTATTCCAGGTTGTGTGAATTTGCTTGCGTCAATGGCTACACACTCACTGAATCTTAAGGATAATTGCAGTACCAAAATATTTATTGCTCTCAAGTATACCGGGTTAGTAACTTCCGTAGTAAAGTGAACCGCTAAAATATATGGACAGTGTTACAACGTTTGCCCGCTGTAAAAGTATAAGGTGAGGTGCCGCGCGAAGCGAATCGGGGACGCTCCTAGCACAAGCGACAACATTATTCGCTATATGTATGGGACTCGCGCCTATATATGAATCCTTACCTACCCTAGTATGCAATGTTTTAACAATCCTATTCCTAGAAACATTTTTGGAAAATTTTAATAAAACATTCGAATATTTTGAATATGGTACAATTCTCAATTGTAGACAGTGTGCTTATGATGGCTTTAATCCGGGTTTGTAGCGTTTTGTGCTGATTTGTGCCGTACAAATATTAATTCATGCTCATTCCATTTCCGAGATATTACAGACTGAAAAGTGGAGGCCAACACCACTCCCTTCCTCTCTCCGCTGCCCCGGACATTAACTTTTTTAAATTGACCAGGCTAACGTTTTGTGCTGATTTCTGCCGTAAGGATTTTATGTTGTACTCGTCCTCTGCTCGAGATAATCGAGATGAAAGATATTCGAGTATGAGAGCTACTGCAGACCTTTACTTAATAGCCACCGCAATTTTTCGATTTTTTAAAATTTCATAACGTTTTGTGCTCATTTGTAAAGATTTTATTTTGTGCCCATTCGCTTCTCCAAATATTTGATAGCTTAGACATATCGGAATGAGGGCTGAGGAAATTCACATTTAGGCACTGTAATTTTTCCATTTTTGAGAATTTGATGATGTAAACATTTTCTATTCGTTTTATGCTTATTTATGCCGTGAATATTTCGTTTTGTGGTCGTCCCGTTTTCGAGATATAAATTTTTGAGAATGAAGGCTGATGCGGACTTTCATTCAATACCCACTGTTCCAATTTTGCGGTTTTAGAAAATTTCATAATGAAAACGTTTTGCGTTCGTTTTGTGCAGATTTGTGTCGTAAAAATCTCGAAAACGGAATGAATACAAAATAAAATGTTTATAGCATAAATCTTTATGAAATTGGCACAACACATTAGCCTTGTCAAATTTTCCAAAAATGAAAGTTCGGGTCAACGTGAAGTTGGCTCCCACTTTTCAATCTCTAATATTTCGAAAATGGAACGAGGACAAAATATAAGTTTAACGGCACAAATCAGCTGAAACGTGGACATTTTCAAATTAAAAAAAAAACCAAACTGAGGGAACCAATCACGAACCCTTTCGATCCTAGCATCCGCTTCAATTTACATATCGACACTTTCATTCTAATACCACGTATGAAAATTTTAAAGAAATTTGGGGTTTGTGACAGTTTTTGGAACTATGTTTTGTGCTCTAATCGAAGATTTTTTTGTTTTAAATCATTTCAACAGTACTTTATAACCAAAATAGCAATATTATTACATTATATACCGATTGGGAAAATGTGAAATTAGCTATAGCAGCTATAGCAGAGAGAGGAGATAATCCCCTCCTCGCTCTCTCGCCGTACATATATGTACGGTGATATAGTGATATAACTTATTTCACATTTTCCCAATCTCTATATAAGCTTCGCTAGAAATAATCAGCTTTTGCAGCTTCCCGTAAAATATTCCTTCTCACTTACGTGGTATTAGAATGAAGGTGTCGATGTTTTTGGTTTTTGATTAACCCGTGTTGTTTACAAACATTTATTGTTTCATTAGTTAGGTTCTGTTTCGAAACATTGCGGTATTCATAAAAGTTTATATGTATATATACTTGGAAAATGATGCATTTGGTGATGATAATTTATTTATATTTTATTCTTACATACTTACTTAAGGGGGACTTTTGAGAAGTAAGTATGTAGCGAAAATGAAAATTAATTTTGTCATATTATTTCCAGTAAAGTTTATATGGAATTATTTCTATTGTATAAAATCCAGTATTGTAAAACGCAGTTGTTAATATTTGTGAGAAAACAAATAGAACAAACGTGTTGAACTATTCAACATGTATAACATGTGTTATTTACTTATTGGTATGTAGTGGTTGCAGTGAATGTCTTTACATTTATGTACCCACTCTCTTCTTATGTGTAAATACGTTTTGTTCCTATAACTCTGTGTATGTACACCTATACATCGCGTCGTGTGTATACCGTACATTCAGTTGCAGATTCAAAGGAGTTAAAGTTCATAATAGATGTTGCCATCTGTTGCTTTCATCTTGTACTAAATCTGCAGACACCATTATGTTATGTATGTATGTATGTATGTATGTATGTATGTACATATGTATGAAGATTGACAAGCAAAATAACGATTATATACATATAGTTGTTCGTGAGTGCGTATTCCAGAATTCTTTTTATTCCTTTTTCACCTTGTTAGAAATACAAGGAGCATTAATAAACAGGCTTGCTTTGAAGCTTTCTAAATAAAATTGCACTCAAAAAAATATTACTGGCTATGACAAATATAACACATTTTCATATAATTTATTATGCCTTTCGTTATTTAGGGACAACCATATCTTAGAGATATAAAAATATTCTGTAAATAGTCTCGATCAGATATTAGAAGGTAACATAAATGTAAGTTTGTTAAAACTGTGATAAAGCTTACTAAAATCACTATATTAACTACTTTTCAAGAGTGATTATATCACAATAGCGAGTATGTCGTTCGACAAATAATTTTTTCAAATTTAGGTCATCCTATAGAATGCTAATATAGCTCATGGTATTGCTGTAATTATTCCCGGCAAGAACAATGCGAGCAGAGAAAAGAGAGCACTAACACACGGACATGTTTCCGCCTACCCGGCGTCATCAGCGTGGCTACGTGCACTCACTTTCCTGCTGCTTGCATTGTGTCTATCTTTCGGTTTATGCCCCCAATGTCCACAACAGCACTGTTTGCATTATTTTTGGTTTTATACTAGGCAGTTTTTGTGTATTTTTATACATCATGGCGAGCCTGCGAGATTATTTGTACGTGCAGTTGCCTAAGCGCTTAGGCGCAACGGCACCTTGTGTTCAGTAGCCTATGAGCTGCTCGATAGGTGGCGAGCATCTGTACTCCGGTGTGCGTCGCCACGGACTAGGACGGTATGACTGTGTTTCATGGCGCTAGGAGGCGCCAGGAGATATTTTGAGTGCTGTTGTGGACATTGGGGGTATAAACCAAGAGGTAGACGCAATGCAGGCAACAGAAAGGTGAGTGCTCGTAGCCACGCTGATGACGCCGGGTAGGCAGAAATATGTCCGTGTGTTAGTACTCTCTTGTCTATGCTCGTATTGTTCTTGCCGGGAATGATTCCACTAATACCATGAGCTATATCAGTATTATTTTTGGTTTTGTTACTAGGCATTTTTGCGTATGTCATCCTACATTATGTATTTTTCAAATCAAAGTATTCGAAGAATTTCAGTTTGGTTTGTACATTTTATGTGCAAGATGTAATTGTTGTTTACAATTGTCTGCATATATGAATTCTTACATCAGAGGCGTAGAAAGTAGAGCAGTGAATTACGTACAAACCGTTTGAATCTAGATTTGACATTTGATGGGGTTAAACTGTTTTTTGCAGTAGGTATTTGAAGAATACCGCCATCTTGGACTTTTTTTCGTGGTAGTCATAGTTCAATTTTGCGTCATTTAAATAACGAAAAGCATCTTTGAATTGCAATGAGCAGAAAAATATATAACAAATGTTGGAGGTGTTACACAAAAGCGTTTGTTGCATTCATAATTCTAGCTTTGATGTGTATTTTCGTATTTTCCGAGAAAATATTTTCAAATTACGCAAAATTAAACTATGCGCGGTATACACTATCATCGAGAACTGCAACTATTGATATCTAAAAAAATACTGAACTCAATCTTCTAATATATTTTGATGTGTTTGTGCGCTTTCTGAATTTTGTAGAACCTATAGGTTTCGATATGTTTTTATGCAAACCAGTGCCTTGCAATAACTTACACAAGATCTATGAATAAAATGTTATAGCAAAGCAAATCCAAAGTGTGCAAAAATCAAAAGTTTTAAATTAAAAATTAATTTTTTTATATATGAACATATTTATATTTTTCGCTGTACTCAATGTATGTTCGTTGTTTTGAAACGAAGAGCTTGCTTGTATAATTTAGTATACAATGTATTAAAGAAATAAAACGAATCAAATGTTAATGTAGTGTTGAAAACTCAGAGATATACTTAATTGAACAATTTATATGACAACTCTGGCATATCACTCATATGAGATCTTTAAAATATCTTGAAGAAACATTAGTATTTCGCAAAAATCTCAAATAATCTCAATTATCTCGAAAACTAAATTGGATAGGTATAGAGAATATTGGTATAAATTAAACAAAGATATCTAAAAACGTGGTAATATACGAGGTTTGTTCAAAAAATATCCGACCATGATTTTTCGTGGGTAAACAAATGAAGCTAGAAAGCTTGATTTTTTTCTTGCATGCAGAAGCTGCCAGTCGCTAATAGACCACCGACGTGTTAGGAAGTGTAATTTAGCACAGTCGGATTTTTATTTTTGACAAACTGATAGGAAAGCTTAATGGGTTTATGGGTATGACCCAGAAACCAAGTTGCAATAGTCACAATGGAAGCGTCAAACATCCCCGAGGCCAAAAAAACAAAGTAGGTCCGCACAATGCCAAAATCATGTTGACCGTCTTCTTTGACTCTAGTGGCGTATTCATCACCAACCGCACCATACGGTACAACCATTACCAAGGTGTACCAACAGGAAGTTCTGCGTTGTCTTCGTGACTCTGCGAGAGGCAAACGGCCGGACCTGTGGATAGTGGGCGATTGACCTCTCCATCACGATATCACGACCATTCTTCACGTTTGGTACAGAGTTTTCTGGCCAAACACAACACACCTGTGCTTCGTCTGAGGCGTATCGCGCAAAAATAGGTACGTGAGATACAGTATTATTCAAAAATAATATATTCTTACCTTTTATTGTCGTCTTGATGTCCACTGCGACTCTGACGTTGCACTCGTTACTCTCCCGATATGGCTCCATGTGATTTCTGACCTCTCGAAGCTGAAAATGTCCCTATAGAGATTAAATTGCAGTCCAGAGAAAGATCATGCAGATCATAGCTGCGCGCTATTTCAAAAAAGTCGTTCCAGCGCTGCTTCCGACAGTGGCAGAACCGTTGGAAGAGGTATGCGGTAGCCCAAGGGAGCTATTTTGAAGGAGAATGTTGTATATAAATACTTGTATTTTTTATGCATGAAGGTCGGGCATTTTTTGAATAAACCTCACATAATGTATTTCATTAACAAGAGTACATTTGAATCGATGGGATCGAAAAATGAACATTCTGTATGCTTGAATACAATTTTATGCTACGCAAGACGCTGAATTATTTTCGGCTTGCTTAGAAGATTATGTATCTTCGTAGTTCCAAACAAAGTGTGTTATTTAGCAATGACAAACTTATAACTTTATTAAACACTACCTTCATATTATTGAAATTCCTGTGAAAAGCTCACATCTGTAGCATATACTACAACATTGGCCATGTGTGTTATTAGAATGTGCAAAGTTCAATGCTTTAAATAAATCTGTTTGCACATCGGTATTCTAAACAACAATTGATTAATATATTTTAATATTCTCTTGCATTGTTTGCTTTAATAACAGCTCTAATGCGGCTGGGTATTGTTAAAGTAAGTTTTTCGTATGTATAAGCAGTTATATACAAAAACCCCTGTTATTAGTTTTAAGTTTCTGGTTAGGTTTAAGTTGATTAAATGTTTAGATTATAAGAGTTATCTTTTTTTAAACATGTTGTCCTGTAATTGGATGTAAAGCATCTGTTGGGCAATACAGATTATTATTATTATTATTATTATTATTATTATTATTATTACTATTACTATTATTGATTGATTATCATTACTATTGCCACTAACACAGGAGGAAAAGAAAAATGAAATCTGTAATGTGACGTATTTTATTGTGAAAACTTGTTTTACTTAACAATGAAGTTTAAAAAAGAAAAAACCTAATATATCGCTTAATGTTATTCTTTAATCTTACAAAAATTAATAAAAATTTACAAACAAGATTACGGTACATTTCAATGTAATGAAAAATACGGATTTTAATGTTCAAGTTGTACTTAAGTTCCTTACAGTATATTGATATTCTTATTATTTACTTATATTAGTACTTCACCAAAAATTATAACCTATACTCATTATCCAACTAATAACATTTCAAAATGTGTAATTTTACATTATAAAGTTTTATACCTTTCTGCTGTAAACTTTAGATTTTGTTAGGTTTTGTATTACTTATGATTAATATATAATCCAGCTAGTATCTGCAAGTTTGTGGGGCTACTTGCTACCAATTAGCTGTTTGCGCCGGCTACGTCCCGTTAAAAAAAAATAAAAAAAAAGTTATTATTACAATTTTTATTATTATTGGCCCTCATTTTTAAATACTTTTAACATGGACGGCTTCAAGATTTTATTTAGCATCGTTGTATAGCGAACAGTTTTCATATGGTCCTCGCATAGATCATTTTTTTCGACCCCGCACATTGGCATACGCTTCCAAACCATCTCATTTCCACCGCTCGCGTCGTGTGTGACTTTAGGTAGGATACAATCAGGGTGTAATGCTTCTCCTTTCCTGTGCTGTACGTATTGCGTTCAAGGTCGTCCGAAAATTTGTAATTCACAATAAAAAGGCGTATGTTATGTTATTTCTTTTCACAGATATCGAGAAACGAAAATGTAATTGTATGTCGTTATCAAGTGAAATGAGACTATGTTCAAACTTACCTCTATATTGGATTCGTCAGATCATACAATTTTTGACCAATCTTCAATTCAGCAATGCACATTTTTGCCCATTGAAAACGCGTTTTCTTGTGGTCATTTGTCAGTAAGGGCTTCCGACAACCTATACGGCCACTTAAATTCGCTTCTTTAAGGCGTTTTCTTACAATTCTCGTTGAAATTGCAATTTTATGATACACCCACAACTCACTAGATAAATCTTTTGATGATTTTCTTCGATCTCACAATGCCGTTCTTTCCAAATGCTTTTCATTTCATCTCTTGCGTTGGCGTCCAATTTATTTTCTATTTTCGTACGAACCAGTCTGGTCAAAACGTTTTAACGTATTTTATACAGCACAACGTGAACATTTTAATTTTTTTGCTGTTGCTGTTTGAAGTGATTTCAACAACACCGTTTGACTTCTTTCAGAAACTGACAACTTGTATGTTACATTAATTAAATCAGTCACACTCAATTAATACAATTATTATTTTTTTTAATACTAACGCATATGATCTCAAGAATAGTTTTCTCGTAGTACGTTAGACATACATACTGATAGCGATCAGGATGAGAAAGTATGTTTTTCGTTTATAATTCCACAATTTTTTAATTACCCCAATAATATGCAAGCGTGGTTGTAGTATTTGTGTATCTAAATATAGTATTAATCCGTATACCTGGGAATTTATGTTTCTAAGATCTTGACAGGGTTGCCTAAGAGATATGCTGTTGACTGTATCTCTCTGATACCTTTACTTTATGAGAGACGTTGAAAATGTAAATGAGGCAAACAAAGCTTTGAGTTTAAGATGAGTCAATCTAAGGGTTCCACAGTATCCTTGAATTATCTCGATATACTGTAATTTTAAGATAAAGAGGATTAAAACATATTAAAAAAGTATGTGAAAACACTTTATGGGTATTGACGAGAAGTAATTTCGTCCAACATTAAATACTACAACAAAAAGTAGAATTTTAGAGAAACCATATAAAATAAATACTGAAAACTTATTGATTTATAAAACTTGGGAGATAGACCTAGGCGAACAAAATGTAGACGTGCACCCATATGAGGAAGAATAGAAATTTGTTAAACGAAATGGTTCTTCTGGGTGCACCAATTTGAATAAGATTTATTCTAGGCAGTTGTTTCGTTTCACATAAGCAGCAATTTTTACAGGTGCAAGAAAGTTCGTGTAAATTTGTTCAATAGCGGAATGAATGTCTCGCGTTTCAAGAGTTTTGGTAGCCCTTATCATAAGAGAGTATTTTGTTATTCTTGCAAAGTAATAAGTATGTATGTAACAAGCAGCTTGCTGTAATTAGGAAATTTGCATGAAAGACAGTTTTAGACAAAATTAGATACATGTAGAAAGTCAGTTATCGGAATTCCGTTCCGCAGAATGTTTAAAAATAAAACTAAATACGTCTACTTTTGTTTACTTCCATTTGTTTTGTTTTTTTTTGCATATTCAGACTGAGTCCATTAGCCACCAAAAGCTATTTCACTTAATTCTACTACTATGTAACACTACTTAAAAGCTTATTGTATTATGCTAAAAAACTGGCGAATATGTGCTTTATTCCTGAAACTACTGTCCTGAATTGTCCGCTGAGTATAAAAATTAAATGAACATTAAAAAAATCATCGGTGAAAAGATTTTACACATGATACAATTGTCAAATAAATTGACTATCTTAAGCTAGTCAAAGATCGTTACAAATTGGTAATTTTTAATAGTTTTTTTGCTTTTAAGCCTAACGACTTTTGCCATAGGTTAGCAACACATAGATCAATTACATTTACAGTAAGCTTTGTGTGAAAATCATCTAGTATGCAGATGGTCAAATCTTGTACGTTCAAAAATTAAAATTGGTACGAGCTTATTCTTCTTGCTGGCAACACTGTGTATATAAACCCACTGCATCTGCGTATTTTGAGGTTATGTGTACCAAGTCTATAACTACATAGAACTAATCATTATGTAAAACTTCGTTGGTTTTTATTTAATATAGAATTTCATTTTCGACATCGTAATAATAAGAAATATGTGTTTCATTCGATTAATTAATTAGAAAAGTATTACAAATTTATCAATAAGATATAAATGTTAATAATTACACATCATGAATACAATTTTCCCTCTTCAACGCTTCTGAAATGTTCATAATAGCTATGTCGCTACCAATTTCTCAGGTGCGCCAACACAATCAGCCATTCTTGATATCACTAGATAAACAGCGCATACACCTGAATTAAACCTTGTATTAAATTTACTTATCTGAATAATTTGTCTGCTTATTGGCGTTGTTTATAAAATAATTGTGATAAAATTTTGCTTTTTTCTTGAATTTTACGGTTAAAATGGATTTCAACTTTATGTAGGAAAATTTACACATCGTCAGAAATTAAGTTTAAAAGGTTGCTAACACTGGGTATGCAATGCATATTTCTACACAGCTGCATCATTCAACATAACTACGTTATTTCAGTTATTTTTGTTGTATAACGTTCAATAAATTACAACAAAAACAAAGTTCAGTGCAGCGGCTCATTAAAATTTCATCCAACAAGTATGTGTAAAAATATGAAAAAAATCAGATATAGGTTGCGCTAAAGCACAACAAAAACTCTCGCAGTTATGGTAATAATGCGAGAAAATTCTCCGAAAGCATTGTTTGTGCTTTAGATATTTCAGCGTTTAATAAAAAATAACGAAACAGTTTCACGTTGCTTTGCAAATAAGAATGCGGATACAATCTACAACAAACTAGCTTACAGATACAATTGATATTGTTATGCCAGGCACTAAGCATTAATTCACGAGGTAAATATTTGCTCCAGGTTAATTTGTTCTCTTGAATAAATATCAACGAACGCGCGAAAATTGTGAAAAAGAAATAACATAAATTTTGCTCAATGCGACAGATTTCAAAATATGGATAGGAAATCATATTAGGTGAGGTATACATTTTAGCGAAGCGCCATTCGATCCCACTACACCGTGTAAAAAGTATTTTTCCTACGCTTTGTCGTAATTTATTACCAATACACCGTCTATAGCTGACGCATATAAGGGCGAAATTGAAAAGATAAATTTTCTAAATTTCGGTTATAGAGATGATATATTTAAAAAGTAATAACCTAAGTTTAAACCGGGTAAGATTGAGGATTGCGTACATTCCCGTTAGTTTACATACGAAAAACGGCAAAATATTTTTAAAGAGCTATGTAGGTTTTTTGGGGGCAAGTTTTAAAAATGCTTTAATGTATACAGGTGACCCAAAAAAAGTTATACACCAAAGTTGTGAAAACTTAAATGGAATACTCTGTATAGTATTGCATATTTTGATAGTGCGGGCTAATTAAAGGCAAGTTACCGTTATGTTTCCTATGCCTAACTCAAGTCGTTTTGAGACATTTAACTATTCTTGAAAATGTAGACCAAAATTTAAGAGGCGCGCCTGTCTTACGTCTTTAAACTAGATATTTCTAGTTGTATTTATTTTTAGTCGAAGCATCAGACTTGATGATAACATAAAAATTATCCCCCAAAAATTATAGGTGATGGACGAAAATATACTTTTGATTTGGACTTTCATTATTAAAGTCAAATAACTTTCTTATATTAAATGGAACATCATGTATTCAATATCGTATTTAGATTCTAATTTTGACCATTTATAAAATTGTATTAAGGCCTCCTATACTTATATCCTATATTTTCTTAGTAATTTAGCATTTTCAATTTCGAATATTGATTTCTTGCCATTTATTTTACGAAAGTGGGGTTTGACAGAACTGACGTTATTATTACTGCTCACAAATAGATGATATTTATCAGTCTAACCCTTCAACTGGTTTTTCTTTCATACTAATTAAAAAGAGACATAACTATAAATAGCAAATACATACTTTATTGAACAAACAACAAACTTAATTGTAAAAAAACTAATGTTTTATCAAATGATCAAGATGATGTCCATCATTCGCAATGCATAAGCGAACTATTTCTTGGCATGACTGTTCCACTTTAAACAAATTATCTGGCGTTATAAACCCAAATGCTGTTCTTATTCGGTCTTTTATATTGTCGCGTATGGTTGACGGTATATCATAAACAATATTTTTGATATATCTCCATAAGAAAAAATTGAGACTCGTTAGGTCTGGGAACTTTGCTGGCCAATTTTATTGACCTCCGCGTCCTATCCATCTATTGGAATATTCTCTACTTAGTTCTCTTTCGGATATTAAGTGGTATATTTTCCAAAAGTACAGGTAAATTGTCTTTTATAAATCCAAGAAACATGGCACCATTTAAGTGGCAATCAAAAAAGTATGTAGCTACCATACGCGTTCCATTATTCCACCCCAAACATTAACAGACCATCTGTGATGGATCAAGGGTTCTAAAAAATTGGGATTTTCATCGCTGTAATAATGAAAAAGAGTACAAACTCTCAGAAACGTTCATCTCCTAACATTTCTGGAACCCATCAACAAAATTCGAGTCGTCGGTCGTAATCTACTTCCTGATTAGTTGTATGTGACATGGATAAAATTTGTGTTTCTTTATGATTCTTCCAATGCTTTATCTGCTTATTCCTATAGTTTCATTCATTTGTTACTGACTTGTATGGGGAGTTTCAATTAGAGATTCTATAACTAACAATTAGTTGCCTCCTTTTCCTGTAACTGACTTTTGTCGCTCCATTTTTTTTATAAGACACACCTGTTCTTCGGAAAACTTGCAGCAGTAATAATAACCCCAGTTCCGTCAAAGTCCACTTTCCTAAAATAAATGACAAGAAATCAATATTCGAAAATGCTAAATTACTAGGAAAATATAAGATATACTTTACTTACTTACTTATCCGCATCCTCATCTACCGTAGGTGTAGAGGAGACTATGCTTTTCCACTTGCTTCTTGGATCCATGTTAGTTTTCGTTTCTTCAGTGCCTCTGCTACTTCCGCATTCCACTTTCTCCTTGGTCTGCCCCTCCTTTTCCTGTCCGCCACCTCCATCTCCCATATCTCTCTTACTATTCTCTTCTCATCCATTCGTACCATATGTCCGAACCATCGTAGTTGTTGTCTTTCAATTTTTTGCACTACACTTGTTATATTTAGTTCCTTTCTTATTACCTCACTTCTAATTCTATCTAATCTTGTCACTCCTGCGATCTTTCTAAGTACTTTCATCTCACACGCACTGAGTTTCTGCTTGAGTTTCTTTGTTAGGACCCAGGACTCACATCCGTACATGAGTATAGGCGTTAACACAGATTCAAATATTCGCACTTTTGTTTTTGTAGTTATTTCTTCTTTATTGAAAAATGGTTTGTACAGAATTCTGTATAGCGTCATGGTTTTTTGTATTCTGCCCCTTATCTCTTCCTCGAGCTTTCCATCTGGTCCGTGTATATGTTCCTATGTATTGTAGTCTATTAGTCCCCATTATTTCTTCTCCTCTTACTTGTATATTTACCCCACTGTTCTCCGTTTATTAATAGTTTGCTGTATCGTATAATAATCACATAGAAGATATATGTGTAGAAAACCTTAGTACAATTTTATAAATAGTTAAAATTAGAATCTAAATACGATAATGAATACAGGATCTTCCATTTGATATAAGAAAGTTTTTTGACTTTAATGATAGTCCAAATCAAAAGTAATTTTCGTCCACCCTGTATAATTTTTATGGATAATTTTTATGTTATCATTAAGTCTAATGCTTTGACAAAAATAAATACATTTAGAAATATCTAGCTTAAATATGTAAAATAGGCGCGCCTCTTAAATTTTGAGCTATTTGCGAGAATAGTTAAAAAATAGCGAGGTTGTAATTGTTACTGATGAACGAGAGAGATTATGCAACTCCACAGTTACAAAACGAGGACACAATTGGAAACATTTTTTATACAAGACGGAGCACCCCGGTACATTTACCGACAAGTTAAAGACTTGCTAACTGCTGCTTTTCAAGATCGTGTTATAAGCAGACATTTTGGAAAACCTACATCGTCCGATCTGAACCCCGAGGATTTTTGCCTTTGGGGTTATTTAAAACATTTTGTGTTTAGAATAGTATTGGGGAGCAAATTATTGCAAATCAACCCGAAATGTTGTATAATGCGGTGTACAACTTGGAGGAAAAATTGGTGCTTTTATACCACCGAAATGGAGGTCATATTGAACAGTTGTAGTAAACACAAGAAATCCTATTATTTAAGAAATTCACTTTTTACTGATTTTTGTTATTGGCTTAATTTGTTGAAGCTGTATAATAAGTTGAAATATATCTCTTACTTTATGATAATCTTGTATAATTGAACACAAAAGTACATATTACTTAGCATTTTAAAAGAAACAGATTTAACCAAAGAAATATACTAGTTGTGTAACATAGGCTTTGGTTGCCGATCAGTATCCCACATAATTCTGTCCTTTATTCTGGATATAAAAATGTGAAAACCCGAGAAGCAATGTTACCGGGGAGAAAATTAATCATGTCACTTTCTGGAAGTACGGCAAGAAATATCGAATTACAGAAAATTTCACCGACTACCGTTAAACACGTTGTAAAAAGTACAGGCAAGAAAATATAAAAAAAAGGAAAACCAGATTATTCAAGAATTCTGTCACGCAGAGACGAAGCTTAGATAATCCGAAATTTTAATAGAAATCTAAATATACATTTTTTGTGGGATTTAAAGACGAAGGTAATATCGAAATGGTACATTGTATAATTGGAGATAATGGAATAAGTTGCCATCAGTCGGACACGATACAAATGTCTTAGTAGGCTATCTTTCACATCTACTGAACTGAAGAAAGAAGATCCCACTGTAGTACTAAGATTCATCCAACTATTCTAACACACACAAAGGTATTGTTACAACAGATCTATTTAGGTTGCAGCGATTAAAGGCATTTACGCCATGACCCGTCTACAATAATAATAATGATATTGCCCTCTACAGAAGTACCTTTTGCATGATGGGGTTTGCCAGTGAAAGTGTTGTTTATTGAGAAAAAGAGGCTCAAATCTAGAAAACTTTTGAAAAGAACCCTCAACTGTGTTAAATCAAATTAGTGCATTGGTGGCCAGTGAAAGTCGTATTAAAACCAGTAATTCAAGATTTGTATTTGAGTAAACTAAATGCTTTAAAAACATGACAAAAATGTATAGAAATAATGACCAAAATAATCGCTTATATCTCTTGGCACTAGATGGCGCTAGAAGATATTTTACTTGTTGTTTCGAGGACGTTAAATATTAAATATTAAGTTATATAAAGTCCAGATAACGACGATCTTAGTGTAACGTAGATAAAACTCCATCTTCTGTGAAATTTCTCCATGTGTATATATGCGTATATATAAATTCTTCTAAAACGGACAACCGGGTATATTCAAAGGTATGTCAAACATTATTCCGTACATTAAATATATTTCGTTCAGGTATCTTCGTTTTTAGTAGAAAAATTCGCCTTATTTATGTTGTCAGTGATCCTTTTGAGCATAGAGTTGCATAATTCCAGTCATCTGGTAGCGTTAACACATTCATTCTCTTATGCTATTTCTATAAATAACTTCTTTCATCGAAATTCTTCATAAAATTTATATTTGGACACAAATCATCAAAATTGGCTGTGGAATGGAACAATCGCTATCGCGATTAAATAAAGAAGTAGAGGGATGCCAGAAATTTCATCAATTCAGCTTCATAAAAATCAAGGTTAGTTTGTATTTTTCATTCTAAAATTCGTTGATTTCCGTTCATTTACTTCAAAATTCAAAAAAATAAAATTGCCAAAAGAGTATCAAGGAATGCTCCCGATCCCACAAAGAATTTAGAATTTTAATGAAATTGCAAAAATCTAAATTTTAACAAATTCCACTGAAAAAACATTTCACTATATATGTATACTCTTTGATATTATATTACTTATTTTATTAAAATTAGTCTATTAGGAATCGAGTAAATAATCACGTCAATTTAATATAATAATAATAATAATAATAATAATAATAAATAATAATAATAATAATAATAATATAATAATAATAATAATAAATAATAATAATAATAATAATAATAATAATAATAATAATAATAATAATAATAATAATAATAATAATAATATAATAATAATAATAATAATAATAATAATAATAATAATAATAATAATAATAATAATAATAATAATAATAATAATAATAATAATAATAATAATAATAATAATAATAATAATAATAATAATAATAATAATAATAATAATAATAATAATAATAATAATAATAATAATAATAATAATAATAATAATAATAATAATAATAATAATAATAATAATAATAATAATAATAATAATAATAATAATAATAATAATAATAATAATAATAATAATATAATATAATAATAATAATATAATAATAATAATAATAATAATAATAATAATAATAATAATAATAATAATAATAATAAAATAATAATAATAATAATAATAATAATAATAATAATAATAATAATAATAATAATAATAATAATAATAATAATAATAATAATAATAATAATAATAATAATAATAATAATAAAATAATAATAATAATAATAATAATAATAATATAATAATAATAATAATAATAATAATAATAATAATAATAATAATAATAATAATAATAATAAATAATAATAATAATAATAATAATAATAATAATAATAATAATAATAATAATAATAATAATAATAATAATAATAATAATAATAATAATAATAATAATAATAATAATAATAATAATAATATAATAATAATATAATAATAATAATAATAATAATAATAATAATAATAATAATAATAATAATAATAATAATAATAATAATATAATAATAATAATAATAATAATAATAATAATAATAATAATAATAATAATATAATAATAATAATAAATAATAATAATAATAATAATAATATAATAATAATAATAATAATAATAATAATAATAATATATAATAATAATAAAATAATAATAATAATAATAATAATAATAATAATAATAATAATAATAATAATAATAATAATAATAATAATAATAATAATAATATAATAATAATAATAATAATAATAATAATAATAATAATAATAATAATAATAATATAATAATAATAATAATAATAATAATAATAATAATAATAATAATAATAATAATAATAATAATAATAATAATAATAATATAATAATAATAATAATAATAATAATAATAATATAATAATAATAATAATAATAATAATAATATAATAATAATAATAATAAATAATAATAATAATAATAAATAATAATAATAATAATAATAATAATAATAATAATAATAATAATAATAATAATAATAATAATAATAATAATAATAATAATAATAATAATAATAATAATAATAATAATAATAATAATAATAATAATAATAATAATAATACTTTACTGATTAAAAGTATTCGAAAGGATAGTAAAATCAATTTATTTGTTACAAGAATTTCGTATAGCATCCTTTATATAATCAATGATTTAATACTTTCCATTGTACACGTTCATCTTCAGATGTTCTTCCATGTTATGATTAATAGCAATTAATAGTTATAAAAACTTTGAAATGTTTTTATATAACACTTAGTTCTCTTGATATAATGTAAAAACAAATAAATTTTACTTTATACTACGTTTGATGTAATGAATTTAATAATTGGGTTATAACTGTTAAAACATCTATCTGTAAACTGCTATTTGTACAGTGCAACATAGCATAAACGTCATCGATGACGTGTTCGTTTGCAGCGTGCTGCAAAGTATACTGAATTATCGATATACAATATAATCTACAGAGTGTTTATTAAACATACGGCAAAAATTCAAGCGGTTATTCCATGAACTATACTAAGAATGTTTTGTACTTTTATGATTTTTGAAAAGTCTCTTTGTTTCGAAGATACAGGGCGAGAAAGATTTTCGACAAAAACCAATTTTGATATTTTTGTAATTATTAATGTAGCCGAAATAAAAATATGGCGTACAACATTGGACTTACCGAGTATAAAAAAATGTAAAAACGCGTTGTTATCTTTTAACAACATTCCGATTACAAAGAACGGTTGTTTTACCCACTAACAATAGGCAAGAGCAGACATAGAAAAGTAAATCAGTTAAAACGTGGATGTCATTTGAATACGTTTCGTGATTGATCATTTTGTATGTGTCAAATTTGTTGAGACTGATTGACGTGTATTTTATGTCTTTTAATACTTAAACTTTTGCTAGTTGTATATTGAACGATTTCCTGACCGTAATGTTCCTGATAGAAAAACCTTCCAAAATATTCATCCACGTCTTCATGAAACAGGCACATTGAAGCGAACTGGAGGACCAGGAAGGCCAATGACAGTAAGAACGGTAGAATTAGAAGAGAATGTGCTGGACATGATAGAGGAAGATCCAGGTACTTCTTCTCGAAAAATTGCAAATATTTTGAATGTAAGTAATGGGACTGTTTGGAAAATTCTTAGGGAGCATTTGTTGTACCCGTACCACATACAACACATTCAGGCACTTCTTCCTGCTGATTTTCCTCCATGGATTGCATTCTGTCAGTGACTTTTGCACACACTAGTTCAAATCCCCCAACTACTGACGCTGATTCTTTTTACCGATGAAGCGAATTTCTCAAGAAATGCAATAAGAGATTTTCACAATAACCATGTATGGGCTGAAGAAAATCCACATGAGGCACTTGAAGATCGTTTTCAACATCAGTTCTCGTTGAACGTTTGGTTAGGAATTGTGGGTGACTGGCTAATTGGACCGGGATTTCTACAAGGAAAACTTACCGGCAAGGTGTATCGAAACTTTTTGGAACAAACGCTACCTCTCTTTCTGGAGGATGTACCATTGGCAACAAGAAATGCAATGTGGTTTATGCACGATGGTGCACCAGCGCATTTTAGTGTGGTTGCTCCTGAGTTTTTAACAGCAACATACGGAGATCGTTGGATTGGTCGAGGTGGACCTCACTTATGGCCTGCTCGATCCCCGGACTTAAACCTTCTGGATTATTTCCTATGGGGCCATCTAAAGTCATCAGTTTCTTCTACTCCAGTGGAAAATATGGAAGATTTAAGAAATCGGATAATTGCTGGGTGTAACTCAATAAGAAACCACCCTGGTGTTTTTGAAAGAGTTCGACAGTCAATGAGGAGAAGATTGGATTCTTGCATCCTAGCTGGAGGTAGTCATTTTCAACAGTTCTTGTAGATTAAGGAACTTTAAATGTAATTTTCGGTAATAAAATGTTGGTTTTGTCGAAAATTTTTCTCGCCCTGTATCTTCGAAACAAAGGGGCTTTTCAAAAATCATCAAAGGACAAAATATTCTCAGATATAGTTTATAAAATAACCCCTTGAATTTTTGCCATATGTTTAATAAATACCCTGTATATTATTCTAACTGCTACCAAAAATCTTTCTGTTCACTCAGTTTGATAATGGATATTGTATAAGTTTTAAATTAAAATTACTTGACATAGATAGAATTCTAAACGATAAATGACAAAATTCTTCAAAAAAAGCAAATCATTTCTCATTTCTCAAAGGAAAGTAATAATATATACACAATATGAATGTATAAACCATATTGACGATATACTTGTCAAAGTTAGTGAGATGAACAAGAAGAAAAGGATAATATAACTTATTAAATTTTTTATTACCGTTCCACTTTCTACAATTCTTGTATTTGCGGAGGCTTTATTTAACTCCAGTCATTCAGATATCGTATCCTTCGAAGCGCGTACTATTACAAGAGTTCGAACCATGGAGTGAAGTGATCATATATACGAATAGAGTTTATTTTCGCCAGATTTTACGTGCTTGAGATGTGTGTGATTCTTGCTTGGATACTCTATTCCAGATTGGCTGGTACTATTTGTGCGATCGACGACATTGACCTTGCGTGCGTTATCAGTTCCTGCGATGTTAACTGTTTCTTCCTCGATTTTGCAAGCGGGAAAGGGAGGAGGAGTCGTGGTCATAGTAGTTGTCCTTGTCATTGAATCGTCGGTGGTGATAGCGGCACCAACGGTAGTAGCCAAACGCTCCTGTAGTCCGTTGCCGGCAGCGCACGCTGAAGCTTTCGCACCAGTTGCTGATTGAACGTCTTTGGATTCAGACGGCGTTGTTTGAGCTGCTTCCGCCGTCGTTTCGACATCGTGACGCGTTAATTCACGTAACTTCGCATCTTCACCTTCAGCTTTGTTTTCTTTCTCTTGGGCCCGTTGCAATGATTCAAGGTATGATATACTGTTAAATGTGAATGGATAATATTATTAAGCGTCGATGTCGTATGAGCGCAAAAAAGGGGAAACAATTAAAACTACGTACTAAATAAATAAGTTGAAGTCTACATTTTTCCTTTGTTGTTTCTTTAACAAGTTATGTGATTATTAGAATCTTGATATTAACGCCAATTCCATTTTTCGGTATTATACATGCTTATCTATTTCCTTTATATGTGGAGGTTGTAAAATAAAACAATTATGCAGTTTATAGAATTTATGAGGACTATTTCAGGTTGTCAAATTATTTATACTTTCTAAAAGTTTATATAAAATAACTTACAAACTCCACACAGTCCCCACGATCCACAATTATATCTACAACATAATTGAAAGTTCAGAATACAAAAGAAAATATATTCAGTTTTCACAATTGCTATTAATACTAAGGATTTAAATAATCATAAATAAATTATAAAGAAAAATCGGAATTATGGAATAGTACTGATATTATGGGGTACCATGTATTTTTAAATATACACTTGCAAGTTAATTACTCATGACAATGGGAGTAAATGAAGGTATGATTAAATGACACGCTGACTTTTCGCAATATTATATTTTATGATATTTCATGAACTTTGAAGGAAATGCTGTTTTCTCAACTGTACGTACGTATAAAATAGAAGTACAGTCTTTGGCCATGGAAATAGAACCACTTGAGGAATATTAGATTTATAAGAATATTTATTAAATATAATTTTAATTTCCAAAATCTATAAAAGCATAATTGTTGTTTGAGGAATACCCTAATACATTATGGCCATAGATAATTGTTGGTTATAAAAATAATGCTTAAGAGTGCAATAAACCGATTATCCACCTGCTATCAATCAACCCTTCCCTTCTACTACAATAATATTTTATTTGAATGTGTCGTATTAGTCTTAGTATCATAATATAAATAAAACTATTACAAAGGTTTAATTTTATTTGTGTGCGTTTATTTTCGCGGTCAATTATTATCATAATGGGAAAGAAGAAAGACATAACCACAGAGAAAAAAGCACGAATTTCTGCTCTTCTAGAGAGTTCTCTCAATGTGAAGTTACACAAAAAGAGGGTGTGTCACTTCAAACAGTTCTGAGAATCGTGAAATTAATTATGGAGAATATTTCTAGTACAAGTAGTGGCAGACGCAAAACAACTTAAGAGATGATCGTCGTGTAGTAAAAGTGGCTATAGAACATCGTTTTTTATTCACTAAAGGTGTTCATAAAATTCCTCACAGTTCGCTTAGTGGTTCTCTACATTTTGTTTACTAGAAGTGCTAACGGCGTGCAATGATCGAAGATCTTTTGTCAATTTTCCTCGACGTTTTATATGAATATTGTCCCTCAATTTATAATACATCTACTGTGACAACGAACAAAATTTAATAACCGCGCGGTCACGTTGTCTGACTGGCTACTAAAAACTACTACTCTTCGAGTGGTAATATATACAGTGTAGGTCTCGCACATGTGCAACTATGACGCAACGGAGTTTGAACACGCTAGAACCTGTATAAGCCTGTCAGGCCGAGAATTTATGGCATATATATAAGTAAAAGTATTTATCAATTTCATTAGTAGATAGCTAATGAAAGTACAAAACTTAACCTACTGCTTATGCAGCGTGAGTTGTCTCCGCGGGCTCGGAAGGACGTGTGTTTATGAATGGAGATTCTCCGAAATAGTTTTTTTATATGCTTCGATCGAGAGCACGTCTTAAAATTATATTTAAACCTACAGGATGCTTGTGTTTCTTTTTAATGGAACATACTATATATTATTAAATGTTTGGGACTCTCGTCTAACAAAAGGGATAAGATACTGTTGCCCTAAAATTAAGGGTTTCAGAATTATTAGTTTTTTTTTTAAAAAGATCAATGTTTACAGAAACCGTTACTTCTCCGGAAGTGCACAGTCATAATGTCTTAAGTCATTGCAACATATTCTTGTTAACGTCTTTTTTTGTAAACGGAACATAGATTTTAATTTTGAATTTCTTGCAAAACTCTGGATCAGAGATTCCCAACGGGATCGATGAAACTGTCGAATTCGCTTTTAATTAATATGAACTCACACCGAGTCATCGACGTTAATTTATTTAGTCAGTTGGTTCCAATTACTAGCTTATTTCTGCAAGGGCAAACTGATAAAATAAATCGTTTATTTTAAATTAATTAACTTTTTGCTTAGAATGTTGTAAAGATTTAAAACTAAAATAATATGCATTTTTTAAAGGAACAAAAATTACTTTTTAACAAAAACATGTTGCACCATCTTAAGACTATATTACATGCATCTCGTTATCAATACGAGGTACTTTTATGCCTGATCTAGGTACGAGAAATCATATTGGTCTAACGTGCGCTTCCGGAAAAATGACGGTTTTTGTAAACGTCGACTTTTTCAAAAAAGCCTTAATAACTCTAAAACCCCTAACTTTAGGACAGTTGTACCTTATTATTTTTTGCCTCAGAATTTAATGAGAATTCCAAAAATGCATTAATATACAGCATGTTTAGGATACCCATAGATTTGTTCAGTTATAATTAGTATTATTTGTTATTCAATTAAACGATTTCTTCAGAAGCTATTATTTATTCTATTTAACTTATGATAACTATGACCACCGGAATTCTATTTTCGATTTTACACGAGAGATATACAATTTGCTTGACATTTCCTACTTATCTATCACCAAGATAAATAGGTGTGGAAACGTCTAGTATGTACTTGTAACCACAAAGAGAAATAATCCTTTATCGTTGTAATATATCATTGGTTAAGATACTTGTTTTTTTTTCATCTTTTACAATAACAGTTGAAAGGAAGGATTGGTATTGAAGTAGCTTTAACTTCTTATCCATTCTATATTGCTATGGTTTTACTGTGCCTGTCCTCTATTTGAGAAATGTTGTTTTCCATGTTTACTAATCTTTAGTTTTTATTGCTTACTGTTACAAGTTTAGTGAAATGAAGCAATGTTAGTGAATCTTCCCTCAAAATGTTCCTAGTTCATTTCTACATCCTTGTCTTACAAGTTTTTTTATTATCATAATATTTTATTTAAAAAAAGGGTCCCTTTAACTTTTTTCTAATAATATTGCTTATTGTATAGCGTGTGCATTTTGTGCATGGGCAGAAGATAATTTCTTTCCTAAGCAATCTAGAGAAAAAGTTTTCTAATAAAAAATAATCGGATACAAGTGGGGTTTTTTTAATGAAGCACTCTGTACATTACTACGCTTTTGGATGCCTGTCTCCAATTCATATCAACTTTCTTAGTTTTTGAGATAATTGACATAATTTGAGATTTTTGCGAAATTCCTTTGTTTCTTTAACGGCCGATATCAAAAACGTCCTAACGGGCTAGAGCAGTGATTCAAATTTTATTCAGTTGAATATTTATTGGGGTTTTTGGTAATACATCGAATATTTTTTTGTCAACTAGCGTCTAGATGGTCAGCGAAATCATTGCCATTCCACGTTATTTCAATTTTCTTAAATGGAACATCCTGTACGTTTTTCCAGAATCTGTTAAAGAAACTGTTCTAGAATTTTGAATTTTAGGAAAATTTCCCGCAAACAAGTTTTTTGTTTCAAAACATAGAGTTCTGTGATGAAACACTATAAACTTTTGTTTCGCTAAAGATATTCATTAAAACTAATGTGTAAACGTTACAATTCCAGCATCTACACGAAGTAACCATCATTTTCCTACATATATACTTTCTAGTAAGTTAACAAGCATGTATAAATAATAAGTAGCGAAAATAAGTAAACAAATGTTCTGAGGTACTATAGGTTTAAATAAAAAACGTGGAATTAAGAAAATCACAAGTCCTTTTATTTTCAACAATCCACTTACAAAAATTTTGTAGAGTTAATATAACTGGTATATGGAATTCCCTTTTCCTAGTGTTAGCCGTAAATTTAGTGCTGCCATATAAAAATCCCTCCAAACTTTATCAAAATTCCTTTCATGTGGTTTAGTGATTTAAGTACTTTGGATATTTGTTTTTAAATTAATTTCTAAGTATTTTTCTCCAAATAAAATAAATAATAAAAAAGTGCAGTTTTAATAATATACTGCAACCCATATCTTCGTAGGTTAATAGCAGATTGTTCAGTAAATTTTTATAGTCTTCTGCACTATGGTTACCCAGAAATTTTGTAACCACTCCTTTAAAGGCAATCCAAGCAATTTTCTCAGTACCTTTAACAATTCCATCGAAAATTTAATCTTTCATCAGTTCTCTAATTTGAGGCCTTACGAAAACACCTTTTTTATTTTTGTCTCGCTGATTCTAGGGAATATATTTAAATGCATTATCCTGGCGATTCATTATTTTTCATTAACCCTAATTTTATAAGTAATTCTAGTGGTTCAAATTTCACATACTTTATTCCAGGTGTTGGTGACTGACGTATAGGGTAGTCTTTTACTTTACAATGCAACTCTCTGGCTCGGCTGTCCCACTCGCATAAAAAACAACAAAATTTCGTATATCCAAGTTGTAATCTAAGAAGCAGCCCAACTACTTTCAAATCCCCACACAGATGCCATTGGCATTTTGAGTATTGAATCGTTTGCAGAAGTATCTTCATATGATTCCTTCATATGTACAGCATGTGCAATGGGTATTGATGGCAATACCCATGGCATTATGAAGAAGCACAGCTTTTAAACTTAACTTACAATTAGACCAATCAATAAACAAACGCCATTCGTCTTTAATTTATTCCATTGAAAAAGTCTACATACGGTTTACGTTGGTTTAGAAAAATGGAAAACCCAACATCGTTCGACACAAGATTACATCCTTGTAGACGAGAAGCCAACAACTCTGCTTTAGCCTTACTCCATGTCCCTAACCAAATCATTTAATTCATTTTGAGTAATTAAATGTGGTTCTCTTGAAGCATTGTAGTCATAATCAGGGTTAGGTCCCTCTGCAGAAGTTGGCGAAACCCTTTCCACTTCCGAATCGTCGTATTTTCCCAAATTCCAATTCTGTTGAGGTTTTGGAATGGGAAAATCCACTGAATGTGGTACAGGATGAACCGCCTAACATCGGTGGTGTCAGACAGAAATAGTAGTCGATTATATGACCTCTGGGCTCCTTTTTGGATTGGAAATTTATTGCACGATTATTACCCCTTTTTACCCCTTGGAGTTTGGAGGTGCAGGGCTTCCAACATATATGCAGCATTCAAGTTTCAAGTTTTTATGCCGAAATACAATTCATATGCTTTTTGGGTTAGAGGAGTTAAATATCGTCTCTGTTTAGCGAACGTAAATTCATCACAAACATAGCAAAAATAGGCACTTTTGTTTTTGCTTTCGCGTGACATGTTTTTTTAACAATGAACACCCTAACTTAACAACTGTGATACCGCTGATATAACATTGAACCCGTAATTTAAGAAAGAAAAATTGAATTTAGACATTATTTGTAACAGATTTATGACAGCTGTGACATTACTCTAACGATATTAATAACAAAACCATGTCGACTAATGGTCTCCTAAGCCTACCTGATCTTTGCAGTATTTGTCATAATGCTAAGTTACAAGTAAAATTACCAAAAAAGCATATTTCAATAGAGATTTTTTGTTATCATTTGCGAGTTTAGCATGATAAAATTCGTCAAGATTAGTTATTTACGTTTCTGGCAACAGAAAGCATTGTCCCTCGGTATTACCTTTCGCCTACGCACTAGCTGAACACTATAAAAAGAATATTATCTGAATCTACTAATAAATTTTAAGGAAACCATGTATTATTCCCTTGTCACTCTATACCTAAATGCAAGCATTTTCGAATACGAACTAGGTTTTAATTTTAATTGTATTTTTGCGAAATTCTAAGATCCCACCAATTTTTATTTGTTTTTCTATTTGTTTCATGAGAGAGAGATAATTTACTTAATTTAATGCTTCAATATATTCTGCTAATCATTTTAAGTACCTACATTTTCATTAAATTACTCAAGCTGAAAAGCTTCTGGGATTAATAAAAAAACACCGTTGGAATATTATTAAGGGACTTTTTGTTAGTCATTTAACTAATTCATTTATCCATTTTGTCTCGCTAGAGAAGGGAATAGATATTTAAAATAATAAGTTTAGCTTTTTTAGTTCTGTGTATCACTGTTGTGTGTAACATGAGAGAACTATATAATGCAAATATTTGCTAATTTATGGATTAGTTCCAGAATACCATACAGTAATTTAAAGCTAAATAAATACGTAAGTGGGCCGATATTTTAATGTTTAATAAATCGCTAGTTATGTTGCTGGATTAATTTTGAATGTTAGAAGTTAGTAAATCATATATAGCATATGAAAACAAAATTGGAAAATTTTTGGTAAATATCAGTAATACAAGACGCTGCATAGCTAGTACTACGAGTTTCAAGCCTCAACATGAAGATGGCGTTACTCGTCAAAAATATTCTGGTAATATACTCATGCATTGAAAGATAATTTTAAAAATTACAGCCATGCTGGACGCTCAATTAGACGTTAGTGTTTCTGCAAAAAATAGAAATAATCGAATATTGAACCGTTATTAAATTCTTGCTCTCGAAAAGCAATACGCCTACACAAATTAAAGCTAAGATGGACGCTATGTATGGGGACTCTGCATCGTCATTTGCCACAGTGAAATTTTGGGCAACTGCATTTAAATGTGGTCGTACCAGCTTGGTTGACGATGAACGTTCGAAACGGCCAAAAAATTTCAACCACAACATCGGAAAAGTTCACCAAATAATACTGGACGACCGTCGAATTAAGGTTAGAGAGATAGCAGAGGCTGTGGGCATCTTGAAACAACGTGCTTGTCACACATTGACTGAAGATTTAGTCATGAATAAGCTAACCGCGCATTGGGTGCCGCGCTTGCTCACTCAGGACCATAAATGAATATTTCCAAAACCCTGTAGAAGCAGTTTAAGTGAAATAAGTTGGACCTTTGTCGTCGATTAATAACTGTAGATGAAACCTGGACACACAAGTACACTTCTGAAGTCAGGACACAGTCGAAGCAGTGGATTGCGAAGGATGAATCGGCTCCGAAAAAAGGCGAAGACTGTTCCATAGATCGGGAAAGTGATGGCGACTGCTTTTTGGGATAGTCATGGAGTTGTGTTAATCGACTATCTTAACAAGTTGAAGGCAGAAATTGCAGGAAAACGGCCGAATTGGGAGAAAAATAAAGCCTTATTCCACCAACACAGCGCACCGTCTCACAATTCAGTGGTCGCCATGGCAGAAATTCACGAATTGAAGCTCGAACTGACGGACACCGCTCCTTATTCACCAGATCTGGCCTCAGCGACTTTTTTCTGCTTCCTAGGCTCAAAGATTCCCTCAGGAGGCAGAGATTATCATCGAAAGAGGAGGCCGTCACATTCGTAAACTCATTTTGCAGAAGAAGATGCCAACTGTTATTTGGGATTCAGATTAAAGAGGTGGGAGCATCGCTAGGAAAAGTGTATAGACTTACAAGGAGACTATGTTGAGAAATAATACTGAATTTGACAAAAAAATATGTTTCTGTGTTAGCTTAGAGACTTTTCAGACTACCCTCGTACATAGCGAGGATAATCAGAATAGAAATCCAGTGATAATTAACACAGATCGAAACCTTTTCTAATAGTAAATATAAAAACTGTTTTTTTATCAATGTCAGTTTTCTGCTACCGATTTAAATATTAATCGAAATACAAGAAAGGTTTACGGATGTATTAACACCTAGTAAATCATTTATTCCTCGTGACCCTCCAAATATATTTCAAAACAACTCTTAACAATAGATAAACACACTTTATAAGGTATACAACACGCGTTTGTAACTATAAATATAACATGATGGACGCCACTTCTTGTATTATAATATGTAAGTACACATCAAATATATATTATTAAATTAATTCTTCTAATTAACTAATTAGAGCAAACATTGCAGCTTATATTGTTGCTAGTCACGTAATGTTGAGCATTTATACTTTATGAACGAAAAAGAAATCTTAAAAAAAGTATAATGCACGCGGTTACGCCGTTAAACGTTTTGCGCGTGTAACTTTCAATTACATTGCATACATACACATACCTAATTGTCGGCAATTATAATGTCCTACTACTAAACTACTAACTACATTTGGAATGAAAGAGTAAATATATTTTATGACGTACGTACTATGATTTAATTTTGATATCGTTGACGCTTTAATAGGGATTACTACGCGAAAGAGTAGTGACATCATTCTTGGTTTAGTACCCTTGTTAAATGTAATTGCTTACACTGGGTGTTGCAATTTAACCTTATCAGTTTTAGTTTCAGTTAAATCTGGAATCAAACAGCTCTGATCATTTGATGCTCAATAATAATGGTTTGTGTTTGGCGTTTTCCGTACGCTAAAGCAAGAAGACAACGGGTGCAGGACCGTATATATCTAGTTACATTGTATCTCCCCCAGCAGAAACGACCAAACAAAGTAATGTATTTGTTGACGTATCAAACGTATATCCAAGAATTTCATGTAATTCGTGGGCCGATATAAATTTTCTACAGGGGAAGCATAACGCCTAACAGATGTATACGCGTATAAGATGATGCATGATATCTCTATTTTCCACGTCCTTGTATTTCCAATAGCTCAAAGCGTACGCTAAACGCCTAAACCTAGTAATAGCATTAATATTATAGACAAGGGTCCTACGCGAAAGTGTAAAGTGAAAAGTATCCTTTGGAAATGAAAGAACATTTTACTTTAAGCATCATATGTATTTGTTTTAATATTCCATTTATTTATTATTTTCGTATTATTTTGTTCCATTACCATTTTCCCCTATTAGTACCCCCCGTAAAATAAAATAAAAATAGTAAAATTATATGAGCTAAAATGATGTGTTTTGCAAGAAAAACATAAAATTTTACATGGAAAAACTAAAGCTTTGAAAGAAGTTATTGGATCATATTTACGAGTCTTTAAGGTTTTTATTTATTTCAGTAAAATCTCGTTTTTATATTTTTACTAAGTCCAAATTAAGTCAATTTACTGATTTGAATTTAAAGAATAATGACAATAATATCAATATTTTACGATATTGCACTTCTTGGACGATGTATAATTTACAATTTTGTATTTTCTACTTTGAAATAATCTACTTTTTCTGAGATTCTCTACACAAAATAGGTTTTTTTAAGGTAGTATTAAAGTATTAAATAGATACCCAATAGATTTATTTTTGTATAATGATTCATGAAATTCGTAAACTACTGACAATCAAATGGCGAAAGAACGCGAAGAATGTGTTGATCCGGAACGCTTTTAAGAAAAGAAAAAGAAGAAAGAGCATGAATATAAAAATAAATGAGCAAACCGTAACTTTGGCAACAAATTCCACAAAGATTATTTAAAAAACGATTTCATATATAGGATAGCCAATATTTACGTATTGTGTAGAGGTGGCTCGTAATTCAAAAACATCTATGTTAAAAGTCATTTCGACGATAGAAATATTCTTAAAGATTATTTGGATCCTCCCATTTATAGAAAATCAGTTACTATTTATACAGGGTGTCCCAAAATTTCGCTTATTGTGTAAATAGTAGAATATCTTTCAAAAATATTTTCGTATACACAGGGTATATACGAAAATATAATAAAAATCTAATTGCGGTTTTACCCCTTCTAACTTATAATATTTTCAACAATATAAGTTGTCTTGTTTCAAGTTACTACGTTCAACCTGTACATTTCAGTTTAAATATCACGGGCACGTGTCTTCCACAAGTGCCAACGCCTTGTGCTTTTATATTGATACATGCGCCAGTTTCCTCATTCATCAGTCAAAGCTCCTAACATAGACATCTTTGAATCTTTGTGTTCACAAGTGTGGCTATCTATTTTCACTCATTGTAAGTTATAATTTAATTATTACTATATCTTTTACTTTAATAACTGCAAATTTTAATTTGTGGTACGATGCTGATGAAGCTTTAAAAATAAAAGTGAAACATTGGTGAAATTTAAAACAGTTACATTTTTTCTAAAACCGTGGGCATCATCCCGACAGTTTCAACAACGTGTTAGTTCCTAATGACCGCCATACTCCTTGGTGTTTTACAATTCTCAATCAACAGTTAAGAACAGCAATATCAGCATGTTTTGTTTACCGTTGTCATGGTAACCAAACAGGATTAACACCAGAAACCACTTGGATGCAATGTCCAGACGCAGGACTCGCGCTTAGCTGTAAATATCTCTTACTTTCAATGTTAAACATACGCATCATTATACAAAAACGTTATAGATATAAATTTTATATACGGTGGATATATAGTGCTATTTAAAAAATGACGTTTCTGGTGTTCGAATTTGGTAAAGTTTGGTGTTCAATAATGAACACACTATATATTTAGTATATAGTTTGATCTTGTACAAATTTACACTAAAATGTATTTGCATTTCAGATTTTTGGAAAGAATATATCTAAATTTATGCGATTATGGTCAAAATTATAAATATATTGAAATATGTTAGAAATAGACATATCAAATCTGTATTATATTTATTTCTAGGTGGAGAAACCAAATACCTAATAATATGTAGGGTGTTCCATTTAAAATAACGAAGTAAGTGTCTGGTTCGCCTGTCAATCATCCTGTATATACGGAAATATTTTCGAAAGATACTCTATGAACTCATCTGAAAATTTTAGATTTCTACAGTTTACACTAGGGGTTCCCAAACTCTATCAGTCCGCTGTTTACTCTTTACGGGCCCGGGGCGCCGCGCCGCTGCGCACATTTAGGGAACCCCTAGTTTACACGATAGGCGCAATTCTACGATTCCAGAAGATTGGGATACCCTATATAATCTGTTGATGAAGAATCTTCACTTCAAGGGATAGTAAACACGAATAGCATATTTGATTTTACTTTGCCTATGTTTTATTTTAACTTTTTTGCTAAGTTACAAATGCTATAGTGAAGATTACCTGAATTGAGTAGTGTTGCGTCTTAATTAGCACTATGGATACTACAATTTTGCGAATTTAACCAATATTCTAACATCGATAATAACCAAGTTAGCAATAGTGTGCCGATAATTTGAAAACCCCGCTTTTATTTGTGAATAATAATTGGGCCTGAAACTTATCAAATATAAAGTTAAAAGATTAAGGTGAAGAATAATAACGATAATTCATCAGATTGGTTACTTCAAATAGAACTTGATTTATTTATAAAGAAATCATATGTTATAGTCAAAATAAGGCGCAATGTTTATCTTGCAAATTAGTCTGCTTCAGACCCAATGCATTACTAGCACATTAATTTGTCGTCGCAACTAAACCGAGCCAACATTTCAATTTTTTGCTCTATATATTTTGCTATTCATTTTAGACAGAAATGCATTCTATACTCTAGGCTTATATACACATCCTGTCAATTTGCATTGCAATTTATTATATACAACAGACACCAATGAATCTATATAGTATGGAACTGGTAGCTACGTTAAACGCAGTCTGTACTTTCGGAAGTGCTACATATTCAATAATACAATCTAATTAAAGAAACCGCTAGTTATCCAACCGGAAGGTTGTTGATTCATAAAAACAGTTATACGGAGCTAGAAATACTTGTAGTTTTATCTCAAATAAAATTCATTTTCTAACAAAAAAAGCGTGGAATATTTTATTTCGTAGTTCCTCAAAAAAACAATAAATTAATCATCTGTCCTTTAAGTGTTTACGTTCTAGCAAATGCCCATATGAACCCTAGATAAAATATAAGCATTAAATTGTTGTGTTATCAATGTAATTGTTGATTAGTAGTATTTGCGTTTTCTGAGTAGTTGGGTTTTGTAAACGATATAAATAACAACGAAGGTGCTGGAAGTTTCCATATTAAATAGAACACAAGAGCTACTGAAAGTACCTGGAATCATCCTGAATTATATGCGTAACTTTCTAAAACTCATCTATCTACACTCTTATAAATTCAAAGCAAGTTTGTGTTTTAAAGGTTTTTTTTGCATTAAGGGATCAAAGCCCATCAACCACATTACCATCACAAAGTGCAATTGCAAAAACTTCATACATTAAATTGTAATCCCGACAGTCAACGAGAAACTTAATAAGTAAATTTGATTGTTGTTAGACCTTAGTAGTAGTATCATGGAAGTGGGTAATACTACTTTGAGTGCTACTAAATTCTCAAAGAAATTCCGTCTTTGGCGCTCATAGACGCGGCATGCTAAAATAAGGTGGTTTAAATCACTCACCTCACATGCACATATACAAGCTGGAGAATCTAAAATCTTTTGTAGGAAAATCTATCAAAGAAAGGTCATAAAGCTGTGCAATTTTTGCTAATATAGGTGCTTAAATATTTATTTATTATACATATTTCTAAATAAGAAGTTCTTCTTTTATGATTGGAAGTATAGCTATATAGCTGAATAATATCTAAAGCGCAGAATCAAATATTACGAAAATCATATACAGAGAAAACAAGTTCTTGACGCAAACAAATATGCATTCACTCAACCAAATCGTAATTTTAAATGGCGGCAAAGATATATTTTTTTAATTTAAAGAAATAATTTTTTGACATCATTATTTGATTCAAACATATGATCCCTCAAGTTTGATTTGAAAATATATCTGTTTTATTTAATTTACGTAATATGTTTGATTCAAAAATAAAGTTCTTTTGTTTAAAGAATTTCATCAGTTTGAAACAAATATATTTTTCTTTACCATTTATTTAACTTCACCTTCTGATAACGTTCCCAAAATGGGAACATACTAAAAACTCAAATTTTTATTGAATTAATCATATTATTTGCATAAAATTGTTATATGTTTTAAAATATACATGTAAACTTTTCTGATTGTAAATTATAAAAATTTTATGCAAATAATATGACTAATTCAATAAAAATTTGAGTTTTTAGTATGTTTAGTAGTTTGCTTAACATAATATTTCTGTGGTTTCAAGTATACTGTCATGTGTTAAAAACACACTACCTTTTGAAAACTTCATTAACATTGTGGATAAACTAACAAAAGTACCTAAAGAATAAGTATAATGCGGAAAATTAATCTCCATTTTGTAGTGACGTAGCGCTTTTATACTTATAAATAAACCCCAGCTCCCTAAAATACCATTAACATTCTCCATCACATTAAGGTGATAGCAACACCCCCCTAACGATCTACGTGGTCGCAAACAAAAACGGTGAACCTTCAATCTCACAGATTTCCTAAGTTTCTTCTAGATTACTCACATTTCCCAGGAACCTATAGAAAGCGAATTTGGTTAGGTTAGGTTAGGTCTCGATGTCGAAGTTCTAACCTGATTTTAACAATATTAATAGCATCAAAGTATAGTGCGCCGATTACTTTAAACAGACTGTAAATACGTCGACAAAAAAAAAGGTACTTTTATATACAACGTGTTCCCGGATTAACGCAGGGATAGGTAAGGCAGACAGAAAATTATTGAGTTAAAATTTCATCTTTTGGGGTTCTGCCATGCTTGAATAGTAAGTAACTTATGCCATAATTTTATTACCGACAAATCAAGTATATCATGGAAATTTTCAAAAAAAAATGTTTTCAATTGGTAAAATATATTTTCTGTAGGAGATACGATAAAAGGGTTATTAAAAAACAATGTTCTGAGTAATAAATTACACTGGGGAACAGCAATTTCGTTGTCTTAAATCTGTGACTTGTTTTCAAATAACTTTTGGCCTCTGGATCCAAAAATAACCGCAGTTTTTGTCAATCACGTCATCTTTTTAAGCTACAGGATACCCTCAAATTGTGCATATAAAGGAAAATAAAGTAAAAACTTACCAAATATACTGTTTATAAAGAATAATTTTATTCATACAAAGGCTATAATAGTTACTGCAAGTTAAATTGTGTTCATACAAATAGTTGTTTTTTTATCGAACGGTAATTACATATTAAGGCAAAAATTTTCGCTTATAGCTTTTTCTGGAACGTTTAATCTGTGGACATTTTCGCTTGATGCTCCAACAATAGTCAGCTATCATATGTACATCCCATCTACCTTGATACCGTGCCTCCATGACCTTCAAATCCTGGTGAAATCGTTCACCCTGCTTATCACTGACTGCACCAAGATTTCCCGGGAAGTTAGCAGGATGGCTATGTAAAAAATGCAATTTGGTGCTCATGTTGCAACCTAGCAGTTTGAAGCTCTCCAAGAGTTGCTGGACAATTTTGGCGTAATTCTGTGCTCGTGTATTTCCAAGATAGTCTTTAACAATGTTTTTGAATGCCAACGAAGCATTCTTTTCAATTTCTGACATTGTTCCGATGAAATGTTCATCTTTAACAAGCTGCCGAATCTGTGGACCATGTGGCCTTTATCTCTTCAAATGACAGGCTAGGAAATGCCGAAATGAGATACTTGAAACAATCTCCTTCAATTGGCAAAGCTTTAACGAATTGCTCCATGAGACCCAATTTTATATGCAGAGGTGGAAATATAATGTTCTTTCTGTCGACAAGTGGCTGATGTACAATGTTTGGATCACCAGGTTTCAGGTCAGATCGTTGCAGGCAATTCGACTGCGCCCAATGCTTCTCACGAGCTCTGCTGTCCCACATACACAAAAAGCAGGGATACTTGGTATATCCACGTTGCTGGACAAGAAGGAAGCTAACCATTTTAAGGTCAACACAAATGATCTATTGGTGCATGTGGTATTGCAACAAATCATTGACTCTCTTTGTCTTCATATTCTTCACTCAAACGAACTGAATGGCCTATCGGGACTGAACCAAATAAATTTCCATTGTGGAGGAGAACACATTTCAAACTCCGCTTTGAGCTATCGATAAACAGTCGCCATTCAGTTGCGTTATAGGCCGAAATTCCCAACTCTTCCATTAAACCATGTAGGTTATGGCAATACACAAATCCATCATCACTTCGAAAGTATTGTAGAAACGCACTTTCTCTTGATTGAAAATAGGATACCTTAGCCCCCTTTTCAAGCAAGTTTTTCTTGTGCAGTCTTGATGCTAAGAGGTCTGAAGCTTTTTTGTGTAGTCCCAAATCTCGTACCAAATCATTCAACTCATGTTGGTCAAATCCATTACGAACGGAATCATCTTTAATTTCAAAATCTTCATCATTGCGGTCACTTTGATCTTCACCAGACTCCTATTCCCGTATTTCCAAAGAGGGTAATTCATTGAAAACTGGCACTGATATTTCGGCTGAATGAGGCACTGGGCGTATAGCTGATGGTAAACTAGGATACTCTATTTTACATTTGTTTTTCTTGTTATATCCTGACGTTTTCACTATACAAAAGCAACAATCACTTGAATGATCTCTGGGCTCTCGCCAAATCATAGGTATACCAAATGGAAGTTTATCACGTGTTCCTTTGGTCCACATCCGTAAACCCTCAACACACTGCTTACACCCTTTGTAAGAGGCCCGTGATTTATCTTGATCACCAATTTTCACTTTAAAATAGGCAAAATAGACTTGCCTGACAAATGTACTGATGTTTGTCCTTTGACTGGGAATGTTAAAACTATCATATATGTAACAAAACGAATCAGGGCTGTTTAAGCACTTATGACGTGAACTAGCAGAGGTAGGCATAAGGAAAAGTTTCAGTTCATATATAAATAAACACTAAACACCGCTAACCTTGTATATAAACAAGAACTTTGACTCCACGTCGGAATGGGCTGCACCGTTTCAAAGCGACACACAACATCTCACTACAGTATCTCAGGCGTGACTGAACAAGTCCAGACAAGTACAAACCTCTCGCTGTTCTCCTATGCCTCATTCACCCGGCGCCCATCGGAGAAGGTTTGTGTCAGCCAATAGGAGAGCAATAGTGCTTCTTACGATCCATGCTCGATTTCGCGGAGAGTGGTTACATTCTCATAAGGTGTAGAAATAAAATTTGACGTAGTAGAAGAAAACTAACTACAGTTTTGAAACCATCATGCCTAATTAACTATAAAACAGCTCAAAAACCAAACTCAACAGAAATTGTGCTACAAATTGTTCCCCAGTGTTATGTTAGTACTTAGTGTGTAAGCATGGCCGAACTCCAAAAAAATGAAAATTCGACTCAATAATTTCCTGTCTGCCTTACCTATCCATGCGTTAATCTAGGGAGACACACTATTATAATTATCTATGCATGCGTAATTTTGTAATTGTATACGTACCAAATTATTTCGATGCAAATAATAAAGATTAAAGTGATACTTGTACTATTTTTGTTTGCAAAGAATATTCCAAAATTTACTACCTCGGTAATCTTGTACGAATACTGAGATTCGTGAACGAGTGACAGGGATAACTGTATGATTACGTGCTGGAAAGGTATTAGGTATTGTGACAAGAAGGGTAGGGAATAGAACAGCAGATACCTCAACTGACGGGTGCATGTCCTCAGCCGCGCCACCCCCGGATTTTTAAATTTCCTATAAGCTATCATTTTGTGCCGTTTTGTACCGCAAAAAGAAAATTTTGTGCTTTAATATTGGCGGAGCTGGAGACATGTCAGCCCCGCCACCTCGTCATTTAGAAATTTCGTATACGCTATCATTTTGTGCTCGTTTTGTGCCGTTTTCTGCCGCAAAAAGAAAATTTTGTGCTTCAATATTGAATTTCGGGCATGGCGTGTCCCCGACCCCGCTGCCATTGAATTTTTAAATTTCGTATACGCTATGATTTTGTGTCGCGAAATGCTTGTGGACATGCCATTCTTGTTGCATGTAATTTCCGACTATGACAATTCCTTACCAAAAAAATATGTTTCGAAAGCAAATTCACTATTCTCAGATTAAAGTTTCCGACTAAAAGGAAGGTGCTATTTAGAAATAAGAATCGTAAGAAATGGGCGCATTTCGCAATAACAGTCAAACGTTCACGGGATATTTTTTAAAAATTAATTTACTCCATGTGCTTCCAATGACCAAATTTTGTAGCAAATTGGCTACCGTTTACTTTTGTTTTTGTTTCGTTAAATAACGGTGTTTTCTCTATACATTCTATAGACCCCTAAAAATATTTGTATTACTGAAAATGTGTTTTATTAGAACTATATCAACCAAACACGTATTAAATTGGCATTTTTTGTTTGGAAATTCTAGCTAGTAACACTAAGGTATGTAATTAGTACAGTGGATTTGAATTTCTAACACAATTACTTCTAAAATAATAGAGAAAATAAAAATTTTCCGGCTCGGTTTTAAATATATTTTTATTAACATAGTATGCATGATTTGTAAATCATTATTCTTTATGCGAATCTTATAAAAAGCTGAATAGATTTGATGCTTCTAGACGTATTTGTATCTTAAAAAAATATTTATTGTTAATTCTTTGGTCAGCACTTGGTGAAACATTGTAAATAGAAAATAAAAACACAAGAAAACACTTAGTAACTGTTTCACAAAATAGTATATTCAATCGACAATTGTTTTGGATTTTACTCCGTTATCAAGGTATATAATACAAAATCAAGAACATGGTCAACTATTTATACACGGAAACTACTTGATGGGGATTATATTACAGATTTCAAATCTAGTTAACAAAATGAACCGCAATAATTTGACTAGCGGTTTATAGTGTAATTGCTGTCTAAGCAGTGGCCAGCAAGGGAATTCCGTAACATCATTAACAATATTCAGACCTTTCCTCCTCGCTTTCTCAATATGCAAAATTTCCCTTAAATTTAAGCCCTTACCTAGATGTAATACCTTGAGATCGTCATTGTTGACGAATGATTATTCAACAACAAGAATAACTTGAGGTCGTTATTGGCAAACAATAAAGCTCCCATCGAAAATCAAAATAAATCCGGAATATATCAAATCAAATGCCATGATTGCGATGCAATTTATGTAGGACGTATAAACGTAGTATAATACATAAAAAATGTAACACAGGTTTTGAACAACATAATCATTCGTTTAATAATGACGATCTCAAGGTACTACATGCCATGCCCAAAATTCAAACGTTATAACTTGCTTAATATTGAAGCACAAAATTATAGTGTATACGAAATTTCAAAATGCCGAGAGGGGAGGGGGACTTATGCATGCAAGCATGTCTTATCACTTGCCTTTGCTGAAATACCAGTTATATTGAAAAAGAAGGAAGTATACTAAGAATTAGTTATAAAATATTAAAACGGAAAGATCAAAGCATTGTTAAATGTGTGGTGAATTGAATCGCAATTTGTTTAAACTGCTAACTTTGGTGTTACTGGCCTTGAAAACGATATCGGGGAGATTTCCGTATTTTTTGTTAATCCCTAATACAAACAGGAATTCTGATATTCACCCATCTGTGGCAACTATTTTATTATTTTTTATACAGAAATTTTAACGTTAGTTATCCAATGCTAAAAATACATTATTCTTGAGTTTCATTTGGAACTACAAATATGTGATAAGTAAGTACAGGTGCAAACACGAGAATTACATCAATTAACACGCAGTTACAACAACGCTTTAAACACCAGCTCAGATACCTACGAATTCATTTAATCAATTTTATTTAGACTGTTAGCGATTAATCACTTGGCCACGCGCGCCAGCAGGCAGCTGCGTCGTATCTATACAGTTACATACAAGCCTCAGTGTAGCTTCGACCTTCCATTAGCGCGGAACGTGTTGTTTAGAAATGTTGCGTACGTCGCGCAAACGACCCAAGGCGGACGAAGTTAGAGAATTTTTAGCCGAAATTCCTGACTTAACGTATGATGGCGCTAAAATTGAATGTGTAGTATGTAATGTCCGTTGATGAGTTGGTCCAAAAGGGACTGTCTACGGCACGTAAACAGTGAACGGCATGCTTCAAAAAAAAACTTGCACACGAGACTATGACAAATTTATATTTAATTTATGTGTTACTTTTATTGTATGTAATATACCGTTTAATTCACTAGACAAGGAAGCGTTTGTCTTGTTTTGGAATAACTATTCGGAGTACAAATTACCAAGTCGGACATCGTTACGAAGGATAGTGCCATCTGCTCGTGAATATGTTGAAAAAAGAATTAAATCAGAGTTGAAAGAAAAAAAAGTAAGATTATGTGTGGACGAAACGACAGATCGTAAAAAACATTGGGTCGTTAATATAATGGCACGTAAAATGGAACCGCATCAATCGTCACCTTCAATTCTATTAGCTTCCAGACGAATACAACAATGTACTGCCGAAGTAATTGTAAAGTTAGTGTTAAATACATTGGAAAAGTTAGAACTTTCAACAAACCAACTGTTGATGTTTATGAGTGATGGTGCCGCAAATATGGTTTCTGTAGGCCGGTCTCTTAAAAAGCATTCTGTTAACTTGTTACACATTACGTGTAAAATTCATGCCCTCAATCTTGTGGCAGATGGTATCAGAAAATGTTATCCTGAGGTAGACGCTTTAATAGCGCATACAAAAGCAGTGTTTGTCAAATCCCCGAAACGTATTTGCGAATTTCATAGACTGTGCCCCCGTATACCTGAGCCACCACAACCTATTCTTACACGTTGGGGAACTTGGTTAAATGCTGCGTCTTATTACCATAAATATTATGAGAATATTAAGAACTTGGTCTTATAATTCGATCTAAAGGAAGCTGCTGCTATCAAGAAAAGCCAGTCAAAATTTCAAAATAGTTGGGTTAAAACGGATTTAAAAATGATTCACAACAATTACTTCGGACTAGCGGAGGCAATAGAAAAGTTACAAGATCCTTCGGTGTCGTTAGTGGAATCTGTGCAAATAATGCAACATGTTCACGCACAGCTATGCGCGATAGAAGACGCAAAAAATGTTTGTGTTCTAGAAAAATTTGAAAGTGTTTTAGAGAAAGATTCTGATTTTGGCACATTAAGACCCATTTGTGAAGGTGCGTCAACAGAACCGTTAAGTTGTTTCAAAAAATATTTTAATTACGCAAATATAACGTCACTAGGTGTACAACGTTCGTTCTCTGCATATAAACACATTTTTTCCTCGCGCCGCACTCGGTCTGTCGAAACAACTGTTAAAACATATCTAATGTTGCAGATATTTAACAGACATTATTCACTTTGCAATTTCACGATCGACTCTTAAAATGGTAAGTGTTTGAGCACGCGTTATTTTATTTTTATTTAACAACTACGCGAAAGTATTTACAACAGCAAACATCTACACACAATAACTCTAGTGGAACCCGAGGCCAAATCGAAACAACGCCGCTGCCCGTTGGCGCGCGTGGCCAACTCTATTAATCACACTCTAATTTCTAATATGAACATGTTGATGTTATTAAATCCATTATCCTACTTACCAATATTTTTTCATTTACATCTGACCGCTTACGAACCACCATCTCACATAACTTAAATTTGGACTACGATTGCAATTGCATTGCGTTTATGCAGCGGAATGTGCCGCAAAGTGCACATACATATATTTGTCCGACTCAACAAAATTTTGTCAAATAAAAACGTTGGTACATTCAAACAAATTCAATCTCTTGCTCTTAAAAATGTGCTTTATTCAAATAATCCTTTGTTGAACTAAATAAATAATTTCAAAGGTGTATATTTGTTTGATTCAAGAACTTTTTTCTCTGTGCAGTTGCTTTAGTGACATACCGCAAAAATCAAGTTTGTTAAGTACTTCCCTATTGGTTTATCTTTTCAAAATCAATTTAAATCGTCCTACAGTCGCTGTATAACATTATCTTCACAAGTAATACCACAACATATTTACGGATCCAACTTCTTGCTTTTGCATAATCATTCTGCTACAAAATAGTGTTTCCAGTTTGGCATCGACGTTTTTTTAATTGTTGTTGTTACCCTTATCATTCACCCTTATTATCTTTTTACAAATGGTAATCTTTACTTTGACGCTGAAAAAAAGAATGAGAGCGAATTTTAAAATACTTTGAATATTCAACGATTGAAAAGATCAAAGGAAATATTATACGGGCATTACTGCATAAAATGATACATTAAGACGTGATTTTCAAAAGGACCAATTGATTAAATTCAAATCTCCCAATTTATCTTTATCTTTTCATCAAAGTTCGGACAATATCGTTGTGTATCGTATGTTTTTTTTACTTCCTATAAGTAAAGATGTTGAGTAAGTATACTTTGATCATTTTTATAAATGAGGTGCTGTTACGTGTTATTAACAGATTGAATTAACTTTAGAAACTTACCCAATATAAATTATATTAGGTAATTCATGAATTTTCTGTTGATTACCAACAGATGCCCAGAAAAGTACCTGATAATATAAACATGGAAATTTTCGAGTCACAGTTGTTTTCTTTGAAAATACATAAGTTTTACCAAATTATGTGCAACAAATTCTTAGCTTAATTTCCAAGCAACAAGTAATTTATTAAATGAGTGCTAAAGTGATTCGCGACGAGGGATATAAAAAATTCAACTATCTTAAGTAAACATTAATCTTTAAAAACTTTTTTCGAAGGTATTTTTAATTTCCTTCGTCTCAAGAAAAATAAAAGGCAACTTCGGGGACAAAGTAAATGTAAAAGGAATTGTTATATCGAATAAGTTTAATAAGGGCTAATTGGTTAGGTTAGAATATCATGTTATTTACTAATGGTAAGCTTAGAAGTAGAATCAAATATCAGAAATGAGATCTTACCGACCTTGAATGCGAGATAAACGTTGTGTTGATAAAATTCAATTTACTTTACCGATATTGATTAATCAGCTGAACAATGTTTAGCTCTTACAATTTTCTTCTACATTCGTGCGCATATGTGTAGGTTGCATAGATCGGACAACTCTGTGATTTATAAATTTTTTTGTGTTTGTTACGCTAGATTAATTTAGACCGGCGAACTTCTTTATTACATAGATGCCATTTATCACAGAATCAGATTATTTAGAAATATTATGAAGAAGAACTGACTTGAAGGACAGATCAATAATAGATTATATAACAATGGAAAAATACAGGAAAAGGAAAATGAAAGATGTAAGAGTTATGCGGGGTTCAGAAATATACTTTGATCACTGTCTACTATTAGCAAAAATTAAAAGAGGAAAAACAGGACATGAAAAGCAAAAGAAATGCATAGAAAAAGAAAGCAAATACGAGTCAATAAAGAACTATAAATTAAAGGAGGAAGAAACGGCTTTAAATTTTGGAAAACTTGTAAAAGACAAAATAGAAAGATAAAATATGGGAAACGCGGGACTAGAAGAAATGTGGAAAATATTTAGAGACATAATCTTATATGCAGCTAAAGAGGCGTGTGATGTACTGAAAAACAATAATAAAAAAAAAGCAAACTGCATGGTGGACACCAGAAATAAAAAGAGACATAAAGATAAAGAAAAACAAATGGAAAGGATATCTAAGTCATAAAACAGCAGAAAAATACCAACTATATAAAGAAATACTGAAAAATGCTAAACAAAAGCACTGGATAAAATTTTGAGAAAGTATGGAGAACAGCAGAAAAGGTAATCAAAAATTATTTTATAAAGTGCTAAAAACCCCAAGGAAAGGAAAATAAAACCAGAACATGAATATAAGGAGCAAGGATGGAGAGATATTGATGAATGATGAAGAGGTAATGACTAGTTGGAAAGAGCACTTTAAAGAATTATTAACAGATGAAATGGAACAACAAATGGATGATATGTATACAAACGATAATTAGAGAGACAATGAAGAATACATTGAAGACATAACAATAGAAGAAATTATAGAGGCAATTAACTCCCTAAAAAATGGAAAAGCTCCAGGACATGATAAGATAAGTGCGGAGATGTTAAAGAATATGGGACCAGAAGGAAATGAACTATTCAGACAAATCTGCCAACTGACATGGAGCAAGGAAACAATCCCACATGACTGGCAAACAGCAATACTCATACCAATACACTAGGTATTGTAACAACTACAGTATATCTTTATTAAGTACAGCCTTCAAAGTGTATGAACGAATCTTGGAGAAGAAATTGAGGATATATACAGAACAAACGCTAGATGACACACAAAGTGGATTTCGGGCAGGCAAAAAATACAGGGTCATTCACGACTATGGTCTATTAAGGATATTTCTGGAAATAATTTAAGTATCTTTTTGAAATTTTGGTGAGCGATATTGTCGATAATAATGTATTTCCTAAAAATATATTCAACTCATGTCACACTCGATTAAACCGGAAACAGATATCAACTTTCTTATTTCAAATAGTATAGCTTGTATATTATGCATCCTTTAGATAGATTTTTCAAAGACAAGTTCAGCATACAATGTGATATATGTAGTATGTAACAACATTGAGATATTATTTTTTTTGACAAACGGAGAGTTTAACTTAAACATCATCTTCTATTCGGTATTACCAATGTAAACCAGTTTTGAGATCTTTATTAGCAACATAAAATACTCTTTATTGCTGTAAATACATATCAAAAATGTTGTACAGAGTGTTCTGAAAGCCTAGTCCAAACATTAACATATTGTTACACATGAAATAAGTGCCTAGTAACAATAACAAAAAATTAGTGCTAATCTAACTCATGGTATTGGTTTTATATATCACGGCAAGCCTGAGGGATTATTGGCACGTGTAGATGACGCAGTGTTTAGGCGCAATGCCACCTTGCGTTCGGCAGTCCAGGAGCTACTCGATAGGTGGTGGATATCTGCACTTCTGTTTGTCTTGCTTCCTCCGTTTCTCATTTTTCGTTACTGACGTGCGCAACAAGGTACGGATCTGAATTTCTATTTCGTCCACAGTAGCTCTTGTTTTTCAGGCATTTCTTTTGAAAATTCGATTGAAATGGGCCTGCAATATCTCACAAAAACTGGGGAGGGATTCTACTAAATTACACTCTGTGTTAGTTCATCAATAAGGCGAATAGGTACCAAGGAAGCGACGAATAAAATGCTGTCAGCTATCAGGGAACTTTCACCAGGAAGAATTTGTTTATATTCACTTTGTACTGAAGAACCATCACAGCCCCACTTAGTGTACAAACGTAACTGTGATGATTTTTGCAGGTTAACAGAATCGATCATCAAAATTCTCTTGCATGTGTGACCGAGGAGCGACTGTAGTGTTACTTTCGCACTTATGTCAGTGATTTCAATTGGAGTTGGATAACATTCAAACTTAGCATCCTTCGGTGTCTTGTACGATGGCAATAAACGGCACTGTTTAATGTGGAAGCAGTTTAATAAATATTGGTACCCGTTTCTTCTTAAAGATATATCGCTGTATATAGCCAGAGCTTCATCCGGTGTAAATAGTTCCGCAGTTGTGTTGTTTCTTAGCATTTGCAACAAAACCTCTTCCTTTTCTATTGATGCCGCATGTAATTCTTGTATAATATAAGCTTCAACGGTTTGTCCAATTGAGCGCAATACTCGTACATATGAGCTGTGAATATGATCCAATCCGGATTCGCGAAAGAGTTTAATTGCTTTAAGCCTTTGGGTCGTTTCTGCTGAATGTTCAAGTCTTGCACGGTCTTCCACGTACCATTCCAGATGACGTCGAAGGTTCTTCCCTTACTTCAAATTGCACAAGCAGCTCACTGTCTAACCAATCCTTGTTATTTTTTAAAAACACGTCAATTTTGCGTGTGCCGCCTTTTTCCAACGGATTTTGAATTCAGGAAGTACGTATTTTTGAATATTCACGATTACACATTTCAACTGAGGTTCGGAAAGATTGAAATTTTGCCTCAGCGGTTGAAATATGCTTCCCGTGTTCTATGAAAGCAGCGCACAAAGTACGTTTAGCGATTTTAAAGTTACTCATTTTGGTCAAATACCCATTAAGTGCAAAATATTTTGGATCGTAGAATGTCTTAGGACTAACTGCATATGCCTGAACTGGAATTGATTATATATACTAAATCGAATATTACACTACACCACAAGAAAATATTTTTCTTATAAATATTATTTTGATATAGTCTTGTTTTTCAATGCTCTGTTATTGATCATTTTCTGTTTCCTTTGTAACATTCGGTAAACACGTTTGTGAAATTCTTATCAACAATATGTCCGGCGTGGTAAAACAGCATTCTAAAATTTGTAGATATTCTAGTTTGAAAGAAGTTCAACTATTTTTCAATATCAAACAAATAACTGTAAAAAAGCATTTTCTAGGCACAGCCACTTATTAAATTTAAAGATATAAGTAAAAGTACAAGAATAAAATTTACAAAAACCAATAAATTTAAGTTCGTTCAAAATGAAATAATTGAAAGTTACAAAAGTTATATTATCAAGACAAATTGAAAATCAATCATTTATGAATTTTTTAACAAATTATAACTTATCCCAACACTGATTTGAAATTCACAGCAACAAATTAGGTAAAAAAATAAAAGATACAGGTGTAATAGTTCCCAAGGTAGAAATTGTAATGTCACTGTAGACTAAGCGCATGCTGACCGTTTTTCGTTAGCCGCAGCAAAACCGCAAGATTTTCTTTTAGGATATTATGCAGGACACCCGAGGCTATCTATACGTATCATCAGTAACGCTGTCCACGAGCGGTACCGCGCATCGGCGTAGAATCAGTTTGGACCAAGGGGAACGGTAGTATTACTTCGTCTGCGGAGCAGTACGGACATTTTCGCTGCCGGTCATTTGCGCAATTGTTTGTCTGTCCTAGAAAAATTATGATTTCGTCAGCAAAACGACCGCGGTCGGACAGACTTCGAAAATTTATTGCAGAAATTCCAGACTTAATATATGAAGGTGCTAAAATTAAATGTGTAATCTGTAAAATCCCGTTAACGTGTTGGTCCAGACAACATTGTCTACGACACGTAAATAGTGAAAAGCATGTCTCAAAAAGAAATTGCGCACGAGACAATGAAAAATTTATATTTAATTATGCGTTACGTTTATCGCATGTAATATACCGTTTAATTTACTAGACAAGGAACCATTTATCTGCTTTTGGAATAACTATTCGGAGTGCAAATTACCAAGTCGAACATCTGCGCGCGAACATATTGAACAAAAAATAAAATCGTTGAAAGATCAAAAATTGTGGTTGTGTCGACGAAACAACAGATCGGAAGAAACGTTCTGTTCTTAATGTAATGGCACGCAAATTGGAACCTCATCAATCGGCACCTTCAATTCTATTAGTCTCCAAACGAATACAACAGTGTACTGCCGAAGTAATTTCAAAGTTAGTGTTAAATACATTGGACAAGTTTGTAGGCCGGTCTCTTAAAAAGCATTTTGCTAATTTGTTACACATTACGTGTAAAATTCATGCTCTCAATCTTGTGGCAGATAGTATCAGAAAATGTTATCCTGAGGTAGACGCTTTAATAGCGCATACCAAAGCAGTATTTGTCAAATCACCGAAACGTATTCGCGAATTTCACAGACTGTGCCCCGTATACCAGAGCCACCAGAACCTATTCTAACTCGTTGGGGAACATGGTTGCAGGCCGCATTTTATTATCATAAATATTTTGACAATATTAAAAACGTGGTTTTACAATTCGATACAAAGGAAGCTGCCGCTATCCAGAAAAGCCAGTCGAAAATTCAAGATAGTCAGGTTAAAATGGATTTAAAAATCATTCACGACAATTACTTCGGGCTAGCAGATGCAATAGAAAAATTACAAAATTCTGCGGTGCCGTTAGAAGAATCTCTACAAATAGTGCAACATCTTCACGCACAGCTATGCGCGATTGAAGACGCAAAAAATGTTTCTGTTCTAGGAAAATTTGTAAGTGTTTTGGAGAAAAATTCTGATTTTGGCACATTAAGACACATTTGTGAAGGTGCGTCAACAGAATCGTTAAGTTATTTGAAAGATTATTTTACTTACGCAAATATTACGTCACTAGATGTAGAACATTCGTTCTCTGCATATAAACGCATTTTTTCCTCATGCCGTACTAGTTTTGCCACGAAGTTTAATAAGTCTTCAATTTGACACCCACTAATTCGATAGGTCATTACACAAATACAAATCTACTAATCTGTTATTTTCTAACGCTAAAATGTAGAGCAAGACAAGCTCTTTCAATCTATGGATGACACTTAATGCAGCAATACCAATTTTACGTTTTAATTCTACGATGAATTAACTTACGCAAATGCAGCGATTTTCAGTTGCACTTTGTTAATAAGGTTTGAAACTGCGGTACAAAGTTGTTTCGCTATAAAATTATAAACAAACATCTGTACGTTAGACTTTGACGTTTTCTGAGTAATGTGAGCTTATTTTCGGCATGAATTGTGAAATTTTGTAAAAACCATTTTTGGTCGCATTTCAACCGCGTGGCCCCATAGTGCTCCGTATCAAATTTATGACGAAAATTTAAATGGCATTAAATATTAAAATTTACTACAAACTACCGTAATGGAATATATTAATGTGGACAAACGTGAGGACGTTGGTACCAGTTAGATGGAGCTCCAGCGCATACACGTGAGATTACAGAGCAGTTAACGCAAATGTTTGATGAACGATGGATGAGGAAGTTAAGACCTTGTGCGCTGTCCTAACTCCTCTTGACGTCCTTATTTGGGGTTGTATAGAAGCAATGGTGTGTGACAGTCGTATTTATTCTCGGGAAATCTAGGAGGGGCGAGCCAGGAGAGCTTTTGCCAGTCTTAGCGGAAAGAGTCTTAGTAGAAATCCAAAACATAAATACAATCTGTATTGGGTATGTAATCTGGAAACTATCCTTTATTTAGTTTAAATTTAAATGTGCATTATTACTAGTTTTTACACTTCAATATGGAGTAAAAGCACATAGGCCAAATAAGTAACCAATAAACTCTAACATGTTAACGTAATGTCACAGTGTTCATTTGTCATTGGCTTAAGCAAAATAAAGCCAACCTTCTCGATTCCAAAATTTTTTAAATATGTATCGCGGAAACGATTGAATTTGGGTATAGGAAATAAAATATGTTTTACCCGCATTGTTTCAAGTAGAATATGGAAACATTCTTAAAGATGGGAGTTGCCATCTAAAAAACTTTGCATTTCTTTTTTTCAATATATTGATGCGTGGACCAGGTTTTTGGAACACTCTGTACAATATCTTTCCTCCATAATATCGTCCAACAAAATTTCAAAAAGATACTTTAATTATTTCCAGAAATAGTTTTAATAGGCTATCATTGTGAACAGCCCTGTATATTAATTGCATTGAAAGTAGAATATTGTAAAAAACAATGTTAAATATTGGTAGTATTGTATGTCAACGATATGAACCTTGTGTTCTACTTCCTTTTGGTGAGGTGGGTTCGCTCAATATTTGTTCTGGAGTAGTGGGTAATTGGAATAATTAAAGCTGGAAGCTTTGTAAATAGAATGTAAAATCATTGATAACGAACGAGACGTTAGAATGCAAACTAGATGCGAATAATTTAATATAAATGGGCGTACAGGTAGATATACGTGCATACATACTTACATAATGTTCGATGCAATCGTCTCTAACGAAATGTTATTTCAAAAGAGTCGTATTCGTAGTATCGACGACATGCAGAGTATAACATTATACTGCGAACTGCAAAAACTTCCTAATTAAAGTAATTGATTGACTGAACAATATCACTAGTATCAGTATATACATACATATGTAGACACGTATGTATGTGCAAAAGGAGATTGCGTTATTACATCACTTCATAGCGTTTACAGTGTACAGTTAAATGCGTTCGTTGTTGCAAGAACATTGTGATTAATGTTGCTCGTGTATAATAGATAATGAATATACTATGTGACATTGATTCCGTTCCTATTTATGGATACCTTGGAATTCAGTTTGCTTTTCGTTTTTGTTTTACGTTTACTTATTGAGGAATAAGAAGTATTTGGATGTAATTAATGAAATGTTTACTAAATTTTACATTTAAAAATTATTGTCAAGCGAAATATGTACTGTGGTGTGCAACTCTGTTGTTTGGAATCTCATTTTTCACTCGCTCTGAATACTGTATGACAGTGGAACACTATTCGACTGTAGCGGACCACCAGCCGATACTATCACTAATTTATCTGCATTTAGATCAAATTTTGTAAATCCTCTTACTATCATTGACTACCACTTTGTTGTGTTTGACTCACGAATATCTCTAAAATTGTTCCTATTTAGAATGTCTGTGTGTATGAATTTAATACATTGATAACTGCAAAAAACAACTAAAAGCATGGAGCATTGCACCCTCTCAACTGTTACATTGATTTCATAATTTGTCTGTGCAGTATGTCCTGAAAGTTTGGAGTAAAAATAGTTAAACATTTACTACTAACTGTTTCGAAAAAGCTCGAACAGGTTGATTTTTAATTTTAATCGACTACCTTATAGAAGTCATATATCGTATATGATTATGTATGTTTTAACACAATAACGTTTTTAATTTTACACTAGTCTCGCTAAAAAAATTGTATCGGTACTTAGGGGATCCCAAAACGGCCAAGGTATAAGTTCTAGTGAAAGTTATACTAATATGTAAAAATCCCCTACAAAAATACATGTAAGGTTAACATTTCAGGGTAAAATTACCCTACAATATAACGCCGAAAGTATAAAAATCGCTTACAAAATTACATTGAGAGTTATAAATCCTGAGGAGGATTACCTTGCAGCGTAAAATTTACAGGAAAAAACTACTAGAATGTAATATTAAATACTACTTTGGTAATATTCAATGAGAAAGGAAATATCACTGTTGAAATCCCCATGAAGTGTAAAAACTGCAGAGAAAATTACTTAATAAAATGGAATTTTAAATACAAAGTGAAAATTTTAGAAGTGGTAGGTAATTTTAAACTGTATATAGTAATTTTCACATTATAATTTAAAATTTTCCATTCGGGAAAATTATTAAGGTCCAAAACTCTACAGGAAAACACATCTCCATTTAAAATAATGAAGATGCTGGCAACTTCCGGTGCAATTAGATAGAAATGAAAATCTTTTTGATCAAATAGAGCGTAGGTAACTGTGCTGAACTCTAAAGGTTCAGAATTAAAATCTGACTCTACATTCATAAACGTGTAATGGACCCACATAAAAAAAGTGCTTAGAAACAATAAATAAGGTAATGTTAATATATATACAGGGTATTAAAAAAAAATGTAAATATTTAAGGCGCATATATTACGATCAAAAACGTGCATGCGTGATAAGTGCATTTGTCTTTTTTGAAAATCAAGGAAAGCCACAATTTTCATCAGTTTGGTGTTTTTTGTTGTTGCTTTAGTCATAGAAACCACGACTTTCTCTAAAGTAAAACAATTGTTTTCATAAATTTTATTATCAGTTCGCAGTGCTATGCATACGCTGTTTTCCAAATAAATGCGAATTAATAAAAAAAAAAAACAACAACTTTAAGTAAAACATATGACATTTGCGTTATTAATCAGTTCGCTGTCAAATTACACGCTGTTTTCTGGTAGTGAATTTATTTTCGACGCAAAGGGAAATTAGTTTCTGATTTGCAATGCCTTATTCAAATTGGTTTTCATGTACAATCGGGCCGATGAGAATGCTTTGGAAGCACATCGCCTTTATTGCGAGACTTTTCCCAATCGTCAACGGCCTTCACATGTGATGTTTGGAAACATTTACCAGCGGTTGAGGGATAGAGGTTCCTTCAAAAAACGCGCTTATGAAAACGGAGGTTGAAGAACAAATCTTGGCAATAGTAGATGAAAACCCCAAAACTAGTGTGAGAAAAATTTCGGCTGAAGTAGAAGAAGTTTGGAGAACTCTCCACCAACAACTTTTATATCCGTACGATATCCAACGGGTACAAGCCCCCTTACACGTCCTGACTACCGAGCAAGAAAGATATTCTGTCAGTGGTTTTTAAGGAAATCTGCTGAATACCAGAATTTTTCTTCTAACATCCTTTTCACTGCTGAAGCCGGTTTCACTAAAGATGGGATTTTTAATTGCCACAATAATCACGTTTGGTCGTACGATAATCCGCATGTTGTTCTTGAATCCAGACATCAACAGCGTTTCAGTCTGAATATCTGGCTAGGCATTTTAGGAGATCAGTTATTAGGACCGGTTGTTTTGCTACAACGTTTAACAGGTCCTGCATACCTTAACATTCTGCCTAACACGTTGCCCGAACTTTTGGAAGACGTCCCTCTAAACCGAAGATGGTTTATGCAAGATGGGGCAGCGCCGATTTTTCCGCCTGTTGTTAGGGAGCACCTGAACGAAACATTTCATAGGAGATGGATAGGTCGGGGGGTCCCATTCTATGGCCTGCTGGGTCTCCCGACCTAAATCGCTTAGATTTTTGTATTTGGGGTTACTTGAAAAGTTAAGTGTACGAAACACCAGTAAATAATCTTGCCGAGTTGCAACAGCGAATTGAACAATGTTGTCAAACAATTCAAGGAAAACCGGGCTTTTTGGAAAGGGTGCAGAGTTCCTTAAGAAGATGTACATCCTGTGTTGAAATGGAAAGAGGACATCTCGAACATTTATGATTATCGTGTTCTGTAGGGCTAAATGCAAAAAAATGCAAAAAAAAATATAAAAAAGAAACAATTGCACTTATCTCGAAAACGGTTGTTTTGCGGACCCATGTTCATTAGGGCATTTTTACTTGTTTTTGATCGTAATATATGCTCCTCAAATATTTAAACGTTTTTTTTTATATATAGATTTTAAACAGGCTTTCGATAGTAGGAATAGACAAAAATTATTAGATGAGATGAAAGCGATGGAAATACCAGCAAAACTAGTTCGACTAGTAAAGATGACAATGGAAGGATCTAGCGCAAGAGATAACAAATGAGGGAATAACAGAAGAGGTGGAAATAAGGACTGGACTGAGGCAGGGAGACGCTCTGTCAACTACACTTTTTAATATTGTGCTGGATGGAGTGATCAATGAATCAGGAATTAAAGGAACTATCATAACAAGTAATTCAATACAAGCCATAGCCTACGCAGACGATATTGCACTGATTGCGAGAAGTAAGAAAAGTTTGGAGGAAGCATTTATAACGGTAGTAGCAGAAGCAAAGACTAGAGGTTTAGAAATAAATCAAAATAAAACGAAATATATGACAAGCTCTCGGATCAAGACCACTACAAACCAAACAATCCTAGGAAATTATGAAGTGGGCCAAGTGGAACACTTTAAATATTTAGGAGTAATGGTAAATGGCAATAACGATAGAAGTATGGAAGTATACGGGCAGGTAATAGAGCATATTGGAGATATCAAAGGTTTCTGGTTAATAGATCAGTTGTGGAAATCAGCCTGTATATGTTTGTTACACTTTATGAAACATAGTTTTTTAAATTCCGACGATTCTTTTGTAATAAGTAATAACCTAGCATAATGTACATACGTTATCTTTGAGAACTGGGAGCCAGATTATAAATGTTAATCCTGGGGTACACAAACCCACCAAGATTATCTTTTTAGTGAGATCAATGCGCACTTTCTTTTATAGCTTTAGAGATTTACATTATTTTCTAATTTTTATTAAAAAACGTTTGAAATTTAGAGCAATTTCTTTAAATTATATTATAAAATGTGCAGTACCTAAAATGAATTTACGTTCATTATGTCACTAATAACCACTAGCACCGACATGAATGAAAATTCAATCTTGAGCTACATTAAAAAGACAGGCAAAGTGTGAGTCTTTCCACTTAATTGACACATTCCACCTGTTATTTTAACTCAAGATTAAATTTTATTTCGTGTCGGTGCAAGTGGCCATAAATATAATTGAAATACATAGTGCATTTTCAACCAAGTTTAACACAGAAATTCTAACTTTTAGCATATCGAAAAGTGCAGTGCACGTATGGACTTGTGTGATTATCAAACCACCCATGTACCGGAGGGATAAATGATGAATTGACTTTTACATAAAGGTACTTACAGTAATGCGCTGCAGTTTATACACATGGGATTTTTTTTCAATGCTTGGAAGGTTTACTGAAAATTTGAAAACTGACGTTTGTGATTGAAATATATATAGCTTGTGTCATAAACTTCTGTGGATAGGAATTAACTGTGGCAACGGCGTCGATCCCCACTTCAATGTATACTGGCATTGTCATTGTCACAATATTCAAAAAACGTCAAAAAGTTGTGCGGTCGATCAGTAGCGTACACTTGTTCGACTTGGTCATATTTACAAGACGAAAATGTTTCAAAATATTGGAGCAGCGAATGTAAAGCTGTATTAAGCCGTGTGTACTGCGTAAGGCGAAAATAAAAGTCTAGTTATAATGAAACCAAAACTAACAAATTAAATAAATAGTTTATTCTTTCAAAAAAATAAATATAATTCTATACAAGAGGCTCAAAAATCCCTCCTTCCACAATAAGACATTGTCCGAATCTGTTATAAAAACTCTCGCACATTTCGAACATGTCGATTGTCACGTTCAAAAGTTTACATTTTCAGACCTTCCAATCATATTTGATATATCTTGCGAGAGATAATAACAATAATAATAATAATACCATTTATTTGTTCAACGGTATACCCAATTACAGGACAACTAAATTTAAATACATACACTATAAATGAAATGAAAGAAAACAAGATGAAAAAAACAAATACAAGCTAAATTATGATTGGGAACTCAAAAATGTCGGTAAAAGTATTCGTACGGCACATGGCTACGTGGGAAACTGGTAGTGTACGAGAAAGGAATGAAAGGAAGAGAACGGGAGGAAATGCGAGGCACAAGGAAATTAATAGAGGAAAGTAAATTAGGAGAATCAATATAGCCAGCACGACCTTCCAGATAAACTTAGCTCCTGCAACATCACGGCGGTGTTTAAGTGACTCCAATTCATGTCTTTCCAGGAGCGAATCGTAATCTGTGCCGCGTTCCGGATAAACACCATCACTTTTAAAAGACATACTTCGAGAAGCGCCGTTGTACCTTTTCGACAGCTAGCTGAAGATATACATAATGCGGTGACTAGACAGCTGACGCATATTCCACTTTGTTGACAACAAAACTAAGGTATAAAGTTTTCAACAAAGACATGGAATTGAATAATTTCCAAGTATGTAGAACGAAACCTAACGTTTTAGAAGCAGAGACACATAATTGCATGATATGAGGAGAAAAACTCAGCCGAGAGTCAAACAGTACACCCAAGTCTCTCACCGTATTAGCCCTTTTAAGAGCGGAATTATGTATCGAGTATGTCGAATCAATGTAGTTAACTTTTCTGGTGTAAAACACGAACAAACACTTATTAACATTTAATTTTAGTTTAAAGGTTGAACACTACTTGGTAATTACATCCAGATTGTATTGTAGATGTAGGACATCATAAGCCAATACAGGACAGGATAGAGATATTAATAGGTCGTTAACAAAAAGCACAAACAGAAGTGCTCCCAGATGCGACCCTTGAGGTACACCAGATGATGGACGAAACTCAAAAGATTTATATCCATTATAAAAGACATAATGTGATCTGTTCATTCAGTAGGACTGCAAAAGTTTTATCAGTGAAGAGCTTAATCCAAATGCTGACAACTTTTTTAATAGAATCCCATGGTCAATGATATCAAAAGCACTGCTGAAATCAGTGTATATTACGTCAACTTGACAGAGATATTGTAATATGATAACGTTACAGTAATATTAATCAGGTTTATAAAAGAATGAATTTCTGTTCTTCTATTCTTTTAGATACTTATCCCAAAATACAAGTATACAAGTGTTTGTGTGAACGTTTCATGTAAAGTATTATGGAACGCACTAATTGTAAGTCCTGTTTCTCTAAAATCATTTTTTTCCGTCATAATTTCCGTGTATCGAATCGTTGGTGAATAAACATACTGCATAATGCACACAATCACCTTTTTTGCACTTTTTCACAATTCAAATTAAAATTATTACGTAACATGTAAACTATTATTTCATTGGTTTATTATTCAACGGCAACGAACTGGAATGATATACGTGTGTGATCGTGTGATCAAGCGGCCAATGCATCGCCAACGCGCTGTTACCAGATATGTACCGCACATGCATACGTTCTGCTGTATTCTATATCCAGATATTTTTGACACAACCGGTATAACTGGCGTTTTTGTCACTGCACCATTTAATTTTTGTGAGTATCCTTGATGCAAGTAAACGTTAGTAAATACTAGCAAGTGGAGACTATTTGGTCTAACGGTTCCTCAAAGAAGAAAACTGAGTGCAAAAAAGAAGTGGCAAGGCACACAGATGTACCCTACCTTAATTTAACAGGTCGGGTCTTTTAGGTCTGGGTTTCTTGGTATAAATTTTGATCTAAACATTTGTTAGTTGGCAAATAATATTGTTGTTTGATAACTTCCGAGAGATGATCATTTGGATGAAAATCTTTAGATCCAATAAAATTTCTATCGCCAACATGAAGTTTTATAACTCATATCGCATTCCAGTCTCTTCCAAATAAAGATATAGTTTTGTGCAGAATCAATGTATTATTCGGAGACCAGTGAATACTGCTTAATGCTTAAATTCACTAGATGTTGCATGCAGCAGTGTTCCCCGGGAAATTAGTTTCCACATCGTTTGGCGGCCAAGTTCCCCAGTTTTATAGTGGCTGCTTAACTCAAGTTGCATTTGAGGCATAACTTAATTTCTTACTTAATCTAAACATTATTCGAGCAATCCAAAGTTGTTTTTTGCGCCGCTGTACCATAGGTACGTTGGTACGATAGCAAAATTGTCACTAGATTGTTAGCTTCAGAAATGCCATTCTATTGAAATTGTTCTAATAAATTGTATAGAACAAAACAGGCAAGAGAAATACGACAATACAAATGTAAAACATAAACGGGACACCAATATCATACCAATGAGTATGAGTACATGGTGAGAACGAAATATAGCGGAAATGACAATTTCTAGGTTCTCCTTTTTGCAGTTCACACATAAATTTCCGTAAGGATACGCTATCACCTAGACTATCCTTTTGAATTATTCGATATTAAGCATATATTAATTCGCTTAATAGATGTTTAGATTCAGGACCGTAATTTTTTTTTTGCCATCTTGGCTTGATAGGATTGATAAATAATAAGTAGCAATACTTCTGTTGTCGTTGATTCACGATAAGTTTCTTGCTGTGTTTTAACAAAACACCTTGTAAATGAATAACTTACCCTGAACGGGCACCATGCGAATAAACAGCTAAATGCTGAAAAATTCATTAGACGAATCTAATCCCGGTTTGGAGTATATAGTAAAATAAATTGTGTTAAATGTTCTCTTTGCTGAACATATTTTTAGTATAAAATGTATCCAAAATTGGTATTTTCATTTCCATTGTAGATGGTAGTAATAAGTACATGCTACTCACAAATTTGAAAAATTGAAAATAAGTCTACTTTCATGTTACCACAATCTACGTCAACCCTAGGTTCAGCACAAAAAACGTATCAATGCAATGGAGGTGTATGGTCAGAGATAAAAAGGATGCAGGGTATATATCATTACCGTTGTCATCTAGTTGTGGGGGTAGATCCAATGAGAATATGAATTGCTACGTTACAACCTTAATCAATGCACTTTAGAAATAATTTCAACGACATTTTATGAAAATTAAATAAAATGTTTCCTAATTTAGTAGCAAAAGTGGATCAATACATACAATGTGTCTCACTTTAGACGGCACTACCCCAGTATTTTTTTATATATTATCGATTAAAAAAAATTCTTTTTTCTGATTGTACCCCTTACTAAATTGTACATTTAGAGTATGTTACTCTCTCTTCACGGTAAAATGCTAGTCGTATTAGGGATTTATTATCAAAAAAATCTTGTTAAAAAAAGTTGTTCGGAATCGTTCAAATAAGCTAAATCCGAAATTTTATTAAAAACAAAAAACTTTGGAAATCCTTCTCAAAAAATTTTTAAGTCCAGAAAATTCGAATAATAATCTCACAAGTTTGCCATGAGCTTTTATTTTATTCTTTTAATTCAAAACAATAACAAAAAAACAATGCTTAATTACTTAAACAACGGTATCTTCAACTAAACCACCATTAGCACGTATGCATTTTTCAATTCGTTTTCTGTTGTTTCCGACAACCTTCCTCAATTCTTCTCGACTTATGTCTTGGCAGTCTTGAGTTATTCGGTCATAAAGTTGTTATATTAATATTTATTGGTCTAGTTTTATATACTTTATTTTTAATAGTTCCCCAAAAATAAAAATCTGATGGTGTGATATCGGGAGATCTAGGTGGCCATTCGATTAGGGGACTATTACAACCTATCCATCTTCCCTGGAAACTTTCATTTAACCATTCCCTAACCACAAATGCATTATGTATAGGCGCCCCTAATTAATAGTACATTTCCTGTCGTACTGCAACTGGAAGATCATGTAAAACATCCCATATATCGTTATTTAGAAATTCTAAAAAACGCGGAACATTTAAATTTTGTCTAAAAATGAATGATCCTATAATCCTATTGTTTAGAATTCCACACCAAACGTTAATTTTTTGAGAATACTGACGTTTACAGTTTATTATCCAGTGTGGGTTTTCAGCAGACCAATATCTGCAATTTTGCGACGAAAGCATTCCGTTGGTGGTAAATGTAGCCCCATCAGTAAACAAAATTTTCTTTAGGAAACACTGATCATTTAAAAAATTACCTTGACTCCACAAACAGTATTCCAAACGCCTTTCAAGATCCCCTTCTTCCAAAGTATGCAGAGATTTCGGCTTGAAAGGAATTTTCTTATGTCAACGAAGGCACCCCCAAATTTTATCTTTTGAATAATTTAAAACAAAGGACATCATTCTTAGACTGGATGTTAGATTCCAGTGATATAATTCAAAATAACGTTATTCTCAGGATGATGATAATTCCTTATAATTGATTTTGTCACATTTCCAGTACGATTAAATAAATTGTTAATTCTTAGCACAGTCGTATGTGTAACGGGAGGACGGCTTGGATGTCTGATAACATTATCACCCACTAATCTTATTATCTCAACTTTATCGACGAAAGTTAAATTTCCGACCATATTATCTTATTTTCAACGATTTTAATTAATTGTATACAATTTGATAGATGACATGTGGTTAGATCAGCAATACATTGTTTCTGACGTATTAATGAAAGCTCATGGCAAACTTGTAGTATTATTCGAATTTTCTGGACTTAAATATTTTTTTAGAAAGACTTTTTGTTTTTAATGAAATTTCGGATTTGGGTTATTTGAACGATTCCGAACAACTTTTATTAAAAAGATTCTTTTATAAAAAAATCCCTAATACGACTTCTTCAATTTTGCTGTTTATTTTAAATCGTAGTAGATTAGCACTTTACTGTGAAGGGAAAGTAACATACCCTAAAAGTACAATTTAGTGAGGGGTATAATCAGAGAAAAGAATTTTTTTAAATCGATAATATATAAAAAGAGATATGGGGTCGTGCCGCCTAATGTGAGACACACTGTATATGCAAACAGTATTATTAGTATGCAAAATAACAGTAATCTTTTGTACATACATTTCTTTAATAATTCCTTATTAATAAGTCCGCATGCTTACGGAAACAACGAAATTAGTGCCCTACAGAGTTTGCATTTAGATTGCTTTGCAAAATATTACACAGTAGCACGGATTTTGTGGTAGAAAACACATATTATGTGTATTTATCACGTTTACTTTAAAATGTATATGCCAGACTTAAAATGGAATGTTTGTAAGGTACTTCCGTATCTACCAATTACATGATAGAGTGTAGTAAATGTCAGGAGGGATTGTGTTGACTTTACTGGCGAATGTAGGCCGCTGCTTTAAATTCCAAACCACCGTCCTTTGCTTGCAACGAAGTAGACGTTTCAATCTGATTCCACGTTTTGGTCGTACTTTACAGTAGACATTTATCTCCGATATGCAATATGCATCTAGTAAATATCTTCTGGGCAACTCTTTGCTACTGTTAAGTAAAAATGGGTGATCCAATACCGTAAACTAATATTTGGGATTGCGTTTGTGTACATGCGTAAAGGTATGTTTGGAACATTTTATGGTTTCAGTGTGGAGTTCCTTTTGTTCAAGGATTGGAAATTTAGTAACAAAATTGAAATTTGAAGATGAAATTCTTTTATCTCATTAAAAATACTAACGACCCCAGCTTGACTTTTGTTGATTTCCAATAAAGTTGTCTTTACTACGGTTGATTTTAATCAAAGGCAATAAATAGAGGAGAATTGAAACTACGACCTTTACAATTAACTTTTTTTGTCATAGCAGTATCTATTCATTATTCATGAATTGTAGAATTTTCCACTAAAACGTACGCAAAACAAAAACTTGGAAAAAAGGATTTAATACGTTTACATTCCTCTTATGGTCATTTAATTTATATTACCTTCCTGTTATGAAACTTATTCTTCCATGGATTTCATTATTTTTACGGAGCAGGTGGGTGTTTAAAGGCTTTAATAGAGTGTGAAACTGACCCTAAAGCTCGTATATCACGGAATTTAATTACATTATTAATACACACACACCACTACCGGAAGATTATTTTCGTCCCATCCAACGTGATAGAGCTTATTATAACTACGAATATAGTGATCGTTGGGCGTTTGCACTTTAGATTTGAGATCTTAGAGTACGACTCAATGCGCTAGACTTCATGTATTCACTAAGCTCCTCTGCGGTCTGGGTTACAGATGTATGTATAGGCTGTCTCAATTAGTGTGTTTGTGGTTGGAATATCGTAACGGTAGAAGACGTTTGGTTGATTGATTAACTGAGGCAAAATGTGCATGACATCAGGGTCCTTAAAAAAATGGAATGGTACTATGCGGTACAGGGGGAAATATTAGAAATCTACAATCTAAGTTTTGTCGTCTAGGGTACTGAAACCTATGTAGCTTTTATGTATTTCCAGATTTTTGCATATAATTTACTATTTTAAATATTCATCGTAGGTTGTTTCGAAAAATAGTATAATTTGCCGATTCCAATAATGTATAAACCTGTTGGGTTTATTTAAAACTTCAACTTATTAGCTACTCTTATTGCATGATACGATGGTTGTCTTTCTAGTTTTGCGTATGGCCATAAAAGCAAGTAGTAGATCTTCTTAAAGTACTTTATTTTTTCAAAGTATCCTCCACAAAGATTCTTTCAAACCAATTGTTGAAGTAGTTATGCCAGACATCAGTTGGAACAGTTAAATTTGCCATTTTAACGTAATCGACTGCTTCTTCTGGCGACTGGAACTGTTGACCATGCAGCCCATTCTTGAATCTACAAAGAGAAAAATGGTTTTTTGTATCAAGAAAATAGATTTTCTTGCAAAAATCAGTCTCTATTCAAGAAAATATTTTTATTTCAAGACTCTAAAAATGTATAATATAAGAAAATAGTTTTCTTGAAATTTTACTTGTATTAAATAAATATTTTTTTAGGGTTAGAAAATCAAGAAAATCCATGACAGAAAAAAGTTTCTTTCAAGTAAATCACTTAGTTTTAAGTTTTGAAAATATTCATATTAAAGGTAGGAATGTAGGAATGAAAAGATGGTCCATATCTCACAAAGTTCTACTGAGAAATTAGGCGACCAGCTACAAGGATATCCGATAAAAGAAAAATTACAATAATGGAAGAAAAGCCCAAAGTTAATAACTAAAATTAGGAGCAAATGAATGAATTAATGAGGAAGTTTTTTTTTATGTTATTAAAGAGAATCACAAACGTGCATTTAACGCATATAGGCGACAGCTACGTGCGCGTGCGCGTAGGAAACGTGTCAACATGTCACGTGGAGTCGATCTGTCACGTTTAGAGCGCAATCGCAACGCTCGAGTTCCGAGAAACAGCTCAATGTGCTCCGCTTGAGCTGAGAATCACAAACGTGCATTTAACGCATATAAGCGACAGCTACGTGCGCGTGCGCGTAGGAAACGTGTCAACATGTCACGTGGAGTCGATCTGTCACGTTTAGAGCGCAATCGCAACGCTCGAGTTCCGAGAAACAGCTCAATGTGCTCCGCTTGAGCTGAGAATCACAAACGTGCATTTAACGCATATAGGCGACAGCTACGTGCGCGTGCGCGTAGGAAACGTGTCAACATGTCACGTGGAGTCGATCTGTCACTTTAGAGCGCAATCGCAAACGCTCGAGTTCCGAGAAACAGCTCAATGTGCTCCGCTTGAGCTGAGAATCACAAATGTCATTTAACGAATATAGGGATATTAGTGCTGCGTATTAGCGTAGGAAAGTGTTCCAAAATGTCACGTGGAGTCGATCTGTCACATTTAGAGCGCAATCGCAAAGCTCGAGTTCCGAGAAACAGCTCAATGTGCTCCGCTCGAGCTGAGAATCACAATTAAATTATTTCTTTAATAACGTAATTAAAAAGGATTATTTTATGTAGTTTAATAATTAATGAGTTAATATTTAAGTTAATTTATCTCTTTTTTATTATTATTTTTTATTAAGTATTTAAAAAACTAAAATGGTGGTAAATAGTAATAAAAAGAAAAAAAATATTACATTAGCCGGTATTTTTTGAAGATGTTTATGTGGATTCGTAGGAATAAATGATTCGTCACCACTCACGATACAATAAGCCTTTTTTGAGCTTCCGTTGCTGAACCGGCTCACAGTTTTTCGACATCTTTTGTTCCTCAGCTAAAAGATGTGGGGTATCCAACGGAAAACTAACATTCTCAAAGCCAATTCATCATGCAGAATTTTTTGGATTGAGGTCTTTGAAATGCCCAAGGATGTTTCAATCTGGCGATATGTCGTGTTGGTCTTCCTTATGTTCAATAAATATTGACATTTTATTTTGACAGGCAACGTTTCAGACAGCCCTCATGTTGTACTGTCTAACGCTACCCTAGAACCTACATTAATACCGACGGATTAGTGTTGTGTGAATATACATTCACAGGAGGCTGGATTTGGTTTTAGTGAATATGAGCGAGAACAATTCAAAAATGATTTAACTAATACCGATTTTTCGTAACATTCTACATTGTTTCAAGCAAAACCGAAATTATTTACCTCTGTCTAGTCATTGAACTTTGACTGTTATTTACAAAACAAAAAAATTAAAAGTGAACTAGAAGAAAACAATACATTTTCATGATGGTATAGGATCGTAAATAAATTGTTTTAAAGATAGGAGTTAACTTTATGTTTTAATACATTTGGCGCCATGTAAGTTGTATTTAACTCTGATGAAGAATTTGTTTCCATTTCCTGTGAATTGAATACGTTAGACGTAAATGCAGATACACGCAGAGAAATGGTTTCTTGCATCAATAAAATAGATCTTCTTGTAAAAATCAGTCTTTATTCAAGAAAATATCTTTTTTTCGAGACAATAAAAATGTATAATATAACAAAATAATTTTCTTGAAATTCTATTTGGAAATATTTTCTTAGGGTTAGAAAATCCAAGATAGAAAAATGTTGTGTGTTAAAAAAAAACTATAGTTAAATTAGTACACGTGGTAAATAGTAATAAAAATAAAAAATATTACATTAACCGGTACCTTTTGAAAATGTTTATGAAACGTCGTATCATTGCATGGGTAAGTATGTCATCTATACTCCGGTTTCTATATCAGCTACCTTCTAGGACAGCATAACTATAACTACTGGCACTACGTGGCGCCAGGAAATATTTCAGTTGCTGCCTTTGAAGATTAGTGGCATAAACTGGGAGATGTAAGAGCAACGTAGCCAAGAGCTAGAAGCTTTAATGCTTTTTCTCCTCTCATATTGCTTTTGCCGGTAGTGATTCCATCACTACCAGGAACTTTATTAGTATTATCTTGGTTATGAAGATAGAATATGAAGAAGTTGTGGGCTGTATCAAGGGATTAAAAAACGGGAAAGCACCTAGTAGCGACGAAATATACGCAGAACTAATAAGGGCAAGAGGAGAAGAACTATACAAAAGAGCTCACAAATTAGTAGTAGATATATGGAAAGCAAAAAAAATGAATAGAAGGAAGGTATAATAGTGCCAATACCTAAACAGGGTGACCTGACGAATTGCTCAAGCTACAGAGGGAAAACGATGCTGAATGTAACATATAAAGTTCTAACAATGATAATCAAAGAAAGACTAGGCCAACATATTAAAGTAATGATAGGAGATTATCAGCTAGGCTTCAGAAAGGGGAAGTCCACAATCGATGCAATTCACATGATGATACAGATTACTGAAGAAGGATACGAGGACGACATAGAGATGCACATACTGTTTATTGACTTTAAACAGGCATTTGATAAGTTAAGAAGAGGAAAACTAATGGAAGACCTAAAGGAGATAAATACACCTAAAAAACTACTAAGTTTGGTGATGATGACAATGGAGGACTCAAAAGCAGTGATAAAACTAGAACAAACGTGTATGGACAGCTTCGAAGTTAATAGAGGAGTGAAACAGGGGGATGGATTGTCAGCTTTGTTATTTATTACATCACTGGATTGTACGACAAAAAAATAAGAAATATAAGACCTATTATTACCAAATCAGTACAAATAATCGCATATGCTGATGACATAGTGATAATGGCGAGAAGCAAAAACCAAGGAAGGTGTAGCACGGGAAAGAGGACTGGAAGTAAACGAAGGGAAAACAAAGTATATGCATTTTAATAGAAGAGAAACGAGAATGCTGGATAAACTCAAAATAAATCAGTATAATTTCGAGGAAGTAAAGTACCTAGGCGCAATCGTGCATAGGAGAAACAAAAGGACAAATGTACAAAATAGGATTCAGCTGGGTTACAGGGCAATAAAGACATGCTAAAGGATAAAGAAATGAGTATAAACACAAAGATAAAAATGTATAAGACAACGATCAGGACCATAGTATTGTACGCAGCAGAGACGGAAAGCATAACCCAGAGGGAGGAGGAGAAGTTGAGGATTTTCAAAAGAAAAGTAATTCAAGCCATTATGAGACCCAAAAAAGTGGGAGAAGACGAATGGAGACCGCTAATGAATAATGAAATTAGGAATGTATTGGGAAACGAAGACATAGTCAGAGTATATAAATCGCAGCGAATCAGATGGTATGGTTACATTTTCAGAAGAGACGAGGGTGGGCAGATAAGAAGGATAACAGAATGGGAGCCGATGGTAGGAAGGGTAAAGCGAAGACCTAAAACAAGATGGAGGGAACAAGTGGAAAAGGACCTGAGAATTATGAAAGTAACAAACTGGAATAAGCTTATTAAAGACAGGATAGCATGGAGACAAGTGGTTTTGAATGCAAAGACGCACCCAGGTCTGTAATAGGAAAAGAAGAAACAGAAAGATGTGGACTAATCCCCCACGACAACAGGATTATTAGAGTTCGAAAGAACAGCTACAGTTTCTATGGAAACGTATAGCTTGTTAGATAGATCTTGGTTATTGTTTCTAGGCAATTTTTTCATATGTTCTACATTAAGTTCACTTTTGTTTGAACATTATTCTGTAGATAACCTCTATTTTTAGCCTTTTTAAAATCACAAGTAATGTGAATAATTTACTGCACTATGTACGAATATGTCGTACTGTTTTAAACTAGGTAAGCGCAATTAATAATGTTCACATAAATAATTTGCATTTCAAGAATTCTAGTAAAAAATGCTTTATTTTAAGAAAACGAAACTATTGATTTATGAACAATACCTAAACGCTTTCTGGAATTAAGAAAATGTTGTGTTATAACGACTATTTACTTATGTATACTAAGAATACGATTTCTTCAAATTTTCTGCAAGATTTTCTTGAATCAATTTAACAAATGCCTTAAACAAAGAAATACATTACATGTATATACTTCTCTTAAGCGGAGAAAGAAACGCTAAGAAAATATATTTTTTTTTGATTTAAAACAGTTATTGTATTGCGGATAATTGAGACAGCAATTGTCTTGAATTAAAGCGGACAGCTTTGATACAAGTAAACGCTTCTCTGCGTGTAGAAGGTCCGGGTAAACTACCAACTTACTGTTTTTGAGTAGAAAACTAATAGTGACAGATTAACTGAATTACTAGTAATTTACGGCTATAAACAAAAATTTCAAATATTTTTCAAACTCTTATAAATCCAACGCATAATCACAACAAATGAAGAATAAAAATACGTATGTGGCGATACAGGGCATTACTTTGTTCTTAACGTGGCGGGCAATATGTTAATCAATATACAGCGCAACTAGAGGTTCCACGGAAAATGCTGATTTTATCGCCTTTACTTGCTATATAAAACTCACCAAGTGTCAATCGGACGGCTCTATTATCCGTTTCGTTATAATGTGGGGGTGCATAATATGCATTTGGCAGAAGCCCGTACGGTAAGTTAAACTGCGTTCACGTACGATAGTGCGAAACTAGCCTGAATTAGCATAAAATTATTGCGAAAGATTGGGCCAATTTTATCTTATTATTGACCGTTATTGAATTATCAGCAACGACTTACTGCTTTGCCATAACATAAACCGAATTTAATAGATCTATCGTATATAGAGAACTTTCACTTTCTTCAGTTTCATGATCATAAAGTATATAAAAATTACGGTAGTTAAGCAGTAGGTAGGGGGTCACCTGAGCGTGAGAAAAAAAACCGGATGTAGGCAGCGAATTCCAGGAAGTGGCTCCTTTGGATAGTAAGTAGGCTATGCGGGTACGGGGAAGCGTGTGATCTTCATTATCTATTTACGATCCCTGCGCTCAGGCGACCCCCCTACCACCTTCACAAACAATAGCTTCCATACGATGTATCACACCCGGAAATAAATTCCTAGCGCCACCTAGTGCCAAGAGATATAGTCATTGAACGGATACCCGTTCAGCAGCCGTTTAAAAGCCGTTCAAGAGCTGTTAAGAAGCCGTTCAAAAGCCGTTTAAAAGCTGTTCAGAAGCTGTTCAAAAGCCGTTCAGAAGCCGTTCAAAAGCTGTTCAGGAGCCGTTTAAAAAGCCGTTCAGAAGCTGTTTAGTAGCCGTTCAAAAGCCGCCCGCGGATTAATAGCGCGAGCTGCTAATCAAACTTCGATTAAAAGCTCGATTAAAGTGAGCTCGTACATACATAGCTTACCTACTATCCAAAAGAGCCACTTCCTGGAATTCGCTGCCTACTTCCGGTTTTTTTTTCCCACGCTCAGGTGACCCCCTACCTACTTTAAGCAGTTCATATAATATTTTCCAATCTTTCTTCAGGCATGCAAGATAATTTGTTTTACTCCTAGCAATATCAGAGCCTTTAATATAGGAATTCGTACAATTACTTTATGTTTTGATTGCGATGGCGATATTAGTTATATCTAATTCGCTATGTAGGTACATATATTTATATAAACATATATTTCATTTATTTAGTTTTGGAGTTATAAACTAACGTAAATTAGAGCAAAGGGACGAACCCAACAAAACCACTCGTATTTATTACTAAATTATAATCATAAGCCAAGGCGGGGATTAACTAAATAAGGCTTTTAGTTCGTATTTGCATATATCTCTATTTGCGCATTAGCTTACAGCGTCAAGCCTTTACGGTAACAAAATATTCATATTTATTTCCTCAAATTTTAGTGTCCTCTATAAACAAGTTGCGCGTACCCGGTGTATGCAAAATTGTTAAATTGTTTTGCAAATTCCGTAGAAAATAATTTCGTTGGGTTGTTTAATTAGATTTAGATTCACTCGTAGCGTTGCGCCAAGGGTAGAAACTTCAACCTTTTAAATTGCTCTGACCCTTGCTAGATGTAATGTTAAGATATCTAACAACATTCCCTCTGCCATTTTAACGTGATTTAAGAGGCTAGCTCTAAGCTCCTCGCGTGTACGTGTGCCGTGGTATTCAACAGCGTCTGTGCGACTGTATTGTTTTGCATGTAATATACATTTTTTTGTTCGAGATACATTTTAATCAATGCTAATTTCAGCTGGTTGACGTAGGTACATGTACTAAAACTATTTCACGCACTCTTTTTCACTTTGTAAAATCGTTATTATGCATATGTTTGTATACTCGAAAGAATAAAGGAATAAAAACGAATGAGGTATTTCTGTTAAATTTTGCGTCGTTGTGTTTTCCATGTATTTCAATCAGTTTCTTTTTGCAAATCTAATTTAACTTTCATCTCCACTAAAATAATAGCTGAAGACATTGTTTATGCTTGTCAAAGGCAAAATACGTAATTATAAACGATTCAATTATTAGAGTGTAAGCTGCAATTTGCCGGATGTAGTGTCTAAGATACACTCGCTATGGTTCTTACTTCCTTTTATATTTGTTACAGAATTTCTCCTTATTGTCGGATTTCTTGTTATTCAGATGGTTACAATACATTAACTTGTTACACGTTTTACATATTTCTGCCATCTTTTTGCTTACTTAATTCCATTATACACTAAATTTAACATTAGATACTGTAATGTTCAATATTTACAACAACAACATCGGCTGTCAATCTCAGAACGAATAGGGTGCTCAGATTGGCCACCCGTTTGTAATGAAAAGTCCCTCTAGCAGACAAAAAGCTCCTTTCGACAATCACAATTTCCCCCCAGGCCGATTGGCCTTGGAGTGTGGACATTATATAATAAATATAAGACCAAATAACGACGATCTTAGGGTAGACAAAACTCCATCTTCTGTGTAATCTCTCCATTTGTAAATCGTCAAAATTGATGTAAAAGTCATCTAAAGCAGACAACCGGGTATATTCAGAGGCATTTCAAACATCATTTCGTAGATTAAATCTTTGTCCTAAACGTTATTAAGTAAACCGTAAATAAAATTCGTCTTATTTATATTGTCAGTGGTTCTTTTAAGCATAGAGTCATCTAAATTCAGTCAGCTGGTAGCGTCACCGTATGCATCCTTTTATGCTATTTCTATAAATAACTTCCTTTTATCGAAATGCATCATAAAAATTTATATTTGGGTTTAATTCGTCAAAATTAGCTGTGGAAGTAAACAATCGCCTATCGCGATTAAAATAAAGGAGCATAGGGACGCAAGAAATTTCATCAATTCTGATTCAACTTTTGTTGAATCAACTTGTGTTTTGACTAGGATCTCAATTTAAAGTGTGGATAGTGAAATAAAAGTGTAATTTCAAAGAAGAAAAGGTTAAAGGTTAGAGCTGGCAGATTCCCGTAAAGGTCAACATAAACAGAGTATTTTTAATTCTAAAATTCGTTAATTGAAATTTATTTAATTCAAAATTCACAAGCAAATGCCCAAAGAGTATCCAGGAATACTCCCGATCCTACTAAGAATTTATAAATTTAAATTAATTTAGAAAATTCAAATTTTTCACAAAATTCCCCTGAAAAACACATTTCAATACCTACGAGGATGGTATGGGAAGTATCCATGTTGGGAGACAGATGACGCTTTGTGTCAAAATTTGCATTACCGTTCACGTCAAATGAAGAGGTCATTGCCGAAACAGAGACCTATTTTGCAGAGTACGATAAATCCTATTGTTTGGATGGCTTAAAAGAGATTATGTCGAGAAATAAATTTACTAAATGCAAAACAATTCTTAACACAGGTATTTATCATACCAACCTCGTATACAGATTCGGCAGAATTTCCGCACGACTTGTGCATATGCTAGGAAGAAATAGTTATAGCCTCCTACTATTCCGCCGTTTCGCATCCGACTTGAATTCATAGTTAATATTATTCTTACTTTATTCGAAAATCTTTTTATCTTTGTGTAAAATCTTCAGAGAACAAAGTCGAAAGTTCTACAATTCCTATTAAACAGTTTCTTTGTCGTGTCGCTAATATTATTATATAAATCTAACCGTCTTCCATACGCCAAAAAAGGTCCTGATTAAAGATGCTGTATATAAGTGAAGCTATTTATTTTTAATTTCAATCATATAAGTTGTTATTAATTTCTCAATGTAACATTATTTTCTATATATTAAATTGTATTTAAAACGAATAAAATGAATTTTTGATATTTTCTTTTTGCTTATAGAAACGGATTATTTTTATTCCCTTTATTTCTTATAAGAAAATTTGATTCCAAATTTCGCATTACGAAATGCTTTTTGGAACCAAATAATTCCGTAAATCACCACTGTAGTACATAAGTACGCCCAAACTAAAGAATATTGACGACAAAATAGCAGAAAGAAGAAACTCTAATTATAAAATTCGGTGAATCACTAAGAACATGATTTATGTTCAGAATGAACATAAATAATAATAATAAGTAATCTTTATTTCACTTTCGAATCTTTATTTCACTTTCGAAAAATACAAATATTGGAGTTTTAAATAGCATATGAAAAATAAAAAAAGGAAAAAAAGTGAAATCAAAAGGCGAGGTTCAGACGGCTTACAATGAAAAAACCACATGTGCAAATTCAAACATATAAATAACCTGGGCAAATATGCGGTAACAGCCAGAGGCGTGGCGAGCGCATAAAAGTTTACACATAAAATAGAAGGTAAGAAATATATTATAAAACGTGCTGAAACACTTGCCGTTTTAAAAGTCTTCCGTGAAATCACAAACTGGGTAACATCTGTTAAATATTTGAATCGTTAGATATGTTTCCACAACTGTTTCAGTCAAGTGAGTACGACGTGCGGAATAAATGTTTTTTAATGCCGAAAACGACCGTTCGACATCTAGCGATGTTATATTTGCATATTTAAAATAATCTTTGAAACAACTTAATGCATCTTCACACGCACCTTCACAAATTTATCTTAATATAAGAAAATCGGAGTCTTTCTCTACAACACTTTCAAATTTTAGTATTACACACCAATTTGTTTCGCCTTCTACAGCGCATAACTGTGCGTGAACATCATTCACATGTTGTAAATCTCTTTTAACCTGACTATCTTTAAATATTTCCTGGCTTTTCTTGATTGCTGCAGCTTCTGTCGGATTGAACTTTAAAACTACCTTCTTTACTTGATCAAAATATTTGTTGTAGTAAAATACAGTTTGCAACCATGTTTGCATTATTTTTGGTTTTATTACTAGGCATTTTTTCAAGTATATTTTTATACATCATGGTGAGCCTGAGGGATTATTTGTACGGACAGTTGTCGAGCGCTTAGGCGCAACTAACCCTTGCGTTAAACAGCCCATGAGCTGCTCGATAGGTGGGGGGCATCTGTACTCCGGTGTGTGTTGCCACGGTCTAGGACGGCATGACTGTGTTGGGAACATTGAAGGCATAAACTGAGAAGTAGAGGCAATGCAGACAACAGAACAGGAAGTGCTCGTAACAACGCTGATGACGCCGGGTGGGCAGAAACATGTCCGTGTGTTAGTGCTTTCTTTTCTCTGCTCGGATTGTTTTTGCCGGAAATAATTCCACCAATACCATGAGCTATATTAGCATTATTTTTGGAATTGACTTTATATTCTACGCACGTTTATTACAGCATCAGTGTTTTATTAAATTTGTATTTAATGAAACAAGTACTTATATAAATTTATCCTTAAAAGTCGATTACAAATTAAAATCTATAAATACCCTCATCTTGCAAACTATGCTGGCTAATATTTTCCGATATTGATGTTATGTAAATCAACCGCTTATCCATTATGAAAACCCTCTGTCTCGTTTCTTATCAATAGGTCACGTTCCCTTGCATAATGAGAAGACTGACGGATGAAATAAATGAGATTAAATTTGAGCGAAGGGAGAGTTTTATGGTACAGACAACGTAGCTTTCCTACGTGCCTTTACTAAGAATCAAATGCACTCCGTTTAAACGGTAATCAATCAATATTGGTTTTCTTAATCAATGTATGCTACGCGGTATACACTGAGAAAAACGTTTAGTAGCCCTGATTAAATATTTAATAATCGCAAGTAAGGAGTTTAATAAAATAGGGGACTGATGAACTATTTATTTGCCATATGTAAACAGAGATTCCTGACATTTAGTAGCTGTAAAGTATACTACTTTACTTAATAACGGCAAAATTTATTCATTTACTTAAAATAAACTATTTTAGCAACAAACTGTTCAGTTAAATGAAACTGCTTAGTAGGAGTAAGTAAATTATTTAATTATGGTTACCTACCTACTTTTTTTTACTTATAATAAACAAATATGCGTGGAAAAGAAAACAACAACAAATTATTAACAACGTTTATTACTGCAATATTACTCGTATATTGAACATAAACAAATGTTCATTGACATAGAATGTTTTTTATCGGACGGAAAACTATCATGGATTTTTCATGGATTTTAATAGATGTTAACACTTTTGCTTAATCTGAATAAATAATAATGAAAACACCAATTTATACAAAACATTTTTTGTATCTTTAGGTAGATGTAAACTTGCAGAAATTAAAAAGTAATCTTCCTTATTAAATCAAATGTTAATTAAAGTGGAAATGGAAATAATTATCAATTTAATCTTATAATTGTCGGATAATTGGCACATAGGAGGGAGAAGGGATATATGTATGTAAAAGTTTTGGGAAATAGCAGTTAAGAATAATAGCTTGTTGTTGAAGTTCTTTCCTTTCGCGCAATAAAACGTCTAGCATTTACGAAAGGTTTAGATTTATATCTATTTTCGCAGAGGTTCGGGATGACTTTATAAGTAGTCTGGGCAAACAGTGGTAACAGTCAGTGTAGTATGTATATGTGGTGCGGAGTCGGCGATTATTTATTTCACGCGTCCACAGCGTCAGTACTAAATCGATGCTGTATGCGAGTAGTTCTGTGTATATGTAGGCTGTCGTAATTTATTTCGTAATTGTACGCTTATGTTTGCTTTAAAAATGTCGCAGTTAGGTACGCCGCGAAAACGACCAATGGCAGACACAGTTAAAAACTTTATAGTGAACATGCCGGACTTAATTTTTGATGGTGCTAAAATTCAATGTGTTGGTCCAGAAGCCATTGTCAACGTCACATCGAAAGCAAACAGCATTCTTCTGCAAAAAGTGGCATACGAGACCAAGAAAAATTTACATTTGATTTATGTGTTACCCTTATTTTATGTAATCTATCGTTTCGTTTACTAGACAAAGAAGCATTTGTCTCCTTCTGGAATAAATATGCGGACTGCAAATTACCTAGTCGGTCATCGATACGAAATGTAGTGCCATTTACTCGTGAACATAAAAAAAAGAATGAAAACGGAATTGAAAGATAAAAAACTGTGGTTGTGTGTGGACGAAACAACAGATTGTCAAAAACATTCTGTGGTTAATGTAACGGTACGTACAATGGAACCACATCGATCGTCATTCTCCTCCTTACTTGCTTCCAAAAGAGTTATAAATTGTACTGCCGATGAGATTTTAAAGGTGGTGTTGAACTCATTGAACAAATTTGAAGTTTCAACTAAGCAACTTTTAATATTTATGAGTGATGGTGCCGCAAACATGCGTTCTTTGGGCCGATCTCTTAAAGAACACAGTGGTAACTTCTTACATGTAACGTGTAAAATCCAAACTCTAAATCTTGCGGCACAAACGATTCCTACATGTTTTCCACTAGTAAATGCATTGATTGCTAGTACAAAGGCAGTGTTTCTAAAGTCCCCGAAACGTACTCGGCTATTTCACAACCTGTGTCCTGATTTACCTGAACCACCACAGCCGATTGTTACACGTTGGGGAACATGGTTGCAGGCTGCGTTTTACTACAACAAATATTTTGATCAAGTAAAGAAGGTAGTTTTAAAATTCAATCCGATAGAACCTGCAGCAATCAAGAAAAGCCAGGAAATATTTCAAGATAGTCAGGTTCAAAGAGATTTACAAACTATTCCCAACAATTACTTCGGACTAGCGGAGGGAATAGAAAAATTACAAAATGTTTCGATGTCACTAGTAGATTCTGTTCAAATTGTGAATGATATTCACGCACAGTTATGCTCTGTAGAAGGCGAAACAAATTGGTGTGTAATATGAAAATTTGAAAGTGTTTTAGAGAAAGACTCCGATTTTCTTATATTAAGACAAATTTGTGAAGGTGCATGTGAAGATGCATTAAGTTGCTTCAAAGATTATTTTAAATATGCAAATATAACATCGCTAGATGTCGAACGGTCGTTTTCGGCATTAAAAAACATTTATTCCGCAGGTCGTACTCACTTTACTGAAACAGCTGTGGAAACATATCTAATGATTCAAATATTTAACAGATGTTACCCAGTTTGTGACTTCACGAAAGACTTTTAAAACGGTAGGTGTTTCAACACGTTTCATAATTTATTTCTTACTTTCTATTTTATGTGTAAACTTTTATGCGCTCGCTACGCCTCTGTCTGTTACCGCATATTTGCCCAGGTTATTTATAAGTGTGGTGGAAGACTTCACTCCATTTTGCTTTTTTTCGACTTATACCTCTTTTCTCACCAATGTACCAATTGTCAAATAAGAGCAAATATATGAGGTTATTTGTATAAACGATCTTTTTTTATTTAGGTTTTAATAAAATAGACGTTGATATATGTTGATATTACATAAACATGTCGTTTTTTTGTTGACATTTTATTCTCAGCCTATAGCAGCTACTGATGAAATTCGTCAATGAGAATAAAATATGCCCGTACTCAAGTTGTGTGTTATAATATAAATTGCGTATTCTCTGAGGCTTCTCTGTATTTAAATCAGTGACTTCAACCGAAACACAAAATACCGCTATCATATCGGTATTTTTCGGTTATATGTACGCACCCTTATAGAATTTTAACTAAAAATACCGCTATTACTATAGGTATATAAAAATACCGGTATATTAAGATATATTTACCGGTAATTTATCAGGTTTTCTTATTCGATTATTTCAAATTATAGAATGATTCGAATTACTATACTTTTACAAGCACATTTAAAACAGCAATTTAAAAGGAAATGAAAATTCATGATAATAACAATTCAGCAAAAAATATTTTCCTGTATCATAACTTATAAATCTACACTTTTGGTGTTAACTCTAAGTATCAAAATATCATTCAGACTGTCATCGGATAAATTGTAGTGAAAAGACAACAATACATATTTAAAAAAAGAAAATAATCTCTCGACTCTTACTTGAGTTGGCGGCACTGATAACGCGATTTCGACTAACAAATAGAATTCGGATACGCTGTTTATTTTTGTACCAAAACAGTAAAATGTCTTCTTTAGACATTAAATGAGGGTATTCTAGTTCAAGCAATACAAATAGCAATATTAATGTTGTTAAGTTAGCAATGCCCTATAGTTAATACTGTTAAATTAAATAAATGTTTTGTTGATTTTCCTTAACTTCGATTACAATATTGTTAAGCGGTAAAGAAATCGGTTAATTAAATTACATTGTTATCTTGGATTATTATTTCAGTAATTCCTCTTTTTTTCAGTAGTGCATGCATAAAACGTACAGTTGTACAGAATTCCGAACGTATATCCGCTTATGGATGAGGATGAACCACGTGATGCAAATAGAGAGACCATCTTTACGGATAACATTAAAGCATCGGCACACCCCGTACCACACAAGTTATTAATTAATTAGCCCGGAACAGCTGTTTCGAGGACCCATGGATCCTCATGAATCGTATGAACCATGGTTGACTCCTCGAAACAGCTATTCAGGACTAATTAATTTAATAACTGGGAGTAGGTATAATAATGGTCTGAATTCTCACAAAATTCTTTTAATAAATCGATGCTACCGGTTACGAGCAAGTCAGCCCATTGAAACCGGTAGCATCGATTTATTAAAGGAGTTTTGTGAGAATTTAAACCATTATTGTACCTATTCCCTCTTATGAATTACTCACATTGGATCGTTTAAATTAATTAATAACTTGTGTGATCACAGAAATCGATTGGTTTCAAGTAGCTTAGTTAACTACAACAAAGAAACTAGTCACTTACGCCTAGTATTCTTTTATACTGTTTAATACCGACAGCAAATTAATTTACCTAGCACAGCAAAATATGTATACAACATACTGTGTTTTGTTGTGGATGTATCACGGGTTTAATAACTACAAGTTAATGTATAGTTATGGTTAATAAACTTGCATTAGCAGCACAGTTTAATCGGACTATCTTTCTCAGTGTAGTAAAACTATCTACGAAATATATACAAAAAATTTGAAAGAGGTATTTCTCAAAATCGTTCTTCTATCGAAGAAAGTATATCTTTAGCTAGGACGGAAATATATATATAGAATGCCAAAATGTCCTTTGATGCTTATTAATCCTAATAATAATAATTAAAAAATTAGGTTTTTATCAGAAATTGGCTGTTTTCAAATAACCATTACTTTGGAGAAAATTAATTTAATTTAATTTCAGATTTATCAAGATATACTAGGGTAGGTAAGGATTCAGTTTAAGGCGCGAGTCCCATACATATAGCGAATAATGTTGTCGCTTGTGATAGGAACGTCCCCTCCGCTCCTCATTGCCCCTAGGCAAGCGCACACACTCGCAACTCAGTCGCCTAGCATACATAGTCGAGGTAACAGCTCGGCACAGATTTTAAGAAATACGTAATACGTCTTATCTGCGTATTTGATTTTTGTCCTATTGATGGACTTTAATCGTTAATTATTTAAAAATAAATATTGTCGTATATCAAGCAAAGAAAACGATCTTAATTTAAAAGAAAAATGACGAATTCTAAAACTAAATAGAACCTCTCATTATAAACTAACTAGACTACATTTTTTCATTTCCAAATATCCAATATATTAAATGTTCAAATGGTAATAAGCGCATAACAAATACTTACATGTTTTCTAAATCTAATTAAAGGAATTTAATGGTAAAATGAATCGTATTTGTTTGTGAACAAATTCAGTTGAACATATTATTATAATAAATGTTCAAATAGGCAGTCATTTGCAGTACTGCCTCTACCGTACACCATTTAACGACTTCTTAGTTTATAAGAACATAATTAAAAAGAAAACTATTCCACAGTATAATTTCAAGACAAATAAAGCAAATCAAAAATAACCAAGGAGAAAGGCAAGGATGACCAATTAAAGAAATAAGCTACGGGGATAATGCATTTCTAGAGTCTAGAACGATCTTCTCCTGACGGCGATTGGATTTTTACTGATATGTAGATTCGCTACGCACGACTCCCGTTGCAACACTGTCCATATATTTTACCGGTTCACTTTACTACGGAACTTTCTAATGCGGTATATTCTTTATATACATTCTTTATTTGTGGGACCTAAAAGTGTTTTGCACATTTATCAAGACTAATATTATGGCGTTTGCAGCATTTGGTAATTTAATACACAACTCCTCTAATGGTGTACAAACAAGAAAAGTAGGAGTAATGATTTAGAGAAAATATGTATTATTTTTCTTTTTTGGAAGGTTTCGCACGTTCCTGAATCCCTAAAATAAAGTACTCGTTGCCATTTGTATCGCAAGACCGCACTCAACCGAACATAATCCTAAGAAAATATTTATAACGAAAACCTTAGTACTTACTTCGTTGATTGTTTTACACACGGTTGTTAGTTTCTCTCTTATGCGGCTCAAGTGCTATTTAGCTAACACCTTCTATGTATAATATAAAGCTACAATATCCCGATAAGTGATTTTCCCGTAAACATGTTTTAAACGCTTTAGATAGGTTCTATTTCTAAACGATAACCTTTCTAACGATCCCTATCTACACTGAAAGAACTAAACGTTAAATTACAAGTAGTTTGTGTATCCGTACATGTCAACAACTCAATTATGTAATTTTCTCTAGATAGACGCGTATTTTCTTTCTTATACGTATACGGAAATGAAAAATTAAAAATAGTTTGGTCTTTTTTTTGCAAATATCTATATTACATATTCACTTTGTAAATATTGCATACATTGTTTGGAAAGGTACAAAACGAATGGAAGTATAATTAATCAGTACTTCTTTCATTTCGTGTAAATTGCAAGCTTCTTGCTATTGCCACACTGCGCTGCCAAGTGTTAATAAACTGTCTAGAAGTGTTTTACATTATATCGGGCTAAAGTACTTTGTGAATATTTATTAAAATAATCATGTTTTAATTTATCTTTTATTTATTTATTTGCTTGTGTTACATATGTATATACAGAGTGGACAAATTTGAATACTTTTCAATGGTAACTCGGTAACTATAAGTTAGAAAAAAATGCATAATACATTCTCGATGTATTTTTGAGGTAAATTCGTTGGTGAAAAGAGAAATTAGCTAACGTCTTTTGTCTTTGAGTTATAAACAAAACTTTGTATGTTTCCGATATATGTCGATAACTCATTTATTTATGTTATAGGAAAGTAATCTTGACATTCATTAGTCACTTTTTTGAGTAGAGAATGCAGTGGGGTACACACATTTGCAATATGTTAAAAACACTTCGAATTACGACATAAAGTTGTATTTTTTAATGTAAATCATAGTTTGCTTTATTATATATACGGGGGTAAGTCAAATATTATCTACACTTTCGCCATAACAAGCTTTGAAGGTTATCGTAGCGGCGGCCGCTTGCGCATGCGTTGAGTTGGCGCCTCTGTGGTCATGTGTGCGGAATTTAATCACGATCGCGTCATTTGTCTGCTTGCTACAACAGCATAAGAATGTCAGCTCCGCTATTAGTTTGCACCAAAGGAGAACAACGAGCAGTGATCCGATTTTTGTGGTCAGAGGATGTGAAAGGTGCTGAAATTCACTGGAGACTTTTGTCACAATACAGGGACAGTGCTTTATCTCGTAAAAGCGTTTTTTTGTGGATCGAAATGTTGCAAAGTGGCCGCATGAGCGTAATACACAAAGAGGGAGCTGGACGGCCGTCAACCTCGACCACCGACAACAACATTCAGCAAGCTCGAGAGATGGTTACAGCAAATAGGCGAGTCACCATAGATGAAGTTGCATCTTCTTTAAACAAGGAAGCTTTGAGAGGTCGTCGATTTGCCTCAGACACAGACGTTCGGGATGCGGTGCAAAAGTGGCTTCACGACCAACCGAAAACCTTCTACCAGGAAGGCATACGGAAGCTTGTGGCTCGCTGGACCAAGTGCATTGCTAAAGGTGGAGACTATATCGAAAAATAATCTGTTGTACACCTATCTTTGTTTAATACAGTTGTAGAGCTAAAAGTGTAAGTAATTTTTGACTTACACAAAATTTAAAATGCACATTTGTCAGCATTGATGTCTGGCGAGTAGCAACTGAAGCAGCACCCTCCTGACCGACGTCTTAAATTCGTTCTGGGTTGTAAATGTTCTTATTGATACTGGTAAACTATTATATAATTTACAACCCAAATAGTCAGTTCTCCTGACATCATAGCCATGAACAACGCTGCATGTGAAATTGTTTATATGTGAGTCCCAATTGAAAGCATCATCAATAGTTACACCAAGGATTTTGGCCGAATTTGTTAAGTTGATGGTGTTATTGTTTAAAGATATGTTGACTATATTATATTTTAGGGTATTTCGATGTAGTTTTTTTCAAAATTCACTATTAGTTTGTTAGCCTTTATCCATTTTTGTATATTGACAAATACATCACTGGTAGTTAGAAGTAGCTCATGTTAATTTTTACTAGTCATTATCAGACTTATGTTATCCGCATACAAAATTATGTCTCTACATAGCATTCCAAGGTAATTCGAAAAATCGTTGATAAAGATTAAAAAAAGGGTCGGTCCAAGAACAGAGCCCTGTGGAACACCGACCCGTACACATCTGTTCTCGGACCAACCTCTACTTATTATGACAGTTTACACCCGCTGCGACAAGTAAGACTTGAACCATGCACCAGCCACACCACCAATCCCATACTGCTCCAACTTATGTAAAAGAATCGAATGGTTAACCGTATCAACGCCTTCGTTAGATCTATAAAAAGACTTAGACAAGGGTAGTTAAGGTCAAGAGCTTGATATATCTGTCTAAAGAAATGAAACAAAGCGATATCCGTGGATTTATTGGGACAAAACCCGTGTTTGTGGAATTATACATATTTGAAATTTGCTAAAATATCTAATTAGGTTTTGATTCATAATTTCATAAATTTTGGAGAAAGACGAAAGGATGCTGATTGGTCGGTAATTATCAAAAGTGTTACAATCACCCTTGTTGTATACGGGTGTGATCCGTGCATGCCTGAGTCTAAATGGAAAAGGGATTCGTCCCTATCCATTTGTTTCCAAAATTAATATTTAGCAATTTCAAGTCATTTTGCGTGTTATGGGATGATGCGTCATCGTCCTGGAAGAACAGATTACTTTTTCCACCAAGGGTATCCTATCCATAAATGTCCGTATAATATATTGGATTATGATTTAATAATATCGTTAACCGGTAATGTTCCTTTGACATATGTGGTATGTCAAAACACGATTACTACGTGAGGCGCACCAAACACTAAAACCAAACCTTCGTTAAGATTGCACATTCACAACACGATGGGGGTGTACATCACACTAGAAATGCTCACGATGCCTATTGAAAATTCCAGCACTGCTAATATACGCTTCATCTGTCCAAATCGCATTCCCAAAAGAAAATTGGTCCGGTTGAATTTAGTGGACAAACCTGTTGCAAAACTTCAGTCGTCGTTGAGGATCTGTTGGTTGTAGTTGGTGCTGTTTCCTAATTTTGTATGGCCTGACTTTGTATTTCTTTACAGCACCCATAAATCGGCGCCTTGAAATCCGCCTGATACAACTTTAATTCCACGACTGGATATGAAACGATTTGCAGTTGTGACTCCAATTACATTTATAGTTGTTTCCTCAGTGTCGTGAATATTGTAATATTTTGGTTTTGGCTTGTTAAAGGCTCCATAATTAATTAGGTTTTCTCTTAATATGTTACAAATAGATTTTATGAGATGAGGTTGTCTTCCTTCTGGGTAAAGATTATAATATAAGTTGGACGCATTGTCAGTATTTCTGTGACTTTGATTAAAGCATTCCAACATATCATATTCTTCGTCGTTTTCGCAAACCATTTTACATAATTTTAATGCAACAATAACATGACTGATAGATAGACTTAAATATGAAACTGCCAACATTTAGCGTCAGACGCTATAACAATAGCTTCATTGACACAGACCTACTGGACAAAAAGAGAAAAATATTTAAAGTGTAACATATATTTATTTTATGGGTCTATTTAAATAATCCAAAACAAATTATGATTTACATTAAAAACATACAGCTTTATATAAGTATGTCATCATTCGAAATTTTATTAATTTATTGAAAATTGGTCTGCGCCACTTCAGTCTACTACAAAAAGTGCCTAAAGAATGTCCAAATTACTTTCCTGTAACTTAATAAATAGATGAGATACCGACATGCATCGAAACGAGGAACGACTATCGTGAAAGATTATTTCGACAATAATATTTTGACAGATTATAAGGAGCGCCTATATTTCCTACGCTAAAGAAAGATATCTTACGATTTATTGGTATAGATAGTATAGGCAATTATGTATTATTTCATTGATAACGTTTTGTAAAAAAAAATGCATTAATCTTTTACTTTCTTTTTTTTTATTGAAGACGTAGTTGACAACAGCTTAACTTATTAGCAGAAACTAACAAGTGTTGTCATTGTATATATATATATGTACACAGCTCTACAGGCCTTATAGGCCCACATTTCTGCACTACCTTCTTCCATTTTTTCCTATCACGTGCTAACCCTTTCCAGTCCCCAACACCCAAGTGTGCCAGGTCCTCCCTCACAGCTGTCATCCATTTTCTTCTTGGTCTTCCCACTCTTTTCCTTCCACCTTCTCCAGCTCTTAGAACTCGACTTGCATTCCTCTTCTCTGGCATTCTTAACACATGTCCTAAGTATCTTAATCTCTGGGCTTTGATCACTTGCGATATCTTTGGTTTTCCATACAAGTTCATTACTTCTTGATTTCTTCGTCTTCTCCACCCTGCTCCAACGACTTTCACTCCTCCCAATATCTTTGTCATTGTATTAAATGCAAACAAATTCTTTACAAATGCAGATGTTTTCTATTGAAATAGAGTATTTCAGGATTGATGGTGTTGTCTTCACTGATGAACCGTGTTCTTTTGCGGTTTAGCGCACCGCATCTATTACTATACGGGTTGTTTCCATTACAGGTTCTCCTCTTCGTAGTTTGCTACCATGTATTGCCAACATCCATGTGTTGCTTACTCTTTAGCCGTCTTCTTATTGAAATTGTTGGCGTTCTTCATTATTATATATACTATTATATATACTATTATATATACTACTATATATACTACTATATATACTACTATATATACTATATTATTAATGGTTGCTCTTAACAAGTATCTTGGTGTTGGCCTAGTCAATACTGTGTTCTCCTGTCTGGCAAAGGTGTTAGGTGACTGTTGACTTGCTCGCGTGTCCTTATTGTCCTTATTTTACTTGTTACTTGTTTTTGCACTTGGTACTGCGCCTGGCTTGTCCAATATATGATTTATCACATTGACGCCGCAATACCTTTTGTTTGTGACTTCGGCAACTGACCCTTGTTTGAAGACACATGCTGTTCAATCTTGTAACTTTTACATTTTTCTTCTCCAGGACCTCCTTTAGTCTCTCCAGCAACGTATGGTAGATGGACGTAACCAAATGTTTCTTCTTTAGGGTTATTATCTTCCCTCTTCCTAGTAGTTGTTTCTCTATGGATCTTTCTTGGTTCGTAATCGTTCTTCCCCCCTTAAGCACAGAATTTTTGCTACTCTATTGTTTGAACCTCAAATTTTCTTTAGATTCCGTAGGAATGTAGCGATCTCTTCTGCTGCGTATGATGTGGCGATGCGCGCTTCCGTATCTGCCCATATGTTTTTTTCTATGTGCACTATGTGATAATGCATTATCGGCAGGTTTTACCAGGACGTTTGGAAACGTCAGACATTCGTTTTGTTCAATTTACATGGAATTATTTTCTTTTTCTCATTGTGCACATATTTATATGCTGTAAAAATACGAAATACTTTTATGTTTGTGAATGCACGTCATCCAATTGACGAAGTGTTTGTGAATTCACATGAAAAAATGCCTAGTAACAATAACCAAAAATTAATGCTAATATAGTTCATGGTATCGGTAGAATCATTCTCAGCAAAAAACAAAGCGAGGAAAGGGAAAGCGTTAGCCTACGGGCATGTTTCTACCTACCCGGCGTCATCAGCGTGGCTGCGAACACGATCCCTTCCACGCCGTTGTTTTTCACGTCTTGGATTTATGTCATTACTCTCCACAAACAGCACCAAAATATATCTCCTGGTGCCACCTAGCGCCAAGAGATATAGTCTAGCGAACAGCGACAATATTTGTAATTTTACGTATCGTAAAAATACAATTCACTATGATTTTCACGTTACATTATTTGTAAAATGTGATTACAAATAATGATGTTATACTATTCTCTTGGTTTCGGCTAAAGCTACGACAACGACGCGGTACCAACCCGGAAATCAAGAGAATAGTATTATTGACGACCGCGAACACCTACGGACCAATGATGTTATAATTTCCGATTTAGTTCAAAAGTGAAAATACCTCGTATATTTGCACATACGCCCGTGATGGCTTTCTTTTTTTTTCAATTCGGAGTTGTCATGTTTGTTGATGAATAGAGTCATCAACTACATAAATAATTTCTAATAGCATAGATTTGTAAGTCTATTATCTCAACAGGAAAGCAAGAAACTTTTTGCGTTAAGTACTTAGTACTAGTTCTTATCAATTTATACCTTTTTCTGTGAATGCTGGATATCTAACGAGCGATATCAAACTGCTAATATAATCAGATCTAACAACAAATCTCTATTCATATCGTTATTTTAAGCCCAACGAAACAAACACATGTTGCCTAAGTGGGTTAAAGCGCGAATGATTATACTAATGGAATTTGGCTTCATGCCAGAGCACCTGTTGGGCACGAATATTGCGCGGATCCATAAATTATGCACTTTCTTCGTTACTTCCTAAAACTGTATATTCTTATTTTCTCGTCGGATTGTACTGATAGACCAAATTCCATAAATTGTAATACCGACGGTTGTAAAGTATATAGATTCTGGGAAAATAGTGTCCCAAATAAAATTATAAACAGAAATAAAATTGTTATCTGATGAAACATCTGATGAAGCAAAAGTTGTTTATTCTACCCTAATGCGTACAACCGACGTTTCGATGTAATTATCATCGCGATTTAAATTGTTGGGATGTTTGAAGATCTCTATTGATTCGCAGATTTTTCTACTATAATAGTGAGGATTGCGAGACAAGATGCGAGAGGAGTTAAATTGGATTTGGTGACTTCCAGTCTATGCTCAGCCAACGCGGACCCGGCAACACGCAACAATCGCGTTCAACGCTCGTGCTCAGTAACACGAGGGCTGATTGAACGCTTTGTTTCACCTATGTACATACTACCGATGGAATCTGGTAGACACCAGAGGCTTCTAGATGATTGTGGTCTTTGATGGGAAAGTAGTCTGAGAGCTTGAAATTAGGTTTGAAGATGGTTTTTATGTTGTTCCTGAAGAGAATCTTGCTGATGCGATCAGTAACATCATGAATGTAGGGTAGATACGCTTGCTTATGGAAATTATGGTTAGATGCGGGAGTTGCTGTGGAGAAGGGTTGGTGTAGCGATTAATGGTAGTTTGAATATCTTACCTAGAATAATTATTGCTGATTCAGTGATGTGGCTCAGTTCTTAAGGAAGCGAATTGGGTTCAAATATGGAAATGGTTTTGTGGATGAGAAAATTGACAACACCGCGTTTTTGGGCTGGATGATGGCGTAAGAGGCTATTAAGATATCTAATCGTGTGCGTGGGTTTGCAGTAAACGGAATGTCCCAGCGCGTATTCAGGACGCCAGTGTACGAGAACATATAGGAAAGGACGACAACTATCCGATTCGACCTCCATGGTGAAGCGTTTGGAGTCATGTTGGAAATTCAGAAACGATAGGAAATTGTTTAATTGTTTCTTAGTTCATCAGAGCATCTACTTCGTCAATTAAAATTATCTGTATTTTAGTTGCTAGTATGTACATACATATATATGTTTAAATATCCTTTTATCTTCAAAGCAGTATGTATTGAAATGATTTATTTTGGAACTTCGAACGTAGTTGTCTTCTAGGTGCGTAACTACATGTATTACATCATTTTTGCTATTTTAAAAATAGGAATATTCTTTGGAAATTCATCTACAAATTATATTTGGAAAAGAATTATCAAAATTTGCTGTGTATGAGACAATCGCCATCGCGATTAAAATAAAGAAATAGAGGAACGCTAATTAAATTCTGACTTTGAGTCAAGTTTTCATCCGTACACGTATTTTGGCTGTGTTCCCATTTTCAAAGTGTTTAACATTTAAATTGTACCATAATTACGAAGTAGAAGTGATGTTTGGTGGTTAAGAATAGGCAGATTTCCTGTAGATCGCATATAAACATAGAGTTTGTATGAAATCGTCATTCCAGGTTTGTTTTCATTTTTCAGTTTTAATACTACTTAAATGTCACACATATAAGTAGTAAAATTGATCGTATTTAACTTTTATTTGCTTCTAACTTTATGACGAATTTGCACATATGTATTCTAATGGGATTTTGAACTTTTAATATTATTAATTTATATTATGATTTGAATTTTCAAATTATTCAATTATTTTCAAAATTTCATCTTATATTTACAGAATTTGCATTATTTTTTTTTGCATTATTATTCGAATTTTGGCATTTTGATAAAATTTATATTATTCATTCTATGCTTCTTAAAAAAAGGCTCCATTAATATTAATTTACAGCCAATAATCAAAGTCTCAAATTATTTTCAGCGATTACCTTTTAATGATATCTTTTGTACAAAATCATGCGCAACACTAATTACATTAAATCTAGTATTCAAAATCCTTAATATCATCTATAACATCTCATATGATCATCGATAGACCTACTATAAAAATATCAAAGTCGTTGGATAGGCATTCCTGCGACAACGAAGTAAACAAAAGGATAAAAATAGAAATGTTTGATATACGACAAGTTTTGGATGAAATTATTTTTAAAACAAATTTAAAACAAATATTTGATCATCGAAAACAATCAGAAGAAGTTTAAAGCCATTTAAAAGAAAAAGAGAACAGAAGTTGAACCCAAGGAGATAGAAAAAGGAGTCGAAGGGGATCTGACATCAGAGGATTAATCAGAAAGGGCATAGAAAGAAAGGGAAGAGGATTTTAACGAAGAATTTTAAAAACAGACACAAACAGCACACACACAAGGGCTTAAGTAGTTTTTCAAAATTGTTTGTAAGTAGATTATTGAAAATAAAGAACATTTGTGATTGTTTTATGGTTTTATATTCTGTTGAAACATCTCAGTGTATGTATGTACTTATAAACGTCACTTTATCTGTACTGCATGTTACATTGAACTTAATTCTCAAAGATCATTGTTAAAAAATGGAAATATTTAACTGAGTAGAGGTATATTAAAAAAAAGAATGAAGGACTTCTACCTAGAATCCTGATGCATGCTAAAACATATTAAGAGTTATAGCGGCTCCTTGGCCTACTTACCCTCATCAACCTATCCACCTCTAGAGCTTGCGCGCTCTATTTCTCCTATGTTAACGCTGTAAGGAATTTACACACGCAATATGAAATACCTACCGAATGTTGTACATACATACATAGTATATAGGTTCCAATAATAGGGTCAAGATTCCGCTATTGAACCAGTTATTATCGGAGAGGTATGGACATAGTGAAGAGGTAAATGGATTTCGTTTGGCAAGTAAATAAAAATTATTTAAATAATGACATCGAACATAATTTTTCCAATTAAAATATGCTGGCGCACCATCATATGTGAACCACGTATGTATGTACTCTAAGTTTAGGGCAAGATTTGCTCGTAGAGTGTTGAAATTATAATTCTCCACATGTCGGATAGATCTTGCAGTTTGTGATTGCCCACAATCTTTAATGAATGCTTTAAAGCTCTTATAAACGTCTACGCAGCCTTTCATGTGGTACACAATGGTCCGGAGGCTGGAGAATCATCTAGATCAGAGATTCCCAAACTTTTTTACAAACTTAAACTACATACTTGACTTTTTTTTCGTAGAATCCCTGCCTGCAGAACATTCAATTTTCCTAAACCTATTAACGTCAAATGTGTAAGGGTGTGTTTATAGTGAAGCTGTGATAGTTGATAAGAGCTGTGGTAAGAGCTACGATAAGAGCCGTGATAAGAGCGATGATACTAGCAGCGATAAAAGCGTCAAAATGGTAAGAGCGATGATATTAGCAGCGATAAAAGCGTCAAAAAATATCCATCACGGATGATGTTTATGAAGCTTCGGCAAGCGCTTCAGTTTGATAGTTGTCAAAATATTTTCATTGGCGCCTTTCTTGTTTTATTTGGGTATTTTTGGTCCCGTATTGGTGGCCTAAGGTAAATTTCGTTTATTAAAACTAGAATTGATGAAAGCAGATAAAATTTGACAGTTCGATTATAAATGCTCTTATCTTTGCCCATAATCGCTGTCCATTGATGTCGCGTAGTTCCAATATAAACACCCGCATACAAACAATGTATCTCATCGCTTCGCTATTATCGCCGCTCTTATCGAGTATCACAGCTCGCTTCTGTAACCATGGTTACGTAAACTTACAGCGCTCACTGATTGGTCGATTTTGCTAACGCATCGCTCTTATCGACTATCACAGCTTCACTATAAATACACCCTAAGGGTATGCGTCCACTGGTGACTTTTGTCACGCAACAGTTTCTGTAACTGACACCCTCAAAAATTCGGGCGCGCCAACGAATAGGTGACTGTCACAGTGACTTTTTACAAATTTTCAATTTAGTTTTAAAATGGACTTCAACGAGACAGCAGTTGTGTGCACTCTTTTAATTAAATATCGAAAAAAAAAACATAAGAAAAAATATTACTGGGTTCATCCAGTTTGGAGTGATCGATTAATATCGGAAAAATTTTACACCTTGCACGAGAAATTGAAGAATTATTCTAAGAAGTTTTTTGGATTCTATGGAATAAGCATAAAAAGCCTTGACAAATTGCTGCAGCTTTTGACACCTTCGATTACTTTTCAAAATACATTGATTCTTAGAAAGAGGTACCTTTCTAAGAATCAAACAAAACGTAGGTAATGCAGAAATGAATGTATGTTTTAAATATATTATGAACAGATACCTGGAATAAGAATAATTATGTTAACAAAATACGAAAAGAATAACCTAAAAAATGCAACATAGCCTCTAAAGTGTCTGTTACCCGTGTGGGCATATGAGAGTGACAGTTTCGTCACGGGGAAGTTGCCTGATCAAATAACAAAAAAGTCACTCTACTGTCACGTCGCCTGGTGTTCGCATCTCCATGCCACGGCTCATACTGAAGAGTGATAGATTGTCGCGTGACAACGGTGGGCGCATACCCTTACTCACAGCTACTTACTTTAATAGGGTTTTTGAAGAGCGGACAATTGTAAAAAAACATGTGGAATTTTTATTTAGATTTTTATTGAAAAGATACAAAATGCAAGTGAATATTTGGATTTTTGACGAAACAAATCCTAATATAAATTAAACAAGCTCAAAATATATAGATAGGTAATACGGGACGAACCTGACGCTTTGATAGCAATTGTTCAATTTAGTGAGGTGTACCCTCAGATCTCCACCGACAGTGATGTGCAACGGATTATTTTTTCGTAAGAAAATTGTTTACCACGTTGAAATCCTTTTCCACGAGGTATGAAAATGGAAAAGCTATCAAAAACTTTCTTGGAGCAATCTATAATGCATGATAAGCAACAGACATATCTTTCTGAAGCCAGAATTGCTGATACCCCATTCTGAACTGCACTTCAAGTTCTTCGTTAGTGCTTACTCTGATCAGTTCTTTTTATAATATGATATTCTATTATTCAATGTCACCGTATGGATCGATAATCCACTATGGTATTTCCATAACATCCTCAAAACTGGTTTTGAGGTCTGTGTGAAGGTTATTTAAATGTTGATCGTAGGCCAAAACGTCATCATCCTGACCTATGTCGCTGATAAATTGGGCACACGGCCTTCCAATGTTTCGCTTCATTAGACTAATTTTGGCAAGAAATGGCGGCGATGGTGGACTTTGTTTTTATTAAAGCAATGCAGTCACATTGTAACTGCAAGATTACAAAATCTCAAAAAGTGAGAGAAATCTTGCGAAATATAAGCCTTTCAATGGCCAGCGTACACTTCAGTGTGAAAGAGTAATGGATGACAATCCTCATCAATTTCTTCACAGAACGCGAATAACCTAGGATTCAACGCTTTGCTACGAAACTTGTTTACCATCATGAAGAATTGAAGAGATTCATGCAATCTTGCACTGAGATTTGTAGCTACTAAAAGTCGTCGATGAATTACGCAATGAATTGCAAATACCCCGGGTACCGGGCGATAGTGTTCAAATGTGGCTGGCGCCCCATCTGCGGCAACCAGCCTTTAGTGTCTGTTGTAAAAGTTTTCGCAAAGAGCAGTTCTTCATGGATTTCTTGGTCCATAACAAAATGAACGTTAGCCAATAATAGTGCTTCATTATCAGATAAAGTTAACTCGCCCAGTTGAATAGTGAAATTGTTTGTTTGCAGATCATTACACAATAAGCTTTCCATATCATCACTCATTTCGTCACTACCAGACTTGTGCGGAACAGTTTTTAAAACCTCTTCAATAGCTGACAAAATCAACTGTTTGTTCTCCGACAGTGTTAGGTCTTTATGATTTTGCTATGAGTGATGAGATATTATAAGACGCCCGCAAACCATCATTGACGTTGAAGCGAAAATACTGTCTAACGTGGCTCCCTTCTGAAGTTTTTCATTTACTGTTTTAAAGTATGTTAAATCTTTGCTTATTTTATAAGGATGACGCCTTCTCAGGTGATCCTCCAGCTTAGACGGTTTCATAGTGTTATTGCTTCGTTTTTAATGTAATTTCTTTCCACAAACACGTACAAAATTAGTCTTTCTCATGTTTCCGAAATTAAATATTACTTGGTAATAAGTCATCAAGTCCGGTAGGAAATGTCCATAATTTAGGGTTGCCGATACTCATTGATGTCAATTCGTTAGACGTTAGATTAATTTGTCAATTTTAATTTCGCTATTTATGTATTTGCAAATTCGTAAAATTCGTAAGGATATGTATGGTTATGACCATTGTGGTTCATAATTTACTTTCATTATATGCTCAGTAGAAGTGCTTCTTCCGACGACTGGAACCGCTGATCACGCGCCCCATTCTTGATTCTAGGGAACGTAAAAAAAAGTTCTAGATGAATCGTCGTTGTGGGTTGGTTTTTTTTCTGGTAAAGAAACAGATCACCAGTCAGCACTAACCGCTCCTCGGTCTTCTAAAGGAACTGTATCACTATGATCCAAAATTCAGATAAAAGCTGCGACCATTTTCTTCGGCCCAATTGAAACATCCCACACAACGGAGTGACGTTTGGTTTCGGGTTCATAGGAATAAATCCATGATTCGTCACCACTCACGATACTATAAACATTTTTGGATCTTCCATTGTTGAATAAGTTAAATGTTTTTCGACGCCAATTAACGCAAGATGCTTTCTATTCTTCATATGTCGGATCCAACGGGAAACTAACTTTCTTAAAGCCAATTCATCATGCAGAATTTTTTTGGATTGACGTCTTTGAAATGCTTAAGGATGTCTCAATTTCATTTATTCATATTTTTGTTGGACGTGGAGCATTTAATTTCAGCAACATAGTACTCGGTTATTCCATCAAGTGTAGCACCCAACTCTGGATATGTTTTGTTCAAATATAACCCACACTTACGTACCATTGTCATAAATTACACATAAAATGTAGTTTTTCTCATACAGAACTGTTTGAAGAATTCACTGTCAATAAAATCATGTAACTAAATTTCGTGATTAAATTGATGTTTTGAATGAATTTCTATCAATGGAGGAAGCAATTGGAACTATTAAAACAGAAAAAGCCGCAGGCGAAAACGAGATGGATCCCAAAATGCTGAAATGGATGGGAGATAAAGGTAACGAATGGCTGTGGGGGGTTTGTAAGGAAGCGTGGAATAGCGAAAATATACCACAAGGCTGGAAAAAGAATCTAATCACACCAATTTATAAAAGAGGGGAACAGAGTAGCCGCGATAACTACAGACCAATATTCCTTTTCTCAGTGAGTTCTCAGATCTATATTAGAATCGAAGAAAAAGGGCTCAGGATCGGAAATGAAGGGAAATTGGAAGATGAACAAGCTGCTTTTAGACCAAGAATCGAGAGAAAATTACAAAAGGGAGAAGTTCTGTATTTGATGTTTATAGACCTTAAAACAGCTTTCCGTAAAAAAAGTTTATGGAAAGCACTAGAGGAATACAGAATTCTAAGGAAAATAATAAGAGTCGTAAAATCAATATACAGGAAAGTCTTAGCTAAGGTGCAAGTAGAAGGAGAAAGATCGGAGGTATTTAGCATGGAAAGAGGAATTAAACAAGGAGATAGTCTAAGCCCATTACCATTTATATCGATAATGGACCTATTGCCTAAAAACACAAGAAAATAGGCAAGCGAAAACCAAACACCAATTGCTAATGAACATGTAGTCCCAATAAAATTTGACTGCCTACTGTATGCTGATGATATTGTATTAATCACGAATTCGTACAAAAAGATGCGGAGATTAGCAAATGTCTGGCATGAGGGGATGAAATAAGCTGGAAATGCGCGTCACAATATAGACGAAACCAAATATATGATTGTAAACCAGAAGGAAGAAAAAGGCGGTATAAGGATAAATTGAAGGAGCTGGAACGGGTGACATGTTTTGAATGCTTGGGAAATACTCTAACGGAAAATGCAAAAATAGAAGTGGATATAAATAGTAAAATAAAAAAGTAATCGAGATTATATTATGGTATGAATAAAATAGTTTTAGTAAAGAAAGAAGTAGACCAGAAAGTGAAACTGCAGGCATATAATCGATTAGTTATACCAACAATCACATATGGATGCAAAACATGGGTAGTATAGCAGAAACATGAATCACAACTAAATGCCATAGAGATGAAGTACATGAGAAGAATAGCAGGAGTCACAAAACATGACAGGTTAACAAACGAAGAAATTAGAGAGACATTAAAACAAACACCAATTTTGAAAAAAATAAAGAGCAGACAGTTGAACTGGTTTGGAGATTTTGTTCCATCTTCAATAAAATAGACTAGTTAAAAGAATAACAGAGGCAGGAATAAAGAGAAAGAAAAGAAGAAGACCATCTCGAACTCGTATGGCATATTACAGGCTGTAATATGATATTATTAAGGAAAGGAAGTTTAGTTGATTTAAAAATTGAATTGTAAGAAGATAAAATATTGTCTATATGATATATGTATCGTAATTGGCTGTGATCTAAGATGCCAAGGCAATCTGTCCTTTTTAGTTCTAGCGGCCTTTGAGAGAAAAAGTGTTTGGTTAAGTAGTTAATTTTTAGAGTAATTTCGAGCGTTAGAATTGTATTTCAAGACCAATATAAATTCAAGGTCTATCATTCAAAAGAACGCGAAGTTCTCTTGCGTGACACGCCAACAGAGTGAGAGCGCATAAATCTCAAATTTTGAGGTTAGTTTTTTTTTCCATTAATTTAGCATTTGTAACACGTATTATTCGCAATTTATCCTTTTTAAGCTGCCGATAGTGTATCTGGAGAATACTCCCAGGTCGACGACTGAAAATATCTTTTAATTAAGAAGGAAACAGTTTTTTAAATTTTGTATCATTACAATATTTATAGAAACTCGGGAACACATATTGCAGTCAATCAATGTCAAATAACGCTATTTTCTTAGCAGGCCATATTTGACACCTATTGAGCTGAAGTACGATTATTCTAAACTGTTTCCAAAGTCCATTAAACGCTTACTATTTTAACATGCACTGAAGGTACTATTAAAATACATCCTTTTAGGTGGCAGTCACAAGTTGAAGGTTTTCCAATATAAACTGCAAACAGAGTATAGATATGGATGGTTACGCAAATAGTTATAGTTTGAAGTATATTTTAAAAGAACCAAGAGATTTCTTCCAATCAAAAATAATTTGATTTGTGCCAATGCTATGAACGAAAAATATATACGCACACTCATGTATCGTATACGTACGCGTTCTAATTAATTATCACGAGTATGTAATTAATTTATTGCGTGTGAAGAACGATGCTGTCAAGCACTAATGGAAAAAGGTATATCAAATTACGGGGGTTATTTATTGTCTGATTTCATTGGGATCGACGCAAAGATATCGACGAGCCGATCGGTATTTATCATCCAGAGAGGGCAGGTTCTCGACAGCTTTATTCCAAACGTCCATTTCATTAAAAACTCATGAAAGGCGATATGATGATTTTACATATCATCGTGTCTCACCGTTCATTCAACGGGCCTTTAACGAAGGCAAATCCCGCCTCTCGAACGGTTGTTGAAAGACATCGAACTAATGGAGTTTCACGATAAGCGCTGGAAAAAAGGGAGAACCTCGCATAACCTTTTATTACGATCCTTCACCCGAATCGCTCTTTGGAGTTGGTAGGAAGAATGCTTCGTTATAATTAGCCTTCTCCTGTTTTACATATTCACGATCACTTTGCCGGAATTGCAATAAAGCGACTTTCACGGAAAGGAGAAAACTTTCTGGAAAAATTCCTTGACATTTTTGAATAATAGATTAATTAGTTAATTTAGTTACGTCATCGGAAAACAGTATGCGGAAAAAATAATGACAGCATTCGTAACATTCTTTGTCTTTTTCGAAGTATTTGGAGACAAGTGATGCATAACACATAACTATATTCAAGTACACAGGGAGCTCAGATTCCGCAGAGCATGATGCATGTTTGCTTTTTTAAATAGAACAGCCTATGTAATAATAGCAATACGTCTTTATTACCATTTAAATTGGAATTGTAGGGAATTAGGTTCCCAATTTATTGTTATTAGCTATTATATAATCATTATATCGTTAATAAAGTAAAGCAAGTGATTTATATGAAATGAAATATAGATAATTGTAAGCAAATAATCTTTATTAATGCAGGTACCGATGGTGTAAATTTTACATAATCAAGTTTTAGAATTACCAATATATTTTAAAATTTATTGTTTTTCTATATAATATTTAAACCGTCCTTCATAAAATTTTAATGAAAATGTTACTTATTACATAACTAATTACACATTACACATTAATTATATTATTATGTCTTGAAATTAAAACTAAAATTTGAATAGGTTTGTTTTGCAAGTGATTTAAAATCGTTTGAAATCGTTAGAGCATGCGCATTACAAAAATAGTGTTCGTGCAGTTAAAACGCCAAACTCTGCCTACTAGTTTGACGTAATTTGGCGTTCGTGCAGATCTCCAAATTAATTTCTAACCGTTTGCTGATAGTTGCTCCAGTTTGAAGATTATCGTCCAGTGATCCATCAAACGCATGCGCATTGTGAAGTGAAAAGTTGTGTTATAGGTTTTTTTGTATATGTTCACACTTCACGCGTGTTTTATTCATGTCTGTGGTTTTGTTAGGAATTAACAGTTCCTTTCAGGTTCCTTTAAGGTTGTAATTCTGTCTAAACATTTCGCGTTTATTTCTGTTTTCGCTTACCTTTTTGTAATATTTGAATGTAATGTAAATCTATTGTTTTCATCTGCATATTTCAATACATTCTCTCTCTTAAGTCTATTAAATACGCGTGCAACTTATACATCGCCTGATAATTGTAAAAAAAAGCGTTCGTTAAATCGTTAATCAGTTTCAAATCATGCGCATGCGTAGATTAATCCAAATTAACCTCTGATTAAACTATCACAAATCGGCTGCAGAAACAAACCTAATATTTAACTTTTTATAAATTAGACTGTACTCTGTTCTTTGGGACTACAAACTTCTTTATTGAAAACCATGCGTACAAATTCACGCACTAAATTCCAACAATGTAATTATTAATTACAATAAAATGTTAAGATGCTTTAACAGTGCGCAGCTATTTTGTTTGTCCGCCATATAGTGTCTTGTTCGGACACTGTCCTGTTTCTTTTCTTGATAACTCTCTTTATACATACTATCAAAGAGTATACATATATGTATACTCTTTGATAGTATATAATCCACGTTGTACAATTTTCTTACATGATTCGTGTGTTTTCTTATGCAATTTAAAATGATATAAGTGATTAAAATTTTTCTCATAAATATCGTAAGTAAAGGCATAATCTTTTATTTTAAGCGGTGTTCAAGTTTTCTGAGATAGAATTTATTGACATGCCTTCTTAAATCGGCAAATCTTCTAACCGTCGGATTGAAACAATTTAGGTACATAATACGTTCATATGTTCAAAGGGTTAGTAAGTAAGGTTTCATTTGAATTTTAAATATCATTGGCGGTCGACTAGTATCGTGGGCGCTCGAGTTGCAGTCAGGGGCTAAACGCAAGTAAACTTCTTTCGAAAAGTTACATTCTATTCTGTGTTGCGGAGGGTGTAGGAGACAATTAAATATTCTGGATGCTTTGTTCGCATGATTTTATGATAAAACATTAGTGATTGTATGTAGTTGTCGTCAGTTATACATCGACAACCTTCTCGCTTCGGTTAATTTATAAGATTTCATTGCTTTGTATATTGTAGATAAGCCTTAGGGAAGGGTTTTGTAATTTTTGTATTCTGTTTGATGTTGCTGCGGAAATGGCGGGATGGTGAAAACAATAACCGAATTGGGTCAAAACCAAATTTTCTCACAGTCGCTTTTTCAAATTTGGGGATTAATAATGTATATGCGGGTATTCTTTTATTTATTTATTTATTTGATGAGAATATTGAAAAGAGTTGCCAATTACAAGAGTTACATTTATTTGCAATTGATAAGTCCTGATTATCTATAGTAATTTTCAAAACATTGCTTAGAAGTTCACAAGTATGCTTATTACCGAAAAGTATAGTAGAAGATTTCGCTGTATTTAAATGTAAAGAATATTTCATGTGGAATAGTATATGATGCACGAAGGTCCTCATTCAGTTGATTTATAGCTATTATGTGATTTTGGGCTGAGAATATATGATACAGTTACGTATCATCTGCACAAACAAGCATCCTAAAATGTTTTATTTTACTGAAAAATGATGCTGTGTAAATGCAATAAAAGAGTGGACCGAGTATCGGCCCCTGGATAACACCAGAATTTATAGGAAGATTATCGGAAATTCTTTCGGCAATCTATCATTTATCCGCAAAAGTTTTATATTTTTCTAAATATAATATTCATGAATGTTAAAAACTGTTTTAATTCTTTTCACAAAATTCGCTCGTGTATATTATTCTTGTCGGTATGGAATTTGAAAATATAGGTGTGATTTTTTCGCTCACAAGTGATATTTTTCGTCGTCCATAATATTTTGCTAGCGAACAATAAAAAACGGAAAGACACAAAAATTTGTCACTCGGGAGTACCCAAGAATTGAATACATTAGGTATTTACCGCGTCACGATACCATCAACGTGCATTGCTGTGTATTTTTACAACTTAGTCGTTGAAACGCATGTCTGAATGAAATGCTGAGATGTCTCAGCAGTAGCTAAATGGAGTTTTCATAATAAAGAAAGTAAAATTTATATATAGACTCATGAGGAAACACCGGCCACCCGAAAATTCAGATTTCGATGAATCCTTAGGGACCCGGGAGTGTATCTTGGTATAAGAATAGCACATTTTTTTAACGGCTGAACTGCCCGATTTTGGGGACAGCGCCCGATTTTTGGGGACATGTATTTCAGGCAATACATCGAAAAGTGTTTTATATCAACTTAAATCTACAAGATGGCCGTCGAAATCGCTGCCATGTTTGATTTATGCTATTTCATTTTTTTTTTTAACCGAACATCCTGTATACTTTTCCGTGATCTGATGGTGAAACTGTAATAGAATTTTTTTATAGACATTTCCCTATACCTAAAATCTGTCGTTCTTTAATTAAATTAAATATGAAGCTATGCGGATAGGTTATTTGCTAAAAATTACAGAATGCTGTAACGAATATTATAAACTTTTGTTTTTCTAAAGATATTCATTAAAAATAAACTGCAAAATTTAATTTATGCAAACAATTTCACATCTATTCGAAATAAACACCATTTTGTTTCATACAAACTGTAATGCGATTCTTTATTTTTTAATTAACATTTACCAACCTCCAGGGAGTATTACTTTGTGCCTTAAAAAATTCATTCAGGAGGTTCTTTCATAAATATTTCTATTTGGCTACATTACGAAATTTTTTAAAGAACTTTCAGTATGTTCTTATTATATTTCTTACTGCTGAAAAAACTTGTGTACGATGCTAGACAGACTCGACATCGGCTAGAGATGAGGCGAGAAAAGCGGCTCATGATTTAGAACAATACAGCCGCTGTAACAGTATTAGAATATTTGACGTTTCTGAACGAGATAATGAAACTGAGAATGCAGTAGTTATTGATTTATGTAAAAGTAAAGTTAATATCGACATTTCTTCTGACAACGTCGATTGTAGTCACAGACTGCCCGCCAAAGAGTTCAATCACCGACCTATTTTGGTTAAGTTTATTAACCGTGATACTAAAAAGTCTGTGTAGAATAATAAGAAGCTTAAAGGATTGAAAATTGTTATTAACTTCAAATTTTACAACAAACTACTCCAACTTGCTACATATATCGAGTTAGTCATATGCCTTTGGAAATGCGCCACTGCTTTCTCAAAAATGTTCTTCTGGTCTCGATAAAATAACATCAGACGACATATCGGCAAATTTCTGAATTTTTGCAGGCAATTTCAAGAAAGTAGTAAACATAACAGCAGGCGTTCATTCAATAATTTAAAATCCTCGAACTTGTCAAGTCCGGTGAATATCACAATTAAACCCTAAAAATGCAACTTCAATTAAACTAACGCTTTGACAGTGGACAATTTACATAGAGAATTACAGAATATAGCTCTTTGTCTCCACTTCTATCCTTTGAAGTGGTGGACAGTTTAAATGTTATAGTAGTAGTTGCCCGAGAGGTTCGTGTTGACAATCAATTAAAGCAGGTCTAGCGTAAATATGCAGTTTATGTTAAAGTGCATGTCAATGTTACTAAATTAAGTCTGGCTTACAGATGCCCTTCCAATACTTATACGCTGTCTCCTTCTTTCTGGTCCCCTTTCTCTATCCTGGGCCGACAATACTTTCGATGAAACGAAAAGAGTACTTGTTTCAATGCATGTTTATTCATTATATAATTTGCAATACAAATTTAAAATATTTCTTATTAGGACGAAAGTTTCTAAATTCTGCGCGAACATGTGATTTCTTTTTCGCTCCCGCCCACAGATATTATCAATTTAATTTTTCTCTTCGTATCTTTAAACTACACGAAAAAAGAATAAAAGTTATCTGTTTTGGGATTTTTTTTCAATATCCATTCTAGAAGAGTTATCTTCATTTCAATGTATCCCTCCGAAACCAATTTTTCTCTTTATTTAAGTAAAAACTCTTTGTTATGACCTTTATGATATTGATTATGTTGCAATATACAAAAATTGATATGAAATATTCATATCTCCTGTTCCTAGTTTAAGGAGTGTGACGCAACATTGAAACGTGGATCAAACAAATTTTGTTAACAAATTGTAACTGCATTTTATGCGTTGATATGAAAGTAGACTATTACGCATAAGAAAATATTTTCTAATCAGAGATACACGATTTGTCTACAACAGTATGCTTACATTGGAAATTTTTCGAAACAAACACTTGAGCTATAAATAGAGTATATAAATATGTTTTTTTATTAAATTTGCTTTTATTTCAGTGTCCGATAAAAATAAAAACAAATTTTTGCTATGTATAAATGCTATATAATGTAAAAAAACTATCCGATTTTCATTTGTTTTCAAGTTATAGTGTAACTAAAAATTTTAATTAGCGTTCTTGTTAATAACTCCTCTAAAATGGACATTGAGAAAAAAAATCCAAAAACAGGTAACTTTTACTTGTTTGTGTAGTTTAAAGATATGAAGAGAAAGAATAAATTGACAATACGTGTGGGCGGGACCGAAAAAAAAGAGATTTGTTTAATCCCTTAACGACCCCATGGGTGCGTCACTGATTTTTTCTCGTCTGAAAGGTAGTATTGCTAACAGGGAACAATCCTCTTTTTAAATGAATTCGATATCTCGCCTAGTCCCTGAGATATAGCAAAAAATGTGTTTTCGGAGGGTAACTTTGACTGTCAATTACACCCCCTTAAACCGAAAAAGAGCAGCTAAAAAAGTACGTGTGTAATATTTTTCGGTGTACTACACCCTGCAAAATTTCATCAAAATCGGATGGGGACAGTTGCCTACGTTTGCTTGTTAGTCAAATTGGTATTTCAAAGATTGTGATCTTAGAAAATAAAATTTCAATTAGGCTTCTTAGTCGAAAGGTTGTCAAGATTATAGTTCAGTTTATCCTTCAAGAGCGAGTCCCAGTGAATGTAGTATTCGGCAAAAAACATAGATTGGCTTAAGTACATATAGTACGTCGAGGCAATATCAAATATACACCTAACGTATAAACAAAAATCTTTGGTTTTAATGTATAACATTACAATAGACCATAAAGAGAAATAAAGATATGAAAGAGAATCGCAAAAAACAAAATAAAAATCGAAAATAGAAGAAAACCATCTTTTTGGAAGAATATTCGTATTTTTCGTATTATGCGAAGGCATATAGATATAGCAATATCAAAAAAGGGACTATATAAAGAAAAATCAAAGGATGGGAGCTATTACAATCCTTTCACGATCAGAAAACTCTCAATTTCTGTTAAAAATGAAGACCATCGCGTCGTTTGGTATTTTTGTAATGTTTTTTTAGATGCTTTGAAGCGACGACAACCTACTCGAGTTTAACAATTATATGAAAGGAACTTAGAACATTGGAGTAAACCTTGAAATCAAAAAGTAATTAAGACAACCGTTTAATACAGCGAAGAATGGTTTAATAGCAGCAATATAGAAAATTAATGTTGGAAGGAAGTTCAGGTCTTTTCAAAGTTTCATGAGTTACTAACATTGCATTGACCAGTTCGATGTTGGATTCAATCCATCTTATTAAATGTTAGTAATATCGTTTTTCCTTAAGAAACTTGAAAACGGTATTTCATATAAACTATCAAGTAATTCTTTTGCGGTATTTGAATCAAACATGCAATTGGTATAAATCTCATGTCGTGATAAGAAATAACGAATTTAATTTATTTTATACCTGTTATTTTGTAATTACCAGTTTTAAGTAAAAGTTTATAGGCTTATCATCTCTAATCAATTATAATTAACGTTAGCCAAACGTTCGTAAAGCTTAGCAGAAAAGGACAACGAGGGATAAATAAAACTTTATTTAATTAATGCTAAATCATTTTGCAATCTTTTGACGTCAGTTGCATATATTATATAAATACTTTTACTCTTCTGCACGTGTTTATAAAACAAACTAAAAATACGACTTCGATCATCATATTTCTAAAATTTATTTAACTTACCTCAGAGTAAAATAAACAATAATATTTTAGTAGGTGATGCAAAATTCAGCTCGGATATTTTAAAAAGGCTATTACACCTGTATTACAATAATATACAAGTGATATGTTTTTGAGTAATAATTGTACATATTTCACTTGTTTTAGGAGCTTGTTGGTGATTTAATTTTAAAACATCTGGGAAGTAAATGGGGTCCAGAAATAAAAAAATATAGTTCTAGGTTTCTACAATTTGATTCGGCTGAATACGGGCTGTGTTTTATGAGGGTTGTCTGAAAAGTTTCAAGCCGGGAAAAGTGCATGGACTCACAAGGAGACTATGTTTAGAAATAAAACTGAGTTTGAAAAAAAACATACTTGTTTCTTTGTTAGGCAGGAAACCTTTCAGACTATCTTCGTAGAGCAAGGAATTGTACAATTGAATAATGATCGTTTCGCATAAGGCCTAGGAAACGTTGAAGTACCGTTTTATAAATTGAGTATATATCCAAATGTAAGAAAGAAGATTTTGGCAGTAGAACTTTCTATGTTTTATTTTGAGTAAGGAAACGTCAGTTGTAAATTTGTATATAGCATTATATACGGTGTTGTGGGATAAGTGTTATAAAAGGAAAAAACTTTTTTTATTAATTTATAAAAAAATATATTGCTTATATAAGTTTTGGCTTGTTCTAAAACTCACAAAGAACACTAAACTTTCGAAATAAAAATGCAGATGTCACTGATAATTTGTGGTTATCACTAGAGCAACCCAAACCGCGCTGAAAGCCAGTGGCTGACGCATAAAAGTTTACACAAAATAAACACGGCCGGGACAATTCGGTATAAGCGTCAGTGTAACTGCGACTCGAAAGCCGATCTGTTGTGTATGCATCTACGCTGTCATATACTATATCGTAGTTCTACGTTTGTTTTGAAAATGTTTCCTACGTCGCGAAAACGATCAAAGTTGGACACAATAAGAGAATTTATTGCAGAAATGACTGATTTAAAGTGTGATGGCGCTAAAATTCAATGTGTAGTGTGTAAAATAGATTTAATGTGTTGGTCGAAAAGTGATTGTCTACGGCACGTAAATAGTGCAGGGCATGTTTCAAAAAAAAAATTCCACACGAGATTATGACAAATTTAAATTTAATTTATGTTTATTGCATGTAATTTACCATTTCATTTACTAACGAAGAAAGCATACGTCTCGTTTTGGAATGAATATTCGGACTTTAAGTTACCAAGTGAGAGAACATTACAGAGAGTTGTGCCGTCTGCTCGTGAGCATGTCGAAAAAAGAATTAAATCGGAGTTACAAGATAAAAAAACTGTGGTTATGTGTGGACGAAACAACAGATCGTAAAAAACGTTCTGTGGTTAATGTAATAGTACGCACAAGGGAACCACATCGACCGTCACCCTCAATTTTACTAGCTTCCAGACGAATACAACAATGCACTGCGGAAGTAATTTCAATGTTGGTGTTAAATACATTGGAAAAGTTTGAACTTTCAACAAATCAACTGTTGATGTTTATGAGTGATGATGCCGCAAACATGCTTGCTGTAGGTCGATCTCTTAAAAAACATTGTGCTAACTTGTTGCATATTACATGTAAAATTCATGCTCTCAGTCTCGTAGAAGATAGTATCAGAAAATGTTATCCCGAGGTAGACGCTCTAATAGCACATACAAAAGCTGTGTTTGTAAAATCCCCAAAACGTATTCGGGAATTTCATAGACTATGCCCCGGTATTCCTGAACCACTACAACCTATTCTTACTCGTTGGGGAACATGGTTAGAGGCTGCATTTTATTATCTTAAATAATTATTTTTTTAAGAATATAAAGAACGTGATTTTAGAATTCCACCCAAAGGAAGCTGCGGCTGTCAAGGTAAGCCGCTTGAAATTTCAGGATAGTCAAGTTGAAACAGATTTGGAAATTATTCAGAACAATTACGTGGGACTAGCGGATGCGATAGAAAAACTACAAAATTCTTCGGTGTCGTTAATAGAATCTTTGCAAATAGTGCAACATGTTCACGCACAGCTATGTGCGATAGAAGACGCAAGAAATGTTTGTGTTTTAGGAAGGTTTCAAAGTGTTTTAGATAAAGACTCTGATTTTGGCACATTAAGACAAATTTGTGAAGGTGCGTCAACAGAACCGTTAAGTTATTTGAAAGATTATTTTACTTACGGAAATATAACGTCACTAGATGTAGAACGTTCGTTTTCGGCATACAAAAACACTTTTTCTTCACGCCGCACTCACTTTGCCGAAACAACTTTGGAAACATATCTAATGTTACAAATATTAAATAGACATTATCCACTTTGTGATTTCACGGAGGACTCTTAAAACGGTAAGTGTTTGAGCACGTATCACATTTAATTTATTTTGTGTAAACTTTTATGCGCCCGCCACTAGCTTCCAACGCAGTTGCGTTGCTCTAGTTATCACATCAGTATGTCGTTATCATTTGAGCAAAACATACTATTACAAATCTGGTATCATTTCTGAAGAATGCAGCGGGAAATTATATAACTTTACTATTCTTTGGTGACTATAAGGTATAGGAATATGTACGTAAACTCTTCTCTGGTTTATACTTTTCCCAACTGACATCCTATTGATCACTACGTTGTTTTTTTGTGAGATTCAATATCAAGTGAGTAAGTTCGTTAATCTGAGTATTCCTCTATAGGTCTGGAAAATAGCTTAAATATAAAGCAATCATTACATAATCAGCGTTTTATCACAAACGAAAATATTCAGCCCAACGTAATCCCTCAAACAAAATCATACTAGTGCGTGCAATGGAATTTATAATTCGATTTTATAAACATTTTCGAAGAATTACCCTGTAGCTAAGATTATTAAATTCCAGAATATTTTCTTCGCTCTTATTTTTACGATTATTGCGTCACTTTACTTTATATTTCTTGCTATTGCATAGTCGTATTATTTCACATTTGTTTTAGATAATGTTAAAGTCATATATTTTGCGTTTGTTTTCAAAGGAAAATTGAAATATTAACACGTTTATGTGCAACTTGCACTTCAACTGAGAACATTTCTATTTTATAGAGACTGTTAGTGCCGGCGGAATTGCACTGTTATGAGTTTTATTTGAAGCAAAAAGAAAATTAAATATTTAGTCAATAATACTACTTTAGGTTTTTTTTTCTGTTGCGCGAGAATTATGGAATAAAAATGCTTTTAATGTAAATCATGCTACCTATAAAAAGGATAAATGGACATTATGCAGATTATTTGATTTAGAGGGTTTAATTAATTTTTAAATAATCCATAGTGACTGTGTACGATGAAGTATGAAAGGTAGAAGTGAAAAAGCGGTCTAGATCTCACAAAATTTTGTATTAAATTAGTTAATGGCATTATAACGAATTGATTTCACTGTAATACAATAATTTTACATTATTAAATGTCATCGTATTCAGTAATTGTTCCAATGATTTACCGTCATCTGGGGTGAAACGGATATCCGCGGTAAATTGGACCGGTACGTGTTCGGTTTTATAATAGCTGCGTAATTTTCAAAACAATTAAGTTAGCAGCTTTGAAATTTGCGAAAGTTTATTTTAGAAACTATTGTTCTTATGTGACACTTAAGTGAAAAAATTTTGTTGTATATCATATCTACCGGGTGAGTCATATTTCTGCTTATGTGAAATAACTCGCCTAATATTAGAGCTAGAGGAAAATAGCATTAAGAAGAATTGAATGATAGTTACACGGCTACAATTCTATTTGATCAGATGTTTCCGGGCTTCAACTGTTTTGGCGTGGCCACGCCCCCTTATTTTTTTTTAATTCCATAGCACCTTTTTTTACACCATTTGATAGAGTATTATTTTCTCTTTCTGATAGTCTAAACATTTCAATACCTTACATAACAAAAATCTCGAGAAAAATGCAAACAAAGTTTCCATCATGCTAAGCCCTGGACATTTATGGAAAGATTCCAACAACCATCGGGAATATGAAGATTAGAATAAGAGATGCACATTTTCGTTCCCTTACTGTAGTTTAATAGCCCTAAATAATGCAATACGGCAAGTTCTAAAACTAAATTGTTAAAAAAATCCACAGATTTACCATGTCCACGGCTTACCGCGATAGAAACTTTGTTTACATGTTAGTAAATGGATATTAACGACAATTAAAACTGAAAAATACAAACTAAACTAGATTTCTAAGACGATGTCATATAAACTCTATGTTTATATGGAATTCACGGGCAATTCTCAAACTCCAACCTCCACTTCTACCTTGAATTTTTACTATGATTTAAATATTACACACTGAAACTTGGAGCACACTCAAAAGACGAGTTACCTCGATGATAGCTTGATGAAATGTAATCAAATTAATTGGCATCCCTTCACTCCATTATTTTAATCGCGATGGCGATTGTTTTATCCTCAGCAAATTTTGATAACATCTTCCCAAACATAATTTTATGCTGAATTTCCGATAAATAAACGTATTTATTAACCTGGCATAATGTAATGAATGCAGTGACGCGTCTGGATGACTCAAATATGATATTCTGTAATACAGAATTTCAATGGCAACTGTCCAATAATAAATTTCACTGACATACTTTACAAAAGCGTTACGAAAGATATTTAATTTCATTGATTTTCAAGGTTTACGAAATGGAGAAACTGTAGAGAAGAGGAGTTTCGTCCCCATTACCCCACACTTGTCATTGTCTGGACTGAATTAAATTCTTTGATACCCCCACTCCGAAGATCTGAGGCTCAGGGAGGAATAGAGACCTCTGAAAAAGGGGTAATATTCGCCAGAAGGAATTTCATATTGACCGAGTGACCATACTGAGTACACTATACGTGCTCGAATGACAGCTGTGTTTGACGATGTAAATATACACCACTACAATTGTAATGTTACAAATTACAACATCGAACATAGAATTAACATCGAAACACCTTCGTTTCCGTTTCTTTTTTGCCTCTAACGAAACCCACAGAGCACAAGCTTCTTTTGGCTGCAACATTGGAAATGTTGCAGATATACACATTGGAAAAATATGAAATTAGCTATACCTATATATGTGCGGCAAGAGAGCGAGGAGGGGATTGAGTGGAATCCGATCGATTCGATGCGGGTCGTTAGTACGCTTATAACTACGTTGGCATGTAGACCAACTGTCTACAAGACAGCACGTAATAATTTGAAGTCATGGTCGCCTGGAAATGAGAGTTTCGCATATTGATTACGAAGCTTAGACGAAACTAATAAGAAATTCTAAAGACGAAAATAAAAACAGATTCTGATGAAATAAAAGAAAAGAAAATAATACAGTTTACCTCGTAACTAACCATATCGTCGTCAGCCGTCGACTGCCGCTAACCCCGCCGTTTGTGGTGAATCACCCATTCGCGTTTACCGTTGTCACGTGTACGCTTTTTCGTATAGGTAGACATTTTCTTTCCTTATGTGTATATTAATGAATTCTGGTTGTAGCGTATTTGCTCGTAAGTTGCACGGCTAGTTGTAGGCAGTTGCGTGCTGTTGTAAGTAGTTTGAAGGCTGCCTAACTCTCCCAATTTCCTCACATTGAAAATGTTTATATTTAATGAAATATTTTCCTACAACAATTTACAGTACAAATTCAATTGTATCTCTGTCATAATATCAAAAATTAAATATTATTAGTTAAGAAATTGTCAAGTTCGTTAGGAATACTCCACTTTTAAGGTTTGCCTGTATTGTCAAAAGTCATAGAATATCAAAGAGTCAGTCATTCAATTGCGTCTTTGTATGGCATGCATTATGCCATAATTAGAATAAGAAAATTAGTGAAATTTAATATAAAATTGTAATTGGGAAGGTATATCCTAATTGGCCGTGATCAAACAATCGCTATCGCGAACAAAGGAGTCAAGGAACGCTTACGATTTCTCAGTTTAGTTCAAACTGCCGTAGTATCATCACGTGTTTCGCTAAGTGTTCTTTTACATGTGTTTAATGCTTAAGATCATGTTTAAATACGAAACAAGGTTTGATGGTTTCAAAATACGTGGGGTTCCTGTATGTAACATATAAACATATGTTTGAGTTTACATTAAAACGTCACAATTTGAGATTAGTTTTCTCATTTCAAATTTAATTCTTCTAAAACGCATTTATTTTGTTTAAGCTGCCGAAAGAGTGTTTAGGGACACTCCTGATCCTGCAGACCATAAATTTAATTAACCTGAATACTCAATTTTTCTCCAGTTTATAAAATTACAATATCTATTGATAAGATTTCTAATATGCTATGGAAATACTTTGAGGTGAAGGTCGTACCCGCAAATCCCCCCACTACATAATGTTCTAATTTTACAAAAAAATTCATAAATAGAAATTTACCAAAAACCTAGCTATTTACCTTAGTTGACGGCAGTTGTTTCTGTCGTGGCTCATGGCGTATTGATAAAATAAATATTGACAGTAGTTTATTTCTAAAAATCGCCATAACGAGAAAATGGTTGATTTTAGATCACCATCATGTCAGTATTTTTTGTGTAGAACTTTACCATTTAGTCTGGCCATAAGTTCTGTCCCTATTTTAAACAAATCGAATAACAGAAAATCGAACGTCAAATGATCTTCATTTGTTTTTGTGTCATATAAATAAGCTTTTAGGTATCAGAAAATTTTCACTTTATTTCTATACAACCTATTATGAACATGGAGTGGGACTTGAAAGAAAATCATGTCGCTGTTATTGCGCTGCATAAGTGTAACAAGGCGCAAGTCGAAATTTTCAATCTCCTAAAATTCGTTTAGCGATCGATCGAACGGTACACCCAGATGTCCTCAGTCGATGACAGCCCAAGGAGCGGACTACCACGAGTTTCAAGGACACCGTCAGCCATCAAAGCCGCAGCTGAGCGAATTCGATGAACTCCTCTCCGAAAACAGAAAATCATGGCTAGGAAAGTGAAATTTCCACCCAGAACCCGCATTATCAAACAATACCTAAGACTCCGAGCTTATCGTCGAAGCACAGGACATCCCTTAACAGCAGCTCTGCATTCCATTACAGCAACAAGAGCGAAGAGGTTGTGGCAGCGACACGCTAAGGGTGGAGTCGACAAATTCTGTTCACCGACGAAAAAATTTTCACGGTAGAAGAAAAGTTCAGCCGTCAAAATGTCTGATTTTCTGAAAAAATCCTAAGGGTAGAACGAGGCCATCATCCAGCTTCAGTCATGGTTTGGTGGGAAGTGTTATACGAAGGGGTAACAAAGCTTCATTTTTGTGAACAGGGGGCAAAAACGAAGGCTGCTAACTACCAGATAAATATTTTGGAGCAGGTTGTTAAGCCCTTGAATTATACTTTGTTTGTCCATAAACACTGGGTATTTCAACGGGACTCAGCGCCCGCACACAAAACAAAGACGGTGCAACGCTGGTTGGAGACGAATTTACCCGAGTTTATCGCGGCCAAAGATTGGCCCTCTGGAAGCCCCGACCTGAACCCCCTGGACTATCGATTGTGGGATGTATTGGAGCAAAAAGCTTGCTCTAAAACACCACTTTATGATGGACATAAATTATAGCATAACTAGGTACAATATACAGGCTGTTCCATTAAAAATTGACATTTTAACAAAAATATCTCATATCAACTTAACGCAATATTATCCGCATCCCGTTAGGAATTCAGCACTATATAAGCTCCTGTGTATTAGCTTCTTTTCTGTCTAATTTAGCTATCAAAAATCACGTACATGTCGAGGATTACAAAAGTCCAATACTATACACCATGCTACATTTAAAAAAATACAGCCTTGGATAGTTACGAAATAATGATATAGTACTCCCTTTGGATAAATAGGTTTCAAATTAATTTTAAGCCATGCCCACAATAAGATCTTATAACAAGAAGAAAAAACTGAAGGCTATACTACGCGCACCTTTTTGGCAATTTGGAACCACATATGCGGATGTGTATTAGGTTCTTTTATGAGTAACCTAGGAATTGAAAATTATATCTGTTTAATGTGCACTTCTGGAAAAATAACAGCTTCTGTAAATGTCGATGTTTCGAAGAAACCCTAATAACCCTGAAACCCTTAATTTGAGGACTACAGTATCTTATTATTTTTTGTCTCAGAATTTAACCAGGGTTCCAAAAGTGGAGTAATGTATAGTGATGTTACAAATAACGATTAAAAGATTTGAATAGGGAGATAATCAGTTCTACGTTTATTTTAAGCTTTTCACTTACAAAAATTAAATTTATCTGTTAAAATTATTGACAGTTAATGTTGTGATGGGTGTTTGATGTGTGTGTGTGTATAAAATCCTTATGGTTCCTTCTTTCCTCTTCTCAGCAATATTGATATCTGAAATCCTCTTGTTTTAGACCCCTTTTGATCGTCTTCTTGAATGAAATTTCTTTGGATTACTTCCTAAAATTTCTTGATTGATGTAATACTCTTGATTGTTCACTTGATTCGTGATTATTTACACTTTACTTTAACAGCTTTTCAGCACATTTGAATTAATAATTTCGGCGAGATTTGATTTTTATAATGCAATTTCTAAATGCATCAGTCAAAAGATGTTTGTTTTTCTCAGAATGTTTACGTTGCTAACTTCTGTTTTTTTGGTCGTCCCTGGCATTGCCAATCTAACGACTTGATATTTAATTTTGATGTTTTGAAGATCGAGCTCGGTGTCGCAGGTGACGTAAGGGATTTTGACGGTTATTTCCAAATACAGTATGTTTTTTTGTGTGTGTACGTGTCATTTTTACAAATAATGTTTTCAAAATGTAAATAACTTAAAACAACCTGGAATTTTGATTCTCCCCTGTAACATATCATTAACGGAGTTTTTTTTTTTTAAAGATTGATAATATAAATAATCAAATGTCAGAACTCGAATATTAATCGAAAATAATTCAAGTTCCGCATAAAACTCTATTAAAATCTAATATCAGCGAATTTTCATATAATATTGATTAGAATGAATTTAGTAGCGTACAAACATACGCTTTTCACGTTGGAACATCCCACTACAATATAGTATATTCCACTTAAAAAGATACCACTTTGGGTAGGTACGATCTTATGAAACACTCTGTAAGTTTTAATGTAATTTTAACTTGTGCCCCTTATCGGACATCATACACAAAAAAAAAATTCACAGACACAATCTTCCGAGTCCGCGCAGATGACTCACTCTGTATGTATTGAATAACATGCAGGAATAATAAATGTAGAAATAACATCTGATTAGGATTACTTTATGATCAACGTCAACATATATATCATATATATATTTCTAAGCAAGTTGAAGGTAAATTCTCACCAAGTTGCCACCAAGAATTTCAATACTTTAAGAAAATAAAACAGTCGCTAGCGTATAATGAAACCGTACGGTCTTAAGCAGTAAGAAGAAATGAATAATAGAGGAAAGAACAATAAAATGCACTGCCATAAATCAGAAAGAAAGCTCGCCACAAATTAAACCTCTTTAAAGAATCGCGAGCTAAATAAGATTAAAGACGGCTGATGCTCGCTGTAGATAATCGGTACAGGTTTAAGTTATTCAACTGACAAGAGCAGAACGAATAGTACGGGGATAATTACGGAAGATAAATCCTATTTAGTGTTTCGAAAAGGATTTCAGCGATAAATTAGATTTATTTGTTGACTAATCTCGCATTTGAAATTCCACAAAAATATTGAGTGAAGCTAACGGACAAGAAATATGGTAAATAATTTATAATTGAAAACATTTAAAGTTTTATGTTAATTAATCTGTTCAAAATGCAATTTAGTATTTCAATTTCCTTCGATACGCAAATAGGCATAAATTTAATGGTTACGTTGATTGACTTTGTTTTCTATTAAATTTTGTAGCTTTTGTTGGTTACGCGTACCTAGGCTATAGACAAAAATTGTCGATTAAAGCTTAACTGAAATTTCCGAATGACGTATATGACGTTGTTCTTTAGGTCATCAATTGTTCGCGGTAGATTTAATGTATAAAAGCAACAGCTTCCTTTACAGTACGTAACATAGTTAAAAACTGAAAGATTTATAGGTTTTTTTAAAATAAATAACTAAAACACTTATTTAATTTCGGCACAAATCCATCTCTGGCAAGTCCAATAAATATCCAGTGCTTGATATTTTCATCTTGCACGTTTAACTCTTGGTAGGCGTTACGGATAGGTCAATTATATCGATAATTCGGAAATCGATATTTCCTATTTTCTTAATCGATTTTGTTCTAAAAGCTTTAAAAATAAAAACGAAAATATATCTCATGATTTATTGAAAATAACGATTGGACATAAGTGCTCCGTATATAAACCTTCATTTCTAACATTTGTGTTTTGTATTTTCATAAAGATGTCAATCAAAAATTATAATTTAGCGGGTGTTATATAAGATGCTTTGTTTTGAGTACCTACTGACATATACACATTTTGAAAAATTTAAACACGAACGAAAATCAAATATTTTCGGTGCCTAGCGCAATGTATTAAGCGTACACAGCTGAATGGTAACCGCAATGCTGCGCCCCTTCAGTCTCCCCTTAGTATTTCAATTTCCTTCGATATGCAAATAGGCATAAATTTAATGGTTACGTTGATTGACTTTGTTTTCTATCAAATTTTGTGGCTTTTGTTGGTTACGCGTACCTAGGCTATAGACAAAAATTGTCGATTAAAGCTTAACTGAAATTTCCGAATGACGTATATGACGTTGTTCTTTAGGTCATCAATTGTTCGCGGTAGATTTAATGTATAAAAGCAACAGCTTTCTTTACAGTACGTAACACAGTTAAAAACTGAAAGATTTATAGGTTTTTTTTAAATAAATAACTAAAACACTTATTTAATTTCGGTACAAATCCATCTCTGGCAAGTCCAATAAATATCCAGTGCTTGATATTTTCATCTTGCACGTTTAACTTTTGGTAGGCGTTACGGATAGGTCAATTATATCGATAATTCGGAAATCGATATTTCCCATTTTCTTAATCGATTTCGTTCTAAAAGCTTTAAAAATAAAAACGAAAATATATCATGATTTATTGAAAATAACGATTGGACATAAGTGCTCCGTATATAAACCTTCATTTTTAACATTTGTGTTTCGTATTTTCATAAAGATGTCAATTAAAAATTATAATTTAGCGGGTGTTATATAAGATGCTTTGTTTTGAGTACCTACTGACATATACACATTTTGAAAAATTTAAACACGAACGGAAATCAAATATTTTCGGTGCCTAGCGCAATGTATTAAGCGTACACAGCTGAATGGTAACCGCAATGCTGCGCCCCTTCAGTCTTTATTTTTGTCAGTTCATAGGTTCGATTGCGATCAGCATACAAGTCATTCGTGACTAGTTAATCGTGCCGGGTGTATCGCCATGCTTTACTCCAGTTCGAGATCCAAAAAAATATTTATTCTTATCATTCACGTAATAAGTGAGTTTAACTAATAAAGGAATTAACTTTAAAATATTTATGACCTATAAAGTGAAAGTAATATATTACTTTAAAATTATAAATAACTGTATTCTGCTAAAGAATTCTACTGCCTAAAATAAAAAACTTCAATGTTTGAAGATGAAACACAGAGCGAGAAAGTAAGGAACCGTTTGTTACTACTTAAATCTTACTGCCTAGAATAGGAAACTAAATATTTCAAATAAAAACTGGATTCTAATATAAAGAAATTAAATTTAAATCGAACTGCATCGTTCACTCAATAATAAAAATAACTAGAACTATTGTTATAAACAACGAATGAATAGCAAAGAAAAATTTGCTTCATACGTAAAACTAGAATTTCTAAGGAATGATTTGTATCAATCGATTAAACTAAATGTTTAAAAATGCCCTTGTTTTTTCAATATCCTATTCGCTAGTAGAATTTCTGTTATACATTTGACACTGTTGAAATCGAACCGCACATCATCGTAGTTCGTAGATGACTGAACTGAATCATCATAAGCATGTGTGCTAATAGATCTTCATCTACCACCTACGGTGAAGTTTCGTATAGCTCGCAAATAGGCAGCAGCGTTTGGAAAAATACATACAATTAGATAATCACCGAAAGCTTGGATCTTCTTTTATGGCATAAGGAATGGGGATAACCCAAAAGTTTACATTTGGATGAAATTTAATTGACTTATACAGCGCATTAATATAATAACAACATCCATATACTTTTTTGGGCCCAATCTCCCAATTTAGGTCTCTATATCTTTCTAAACTTTGACGTTTCTAATTCTTTTTTCAAATTATGCACCACAACTGTTATTATAATTTTGAGATGGCATGACTTCAAAAATCGTATCGATAGCGTAAGAAGTAATAAGCGGGATACCGAATACATTGTACCACCAATGTTTTTGAAGTTGGTTTCTTTTATCTGCTGAAAGTAAAGTTGCTTTTATGTAGAAAACGATGGTCTGTAACAAATTTGGATAGATACAGAAAAGTTGTTTATACTCTGACGCATCTATGCATAGTACTTATACCAATTCGTTAATATGACGTCTTTTTCAAGAGTAAGTCAATTATATTTCGTGAGACTAACATTGTAATCCCAACCAGAGTTAAAAAATTTAAAGTTTAAATATTTTGTAAATTTCCTCTGTACTTTCTCAATCATATAAATATAAAATTTGTACATAGGGTTCCAAATTATATAACCATATTCCAGCGTATTAATCACTAGAGATTTATAAAGATTAATAATACAGTTTGTCTTGAAAAGGTTTTGATGTTCGTATTATGAAACCAAGATTTTTAATTGCATTTCTAACTACATTATCAATGTGAAACTGAAAAGACAAATTTGGAATCGAAAATCAGACCGAGATCTTTAATTTAAACCATTAAATGATCTATCAACATGAAAAAGCGTCATTAAAAAAAATTGTCGACGACGTTATTACTTGAAATCCAAGAGTGGGGAAACTTTAAATTGATGCAAAAATATTTACATAAAAAAAAAATTGACCTGTCCGAGCATTTCTTCGAAAAACAAATTGCTTCAAATTTAATGAATTTATTCCACAAGATTGCCGCGCAAAGTATATTTACGAAATATTAGGCTACATACCTAAAAACAAAGAGTTTTTCAATAGCTTCCAAATGGTGCATGAACACAGTACACGTCATAAGGGTATCTTGTTACCACCGCAAGATAAATCTGCACTATTTCCGAGACATCTTGAATACAATCTCAATCGTTTTAAAAAGTTGTAAAGCAATTTTTAGTATCACATTGTATTTACCAAACATCAGAGCGGTAGGGAAGTTAATTAGTATATCGCTTGAAATGCTAATTATTTTGAAAACAAAATCAAAATTCATTCTTGAATCTATACAAAGTTCTTAATAGTGGTGGTCAAAATTAATAGTACTAGTTCCTTGGCTGAGTATCATTAATATATTTCTTTTAAGAATTATCAAATTGTCTATAATAGATTTATGCGAAAAGTATATTGGGAATAACATATATTTTCAAGGGATTAAATGTAGTGAAGATTGAATCTATTTGGCCCCAATAGCACACATGATTTATTTATATTTAAATCCTTTAAAGAAGTTCAAGCAGAGCGTTAAAGGCGTTTAAGAAAACTCAGAATTCATTCAAAGACCGGCGAAACATAAATTTCATGCCCTTTTTAGAAGGAGAATAGTGCCTTTATGTGGTCTAATATATGCAGGCATGAATAGGTGAAGGTTATGAAAGTAAAGTTCTTTTTGTGGCTGTTTTTAAAAATAGCTACAAAACATTTACGCAGTAATCGTTTGACCTACTTTTATTTTATTCTTTACTTACACGTCAGCTTTCACAGCAGCGGAAAAGCTAACTTTCTCATGTACCCGCTACTGCTACGTATAACTTCCGTTTTTTGCAGTGATTAAAGCTATTAAAGTCGTATGTCCTTTAGATTAGTTTGTACAGCATCACGTGAAGAAAGTGACCGGTGTACGAGTTAAATAACAGCTCGGTTGTACTCTAATTTTGTTTCCATATATACACGCTATACAGCGTGTCCACCTAGTGCGTGGATGGAAGATAACTCTTTTTTAAGTAATCGACTGTCCAGAATAACAGTGTTCTAACTCCACTGTTGCTAAAATGGGGTTAGGACAACATTATTCTTGATAGACCTAATGTAGAGAAAAAAGTTTTCAAGTAAATAGTATTCGAAGACAAGCGGAGTGCAGTACAACATAAAATTATACTCAAGTAGACCAGATGTACAGTTTCTGCACGGTAAATGGAACACTCTATATATTGTCCAGAAACTTGTAGACAATTTTTTTTATAAACATTTGTCCAAATCCAAAATGTGTCATTCTTTAATGAATTAAACATGAAGATAAAACATTTGTTTAGCTAAGTTGAGAAATTTTTTAAATAACTTTGAATATGTTTTTATTATATTTTTCTGCTGACGAAGCTTGCGATGTGTGCGATGCTTTAAATAAATCTCTTCGCTTTATGATGAACACTAATCAACTTCTGTGTACTTATTTTCACTATTTATTATTTATACATGCTTCTTAAGTTGCTAAAGAATGAATAAAGGTAATGATGGTTACTTCGAGTGGATGCTGGAATTGTGGCAAAGAAGATAACGTTTACACTTTAGTTTTAATGAATATCTTTAGCAAAACAGAAGCTTATAGTAGCAGCACTCTATGCTTTTAAAGGAAAAACTTATCCGCACAGCTTCATGTTTAATTTACTAAAGAACGCCAGCAGCGGTTACCTGCTTCCATTTGGAAATGTGGAGCAATACGATTTGCTCACTTCTTCAATCAAGTATAAATACCATAGTATTTATATAATTTGAAATCTAATATTGTATATTGTGTATTTGATACCGGAAAAATAAAGATATAATTCCCATGTTCACTTAGAAGTACGTTTAAGCCAGTAGCACATTTTCTCTGTTTTATTATCTTTTATTACTAAGTCAACATGGAGCTACTATTAGTTGCTACAGAAGATGATTGTATTAGTACTGATACTAGTCGTAAAAGTCCACAGAATAATATTGTAATGTTTTCAAATGTTGTAGTAAAAACACTGCTTTGAGAAGCATAATAATTTCGTCAAACTAAAAAAGAAGGAATAAACTTCTTTGTGTTTTAGTATATCCACGGTACTTGTTCAAATTAAATAAGTAGATCGTCATTGAAATTATTATTTAATACTGAGGACGTACTTGTGGGACAAAACGGGTTTGTCGGGAGGAACGGATTTGATGGGTCGACAACGGGCGAAGCTAACAGGGCGACGGACGCGCCCGCGTTGGCAAACGTGACGGGCCAGGCCGGGCTGAGCTCACAAACTTGTCAGGCCGGGCTGGACTGCGCTAGTAAAGTGTCGGGTCGGACCGCGCCTACATAAATCTTAAAAATCGCACCTCCAGTCTGTAATGTTGAATAGATGGTGGCTTACATTTTCATTAAACCTTCAGTGGACAGGTGAAAAAAAAAAATTTACAGGAACAAATACGCCGGAGGTTTGTGAGGCCTCATCCGTGCACTGGAGAGTTCATTAACTATGGCGGTTCGAGCCAACAGTCGTTACTTGCTACCGTTTCAGAATGCGGAGCAATACGACTTGCTCACTTCTGTAGAAGCAGTTTAGCAACCAGTTCGAGAAGAAACGTGCAATGAAAGTATCCTTATCAGATACTCTCATCCACACATGTTGCCACTCGTTTGTAGCGCAACCTGAACAGCCTGTGTGCTTGGACATGATTTTATGTTGAGCAAAACTTGTATCCGAATATTTTTTATTTGAAAATCTTTTCTCTAAGTCGCTTAAGAAAGGAATTACCTTCCGCCCACACACTAGGTGGACATGCTGTATGTACAAGCTTTGATCATAAAAAATCTCAAAATAAATCAGTCGGAGATTGATTTCATGGCATCCCATTTACTTTGGTATGTGATTCTTTTATGGAGAAGCCTATAATTGTGTAAATTTGGAAACATTGAGATTTTAGAGAAGAGATATTTGTGAATCTTCGAATTATTCATTATGGAGCCTATAATTATTAAGTAAATGATGGTTATCTTCTGTAGACATAAAAATATAAACTAGACTTTGGCAGTAAATCGAAAATCTTTGAGTAAGCAATTTGGAAAAGACCAGTAAAATATTTAGAAAAGAAATGCTTTCTACTGGAAAAACTACATTGATACCAAAAGTGGCGTTCTGTATTGTCAGGCATACTAGACGTACTAAACTACATTCGCCCCGGACAATGGATACACTGAAATGTACCTATTAGATGCATTTAATTCTGTTAATTTTGAAATACTAATCCATAAATTAGAATATTATGGAAAAAGAGGGAATGCGGTAGAAAGCCGGCTAGAATGTGGAACAAAATGCAATTGGAAGTTAGGCATAAAGATTCATAATCTGGCCTCAAATGCTATCTGGAAATGTCCAAGAAGCAGAGCTATGCCTCTATGACGAGGATACAATCCTTGGTCGTCCGTACATCGAACGTTCAGGACCCCAATAAAGGATCAGAACGTGTAATTTTCGGGGGCGCGCTAGGATCGTAGTAAGTATGTACGTATTAAGAAACAGAAGCGAATATTAACATCGATCGCCGATCGGAGCGGCATATACCATACCAGGTGTACAACCTACACATAACAACGGATTCGATCCTGTCGCGTCGCCGAGAGTTACAAATAAGTGACCCATGAAACTGATTTGCTGCTAACAAATTAAAAATGAACAGCGAGACAATTTTAAATTTAATACCTACTACAAAGAATAATGGCATTCCTGTAAACGTAAATTTCCTCGGCCTGACACTAGATACCAAGTTGAAGAGTTGCAGGTGTTGATGGGTTGGTATCGAGATTGTAATCCGCCTTATATGTATATCTTGAAGAGATTGGAGCAGACTGCAAGGTACAAGGCGAGAAGAACTGCTTACCTGGGGCATTCCATTCACTACTAACTTATGGAGTCATCTTTACTTGAACTAATGCCTCAAGAATATTTACCATTCAGAAAAGATGCATTGGATTGTTGTGCATACTGAAATTTAATAAGACAGGTAGGAGATTTACCTCACCGTCTTTTTATACTGAACGTAGTTTTGAACGCCTGTAGTAATAAAATCAAGTTCCCACTATCGCTGTCTCCTTTATTATTCGTTCTGCGAAATCAAAAGCAATTTGCGACGCTTTTCAATCGGGGGGTTCGTTGGGGCTATTTTTTTGGATGCGGCGAGGGCGTTCGACGCCGGTATTGCGTTTAAGATGAGCAAGATCGGATTTAGCGAGGGTTTGCTCACGCTATTTCTGTCTTATCTAGACAACAGAACGTTTGAAGTTAGAGTTGGTGTTGTAACATTGGCGGCGCAATCGATCGGGTCGGAAGTTCCACATCCATAGGGTTGCTTCTTTGGACCTGAGTTGCTCTTAATATTCACGTACATAGGACATCCCTAAACATCTGAAGGTACATTTTGCCATTTCTTCTCCTGAGAAGCTGACGATCAATGATCACCGGTTGCCATGGAAAGACTCAGTGAAGTACCTGGGAGTTGAATTTGATAGAAAGTGGACCTAGAAACAACAAATTGATCAAACAAGATCGAAATTCGCGGCCGCAAAGAATACGATCCTTTCATTGTTATGTAGAAGGAGCCAGCTTCACACGAGGAAGAAGCTTTTGTTGTATGTCACATGCTTACGGCTAGCTATCACATATAGTTTACGTTGGCTTCCAGTCACCTAAGAGATTGGAAAGCCTGCAAAGTCAGGTTCGTAACGTGCAACTTAGAGCAGACCTAGACATCCTCACTTTAGTTTAATATCTCCGCATGGTGTGGTCTTTCGGACAACCCACTGCTCGCGAAAATTGTGAAGAGACCACAGGATCGTACGCCATCTAGACGTCGAGTTGAGGACAGCATCCCTACTCCACTAGTCTTCCTCACCAGGGAAGGCTAGTGGAGGACATTTGAAGATTACACCTGGAAGTCCCGGCTAACCACTGGAAAACACCAAATGCAACGGCCGAAGACTAGCTGTATCATAGTGTTAAGACAGCTTATAGGCTGCCACACTGGCAAATAATGAGGATCACCGATAAATTAGCACAACGGTAATGTTTTTGCTACTGGTTAATGCGCAGTAAAATTAAATAAAATAAAATTTGCTGTATTTTTCGAAAATTAGTTTAATTTTTGATAAAAAGTGTAGGTTGTTTAAAAATGAATAATAAGAAAATTAAAGTGATTTCTCGTTTAAATTAAAGATACACATTTGAAGTTCAATACATATTTACAGTAGGCTGTAATGAATGAAAACTAGAAACCTCTCTAGCTTATTATTCATTTCAGAGCAATGGTCTATAAATCTTTTATATCAGAAATTGCATTACCTTTCAAAATGTCGAAAAATGTACTGGGTATTTTATTTAAAAAATTCCGATTTTTTATAAAAATGCGTTATTTAATCGTTTTTATAGTAGTCGCATATTAACTAGCCGCAACACTATTAGTTTGCTAATTTAATCGATTTCGTAGGACCAATAATAATGTAGATAGCAGTAGTGGTCCGTTTATTTAGATAATTCTGAATGATGACAGCAAGGACTGTGGAGTGGTATGGCAAACACTAGAATATCGGCACACTTCTCACCACACAAGTTATTTGATTAATTCGGAACAATTGTTTCGGGAATTTATGGATTCCTATTGTCGGGCATAACACTAAATTAGAAAACCTTTAGAACGCAACTTCGCCGCGGGAATTAGATACTTACGAAACCATTTATATGAAAAAGAATCCAGATCCTTTAAACAGGGAAACGGGTCCACTTAGCCATCTTTGATAGATTTATTGATGTAAAGTGGACACATGTTTACGTTTTGTGTTGTAGGCAAGAGCTTCTTCTTTTAGTTTCGTATATTTCGCATGTTTCAGGGTATATAGGCGGTAAAAGTAGGTACTTCTAAATACCCTTTAGAGCAAGGATAGAAGAAGGCATGTTAGAATTAAATTCTTTTTCCCCACATAATTCAGTCGTATGGTTGAAAATGGGAATTCACAAATTCCCGAAACAATTGTTCCCATGTGTGCCCATACTTTAGTGTTAGATAATTCTCTGTATAATCATAATCGTAGTCACACAACGCGCAGTAGACGCTACTGCCAAGTACCTCACCATAGGTTGGAACGCACTCCACTAACTACTGGGGGTCAAAATTATATAATCTACTCTTCCCACTTAATTTAAAAACAGCATTAAGAAATTGTTGTGAGATAGAGAATGCTATAACATCAACGAATTCTGCACTCTCTGAATATTAAGAGAAAGGACATCTTTCGTTTAACTTGCCTACTGTTGTGATTTCTCACATACACTCATAATTCTCACACACATAATTAACATTATCAAATAAACGTTGTTATTATTCATAAAATATGATATGCTCACGTTAGGTATAATAGAGCGAAAACATTTTAAGGTTTTCATATTTGGAAATCTATGCCTGTCTGGTTGTATACATAGAATGCACCAATCTGCGGCTTCGACCAAATGGCAGAATAGAAATCGTATTAGGTAAAGCAGCTTTTTGATTAACTTTACGCAAAAATGTAAAATTTTGAAAAATAAAAGGTAGGACTATAAACCAATTTCTGTTACATTTTGTTACTAACTAGTGGTAGAAATTGAAAAATCATTGAATGCAAATTAACATAATAATAGCACTTTAACATGTCAGAAACGAAATCTTGAAAAAGAAAAAGGAGATAAATATTGCGAAATGTAAAAAAACCTTCCTTACTAGCCATTGCATTTTTATAAATACTAATAAATGACAAGCATACGTAACAAGAAAATATTTAGAGGAAGATTATCTAGATGCTCTTGGTTATTTTCTCAAGGTAGTTTTAATATAAGATTTAAGGGAACGCATTACTAACTTTTATTCTAGAATAGTAATCTGGAAAATAGCAAGTTGTATAGAAAACTCCAAGTTTGCTCTACCTCTATCTACTTCTGTGTAACATCGAAGGTTGTTGGCTGATTGAATTAATAAAATGAAAGCAGATGGGAAACCACCGGACAGCAACGATAGCGAAAAATCTGTTTCTCCTCACATGAATTCAATTTGGAAGCACCCATTTCTAGATTTCTAAGAAAAATAATGGATGCGGTCGTATGTCATGCAGAGCGAAAAACATTTTAGGCATAAAGAAATGTTTATAAAAAAATTCGAGTAATTTCTCTATCAGAATCTTGAAAAATGTATAGGCTGTTCCGTTGAAAAAAATTGAAATAGGATGAAATATGGCAACGACTTCGACAGCCATCTTATAGACGCTAGTTAATATAAAAGCATTTTCGACATATTACCGAGAACTCCAAGAACCTAATCGAGTAAAATTTGAATCACCGCTCTAGTGGGCAAGACATTTAAGATATCGATTGTTCAAGAAGGAGCGTAAAAATCTCAAATGATCCAAATATTGAGGAAAGTTGACATGAAATGAAAAGGGGCATCCAAAAACGTAATAATATATTAGGCGTTCCATTTAAAAAAAAATCCAGACTTGCACCTGTGCGCTGCAGAAACTGAATACCCTGTATACTTGAATATAATTTTAAGTTATGCGGAACTTGCGTCCCAATATTTGTTATTTGAAAACTTATTCTCTAAATTGCTCAGTAAAAGAATTATCTTCCACCCACGCACTAGGTGAACACGCCGTACAGGTATACCTGTTACTTTTGTGAGATTAGAAGTACCTGATTGCTCTTGACAAGTTTTAAATATATTTAAACCCCTCTCTTTGTCTTCCATAAAAAAATGTTTAGCAATACGGCAAAATGGAAAGACTATAAAAAGAAAAAGGGTGCACCGATTTCTGGAGGACGAAATATAGCTTATAAAACGAAAATGTTATACTCCTGTTACTAAAGATAGTAAAGCAATAGAAATAATAACTAAAGCATATCATAAGCAAACACCAAATAACTGATTTATCCTAATGTAAGCGAGCACACCGTTGATAAACGTTATTTGGGGGACAACGAGTTGGTGACGCAATGGTTAACCATTGTTGCTACTGCATCTTTTGGTCGCATCTACTATACCGTAAAATATTGCTTCTAAATGAAGATAATGATTTGGCTAATGTTTGAAAAGGCAAAGGACAAGAAATACGAAAAACAATTTAGCAACCAAAGCAAAGCGGTTTCTTTGGCAACTGCAGTATCGAAAGATTTCAAGGAGAGCGCTCTATAAGGTTAAAATCGTTAATGCCTTTAAGCAAAATATTACTAATTTGCTAGTACTCCAGTAATTGTAATCTGTAAATAGATGATTTTTATAAAATTACAAATTTGATGGATTCTTTGGTCAACACTTGATGAAACATTGTAAATGAAAATAAAAACACAAGAAATTTTTGTGAAACGTTTACTAAGTGGTTTCTTGTGTTTTTATTTTCATTTATAAAATTAGTTGATTTTTTATTGTTTCATAGTTTAGAGTTACCTTAAAAATTATTAGTTATTTCTGGATTCTTATATTTTCAATTGTTGACACCAGAGAGTTGACATCTCAAGAAACTAAGAATCTAGTTAATTTCTATGGTTTATATAATTTTCTCAATTGTTGACACCAGAGAGTTGACATCTCAAGAAACTAAAATACTAATACATTTCTGCATTATTGAACAGTATGCTAATAATCAGTAAGATTCACTTAAATTCATTAAATAATATCGGCCTATTCACTTCTCTTATCTGTATGAGAGGTAATACCGTCCTAAAAACGCAGCTAACAGCGACAACAAAGAGCGTATTTCTTAAAATTCCAGGAAAAATGTAACAGTTGGCAATTTTACTGTGAATCATGAAGCTTATAATAAAGCTGTTTGAAATAATATTTTTAAATTACGGTCAGCTATCGTTCCATGTTAGTAGCGAATCTTTTAACGAAGTCTTTATAACTTCGTTTAAAATTTTAAATGCCGAAAAGGAGAGATTAGTGTTGAAAGGCGCTGGGGGGACGAACACGATCGGGAAGTAAGAAAAATTGCCACAACTTCAGCAGATGACATGTGGAACAAACTACAGGCAACATGGGCTCGAATAACTCCGGAAACATTGTTAAAATTAATTGCAAAGATGCCCCGATTATGCGACGCAATCATTCAAAGTAAAGGAGATCACATAGACGAATCTAAAATTTAGGTAAAATAAATAATGTTAATTGTTAAAATTGTATACTTAAATACCAAATATATATTTTAATATTTCCATTTAAATATTTAATGATTTACCCCGAAATTTGAAAGTGCCCAAATACTTATGAGCGGCAGTGTATATAGAATCATTCACGACGATTACATGTTAAACGTATCTTTGAAAGTAATTGAAATACAGGCTGCTATTTAAAACGATGATTTTTTCCTAGTTAAATATGCCCATGTTTGACCTGCATTCTCCGAACATTCTGTAATTCATAGAGATCTTAAAACTGGCTTCACAGCTAATGCTAACGAAGAGATATTGAAGTTTGTATCTGTCAACATTTTCAGAAAAAAATAATTTCTTAAAGTTGGTACATCCTACACCAATGCTGTAATATATCATTGAACTTGCTTTTAAGAACGTTACGCTATTGACCATACACAAGGTGTTCTATTTGAAATAAAAAAACTGTTCTCATTTAATCAAGACCGCATTGAAATTGAAACCATTTTTAAAAAATAAATCTTTATACATAATATCGTCCATCCAAACTTCAAAGATATATTTCAATTACTTACAGAAATACCTCTAATAGGCTATTATCGTGAATGAGTCTGTAAAACGTCGATGTATATGCACAGCGGCATTTCTTTAATCCCATAAAAACTATCTTTTGGTAAAGGCTATAGTGTAATGGATTGAAAAAAATTCAGAGACCGCAAAGCTGTATGCCATCCACACATATGTTCAGGTATAATTACTTATAGATAGTACGTAACCTTTTACGACCTGAAACGAGCACGCTGCGTTCACTTTTGCATCTTTTAAGTAATAAGGTTTAAGTCAATGTTAAAACTTTAAATGTTGAGTTGGAGAATGTCTTTAGAGTTTTATTAGTTCGAAAACGTTTAAAATTCTATACACTAACGTAATAAAGTTTCCTAGCTTTATAATAGCGTATAATTCCTATTAAATCCAAAATCAAACTTTAATATTCAATTAGAAACTTGCCTTTAATTTTAATACAGGTCTTTAAAGGTTAGCAAAGAAAGTATTAAAGATAATATGAAAGTGGCAAGTATATCTGGTTAATACTAAACTGAACGAAAAAGGTAAATACAATAAAAAAATACATTAATATAATAATGTTCTTTATTCAAAATTGCTCCAACGAATCGGTTTATTATTTTAATAAATGGCTGTTTATTATATTGATGAACATGTACTTTCGTATATACAATAAATGGCTTTATTGATATAAGAATACATTTATTTATGTTTTATGAACTTGTTTATTACAAATATGAAAGAATAGATTCGTATAATATTTTTTTTATCAATATTGGTCCAACAAACATGTGAATTAGTTTAATAAATAAGGTTCGACAAATGAGTGAAACGTCAGAGGCGTATCGTGCAAAAGTAGGTACGTGAGATAGAGTATTATTAAAAAAGAATATATTGTTACCTTTTATTGACGTCCTGATGTCCACTGTGACAACCGGGCTTACCGGGGCAGTAGTATTTTGTGTGAACATTAGGACGCCAATAAAAGGTAACAATATAATATTTTTTAATACTGTATCTCACGTACCTACTTTTGCGCGATACGGCTCTGATGTTGCACTCGTTTGTCGAACCTTATTAATAAAAGACAGTTTATTAATTTAATCAACACGTACCTTGTAAATACACAATAAACGAATTTATTTATATAAAAAACACCTTTATTTGATAATTTCAAATCAGAGAAATAATAGGTATGGTGTTACGGTTAAAAAAAGGAAAAGAAGCAGAGAAAATTCATTAAAGCGATATAGTGCTCAGTTTTGCTATTTAAAGGTAGATGTTAGGAGAGGATTCATGGAGTGTAATAATACAACGGCGTTTTAAATCTATCTTTGCTGAAGTCGTGAACGTTCTTAGTGTTTCTTCATAGAGACGACGACCCAGTATTTGAACTCTTGGGTAAGAATTCCGATGTTCATAGGACGACACTGAATGTTTTGTTTAACTTAGTTGCCTCGCTGGTGGTCGATGTTTCCGTCGGAAACCATTCAGAGTTTTCGAGGGAAATGAAGAAATGAGTGTACAAAAGAAATTCAGAACATGTAGCAAATATCTGAACAAACTGTATATTGAATAAAAGGGCACTATTAAAAAGATTGACAAAATGTTACAAAAAGACTATTAATATCTCAGGGCCAAAATAATAACTATAAATATTGGCAAAGTTTACAAAGAAATGAATAAAAGCGCCAAGAAATATTCAAAGATTAATACTAATTTAAACAACAAAGTTAGTGAAGTGATTTACCAAATTCCAAAATATAGGCAGCAACATTTGCGTGAAGTGCAGTTCTTAAATCTTAAAATACGAATTATAATTAATTAAAAAGACCGTTAAATACGCCAATGACTCGACAAGTTAGCAAAATGTTAATTATAGTTCGTAACATTACAGAAAATATCTTATGTTAACTTACATAAAAAAAGGTTCAGGTAGACACCTCGAAAGGAGGAGGTTGGTCAACTAGCTACGGTGGTAGAACTTTCTCGACGGCGTTGATTCGGAAAGGACGCCGCGCTGATAGACCGGGGAAATGGGTGATGTGTGATGAGCATTGAGCAGCAGACAACGGATGAACGCAGCTCGATAGAAGAAATAGATTTCCAGATCCCGCAACTCTACGGATTAAGCCAATTTCCAAAATCGGAACTCCATGGAGGAAACAATGTCCAGATCCGCATAGAGCGTTATTTCCCGACGATTTGCTCAAAGGTAACTAAATCGCAAAACCATATAATCGCCGGGAACGTAGACCATGGATACCAAGCAGAATCACCCGGGAGGGGCTATGTTCGACGACAAAAGTCTTGGTACTCCAGGATAATATTGTTTCACTCCTAGGCTAATTGCTAATTACAACAATTAGCTACGGGTGAAATCTAATTTAAGGGATACCAAAATGTAAAACGGAATTAATACTATTGTTGACAAAATTTCATTTAAGTCCTCTGATAAACAACGAAGCTAGTAAAATATTGAAAGAAATGATAATGATTGGTTTCCTAAACAATTAATTACTAAATATCCCATTAGCTTAAGAATATAACTCAAATTTATTGTTATCATGTGCTAGAAGGGTTTAAAATAAAGATTACCAGCGGTGTGGAATTTTGATAGGATGAATATTAAGAGTTTTATTAAATAATAAAGATCAATACTTAGGACAAATTAGGGGAACGGGTTTAGCTAAAGTATATACGAATACTACGCATTATAGACGCGATGAGTCATCCTTTGCAGGTGTTCAGTTTCGTTATATATAGAGCACGCAACTGCGCTGAAAGCCAGTGGCGGACGCATAAAAGTTTGCACAAAATAAATTAAATGTGATACGTGCTCAAACACTTACCGTTTTAAGAGTCCTCCATGAAATCACAAAGTGGATAATGTCTATTTAATATTGTAACATTAGATATGTTTCCAAAGTTGTTTCGGCAAAGTGAGTGCGGCGTGAAGAAAAAGTGTTTTTGTATGCCGAAAACCAACGTTCTACATCTAGTGACGTTATATTTGCGTAAGTAAAATAATCTTTCAAATAACTTAAACGGTTCTGTTGACGCACCTTCACAAATTTGTCTTAATGTGCCAAATTCAGAGTCTTTATCTAAAACACTTTTCAAACCTTCTAAAAACACAACATTTCTTGGTCTTTTATCGCGCATAGCTGTGCGTGAACATGTTGCGCTATTTGCAGAGATTCCATTAACGACACCGAAGAATTTGTAGTTTTTCTATCGCATCCGCTAGTCCCACGTAACTGTTCTGAATAATTTCCAAATCTGTTTTAACTTGACTATCCTGAAATTTCAAGCGGCTTACCTTGACAGCCGTAGCTTCCTTTGGGTCGAATTCTAAAATCACGTTCTTTATATTCTCAAAATATTTAAGATAATAAAATGCAGCCTCTAACCATGTTCCCCAACGAGTAAGAATAGGTTGTGGTGGTTCAAGAATACCGGGGCATAGTCTATGAAATTTTACAAACACAGCGTTTGTATGTGCTATTAGAGCGTCTACCTCGGGATAACATTTTCTGATACTATCTGCTACGAGACTGAGAGTATGAATTTTACATGTAATATGCAACAAGTTAGCACAATGTGACAATGACCTACAGCAAGCATGTTTGCGGCACCATCACTCATAAACATCAACAGTTGATTTGTTGAAAATTCAAACTTTTCCAATGTATTTAACACCAACATTGAAATTACTTCGGCAGTGCATTGTGTATCGTCGAAGTAGTAAAATTGAGGGTGACGGTCGATGTGGTTCCATTGTGCGTATCATTACATTAACCACAGAATGTTTTTTACGATTGTTTTTCGTCCACACATAACCACAGTTTTTTATCTTGCAACTCCGATTAATCTTTTCTCGACATGCTCACGAGCAGACGGCACAACTCTCTGTAATGTTCTCTCACTTGGTAACTTAAAGTCCGAATATTAATTCCAAAACGAGACGTATGCTTTCTTCCTTAGTAAATGAAATGGTAAATTACATGCAATAAAGGTAACACATAAATTAAATTTAAATTTGTCATAGTCTCGTATGGAATCTTTTTTTGAAACATGCCCTGCACTATTTACGTGCCGTAGACAATCACTTTTCGACCAACACATTAAATCTATTTTACACACTACAATGAATTTTAGCGCCATCACACTTCAAATCAGGCATTTCTGCAATAAATTCTCTTATTGTGTCCAACTTTGGTCGTTTTCGCGACGTAGGAAACATTTTCAAAACAAACGTAGAAACTACGATTAGTATACGACAGCGTAGATGCATACACAACAGATCGGCTTTCGAGTCGCAGTTATACTGACGCTTATACCGAATTGTCCCGGCCGTGTTTATTTTGTGTAAACTTTTATGCGTCAGCCATTGGCTTTCAGCGCAGTTTGCGTTGCTCTAGTTATATATTCAAATAGAGGAATTGGCACGAAATAAAATATTTTAAGTATTTTAATATAAATTTAAGAAATTTGCAAATTGGGGTGTAACAATGGTACATTGACTTTATTAATGAAATATAAGTAATTACTAATGATCGGGATTCGGTTCCGCTAAATTGGAATTCACAATATTATTTATTTGTAGTCTACAAATGAATTGAATATTATTTTATCTTTCATGGATTTTTACGTGGAATTTTCCTAAATATTTAAGATTTTGAAAAGTAACAGTGTGTACTATGTTGGCATATTTGTAGTACAACAATGTGCCCACGAAATAGCGATAACATTATGAAAACCAATTTCTCAGTTAATGTTTGTATGTAATACCTTTGCGTGCGTGGGGGGGAACAGAGGAATGAGGGCCATTTAAGCTTTTTAACGCATAGAACATTAATTTTTAAACCATTGCCTGGAAAAACTCAACAAATACATTACATACAGTTTGAAATATATCTATTTATTAAAATTAAACCAAAATATAACATTTTCAGAAGTATAATTTTTTTTTAAACGTAATATGGCCACTATTACCCCACTAGGGTAATCGGGGCAAGTAACTACAATAGCCCCGAATGGATATAAGGAAATAATATTCTTATACACAGTAGTCACATGTGAAAGCTCCGTTTTCATAGTCAGTTAAAATGCTAATCACAATTCGCCGGCAAATTATGCATATATCAATAGTTTTAAAGTTTTATCTTTAACTTCACGTCTTCTTCGTCGCTTTAACGTGAGAGCTTGTACCTTATCTTGATATTTCTTGATTGTATTTTTTTACATGTCACGACATTATCATCGCAATCGAAAACTTTCCTTTTATAGCCTTTTCTAGCTGTTTCCTTTCTACTTTCTTTTTTCTGTTCTCTCAGCTGGTTGCAAACCCCACTTGTTTTAACCCTTTCTGAGCCAGTATTTTTTGTGGTCTTCGCACAGTTGAGATTCCAGTTTCGTCGACGTTAAAAAACCTGCCTTGTTCAAATTTGTGTTTAATTATTACCTGGTCCAGATTTTTAAGAAAACTTCTCGTTTATTAAACGCCGTTACTCTGTTAACACTTGTTGCTTTTGGCTTTTGTAAAGATGTAAAGGCACTTGACGATTGCGTTTAAAAAATCCTTGTAGCCAGTCGTCCCCTGCAATCTTTTTTGTTTTATTGTATGGATATTTTAAATTATTTCGAATTGCAAATTCGTAGGCACACTTTTTGATTTCATCTCTCGAAATACCATAGAAAAGTTTGCTTAGATAAATTACATGGTCAGCCAAAGTCTTTTCTGTTCACTAATGAACAAGGAATGACTTCCCACTGCAGCTGCTGAGGTGTTTTTAGTTTTCATTCTTTTTTGAATACTTCTTCTAGGGACTCCAAAACATCTTGAGACTTCCCTAGTCGAACGTCCTTCATGAATAGCAGCAATTGCCTTTTCAGCTGGTCACTTGACCAGGATGCTTTTTTTGTCATTCTTACACGATACCGTACCATCTAGAAAGAACCGACTAAATTGTTAAACATTATACCATGTGACAGGCTAATGAAGCTGGCCACTATTACCCCGAATAATTGGCTCCCGTAACCCATTTATTTGTTGAAAGCAATAAACTAAGCATGTTTTTTGGTACTTACTTTCTTGCACAATTATAGGATAATATCCGTGTGAAGTAGCAAAATAATAATAACAGCTTTATTATGGAAGCAATCATAAAAATAATCTCGACAAATGAACTACATCCGTTACATCAAACTAGCTGCCAAACAAAATCTCATAGTTGTACCGGTTTCAAATGATCTCGCCTGCTGTAAACTAACTCATGTATTTGTGAGAGGTGGCGCCACTTGTAAATGTTATAGGCGTTCATTATTTTAGGTGGTCTTTATTACCCTGGTTCCCACCATTCCCCAGTTATCCCCACGTGTATTAACATGTAAACAGATAATTACATGATTTTTAATCTGGTCATGTGTTGTTGAAATTACCAAGGCTCTAACAGTGTACAACACTGTCTATGTAGCTACTTACAACGGCATTTACAAATAATTACAATGTGCATGTGAAAATTTACAATAGAGCTTGTAAATTATTACAACGTGTATGGAATAACAACAACGTTTGAAAATCGCAACACTTTGAAAAAAAAAAGAAAAGTCTGTTGATGGAACAAATAACTATCGATTGTCGTGAAAATGTCACGATAAGTTTTTATTTTGTGTAAAAGAACAGGATTTAATTTCCCAAATAATTCCACAACAATCCTTTTCAAATATCCACATTTTTATTATTGTACCCTTTCCGGGTTTTTTCCTAATTTCCCGGGGAAAAAGGCCTTTTAAATCAAATGAATTGCAAAATAGGGGTATTTTAAAGCTAAAGGTGGAAAAATTCCCTAGAAAATTTAGTAAATAGTAGAATAGCTGAAAAATTTCAAGTACTTTAGTACTACTTAGTAATGTATGTGCTTGACGGCTTTAATAACAAAAAAGAAATTTACGATCTGATAGCAAAAATTTTAATTAACGAAGCTCTTCTGCAAAGAAATATCCAACGTAGGATACAGACCCATAAAAATTTATCTGATAGAAATTTTATGTGGTTTTCAAGTTTTTTAAATTTACATTTTTTTTTAAATCAGAGAGGAATAAAATTTTGTTCAGAAAAATCAGGGTTGAAATTTTACTAAGGGGCATAATAAAATAAAAATTCATGGCATAAAAAAACTTTAAAATGCTAATAGGATCTTGAATTTCAGCAAAACAGGTTTTTTTCAACTAAAAAAGTTGTTTATTTTGTAGAAACCCATCTTTTAAAGAATAATTTTTCAAAATTCAAATCACTCTTTTCCAATTTTTTTAAAAATATGAAATCGTTTTTCCGACATAGAAAATACGGATTATGATACTAATGTATTTTTAAATCCTTTGAAGATAAAATCACGTAGGGAAAATTCAAAAAATTTTTAACCAAAGAAGCATTTTTAAAAAACAGCCAATTCGTGATATGCTGTCAATTTGGTTCATACTTTTGTTTAGATTGGTGAGAGTAGAGACGGATTTTAGGGCTAAAAAAAGCAAAAAAGGGCCCCCTTTTTGGGCCCTTAAAAAAATATGTATTTAGGAAAAAAAACTGTGATTTAGGCATGTTAGGCAATACTAAAAAAACGGTAAAACAAAAATCATTTTTTTTAAAAAAACATGAAAAAAAGAAAATTTTAAAAGTAATTTTGGTACTTTTGCCATAAAAAAAAAAACATACAAATTTTAACTAATAACTAAAATATTAGATTCATTTGGTTTAAAATAATAAATAATTTAATTAATCCCGGGAACTTTTCCTTTCAAATTTTCGCTTTTGCGTAGCCACAAATGTTTTTCCAAGTTTGTTTTAGTAAAATTTTTCTTCGATCGGAAACAGCAGTTTGTACAAAAAAATAAACGTTCTACGTCACACGGGGGTTGAGGACAAAACTTAAATATGGACCAGTCAGCTGTGGTAGAGCGGTAGCTTCAACGCTTCCCACGGCACTCAGAAAACTTTTTAACCTTTTTAAAACCTGGTTTTTTCGAAATCATTTGGGTTTAAAACTTTGACAAAATTTTCCCAATTTTTTCGGGCTTTTGAGAGCTGCTTCGGCATTATTAATTACTCAACAGAATCTAAAAGGGAAAGGGCCCGAATGTTTAATTTTTTTGATGTTTCAATGGAAATTTAAAATGCGATTTGAGTATAAAAGATTTTTTTACTTTTGTTTGGGAAAAAAATTTTTTGCGTTTCCCAAAACATTTAGGAATCTTTGTAAACGTATTAAACCTAAAACATAAAGCGTTAAAAAAAAAAAATCTATTTAAAAATTTTGCAAAAAAGTACTTACTGATTTATTGCTTCGAAAATTACATAAAACTACCCCCTCTAACAATTTCCCCCAACGTGTAAGACATTGGGAGGCAAGGGAATCTGCAGATTTTCTTTTACAGCACACGATGGGCTTTAAAAAGATCTTTGTTTTTGAAATTAAACCATTAACATAGCATTTTGATTTTTTAGAATTCACACCCCAAAAATTGACCCAAAGTGAAAAAAAGTAAATGATTAAGTTTTTTATAAAAATCTTCAAATTGTACCACTTTTGAGATAAAAAGCACCATCCGTGACAAAAATTGATTTTTCGTACTTAATTCCATCTGTTGGCCAAAAATTTCCTAATACGAGAGTTGCCTTAACTTAAATATCTAGCATTAAATTTACAAATATTAAAGTAAGTTTTTTTCATAATAAATTTTTCCCAAAGCTTGGTTCAGAAACTTGCCATTGTATTGCAATTTTTTCTTTCAAGTCTTTTACAGTAAATACGGTTTCCTGGTGTTTTAGAACAAAGCCCCTTTCCCAAATAATTGCCCTAAAACGACCTTTTGAGTCAGCCCCTCCCTCATTATAGAATCCAAAAATTAAAAAAAATTATAGGTGTAAACAAATCTTTTAAAGACCTCAAATATGAAAATACATTTTTAAAATTTTTAAATTTTTTTATTAATTACCCCATTGTAACATTTTTACAAGTTTTTTAAAGGTTTCCGTTTCCAATTCTTGTTTCAGTATTTAGTGAGAAAATTTTGGGAGTTTTGAAAAATTTAAAATGTCCCGAGGAATATTTTCAGACATAAAAGCGTCGATAAATCATTAAAACGTCGATTTCTTTGAATTTTTTGGGGCTATAAATTTTGGTTCCTCAACGGTTTCCCAAGATTTGCCGATGTCCCGGAGCAGTGCATGTGCTCTAATATTTTTTTTTTTTGCAAGTTAAACAAAAATATTTTGAAGCAAATTTGGAAAAAAAAACAAAAACGCCCTTTTCCTTTTTCCGCCGCTTTACAAACAAATCTTCCTGTTGCTTGGGTTCAGCGAAAGACAGTAGTGCCCCCAATTGCCTTCAGCCATTTTTGAACTTTTCGCTATGTGATTCCTTTTGGGTTTTGGGGATTGTTTAGATGGAAATACACAAAAACATGAGTAGATAAAAACACAAAAAGAAGAAAAACCCAAAAAAATGTTGAAATACGATATAAATGAAAAATTTAAAGTACGTCTTTCCTATATCGATTCGTCAATAGTCCACCTCGCATGGGGAACACACACATATACCTCAGAAAAACAAAGAGAATAAAAATTAAAAAACTAAATGAAAAAAAAAAAATCCATTTATAAAATAGAAAGGGATCGTGTATTCATTTAAACAGTTATCAGGGAAGAAATTTGCTTTTAGGTTTAAAATTTCAGGGCGTAAACAAGCGATAGGGATTCCCGTAAAAAAAAAAGTGGGGGGCAGGTAAAAGAACCCCAAGCGTAAGCCGATAATGAGGATATATCTTCAATAGGGTAAATATAAATTTTTTTCGGCACAAACCAAAATTTCCCCCCACCCAAAAAGACGGGAAAACCATCGTTTTTTTTGTTTTTTAGCATTTTAGCGTAAAACCCCAAAAATTTTTATTTAGAAAGAGCAGCGGTAAAAACATATTTATTTAAATTTAAAAAAAAAAATTTTGACCAAAAAAATATGATTTTAGGACAAATAGGCGAAAAACCCGATTTTGGCTGTTAAAAATCCAAATAGGCAATAGGCAAAATAAAAAATAGCTAGTCGCTTTGATTTGTCGAGAAAAAATGTGATTTTGTATTATTTTTATTTGCCTGAAACTAAACAAAGAGGAATTTGCCTAAATTCCCGCCTAGTGATGAGCATTGTTTTTTAGGGTTTTTTTCCCCACCCCTAATAATATGAATAGGAATAATGATAAAAAAGTTTTCTAAAAGGGGCAGATTTTTTAGAAGAAAAAGCACACACATTCACTAAATCACCCAAAATTGAAAAATAACTCTACATTTTACAAACATTTGCTTTTGGAATTCGCTATACGAAAACTGTATATGTGTTTTATTCCGTTTTTTTCTAAAGTTTTGAAGAAAATTGTTTTATAGGAATAAAATATTTACGGAAAATATTTATATGAAATTTGGGAGGGATGAAGAGGACAAACCGTTGCTAATAGAAAATAAAAATATTATTGTTTTTTAGGATACACGCAGAGAAAACCCTTTTCTTTTACCAGATGTCCTCCTCAATTCAAAACAATTTTGTTTCAATTTTCCATAAACAATAACTTTTTAAATCAAAAGAAAAATTTTTTTTTTTTTTTTTTTTTTTTTCTTTTTAAAAGAATTTTATGCTTGCAATGAAAAAATTTTATTTTTTTGCTTAAGAAATTGTTAAATTTATTTAAGAAAACTTTTAGAAAATTTTAAGAAGCGATTTTTAATATAAGTGTATGGTCGTTATAACCAAAACAAATTTTAAGGATAGTAAAAAAAGTTTTTTTAAATTTAGAAAAGGGTTTAGGGATGTTAAAATCAATAGTTTTTTTTTTTTTTAAAATAAGCATTTTTTTTTTAGAATCTTGAAAGATATTATTTATATCCATTATGAATTGCACCACCTGTTAAAACAGTACCACAATCCTACAAAATGCAGAAAAATTTTTTTTCTTTATTATTTTGTAATTTAAAAGGCAAAGGGTAAAGGATCACAGAATAAGTTAAAAACAAACGTGAATAATCTAAAAGTACATATAAAAAAAAGTGCTTAAACAAAAACCCAAGGTAATGCTAATAAAAAAAACAATGAGAAGGGGAAAAGCACTAACGTTTTTTGCTCCTTCTTTCTCGTTTTCCCCTAATCTTCAAAAAAGCACTGACATATTTCCCACGCCCCCTACTTGCAAGAGATTGGTTATGCCCATCCTAAAATGCGACAGACGGAAACAGATGCATACTTATACAAAGTATAACCTTAACGTAATTCATAAAAATTTGCAAAGATACCGGTTAAAGTAACATTTGGTTTTCTTTTCATTGCTATTTACCCCGGTATTAAATTTTAAATACAGCTTTTTTAATAATAATAAATAAAATAATAAAAAAGGGGTAAAAAAACTTAAATATTTAAATCATTTAAACTAAACTAAAAAAATATTTAAATTTAAAATTTAGGTTTTTTTCCATTATGTAATTTTTTCTTTTGTTTTGCTTTTTTTGTTTTTTTTAACCGAAAACCGGCGCTAATTTTAATAGAACTTTTTGGGGATCTGGACCATTTTTTTTCCTTTAATATAAATATTTCCCTAAAACATAAACTAACTAACTAAAACAAAGTTTATAGGAAAAAAACTTTTTTCTAATTTTTAACCTAAGAAAATTTATTTACCCCCAAAAAAATTTTAAAAAAATTTTTTTTCTTTTAGCATTTTAAATTTTTTTGAAATAAAAAAAAAGTTTTAAAAAACACTCTAAACTAAAATGAAAATAAGCAAGTTATGATAGGTTTTTTGTGCGGATTAATTTTATTTTTTATTACTATTACACTTAAAAAAATTGTTATACATTTTTGAAAGTTTATTTTTATTACCAAAATATATTGAAAATTAAAAATTTTATGGTTAAAAAATTTTTCCATCCTTCTTTCCCCCTTTTGCGCTCCCCTAATTAGGGTTTGTGTTACTTACAAAAAAGCCCATCCAAGGCAGAACATTTCTTAAATTCGTTTTGAAAAATTTGGTACATTATTATTTTTTGTTTTAAATTTTGTCTTTCAAAATTCCCAAAAAAAAGATACCCAGCTGTGTGAGGTCAGGAAAACCCCAGTGGGCCCAACTAAATTTGAGCCTTGGGTTTAATCCATTTTGAAAAACACGACCAAGCAGCAATTGGTACAGGTGCTCCATCCTATGAAATTTAATTTTGTAGAATATAATCGCACTATCCATGTATTCTTCTAATATTTCTGGGAGTAGGTTAAATATCTGTCTCCCGTTTAAGGGGCCCTTTAGTAAAAAACCAATTGTGGAGCTAATTGTCCATACCACACGTTAAATCCAAAAAGCATTCGTGGGGCCGGGTTGTACAATTTTCAGATTTTGTTGGGACCAGTAGTGGTTTTTGTTTTCATTGAAAAAACCCAAACGGAAAAGTGCTTTGTCACACCACGGAATACAACGTGACTCATTTACATATTGTTCACAAAAATGTGTGTACCACTAACAAAACTATAGCCTTCTGGCGGCCTTTCGCGGCAGCGGTGTTTGGCTTTACACAGTATTTATATGGCACATACTTGTTTTTTTTTTTTAATTCTTGTATGCCCCATAACTTAAATTTGACCAGCTTGCAGCATCTCTAATTGAACCGTCACTATGTTCCTCAAAATAAGTCAACACGCTCGTCTCTGTTTGCTTTTCACAATAACGTTCTTCTGTATCCTGTTCTTATTAGACAAAGTATCATTCCTTCGAAATTGCTGATACAATTTAATAACGTAAATTACGGCTGTTGCTGTATGGGTAACGTTCAGCATAATATTCACTAGCCTTGTGCATTTTTTTCCGGCACAAGATATATGTACACTTCTCCAAATGAGAAAACACCGTCACGACTAACATAAAAACTTATAACTCAGAATTACCAACGTATTAAATAAAATAAATATAAGAAACCGGGTGTGTTTCTCTCATTCGCACCTCTAAACGGCAGGAATATTAAACGGTTTAAAAACCAAAAAAAGGGGTCGCTAATTGTTTAATATGTAGACAATTTGGAGTGAACGGAGAAGTTTAATGAGTTTTTCTCGCGGTCAAAGTTTAGCAAACAATCAACCAGGTAGATTAATGACCCTTTCTCTGCTTGAGCGTTAAATTCTCCTCCGAATACATATACCAAATAAAGTTCGAAATAGGTTAAACGGCGTCCATAGCAGCTTATTACTCTGAAATTTTGGTGGGCTCATGATAATTCGCCTGTGGTAAAACACACTTCCATATAATTACTAGCAACCTACACGACTGTAGGAAGGCATTTGGGATATAAAGATTTGTATGTTTGTATTTTTAACATGTTCAAACTCATTTGAAATATTCATATATACGCCTACTCTACAAGTATTTAGAAATAAAGAACAGTAATCTGTAAACAATATTTCAGACTCGTCATAGGGAAAATTATAAATGAAAAATGTTTTAAATAATAGAAGAATCGATCGCTCGTATGAACACACCTTAGATTTCATCAACAGATCGTAGTGGAAACTGTAAATTTAAATATCTAAATGCTTATTTATCAATTTAAAAGCACATAAGAAGCTATTGCATTTAGAGTCAATGCTTCTCAGTTTTGTACGATTTGTAGAAAGTGAGATAAATGTTACTACGATGGTAATATTTTTATTCTTTTTTTTGGGTATATAAATGAATCCTTTGTGAATTAGTGTAACCTTAAATATAAAAAACATTTCTTTCTTCACCCTTGCGGCAAGTACTCGAACACAAGTAAATGGAACTAAATTTGCTTTTTCTCCGTACATTCTGATCTTACTTGTACGCATTTTTTAATATATTTTATGTTTGGATTTCTATTAAATGTTGCAGATTTTTTTTGCTTCACTATCTCAAATTATTGTCTTTACATTTTAATTCTAGAAGAATTACCGTAAATTTTGCAATTTCTACAATATGAGAGTGACCAGAGTTGACGTTCTCTTTTATTTTTTCGGCTCATAGGCGTCGCAATCAATAAGTGTTTTATATATATACTCAGTGACATAGAAATGGCAACAGCTAGAGGGGATTGGAATTCCGGATGAATTTGTAGGAATTATTCACCTATGTAAAAGTAATAAATGGTCACATTTAGGAGGAAAATCTTTATTAGTTAACAAATTTTTATAATCATTGTTAATAATGTGTGGGGCCGCTCTCCTGATTTACACAATTCATTTAAAATACGCCGTGGCTGGTTGAATAAGGTGGTTTACTCGTCTTGGGGTAATTGTCCCCCCCCCCCCACCTCCCATGCAAGTTGGCATCTCATGTCTAAAAGCCTCCAAGTCAAAGGAGGACGCTGCAAGTTTCGCACTTCTACCCATTATTTCCATACATGTTTCGGTCGTTGGAAAAGATCTGCAGATCTTGGAGGCCAGGGCAAAACATTAATCTGGGCCGTTCAAAGAAGTTCAAGGGACAACTTGCTACATGAGGAACGTGACAGATGATGTGTTCCAACCACCTCCGCATTACCGTTTGTGCTGCCATATTGCCGCGAATGAACACCAAGGAGACCTGCTGCCATAGTATCGCACCGCAAACCAGAACACCCACAGTGCTGTGTACGTGCCTCTCAACGGTAAATCGAAGATTCCGTCGTTCACCTCGTCTTCTTCTGACGTCTCTGACACCGTCGTGCGATGCCTAATAAATACTTGATTCGTCACTAAACACACACTGTAAGCGCAATTCAAGAATTCTAATGAGATCTTTCATTGCACCATTGTACCGTTGCTGTAAAGGTTCCGCACTCAAGGAGCATAATTTGCGGACGATATAATGTTACCCCAAACTTCGGATTCGGCGATAACTGTTCTAAGGGTTACATGGCGACATTCTTCACCAAACCATTGGTCACCGAATTGCCCGAGTAGAGGAAAATCGGTGTCTAAGGCCAGTTGTCTTAAGCGACGCTGTTGACGCCCTCGTTTCTTCTTGAAGCCCCGGTTCCTCTTCTACGACGTTCTGACTTCTTCAAAAATTTCCGTATGAACAGCCCCTCTTTTCCGATATTTTAAAAATTTAAGTTTTCAAAAGGATTGGGTGGGGGTAATTTTTCTATATTAAATTAATACTTTTGAAATAAGGGTTAATGCTATTATATGAGTCCCTCTTCAACAATTTAAAACTTGTCATTAACTTTTTTTCAAGATCTCCAATAAGTTTTCGGAGTATTTGCAACAAATCTAACTGGTAGTTTTTTCTTAAGAGCGCCCGCCACCCACCCTAACATACGAGGATTTTCGCCGATAAAAATCAGTGGGATGTTCTTACTTACCTTGACCCCTCTACAATCCACAAAATTTCAATTTTTTTTGGGGGAGTCAGGGTTGCCGGTGTTCCCTTGTGAATATTTTATGTGTAAGAGAAAGTGACAAATATGAAATAATTCTAAAATAACTCCAGAAAAGGATGTGATAAGAGAAATTCATTGAGACTGTATGTGCACTTAACTTCTGAATTACTATTTCCAAACGCAAAAATACTGTAAAGAAAAACAGATTCTCACCAATATATGTATAATTATTACTGATTAAGTAAATACGTGCTACAAATATTTTCTGAAATAGGAATAATACAGTACTCTCGCCAAAACGAACAGTACCGAAAATTTAATTGTATTTATTTTTTAATTTGTATAATTTACATGTTAAAAATTGCATCCGTTGGCACTTTTGAACGGCAAAAAAAATAGATCGATTTTATTTTTCGTGAACTCACTTTATCAGCCGTTATCGGCAGTTCATTATATTTCCGGTGTTCCGGAAGTGACGTCAACTTTCTTATTTTAAATAGAACACGGATATTTTTGACGTTTTTTTGAAAAGGTAATCGAAAATGCGAATCCAAAATACCACTTTAACTTAAGAAATATAACGATAAAAGATTCTGGTAATCTGTTTTTGGTTGTTACGTAAAGTAGCTAGGAGAGATCCCCAAATTGTTTCTTTGTGACGCGAGTACTGATCTAAAGAGCTCGCTGCTAAGCAAAGTAACCTTAAACAAATTACCAAACTGTCAAATCTCAATTCCAAAACGTAAATTAATTCTTGTTTGTTTATTGTTATTATATCCTGCATTTGTCATACTTTCGTTCTTTGTTCTCGTTATTTTTTATGGTCATTTTACTTGTTTCATTAATTGTTTATCCTTTACTCTATTAACTTCATTGTTAATTAATGAATTGTGGTAGATTTGTTTAAAGTGTTGTTAGTTTTTTGATAGGCATGGTGCTTACAATTTCGGTTTTTTATGTTGTTGAATATTACAATGGCCTCCACATGGACTACTAAGATAAACATCAAGTACCTATTTTAATATCCGGTGAATTTAGGCAACAATCACTAATAAGTTGGAACAGATGAATACTGCATTTGTTACTGCCGTAAAATTTGAGCTTTGCGCTAAGTATGGATAGATATGTATGAAATTTACGGGGCGAACTGCTTTAATAGAAGAGTAATATATGTTTAAATTAATTGTACAATTTCTTGCGCAACCGTGGCAAATAAGGTGAATAATTTCGCCAGATTTCAGGAATATTAAAATTAACTCAACATTTTGTATGGTTCGTGCGAATTCATCAGAAAGGTAACACCCAAAAAGCCTAAAAAATATATACATATGTGTCTACAAAAACTAATCCAGTTTGGAGGGGGAAAATTTAAACAAACTTACGATAATGCAAAAAAGTTTCGATAAAGTAAAGAAGAAATAACAACAATTAACAAAACAAGTTAAAAATGAGAGAAAATAATAACGAGAACAAAGAATGAACGTATACAAGATGCAGTATATAATAAACAATAAACAACAAGAATAATTTGCGTTTTTTGGAACTGAGATATGACAGCTTGGCATTGTTATCGTTATGTTGTGTATGATTGCTTTTTTATGATTGCTATGATTGCTTTGCTTAGCAACGAGCTCTTTAGATCAGCTGGCGTGCCACAAGAAACAATTTGGGGGTCTTTCCTAGTCAATTTGGCGGTACAACAAAAACAGATTTCCCAAACCCTTTATTGTTGCATATCGTCATATTTCCAAAGTTCAAGTATAGCATATGTGGTATTATGCTGACCGTCACTTGCCGATGACACGGAAATACAATTGACTCTGCGATAACGACAAAGTTGATCAGAAAATATAAATCGACCTATTTTTTCTAAAAACGCTAGGTCTTCTGTCGTTCAAAAATTAGCACCCCTTACTGTACTGTATGTATATCTATCATTTTATACTCATTCGGCTCTCTGCAAAAAATTGCGTCGTCCTACCGCTATCGAACAGTTCTGTCTATTTAGTATAACACTAACGACTAAATTGTATACGTTAACCATAGTCTCTTGATAGTGAATAAAATATGGCCAAAAGAACAAAGAAGTTGGTGTAGTCCTATTACTTTCTTTTGTTTAAATGAAATCCTTGTAAATGTAACTTCATAGAATAATGTCTAATTTGTATTTATTTCTGACAATTTAACATTAAAAGTTTTTGATTTCCGCTCCAGACTATGCCATAATAGGCCATTAAGTTTAGAGGAAAACCTTTTTGTTCAGCCACCAACCAACAACTTCGAAATGTTCTTTAAAAGTTCATATTATCATGCAATATAGAAATTTTCCTTTGTTATCCAGGCGGGCGATTATTTTTTTATAAAATTCCGTGCAATTCTATCTTTTATATATAAGAAACCGACAAAAAAGTATTCTAAAAATATTTGGTTTCCTAACAAATCTATGATATGATTCGCGAATTGCAACCGAAAAATAATATTTATGTAAGCATCAATAAACGGGTCTGATATTATTTTTTAATGTATTCCTTTACTTTGCTTCCGCGTTTTCTTTACAAAGTTTTTTCGTATTATCTTGTATTATTAAAGTTGTTCTTTGTGCCACGAAATGGAAATGATTTTGGAAGGTTATCTGCATTTAGAATAACGAGATGTCCTGTTGTTTCATAAGCTAATATATCTAGTTTTGCCCAGGAACTCTGTTATATTACTCACGGATGAAATCGAAATCAATTAAATACTTGGAATGAAAACAAGGATGTGGCAAAAGAACATTTTTAAAGTGCAACGTAAATAAAACTTGTTAAGATAATTGGCGCTTCGGAATTAAACATCAGGCACGAATTGCCCAGAGAAATAAACTTACATAAAATATTGGCTCATTTGTCTCAGAGCAATATACATGCTATGCCAATGGGGGGGTTTTTTTTTTTTTTGTTTTTTGTTTTTTTTTGTCAAATACAAATGTATGAAAAATAAGTAATCTTTCACTAATGGGTAAGAGATTGTTTTTTCAAAGTGACTATTTGCTCAAATTATTTATGAAATTTTGGCACCTACTTCTATGATTTTTTGGTGTCCTGCAAACAGCTAATAAAAATATAGTCCAATGTACCTACAAAAAACGTTTGGGGAATTTTAACACTAAAAAATTCTCGAGGAAAATTTATTTACCTCCTATTTTTGGTGTAAATCGACAGAATTGAGAGTTTTAAAGTGTAATGTGAAAATTGTCACACATTAATTTAAAATTACCTACCACTTTTTTATATTTAAAATTTCATTTTTATTAAGTAATTTTAATGTTGATATTGCATTCCTACCAGTTATTTTTTTCTATAAATTTTGGAAAACCCCCCCAAGTCAAAACCGCAAGATACTCCTCGTAGGGATTATAACCTTCAATGCATCTTTATAATGGATTTTTACACCTCGGGCCGTTTAAATTGTAAGGTATTTTTACTGATCGAATTTATAACCTGTACGTTCTTTTTGTGCGGGATTTTCATACACTAGAGTCATTTTGCTTTCAATTGATTTTGAAAGTATTGAAACCTTCCAAATTTTCGAATGATTTTTCATCGGAAATACACGTTTTTGGAATCCCTCGAGTACTAGATATACTACTTTTTTAACGACACTATCAGGCATATGACTGTTAACCACGATAATCGAAAACATTATGTGTTAAGACACTCCTATTCCATATGCGAGGTAGTCTGAAAAGTTTTCTAGCCTTCAACATGAAAATTGCGCTACTCTGTCAAAGATATTCTGGTAGTATAATGCACATGCGTTTGAAGGATACTTTTGGAAATTTGGCCATGTTGGACGCTTATTGTTGGTTAAACGGTCTTGTGTCATCGACGTTTTACTGTGTTCGTAAAAATAGAAAAAATCGAATATCGAGCATTATCGAGTCATTAAATTCTTGCTTTGAAAGGCAATGCTACCTACGCAATTTAAAGCCGAGATAGACGCTGTTTACGAGAACTGCCTATCACTTGCCACAGTGAAATTTTAGGCAGCTGAATTCTAAACGTGTCGTATTAGCTTGGGTTGACGATGACGTTCCGGGACGGCAAAGACTGCAACCGCTAACGCTACCGAATAACATCGGAAAAGTTCAACCAAATGGCGCTAGACCGACCGTCGAATTAAGTTTAAAGAGATAGCAGAAGACTGTGGGGCATTTGAAAGATTGTGTTTGTCGTATAGTGACTGAAGATTGGGCATTGAAATTTTATATCCGTACTTTGGGTGCCGGCTTGTTCCAAAGTCAGAAGGACCAAAAATGCATTCGAATGAACATTTCCAAAGCCCTGTTGAAGCAGCTTAAGCAAAATAAGTTGGAGTTTTGGCGCCGATTAAATAGATGTTAGATGAATGGCGGCTCCGAAAAGGTGAAGGAAAAATGAATGGCGACTGTCTTTTGAATAGTGATAGGCTGGAGTTGTGTTAAACCACTTCTTAAAAAAAGGAAAACACTATGGGAGTATAACTACGCATCCATTTACTTGGTAAGCTGAAAGCAGAAATTGCAGAAAAAAATTGGCCCGCGTTCAAAAAAAAAAAAAGTTTTTTGTTCCAAAACCAAGACAACTTCAATTTCAGTAGTCGCCGTGGCAAAAACTTACGATTGAGCTTCGAGTTGTAGACTACTCACCCTATTCACTAGATCTGGCACGTACCGACTTTTTTCTGTTTCCTAGCCAATGATTCGCTCGGAGGACAAAGCGCCATCACATTCGTGACGCCTATTCTGCAGAATAAGCTGCGAACTACTATTTGGATGGATTAAAGAGATGAGACATCGCGGGAAAAATGTATAGACTTACAAGGGGACTATGTTGAGAAATAAAACGGAATTGTGACAAAAAAAAATACTTTTCCGTGTAGGAGGCTGGAAACTTTCCAGACGACCGTCGTACGATACATCGCGGGTGGTTAAACTTACATTGCAATGAAGACCCAGCATGCAAAATTTCGGGGGGGGGGGGGAATGATCACCGGAAATATAACTACTTTCTTCGTTGATTTTTCATTTTTAAATGGCCCCACTATTTTCTTTAATATATTTACTGTACCAAAAAACAAAAAAGTGTAATGTGAAAATTCTTCCAAATATATAGGCGCTTTTTTTTCAAACAATTGTGTTCTGAAACTTCCACTACCACCTCAGCCTCAGCTCCAGGCAGTATTTTATTATCATAAATATTTCGCAAATGTGAAGGATGTGATTTTAAAATTTAATTCAAATGAATCTACAGTCGATTCGAGAGAGGTGCAATTCGGACGTTCAGTACAAATAGATGAATTTGTCCATAACCTCTTCTGAGGTTGTCAAAGCTATATATCGCTGTTAACAAAATAGTCACTTATCTTTACAAGACTCATTAAATACCTTAGATAATTTCAAGCGCTCTAGAAAGCGTGACGGATCCTATAGGACTATGATGTCGCTCAAAAATTTTTTGCGGTTTTAAATAAAAATCCCCGATTACAAAAAGGGTTTCGGTCTATTTGCTGAAAATAAAGGGTGCCATCGATAGTATACAGGAGATGTCTGAATTACGCAAATTCTACTTCGCTAGATGGTAGAACGATCATGTTTCCGAATACACGAAACAGTTTTTCAGACAGCAACGTCGAAGGCTAGTTGAATCGACATGGAAGCCGTTGCTTGATGTTCCAGTTTTAAACGCGGGCTTACCGGGCAGTAGTATTTTGTCGCAGTGGAACTTAAGACGTCAATAAAAGAATATATTATTTTTTAATAATACCGTATCTCACGTACCGTACTTTTGCGCGGTACGCCTCCCTACTACATTGCACTCGTTTGTCGAATCTTACTGATCCTAAAGCTGGCCACGATCGGTACCGCGCAGTAGCGTAGAGTCGACCAGGGCCTCGCGTTCCACTAGAGTTATTCTGCTCAATAGGATGTTTCTGCCGCAAGAATTTCGCTTATCTTTTAAATAAAAGTTAAATAACCACGTGCTCAAACACTTACCATTTTAAGCGTCCTCCGGTGAAATCACAAAGTGAAATAATGTCTATTAAATATCTGCAACATTATATAGGTGTTTTTTCAACTGTTGTTTCCGGCAAAACTAGTACGGCATGAGGAAAAAATCGTTTATATAATGCAGAGAACGAACGTTCCTACATCTAGTACGTAAATATTGGCGTAAGTAAAATAATCTTTCAAATTACTTACGATTCTGTTGACGCACCTTCACAAATGTGTCCTTAAAATGTGACAAAATCAGAATTTTTTTCTCAAAACATTTTCAATTTTTCTAGAACAGAACATTTTTTTGCGTCTTTCCAATCGCGCATAGCTGTGCGCGAAAAATGTTGCACTATTTGTAGAGATGCTTCTAACGGCACCGGCGGATTGCAATTTTTCTATGCATCTGCTAGCCCGAAGTAATTGTGAATGATTTTAAATCCATTTTAACCTGACTATCATTGAAATTTCGCTGGCTTTCTGGATAGCGGCAGCTTCCTTTGTATCGACTTGTAAAACCACGTTTCTTAATATTGTCAAATATTTATGATAATAAAACGCGCCTGCAACCATGTCTTCGGCCATAAGTGACTACGATTTAGAATAGTTCTGGTGCTCTGGTATACGGGGCACCGTCTGTTAATTCGCGAATACGTTTCGGTGATTTGACAAATACTACTGCTTTTTGTATGCGCTATTAAGCCGTCCTACCTCAGGATACATTTTCTATACTATCCGCCACAAGGATTGAGAGCATGAATTTTACACGTATGTGTAACAAATTAGGCAAATCTTTTTAAGATACCGCCTAGCGAAAGCATGTTTGCAGCACCTCACTCCTAACATCAAGAGTTAGTTTGTTGAAAGTTCAAAACTTTGTCTAATGTATTAACACTAAACTTTGAAATATAATTCGGCAGTACACTGTTGTATTCGTTTGGAGACTAATTGAATTGAAGGTGCCGATTTGATGAGGGTCCACTTGCGTGCCATTAACATTAAGAACAGAATGTTTCTTCTGTCCGATCTGTTGTTTCGTCGACACACAACCACAATTTTTGATCTTTCAACGCCGATTGTATTTTTTGTTCAATATGTTTCGCACGCAGATGCACAATTCTTCCGTAAACGATGTTCGACTTGTATTGCACTCTGATAGTTATTCCCAAAAGCAGATAAATGGTTCCTTGTCTCGGTAAAATTAAACGTATATTAACATGCGATAACGTAACGCAATAAATTAAATATAAATTTTCATTGTCTCGTGCGCAAATTTCTTTTTGAGACATGCTTTTCACTATTTACGTGTCGTAGACAAATGTTGTCCTGGGACCAACACATTAACGGGATTTTACAGATTACTACATTTAATTTTAGCACCTTCATATATTATCTGGAATTTCTGCAAATAAATTTTCGACGTTTGTCCGACGCGGTCGTTTTGCTGACGAAATCATAATTTTTCTAGGATAGATAAACAATTGCGCAAACGACCGGCAGTCGAAAATGTCCGTACTGCTCTCCGCAGACGAAGTAATACTACCGTTCCTCTCGGTCCGAACTGATTCTACGCGATGCGCGGTAACCGCTTCGTGCCAGCGTTTACTGATCACCACTATATGCGCTTTACAATTTAAGTAATTGAATGTACAACGTGCCTTCCAAATGTGTGGTGGAAGATAATATCCTTTTCTGAGAATGTCAGATGAAAATTATTTAGACAAATTTCTCAGTGGTCGTCAGCATATATCGACATATTTTATATCCGGTAGTTTTTCGAAATTCTTGCATTTGCTTCATGTCATTTTACTTTTTTGATGGAACTGAAACTGATCAAAATTGAAGTGTGTCTGTTAGTCTGCATAATTTTCAAAATTAAAAGAAATGAGTTTGCTTATGGGCGAGTACTCATGTTACCTTTTTTTTTACATACCAGCAAAATTCAAAGGGCATCTTAGACTATTTGAAACGTAGTGTTACTTAGGAACAACTGGCTATAGGGAAGATAAACAAAGCTATTGATTTTCCAAAATTTTCGGGCTGGTTTATTTGTTATACAATATTAGAAATCACATGTACCGACGAGGGATATCTGCAAGTAAAACATTAATAAATTCGTTGATAATTTGCATGTCGCTGCTGTATAGTATTGAGAGGAATACTTATGGCAAGTACTTCAAAGTCATTCGTAGTCGCGCACAGAACGGTCGTGGTCTCAAAAAAAATTAACACGTGCATATAAATACAACGAACTTATATTATTATCATCGCACGAAATTTTTGTGGAGGAATAATAGCGTTCGTGTTCATACTGTCGTCTAATTATAGTCTATTAAACAGCTCCCGCGCTCGCTATCATCATAAAGATTGCCAGTTTTGTATATCGTCCGCTATATCGCGCGGTAATTCTTTACTTCTTGGAGTAGTGTTTTCGGTGTCTAATTTTATTAAAATGATTAACGCATCCGTTTAAGGTTTACGCGCGTTTTGATATTGATGTTCGATAACATTGATGTCTAATTATAGTGTGTTTAAATTCTTCTAGTAATTACATAGTATGTTAATTACGTATGGTGCAGAAGCCAACAGGGCTAATTGAATCCTATTATCCATCATCAAAGTAAGTAGGCCGACGGCAAACTCTATAGAATAGCAGCGAAACCAAGTTACTTTGGTTATTTCAGTGAGAGAAGATCTGAAAATTTTTGCCTTATTCTTATTGTTCCTATAGGCATAAATACGCGGCAAATAAAGTATTTTCTTCTACCTAGCATTCCACAACCAACATTCCAACCCACAATACTCCATAACTTTTTGGCAGTAATCTGATTGATATCTTTTAATTATACAAAAAAGAAGTATAAAAAATAGATGTTCATTGGAAGTAAATATTAGGTATATCATCAATGGTTTTTTGTACCAATATAAATCTATTTAATTGCTTAATTTAATTTAACAATCAATTAATTGAGTTGTTAAGGCAATTGGTAAAATTAATCCAACCATTAATGTTGGGAAGTTTTTAAATTACATAAAAGGCCATTTCAGAAATATATTTTTATTATGTCCATACTATTAAATAAGCTTAATGTTCTGAAAAGTTAGTGTGATTTTTGAATAATATTGAACGAGTAATGCAATGCAAGCATTCCTCTGCATACTTTTGTCTTGTTTAATAGTTAATTGTTAAAGATATTTATCCAGTTCTGCTTTCACTACATTCTTTCTTAATAACTAAGCCGTAACAGGTAGCCCTGCCATAGACGTACCTGCCTAGTTATACAAAACAATGTAAGAATAGAAACCAAAAAAACAGAACTATACATATTATAATTGTGAAAGTAGTCAAAATACAGTCACCCTTTTAAGCAGCTTGCTACGGAACAGTAAAACTAGAAGCAACCATTATCAGTATTAACATCATATGGATAAGAGTGGCAAAAAGTTGACACCATTAGATGTGTTTTCCACAGTTGTCTCGGTGAGCGAATTGGTTCACCGTAGTGAGAAAATGAGTTTATATTTTGAAAAGGAAGCGTTCATCTCCGATGTTTGATACATGCATGATAAAATACTCCTGTACTTAGTCCAGTGGATTTTCGATTACACCATCAAATTTGTTTTTAGTGTGCTAAAATCGGGATCTTTCTGTAGCACACATCGAACTTTTCTAACACGCGATGTATATTTTGGCGTCCATGTAAGTCATAGCTGTGTATGCTCCGTCCCAGAACTTGCAGAGACCTCAATAATGATACCGATTACTTTGTAATTGGTCTATTGCGTCAGCTAATCCTTTTATAGTAGGCTACGAATATTTTTTAAATCTGTTTTCACAACGGAAATATCTTGAAATTCGCGACTGGCTCTCCTTAATAGCTGGCAAGCTTCGGCAGAATTGAATTTGTGCAACAACACTTTTTACTATTTGTGAAATTCAGCATAATAAAAATCTGCCTGCACCATTTTTCCCCAACGTGTAAGAATTGGCTCCGGTGGTTGACGAATACTAGGGACACTTTTTTCTTTGGGGGGGTTGTGCTTGCTATTAATGCAATCTCCCCCCGGGAGAGCATTGTCGAATGGTTTTCTGCCATACAAGATGTAAAGCATGCACTTTACACGTAACATGTAAACACTTGCAACCATGTTTCAAGAAAGAGAAGGCCTACCGAATGCATTATCGCTGCGCCATCCGCCATAAACATCAACACTTCTATCTTTTGAATTGAAATTTTTCCAACGTTACTGAAGTACCAACCTTCACAATTGGGCTGCAGCAGTACACTCTTGTAAGTCTTCGGCTGCTAGTAACAGTGATAATTAGGTTTACTAGGGTCTAGTATGCGTACCATAAATATTTACAATTGATTTTTTTACAGTCTGTTGTCTCTTTCAACATATAACCAAAAGAACTGTTTTTCCAATATGCGTTTCCTTTTCTTTTTCCACTTCATGGCGTACAAATGCAACATGCTTGACTTTGCCGTTTTCTTTCTCCGTTGGTAACCGCAACTCGGGATTGTATTTGTCCCAAAAGTCCTTAAACAGTTGTTTATCGTGTAAGCCTAGAAGCAAATTACAGTTTATCAACATAAGAATTACATTAAAAAAATGCACTTCTCGGTGACATGCCCAATTTTCGTTTTCTATGCTGTGCGGAATTTACGTGTCTTGTACAGTTCCACTTCTTATTTGACATCAAATGTATTTTGCACACTTTACAAACTATCTTACTCTCGTTGAAAAGCAAATCGGGAAAGTCAGAAATAAACTTATTTACTGTCTTGAAAGGGTAGTTTTTTAGCCTTCGACATGTTCACTAAAAACTACAATTAATAACTACGTCTGTATCAATAAAATCAAAACGCACTACACTAAATAATAACTACAATTAATAACTACGTCTATATCAATAAATCAACATGCCCTATCCGCTATCCAATACTAAACTGAACTGAGTGATGATGATTTGTCGTGTTGTATCATAATCGACAGCCCTCCCCGCCCACCTAAACACAGTCACACCGCCGCTGCGATTGCTCTCCAGTTTTACCGGGCTCTATTTATAACTATTGCAAATATTTAAATTATTAAAACAAAGAAAAAATACAAAATCATGCCGTTTGACAACATTATTTCTAATGTTTTCGCTTCAAGATCTCAAGTCTTACTGATACTACTTTTTAACAGCTGCCTGTTCCTTTTTACATATACATATCATTAAGGCTAATATGGCGAGATACTAAAACTATCGCAAGTACGAGAATGGTATGAGAAGTACTCGTGTTTGGAAACATATGACGCTTTGCGTCAAAATCTGTATTACCGACTGTGGTGAGTACTGTTCTTTAGTCGACGTCTGTCTAAATTTCGGAGAGATTCATCGAGTAGTGTTTATTCTGATAGCTGTTGAAGTGAGCGAGTTTATATATTTGTGGAATCATGGAAACAGAACATATCGGTCAGAGCGATTCGACTTCCCTTTTTCCATGGGAAAACGTGTGCAAAAATCAAAGAAACCATGCACCGTCGATAACTACCATCAAATATTGGTTGAATGAATTTAAGCGTGGCCGAACATCCGTCTTTGATGAGGAGAGGCCAGGTTGTCCGATTGGAGGTGACTACGGACGATATGATCAATAAAATTAATGATATCGTGTTAACAGACCGCCGGGTGGGGATTAGAGAGATTGCTAATATGGTAAATATCTCAATTGAACGTGTGCAAAATATCCTCTATGAAAAAATGAGTATGAGAAAGCAGATCGGCGAGTTGGGCGCCGGCGTCTGATGATTGATTAAAAGCGGAATCACGTGGTAACTTCAAAACAATGTTTGGACATATTTTAAGCGCAATACGGGCGAGTCTCTGTGGCGTTATGTAACCGTAGATAAGACATGGACACATCAGTATACGCTAGAAAATTAATGGCTCAATCAGCAAATGGGTTTTTTCTCGCCGAACGTATACCAAAGAAGGCGAAGGACGATTCCATCAGCCGGAAAAGTTATGGCGGCAATTTTTTTGGGATTAGCAAGGTCAAATATTGATTGATTATTTGGAGAATGGAAGGACAATCACGGGACAGTACTGAGCTGATTTATTAGACCGACTAGACACTGAACTAAAGAAAAAGAGACCCTATCTACCGAAGAGAAAAATTATCTACCAACATGATAACGCCCCGGCCTACTTATCGGCAATTGCTACAACAAAACTAGTTCCAGTTACGGAACGAATTGGTGCGGCCATCCACTATATTCCCTGTGATTAATTTCTTTTTACCAGTCTTGAAAAGAAGGCTTGACGGAAAGCGATTCACGTCAAATGAAGAGGTCATTGCCGAAACAGAGATCTAGTTTGCAGAGTTCGACAATCCTATTATTTGGATGGTTTAAAAAAGTTAGAACACCGCTGGACTAAGTGTATAGAGCTACAAGGAGATTAACGTGCTATTATAACTTATTATCTATTTCGGGTTTAGTTGAAAGTGAATTTAGCAAGTGGGTGGAAGAAACACGGGGGCAGAAACATGTTGGTCTAAAGAAGACACTTATGTTTTAATTGAGATACAGGGATCTTAATAAGAAACAAAAAGCAATTAAAGCAATAACTGACAAATTTGATACTAGCAAAACTGAAATCGGCGAAAAGTGCACGGTCTACGCACACAAGAAAAAATGTGTCGGTCTTCTAGCTATCTAATATTTAACCAATAATTTTCTTTTCAGATATCTCGTTTCCCTTTCTCGCTGTACAGTTATACAAAGTTGAAAATATTAAGGTCTTCAGTTTTCTACAAAAATAACAAATATTTTTATATATCTCCATATGTATTCAGAAATCTATTACTGAGCCTTTGACTGCCTTTTATTATTTTCAAGTATTTATTTCAGGTATTTACTTACTGGATTTGTTTTACACATGATATATTGTATATTTAACTTCTAAATGGTCATCGTTTTGAAATTACGTAGCGTAACATAATGTTAGCTCAATAACTGTATTTATAGCAAATTCTTCCTTCAATTTCAAGATTAAGCGAATATAATTATAATTATCTGTGGTCACTGTAGGATTCTATGGTCCTGGTAACTTACAAAGAAGATTTCCGCGTCAGAAATACATTCTCTTTGGCTTAAGTGCCGACGTTTCACTAATTGTAAGTTCCGTGGAAAACTCTTTGAGCTTGCTATTGGTAATGAAAAAAACCATTAGCGCTATTTCTTCAAATAACTAGAAAAACTTTAAATAATATTATCTTAAATGTAATAATTACAATAATGTAGATGTGTAGATAATATTGTTCGTTAACCTGCCGGATGAAGGAAAATTAATACAATACATAAAATGCATAAAAGGGAATGTAAGAATATACCAAACCTCTAAAAAGAGGGGACCAGCGTATAGACACCAATTTTCTCTATTTTTCTTCTTATATTGCTTTTGGTATAAAATAGTTTTGTATAATATTGGTTTGCGAAAATATGTCTGCATGGTAAACAAAATAATCTTCAAAGTTCCAGAAGACAATGAGTATGATCTTACCAACAGCAGAAGTAATTCGAGATTTTCCTGGAATCGGTAAACCTACATATACCTACACAGAAAAAATTCTTTAAAGGTAATTGCAACAACGTTGTAGGAATGATTTTGAGTTACAAATTCACGTAAAATGTTCTAATAATTTTATTGTAATAAAATATGCTTCCAAAATAGCGAAAACTCAAAAAGATGTCTAGTTCTTAATACTTGAGTAAAAGAATATGCTTGAATATACTATTTAGATATTTAATAAAAATTAAATAAAATTATCTAACAACAATTGAGAACAATTATATCTCTTTTCTGTATTGTATTTTATAAAAATATTTGAAATAGAAAGAAACACTGGGGAATAGAATGTCATCATTGTATCACGTGCCTGTACGATGGTATATTTACTGGACAAATCATCTCCCCCAAAATTTGGTTGTTACAGTATTGCATCACATTACACCGTATCGTGGAGGTTGGAGGATCGTTAAATTTATATTCCTAATATCTTAGGGTAACTAGTAGAAAATGTGTGAGTCTGTAAGTAAATTATCATTTATCTCTACAGACGATTTCATTATCAAAGCGAACTAAATGTTTCCTGCCTTAGTACTAGACCCAGATAATATTGGTTATTCACCAACAGAGGTCGCCACGAAAACTTTATTCTTTTCTAATGAAAGATCTGTTTATATAGTCAAATAATTTTCATTGATACAACATTTTCCTCAACATGTTCCTCTAACAAAGCTTACTATAATTTTATTGTCGAAAAAAATGTTCAAGGTTTTCTAAATGATGACGACTGTTTCCTGTCTCCACCACTTAGAGCATCGCATCAATAGGGCAATCACATCGATAGGAATTTCTTGTGAGAAATAAAATGTTACAAACATCCTTTATAATAGTTTTCATTCCAATCCATCATAGTACTTTGAGTAACTTTGAGAGCATAAAGCCAACAAAAAGTATATACCGCCTTAATAAGTTCCATAGTAAAGTGAGCCGCTAAAATATATGGACAGTGTTGCGACGTTTGCCCGCTATGAAAGTATAAGGTGGGGAATCGCGTGAAGCGAATCTATCAATAAGAATCCAATCGCCGTCAGGAGAGGATCGCGCTAGACTCTAGCTATGTATTATACCCGTAGTTTGTTTCTTTAATTGATCATCCTTGCCTCTCTCGATCTTTTCTCCTTGGTTATTTTTGATTTTCTTTGTTTGTGTCTCAAAATAATACTGTAAAATAGCTTTCTTTTTAATTATGTTCTTATAAACTAAGAAGTCGTTAAATGGTACGGTAGAGAGGCAGTACTGCAAACGACTGCTTATTTGAACATTTACTATAATAATACGTTCAATTGAATTTTTACACATACAAATGCGATTCATTTTACCATAAAATTCCATTAATTAGATTTAGAAACATGTAAGTAATTGTTATGCGCTTATTATCATTTGAACATTTAATATATTGGATATTTGGAAATGAAAAAATGTAATCTAGTTATTTTATAATGAGAGGTTCTATTTAGTTCTGGAATTCATCTTTCTTTTAAATTAAGGACGTTTTCTTTACTTGATATACGGCAATAGTATTTATTTGGAACAATCAACGATTAAAATAGGACAAAAATCAAATAAGATGTATTACGTATTTCCTAAAATCTGTGCCGAGCTGTTACCTCGACTACGTATGCTAGGGGACTGAGTTGCGAGTGTGTGCGTTTGTCTAGGGGCAGTGAGGAGAGACGGGGACGTACCTAGCACAAGCGCCAACGTTATATATATGGGACTTGTGTCTATAAATGAATCCTTACCTACCCTAGTACATACTTTTCTTATATATGTATATATATTCAGTTTCTCTTATGTTAGTTAGGTCATTATTAGTTAGTTAGTTATGTTAATTAGCAATAATTAAAATTTTATAATCATAAGAAGCTATTCTTAATTTTTCTATATTATTGTATACGAATCATCTCTTGCTCTAGAAATTCGTTGTAGTGTGGTTCGGTTTCCATCCTATGAACATTTGCATAGCGAGCAATCTCTTAAGCGTATCCTCTTTGTTCCGTTTCGTAAGCAGCAAATTTTACTTCTGGAAATGGAACCCGTGAGATACTACAAATATTACAAATATTCGAATCTAAAACGAACATATCTTCGAATTCTTATTTTGATTGGAAACGAGAAGTCCGAAGTTACACAACGTTCGTTTTCATAGTAAATATTTACTTTCACTTATCTTGACTTATTGAATTAAAGTCATAAGGATCTTTAGAGGAGAGAGAGGTACATTGATACAGTTTTCATTTGATATATATTTTTTAATTAGGTTTTGTATTTTTTTAAATTTTATAGTAACTATTGTAGCTTTACGAACTGCAGTTCCTGTAGATAACGGCACCAAACAATTTCATAACTGTTTGCGCCCTGAAAACTTTATTTCAGATTCGTCGCTTACTATGCTTTTTCGATACGTCCAATATAATGCACGATTCGTACTTTGGTAGGAAACTCTACCTGTACAAAGTCATTTACATTCAAATTATTAGGGACAAATAACAAAGAGCTCGGCTTGCTTAATTCATCATCGCTTCTATCATTAAATGCGTTAGGAGAACTAATCTGCATTTCCATATCCATTTACGAATCATTGTCGTTTATTTTTTTTTCTTTGATATTCGACCTTACTAACTGTTTTTTTAACATTCATTTGTTTTTGTTGCTTTGTTTTATTTATTTTTTTAATTATGTTTTCTCTGGAGTGCTTATATAAATTCTTGATTTACTTTGTACAATTTCCTTTTATCACTTCTAGGTTTCCGTATTATTAGTAAAATTCGACAAACGCGTGCTACGCCAGAGCCGCAGAGAGAGAATTTAGGTCGATGCGAAGCCAGTGAGACTTTAGTCCCTTCGATAGGCGTGGAAGTGAACGGTCGTTCGATAATTATCAAATTTTTCGGTGTGCGTCTTTTAAAAGATGGATCCTCATAAGCGAGGTTTACCTTTTTCCATCGCATTTGAATAAATATATAGCCGTTTCCCTGGGGTTGGAATATGCAGGTATATCATTCAGTGCAAAATTTGCAATATACGGTTGATAGGTCGCGATACATGTCACTGTAAAAGGCATATTAAAAGTAAACGTCATGTACAGAATTTAAGCAACAATATTCCATACTGGGAATTTCTGTATGATTTTATTTTTATGCTAAGTGTGGCAACATCCCCAACACCTAGTAGACAATGAACACTTTCGTCTTATTTGGGATAAATATATTCCGTCCTGGAAACTATCAACCAATAGACAATTGCGATACAATTTACCACATTTGCAGGGTACAGAAAAAAACTGTAGTAGACGAGTTGAAAAATAAGAAAATTTGCGTAATAGTGGATGAAACAACTGATGCACAGAAACACAGCGTGATTCATGTTGTAGCGCATCCTTTAAAACGTAATGATCCAGCAGCTTCCTTGATATTAACCAGTAAAAGGATTGAAAAAAGTGATGCTGAAACCGTTGCGAAGATAATAAAAGATTCGTTAAGAGAATTTTGTATCACAGGAGCCCAAGTCACAATGTTAGTTACTGATGGAGCTGCAACAATGCTGAAAGTTGGTAGGATGTTGAAAATATGCTTTCCGACTCTTCTTCACACAACATGTCTCATATACGCGTATCATCTTGTTACAGAAACCATTCGAAAGAAGTATCCGATGGTGAATAATTTAATAGCATCTACCAAAAAAGTGTTTGTGTAATCTCCCAAACATATCTGCGTTTTCAAACAATTGTGTCCGAAACTTCCACTGCCACCTCAGCCTGTAATAACTCGATGGGAAACATGGCTCCAGGCGGTATTTTATTATCATAAATATTTCGCAAATGTGAAGAATGTGATTTTAAAATTCAATTCAAATGAATCTACAGCGATTCGAGAGAGGTGCAATTCGGACGTTCAATTACAAATAGATGAAATTTCCATAAACTATTCTGCAGTTGTACAAGCTATATCGCTGTTACAAAATAGTCACTTATTTTTACAAGACTCATAAAATACCTTAGATAATTTACATGCCGTTCTAGAAAGCTTGATGGATCCTATAGGACTAGATGTCGCTCAAAAATTTCGTGCAGTTTTAAATAAAAATCCCGATTTACAAAAGGTTCGGCCTATTACTGAAAATAAAGAGTGCACAGAAGAGATAAAGGAATATCTGAATTACGCAAATCCTACTTCCTAGATGTAGAACGATCACTTTCAAAATACACGAAAACGTTTTCAGACCAACGTCGAATCCTAAGTGAATCGACAATGGAAGCGTTACTTATGTTGCAGTTTTATGCGGCTTACCGGGGCAGTAGTATTTTGTCGCAATGGACATCAGGACTTCAATAAAAGGTAAGAATATATTATTTTTTAACAATATTGTATCTCACGTACCTACTTTTGCGCTTTATGCCTCTGACGTTGCACTCGTTTGTCGAACCTTAATTATTAGTTTTATCATTTTGCAGGTATCGATCCTAGAGACTGTTTTCTGTCAAACATGTTTTGCAGCACGTTTCATGTTTTTTTCGTCAATAAAAACTCGTTGCGTCTTCATTTACACGTGTGAACCAATTTCCCTAAAAATTTTAATTCAAGTTAACGCTTTCATAGTAAAAATACCTATAAAAATCGTACAATGAGGTAAGTACATTGGGACACGTATCGATGTGCTTCCACTACAAAAGCATCAATGTACCTCATTACATTTTGACGCCATGTAAATTTTACCTACGCTTTTTAGCGGTATAATTTCACACTCATATAAGTGCCCTTCGTAATTCAAACTATATTGAAGATTATCACTGCAATACCTCTTTCTACAGGTGAAATAGAAAACCTATTTAAGTTAGGCTGTTCACTAAAAAATCGCATGTGCCTCGTGTCATGTATCGCGGATCTCTCTCCCCTAGTGCCTTTTCGATCTCCGAATCATATTATGCTTATAACGTTTTAGACTAAAACTAATTAAAGTATTAAATAACAATCATTACTGTGCTATTTCAAGGCCTTTATACAAAAATTTCCTTCAAAAATAAAATTATATTTAATTAAAATTATTCTTGTTGATGGTACATGTATCAAGGTTATATTCTTAATTATTATTTTTATTAAACCCGTCTCAAGCTGTAATCGAATGTGTATTATCTCAATTGTTGAATTCATTAATAGCAATAGTATTTATATAAAGTATTCGTACTTATAAAAGCAGTCGGCAGAGCGCGTAAACGTGTCTATTGAAAATTAAATATAATTGGCTTAAAGCATCTTAAACGGTTTTTGCTGCTCTTAATACGAAGAAATGTTTTTATACAAGAGTATGTATGTTTCTCACACAAACCGTGTTTGTGTATTTTTTCTTGTTTGTATATTCCTATCTAAATTTAAATGAGATTGATTCGTTCCTTGATGGATCGAATAAAACTGCGTAAAGTTGTAAATATAGACGTTTATACACTTACGGAGAATTGTGTTGAACGACTACTGCAATGCTTGCCAATGTTGTATGTGGTAGTACTATAACAGTTGTCCCATAGAAATACCTTTTGACAAGGTGCATTCTTTTAACATCAAAAGTCGATCTATTGATAATTTCAAACTGAAATTCCGATTTTAAATGTACAAGCCTAACGGAATGCGTTCTAGTTGGGTTAGGAACAGCTTCCGAAAGAATTAAGAGTAAGTCAATGAAGTTGTAAACAAGCCGCTTTTGATTGAAGGAATGGCTACTTCTATTCATCTATTTAACTTTAAACACACGTCATTATCCAATCTCGCAGGCAAAGATTATCTGCCTGCGCGATCAGTCCCTGCGCGATTGTATTAATCTATGTATCTTTCTCTAATACTGATATCAAAAAAGGAGCCAAGATTTGCATTCGTTTCACAAAGATTTACAGGGCGCTGCTCATTAATATGATAAACCAATAGTGATGTAGATACTTTTTTAAGTAACTAAATATTTTGAAAAGAAATGTATCGTATACTGTACCCATAGGTATATACAATCGTACAAATGTAGGAAAGTATTGTCTTTTAAATTTGTCTCATTCTTTGTACCTCTTTGAATTCCTTAATCGATATAATACCTTAATACTTAATATAATTTAATTAATAATTTTTTAATTTCTCAGCATTTAAAGTGGTAATGGACGCATGGGGCCCAAAAAACAACTACGAAACTACCCTCTAAATCATATATGGGCAACCCCCGGTCCCCGGGCCGGATCCGGCCCTCCACCAGCTTCAATCCGATCCGCGAGAGAAATTCAAATAACGCACCAAAAAAATTAAAGATTTAGCACACATAGTTTATTTGTAATTACCGTCAACCAACCTAAAACTGTATTTATTCAAATCATAAAGACTAAAATCGATAAATAATATTATTTAGCGTACGCAATGGAACGCCACAGATCGAGTCAGAAATAGTTGTTAGAAAGAGACAAACAGATAAACATTCGGGAAGCCGCCCGATGACCTCGAAGCGCTCCAGAGCCGACTGTTCTTCATAACGCGGCTAGCATCGCATATTCGCGTACGATCGAGAGTATTCTAGTTGCTTATTGCGGGTAATATATAAACCGCTCAGCGCGCGTGTCAGCTCATTACTTCTTAACAACTGATAAGAAAAGACGCGGGAAATATTCAAGCAAATTCAGCTCAGAAGAAAAAAAATCTATCAAGATGTCTGGTTTAATAAAGCGGAAAGTGGACACAGAATGTCGCCAATTCCAAAACAAATGGACTGAAGAATACTTTTTTATCATGCACAGTGGTAATCCTATGTGTTTGCTGTGCGATGAAACGATTTCTGTTTTAAAAGAATACAATATGAAGCGGCATTACTCCGGCAAGCATTTCGCTCAATATAAATTACTTACGGGCCAGTTAAGAAAGGATAAAATTAAAAAAACTTATTACCGATTTAGGGAAACAGCAAGAAATGTTCCATTCACAAAGATAAAATCTAGACAGTGTTGTTAAAGCTAGTTTTATAGTTAGTTCCAAAATAGCGAAAACATCGAAGTCGTATTCTGAGGGAGAGTTTATTAAAGATTGCCTAGTAGATGTTGCAGAACTTTTGTGTCCAGAAAAGAAAAAAGAGTTTGAGAAAGTGAGCTTATCGCGACGTACTGTTGTTCGACGTATAGATATGATGGCTAGTGATATAAAAAAAAACATTGCGATGATGGCGGGTTTTCAGCATTTTCGATTGTTTGGAGAGAGTCAGTTTTATCTGAACATCTCAGTTACTATTTTTTTACGAGGTGTTGATGAAGAATTTTGCCAGTGAAGAGGAATTACTGGCTTAGGGCCCCGGAAAGGGATCACAGGGGAAAAGTTTTTTTTTGCCGGGTGTAAAGACTTTGGAGCAGATGGGGGCATGGTTTTAAATTTTGGAGGGCCAGATGGTGCCCCTTCAAGGGGGGCCCGGTCCACGAAAAGGTTTTATCAATTTTTAAGGAAGACCCCTTTTGAAGTGAAAAGAATGTGATTTAATAATTCTGCATTTGCATTTTCACCAACAAAAAATTGTGCTCTAAGTCCAATTCGAGTAAAGAACGTTTGGATGGTAGTAAACCCCCATCATTTTATTAGACCCCGGGGGTTTTAAACCCCATCGCCAGTTAAGCATTTTTGGAATGAATCTTCAGAAACACGATGAGTGACTTTAAATTGCGAAGTTTAAGGGGGGGTAAGAAAAGGGGAAAAATGTTTTAAAAAGATTTTATGACCTTAGAAAAGAAGTAGGTGATTTTTGGGAAATGAAAGAGAAAAAAATTGCCGCAAATTTTGATCCAAAGGTTTTTGTGACTTGGCATTTTCTTTTTAACATCACAGAACACTTAAACGACCTGAACTTGAAGCTTCAAAAACAAGGGCAATTGGTAAATCAGGTTTTGAAGGGCTTCCTATAAAGTGTGATTTGAAAATGACGATACTGAACGGATATGCGTGAACAGGCGTCGCCGATACCGAACTGAACCGGTACTACAGGGAAAACCCGAATGGGGAAATGGTTTTTAATAAAAATTTCCCCCCAATTAGTCAAGGCTAGAAAACACACATGGTTCTGCTGCCTTTTTTACGGGACTTTGGGGGAGAAACTAAATTTCTTTAGAAATAAAAACCTTTTTATACAGTTGCACTAGAAAATGTCTAGAAACGTAAGCAATAGAACTTTTTCTGGGGAGTTTCGCGATAAGATTTCTTCAAAAAAAAAAATCATTTGGAAAATTAAAAAAAAAATGAAAGCTATCGGTATAGGTTTATTTTAGGGCGACTGCAAAAAAGCAGTTTTGTAAAAGGAATAAAAAATTTTTTTTTAATTCATAAAATTTTATCCCCTTTTTTTTTGGCACTAAAATGCTATGTTTTTGCTTTAATTTTTTAACAGTAATAGCAAATTTTTTCTCAGTAAAACATTACTGAGAGGGGATTTTTAGGACTAAAAAAACAGCAAAATGGCCCTTTTTTTAGGCCTTAAAAAAATGATTTTTAGGAGGAAAAAACGTGATTTAGGAAATGTTAGGCAAATACTTAAAAAAAACGGTAACACAAAATCATTTTATTAAAAAAAAAAACATGAATAAAAGACGATATTTAATGTAATTTAGGAAACCATTTCAGCCATAAAAAGAAATAAACTAATAACAAAATATTAGTTTATTTGGTTTAAAAATAATAAAAAAAATTTAAATTTTAATCGCCGTGTAAATGTCCTAAAAATTTCGCGTTTGCGTAGCACACAAGATTTTTTTCCAAGTTGTGTTAGAAAAATTTTGTTTTTTCGGTGGAAAAACAGCAGTTTGTACGAAGAAAATGAACTTTTCTAGTCACACGAGGTGAGGTAAAAAATTTAAATATGGACCAGTCAGCTGTGGTATGAGCGGTAGTTTAAAACTGCTTCGCCACTGAGCACTCAGAAAACCTTTAACCTTTTTGGGAAAACCGGATTTTTCGAAATCACGGGGTTAAACTTTACAAAATTATTTTGCCAATTTTTCCTGGGGCTTTCTTGGGGTGTTTTCGGCATTTTTAATTTGCAACAGAACTGTAAGGGGAAGGCCGAATGTTTCAATCTTTTGAGTTATCAATGAAAATTTTATAATGCGACTTGAGTAAAAAAGATGTTTTTGACATTTTGATTGGAAAAGTATTTTTGCGTTTGTCAATACAGTTAGCTGAATCTTTGTCAAACGAATTACAACCTAAAACATAAAGCGTTAAATAAAAAACAATTTATTTAAAAATTTTGCTAAAAAAGACGATTTTTATTGCTTCAAAATTTTACATAAAAAACTACCCCCCTTAAAAACCAATTTCCCCCAACGTGTTAAAGACAGGTTGGGGGGAAAAAGGGAGATGGGGAGATTTTTTTTACCTGCCAACGCAGTGGAGTTTTTTAAAAAGACTTCTTGGTTTTTTGAAATTAAACCTTTAAACTTTAGCATATTGATTTCTTAGACATTCACACCCCAAAAATTGAGCCCATTGCAAAAAGTTAAATGATTAAGATTTTTTATAAAAAATCTTAAAATTTGTCCACATTTAGCATATAAAAAAGCCCATCCTTGACTAAAAGCTTGATTTTTTGTACTTAATTCCATTGTTGGCCACAAATACCTAAAATACGAGATTTCCCTGTAACTTAAATCCCTAGCATTAAATTTACAATTTTATTAAAGTAAGTTTTTGCATAATATACTTACCTAAACTTGGTTTCAGAACTTGCCTTTTGTTTGAATTTTGGTTTTTTCAAGTTGCTTTGTAGCCAGAAAATACTTTTTCCGTGTTTCAAAAACAAAGCTTCCCACAATCATATTTGCCATAAACAAAACCTTTAGAGTCGTCGTCTATCTATAGATTCCAAATATCGTTTTTACCAACTTTTTCGCGAATAGTATTAATAGTCTTAAAAAATTAATAAAAATATTATGGGTGAAAACAAAATCTTAATGACACTAAAGTATGAAAAATACATTTTTAAATATTATTTTTAATTTTAAATTTACCTCATTGTAACTTTTTTTAATATGTTTTTTCTTAAGGTTTTCACGCTTGCCAATTCTTTTGCAGTATTTAGTGAGAAAATTTCGCAGTTTTGAAAAAGTTTAATCTGTCCAGGGAATATTTTGCAGACAAAAAAAGCGTCGCATAAATCATTAAAAAACGCGATTTTCTTGAATTTTGGGTTTGTCTTAACTTTTGGTTTCCTCAAGGGTTTCCTAAGTTTTGCCTGATGTCCAGGAGCAGTAGCATGTTGCTCTAAATGATTTTTCTTTTTCAATTAATAAATAATATTTTTGAAGCAAGTAGGAAAAAAAAAAAAAAACGCCCCCTATACCATTTTTCCGCACGCTTTAAAAAACTCTTACTTTTGCTTGGTTTTCAGCTGAAAGACATAGTGCCTCCAATTCCCTTTCGCCATTTTTAAAATTTTATCGCTATGTGTTTCCCTTTGGGTTTTTGGGCATTGTGTGAAGGAAATACACAAACACTGATAGATAAACAACCCAAAAACCCGACAGAAAACTCCGAAAAAATTCGTTGCAAGTACGATATAAATGAAAATTCAAAGACGTCTTTCACTATTACTGTTCTTTCAATAGTCCACCTCGCAAGGAACACACACATATACGCTAGAGAAACATTTAAGAGAAAAAATAAAATCAAAACCAATATCAAGATGTCCTTTGTATAAAAAATAAATTTGGGAAAATCCTGTTTTTTTCCCCGTTAACAGGGAAAGAAATTTGCTTATATGGTTTAAATTAAAGGGCGTAAACAACCCGATGGGGTTCCCGTAAAAAAAAAAACGTGGGGTGCAGGTAAATGCCCAAAGAGCGATAAGCCGATAATTGAGGATATATCTTAAAATAGGGTAGAAAATTATAAATTTTACGGCGGGGGCAAATCCAAACTTTGCCCCTCCCCACAATAGACGGGAAAAACCCATCTTTGTATATTTTATTGCTTTTATTTGTAAAAAAAAAAAATTTACTTTTAAAAAAAGATGCAGCTGTGAAAAAAACCATATTTAAAATTAAAAAAAAAAAAACTTTTAGACCAAAAAAATATGATTTAGGACCCAAAAATACGCGAAAAAAACCACGATTTAGGCTTTTAAAAAGCCCAAAATTTGGCAACTGGGCAAAAAAAACATAGTAGATCGCTTGATTGTCGAGAAATAGATTTTGTATTATTTTTAAAGCCTTGAATCTAAAAAAGAGGCATTTTGCCAAAAACCCGTCCCCTAATATTCAATATATAATTTAAGTCCAAGGGCTCCCCCCCAAAATAAAGTTATATTATTGTTTTTTTGTGTTAAGGTCCCGGTTATGTTTTGAGATTGAATTGTTACTTTTATTTATAGCCCAGGAATTTTTGGTTTTTTTAAACAAATATTGATATCGTGAATTTATAATAGGTATTTTAATTTTTTGGGGTTTTGTGCCACGGTTATAGAAAGGAACATTTGGGTAACCAAAAAATTGCTAAAATTTACACATTGACTCTATTGTACATGCAGCTATAAAACCCTTTTTAAAATTTCACAAACACAAACTTTATAATGAAGCCCTCAAAAATCTAATATAAATTTTAAATTTGTATATTTTTGTTTTTACCGAACTCAATTTAACAATTTTAGTAAAACAATTTTTGAATTAAATTTTTAAAAAAGTTTGTTTATGAAAACTGATTGTTCCCCTTTGTAGAACGTTTTAAAAAAAGTTAAGAAAGCGCGCGAGAGGAATATATATTACTCAGCTCATAATTTTAAATTTTCTTGTAAACAATATCTGTAAAACCTTTAACTTCAAATATTTGTATAAGAATTTTATTATTTTCTTAATTTTTGGTTAAATCCAGAGGCCAAATGCAGCCATATTAAATTATTGTCAAAATCTATAATGTAGCGTAGATTTTAATAAATACTAAAAAGTTAAAAATAGACAACACTTTACGAAAAAAAAAAAATTTTACCATCATTCTGCAACTGGATCTACTTTTATGGGTAAAAGTTTTTATTTATTCACTAAAGTTTTTTAAAGGGAACAAAAGATTAGCGTATGTTTTTAGTTCGTGAAAAAACATAAAAACCCCCTTGACAACCAAAAGATAAACCGGACAGAAGAAAGGTCGGGGAAAATTTCAAAATTGCTGTGATGATTGTGATTTTAAGCCTAATTTGGCAAACGAAACGAGCATAGGCACTAGATTCAAGAACACAGCAGGGATTACAGGTAGGGAGAATAGAAACGTCAAGGTGCCCCAAAACGAAACGATACCGGGCATAATATTAAATTAGAAAACCTAAAACTGACTAAAAGCGTGATTTGCCGCTTCAACTAGACGCCTGTGTGACTATTTACATAAATAAAATGAAACTTAATCAATAAAGAGAAAGGACCTTTACACTTTTCTGTCTTTTTGATTTTTTAGGTAAGAGGTTTTTTGATTTATAGTAGTGCTATAAAAAGAGACGTCGATCCTTTCGTATATTTCGCACAGCTAGTTTTAGTTTGGAGGATAGGCGGAAAGAACACAAAATTACGAATAAAAAGACATAACCGTTGTTTTTACCGATTTTTTTTTTTGTTAGGGTGGGGTTGGGCAATTCTTGCGTTTCGGGGTGAAAGACTTTTCGCCCTTTAACCTTTTTTTAACTTTCTTTTTTTTTTTAAGCGACAAAAAATAGGTATTTGTATATATTTTTTTGAAGAGTATGGATAGGCGAGTTTGTTAGACTTAATATATGTTACCACATCAATCGGACGGGGCTTTAAGATGGGAAAACTCACGTGTCTTTTAAAAGGCTTTCCCAGTTTAAATTTAAAAATTTGTATGGGGCGGGTGTGCCCAGAATATTTTGTTTGCCATACACCCACACCTAACAGTCCTTGCTGCATTTTTAATACTTCTACAATTTTAGCAAAAGCCACTACGAATTGGTTATAGAATCCGCTCGCTGACAATTTTTAGCAGTTAGTGAAACAAAATTGTAAGAACCATGGTGACGCAAAACTTGCAGCGTTTGCTACAATAAACTTTCTTCTTTCAAACAATTGTGCTAGGTTTTGTATGCTTATTTAACGCCCAAAATAAGGGGAAATTTTTGCAGTTTTCTACATTTGATTACACAAATTTAACGTTTTTTTGGGAAAAATTTAAAAAAATTTTCTCTCTTTATATACAATGAGGCCTAAAGAATCCCCCCATAACATTTGAACAAATGAGTCTGCGTTTTCGGAAAAAAAAAAAAAGGCGATTTTTATTTTTCTAAGCTAACTTTTTGGGATTTTTCGAGAGTTCAATTAATTTTCCCGGGTTTTACCCGGAAAAAACGTAATTTTTATTTTAAACAGAATACCCATATATTTTTACATTTTTGGAAATGCAACTAAAAGACGAATTCAAACCCTACCACATTTATTTTATTTTGCAGTTTAGCTTAAGAAAAATTTTCGATATGGAGCAATAAAGTTGGGAATAATCTATTTTTGGGATTATGAAAGTCTCCCGTGACACCAAAAAAAGACAAAAAAATGAAGATTATTATTTAAATTAAAAAAAAATTTGCAGTTTTTCTTTTTGCCTACTTCGCTCACACAAGTACAATTATGCAAAAGTGGGATCGTTGAATTTTTTGTTTTTTTTCTATTGCCTTTCCAAAAATGTAAAAAAAAATACAGGATTTCATTTAAAATAAAAAAGTTGATGTCACTTCCGGTGAAACCGGGAAATGGCAGTAGAACTTTTTAGATAATACCAAAAGTTAGCTCAAAAAAAAAAAAAAATCGACCTATTTTTTCCGAAAAACGCTAGCCTCAGTTGTTCAAAAGTTGAGGGGGGGGGGGATACTTTAGGTCCCACTGTTATACAGGGTTAAAAGTTAACGGCCCCCCCTATTGCTAACTTTTTTTTAGCTGCGATATGGTTTTAAAATTTGCAAAAATTTAGTGATTTCCCCGCTGATCGCAACGGTGTTGAAAAAGGAAAAAATTATTGCACATCGCATTTTAGTGCTAACTTGAATTGTTTATATTTTTGAAATTTAACACCTTGTTATTATAGGAAAACAAAAAGAGATACAATGAAATTTATATTTGGAATTGAAACAGTAATAAATTCATTATTAGCGCAGCTATTTAATATCAAAACACGAAAAATTATAATTTTTTCCGATCAATAAGTGGAGTAATCAAAAAAAAAAATTTGGGATCATATTTCGGCGTTTTGGGTTTCATTTTTATTAAACACGGTTATTTTTTTTTTCAAAATCGAAGAGAGTGGGATTTAAAATGAATTACTTTTATAACTAAAAAGGGGAGGAGCGGTACCGGAGGGGGTAGAATAGTGGGGCCGAAGGAAACGGTAGTATTTTTCGTTTGGGGGCAAATAGGAATTTTTATGCCGGCATTTGGAAATTGTTTTTCATTAGAAAAATTATATTTGTCAGCCCAAAAAAAAGAGCGGGGACAAACTCCCAAAATTTATTTCAGAAATTCCAGATAATATATGAAGGTGCTAAAAAAAATGTGTAATTGTAAAAACCGTTAATGTGGGGTCCCGACAACATTTTTCTACGATAGTAAAAAGTGGGAAAAGCCCTGTATCCCAAAAGGAAAAAAAAATTTCGCACGAGACAATGAAAAATTTATATTTAATTTATCGTTTGTTTATCGCATGTAAAATACCGTTTTTAAATTAAAGACAAGGAAAAACCCTTTATTGCTTTTGGAATAACTATTGGAGTGCAAAAATTTCCAAGTCGAAATCGTTCGAAGAATTGTGTCTGGCCGGGAAAAAGAAACAAAAAAAACGGAGGGAAAAACAAAAATTTTTTTGGGTTTAAAACAAAAAAAGAAAAGGGTTTTTAAAATAAAAGGGGAAAGGCCCGTAAAATTAATATCCCAATGAAACAACAGGTACTGCCGAAATAATTTAAAGTTAGTGTTTAAATACATTGACAAGTTTTGAATTTCAACAAAACCCAACTTCTTTTATGTTAGTGAGTGATGGTGCTGCAAACATGCTTTCTGTTGGCCGGTCTCTTAAAAAGCATTCTGCTAATTTGTTACACATTACGTGTAAAATTCATGCTCTCAATCTTGTGGCGGATAGTATCAGAAAATGTTTTCCTGAGGTAGACGTTTTAATAGCGCATACCAAAGCAGTATTTGTCAATCACCAAAAACGTATTCGCGAATTTCACAGACTGTGCCCCCGTATACCAGAGCCACCAGAACCTATTGTAACTCGTTGGGGAACAGGGTTTTGCAGGCCGCGTTTTATTATCATAAATATTTTGACAATATTAAGAACGTGGTTTTACAATTCGTTTACAAAGGAAGCTGCCGCTATCCAGAAAAGCCAGTCGAAATTTCAAGATAGTCAGGCTAAAATGGATTTAAAATCATTCACGACAATTCTTCGGGGCTAGCAGATGCAATAGAAAAATTACAAAATCCTGCGGTGCCGTTAGAAGAATCTCTACAAATAGTGCAACATGTTCACGCACAGCTATGCGCGATTGAAGACGCAAAAAAATGTTTCGGGTTCTAGAAAAATTTGAAAGTGTTTTTGAAAAAAATTCTGATTTTGGCACATTGAGACACATTTGTAAAGGTGCGTCAACAGAATCATTAAGTTATTTGAAAGATTATTTTACTTACCAAATATTAGGTCACTAGATGTAGAACGGTCGTTTTCTGCATATAAACGCATTTTCTCCTCATGCCTTTACTAGTTTTGCCGAAACAACAGTTGAAACATATCTAATGTTGCCCGATATTTAACAGACATTATTACTTTTTTGATTTCACGGAGGACTCTTAAAATGGGAAGTGTTTGAGACGTGTTATTTAATTTTTATTTAAAAAAAGGCGAAATTATTTGCAGCAGAAAATCTCTATTAGCAGAATAACTCTAGTGGAAAGCGACGCTGGTCGACTCTACGTATGGGAGGGTACCGCTGGGAGCCAGACTTTAATAATAATCCATAACGAGATTATGGATAGTATAATCGAAATCAAACAATAACTAGAAACAATTTGCAGCAATTTTGCATCAGTAGGGCACACAACAGCAATACAATATCTGATACTGCTAGTGTTAATGTGACTAGCTTGCTACAAATTTTAAAGCTAGTTGTACTAGTACGTGCTTTCTGTTCGATACCAATGTCCAAGAAATACAGAAGGCGATCATGAATATGAAAACCAAAAAATCCAGGGATATATATGGTATGACTACAACTGTTCTGAAAGAAGTAGTGACGCTAATAGCGGAGCCATTAATGCATATTATAAACAAACGCTTCAAGGAGAGCAGATTCCCAGAAGAACTAAAAATAGCTAAGCTAGTACCAGTTTATAAGAAAGGAGATAGAAATGACACAACAAAATTCGACCAATTTCAGTGCTTTCCTGTTATATCTAAAATATTTGAAACGTTAATTCGAAGGAGAATAGTAGCATTTCTCGAGAAATATTATTTATTAACAGAGGCACAACATGGATATAGGTCAGGAAAGTCTACAATCACAGCACTAATTGAGATGGTGGAAGGTGTTTTAGAAACAAGGGATAGTAAAACAATCGGCAGAAATAACGACTTGCGATTTGAGTAAAGCTTTTGACTGTGTATGTCATGCTTTACTTATAACGCTAAGGTCCCAAAATGAAGAGACAAAAGGGATTTGATGGATTTTAATAATGAAAGATTTAAAATACAAATCAAAGCAAGCAAGCGTTGCTTTTCTTCACCCTTCACACAGTTACCAAATGCAACAAAAGTCATCAGGTTTATTTTTGCAAATCGACGGGAGATTTTTGCAAAAAATTACTCTTCACCAAACAAGAACCAAACTTATCATTCACGTGCTGCGCATTAAACTGAATGTACACTATTTGAAGTTCTGAGTTATACAGGAATTTCTCCCATTCAGGGATTCCTCCATCGCGCATCGGAATTTCTCTTGCCTTGTTTATAGGTTAGTCCGAATATAGGCATTCCCCGTTGGTATTTCACCTAATAATACTGTCGTACTAGCCATGCTTTTCAAATAAAGGCAATTTTTAGTAAACACCAGCAAATAATTATTATTTTTATATAATAAAAACTATGATGTTTGTATAGAAAAAAAACTGTGAGTGATAGAGACAAACGACCAACTAACCAAGAAAATCACAAATTTTTGAATTTGCTACAAAATAAATACTACAATAATATGTAAAAGAATAACGATAGTAACATCAGTGTGGTGACAATTTCTAATATCTTCATAATTAAAGCTGGCCACGAGCGGTACCGCGCAGTAGCGTAGAGTCGACCAGGCCTCGCGTTCCACTAGAGTTATTCTGCTAATAGAGATGTTTGCTGCCGCAAATAATTTCGCTCATCTTTAAATAAAAATTAAATAACACGTGCTCAAACACTTACCATTTTAAGAGTCCTCCGTGAAATCACAAAGTGAATAATGTCTGTTAAATATCTGCAACATTAGATATGTTTCAACTGTTGTTTCGGCAAAACTAGTACGGCATGAGGAAAAAAATGCGTTTATATGCAGAGAACGAACGTTCTACATCTAGTGACGTAATACAATAATTCTTTCAAATAACTTAACGATTCTGTTGGCGCACTTTCACAAAATGTGTCTTAATGTGCCAAAAATCAGAATTTTTCTCAAAAAACACTTTCAAATTTTTTCTAGAACAAAACATTTTTTGCGTCTTCAATCGCGCCATAGCTGTGGCGGTGAACATGTTGCACTATTTGTAGAGATTCTTCTAACGGCACCCGCAGGATTTTGTAATCTTTCTATTGCATCTGCTAGCCCGAAGTAATTGTCGTGAATGAATTTTTAAATCCATTTTTAAACCTGACTATCTTGAAATTTCGACTGGCTTTTCTGGATAGCGGTAGCTTCCTTTGTATCGAATTGTAAAACCACGTTCTTAATATTGTCAAAATATTTATGATAATAAAACGCGGCCTGCAACTACGTTCCCCAACGAGTTAGAATAGGTTATGGTGGCTCTGGTATACAGGGGCACAGTCTGTGAAATTCGCGAATACGTTTCGGTGATTTGACAAATACTGCTTTGGGAATGCCGCTGTTAAAGCGTTCCTACCTCAGGATAACATTTTCTGATACTATCCGCCACAAGATTGAGAGCAGAATTTCACACGTAATGTGTAACAAATTAGCAGAATGCTTTTTAAGCGACCGGCCTACAGAAAGCATGTTTGCAGCACCATCACTCACTAACATCAAGAGTTGGTTTGTTGAAAGTTCAAACTTGTCCAATGTATTTAACACTAACTTTGAAATTACTTCGGCAGTACACTGTTGTATTCGTTTGGAGACTAATAGAATTGAAGGTGCCGATTGATGAGGTTTCCAATTTGCGTGCCATTACATTAAGAACAGAATGTTTCTTCGATCTGTTGTTTCGTCGCAACACAACCACAATTTTTGATCTTTCAACTCCGATTTTATTTTTTGTTCATATGTGTTCGCGCGCAGGTGGCACAATTCTTCGTAACGATGTTCGACTTGGTAATTTGCACTCCGAATAGTTATTCCAAAAGCAGATAAATGGTTCCTTATCTAGTAAATTAAACGGTATATTACATGCGATAAACGTAACGCATAAATTAAATATAATTTTCATTGTCTCGTGCGCAATTTCTTTTTGAGACATGCTTTTCACTATTTACGTGTCGTAGACAATGTTGTCTGGACCAACACATTAACGGGATTTACAGATTACACACTTAATTTTAGCACCTTCATATATTAAGTCTGGAATTTCTGCAATAAATTTTCGAAGTTTGTCCGACCGCGGGTCGTTTTTGCTGACGAAATCATAATTTTTCTAGGACAGATAAACAATTGCGCAAATGACCGGCAGCGAAAAAAGCCCGTACTGCTCCGCAGACGAAGTAATACTACCGTTCCTCTCGGTCCGAAAATGATTCTACGCCGATGCGCGGTACCGCTCGTGGCCAGCGTTATTCATAATTTTATAGCAATAAATGTCAAAGCATTTTTCCCGTGGTGTCCAATAAATATAAAACTGACGTTTCTGTCTTCCTCTAAAATATACAAGGTTTATCTATATTTGTGCGTGCACATGTTTATTTTGCAATTTTTAGTTTGTGTTGCTGGCAGTATTCAGGTAGTTCGTAAAAAATTTGTATTAATAGTTTTTTATATTTCTTTCTTTTGAAGTGGATAATAAAAGTAAGTATCCGCGTAAACAGTTTATTAATAGAAACTTGATAAAATGGTCGAAGTTTCATGAGCGTAAAATGAAAAGTTGTTATTCAAGATAATGACAATAATATAATAAAGAGCCATACAACTTATTGTGCGTTACTTTTGTAGGTAAGCAGCATTCTAGAAATTGCAAAAATTATTTTGTTCATAACAATAATTTTTTTGCATGCGAAGATTAAAATGAGGCGATTGCTTGAAATCGGTTTAGATTACAAACAATAGAACACAATATACCGGGTGCGCCTTTAGGTGTGTTAGCGGAGTTTAGCGCGAAAACTGTCAAAGTTGGAGAAATGAGATTATTATTATTAATTATCTACAAATACACAGGATGTTCCAAATTTTGTCAACCGCTTTCAACTTTTTTACTTTAAAGGGATTGCTATATTTTTTATTGATTATTTTGATAGCCATTTAAATTACTTCTGCAGTTATGTATGGTTATGTACACTTTCGATAATTACTTTTGGCTTATTGCAAATTTTATTAAAATTTTGGCAGTTACAGGACTCTGATATTTTAAGACAGCCTGAAAACAGATATAGTGTCGCGAGTTACTCTTTTGCTATCAATTTAGAGGCTAACACTTTGTACATTTCTAGGTGGTACAATGTAAAAATATATACAGGGTGGTAAAGTATGCCGTGCAACATTTATCGAAATTCAAAACACTTTTTTTCGATTTCTTAAAATAAAACCTATATTTTTTATTCGCCAGCAATTTCCTTAACTTCCATGTAAAATTACCTTCAACATGATTCAATAACGTAATGCTTATTTCCAGAATTTTCAAATATATTGCACTTTTTGGAAAATACGTTTTGTAATATCCGATGGGGTATCTAATACAGCTAGATGGCCATGATTTTCAAACAATATCAATTATCAAATGGTGCTTTTGATATTACGCGCATTTATTGTCTTGCTTACCATAACAAATATTACATTGTTATATTTATTGCCAATACGTCCTAAGGTATCACAATTTTAATATATATCACCGTATAGCGTAGAAGCCAATAATCAAGTACCACGTTTCTTCAACTTGGTTTTAAAATTGTGAGGTAATAAAAACGGAACGGATTATCTCCACTCAATTGTCCCCTTTTACGCAAATTGTTTGGATTATGTTCAAGTAATGAGAAATTGTACGTAATACAAAACTATTATTATTTTAGTTTCTAAAAAGCAATGTAACTTTTAGATTTTTTCATAATAAAATCTTGATTGAGAAGGTGCTCAAATATGTCTCCTGCTTTGTGTATATTCTCAACCGTCTTTATTCGAACTGGCTTACATTTTGAGCCAAGTTGTCCTCGTTTAATTGAAGAAAAGCGTTCCTTACTCGCTGCTACATGTTTTCATCCATTATAGAGGGTGTCGTGTAAACAGTTTTTATAGTAGGCTATAGAAAAACATCACAAGGGGTATTCCGCTGACATTCTTGATATGAAGAGTGGGTTTTTTTGTTGCAAGCGCAAAAACAACTACCATGTCTATGAAAACCCTTTTTTCAGAAAATTTATTTTTAGTAATGAAAAATTAGTAAAAAGTAAAGCAAGTATAATTGACAACAGGATTAAAGCAGTACGTAATAACTAAGGTTCGACAAACGCGTGCTACGGCAGAGCCGCCAAGAGGGGATTTAGGTGGTGAATCGACAATGGAACAAGGGAAGCTTATGTTGCAGTTTTTCGCGGCTTATTGAGGCAGTAGTATTTTGTTGCAGTGGACATCAGGACGTCAATAAAAGGTAACAATATACTATTTTTTTAATAATACTGTATCTCACGTACCTACCTTTGCGCGATACGCCTCGTTTGTCGAACCTTAGTAATAACTAAAGCTGGCCACGAGCGGTACCGCGCAGTAGCGTAGAGTCGACCAGGCCTCGCGTTCCACTAGAGTTATTCTGCTAATAGAGATGTTTGCTGCTGCAAATAATTTCGCTCATATTTTAAATAAAAATTAAATAACACGTGCTCAAACACTTACCATTTTAAGAGTCCTCCGTGAAATCACAAAGTGAATAATGTCTGTTAAATATCTGCAACATTAGATATGTTTCAACTGTTGTTTCGGCAAAACTAGTACGGCATGAGGAAAAAATGCGTTTATATGCAGAGAACGAACGTTCTACATCTAGTGACGTAATATCTGCGTAAGTAAAATAATCTTTCAAATAACTTAACGATTCTGTTGACGCACCTTCACAAATGTGTCTTAATGTGCCAAAATCAGAATTTTTCTCAAAAACACTCAAATTTTTCTAGCACAGAAACATTTTTTGCGTCTTCAATCGCGCATAGCTGTGCGTGAACATGTTGCACTATTTGTAGAGATTCTTCTAACGGCACCGCAGGATTTTGTAATTTTTCTATTGCATCTGCTAGCCCGAAGTAATTGTCGTGAATGATTTTTAAATCCATTTTAACCTGACTGAAATTTCGACTGGCTTTTCTGGATAGCGGCAGCTTCCTTTGTATCGAATTGTAAAACCACGTTCTTAATATTGCCAAAATATTTATGATAATAAACCGCGGCCTGCAACCATGTTCCCCAACGAGTTAGAATAGGTTCTGGTGGCTCTGGTATACGGGGGCACAGTCTGTGAAATTCGCGAATACGTTTCGGTGATTTGACAAATACTGCTTTGGTATGCGCTATTAAAGCGTCTACCTCAGGATAACATTTTCTGATACTATCCGCTACAAGATTGAGAGCATGAATTTTACACGTAATGTGTAACAAATTAGCAGAATGCTTTTTAAGAGACCGGCCTACAGAAAGCATGTTTGCAGCATCATCACTCACTGACATCAAGAGTTGGTTTGTTGAAAGTTCAAACTTGTCTAATGTATTTAACACTAACTTCGAAATTACTTCGGCAGTACACTGTTGTATTCGTTTGGAGACTAATAGAATTGAAGGTGCCGATTGATGAGGTTCCAATTTGCGTGCCATTACATTAAGAACAGAATGTTTCTTCCGATCTGTTGTTTCGTCGACACATAACCACAATTTTTGATCTTTCAACACCGATTTTATTTTTTGTTCAATATGTTCGCGCGCAGATGGCACAATTCTTCGTAACGATGTTCGACTTGGTAATTTGCACTCTGAATAGTTATTCCAAAAGCAGATAAATGGTTCCTTGTTTAGTAAATTAAACGGTATATTACATGCGATAAACGTAACGCATAAATTAAATATAAATTTTTCATTGTCTCGTGCGCAATTTCTTTTTGAGACATGCTTTTCACTATTACGTGTCGTAGACAATGTTGTCTGGACCAACACATTAACGGGATTTTACAGATTACACATTTAATTTAAGCACCTTCATATATTAAGTCTGGAATTTCTGCAATAAATTTTCGAAGTTTGTCCGACCGCGGTCGTTTTGCTGACGAAATCATAATTTTTCTAGGACAGATAAACAATTGCGCAAATGACCGGCAGCGAAAATGTCCGTACTGCTCCGCAGACGAAGTAATACTACCGTTTCTCTCGGTCCGAACTGATTCTACGCCGATGCGCGGTACCGCTCGTGGCCAGCGTTAGTAATAACTAATAGAGAACAATAAAATAAATAATTCAAATTATAATAAATGCACCCTAATAAAATTATAACAAAGATTAAAACGCGACGACAGCAAAGAGAAACTACGAAGAACTTTGTGCAGAAATTTTAAGCAGAGACTTAATGTTTCGTTAGATAGTGGTTTTTATTTGAAAATCATTCATGGCTATCTAGCTGTATTAGATGTGTGGCGTATTGAATATTACAGACGTATTTCCCAAAAAAAGTGCTATGCTATATCTTCGAAAACACTGGAAATAAGTATTACGCTATTAGTACCATTTTAAAGGTAATTTTACCAGGGCATTGCCAGCAATATCAAACAATAGCTGCTAAATTGATAGCAAAATCTCACGACACAACATCTCTTTTCTGGGTAGGTCTTAAAATGTCTGTAAATGTCAAAATTTTAACAAAAAGTTGAAGGAGGTTGCGGAAATTTTGAACACCTTGTACATTTCTAGATAATTTTACAAAATGTGCTGTGTGGTATACTATATACGTACAGAAAATCTCATTTCTCCATCTTTGATAGTTTTCATGCTAAACTCCGACGACCCACTAATGGCGCACCCGGTATAACTAAAATAATATTGTATATATACAGTACCGTGCAATCGAATTAGGGCCACTATATAAATTTGAGTTTTAGCTTAATAAATAATACAAAGTATCAACGTTTGATAAAAACAATTTTTATTTATTTATATATTTATATTAACACGTACATTAATATTTCGTCGAACAACCCTTTGCTTTTATGACAGCAGCAATTCTTTTTGGCATGCTTGCTATACACGCTGCTGCAACTTCTTTAAGGCGAGCATTATTTTGCCAGCTATTTGTTATGTTTGCTTTCAAAGCGTCAACTGTTGTATTGGGAGATGCATAAACTGTACGTTTTAAAGAATTCCAAACATTTTCGATTGGATTCAGGTCGGGGGAATTGCCTGGCCATGGCAATATCTTCAGTTTTCTTGCTGAAAACATTCTTAGAATTATTTTTGCCCTGTGGCACGGTGCACCATCTTGAATAAATGTGTAAGAGTAATTTTCAGGGTCTAAAGATGCCATATACGGGATTAAGATTGATTCCATAACTTGTTTATATTGAATTTGATTCATGGTACCCGTTACAAAATAGAGCGGTCCAAGCCCTTCCCCTGATATACAGGACCAAATCATGACTGCCGGTGGATGTTTCACTGTTTTACCACTGCGCTTCATCACATCGTTCCGATGGTCTTCTTCTAACGAAACGAGCAACTTCAGTTACAGCCTCCAGCGGTGATTCGTCACTAAAAACAACCGTTAGAAACAGAAATTTTCATTACATTTTCGAATTTACTAAAAATGTTCCAAATTTTGAAAATATACATAAAATATTGATACATACTTTTTTCCAATCCTCAACAGTAAAATGCCGATGCTGTTGCGCCCACTGCAATCTTGCCTTTTTCATCCTTAAAGTAAGTTTCTGCTTTTTTGCAGGGCGTCTACTTCTGCGCTTATATGAATTGGCTTCATATAAGCGCGATTTTAATGTTCGATCTGATATTTTTATATTATCAGCCTGTAATATACGCTGAAGTTCTTTAATGCACAGTTGCCTGTTTTCTAATGCCCTTTTTATGATAATTCTGTCTTCCCGTGGCGAAGTTTTGCGAATACCGCGACAATGAGAATGACCACTTCAAGTCGCTGGTAAATTTTCTTTCTTTGACATCGCTACCCTGTCGACTGTTTGACGAGAAACTCGTTCTCTTCTGGCTATTTCCCGATGCGAATACAGCCCCGTCTCTAATAAACACTTGAATTCTTGTTTTTTTCTCATTTGAAACGTCTTTACGTTTGCCCATTTCACAAAATTTATCAATAAAAAAAGAAAACTAAACGTCACGAAATTTCAATTTAATTACACTAAAACAACATGTAAAACGAATGTTTAACACGAAAATATAATACTTGCACTTTACACCATCAAAACTACACGTAAACTAACTTGAAGCAGGTAAAGCCAGTCATCGATTACCGACCCTAAACGTACCTTGGATAGAAAGGAATGTTTGGTGGGGGTTATAATAACGAGAATTTTATACCTACTTTAAGAGGATTATCTCAAATACAATTAAAAACATTTTATTGCGGAAAATATTTAGAAATTTTGGTTATTATAATATTAATAGCAAATATTTGTATAAAATCAAAGTGGCCCTAATTCGATTGCACGGTACTGTAGAAGGAAAAGAAAGTACTTTATCTCACAATAATTTCCGGAAGTAACAAACAAATGACAGAAATGTAAAGAATGTTTTCGAGAAGGCAGCCACTGTTATGATTAACTACGCTTTCGTACCTGGTGAATTTTATTTTATTTTAAGACCATCTATGAAAAGTGCCTTTCAAAGCAAGGAAAGGTTAACGCTACCAGTATAAATGTATACCTATCTTTACACAATATTTACGTATGATAATAACATTGAATGCTAAATTTAGTAGTTCTTAGCTACTCTGGCCAATTGAATCTTTCCGATCAACAAGGCTTCAAATGTAGCCAGTTTGAGCTGCCCTCAAGCCAGGTGCACTAATAAGCATCCGCATTCACGAAGTGGATATTTTGAAACAGAACAAGATCGTTTATTGTGTAATAAAGGTTCCCTGATTGGTTTTCATCTTTGTAAAAAAAAGAATAAGTTACTAATAGTAATTAATTACCAATATCACAATTAATTAATTTTAATTTGATATTGGTAATTAATTTTATTTAATTGTTAATTGCAAGTCACAAAATTTGCTCACCTCTGGCTTATACGTCATAGAAAATATGCAGATATAGTATTCCATTGCAAATGTTATCGTTTTTGGTAAAAAACTTAAAAGATCCTTAATAGGAGTTTATAGTCTAATCAAATATATGTAGATCTATACAGGATGTCTCTCGGGGAACTGCGATCGATATAGGAAAGTGTATACGTTGGAAAATTCTGTAAATCTTTTAAATATTTTTAATAATCTGACACGTCCGGTTATACCGCAAGTAGCTGTGAACTCTGTTATTTTAAATAGAATGCCCTATATATTATTACATTTTTGAATTCCTAATTCAATGTTAAGGTATGTTCGATAAAACAACTATGTTACTATTTCTAACCATATTTGAAATATTGAGGTTTTTTGAAAATTTTTGGCAGATGGACTAGTGCATGTGAACTTTTATAACTGTGAAAGTGTTTAACTTGGAAAATTGAAAGTTTACAGAACTATCGACCGTATAAAGTAGGATTAGAAACCGAACGAATTTTTCGAAAACATTATACAGCGTGTCCGACAATTACAATTAAACTTTCAAATGGAAAAAGTGTCAAAACTAAATTTTTTTAATGTAACTACCTATTTTTCTCTTTCTTATCAAATTGCTCTTACAAAAAACCAAAAAAAAATGTCATATTCATTGCGCATCTAAAATGAATACTTTTCAAGATATTTAGGAAGATGTAACTTTTTGTTTGATGAAACTCACCGTTGCGGCAATGGCACCGCATGTTTTTGATATCCCTTTATTGCTTTATCCATAAATAATAAACAAATTTAAATAAACTTCGCTCATACAATCTAATCGCGCTAGCATTATACCGCGTTCGTAAGTTCCGTAGTAAAGTGAACCGCTAAAATATATGGACAGTGTTACAACGTTTGCCCGCTATGAAAGTATAAGGTGGGAAGCGCGCCAAGCGAATCTAGGACGCTCCAGCGCAAAGGACATTATTCGATAAATGCACGGGACTCGCGACTATAAATGAATCCTTACGTACCCTAGTATATTTTTCATGAATACTGGAATGTTTTTTAATGGTCATGACTAGCCTGGACATTTCCTAAGTTGGATGACATTTTAGAAAGCTGTATAAGCTACAGGCTACCTTTTTTTTTTGAAAGAAAATTGTGTTACCATACCCGTTTTCCTAAATATCGTGAAAAGTATCAATTTTAAACGCGTAATTTTTTTGGTTTATTGTAAGAGCAATTTGATAAGAAAGAAATAAAGAAAAAATAGGTGGTAGCATTTTAAAAAATTAAGCTTTGACACTTTTCATTTGAAAGTCCAATTGTAATTGTCGAATATGCTGTAAAATGTTTTCGAACAATTTATTCGGTTCGTAATCCTACCCTAAATGGTCAACAGTGCTGCAAAATTTCAATTTTCCAAGCTGAACACTTTCACACTTCCAAATATGGTTAGAAATAGCAACTACTTGTTTTATCGAACAAACCTTAAAACTGAATTAGGAATTCAAAAATATGATAATATATAAGATGTTCCATTTAAATTAACAAAGTTGACAGCTACTTCCGGTATAAGCGGAGGTGTCAAATTTGTCTTTAGTATACTGCCAAGTTTTTAGGATTTTCCAATGTACTCTTTCATATATCGATCGATGCAGTCCCCCGTGAGACACTCTGTATAGGTGTTGAGTCTTAAATGAAATAATTTACTAAACTAAACTGATATATGCAGTTGCAGTTTATGCTATTTAGTACCCAGCACGTAGTTTTTCAGGAGCCATTAAACTTATACATTTATGTATGTTAACATTGGCTTTATATACAAATAAAACTTGTAAAGAATTACAATAAGCTAATAATATATTTCGTTCAAAATTAGGTTGTTTTTCGCAAAATTTTCAAAAGAGCAGACGAAGTTAACGATATACAAAGTATTCAAATATGTACAGAGGCATTCCTTTCACATCTTCATAAAACTGCGTTACATTGAATTCAAGGTAAATGTTTTCACAATCGTATAAAGCAATAGGAGAACAGATGAAACGGACAAAGAATACACACATTATTTTGGGCTTTCAGGAATTTATGTCCAGGAAAATAAAACGTTTTTATTAGGGTTATAGTTTCTGTATACTCCTACAGTATAAGTAAGATCTATTCAACGCTACCAAATCGTTACTTTCGCTATCCTAAAAGAAAACCCATGTTTTATTTTCGTCAATATAAACTATGACTATAATTTAAGCTGGTTTGTTACAATATACATGTCATAAACCTAGGATCTGCGAATTAATGAAAATATTCATAATGGTTTGCCTAGAACGAAACCAAAAATATAACAATATATTATTGAAAACTACATTCTTCTTTCAATACATTCATTCATCACCTTCCTAAATTTTATAGTTGTGATATACAGCCTGATGGCCTTAATGTATATTTTTAATCAAAAGTCGTGTGGAATTGGCAAATTCGTGTGCCACGCCAGCATCGTAGTAAGTACACACTTGCCAACAGACAGCGAGCCGACTATGCGAAGCGAATATTATCTTCGACCGCCGATTGGAGATGCATACATACCATGTATATATGTATATCTACACACAACAGCAGATTCGGTTCTGTCGCGCCGCGCAGACTGCCAACTCTAGTTGCGTGGGTCGTAAACGTCAAGATTCATACTAGTTTGTAATTTGCTGTAGCAAAAGCATATCGAAATCACGGCAGTGATTGCGAATGACGTGTGCGAGGGTACTCTTACACTAATAAAACAATAATATTTTTTAACTTTTTACAAATGAATCATTCTCAATCTAACTTATTTTTACTAATGAGATATATTACTATATTACCCAATGAGAAAGGAAGTGATTATTAACAATTATCGTGCAATGTAATAAACGCTTTCAGTTATAATTGTTGATTACAGAACTTCTAACGAGATTTGCTTGATTTAAATACATTTTTTAAAGCCGTAAAGTAAAGATTAATATTTAAGGATGTCGACTGCTGGTAAACTATTATTAGAATGTTGATTATAACAATATATATTGCATTCTATTTTAATCCACGTTCAAGGTAATTTTTTTTTGCTGTAGCAGTTCCATTATCTTCAGGAGGTTCGTCTGTAAATAGACACAAGCTATTATCGACGTTATAACCTTTGGTATCAAAAATAACTTGAAATATGAATGTTTAGTGGTGAGTTATGGTATGTGGGGCAGTATTAATCTTTATTGATTTTAGAGATTTTATTTATATAAATAAATCAAGGAAAATCTTACAATGGTAATATAGTGTGCATAATGTAATCTGGGCAAACAGCGGTAACAATCAGTGTAGTAGATATATGGTGCGGAGTCGGCGATTATTTATTTCACGCGTTCGCAGCGTCAGTACTAAATCGATGTTGTATGCGAGTAGTTCTATGTATATGTAGGCTGTCGTAACTTATTTCGTAATTGTACGCTTATGTTTGCTTTAAAAATGTCGCAGTTAGGTACGTCGCGAAAACGACCAATGGCAGACACAGTTAAAAACTTTATAGTGCACATGCCGGACTTAATTTTTGATGGCGCTAAAATTCAATGTATAGTTTGTAAAATCTCTTTAATGTGTTGGTCCAGAAGCCATTATCAACGTCACATCGAAAGCAAACAGCATTCTTCTGCAAAAAGTGGTATACGAGACCAAGAAAAATTTACATTTGATTTATGTGTTACGCTTATCTTATGTAATCTATCGTTTGGTTTACTAGACAAAGAAGCATTTGTCTCCTTCTGGAATAAATGTGGGAACTGTAAACTACCTAGTCGGACATCGATACGAAATGTAGTGCCCTTTGCTATAGAAAAAAGAATGAAAACGGAATTGAAAGATAAAAAACTGTGGTTGTGTGTGGACGAAACAACAGATCGTCAAAAACATTCTGTGGTTAATGTAATGGTACATACAATGGAACCACATCCACTGTCATCCTCCTTCCTACTTGCTTCCAAAAGAGTTATAAATTGTACTGCCGATGAGATTTTAAAGGTGGTGTTAAACTCATTGAACAAATTTGAAGTTTCAACTAAGCAACTTTTAATGTTTATGAGTGATGGTGCCGCAAGCATGCGTTCTTTGGGCCGATCTCTTCAAGAACACAGTGGTAACTTCTTACATGTAACGTGTAAACTCCATACTCTAAATCTTGCGGCACAAACGATTCCTACATGTTTTCCACTAGTAAATGCATTGATTGCTAGTACAAAGGCAGTGTTTCTAAAGTCCCCGAAACGTACCCGACTATTTCACAAACTGTGTCCTAATTTACCTGAACCACCACAGTCGACTGTTACACGTTGGGGAATATGATTGTAGGCTGCGTTTTACTACAATAAATATTTTGATCAAGTAAAGAATTTTAAAACTAAAATTCAATCCGACAGAAGCTGCAGCAATCAAGAAAGGTCAGGAAATATTTCAAGATAGTCAGGTTAAAAGAGATTTACAAACTATTCACAACACTTATTTTGGACTAGCGGAGAGAATGGAAAATTTCAAAATGTTTAGATGTCGCTAGTGGATTCTGTTAAAATTGTGAATGATGTTCACGCAGAGTTATACGCTCTAGAAGGCGAAATAAATTGGTGTGTAATACGAAAATTTGAAAGTGTTTTAGAGAAAGACTCCGATTTTCTTATATTAAGACAAATTTGCGAAGGTGCCTGTGAAGATGCATTAAGTTGTTTCAAAGATTATTTTAAACATGCAAATATAACATCGCTAGATGTCGAACGGTCGTTTTCGGTATTAAAAAACATTTATTCCGCATGTCATACTCACTTGACTGAAATAGCTGTGGAAACATATCTAATGATTCAAATATTTAACAGATGTTACCCAGTTTGTGATTTCATGGAAGACTTTTGAAACGGTAAGTGTTTCAGCACGTTTTATCATTTATTTCTTACCTTCTATTTTATGTGTAAACTTTTATGCGCCTCTGGCTGTTACCGCATATTTGCCCAGGTTAATAATGAGGAAACAAACAAGGCATATTTCGGCCATTATAAAAGATTTCATATATCATTTATACAGATTACAATTTTATATGGGTACAATTCTAGCATTTATATTCGTATAGTGTTAACTGAATTGTTATAAATGATTGCACACAATTGTGGCTACGATTTTAGTTCTCGATTATCGATAACAATCCAATAAATATTTCAACTCCCCAAGTTCAGAAGTTAGAAGGCTTATCATTATCAGGGCAATACTACATACAGTGAAATTTTTTCAGTTGTTAGAAAGAGGGAAGCTTAGAAGTGCGGATAAATGCGGATTAAGCACAATCTTTTATTTTAGAAATACTCTTGTAAAAATCTGTGAAACCAATAGAACGCAAAATTAAAATGAACGTAGTCGCAAACAGTAAAATGGAATGTGGGAGAATGCGGGAGAATTATTCATGAAATGAAGAAAATGTCTAGGTTTAAGTAGTCGTCAAGTAAGTCACACAAAAATCTGAAAAGGAATTACGTGAATATGGCTTTGGAAGCTTTTTAGAACATCGAAAGATAATAAATAATTCTGTAAAACCAGTAGGAGGAGATATAATGCTCCAGCGTATTGTTAGTAAAAATTCTAGTAAAATTACATATATGGAAGAACAGGCATGTTTTATGTAAATGTTTTAAGGAAAAATGGAACAATTCAGTTTAAAAAATGAACTTATTTAATGGGTATACATATATCCAAACAAGCACGGATTGACAATATTGACTTACTGGATCGGCTAGCCTAAAATTCGAGCTTCTGTATTTCTTTACAGTTTCATTTGCTATCGTATTTAGATTTTTATCCGATTTTTGCATAATCTACATTATTTAGCTGTATTATAAGATTATTGTCTTATATAATACTGTTACATAATTGAGAAAATATAAATAATCAATCGTGGGTATTCACAATGACGCATCCTTTACTTTATGTCAGAGTGGGTTGAGATATTTCACTAACCAAGAAGGTATAGGACCTAAGTAAAAATTTCTTATTGACAATTGGATTTTAAATTGGCTGTAGTTGTATACCACATAAGATGTTTTTTTTTCCGTTATGAACTACGATATTGTTTATTGAAACTGCCAAACTGCAAATAAAAGAATAACGTCTTCAATGAAGAATTAAATTTACAAAATATATAAAAAATTAGCGCTTAACTCCTCAATCTTTTCGGTCTTCCATCAAGATATAAGCGGATGATGTTCCGGCAAACAATTCATTCATTTTTGACATGCTTCCATAATGTATGACCTGTACATCATCCAGTGAAAGCCGTCCACGACGGAGTTCTTACATTATTTTCCTCAATAATATTTAACATGACTCGTGACACATATGGTCAAGCGTTATTCTGCTAAAAGAATATTTAGAAATGCTAGCTCTAACTAAAGGAGAGCTGCTATAATAACTGGCCGCTTCCAATGCAATAATGCATTAGACATTGTATGTCTGCCAAAGGAAACTTGGGCTCACCAGAGAAAACAACTCTACACCATTCTTGCATCTACAATCGCCTTTCAGTCGCCCATTGCCATCTTCATTGCCGCTGTAAGGAAATTAGTGATAACCGACAGTTGGTTTGCTGCTAGGACAAATAAACCATATCGTGTAGTGGTCCACCATTTTTGCAGTTGAGCACGCGCCTGTGAAGGCGACGATCCTCACGGTCCTACTGGTTCCATATTCACATTACAGTACCGTGGCGGTACTATCGGCTTATACGCCACATAAAAATATCACCTTCGCGTAGGCCCACAATACATATCTTTTCAAATTCACTTGCTGGTAATTTACTTTATGTTAAAAACATGGTACTTTTACGTAAGTACTGCAGATTGCTATAGAATACCTGTAGGTTAATTTGGGACGGGATATTACTAACTTCTTTAGTCTCATTTATAAGAGAGGATATTTGCTGTAATGGTGTGGCATTTTTATTAAACCGTAGAGGCTTTGTAACTACTTTATTGTTACACGGTCTGTTTATTTTGAGCGACGTGGTGTGCGCACAAATATTTATTTCGATCTGTTGCAACGTTGAGTTTTTTTCAGTTCAAGTTTCTTTATTGCGTATGATTTCTACACGTATCTTCCACCGAATGAAATTTTCTTTCGTCACTTCTCTCACGATCTCTGACCAAGATCAGACGTAAGGTACAGTTTGTTTGATTTTTCTTTAAAAAAAGGTGCTTAATTACCTTAAATGGGGAGTACGTCTAAGTTACCTTGCTCATCAAAATAACGATATGTGTGATAATATTTTATTGCAGCATCAAATTTTATTTTGTCTATTTTATCAGTTTTCTCGAAATCCATCGCTACCTTATCGTATGACTTTTTTTTATCGAACCTCGTGAACGTGGCTTCCTGTCTCATGAGTAGAGCAACGCAACTGCGCTAAAAGCCAGTGGCGGACGCATAAAAGTTTACACAAAATAAATTAAATGTGATACGTGCTCAAACACTTACCGTTTTAAGAGTCCTCCGTGAAATCACAAAGTGGATAATGTCTATTTAATATTTGTAACATTAGATATGTTTCCAAAGTTGTTTCGGCAAAGTGAGTGCGGCGTGAAGAAAAAGTGCTTTTGTATGCCGAAAACGAACGTTCTACATCTAGTGACGTTATATTTGCGTAAGTAAAATAATCTTTCAAATAACTTAACGGTTCTGTTGACGCACCTTCACAAATTTGTCTTAATGTGCCAAAATCAGAGTCTTATCTAAAACACTTTCAAACCTTTCTAAAACACAAACATTTATTGCGTCTTCTATCGCGCATAGCTGTGCGTGAACATGTTGCACTATTTGCAAAGATTCCACTAACGACACCGAAGAATTTTGTAGTTTTTCTATCGCATCCGCTAGTCCCACGTAATTATTTTGAATAATTTCCAAATCTGTTTTAACTTGACTATCCTGAAATTTCAAGCGGCTTACCTTGACAGCCGCAGCTTCCTTTGGGTCGAATTCTAAAATCACGTTCTTTATATTTTCAAAATATTTAAGATAATAAAATGCAGCCTCTAACCATGTTCCCCAACGAGTAAGAATAGGTTGTGGTGGTTCAGGAATACCGGGGCATGGTCTATAAAATTCCCGAATACGTTTTGGGAATTTTACAAACACAGCTTTTGTATGTGCTATTAGAGCGTCTACCTCGGGATAACATTTTCTGATACTATCTGCTACGAGACTGAGAATATGAACTTTACATGTAATATGCAACAAATTAGCACAATGTTTTTTAAGAGATCGACCTACAGCAAGCATGTTTGCGGCACCATCACTCATAAACATCAACAGTTGATTTGTTGAAAGTTCAAACTTTTCCAATGTATTTAACACCAACATTGAAATTACTTCGCCAGTGTATTGTTGTATTCGTCTGGAAACTAGTAAAATTGACGGTGACGGTCGATGTGGTTCCATTGTGCGTACCATTACATTAACCACAGAATGTTTTTTACGATCTGTTGTTTCGTCCACACATAACCACAGTTTTTTATCTTGCAACTCCGATTTAATTCTTTTCTCGACATACCTCACGAGCAGACGGCACAACTCTCTGTAATGTTCTCTCACTTGGTAACTTAAAGTCCGAATATTCATTCCAAAACGAGACGTATGCTTTCTTTCTTAGTAAATGAAATGGTAAATTACATGCAATAAACACATAAATTAAATTTATATTTGTCATAATCTCGTGTGGAGTTTTTTTTTGAAACATGCCCTGCACTATTTACGTGCCGTAGACAATCACTTTTCGACCAACACATTAAATCTATTTTACACACTACACATTGAATTTTAGCGCCATCACACTTTAAATCAGGCATTTCTGCAATAAATTCTCTTATTCTGTCCAACTTTGGTCGTTTTCGCGACGTAGGAAACATTTTCAAAACAAACGTAAAACTACGATATAGTATACGACAGCGTAGATGCATACACAACAGATCGGCTTTCGAGTCGCAGTTATACTGACGCTTATACCGAATTGTCCAGGCCGTGTTTATTTTGTGTAAACTTTTATGCGTCAGCCACTGGCTTTCAGTGCAGTTTGCGTTGCTCTACTCATGAGTTTTTAAAATTAAAGGGGTGGACATTTATCGGAAGTATCAATGTTACTTCATTTGTATTTTGATATCAGCGAAGTGCTTCAGAACTTTTCTTATGTACTCTAGAAATTTTGTGAATTACTTTGGTTCATTTGCTTTTTTTATGGCTTGATCATCACTTTCTCTTTCCTTTTTTCGATATTCATTGAACACGTGAAATAACTAGTTTTCTCATTCTCTTTTATTCAATTCAATTTTGCATGCTTTAGCTTCCCTTTCTCCTGTTTCTTTTATACTTTTAGGTACTACAAGAAACCAAACCTTGATTGAAAATTGCCCTGGTATTCTGACAGAGCTTTAACGGATTACCAGGACCAGCGAACCGGTGACGCGTGTCCTAGTGTGCGAGGATCTAGTCGATCGGATAGGAAAGATACTCCTGGTACCCAAGTCAGCTTAGGATACAGCTTTTCTCGAAAGGGCAGAAAAAAAATCATGATATTTTCATTCTTTTCTTTAAAAAAAAGTAACAACTAAATGCAAAATTTTGAAATGTTGTTTAATACTTGAGAATTATTTATCTAATAAAATTGTTGCTAACATTTTTAAATTTACGTGTTATGTATATTTTCACATATCAAGGGGATGTGCAGCAAAGTTTTTGGTGCTTTTCTTAAAAAAGCTCCTGACGCCCTTAAAAAAAATTTCACCGTATTTCAAACTTTGATGGATCTCGACTTTCTCTTCGGAGTACCTCTGCTATACCCCATCCTGATCCCTGTTCTAGCTGGAAGCGCAGTATGAAGGTTCTAGCTTGAAGATATACTTATCCATCAGATTATTTACGTAGTATTTTCTTCTGCTTCTTATCCCCTCCTTACTAATGTACAGCCCATTCATTGAAAGTAGTCGAAGTGTATTAGGATCGCATATGCATTTCACAGATCTACTTCACCATAGGTTAGTGTTATGCAGTTTGGTCTTACTAAGGAATGCTTTATCGGTATTCCTTCTTATGACGATGTATTTAGTAGCATTCTTTCAATATTTTGTTTGGTAGCAAAATTGAGTATTGTTGGATATCCTTTGGATGTTAAGTTAGTTAAGGATTTTTCATATGATAATTTGTTTTAGAAAGTAGTCAAATTATACACGACAAGTAGTTAGCAGTATCATGTTACAACTTGATCCTTTTGTTGTTATTGCTCGGTAGTTTACTGGAAACATGGCCTGCTGCTGATTGAGATGCATTCATAGCCGGGTGTTCGAGTCCTAGTAGGGACGGTGGCAGCTTTCTTGGTGGATCCGAAAACTTTTTAAACAAATACATTCAAATCCTATGTATCTTTGGGTGCTGAAACCGTATCTGGTATCAGTTTTTTTTTGTAAATCCTACTTTTATTTAATTAGGCTACAATTTTTACCTACCACAACATATAGCACTTCAACACAAATATTTTAGGTGCTTATTTTTTGTATTTCCTTTCCCTTTTCTCTGTAAAGCTTCTTATATAGCTTTTTCTACGATGCGATGCATTTTGTTGCTCTCGATGATGTGATCAACAGTAATTACTCATCATGTTGATATTCCACCGTCCCTGGTACCCTTTCTCCATCACCTTTATGTCCTGATGGAACCGTTCCCCCTGTTCTTCACTCACATCGCCCAAATTTTGAGGAAAAATGTCAAGATGGTTGTGCAAGAAGTGGACTTTAAGGCTCATCAGACATCCCAGATCTTTTAACTTGTCAATCATATTAGCTACGACAAGCTCATAGTTTGGGTTTTTCATATTACCCAAAAACTTGGTCACAACTTGCTTAAATGATATCCAAGCCTTCTTTTCCTTTGTAGTCATCCTTGCTTCAAAGTTGGAATCGAACACCATTTTACGAATATCAGGCCCAACGAAAACTCCTTCTTTCAGTTTGGCTTCTGATAAATATGGAAATCTTTTACACAAATATTTAAAACATTCACCATCTTTAGACAAAGCTTTTTACAAATTGTTTCATTAAGCCTAACTTTATGTGTAGAGGTGGCAGAGGAATCTTCTTTCGATCTACTAAAGGTTTATGCAATATGTTCTTCTCGCCAGGTGTTAAAGTATTTCTTACGGGCCACTGTTTTGTAGACCAATGTCGATCCCTTGCTCTGCTGCCCCACTCCCATATAAAACATGGAAATTTTGTAAATCCCTTTTGTTGACCAAGGATCATGCAAACAACTTTCAAATCCCCACATAGCATCCAATCGTGAGCCGGATAGTTAATTCTTTGTAAAATCATGTCAAGATTTTCATAAGTTTCCATCATGTGGATTGAATGAGCAACCTGCAGTGAAGTATAAGTATTTCCATTGTCTAAAAGAACAACTTTCAAACTAGTTTTTGATGAGTCTATAAAAAGCCTCCAATCTGCCTTCTTGTACTCAATGCCAAATTCGTTCATTAGATTACCAATATCATAGCAGTAAACCAAATCCTCTTCCTGCTTGAAAAACTGAGTAAACTGTTGATCTCTTATTCTATATTGGTAAATAGATGTTCCAGATGCCAATAAATGTTTTTCTTTCAGCCTAGAACCAAGTAATTCTGCTTTTTCCTTAGTCAAACCCAAATCTCTCATTAAATCATTTAACTCAGCTTGTGTAAACAACTGCGTTTTTAAAATTTCTGGAGAACATTGGAACTCATCATCACCCGATCGACTTTCATCAGATTCGGATTCACTGGACTGTAAAACGTCATCAATAGACTGAGGTGGCTCAGGGACAGGAAGTCCCGGTCCATATCCTACCGGCCAAATTGCTGAATTAAAGTAAGGGTAAACAATTACTTTCTTAATTTTGGAGTTATACTCAGAAACATCAACGCTGCAGAAATAACAATCATTTGCTTTCTCCATACCATGGATACTACAAATCTAAAACCTTTCTTTTCTTTTTTAGACCATTGCCTAAGATCCTCGACACAAACATAACACACCTTGTGATGAACCCAACATTTTTCTTGATCACCAATTTTTACACCAAAATATGCAAAGTATACTTTTTTTACAAAATCAGTAATGTTTCTTTGATGTTTTTTAACTACAAACTCACCACATATATAACAAAAAGTGTCAGGACAGTTTTTACAACCACGGCTAGCCATACTTAGAGCACAGATTAATAAATTAATACTAAAACTTAGAGCGCATGGGCCAAACACTGAAAAGTGAGGTTATATTGATTGGAAGAAAACAAACAACTGTCCCATTTACCAGAACTGCCAACCTAATAACATTTGATTTTACTGCCAACGTATTACGTTATACGTTATTTGAACGTATTTGAATGATAAAAAATAACTTTTCGCGTTTTGAATATTAAAATGTGAAAAATTGGTGGGTGATGCAACTTTTTTATTACTATTTTCGGACTCAACACATCCAAAAACATAAGAATTAGGTAAAATTAATAAAAAAGTTTTTTTATCGTTGGCCTGTGTAATTAACTGCATCTCACTTATAGGTGATAGTAAGAAAGCCATGGAACCTTTCACTCAACTTACACATTAAAAGTTCCCGTGGTTGTAATAATCTTAATAGCTAGTGAAGCTCATTGGATCGTCACCGCACATATAAAATTACTTCCAAACTGGATCGACATCTGTTGTATATTCTAAACTAGTTCTGACAAAACTGGTGATGGATCTTTTATTTTTTAAAACAAAAATGCTGAAAACAATTCGCGTCTGCCGATCAATAAAAATTAATAGTGTGTTTTTTGTTCTAAATCAGAAACCTTTCTCATATATATCAATAATCAATTTTGTTTATTTTCCTTTTACAAAAGTTTATAAAACAAAAATGAAAAATTGAAAAATGAGAAATCTTTAGCTGCCACATTTTATAAACGCGTATATCTATTTATTTTAGAAGTGATCTGTAAGTATTTTCGGTTCCTCTTTATGGAAACAATAGCGAAACAAAACTTCCCAAATTTAATCAACAGAAAGTAATATCTTTCATTCCTTTTTTAAATTTTTTGAGTGTTCAAAGATTTATAGTGAAAAATCTCAGAACTTCATTCTGATTATGTTAGTTCCTAAAGCAAAAATTAAACAACTCGTAGTTGCAGGTGTTATGTTTATTATTAATAATAACTCAATAATGTAAACATCTCTGAATTATGTGGGGTATGCCACTGCCGTTGAATTCTGTTTAATCATAGCTACAGATATAAATAAACCAATTAAAAAAAAATCTGATTCGTCATATTTCTATTCTGTAGCTTTAAATGAAACAATTTTTATACCCATTTTAAGTGCAAATCACATTGGGGCATCAGAGAAAAAATTCAGGATGAGATTGGTAATTTGAACGAAAGAAATAATAAATGCATTTCTAGTATCATACAAAACGTAAGAAGACGATATCAGTTGTGTATATACGACAATGGAGGTCACTTTGAGCAGTTCCTTTAAATTTCAATGAAGTAGTGGATAAGTTTTTGTCAAATATGTTTATTTTTGCATCTTCTATTGATTATATTTTTTACGTTTTTTTTAGTAAAATAAGTCGCTGATTATTTAAAATAGCCTTATATTATATTACATATTTGGAATTAGGAGATGAAGAGCTATCCAAAAATAAAAATATACAGGATGCCCTACTGAAAACGTTAATATATATTTTGATGGGCGCGCTCTCTACATGCAATTTTGATAATCACATTTTTCATCGGTAGTCACAAAACAGTACAACTTTTATTTGAAACCTTTTTTTGTATCTGCAATAGTAACAGAAATAGGTAGTGGCCAAAATAAAATGAAACACCCTGTACTTTCAGAAAAGTTATGAATTCAATTACATCGAAATTTAATGGGCTCTAGTCGAATGTCGTATTAAATTGTGTACAAAAGGTGTAAATATTTATATTTGAAAGCCGTTTGTTATAATAGAAAGTACGCTCTTTTAGCTGTTGGCTTTTCGTAAGCTTAGAGAAATAAGTATTTGATTAGATCATGGCATATACAAAAGATTGCAAATTTCTTTTTATGGTCTCGACACTTCAAAGTTTGTTTGTAGGCTTTATAATGCATCTGGTTTATAACATAATTTCTTCATATATGCTGGAACGGTGATGGGTTTCATACGTACTATACGTCAATCAGGATTTCTATAAATAATCATTGTTAAAATAATTTAATCAAGCAATCATTTTATGTTGGCTTGCGCTTATTTTACCTGTTATAATCTTTTCACAGTGCTTGCTTATTTTAAATCATCATCTTATATTTAAATTTCAGTATTTCTTAGGCATTCTGGAGTACCTTTTTCTTCCAGTAGACGTTTTGTATTTAAACAAACAATACAATAAGGGTATACATATAGATACCACGTGCGTAAAAATGCGGAAAGCAAGTGGAATTACGTAAAGACTGGTTGATATTTAGATTTAACGTTTAGTGGGGTTAAACTGTTCATAAAGACCTAGCTTTTGACATGAGCTTCATTTGTTTTGGAAGAGGTGTTTGCAAAATCTTATTTAATGTTAAAAATATTCTTTAATAAGGGCTGTTATTGTAAAGTGGGTAATATAATATTTAATTTTTTATTTTTATTTCAAATAGATACATACAGGTATAAACCTAGTTAAGATGCATCACACATGCATAAAATCAAAAATACATTGTGGAGACAAAGCAAACAGGCAATGGTAATTATTCACTAGTATACATTACTTAACAACGTGCCCATATAGACACATAACCAATCCCAAGGTTCAATGTTCGGGGATTTAACGAAGACCAAAGCACAAACCAACATCCATATGTGTATAGCTTTAGCGATAAAGTACCATACATTTGACAGACTTGAAAAATTAAGATTTAAAGAAACCAAAAGTTTCAATACAATGAGAATGAAAATTATAGAGCTTGGCGATTCTGTAAACTGGCGAAAGGGAATTCAATTCTATCTGCATTGGTGAACCAGGTTGTGTGCTATAAAAAGGAACGTGTAATCTAAATAGCGAAAGGAGATGCGCATTGTCACAATAATTATTGAATACTTTGTAAAGTGTATAGATCACGACGTTGACGCAGCAAGGGTAAAGACATTTTATATTTTTTATAGTAAAGAAATTTTAGAAATTTATTTTTAACTTTCTCTAGCATCTTCTTATCTCTTTCAGTTGCAGGACACCATATTATTGATGCAAATTCTAATTTTATTCTAACATACGCATTATATAGTCGAATAATAAATTTAATGTCAATGAAATCTGCAATATTGCGTCTAATAAAACCTAGGTTCCTAAAGGCCTCGAGTGTAATTTTTCTAATATGCTCAGCAAATTAAAACGACTATTCAAATATTACACCTAAATCCCTAACAGATGATTTACTTTTCAAATCTCTATTGCTTAATTGATGTTAAAAATGTAAGGTTTTTTTTTCTTGTAAAGTTCATCACTGCATACTTCTCTATATTGATAACCAGCTTATTCGTTCTACACCAACCCAGCAATCTATTTAAATCGTTTTGTAAATCAAGGGTATTGTTAGTCGAATTAATGTTGCTATAAATCTTGTAATCGTCTGCGTAAAACAGACATTCAGAAGTTTGAAAAATCTCAGGCAAATCATTGACAAATATTGTAAATAATAAAGGCCCTAGATTACTACCTTGCGGTATACCGGATGTAACTAAAAAATGGTGCTAAATATTTTTGTAAAAAACTGTTTCTCCTGTTGCATAAATACGATTCAAAAAAATGTGTTAATTTATTATAAAAACCAAAACACTTTATTGAAGGCCTTTGATAAGTTCTCATAAATGACATCTAATTGTGATTTACTTTCAATTGCTAATGATATTTCATGTGAAAATATTAATAGATTAGACTCTATTGATCTTCCACTATAGAACCCATGCTAACAATCGGTTATTCTATGTCTAATCTGATTATAAATTTTATAATGCAAGATATGTTCGAAAATTTTCGCAATTGTAGGCAGAACGGAAAGTGGTCGATAATTAGTTATTAATTTGGCATCACTTTTTTTTTAAATTGGTATAACCTTTGGCAATTTCCATTCATCAGGGAAGACACAACATTGCAAAGAAAGATTAAAATATGTTTCAAAGGACAAATCAAGAAATCAACACAAGCCTTATAGGTATATATAATTTAGAATGTCATCGATACCAGAAGAAGGTTTAGGCTTTAATTCATTTGTTGCTAAACATATTTCCTCATCACTTATTGCGTCAACGCTAATAGTCTCGGTGAAAGTCTGTATCTCATAAGTAGTTTTACAGGAAATGGTTCTGTAATAATTTTCATTAAAGTAAGCAGCAAAACCTTCAGCTATGTCCCTGTTGTTAGTGTAATGTATACCCTTGTAACTAAATGCCTTGGAACAAATGAGATTACATTTACGATTACGTATGAAATTCCAAAACATGTTTGGATTATTATCAATTGACATTTCCACTCTATAACAATAATTTTGGTAAGCAAAATTAATTTTATTTTTTAATTCCGTTCGATAAAGTAGATTTATCACGTCCTTTGTAAACCATACAAGATATTTTTTGTCGTAAACGGAGTTAACCAGAGGTGGAACACAATGCCGCAATAAACCATAAGATATTATAAAACATTATAACAGCACGATTGACCTCAGCACATTATAAAAGTTGACTCCAATCACAATTTCGAAGCACATCGTAGAGATTTAGAAAATCTGCTTTATGGTAGTTATATTTCTTAAACATGCTAACGATCTGAGAAGCAGCTGCTATACTGGTCACCTCTACATTTAAATATAAACATAATGATGGATGATGAGGATCGAGAGGTACAAGTGGTGACGAATCTACACCCACAATAATGTCCATATCCGACAAAATTAAATCCAATGTTTTTCCATTAGAGTTTAAAATATCATTAAGGGAAGCCAAATTAAGTACACTTATAAAATCTGCTAATAAGTGACAAATAGGGCCACCACCCGCCAAGTCAAAAGCACATCCATTAATTGATGATATATTAAAATCCCCGGCAACAATGAGATTATGATTTGACGTAATACGAAACTATCGAAACTATCAAGCAGCACTAACAATAAGCAATATATTTTTATATATTGCAATATATTTATTTTCTATAATGTTCAATGAAAAGTTATTTTTATTAATACAATTTTGTCTCCATCATTCAAATTTAGAAAAGAAAAAGCCAAATAGCGGCTAATTTTAGTAAGTAAAAGAAATAAAAGCCGATTCTATAATAAAAAAAACATATTTAATCGTTGCATTTTGTGACGCAAGAAGTCATATTGAATGACTTTGTAGGCCTCTAGACATGACCCCAATGGACTTCATGATGACATCGTGGTGTATATTACTTAGAAGCTAGAATCAGGAATGCAACAACAAATATCATTTTACCTTATTTCTGTCATTAATTTAATGACACATTTCAAAGATTAGCAAAATACTTTTTACTAACCCTGTATATACCCAGGTATAAGAAAGCTTTATATACACCCCGAGTGGAAAATATATGGAATAACGAATACTACATAAGGAGTAAAATTTGAAAAATTGCGATTACATTAAAGTTCAAAACAATTGAAGCAGTTAAGAATGGTATCAAGAAAAACGTTCCACTTGCAAATTTCATCCTTGTATTTTGTTAAACATTTACGAACATTTCGGGAGTAATCATCAACAAAATTTTTTTACTGAGAAAACAGTGCGGGATACTTTAAATAAATCTATTCAAATCTATTTAAACACTAAACATTTGCCTGCTTATGCTCGCTATTATTTATACGTGTTTCTTAACTGCTAGACAATTTATGTATGAAAATGATGATCATTTCGAGTAGATGTTGGAATTGTACCAAAGAGTAACTTATACACATTATTTTTAATGAATATTCTTAGAGAAACAAAAGTTTATAGCATTTTGCAGTGGCACTCAATGTATTTAAACGAGAAACTTGTCTCCGTAGCTTCATATTTAATTTACTAAAGAAGCACGCATAGGTATACAGAAATGTTTATAAAAACATTCCTAGAAGAGTTTATTTATCAGATTCTGGGAAAATATTCAGAGTATTCCATTAAAAAAGTTGAAACAATATAAATGAAGCTTTGCAACAATGTTGCTATTTTGTAGAATCTAGTTGATGTAAAAAAATGTCGATGTACTGCTGAAAATTCTAAAAGATACTCATTCTTATAAAATTTGAATTACAACTCTACATGTAAGATGTTTAAGATATCAGGCATTAAAGAAACAACAGCATTTTGCAAATATCTGAAATTATCCCAATTATTTCAAAAACCAAAGTAACTATGTATGAGGAAATGTTGGAAAAAATTGACTTTAATTGAAAAGAGCCACCCGGAAGCGCAATAATATGCAGGATGTTCTATCTTCAAAAATCAAAGTTGTGCCAGGCGCAGCGGAAACCTGTACACGTGAATATAATTTCTTGTTGTGCAGGACTTATCTCCGGATATTTTTTATTTGAAAGCCTTTTCTCTAAATTGCCCAGGGAAAAAATCACGTTCCACTCACGCCACGAATCAGGTGGATACGCTGTATATACAAACTTCGTTCTCTTCGGATTTGTTTTGGTACAGCGAAGGTAATTAATAGAAATAAAATGTGGTATCTTTCCTTATATCCATATTAAATAAAAAAAAAATCTATTCAAATTTATCAGACAATATGGGGTTTTTGTTTTACGAAGAAACTCAGTTTATTTTAGTAAGTGCTATACTGCATTGCCTTTAATAATAGGTATTACAATTTAGTACGTTTAAACATTTGTCAAAACACCTTGAATATCGCGAACAAGCAATACAACATAATACTCCGTTAGTCGGGGAAAAACCCCAACTTTACAAATGTATGAATCCAGAAAACTTCTTTCTGAAAGATTATTTGCTTACTTGAGAATATAAATTGACATGTGTGGTATACATAGGCATACAAGCTTGTTTTTTTTTAAGATTTCAAGGAAAGAAGTCGAAAGCTGTACAGATGAGTAATCCGTCTTAAAAATTATACAATTTTAACAAATTTCTTATGCATCAGAATTTTTTGATAATTGCCACCGAGAGGAAAACGTTATCGTAATATGCATAAATCGAAAATCCAAACTCTAAATTAATATCAATGCGGCAAAGTTTATGAATTATGAATAAAGCTGGCCACGAGCGGTACCGCGCAGTAGCGTAGAGTCGACCAGGCCTCGCGTTCCACTAGAGTTATTCTGCTAATAGAGATGTTTGCTGCCGCAAATAATTTCGCTCATCTTTTAAATAAAAATTAAATAACACGTGCTCAAACACTTACCATTTTAAGAGACCTCCGTGAAATCACAAAGTGAATAATGTCTGTTAAATATCTGCAATATTAGATATGTTTCAACTGTTGTTTCGGCAAAACTAGTACGGCATGAGGAAAAAATGCGTTTATATGCAGAGAACGAACGTTCTACATCTAGTGACGTAATATTTGCGTAAGCAAAATAATCTTTCAAATAACTTAACGATTCTGTTGACGCACCTTCACAAATGTGTCTTAATGTGCCAAAATCAGAATTTTTCTCAAAAACACTTTCAAATTTTTCTAGAACAGAAACATTTTTTGCGTCTTCAATCGCACATAGCTGCGCGTGAACATGTTGCACTATTTGTAGAGATTCTTCTAACGGCACCGCAGGATTTTGTAATTTTTCTATTGCATCTGCTAGCCCGAAGTAATTGCCGTGAATGATTTTTAAATCCATTTTAACCTGACTATCTTGAAATTTCGACTGGTTTTTCTGGATAGCGGCAGCTTCCTTTGTATCGAATTGTAAAACCACGTTCTTAATATTGTCAAAATATCTATGATAATAAAACGCGGCCTGCAACCATGTTCCCCAACGAGTTAGAATAGGTTCTGGTGGCTCTGGTATACGGAGGCACAGTCTGTGAAATTCGCGAATACGTTTCGGTGATTTGACAAACACTGCTTTGGTATGCGCTATTAAAGCGTCTACCTCAGGATAACATTTTCTGATACTATCCGCCATAAGATTGAGAGCATGAATTTTACACGTAATGTGTAACAAATTAGCAGAATGCTTTTTAAGAGACCGGCCAACAGAAAGCATGTTTGCAGCACCATCACTCACTAACATCAAGAGTTGGTTTGTTGAAAGTTCAAACTTGTCCAATGTATTTAACACTAACTTTGAAATTACTTCGGCAGTACACTATTGTATTCGTTTGGAGACTAATAGAATTGAAGGTGCGGATTGATGAGGTTCCAATTTGCGTGCCATTACATTAAGAACAGAATGTTTCTTCCGATCTGTTGTTTCGTCGAAACATAACCACAATTTTTGATCTTTCAACTCCGATTTTACTTTTTGTTCAATATGTTCGCGCGCAGATGGCACAATTCTTCGTAACGATGTTCGACTTGGTAATTTGCACTCCGAATAGTTATTCCAAAAGCAGATAAATGGTTCCTTGTCTAGTAAATTAAACGGTATATTACATGCGATAAACGTAACGCGTAAATTAAATATAAATTTTTCATTGTCTCGTGCGCAATTTCTTTTTGAGACATGCTTTTCACTGTTTACGTGTCGTAGACAATGTTGTCTGTACCAACACATTAACGGGATTTTACAGATTACACATTTAGTTTTAGCACCTTCATATATTAAGTCTGGAACTTCTGCAATAAATTTTCGAAGTTTGTCCGACCGCGGTCGTTTTGCTGACGAAATCATAATTTTTCTAGGACAGATAAACAATTGCGCAAATGACCGGCAGCGAAAATGTCCGTACAGCTCCGCAGACGAAGTAATACTACCGTTCCTCTCGGTCCGAACTGATTCTACGCCGATGCGCGGTATCGCTCGTGGCCAGCGTTAATTATGAAAATGCATTATTTTATGCGTAAGTTCTTGTAGTATACCACTCTTGTCTTAAGAGTAACGAGTTCTAAAAGAACTACACCTCACAGGTGATGACAATAAATTGTTGACCATTAAAATATCATAAAATTTTATAACTGACCATAAATAGGAAGGAAATAGTAAAATAGAAACATTATTAATAAAGCGTGACATACGGTTGCACCCGCAGATGCGTCGTGAAAGGAGCTGTGTTTAATATGTACATACAAGGAATCAGTGGACGTTCGGTTATTGTCGGTGGATCGGTGTGCGTATACTATTTATAATCTTCGAGAAACAAGTGGAACCGTCCGGGGTGTACCGCGCAAAAGTAGACACAGTATTAATAAACAAATAATAGATTGTTACCTTTTATTGACGTATCGATGACCATTGTGGTAATGTGCGACTGCCATGGTACGCCACGTAATGCTGCAACGTAAGCAATGCTTCCATTGTCGATTCGGTGAGGCTTCGACGATGGTCTGAAACCGTTCTCATATACTTTGCAAATGATCGTTCAGCATCTAATGAAGTAAGATTTGCGAAATTCAAATACTCCTGTATCTCTTCTGTGCAGTCTTGAATTCCAGATATAGGTCGAACCTTTTCTAAATCCGGATTTTTATTAATTGCACGAAATTTTTGCGCGACATCTAGTCCTATAGGATCCGTCAAGCTTTCTAGAAATTGTTGATGTTATTTAACGAGTCTTGTATAGATAACTGAGAATTCTAACTGCAAAATAGTTTGTGTCACTACAGAATAGTTTATGGAAATGTCTCTATTTCTTTTTGAACGTCCAAATCGGAAAAAAGTTGCTGACTCTCGCGAAACACTTGAGAATTAGAAGAATTAAGTTTGAAAATGACATCTTTCACTTGGGAATAGTATTTGCGATAATAAGATTCTGCCTCGATCCATGTTCCCCATCGCGTCAATACAGGCTGGGGTGGTAGCGGAATTTGCGGATACAATTGCTTAAATACGTGGATACGTTTGGGAGATTTCACAAAAACTTTTTTGGTAGATGATATTAAATCATTCACCCTAGGATACTTGCTTCGAATTGTTTCTGCTCCGAGAAGACATGAGTGTATGAGACATGTCATGTGAAGAAGATTCGGAGAGCATACTTTTAACATCCTGCCAGCTTTCAGCATTGTTGCGGCTCCGTCAGGAACTAACATGGTGATTTGGGCTCCTACGATACAAAATTCTCTTAACATATTTTTTATTATGTTTACGGTTTCGGCATCAGTTTTTTTCAATCCTTTTACTGGCTAGCAACAAGGAAGCTGCTGGACCATTACGTTTTAAATGTCGCGCCACAATATGAATGACACTGTGTTTCTGAGCATCAGTAGTTTCGTCCACAGTGAGCCAGATTTTTTAATTTCTCAACTCGTCTTTTATACAGTCTTTTACTGTACTTTGCACATGTTGTAAATTGTACAACAATTGTCTTTTTGTTGGTAGCTTCCATGATGGAATATATTTATCCAAAAAAAGACGAAAATGTTCATTATCTACTAGGTGTTGTGGGACGTTGCACGTACTCAACATGAAAATAAAGTCATACAAAAATTGCCAGTACGGAATATTGTTTCTTAAATTCAATAGATGACGTTTACTTTTAATATGACTTCTACATTCAAATGTCGTGCGACCTAGCAACCCTATACCGCAAAATTTGCAACGAATGTGCGAACCTGTAAATTCCAAACCAGGGAAACGCCAAATATATTTCTTCAAATGCGATGAAAGAGGTACACCAAGCTTACGTCCCATGTTTTTGAAAACACACTGAGAATCCGATAAATAACCGAACGACCAAACTCCTCAATGTCTACCGAATTACTGAACTCTGCATCCACATACGTACATACACCCCTCCGTACAGGCGCCTCTGCGGGTGCAATCGTTTGTCATGCTTTAATTATTTACATAGCAAACTAGAGATTCGATTGCTGTTAGTATGTACAACTAAATGAACTTCCTTTTAGAATTTATTTTCGATTGTTTTTGCTTTTATTGAACCTAAAAATTTTGTTTCCTGGAAAAACTGTGCGTTTCCAATTATTCTATTTAATGTAGTAGTCAGTTGTCAAATTATTATATCTGCACAAACTTTACACGCGTAGAATTATAATTATGCATGCTTATTAATAGGATTAAATTAATTGGGTATTCCTAAAAGTTAGTCTAGCGGTTAAATAAAATTAACTTAAACACAAAATATGATTACAGTATGTTTTGACGACATGTAATATCACACCGCGAACGAAACACTGTGTAAACTAAATAGGAGATTTAGTCCGCCGGTAGATATTCAAATTCTAACTTTACGTCAACATGGGAACATGTAATATTTTTGGGGAAAACTATGAATAAATAATCAGACGCCTATTTAAACACTAAATTTATAGCAATGGAAACGAAGGTAATTAACAACCAACAACTGAATCTCGACTTCCATTCTTAATTGACTCATTAGTGCTAAAGAAGAGAAGTTCAGACCCTTTTTGAGAATTAGCTTGCAATACACAAAGGACCATTTGTTATAACTTCATTCTAAAAACTTTTTGCAATTTTAATAGTGTTGTAGTCTTTCATTTGCTTTAAGAACACTTTACATGTCTTGATATGTCATAGAACTATATTTTTAAGTACTAACAGCTTATTTAATCAAACAAAGAGAATTTAAGAAAGACAGAAAACTGAAGAAAATTTTTTGATTTATCCAGATAAATGTATTTCTTTTCAATTGAAATATTTGTAATTGATACATTCTTAGGTTCATTGTTGGGGGAGATGGAGTTGGATGGCAAGAGAGTGAGCGTCAAGCTGTTTATAACACCTTCCCCTTTTTAAACTAGTAAATCATAAATCATGTATAACAAATAATGATGAATACAAACAACAATTTTTTATTTACGTAACATTATATGTAAAGGACGACGGCATATAACCTTAATAGTGTACATAAACTTCAAACATCTTTCATCCAACAAACACAACAAACAAAATAGCGTCATTCTAATCCACATTCACGTGGTTAAACTTTCAGGATACAACGTGTTCACCTAGATCATGGGTGAAAGATAATTACAGTAGTGATCGGCTAAAACGAACCCTTAAAGCAAACCACCGGCTGTTGCGTACCAAAACCGAGGGTCCCGCCATAAAAATAATGTTAAAAAACACCTTTTATTGCGAACCCGATTATGACGAACTTCCGTATAATACGAACTAATTTTAGAGTCTTATCAGAAATAGTTTCTGTTTAAAGCGAAATTGTTTAGATACTACATCATTACACAATATTCGGAAAGCCCGACCAACACCGACAAGAAGCTTTCAAAAGATAGATTAACCTTATTTCTGTGCGCTAATTTAACCTAAGGTAAAAAATGAAAATTGCTAGTGATAGGCAAGTCACAAAATCCACGATGTTTCAAACACAACAAACAAATTCCTGTGAATTATAAATCAATTAAAAAAGCGTGGATGACTGGCGATTTGTTTATAGAAGAACTGAGACTGTGGTATGAAGAGTTATTACTGATGAATAGAAAAATTATTCTATTGGTTGACAACTGCCTCTGCACATCATCCAGTGAAAGGTTTGCGTAATATTAAATTAGTGTTTATGTCACCAAAAACCAACTTCAATAAGCTTCAGCCTATGGATTAGGGAATAATACGGGCATTTAAAACCTACTATCGAAATTTTTTGCTTATAAACTTAATTAACTCAATTGACGAAGGTAAATCTAGGTCTATAATTTTACTGGATGCAATAAATTTTAGTCATAAAGCATGGCAAAAAGTTACGGAGAAAACTATCAGTAATTGTTTCAAGCATGCTGGTTTCTGTACTTCTTTTGATGAGTTTGACTCTGTTGACGAATAATTACTTTCACAATGGTTGAAGAAGCAAAAATCATCTTTAACAAATATTAATAATAATAATAATAATAATAATAATAATAATACAGTTTATTGCTTTGCTACAACAGAACAAAGCAAACGTTAACAACAATAAACGAACAAAGTAAACGTATAAATGTACAATATGTTATGACAAGTATTCATTTAAGTATAGGGCTCCATCTCAACTAACAAATTAAAAACTTGTTTACGAAGAGGTATACACTACTAATTTGTCTCAAGGTAGAAGGTGAATCTATTCAATACTTTTAAGCTGTATATGTGAGAACCACTCTCACTTATACTTAACTGGTGTTTGGGGAAGCATACGTACGATCCTTATGTCTAGTGCCGTAAGCATGGTCAAAACAATGCTGTTCAAAAAGGTTGTTTTTTATAACAAAAAAGAATACCTCGAATATATAGATACCGTATACAGTTAAGATATTATTCTTTTTGAAAGTAAATTTCTGCAAGACTGTTCGAAATCAAGACCAAACATAGTCCGCACAAATTCATTTTCTGGCACACAAAACCCGATTCAGGCTGGCCCTACCCCCCCCCCCCCCCCAACAACAACAGCATACCTAATTCGCGAATAACAACAACCAAAGTAAACCGAACGTAAAACGTCGCTACTAACAATATCTTTTAATTGACTAACAGCAAAACGCAGGCTACTTAATTGCTTACATATTAGATCAATATGATTCTTTCACTTAAGGTATTCATCAAATGTTACACATAATAATTTTGCGCTAGGTACTATAGAGTATTTGCGGTTATCAAATTCCATATAGTCAAGGTGATTGCTAGGTCTAGTTTTAAACAAAATTACGTTTGTCTTTTCATGATTGATTTCTAAATTGTTATTCTGTAGCCATATGTCGATATTTCTGATGTAAGGACCACCATTGACGCTAAGCTCAGCGAATGTGTTAGCCCCCAGTAATATCGACGTATCATCCGCATAATTGATGGTAAGATGGTTTTGCATGGGCGAGCTATCAACTGTATAAACGTCATTAAGGTATATTAAGAATAGAAGAGGTCCAAGAATTTAATTTAATTTAATTTAATTAACCTAAATAATTATTAATTAATTTATCTGTCGTTCATAATGAAGTCGTAAAAAGTGTTATGCAGAATATTAATTATAACGAATTCGCTCAGGTAGGTGATCAAGTTGCAATCGCCGAATTCTTAACTGACGATGACATGCGAAGATATGCCAATCCCTACTAATCAAGAAGCGCTGCAATGTGTTAGGAAGCTAAGCTTCGCTACATTTTACAGTCTCAAAATACCCCTAAAGATGCTTTGGATATATTCGCCAACATAATAGGTATATGTATACATATATCCCAAAATTTGTACTCTTATGTAAATAAACATCATTTGAATGATGTAGTTATCACTAGTATTTTAATTTGTCAAAAGTATTTCATCCGTTTTGTCCGCATATAACGAACTGAATTTCTCGGTCCCTTGTGGTTCGTTATATCCGGATGCTACTGTACTTCCATAGAAAAAAATTTCAAATAAAGATTATTCGACAAGTCCTGCACAATGTAACATTATATTCAAGCATGTAGGATGTTTATTTTAAATGGAACGCCCTATTTTCTCTACGCACGACTTTGTTCTTTTAAATGGACACTTTTATGTTTTAGGATTCCTCCCTTTAGTTCGTGTCAACTTTTTGCAACATTCTTTATACCTATATCGCTTAGTTTTTGAAATAATTGACATAATTTTAGATTTCCGCGAACTATAGTTGTTTCTTTAATGCCCAATATCTTAAACGGTTTACACGCTAAAGCGGTGATTTAAACTTGATTCAGGAAAAAATATCTGATCATACTGTACGAACCCTGCGAAATGTAAGGTTGTAAAATAAACTGTATTTATTGACAATTTCCCTGATACTGTGAAACCTACATATGTGAAACCTTTTTCAAAATTGTTCAAACGTTCTGTGACAGTCTGTATATAATAACTATTAAGCAAATTGCCATAATTCGCCACTAATATTCAGATAAATATTTTTCTATACAATTGTTATGATTGCCTCAAGTTCTCCTGCGTTTAGAAGTGAAGCAGGACAATTTATAAAACGTTTTAAACACGTTAATCAAGGACATCAATTACCCTTAAGTTGTACATGCCTTAGGAACATCTTATAAACAACTGTGAAAATTGTAATAACGCCAACGTTTTAATAACGGTGCAATAACATTGTAACGACCACAACTCGTACGGTGTTTAATATACTTATGTGGAACGCAAGGGATTTAATTAAGGCCATCGTTTAACCATTATCTTTTCTTATTAATACACACATCGTATTTGTAGCACCTGGAATTTCGTGGAAGAGAACTACAGAATTTTTATTATCTTCCTAATATCCAAAGTTCTATAGAGTAACACATTACAACATTCTGGTTGCTATAAAATTAGAAGAATGCGCACCGCTATTGTAGAAACATCGCTTTTAGTTTCATAAATGCTTTTTAAGTTGTGTTTACTCTACTGCATAAACACAGTTCGTATTCAAGCAGAATAAAATCATTTTTATTGATTATTTAATCCGTTTACTGATGATTGGTGTAACTATTAACATTAAATCGATGTTGTTCAGAATTTTTCTAGAGACTTCTTCAGTGTTCAATAAAGATGGGATAACGTAGGTGCGCCGTTTCTTTTCGTATTTTATAAATTATTTAAGTCCAGTAATTTAAAGCAACATAACTACTAAAACGTTAATGCATTAGATATTACGTTAATAAAAGGTCTCTATTTACAGCTATCACTCTTGGCATCACAACTTGTGATTTGTGCAAAATTAAATATGAAAAGAATTCGCCAGGTACTGTCTTTTTTTTCGGTTTTCAAAATATTTGATTGTTCGTGTCATTAAAGTCACTAAAATTACTTTCTATATATTTTAACTGGTTTGCCTTGAATAACGCTTTTCGCATCATTGTTAAAGGAAACATAACAGTTTTAACTTGCTCCACATTTTCTTGCATGAAATAAAGCAGCTTCTAGCAATGTTCCTCATCTAATAATGATAGGTGCGGGCGGCTAGGGAAGCACTGGACACTGCAACTTGCAATGGTGCTTTCAAAAAAACTTTCTTACCAGACTTATTAATCTATCAACGATTTCAAATTCGTTTTCAATGTACTCACGATTGCAGTGAAAGTTGTGAGCAACACACATGACATGTAGCATCTAGGGGTACACATCTTTTAGTAATCTGTCAGCGTTTTCACATTTACCCAGACGATAGCAGCACGACACCGACAACGATACCGGTGGACATCAAAGGTTTGTTCCAACAGACGTTCGGAATCTGTTCGGAACCATGTGGAGTATGCGCAAAGGAAATTCGGATTCCATCAACCGTAGAACTAGTTCCGAATCAATTCCAAGATGGTTCTAACAGACACCAAATTATATTTGAAGCGATTCAAGAACGGTGAAATTAGTTCTTGATTCTGCGTAAGAACTAAAAGAACTAGTACTTTCTTAACGAATGCGTTTAAAGCAATTCATTATTGATTCAAGAACGGTAAGAGGTTTCTCTGTTGGAACAAACCTCAAATCTCATACAAATAAAGGGAATCCTTTCTCACTTAACGACATGTCGTGTCGTTGCAGTTGCCGATTTGTCGCTGAGTATCACTCATACCGTTGGTGTCGTCTTTAAACTTGCCCATTATTTCACATTATGAGCTCAAGGAGATCATTTGTTACAGCATTAAAGTACAATATTGTCACATTAATAGAATTACTGTCCTTCTATTGTACCATGCTTCATGCGTCTTCAAAAGGTTCTCGAAGTTCAGACTTTTAATCCACAAATATATGCATTAGTGTTCGATACCTGTTGGTATATAAATATCTGCAATTTGGAACAAAGAAGATTTTTTTTCGTAAACGCTTTTCTGGACTTTATTTTTAACATTTCTTCACTAACAAAGCGAGGGAGTGATGGCATCAGTTGTCAACCAACATGTTTTCAGTTGATAGTTGACTTGTGTTGGATGCTCTAGTTATCGTTTTTGTTTGTATTTATAGATTCATAGTAAGCCCGCCAAATATCAAATATTTTGACCTGCTTTTAAAGTCGGCGGATGGTAAATGGGAAAGCTGTCAAACGTCAGTTTGATTATTAATATTGCGGATTTTTCATGTTGACAGGTCACTGTAAATCTGTCGTAAAACCATCATGAACAATAAGTCCATATTCTGTGATTTCAATTGAAAACATTACTGTCAAATTTTGACATTTATGTATTTAATTCGACTTTCGTGTTTAATTTTGTGTAATCTCTGCCTTTTTCGTAATTATTTGTATAGTTTTGATTAGTCCTTGTATTTCTGTGTTTTTCGTTCTTTGATTATTTTGTTCGCTCATAATGGATTTTATATTCAATGAATATAACGATATGTAGATGGAGTATGATTTCTGTAATGGAAATGCTAACATGGCAGAACGGGAATATCCCATACGTTTCCTAAACCGGAGACATCCCAGTGGAAATGTATTTCCAAAGCTGGACAAACGTCTTCGTGAAACTAGAACGTACAATACAACTACGAGATAGGCGCCATAAATTCTCGGCCTGACAGGCTTATACAGGTTCGAGCGTGTTCAAACTCCATTGCCTCATAGTTGCATATGTGCGAGGCCTACACTATATATATATTACGGCTCGAAGAGTAGTAGCTTTTAGTAGCGAGCCAGACAACGTGACTAGTGCATGAAAATGTCTCAGGTAACAAAAATTGAGTATCACGCGGTCATTAATTTTTTAACAAAAGAAGGGTATACGCCTAATTACATTAAACAACGTTTACACGGCATTTATCGTGATTTATCTCCTTTATATTCCACTGTAAAAACGTGGGCAAAATGTTTCCGTTTGGGCCAAGAATCCCTTGAAGCGTCACGGTCGGCCAATTGAACTGATAACACCTCAAAACATTTCAATTATTGAAGAAATGGTATTAGCTGTCATATAGCTGCACATATTATGCATCTTTGCTGCATAAATTGAGGGACAATATTCGTGTAAAACGCCGAGGAAAATTGATAAAAGGTGTTCGATTATTGCACGACAATGCACCCGTCCATACTGCTGCCATTTCACAAGCTGCCATCCGCGAATGTCAAAGATTGGAACATCCACCGTATAATCCGGACATGGCCCCAAGTGATTATTTATTTTCTCATTTGAAGAAAGACCTTAGGAGACGTCGTTTTAAGAACGATAACATTTTGAGGGAAAAACTTTAGATTGTCTTTACAAGGGCATAGAATTATGAATTGATCGTTGTAATAAATGTATTGAAGGGTGTCTCGACATTCCATCCCAGGACGTTTCATCACGCGACATTTCATCACGGACATTTTATTACGGCGACAATTCATCACTGTGACATTTCATCACGCTGCATCCCATCACTTCGCCAACCCATCATACACAATTTCATTTTTATTGTTTATAAAATAACACAATTATGTGTTTTTTCACTGGAAGAAGTTGAGGATACATTTTTAGAAGTATCAGAGAAGTTCCCAGATAACCCCAAGGATGATGAAGAATTAATCGCTTATTTTGAAATTACATTTACTCCTGGTCGCCAACCATATAAAAGAAGAAGAACAGAAGCTATGTTTCCAATGCAAATGTGGTATCAGCTACTGATGGTTGCTGCTGATGGGATTGTCTGAGCCATAAATTGCATTGAAGGATGGCACAGTGGCTTGCAGTCTTTTAATGTGCACATCCTACAATGTGGGCTTTCTTTGACGGCCTGGTGAAAGAAACCAAATTAGCACACACACATTATTTGCAACATATATCTGGACAATGCGTTCCAATGAAGAGTAGGTACCTTTAAAACTTAAATTACAGAATTTGATTGTCAATTACGAAACACGAAATATACTCACTTCCTTTAGAGCGCCATATTTGTTTTAATTTGTTGAATATATTACATTTTGTATATTTAATATAATCAAGATATTTCATAAACATTAAAACGATCTTACTAATTACTGTGATGGGTTGGCGAAGTGATAAGATATCGTGTGTTGAAGTGTAATAGTGATGATTTGGCGCCGTTATAAAGTGTCCGTGACGAGATGCGTGATGAAATATCTTGTGATGTCGTGAAACCGCATTGAAGTTAGGGGAGATTATATTGAAAAATAAAAATTGTTATATTTTAGCAAGTTTATTTCTTCTATATCAGGCCGAGAATTTATTGCGCTTACTACATAGATGAGCAAATTCTAGACGCAGTGCAGGAAGATCCCTCCGACAGTTAACTTCAACATTAAATAACCCCAGTAACAAGACTCTTTAGTTGGTTCTACGAGAAAACCTTCAATATCTTTATTATGTTTCTAAAGTCCAGCCGCTCTGTGAAAACGATAACATATTTCGATTAAAATTTTGCAATACAGTTTTAAGTAGGATTCAAAAAAATGGCGACTTGTTTGGATGTATTCTTTGGAGCCGTGAGTCTATGTTTACAAGAGATGGAGTATTTAATATTCATAATTTTCACCATTTGACAGAGGAAAATCCGAATGAATTTCGAGAATATGGTCACCAAAGAGTTTTCCGTTAACGTTTGGCTGAGTATAATAAATCGCAGAGTCGTTGGGCCAATATATCAAATCGTCTTGACGCCAATGGGTACCTCAGTGTATTGAAACAAGTTATTGACGAGATGCCGTTGAACATGCGCCATAACATGATTTACATGTATGATAGAGCTGGTACTATCTTATGGCGTGAAAGATCTCCCGATCTCAATCCTTTAGACCAGAGTTTCCCAACCTCTTGCGTCGACCACCTTACATTTTTCTCTATAATGTACCTATATAATACAACATAATCATAATACCAGTAATTGCACATAAATAACGTAATGATAACAATTAGACAAAGAATATGAATAAAAATTTTGAAGAAAATGGATTATTAGATATTTTTATCTTTTTTTGTATTATTATAATTTTTAATTTTACAAATATATTATAAATAAGCTTTCAGCAACAAAATTACTAATTAGAATAGCACAAAAGTTCGATTTTAATGAATGTGATGGCTGTGCTTGATGTATTGATACATTGTTTTAAATATTTGGCCAAAAATTGCTTAATTCACCTCGTTCACTGCTGATCACGCGCTTATTCATCGTATCGCATTAATGTAGATTAATCGCTGGTGCATATTCGGCTATCGACCCCTTGATCATCCTTGACCCCCTTTAAAAATGTCATCAACCCTCTAAGGCTCGATACTGACCCCGTTGGGAACCCCTACTTTAGACCTTTTTGTTTGGGCTTTCATTAAACATGAAGTTTGCCTAAGGATTCCTCACGACGCTAACGAAGCAGAATTAACGCGGCGGCGGAATTAGAAACTACACCAGAAAAGCCCCAACAACTAGTCAATTGCAAATATGCTTAGAAACAGAAAGGTTTCAATATTCAAAAATGAATCAATCGTATAATAAAATATATTGTAATGTAACATTTTCCAATACGTATTGTTTTGACAATAAATTATTTCTCGGGCAAATTGTATCTAGCGTAATGTGTAGAATTTCAAACGTAAAATTTAGCTATCTGATACTACGAATGGAGAGTAGGACATTCAGAAAACAATACGCTACCCACTTTTATCCTACCTAATTTTCGATTTCAGAACCGAACGAAGAATGTCGCTGTGTCTAGTTTTTGCGCTAATTTATACGCACCTTGCATGAGAAGTGGTTTGCTATAAGCATGTATGAAATTTTACTAGTGCTCATTCGTTTTTAGTTAGAATGAAATATGTCAGTTGCTAGAACTAAGCTTTCTGTAAACGATTCCCCTTTGACTCAGAATTAAATTTGTCGAGGTAAACATTTTATATGAATTTACCTAAAATGTTCAGAACTTCTTAAGAAAAAAGTCAAATAATCATAGGCCTACTGTTGAAAGTAGCCTATAGTAACACACATACTTCTCTGAAACTATCTTCTTATTTTTAGTTAAATATCCAAAAAATATACAGCGCTTTACGATATCGACCATAAATAATAATTTCTTACTACCGCATTTGAAATAAAACGGTGCTCATAGTAAAATTTGGCTATTGGTACGATTTGTTCAACGTTACTCTAAATATATTTGCTTCTTTTTTTCATGTGTTTGAATAGGTAATAGAACGGACGGCAAAGCAGGGTAATTATATTTTCAAAAATTCGTTTAAAAACACATATTGTACTGAATTAACTATGGAATAGAAAGTATTTTTGTGTCTCATATGAAACGTAAGCACATATAATAAGCACGAGAGATAAATTTTTGGATAAAATCCAAAGATACAAATCGCATCTATATCAAATTGACCCGGACATTTAGAAAATATCCTAAAATTATCCGACGCGCATACATCGAATAGAAGAAACATAGCGCGTAAGCGGGAAAATATTTGAAGTGAGCATTCAGGACGAAATAAATCATCTTTGTAATTTATGTGATTTCTGTTGATTACTCTTAAAAACTAGTGACTCGGAAATTAATAGTAGGACGTGCGCCAATAAACTCAATTGCAAGTAGCAGCAATCAATGTTCCAATGGATGTACGTACGTACGTATACTCTAGTAATTAGAATCTTTTAAGCGACGGATTCTAAATGTCACGTAAAATTCTCAGTAGGGTCATTTCGATAGACCATGTTTACTTATAATTCTTATCAGCCAGTGTGTTACATCGATGGGGTATTTCTCGTTTCACACAATTTTTTCCTATAAGAAGCAGATTTCGTATGCATTTCGCCATTTATTTGTCGGCGGTTCAGAAAATTGCGCAGAGTGAAAGCAAATAACAGAATCTTTCGGTTTAAAACAAATTTTCTTTAAAGCCTAACTTAATTTTTACGGAAGCAATAACATTTATTTGGGGCCATGGATGATTTATTTGGCTAAGCCAGGGTGCTTGATTATCTTCTTGCTTTAATTTGCCTAAAATCTTCGACTACTATTGTACAGGCTGTCATCTCCGCGGATTCGGAAGATTGTACCTTTATTTATAGAAACTTTTCAAAACCGTCTTCTCTTGCTAGAAGATCTGATTATATGGACGTTTTAATATTATAATGAAACCTACAGGGAGCCCCATAAGTTCGTAGCTACCCAAAGTAGTATTTTCTTAAATGAAACCTGCTACATATTATTGCATTTTTAGAATCCTCAATTAATTCTGAAGCAAAATCTAGTAAGGTACTATTGCCCTAAAACTAAGGGCTTCAGAGTTATTAGGGTCCCTTTGAAAATGTCGACATTTACAGAAATCGTTATTTCTTGGGAGGTGCGCATTATACAGATGTGATTTTTGATACCTAGATTAGACATAAAAGGATCTATGTACACGCGTTTGTGCGGCACTGAATTGCTAACGTAATGCACGTAATATTGGGGACCACTGCACCACGGGCAGGCTATTGCTGGCTCACGGTAAAGGTCCTACAATTCGTCGCTGCTTTTTATCCTATACCTTTACACTAGAAAAACTGTCAACGAACTTGGTAGGACTCGAACGTACACCACCTAATTCTGTCTGAGTCAGGACCAGGTCCTCTTACCACTGAGCCATGATTTTTTTACTTTTGTACAGATTAGAAATCTAATATTGTTAACAGGAAAGAGAATTATCCTCCACCACCATTGGAAGTTCACATAAAGCTCAAAAGGCGATTGAGCTTTTAGAGCAGCAAAACATCGAGTTATTAGGTCATCCTCCGTACAGTCCGGACGTAAGTCCCAAGGATTTTTTTATATTCCTTAGAACCAGAAATGGGTTGCGTGGTTAACGGTTTCAGGGGCCGGAAGAAACAATCGATGCTTTTAAAATGGCAATTTTGTCTGTTCGAATTGATGACTGACATAAATTGTTACGTTTCCTTTTGAAGCACAGTGTATGTGCGCACTCACCTTGCTGAGATCGCACAAGTTGCCGTCTCATTTTATAAGTATTGCATTTTATTTTTCTCTTAACCTATGTAACAAGCTCTTAAATTTCAGTCACACTGTATAGTTTCGCTTACATTAATTTGTTAAATCTTTTGTCTATGTTTTCCTTTAAAATGTATCGGTTTAACCTTCTTTCGCAGCCCTCAATTAGGGTTTGACATTTTAGTTTGTTGCGATACTCATGTATGCTCCAATAAAATCTCCGACAGATTTTATTTACTTATGGCATTTCCTTTTAGTTATTTACCTTTTTGTTATTCTTTCTGCTGCTTTGGGTATCGCATACTTCATTAGATCTGCTCTTCGTATTAATGTTAATTTTCCTATAGCTAAAACTTACAGTTAAAATTAGTCATTTATTTTTCCTGATGGTTTACGCTTCCCTTTTTTCCTTGCCTTAGTAACCTTTTGTGTCTTTCCTCGATTATTATTTACTACTTCAATTGGAAGTTTTTGGTTTCTGTTTACACCCGTTTACATCGAGTAAGGGGTTATACGTCGATCAGCTGATTTGGTTATGTTACACGAAATTGACAGATCTTAAGTGCGTTCTATAAGTTCGTCAGATGACGTGTTTATTCACATTGCGGGCATGTAGGATTCTGTTCTTTTGATCATTTTACTGCTACCGGCTCTTTTGTTGTGCTCGATTTTTCTTTAATTGTTGATCTATATTCATTCAATTTTATTTACGTATTATTCCATTTTAAATTCTCAGTTTAGCATCTTCCGTTACCATAGCTTAAAGTATTCGATATACATACGTAGTTCTATGACGTATTTCTATGAGGAAGAAGGTTATTCCCCACTTTATTTCCGGCCTCTTGGTCATTGAATTTCATCACTTGTGGCCTGATTGTTGAGACGTTCATATACAGTAGTGTTTTCGATTTTGCAATATTTGAAATTAATCACGTTGAGTAGATATTTTGGAAACCTACCTGTATTTTCCGTTACCTTCATTTGGTCTCAATTATTGGATTGGAAATATTTGAGAGGATGTCTACGGATTGCTGCTAGGCAAGACTTGGATACAATCTCTCTCACATCCATCTTTGATTTCCCACGTGGGATCAAGATTTTTATTCGTCCCCATCTTATTAATCGTTTTCCCCGTTTTAACGGTAAGCTTTCAATTTGTTTATATTTCACGTTGTAATTTTGGGGTTTCGTTTATTTCTTTTTAGGCGTTTTATGTATTCTCGAGTACACTGTTTGCGATACCTCGTCTTGGAGATTTCTATTCTTGGGTACACTGTTTGTGATACCTCGTCTTGGAGAATTCTATTCTCGGGCACATTACTTGTATTACCTCGTTTTGAAGATTCCTGTTTTTGGATGTACCTAATTTTGGCTTAACGGTTTTTGGGGAACACCTATTTCTGGATATACCGTTGCCGAAGATATTTGGATACGAGCACCTCATTTTTGACTCAACCGTTTTGGAAACACAGTTTTGAAATTACGTTTCGGACCTATCCCTGGACCACCTCGACCATATTACCCCAATCGCCTGACAGGGTTATTTCAAGCAGGTGGCGCCTACACAAAGTAAATTGTCTTGGTGAGTGTATTGACCCACTCCTTCGCCGACGGCTGGCACCCTGAACGAAGGATTCACTACTTATTGAATTATTAAATTTACGGGGGAAAGTTGTTGTATCCTTTTATTTTGGATTCCTTTTTTTTTTTATTTAATTCCTTTTGCAATTTCAAGGCGCTAGAACGTAGCAAACTGCTTTAACAATTGGTTTGGAAGGATGAAAAAGTGTATCAATCTTTGTGGTGAATACTTTGAAAAGAAGGAGGTACTTGAAGTCGATCTACTGTTTGCTGTTATGGTTATATGCAAAACTAGAAAGACAACCCTCGTATTGCAGTATTATACGCGTTTAGTGAACCATAAAACAAGTCTAGGGTTTCGGTTCTTCAACTCACTATTTCCGTATAGTATGTACTTACCCGTTTTAAGATATTCCTAACAGAGTTACTGTTTAGCTTTTTGTAATTTCTTATGGCAACATTTTGTTGATGAAGTTCATATGTATTGTAATGTTTAACCTGGGCAAATATTCGGTAACAGCCAGAGGCGTGGCGAGCGCATAAAAGTTTACACATAAAATAGAAGGTAAGAAATAAATTATAAAACGTGTTGAAACATTTACCGTTTTAAAAGCCTTCCGTGAAATCACAAACTGGGTAACATCTGTTAAATATTTGAATCATTAGATATGTTTCCACAGCTGTTTCAGTCAAGTGAGTACGACGTGTGGAATAAATGTTTTTAATGCCGAAAACGACCGTTCGACATCTAGCGATGTTATATTTGCATATTTAAAATAATAACATTTTGTAATTCTTCTATTCCCTCTGCTAGTCCGAAGTAATTGTTGTGAACAGTTTGTAAATCTCTTGTATGTCATCTTCGTAAAATCAAGATTTGTTTGCATTTTTTCAATTTTAACATTCGTTAATTTCCATTTATTGATATCAAAATTCATAAAAACTTGCCGAAAGAATATGAAAGAATACTCCCGAATCCCACAAAATAGTTAAACATTTTATTATTTTTCAAAATTCCAATTTTTTTTTTTAACAATTCCCCTAAGATAAAAACATTTCACTATATATTTATATGTCTTTCTCCTGGCGAGTTTTCTGCTACGAAGTTTTTGTTTCCCTTGTTTCTCCTCCCATGTGTTAATCTCATTCCACGTGCCTCCTTCTGTAGACTACAACGGGATTTCGGTCCTGTAGAAAACTCGCTCCCGCTCGTATTCTTGTACGCGTCGTTACAAAATCTCCTTCAAAACTCAAATGCTGGTGTGGAAGTTAAATTTCTCTCCTCAAAACACGCAATAAATAGAAAATATACTGGGCACTGAATTAAGGTATTCAGCAGCTAGTAACTATAGCAGGCAAAGCATTTCTTCCGTTTATTTTTTGTGTTACTCCTTTTATAAAGCAATTAAGTTGCTTAACTACGTAATGATCCTTAATACTCAAATCCACAAGAAGCTTAAGATAACTGGGGCATGAGCCTAATACCAAAACGAATATCTATGAATGCGCCTTCAAAAGTAGTGTGTATAAACCATTTCATGTCTTTACAAGTGTTGAGAATTTTTGACCTACATAATTTACTAAGGCAATGAAAGAAAAGTAAAAGAAGACCACATAAATCATAAGAATCGTATTTAATTGAAATAAAAATGGTTAAAAACGTATTTTAGAAGAAGAAAGTTTTTATGAAACTTATTACTAAACATGTCGCAATACATTGTGCTGATACCTCATGCAGCAAGTATCTGTTGTTTATACTGCTGTTAGTGTTGTTTACTAAATTAGTTTTGTTGACAAATTCCAGCAGTTGTATAAGTTTAAAACTATCAAATTGACTGCGGAAAACTGATAAACTAACTAAATGAATACAAATGGGATGCAAAGAATCTCTACTACTGGTAGTCAAGTGAACAGGTGAATCCTTTCAATTAATTCTTGGCTTCTCTGTCATTAAGTTGAAACTTCGCTTTAACTTCAAGTCAATAAACGCTATGCCTCGTTAATTAGCTTAAGTGTTTTCCATCACGTCAATAAAATATAACCCGCAATTTATGCTTTGTGAAAGTTTTACGACATGAGGTAAAAGCGAGCAAAGTAATTGAGGTACTATGTTTTAGAAAAGAATGCAGTCGACTACAAAAAGTAACATCGCTATCACAATTTATAACAGATTAGTTATTCGTTATGCAGCAAGTATGGTTTATATCATTAATGTCATGTAAGGTTTAATTAGTTTAAAATTTTTAAAGCATATATGATTGATATGTTAATCTTTTAATACCAAAGAAGTTGATCCCTTTTCTCTAGACAACATACGAGGCAGGCGCCATAAATTCTCGGCCTAATATTGAAAAAATAAACTTGGTAAGATACAATAATTTTTATTTTTCAATATAATCTCCCCTAACTTCACTACATTTATCGCAATAATCAATTTCTAATTCTACACCCTTGTAAAAATAATCTAAAGTTTTCCCTCAAAATGTATTACAGCTGCTTGCAACTCACTAGAGTCCTCAGAACGACGTCCCCTAAGGTCTTTCTTTAAATGAGAAAATAATTAATAATCACTTAGAGCCATTTCCGGTCTATACAGTGGATGTTCCTATTCTTGAAAGCCAAATTCGCGGATGGCAGCTTGTGAAATGGCGACAGTATGGACGGGTGCATTGCCGTGCAATAATCGAACACCTTTTGTCAATTTTCCTCGACATTTTGCACGAATATTGTCCCCCAATTTATGCAGCAAGGATGCATAATATGTGCCGTTGACAGTTGTATTGCGTTCTTTAAAGTTAATGAGTAAAATACCCTCACAATCCCAAAATATTGTGGCCATCAGCTTTTTTGTTGATTGAACGACTTTCGCCTTTCTGGGACGAGGTTCATCGGGTCACTGCCTTTCCATCGATTCCTTTGTGGATAGAAGATCATAATGCAGAACCATTGTTTCATCTCCGGTGACGATGGACTCCAAAATCGGTTTCGGGTCGCCTCCACACATTTTTAAAAACGAGCCCGCACATTCCACTCGACGTTCACGTTGGAGAGCAAAAAGAAGATGCGGTACCCATCTTGTACTAATCTTATTCATACACAAATGGTTACGGAGAAGTCAGCGAATACTTGTTTCAGAAATCTTAGACATGACTCTCATTCCTTCACTTTCAAACGGCGATCTGCTAATTCCATTTCTTCAATAATTTAAATGTTTTGATGCGTTATAAGTTCAATTGGCCGACCGTGGCATCATCCTCAAGGGATTCTTACCCCAAACGGAAAAATGTTGCCCACTTTTTTACATTGAAATATTAAGAAGATAAATCATCATAAACGCCGTCTAAACGTTGTTTAATGTGATTAGGCGTATGCCCTTCTTTTGTTAAAAATTTAATGACCGCGCGGTACTCAATTTTCGTTACCTGAGACATTTTCATTCACTAGTCACGTTGTCTGGCTGGCTACTAAAAATTACTACTCTTCGGGCCGTGATATATAGAGTGTAGGCCTCGCACGTGCAACTATGATGCAACTATGATGCTCGAACCTATATAAGTCTGTCAGGCCGAGAATTTATGAATTGAAACTTATTGTTGAAGACCTCAAAAACGATTTAGTATATGTACAATAATTTTGCACGGTAGTAGGAGAAGGGCTTACAATAAATGATATTAAAAGTATAGAAACTAAAATTATGGCGGGGGAAGCTGGGCCCATTGGCAGGTGCATGCATGTTTGTTTTCAAGTTATTCCATCTTTTATTAAAGGTTTTATTTTCTTTGAACCATATTTTTCTTGACTTTTTCCTATTGTCCCTTCCTAAACTATCCTCACTACCCTTGTGTTATGTTATCGTTATTGTGGATTTTGTGTTTTTTGTTTCTAGTGGTGACCGTACTACAAGAACAAATTATTGTAGAAAGAAAAAAAATCAAATCGACCGAAGTTGTTATTTTATTGAATGTTATTAACACAGATGTGACACGTAAAATACTCATTCGTATGTTGTCCTATCACTAAAATACCATTGACTTGCCAAAGGTCCCATGAGTAATTTACCTACTACCCTTACACAAAATATAAAATAATTCATATCTTTGGTCGTCCAAGAGATATCACATACAGATTCTATGCACACAACACTTCACATGCGGTTCTACCACCGGAATAAGGTTGATTTACAAGGTGTTTCTAGGGGTAATTTATCTACTACCGTTAAAAGAAATAGTTTATTCACGTCCGCCACTGGACGTTCAAGTATCATCGAAGAAACTGGCTGCTTTCTTTTGCAGCTTTTTTTACGTCGGTCATATTTTGATGATATATTTCTCCACGAGTTTCATTTTCAAGACATTTCTTCGCGATTTGCACTTTTCTAATATAGTATACCATCTTCCACTATACAGAATATTACATAGAAGCTATAAAGTACCAGAAACATAACCGAGGTAGGCCAACTAAAGAAAGCGTCCCCTTGATAAAGCGTACGACTCATGTACATAAAAACTATAGAACTAAACATATCAATCAAAAAAATTAAATAGGTGTATGACCAATAGATGTGTAAGTGTCTAAGTTTGCATCAGGAAATAATCAAAACTGCCACTAAATACCGGGTGTCCCAGATCGTGAGGGATTGCCTGGGTAACTTCCTTAAAATTGAAGATGAAGATTTGGTTAAATGAACCGCGACATAAGCCATTGTTATAAACTCACCATTGTTACGATCTTCCACTAATAAACTGTTTTCCCTAGTTTTAATGGGCTCTCTCACACTTCCATACCGCTACATATTCTTATATAGTCTCTTAAATGTTTTGGCATTTGGTTGTCTTCTTTTTGGAAAATTAGTTAAATAAGTTTGGGCAGCAAGACGCGAATTTTTACAACACTTGATAAATGTGCGAAACATATCGTAGCTTTCAGTAATTAGAAAATTCGCCATGATTTTTAAAGTTTGTGATACAAATAACTGCAGCTAACACTTTAGCTTAGGTACCTGCTCTTTGACAGATTGCGATAAACTTTGTTATTATTTTTGATCATAGCTACATATACTTACCTACTTGATTGGACATTTAAAAGAGTAATGCCATGATGTTTTTTGTGGTTCAAGCATTTAATACCTAGTACTGAATTAATATGTTATTAAGTATTATAGGAATTACATACAAAGTTTTTCTAAAATAAATGTCACCTGATTTTTGTTTGGATCCATGTAAGCCTACTTGATTAAAATGCAGAAACAATTAATTTTACTGGTATTTCTTATACATTATGTTACATCGTTGAAGAGAAAATAAAAAATTCTATTCAGTAACCTAAAAATCAAATATGGCGTTCATTTAACTTAAGAAAGTTGATACGACTACCTCAATAGTTGCCATCTCGAATTTTTCTTCAACATCAATTTTAAATTGGTCTTATCGAAAACAGTAACTTTCATATGAAACTGTTTTCGTACTTCTTATACTTACGAAGATATTTGACACATCAGAAAATGACATCTTGAAATAACTTCTAACGGGTTCGAAATTTTTTACTTTTTTAAACAGATGTTAAATCAACACATAAAACCGTTAAACATTGTCCATTTAACCAAATCTCCATCTTCCCACTCGATCTGGGACACCCGGTATACACAGAGAAAAATGTATTACTAAAGTAAAGATAAATATTGATTTTGTTACAAAATTTTATATACAAGGCGGATCATATTTCTGCATATGTGAAATAACTCGTTTAATAATAGAGACAGGGGAAAATAGCATTAAGAAGAATTGAATGATAGTTATACGGCTACAAATTTGTTTGATCAGGTGTTTCCAAGCTTCAACTGTTTTGGCGTTGCCATGGACCCTTATTTTTTTTTGAATTGCATGACACCTATTTTTTCACAGCATTTGACTGACGGTCTAAACATTTCAACACCTTATAACAAAAATCTCGAGAAAACTGCAGACAAGGTTTCCATCGTGGTAAGCCGTGGACATGATAATCGACATGATAAATCGTAGATCCGTGGATTTTTTCAACAAATTAGTTTGAGAACTTGGTGTATTGCATTATCTAGGGCTATTACACTACAGTAAGGCAATGAAAATGTGTATCTCTTATTCTAGTCTTCATATTCTCGATGGATGTTGGAATCTCTCTATAAACAGAGTCTTTCACATAGCCCCATAAAAAATAGTCAAGTGGTGTTAAGTCAAGGAATCTGGGCGGCTACTGTATTGTACCATCTCCTCCTATCCATGTAGCGAACGTGTTATCTAAGAATTCCCTTACTATTCCTGCATTATGGGATGGTGCACCATCATGTTGAAACATTATTTCTCGTCGTAACTGCAGATTCGCATTCTCTAATAATAGTGGTAATTCATTTCGCAGGAAATTTTGATAAATATCTCCACTGTTGTTCGCGTTTTAGTTTTTGTGATCATTTTTTAATGTTTTAGGTACATTGTCAGAATTCGTAAGTAAATTATTAATGTGGAAAGTAAATAAACATCGCTCTGTAATAAAAATTTTAATTTCCTTGCTGTACTTCAATCGCTCTAGATAATGCAATATGCCAAGTTTTAAACGTGATTTGTGGGAAAAATCCACAGATCTACGATTTTTATATCATATCCACGGCTTACCACGATGGAAACCTTGTTTGCAGTTTTCTTTAGATGTTTATTATGTAAGGTGTTGAAATGTTTAGACCATCAGAAAGAGAAAATAATTCTCTATCAAATAGTGTCAAAAAATATGTGTCAAGCAATTTAAAAAAAAATAAGGGGGCGTGGCTACGCCAAAACAATTGAAGCTCGGAAACATCTGATCAAATAGTATTGTAGCCGTGTAGCTATCATTCAATTCTTCTTAATGCTATTTTCGCTTGTCTTAACTTTTTTTGATATCCCTTATAGTTCTGGGTTATTGAGTTAAACAGCGAAGGGTGGTGTTGAGCTTAGGATGCTTTACCTCCCCCCCCCCCCCCATATGGGTCTATAAACTCACAAAGTTTCATTTAAATCGGTGGGATGCACTTACCTGTATTCCCTTGTAAGAGAACATTAGCTTGCATTTGTTAGATATATTGCGATGAGATATTCCTTTAAAATAGTTTCTCCCCGTGTTTGTTTGTATATTTTTTTATTATATATAATATTTTATATTTGATACAAAATGTTTATATTATTGCTTTCCAAAATCAAAATATCGAAACCACATTAGCCTACATCTTAGAAAAAAAAAAATTGCAATTCTTGCGGCTGAAAGATCATCTTTTACCATGGAAATCAATTCACAAAACCAATTACAATATAATGGTAATAGCAAAAGTTAAAATAAAGTAAGCATTACCGTGTAAAGAAAATATCACAAATACGCATAGGTCAAGTGCCTTTAATAGAACTTGTGAATTGGTATGTAACATTATTATCTACTAGGTCATAATTCCTGGTCTAAAGTGTTCATTAATTCATTGAAACGCTAGTGATGCAAAATCATTGAAACCTAGATTGTTCGACCTGACCCAGAATTATTTCAGGACAATACATTTTGCATTGTTATACTACTTACATGTAAAGTTATATTCCTAACACAGGCCTCAAAATATGCGTACCAGGAAATAATTTAGTACGTATTAGCGAACTTCATCTTTATACGACCGCGTCCGATGAAATTATCCTAGACGTTAATATTAACGCAGTTTGCATATCTTATCTCCCTTGATTAGCTTCTTGTATATGCGCGCCCTAGTAACGCTGCTAATCGGATAATCATGTAAATTTCGGAAGGATATTTTCTACATCATCTTGATTAATCTAACTTCGTAAGGGTAACATTGTATAAATGTACGACGAACAGTGACAAAATTTGCCATTTAAAGTATGATACTTGTAATTTTGTTTTACTCGAAAACATTTCGCTTTATTCGAGGAGGCGATATTGCTCCGAACGTTAAATAAATTTAAAATTAGATTAAACTTCGAATCTAGAAACTCTATTTTAGTTGTATGGACTATTCAAAATTTCAACATACGTAATAATTAGAGTTTGTTATAAAGGTGGTACCGGCAGTGGCGCACCGCATAAAAATAGGCACGTAATATACAATATGAGTAAAAAATAACTTTGTTATCTTTTCCTGTCGTCTTGATGTCCAGTGTGGCAATTGGCAAGCGCCCTGGTAAGCTTCCATTGTCGATTTATTCAGCCGTCGACGGTGTTGTGAATACGTTGTCGAATACTTCGAAAATGATCGTTCGACATCCAGTGAAGTAAGATTTGCAAATGTCAGATATTCCTTTTCCTCATTTGGGCACTCTTGATTTTCAGTTGTTTTTATGGATTTCGTAATGCCTTTTGAAAATTTGGTTTATGGCAATTTAATGCGTCTCGTGCAGATAAGTGACTGTTTTCTAAATGCTCAAGAGCTTGTGCAACTTCAGAATAGTTCATGAAAATTTCATCTATTTGTTGTTGAAGGTCCAAATTGGAAAAAAAGTTGCTGACTATCTCGAGCTGCTGCAGAGTCATTTGAATCAAGTTTCAAGATGACATTTTTCACTTGTGAAATATATTTCTGATAGTAAGATACTGTCTGGAGCCATGTTCCTCATCGCGTTATTACAGGCTGAGGTGGTGGCGGTAATTTCGGATGAACACTTTTTTGGTAGATGCTATTAACTTATCCACCATCGGATGCTTCTTTCGAATGGTTTTTGCTACGAGGTGACATGCGTGTATGAGGCATGTTATGTGAAGAAGAGTCGCATATTTTCAACATCCTACCAACTCTCAGCATTGCTGCGGCTCCGTCAGTAACGAACATTGTGACTTGGGTTCCTGTGATACAAAATTCTTTTAGCACACTAAAACAAATTTGTGATAGTGTATCGAACAATCCACTAAGTACAAAGAGTATTTTAATCATGCATGTATAACATCGGTAGATGTTGAACGCTCTTTTTCAAAATATAAACTCATTTTCTCACCACGGCGAACATCGCTCACCGAGACAACTGTGGAAACACATCTAATGGTGTCAACTTTTTGCCACTCTTGTCCATATGATGTTAATACTGATAATGGTGCTTCTAGTTTTCCTGTTCCGTAGCCTGCTTAAAAGGGTATGTTTCACTACTTTTCACATATTATAATTATGTATTAGTTCTGTTATTTTTTTTTCTATTTTCTTACTATTGTTTTTGTATACTAGGCAGGTACGGCTATGGCACGGCTCTCTGTTACCGGGCTCGAATTATTAATAATAATAATAATAATAATATTTATTCATTCCGAGCACTACATACAATAGATAGGAATAAGTCAGAAGTTTAAGTAAATAAACAATATAAATATACATATAACACTTAACTAGCAAACGCCAGTGTACACAATAATGTATTAGGGAAGTGATGAGGGAGACAGAGCACACAGTATTCTGACATTTACCATGTTATTTGAAGAAGAGTCAAAACATATTTCTTATACTATCAGCAAGGACCATCAGAGTGAGTATTTTCACCTATTTGAATTTATTGTTCCGGACAAATTCTTTAAGTTCAAGTGATGTGTATCGAAAATATATAGTTACGAATAAACAGCATATATGGAGATTTTGAACGCTCTTATTTCTTAAATATAATCATTTTTGGCATCGTCAGAACATACTGTGAAACGCAAATTAAGGTATGTACTTTTGCACTCTTACATGTGATGGTTAAACTTAATGATAATAGTGCATACTAGTTTTATTCCGGTTAAAGGTGTTAAAGCGGCTGTGACATTGTAACAATATAATATGATTAGTTCTGTATTTTTTTCTGACTAATTGATTCTCTATGGTGCTTTCGATATAGCATAGTTATGCAAGTTGCCGGTAAATTAGTATTACTATTAGTATTGCTATTGGTATTACTATTGGTATTTCTATTGGTATTACTGTTAGTATTACTATTAATATTAGAGTCAGAATTAGAATCTTTTTGAAAAAGTCGACATTTACAGTAACCGTTATTCTTCTAGAGGTGCGCGTAAGCCAGATGATTTTTTAGTACCTAAATTAGGCATAAAAGGACCTAACACACATGTACGTCAAGTTGCTATCGAGATGAGCGTAATATTTTGTTAAGTTAATATTTTTCCAATGATTCTCAATAGCTTTATTTTTTGTGCGTCCATTTTAAAATAACTAGGCCACAGGAAATGTACGTTTTCTCCACACTCAAAAAATCATCTCTCAGAAACAAATCCCACAAGGGTATTTCAATTCTCTTCCGCTTTCAAAAGCTGTACGATCATATATTTTATTCTGTGTTAAAAATCTATTTTGTTTAAAAACTAAACGTATTCATTTCTTCGTTTAAAGATCGTAAAACAGCTCAAAATAAGAATAGCTTCCTGTAAAGTTTAATTAAAGAGTAATAATGTTGACAAAAAATCTCATTTTGCAATTCTCTCTTAAATGACAGTGAAATAAACTGCTGTACTTACTTTACTCATTTTTAGCAGTGTACTAACAAAACAGAAGGCACAAATTTAACTACTTTTACAATACGCGAAAAGGCGCGCAAACACCTGTATTTGAAACCCGCTTTTTAATTAACCTGCACAATTAGTCAATTAGCTTTTACTGCGCTTTCTAAACTTTATTTGACAATTATAAACATTCATAAAACAAGAACGCTACAGTTTATAATTGGCTATAAGTTATAACTTCAAATATTAAATTAGCATCCAGAGCATGTTCATCATTATTCTCGATTAATTAACTGCAAACACCAAAAGCGAGTTCATCAGTAACCACTAAAACTGACTAAAGCAAGGATTGAAACATGAAATGCCAGAAATACAGGAAATAACACACAAGGAAAACCGTTCAATGAATGAGAAGTTCAATCTTAAAATTTAAGTGAGTTACAAGCTCATTTACATTTTGAATGAAAAGTAGCCGACCCTACAACGGCAATTTGCATCGAAAATGCAGTCGGGGGTGTTCAGAAATTATTATCCCTGAAATAAAAGAAAACAGCTGTAAATTTTGAATATCTTAAACACTGGAAGTATCAATCGCAAAGTTATTTCGCGCATTTTGGGCCCCAAATTTCACTCTAACCCTTAACCGATTGAGAACCTATTGTAACATGGAGTAAATTAGCATTTTCTTTGATCACAATTTTTTTCAGTATTCCTACGTCTACTGCATAATAGAAAGCCTGTTTCCAAATTCAAAATCTCGAGATTAGTTAAACATTTTTAATCGCCTAATTTATATTAGGTAATTATATGACTTAAAAACTTCTTGTGGTGATAAACTATTTTTACAGAAACATTTTATGACAACCCCTATTTCATATTGAAGTGTCGAATGCAGTTAGACCAATACATGACAAGTCAAGTTTTTAGTTTCGATGTCAAGTGTCTGGATATAAGTTTGCTCTCTCTTAATAACTTAATAAAGAAAGAAAAATGTTAAGGATGAATCTCAATTAAGGCATGGGATTTTGCTGTGAGAATTTGCATTATATGCTCATATTTTATAACCCAAGAAGTTGTAGTTATATGTATCCTGGATAAGAGATATTGCGTTCTAAATATTTACAATTCAACAAAAAATTTCATCTGTCTAACTATTCTAAACTCATTCCTAATACAAAATTTAAGCATTCGAGTCTTTAAGTCTACCTACTATCACAAAATGATTTGCAAGCATTAAATCCTTTAGAGAACATGGGAAACTGTCTTTTTTATAAACATTTATAATCTTGTAATTTTTTTTACATGTTTTTATGGTTTAACTCATTTTGTTTATTCTTTTAGTTTTCTATTAGCATGTGTTAGGTATTTTTTTATTTTTTATTACAGCATCCTGTCTGGTAGTTTTGTTCTTCTATTTAATTGTTTTTTTCTTTGTTGTATGAATATGTTTTTACTGGATTAAGTTTAGCAAACACTAAAGTGTCGGCACACTCTGCACCACACAAATTATTTGATTACTCGGAACAATTGTTTCGGGACTTTATGGATTCCCATTGTCAACCGTACGAAAGAACGTCGGTTGGAAAAATATGTTTTTCCCAACGAACGTGCCCCAAAGAAGGCGGAGATGATTCCATCAGCCGGAAAAGTTATGGTGACGATTTTTTGGGATTCGCAAGGCATAATTTCAATTGTTTTTTTGGAAAAGGGAAAGACAATCACGGGACAGTATTACGTTGATTTATGGGACCGATTGGACGCAACATTTAGCAAAAAAAAAACAATTCTCTACCATCATGATAGCGGCCTAGCCCACTCATCAACAATTACGAAAGCAAAACAGTTAAGGTACGAATTGGTGCCCCATCCACCATATTCGTCAGATTTGGCCCTCTGTGACTTCTTTCTTTTTCGATACTTGAAAAAATGCCTTCACGGAAAGCGGTTCACCTGAAATGAAAAGGTCATTGCTGAAACAGATGCCTATTTTGCAGAGTTCGATAAGTCTTATTATTTCGATGGCTTAATAAAGTTGGAACACCGCTGGACTAAGAGTATAGAGCTACATGGAGATTATGTCGAAAAATAAATTTACTAAATGCAAAGCAATTGCGTTGTCTTTCTTAACACAGGTATTTATCATACCATTCTCACTGAAATGAATTATTTTATTATTTTGACAACTTTTATTACATTATCGAATTTTGCCCTGATGATGTGCAACTTGCATGAATCTGGTCGCCTATATTAATTATATTAAAACAGAATTTTGTGGCTCAAGACCTTTTTTTCTTTCTTCTTACCTTTATTGTAATTATTTGTTTCTATTTCATGTACTGTTAACTACATTTTATTTTTTTTGCTTAATATTATCTGTATATAATTAATTAATGGTATTAATTATTACATGTCAATATAGAGAATTTTGCGCTTTTAATCTGCAATCACTCATATAAATGTATGTACATGCATGTCAACGGCAGAGACTAGATACTAATTGAGTTCTCCTATAGATTACTTCGTACGCAAATGAGAATATGTTTGCTTATTAGAATTGCTGATAGGTAGGTATATTGCATAATCCTGATACTTCAATATGGCTTTAATAGTTACCTAATTAATGTCCTATACCACAGTGATTGGCTGCGTTGATTATTCATTGCACCTTTCCTAAATTATTACTTTCATAGGAAATTACGTTTGAGTTCATTCAGCTAGGTACTGAAAATAGAATGTGTTCAATTTAATGCGGTTAAAACACATTATTTCCCAAGAAAATATATTTAATAGATACCTCCACATTAACCAACTTTTACTAGTTTAATAAATTTGAACACGCTAAATGCATTAAGTACAGGTTTCTTATCAGAGCGTGTCTTCACCGAAGCCGAAGCTATTCTTTTCTTACGGCCACGTTCAATTTATGTAGAAATTGACGTTTGATTCGTTCAAGATCGAAGTTTTCACCAGGAGACCTGCGAGAGTTTCACGAAGAAAGAATTTTATTCTCGAGAGGGTTTGCGGGCCGCTTGTTCTTTACATAAACACAAAGAAAGAACTGTAGCGTTTTTGATTTTTCTCGTACTTTTATCGTTTTCCTTAACCAGATTATGTATATGTACAAGTTTTATGAAATTTTCAAGAGAAGTTCATCAAACATTGTAATACGCGGGAACGCACATTTAATTCAATTTTGGTATAAAGTAAACGACTTGTACCCATAATGATGTTCTAACTTTAGGAAAATGTACAGTGAGGTTCCAAAGTATTCCCTTCCCCCTCCTCCCCATATTAACATTTGAACGACAGAAGCCAGCGTTTTTATAAAAAAAGAACCGGTTGATTTCTATTTCCTCTGAACTAATTTGTTGTGTTATCGGCAGTTCAATTACATTTCCCTGACCCCTCATCAGAAGTGACATCAATTTTATTGTCTTAAACACAATAGCGTGTATATACGTGTTTTTGATAGGCAATCTGTCAATTTTTCAGGTTTCCTATATTGTTACTTTTAAAATGACTATGCGAAATGGGTGGATTAATTTTAATATTTGGTAAATCTGGCAACATTTATCACTTTATTTGTTGTGGTTGCATAACATATTGTTGCATAATTTGAATCTTTGTATCTTCTTATCTTCTGTCAAAGTAGTTCGCTCGGCAGGTCTGATCTCAAGTATCTCCAGCTGTACAAGGGAGCGTTCATTATGTTTCACTTCGTGCTAATCTTTGCCAGATTCACCGAATATTAGAATTACTTGAAGTTTATCTTACATAGTCCATGCGTGAGCCATTGTTAAATCAACAATATAAAAAACCGAAAAATAACAACATTATCAACGAGCTCTTTGAATCAACCTGACGTCACAGGACAGGAATTAGCGCTTTTTCTTAGTTAGCTCTGCATAACAACAAAAACAGATTACCAAAACCTTTTTTGCTGCATATCGCAATATTTCTTAAGTTAAAGTATAGCATATGTAATACTAAACGGATACTCTAAAACTGTGGCACTGGAACACTGAAACAGTTCACTAAAACCCTTACCACAACACTTAATTCGTACTGGACGCACGTTTCGATAGCCAAGCTATCATCATCAGCAGCAAGACTGTTTCATATGTAATACCGTTAGATTCGTCCTTCGATTGTTTTTCCAAAAACGTAAAAAAATATAGGGCGTTCTATTTAAGATAAGAAAATTGATGTCACTTCCGGTGACATCGGAAATGTTGTTCCATTGCCGATGACACCAAAAGTTAGTTCGTAAAAAATACTCTTTGGGGAGGGGTTACACCTTTGCAGGAAAATGTTTTTCCACTACAAATTTATGGAATTCAATTTATGGTATTCTAGACGACTTCAAATGAAGACATTTTTATGCAAATCTTTTACCAGAACTACTTTAAAGACCTCTTTATCACATCGATGTCGCCTGTTCACCCTTTTTTACTGAATTTAATGATGAGAATTTAATGTTGTTTTTTTTTTAATCACATTAATTCAACATACATTGGCTAAACGTAGATTGTTATGTTGAATATTAATCTGATTAATTGCCAAAGCCAGCACGAGACTTTGTTAAGCAAAGTACAAATTTTAATAACAATGATCTCGTGTTTCATATGTGGAAATGTGTAAAGTGATGCTGAAGTCAACCATATACATAACTAAAAATGACGGTTGATTCCATTTCTTTTACGGTGAACCTAAATGAATTGAAATTAAAGTAGCAATAATAATTAATACGACAAATACCACTAAATATAACAATTTGTAGATTCTATTTAATTACCACGCAACATGCAAGTGATTTTAGAATTTTTATTCTTCACAATATGAAATGAAATTGGTAAATTTGATCATGCGCATTGAGACGTTTCGAATGTACGATTGAGTGATTTTGCGAATTTTTATAAACAATGGATCTGCAGAAAAAATAGAAATAATATTAACTAAACGTAATAAACGCATACAATTGTATCACGAAGATCACAAATCAGAGAATGGGACGTTTCGCCGTCGCCGTTTCGCCATCGTCGTCGCCGGTTTACTGTAGGGACAGCTCGCCGTAGGACCAGGTATCGTAGGATCGGTTTGCCGTTGACCCGATTCGCCGTTGGCATGATCCGCCGTCGCGATACAAAATTGTGGTTTAACAGATATTATAGCAAAATTTATTACAACCTAAATGCTGTTAATAATAAATAGATTACGAGTTAAAAATAAATATGTATTTCTTTTGCACGTCTAAAATAATTAGCGACCAGCCCCAATAATCTCCTTAATCACTGTTAGCAATGAAAAACGTGTAATTTAGGTTGGGGAGACCAAAAATATTAATCTAAAGTGAAACGTCTATAACATTTTCTTTAAATCTGTAATCATTATACATTTCGCTTAATAATTCATTCTCTACGGACAATACTCCTAAATTCGATGGTCAGACATTTGTCATAGAATCCTCCATATAGTTCTTAATATGCTTAGCCATACTCCTTCTATTACTTACAGTTAGCAGGTATGGCGAGCACGAATTGTAGAAGTTTTGTGGATTTTTGGTAGAAAAGATCTAATCTGTTGCCTACAAGATATCTTAAAAGGCAGTGAGGTAATAAGTGTTTTTTTTTTTGGATACGGAATATATGTAGTAGCGATCCACAATTTGCTTTGAACGCCAGGATGCTAACTTCTTTGGCATTTGTTCCCACTGCAAATATGGATGAAACTATTGACATTGTCACCAACGCCTTACCTGCAGAACTTTTACCACTCCTCAATTAGTTTTAAGATAGTTATGTAGGACGTATGAACAAGTATACATAATTTTTTATAATTCCAATATGTATATTTTATTTGTATTAATCATCTACAGACGAGGATATGGTCCGCCACTTTTCCGTCATGAAATGTGGAATCTTTACCAAAGGACGTTGGATGGACAAGATCGAATAAATAACCGTTGTCCTACGTAATTATCTTCAAACCAATTGTTGAATCATAAGAACTTTGCAGGTAAAGCATTCATGAGAATATCAATAGCTTCGTTCATATTTGCACTGCACACAAACGCCAAAGAAGTTAGCATCCTGGCGTTCAAAGCAAATTGTGGATCGTTACTACAGGCAGGGAAATGTTTACTTGTATCCAGACTGTCCGCCTTACCTCAATTATCGCTTTAATTATCCACAATAGAATTACTGTTTCAAATCAAAGGAAATATTTTCTTAGTGTTTTTTTCTCCGCTTAAGAAAAGTATATATTTGTAATTAAATAGTTGTATTTCTTTGTTCAAAAGAAAAAGATCTTGAGAAAAAAATTGCGAAAATGAAAACACCAACAAAACTAATGAAGAGTACAATGGTTGGCTCAACTTTGCAACTTTACAAAAATATCGCATTCAACAACCAACAGTTTTAGATTATCTTAGATTAAATATAAGGCGGTTCCTAGTCTAACCCACTTCGATCCTTTCAGATCCATTGTGGTTCCTCAATTGCTAGATAATTTACGTTAGCTTTACGTGTTTCTCCAGACCTAACAGCCTTGTGAGTGAACCCTCGCAATCGCACAGTATGTGGGCGGCAGTCTCTTCTTTCGCCCGGCGACTGGATGTTGTTTCCTTTGTTCGACCCAAGATACTGATATACTTTTTCAGCATACAGTTTGCTGTTAGCTAACCTGCTACTCTTTTAAAAGATAATCTCCAGTTGTAAGTTAAGACCTGTTTCCAATTAGAAATCGCTTAACCTGTCTCTGACATGAAATATTTTTCTACTAATCTATAGTGTACGCCATGCCTGCAGAGAGCTTCGGTGTTTTGTCAGCAATCGACGAGGCTACTTGTGCTGGTTCGTCTGTTTTCACGTTTCTTTGGTGGCCTTTATGTCCAGGTACTCAGACCAACACCAATTTTGACATTGTTTGTATATGAAGTGCAGTGACTTTAGCACTGTTTAACTATCTGAATAGGTAACAACAAATCTTAGCTATTCCTGGTCTAATCCTGTTGATCCCGGTACCGACGGTAATCTCTGTCTTTGGGTTGTTTATGTACACGATTGATTATGCTTTAATTGGAGCACCTTTTTTCCATTTCTCTCTATCTAGTAATAGCGTTTAATAGTTTTTATCAAAGATGTATTTAGGGCTGATGGCGTCACTAAGTCTGATTGTAAGTGAAATCGCCTTGAATTCCTTCAACAACTTCTGGTAATCTGCGCCATGCAATCTGATTATGGAGGTTGACTGTTCATTAGTCTGTAAGCTGTTAATCTAGCCTATCTATTGAATGTAGCATATTTGCACATTGAAGTATTAATTCTAATGTTTTAAAATATATAGGATGTAGAACCTAAATGGTATAGGAAAAATTTGTTATGAAACAAATGGTGAAACCATAACTAGTTGCCTGTATGGATTACGTCATTTCGCTGTATATGTATTGTTATATTAAAAAAATTATAACATCGAAGGTAGCGCCGCGTTGAGTGTCAGCCAATGACCACTCAATCAACTTCTGTCAAGGCAAAGCCGCTCTGGCCTCTTTCTCAGTTTCGTCAGTAGCGTTTTGTTAAAATTATCTCCATTCAACTACAATCCCGATGCAACGGCAATACCACCCGTCTTCGCTCCATTTTCTAATATATAGTAATACAAACATGTACAGATTAAATTCTATTTTATCTTTATCAAAATTTCGCAAATTAAATATTATTCGGTAAGATGTCGTCAAGCTCTATGGGAAATATCTATACTTTTCAGTTGTCTACACTTTTGAAGGACAGAGTTAGATATTAGAACGCAAACTCGCATGGCAGATGAGACGTTGCAATAGGACATTTTTAGGGAAAGAAAACTTAAGTGAAATATTATATACATGAAATACGTATCATAATTGGCCGTGATATTTAACAAATGCTATCGTGAACAAAAGAACAAAAGGATGGTACCACAATCTTTCTATTTAATTCAAATCCCCGTTGAGTGAAGACGTATTTGGCTAAGTGTTTTATTTTCCAAGCAAATCCGAATGTTTCAGTGTTAAAATGTTATTTCAAGACCAAGGTAAATTCAACTTTTGATTATTCAAAAGTACGTGGAATTTTACAGCGTAACGCGTTACCATAGAGAGTTCGCGAAACGTTAAAACGCGTAAAGTTTGAGGTTAGTTCTTCTCCTATCAATTTAATTTTTGTAAAACGATACTATTTGCTATTCATATTTATTTTTAACTGCTGAAGGGATGTCTAGAGGACACTCCGGACTCCGAATTTGAATCTTAAAAGTCCTAACGTCCCTCTCAAATGTTGAAAGATCCTACAGCTTTTAAAATTTCAGATTTATTTTTAAGGCAGTTGTAAACATTTAATATATAAAATGTACCAGTAATTTTAAGCAATTTGATTTTGTAATTTTTTGAAAGCTTCGCCCTTCTCATAGCTTTCTCAAGATATGTATCATTCGACTAATATATGGAAATTCAGATTTAATACCTCGACTTTTGACCTCAATCAACAAGTTCACATTAAACAACTCATGTGCTTTAAAATTTACGGAATCGTCTTTCTAAAGGTACTTGAAAAATGATACATCAGATACCTCCATCGAGATCATAAAAAGTAAACGAGCGTCTATTTATGACAACGTAGTTTTAGTGTCCAATTACCTGAAATCCTTAACGAAGAAGGATGCAATGACTTAAAACAGAATGTAGCGTAACTGATATACTTGACTAGCTTCTACACTCTTTATCAAAGAGCTTCCTCCTTTGAATCTTCACATAACATTAGAAAACTGTCGCATTTTCGTTTGATCTGGATTCTAAAAATCTAAAATTCAACTCGATGTACTTAATTAATAAAGTATTTAATTTTGTATACAGTATAGAATTTATCGAGTCTAATGCATTTTAATTACATTGGTTGTTCAGCATACATCATTTCTTCGCTACTAAAATGTACCATTCTCTTAATTATGACTTTGCTATAAGATTATTTTTAATCGGAATATCTATGATATCATTCTATATTTTTAGAGATGGACATACCTATCTAAGTTAGTAAGCATTACTATTTACGCTAATATTTGTTTCTACAAATATGAACGCACTTAATTTCTCCTAACAGTTTATGTCATTAATGTAGTGCAATTAGGAATATATTGAACGCATAAACATCTTAAACTTGGCCTTCTCAGTGCTTTTTTCCATGAAAAAACTTTTCATCTATAAATACTCACGGATTTATTTTAGTCATTTGCGTGTATAAAAATGCTCCCATTAATTAAGCAACCTATGTATTTCTCGCCTAGATGGCCTAGATGACATTCCAAAAGCGTATCGCATATAGATACTGTAAACGAAAATAAAGCAAGGCCAATAAAATAAATGAAAATTTTAATAAATCTCCATTAACGATTACCTCGAAACATGCAAATGTAATTTACTGGCCAACCTATTCACCTTAATCTAGATGACATTTACACTGAAAAACCGATATGGTTGAGATAACTAAATTGATTTTGTTAAAGGAAATTTGCTTGGGGCAACTATTTATTTTGCTAATCATACTATATTTTGTTTGAATAAACATGATATTTGTTGGCAACATAATATTTGTTTGCCCGTATTAAAACAAAGATTTTGACTCTCCTAAATGAGTTTTTCAGTGTACAGAATAAGTATATAAAAGCTTCCGTATGGAACGTTGAGTCAAAGTGAATGATACAATACTAAGAAATATTTTTGTTACAGACGAAGGGATGGAACTGGAAACACTTTATCAGCGGTATTGCATCCGTCTAAAGCACGCATTATTTCTGTCCTGCCTTACTATATCCACTATCAGCTGTATGACGATTCTAATTGCAACGTTTTTATACGCTCAGGTAAATATATTAGATCTACACGAATGTATTTTTAAACAAAATTCGTCACAAACTTTGCCCAAACATACTGAAATGTTGTTGTAATCGGATTTATGCCGATGACACGCAGCTTTATCTTTCTCTTAAATAAAGTAACTGGCGGATAACAATGGGGCTTATCATCAATTTGACAATATTCATCTGTGCATCCATCGATAATGTAAGATACACTTCCCTAATTATTCCATTATTATTTAGGGAAACAATAATTTCAATGATTATTCTGAACAGTTCTGCTGAGACTGGAATTAAAACTTGAAAAATGAACGGAGGGTACCTTTTTTGTGAGTACTGGCGTCTAGGTGTATTATTTAGGACAATCAAAATCTGAAAAATTTACCGGTTTGCAAAATTCACGTTTGTGTTTCGTTTCGTGTCCCACACATTTCTTTTTGCAAAAAAAAACGTAACGCTGCTAACGGTTGTACTATTTCAATATATTTGTTGCGCTTTGTCTTCGTTTAATTACCTGAACCATTCCTCGCTGTTAGTGTCTGCTTCCGATCCGTACTGTGCTAACTCTTGGAAGTTGCACCGCTTCTTTCGAAGCTTCATAGATCAATTTTTCCGGGGTGGTTCAATGCCCATCTGTATATCTTCACATTTTCCTACATATGTTTCTCCAGAGTTCCCTATTGTGAACCTTCTCTTTCTATTTTGTAATGTCTGCCCTGGTTAGGTCTTCTTCAACTTCTCGAAGCCATTTCGACCTAGATCCTCCATGTACTCTTTTAGTTCCTGGTTTCCGCTCCAGCATCACATATGTTGATGTTGTTGTTCCTGCCCTCCACACATGCCCCAGCCACATCACCCTCTGCATTTTTATCTTCTTTACCATGTCCCCTCTTTGAAGCTCTTGAAGTATCTCGTGGTTCATCCTTCTTCGATATTCATTATCAGCAACTTTTACCGGTCCAACAAGACAAATTTTAAAACTTGGCAGCGGCATGTTTTAAATATGTTTGTATATAGGTATGTGCGCTCAGTTCAAAGGATTTTGGAATATTCCTCCAACATTGTATGGAAAAAAATTAAGAGAGCAATCGTTCTGGCCATTAGATATAAAAACGAAAGAAGGGATTATATCAGAACATACATGGGGTGCAATTAAATCTATAGAATGAAATTTCCACCAATGTTATCATAAACACGATGTCTGCAGAGATGCAGACGTGGTTTCTCGAAAGCGAAATAAGAATTATGGTTATGGGAGGTCAATCAACGTTGTCTAATGTGATTAGGCGTATGCCCTTCTTTTGTTAAAAATTTAATGTCCCCGCGGTACTCAGTTTTCGTTACCGAAGACATTTTCATGCACTAGTCAAGTTGTCTGGCCGGCTACTAAAAACTACCACTCTTCGAGCCGTAATATATATAGTGTAGGCTTCGCACATGTGCAACTATGACGCAACGGAGTTTGAACACGCTCGAACCTGTATAAGCCTGTCAGGTCGAGAATTTATAGCGCCTGCCTCGTACGTCTGTAACTGGGATAATGACACTTCCTCTCCTTCATCGAAAAATTTATTATTGTTCATTAAAAACCATTTAGCTAAACCCAACATAAGAAGGTACATATGAGTTTACCAATTACACCTAGAACACTTTAATCGGATAGCTTGGCTATCGAAACGTGCGTCCAGTAGGAGTTAAGTATTGTGGTAAGGGTTTTAGTGAACTGTTTCAGTAGAACACTTTATTACCCGTTTTCATAGTGATATCAAGTTAAAACGTAGAATATTTCTATTGAACTTTAACTTTATAATGTTTAAAATTGGTAGGTAATGTTTATTTAAAAATAAAAGATACACAATAATAAGTACTTAATATGCAGGGGAAGCGATTTTTATTTTTTTTCCAGTTATAACGTAATTATAAATAAACAACATTTCATACGTCAACATATTTTTAATCACAGCCTTCTTTTAATAAACGTTCAAAAATACCGCCATTGACCTCTAAACATTTTATGCTTCGTCTATGAAGGGCGCCTGTTGCTCTCCTGATTGCTTTATGTCTTTCTTTAATATCGGCTGCAATATTTCTAATACGTCAAATTAGTGCATCCAGAGTGTCAACTTCTACCTTGTAAACTTCATTTTTGAACCAGAAAGGATTGATTCAGATAACCGGTATGTCATGCGTGATAAGAAACGAAATGTCGGACGTATCTGACTTTTTGTTTTACATGGGTAGTCAATACAAGGTAGAGCACTGCACGGGCCTATTTTTCACGGCCCGAACCGCCCGTGGCCCGTTACAGAATGGAGTGGGCCCGCCCGCCCCGCCCGTGGCGTTCATTACTTCAACACAAGGCCCGTCCGTTAGAAAATTTAGGCCCGTTTGGCCCGTCTAAATTATTTTAGCCTACTTAAGTAATTATATCTGCACTATCTATTTCTAAACATTTTTACATTTTCTTTAACCAAAAGAAAACGTAACATAACATTGCATACATTAAAATTATTAATACAAACTATAACGTAAAAGCTAACCAGCATTTACTGCATACGTTATATCCATTCGATGTATTTAATAAAACATTCTCGGCCCGTCAGGCCCGTACAAATTCAGGCCCGCCCGAGCCCTCCCGCGGGCCCGGGCGGGCCGGGCTATTCTTAGCCCGTGCAGTGCTCTAATACAAGGATATTTTTACTTAATTTAAATTTTATTAATTTAACTCTTTTGGTTTTATTAGATTGTAGTAGAGCGTTTGACACTATAAATCATGACATTCTTCTCAGTATTCTCCAGCATGTCGGTTTTGGTAATCCTGCTCTTGCGCTGATATCTAACTATCTGGCTAACAGATCTCAGTACGTGAACACTCCGCTTGGGTGTTCTTCGTTGCGGCTTCTCGGTAAAGACCTTGCGCAAGCCTCCATACTGAGCCCATTATAACTCTCTATCTATACTACGTACTTACCTTTCCATGTCTTACATTCCAATGTTCAACTGTACGCAGACGACACATAGGTTTATAAAAGCTTCCTAATAACCGATGTAAATTCAGTAGTGAATCAGATTAATCGTGTTCTTATGGAGCTCGGTAGATTTTCCAAACATCATGCACTTAAAGTAAATCCATATAAATCTGTAACAATTCTGTTGGGATGACCCAAGGATGTTTATTCTTTTAGCGGAGAGATTATCCTAACACTAGACAATCTCACTATACCGCTGATTACTCACGTCAAAAACTTAGGTCTTACGCTCGATAATTCTCTTAGATTTAAAGATCATATTTGCTTATTTAACGCTAAAAACTTTATATCCACATCGCTCCACGTGCAATCGGCGGATCAAGGCTATGATAAGCGAGACTCTTGTTTTGTATTTATTTAATTACGGCCTGCCTGTGTACGGCCCTTGTCTTGATATGTTTAATAAAACACGCATTCAAAAAGTGCAAAATGCCTGCATCCGGTACATATATGGCATTCGTAAGTATGATAGAGTCTCGCACAAACCCTTGCTTTATATCATAAGTTCATCATAACACAAATAAACCGCTTCCTTTTAACTAAAATTCGGTTCCGAACAAACATTTACAACATCAATATACGCAACAAACACTTTATAACACCACCACCACACCACACCTAAAAAAGAAGCGTTAAACGTTCTTTCACTTATAGCATTTACTCATTATACAATCCCTTACCGAGTTCATTGAAAACCTTGTCCTTGGCAATATTTAGACGTGCATTCCGTAATTATATTTCTGCTAATCAATGATTTTGTTGAAATTGTAGTACACTTCTATAGGTTACGTTATATGAAATAACAGTTCTGTACGCTAGATCTCATGTTTTTAGCCCTTATATGTCGTAGAATACTTAGTGTTTAAGTTAATATTATATATGCACACTTTTCTTTTTATTTTTAAGAGCAGGTAACAATGTCCTCAACACCACTTTCCTGATATCAGCTCCATAAGATTTTTGCGTAACTTTATTATTAGTTTAAGTTCTAAACATGTAGTTTGTTGTGACTACTGAAAAATAAAGAATATTATTATTATTATTATTAACTCTAGTAGAAGTGAAAATTTGAACCATTTACAAGAACGCTAGTTTACATTTTTAATTACGCTAGAACTTAAAAACAAATGAAAAGCGGATAAGAATGTATGAGTTTTCTTGCATTATTTTCACGTGTACGGAGTTTGGTCCGTTCCTCCCGACTCATCCTGTATTAGTGTATTTTGAAATAAAGGTACTGGTGTATTCATGTAATGCTGGGTTGAATTTGCTATTAAAAAACAAGATGACCTCTGATCTAGACGGTGTTGCCAGCTTTTTGATAAATTGCAGCGTTGCTCTGTCGCAACCTTTAATAATCATTTTTAATCTTGCTTTAATCACCGCCGATTTTTCTATGTTGTGAAACATGTCTGGAGTATATGGAGTATAATTAAATGTAGTCTAGCAGCAGATACTAGCAACTATAGGCCAATATTTCTTTTTAATAATTTTGCAAAGGCGTTTGTGAGTGTATTGTATGCGCGTATATATCCAAACATCAAAAATTGTGTTTCCCCCGACCTTCATGGAGAAAAGATCAACTGTCACCAACTTGATGTGCTTCACTCACACCATGTGCTTGATATGCTCTGTGTCATGTTTTAGATAGTGTGGTCAAATAGATATAATCTATGCTAATATCTCAAAGGCATTTGATAAGATAAAGCATACTACTTTAATTCAGAAGTTAGATTTCTTTGGTTTCAGCAAACATTTTAGAGTCTTTCTTTAATCTTATCTTCACCAATACCTCTTCTACGATGGTTTTTCATCCTTTCACTGCAACATCTGAAGTGCCACAAAGGTTGAACCTAGGTCATTTGTACTTTCTTTTATTTATCAAAGACATGCTTGAATCCACTCTAAGAAGCGTATTTCTTTTTTGAAAATTGTTTATTCATTTTAAACACAAACAAATCACACAAATATATATAAAGAGTATATACACATCTATGTATGTACATACACGCTTACCCGTTCGTCCATTCATCTTCGTCACGAGATTTTCCGGGCTTGTTTCTCATCTCGGATTAATGGTATTGAGGGACATCCATTCTTTATTTTTCGTATCTTCTATAATTTGCTTAAAATGTTTGCTCTGTCGGAAGTTTTAGTTTTATTCCTTTTATACGCTTCATATTGTAAATTTTTGATCTCTTTTGGATATGCATTGTATGTCATTATTGCTCTTGTTGTTAGTGATTGTGTGTTTTTCTGTTCTTATGTCTAGTTCTCTCCTCGTTTCGTATGTGTGTATTTTCTATTCTTCTTTATTTCTATGGTGGTTTTAATTAATAGTTAATTTAGTAGAGTTGTTCCTTCTATGCCTAGATCGTTTATCTTTTCGTGAACTGTTTTTGTTCTAGTTCTTTTATCTAAGCAGTATGATATTTTTAAAATTCTATTTTGTTGCTGTTTTTTTTTTCATTTATGACGTCGTCAATGTTTCTTTAAATGAAATCCTCTAGATATAATTTCATTTTTAGCAATTGTATAGTAACAAGATCTAACTATTGTATGTCTTTTAGTTTATAAATATTCATTAAACGTGACAATATAATAATAGTAAAATAATCACATACTCAGTTTTTTCTTCGCTCTTTTACGCCCAGGGCTTACATGTAAAACCACTTTTATAGTAGTCACGAGCTTTTACAAGCAATATTTACCAAAATTTATTTATAGACACCGTGAATCCTTTTTCAATCATAGGATGCAAACAGTTCTTTAATCCTAATTTATAAATTCGTTTAATCTACGTTGGCGTGCCTTAATTGTGTAAATTGTTACCCGTTACTGTATTAAAATATAAATCCATTCAGATACATTTTACAGTTAGTTATAAATACACTATAGAATATATATTTAAATTTAGCTATTTGTGTAAAGAAGAGACATATTGTACCAGTTGATATATTGAATCAGTCGATGAAGAAATTTCACTTACCTAATATCTATACAACTAACAATATTTCTTTTTCTAAAAAAATATTTCCTATACATCAAAAATTTATAGTTATACATAGAAATACAGGTTTTATAAATACGTGCTGCGATTTGAAACATTTCACGAGGCACGCAGTGCTGCTTGTCATCGATCACTGTGACGAATATATTGCTCTGCTATAAATTTCCGGCTTAACTTTATCTGAGTGTCTAAGAATAAGTTATTTTATTTTTATTTTCCTATATGATGTTCTTTTTCCTTTACTACTGTCGATTTGCAGCTGCTACACCGAGGTAAAACTGTATATGTATTTATACAGTGCATTAGAAGTGCTTATGAGGACAAACAAAAGAGTTTTAGTAAACATGGGCCCAAAAATTGATTGTTTGGAAGAACTGATCATAAATGCATAAAGAAATTAAACCATGGTTATTTATTATTATTATAGTCGGGCCATGGTGCGGATGCCTTTAGTCACTGTCACCTTAATAGATCTATTGTAACAAAATGCCCTTGTTTGTGTTGGAATACTTGTAGGCTTTTAATAAACCTTGGTACTACTCTAGGATCTTCTTCCTTCAGTTTCGTGCGACTGATGGCAACACATTTATATAGAATGTGTTCTGCCATCTCCAGATCTTTTTGGCATAGCCGACAGAGTTGATCTTCACATTTTCTTAGTCTAAATAAGTTATATTTTAGGGCTACATGACCTGTCAAAAATCCTGCTAGTAATTTAGGGTCCCCTTTGCTAAACGATAACAATATTTTTGCTGTTTTTGGCGAACCTAATATGAGTACTTTCGCCTGTTTTCCTGGAACACATTCCCAATGCAAGGCCTTTTGGCTGTCCTTCCATGTCTTAATTGCTTGTTTTATGTGGCTTCTTAGGAGACCACAAGAGGGAACATGACCAATATAAGACATATTCGCTGCTTCTTTGGGCAGCTTATCTGCTTTTTCATTTTCTTCGATCCCTTGCCTGGCTTGCTCAGCTTGGGGTCAACTGCAAAATAACGTGGTTATTGCGTCCCAGTTGTCTTAGATTGTATACACATTAGTGTATCAGACCAGCTTCATATGTAGAGGCCTTAATAGCATTTAGAGCTGTCTGACTATTGCTGAGTATACTTATAGTTACGCCTTGTATCCGTTTCTCAAGGTTCTTCAGGCACACAGGTTTAAAACAGAAATCTCTGCTTGAAACGTGTTGGTGTGTCCGTAGGCATTTTTAGGTGGTAGGTAGGACCAAGTGTGCCTATGTCTGTTTTGGATGCCCCCTCAGTTTTCAGTAGTCAGTGATCCTTTGCAATGTGCGTCAGATAGTTTAGGTTGGGATCTTCAAAGATTTTGAGATGACCTCTAAGATTCCCAAGCTTTACTCCCTTCATTCTATTAAGTGTGAGGGCACTCGATATAACTTGCTTCTGAATATGGATGTGAAGTGGCGTTATTCCCAGCAGGACTTCCAGTGCTGCTGTGGGATTGGTACGCATCACTCCTGCGAAGTTGAGACATGCAAATCTCTGAATGTGTTGCTGCACTTGTGTCTTCTGAGTTGCTTTTTGCCACCAAACCAGAGAGGCGTAGATGATCATGGGTCTGATTATTGCTATATACAGTATGACCAGAAGGTACTTTGAGGCTTAATATCCTAGTTCTTATCGAGCAGTCTTCGCCACATTAGTGATGCCGTAATGGCTTTTTCCTGTAAGTTGGAGATGTGGGAGTTCCATGTTAGTTTTTTGTCGAATATAATTCCCAAATATTTATCTTCATCGCTGAAGCTGATGGTTTTCCCGTCGATGGAAGGTGATTTTATACACACTTTTCTTCTCCTTGTAAAAGGGACGATTGTAATCCTTTGCGGGTTTATGCGTAGGCTATGCTTTCGACACCATTTAGGTATCGTCAAGAGCTTTTTGCATAAATTGTGGTATGATATGTTCATGTTTTCCACGAATCATTATTGCTAGGTCGCCAGTGTACCCTTGCACCTCATATCCGTTAGCAGTTAAGTTCTGTAGGAGATTGTTGACTCTAATTGTTGTCGTTTCGTATCCCAACGTAGTACTTATTCGAGTTTGGAGCATGGCTTTAATCTGCTTTGTAGACGACGACGGGACCTTTGGCGAAAGTCCCTCACTCAGTGCTTTCGAAGGAGGTGTTGTCAAAAGCACCCTCCAAGAAGACTTGTCCAAGAGTACACAGAGAGCTATTTCTTTTTCCGTAAGAGACTTTTCCAATTTGCTTGTGATAAATTGGCGGGCCGTTATTGTTGATTTTTCTTCTGATAGGCATGTTGATTAGAATGAAGCGAGATAATACATTTTCCATTCTTTTGAGCAGGAATGAAGAGAGACTAATGGGTCTATCCGCTTTAACCTTTGCGGATGAGCATCTTCCTCCTTTAGGTATAAGTACCATATTTACGTTTCTTCACAATATTGGTACATAGCCAAAGTTATAGCTGGTTTTGTATAAGTTCGGTAGTATTTTTTCAACAATATAGGGAAGACTCCGTCTTCTTCAGGTGATTTGTAGGATTTAAATGTCATTCGAGCTTACCTTATTCTCATCGTTTTAAAGATTTTACTTGCTAGACCTGGGACCTCCTTTGGTGGACGACTTGAGTCCATTTCGAGATAGCAGTCTTTGCTAGTAGATGCTAAATTAAACCACAGTTGTTCTTCATTTCCATTAATTCACTATAATAATCTTACTCTGTTTTCGAGTATCTTTTGTTAGCCAACGTTCCCAAAATAGGAACATTGGTTTCAATTTTTTTGTAATGTTGAATGCGATTTTTGACTTTCTCTTCCACTAACATTTTACAGGCTGCTAGTTACTAACTTATCTTATTTGAAACTTTATATTCTACTTTTAAGCTTATCAATATCTCTATTTTTTAAATGTTTGTTTATTTTCATCTTATATAGTTTTTCATTTTTACCATGTAATTTTAACCATACCATACACCAAGGACAGCAGATAATTTTCCAACTAATTTCTTAGAAAGCTGAGCTATATCATTTTGGGAACGTTGGCTTGTTGTGGGTAGGGACGTTAGGATGTTGGGGATAAGAATACTGATATATAATTCATGCAAAATATATCGAACATTACTCATTAGTCAGTCAGTCTCAAGATCAGTTTGTTACTTTTAGAACCATTCGCGAAAACAGAACTAATAGGTGTCCCTTGCAACCAATAGGTGTTCCTTGCAACCATAAAGTGCACTAATGAAACAAGAAAGAGGTTCTTACGATTACAGATCTGACAGAAACGGCATCTGTGTCAAAAAGAATAACAATTCCTTGGTTACCTTTCTTAGTAACCATTACGACGTTATACCAGTTCAAACCCCAAACATGATAAAAAGGTACAACGAAGGAATGGGAGGTGTTGATTTAGACCATTTAGTTCCTCTTACCGGCCTAAACTAAGATAAAAAAAGTGGTGGTGGAATCTTTTTTCTTATGACCTAAATTTAGCAAGTTACCGCTTTTATCAATATGTAAATAACGACGACGATATATCTCATCCGGAATTTAGACGTACAATAGCGTTATGTCTTTTAAAAGTAAAGGCAACTCAGAGGAGAAGGAAAGGAGATCCTATAGCTCCTGTAGTGCAGGATATACGATACAATGAAATCACTCATACTAATAATTATAACATGTTCACAAGGTATGTAGATGTGTCAAAAAACACAAGACTAGAATGTTGCCAAAATATGAAAAAATGTTTGTTTTGATATTTATCATAAGAAGTAATGTATAACATTACAATTATCGCCAACAAAGTACGGAAATATCACCACACAGTATTTTTTTAAATAAAACGAATATCATTTGGATAAACCAATTCAAAACACAGGAAACGATCTGAACGTGTGAATATCCAATCTACAAATATGGCTGATCGACGACCTACTGCAAAATACGTCACAGCCTGCTGACGTCAAAGCGCTTAGGCTTTGTTATATATCGGAAGTAACGGCCCCGACACGTTTATCAGCTCGGCCCGCCCGTTAGCACGACAGCATCACCGGTTGTCGGCCTATCAAGTTCGTTCAACCGACCAGTCCTCTTTGTCAATTCCGTTCGATCCTACTCCAAAGAATCCATTCTTAAAGAAAATAAATTTCATTAAGTTTTCAGTATTAAAATATAAAATAATATTAATGATAATTTACTTTATCCGAACAAGGAACATGGATACGCTAAAACTCGAAGAGGTTCTTCTTTCTTTATGGCAACACTATTTTAGTCTTACGAATTCCAATTTTTCGTATGAAATTATCAATAATGAATTTATGATACTTTTCAAAGCGGTGTTTCTATTGCAAAATTTGAAAACATTACAATATTATTCCGTAGATTTTTACGAGGAGTATCAATACTGATGCAATTAGATAAACAAGCACGGTAAAATTAAAACCATTTTTTGGTTTTTCGCTCAAATTTATTGGATAACTCGGTTGAAAATGGAGGCCCATCAAGCCTTTGAAACAGCTGTTCCGAATTAATTAATATTTTGTGTGGTGAGGAATGTGCCGATACTCTGTGTTGTTTGCCATACTAGCCCACAGGCCTTGCTATCATTATTAATAAGCTTAAATTTCAAAAGAGACGGACTCGTCGGGTCGAACGGACTTGACGGACCGAACGGGTCAAGCCGGCGCATTTGCTTCTCTAATTCGTAAATTTAGTTAATTATCTATCAACGTCAGAGTGATTCGAGAGATGCACCGCACCCTTTAAAAAAGTGCCATTATTCGTGGCTGCGACTCGAATCCTCGACTGTTAACATTCTTAAAGTCAGAATAAGGTAGGGATGGGTCGTTATTTAACTATCTGTTATTTTATAACCGTTATGGATCCAATAACGGTTGCAATTGTTATCTCGCTGGGAAAATAACAAGTATAGCACGGTTGCTTTCGGACTGGTCTGAAGATATTATCGACCGCGGTCGCGGCGTATTCAACTGCGTGGCGCTATGACTGTCTGATCGAAGCCGCTGTTTATTACAGATAATAGTTACAACTCCCCTAGAAAAATAACTTATCAGATCACGTACCTACATAAATATCCTCTCGAACGGTTATTACGGCGGTAGTCGACATCGAGTCCGACGTTTATTATGGACATATTTTCTAAATAATTATGTATTGGAATTATCAAATGTAAAATAAAAGACCAATGTCATATAAAAAATTTACTTATAGAAACTAAAAATAAAACCGTTATATAGCACTTAAACACATAGATGTTCTCGCATTTCGAAGATTAAATATAAGAAAAATAACAGTAGGATCAGCCAAAATGGTGGAAATTAAAAGTTGCTGTAACAATGAGTGCAGTGAATCTGATACAACAGTGAACAGTTTATCACTTAATTTATTTTAATCTATTAACCAGTTTATAATTTATCTGCAAAAAGACGCAATAAAATATTTATACTACAAAATTCTGAATTTAAATTTTAGCGTGCTGCAAGATCAGCAGTTGCACATGTGCCGGATATACATACCGAAATTCGATCTAAGATTATTAATTTGCAACACTCCTGGAAAACTCACAATACACGGGATTAATAACACTTATAGTAAATAAAGGAAAACAAAAAACGCCAACTCTTACAGAAGGTGCAATTATGCTGTTGAACCACTAACACATTTTCATACTTCCTTTAATGCGCACTGTTAGTAAATAGAATGTCCAGGTTTTTTTAAACAGCCTGTATAACATCAAAATAACCGTACTAACACAGCCTACATTTATTTATAACAGCAATTAAAAGAATCGTTAACTTAATAACGCTTTACTTGACATTCTTTTAGAATAGGGTCGGATAATTGATGGGAGTAACGAAAGGCGTTTCTATTGAGCAAGTTAATAAAGGCATTATTTCACATTACACCCTCTTTGTGAATTAATTAGGTTGAAATAAATTTTAATTGCTTGCGAAGAAAGGGTTGAAATGTAATTAATGCTTACTAAAACAAACTTCTCAAGAAAATCAAACGAGCCGGTATATACGTAACATTAGATATTACTATCGTTTAGCTTTCTTATCATAAATCGAATAAACAAGTTCCCATTAGAGATTATATGTAAAATTATTTAAAGTGGCACTAGCTTTCCACAAATACAAGTAAAATAATCAAATAAAATTTGACAATTTAGATTCAGTTTTCTTTGTTCTACAGATATCATTCAAAGCTGTCTATTTGAATAAATAAACATTGTTTAAAGTATGTAGAATTTATTTTACTCTCATATTTTATTTAAATCGTGTTGATTTCTTTATAGAAAATTTTCTCATCGTTTGCAAATCTTATTAGTTTACATAAACGCTCTTGAACTTCAAGGAATTTCACTTTTGTTGGGAATAACTTTTATTTATTTTAAATTCAACTTTTCATCGCATATATATTTTGTGATAGATGTTTAATCCCGGGATATTATTAGCTGTCTGCGGCTCTATTTATGTAAAGTTAAGAGGAAGTCTCCTTATACCGAAAGAGAGAAGAAATAAGATGTAAAAATAAAAAAATGATCTTACTTTTCTAGTCTGGTTATACGTATATAACTACTAACGTAGCGCTACTTTTATAGTAGCGCTGCCTATTAAGCTTTTCGAGATTTCGAGCATATACAGATGTCTCACGAGGAACTACATCGATCTCTATACGAAAGAGTGTACATTAAAAGATTCTGAAAACTTGGTAATGTACTAAAGCCTGCATGTACTTTATTCCCGATGCGTTCCTTGTTAAGTACAGAACCAGTTTCTAGAAATGTTTTAACGAGGTCTAATACGTATCTGTGACTTACGTTTCCATCAGGACGTTTTTGATTAAATTCAGCGGCCGTTCGCCTTGACCAATTATCATTTTTGCCATACAAAAGAATTAGTTCCGTTCGCATTTCAAGAGTGTAAACCATATTGTCAAAAAGAATAAATATCGCAATATCTGTTATTTTGTGATTGACAACTAACTGACAATTAACATTAAAATAAATGAAAATAACTATGTGCCTGCTCGATATTTCTTTACGAAAAATAAAACCATCTCTTTTTAAAAATAGCATAAAAATAAGGTAAAATAAGCTACTCTATTAGTATAGAGCAACAGACACTAAATCACTTTCAACTATATTGCAATGTCACACTGTCTTCATCAGATCATGAAGTGTACTAAATTGATTTAGGATACAAACTCGCTTAAAACTAGGCTTAAATACAAACTACTTACTATATTACTTACTATATTAATTAGCTTATAAACCAAAATCTAATGCTTATTCCTAATTAACCTTATGAGTAACGCTGGCCACGAGCGGTACCGCGCATCGGCATAGAATCAGTTCGGACCGAGAGGAACGGTAGTATTACTTCGTCTGCGGAGCAGTACGGACATTTTCGCTGCCGGTCATTTGCGCAATTGTTTATCTGTCCTAGAAAAAATTATGATTTCGTCAGCAAAACGACCGCGGTCGGACAACTTCGAAAAATTTATTGCAGAAATTCCAGACTTAATATATGAAGGTGCTAAAATTAAATGTGTAATCTGTAAAATCCCATTAATGTGTTGACCCAGACAACATTGTCTACGACACGTAAATAGTAAAAAGCATGTCTCAAAAAGAAATTGCGCACGAGACAATGAAAAATTTATATTTAATTTATGCGTTACGTTTATCGCATGTAATATACCGTTTAATTTACTAGACAAGGAACCATTTATCTGCTTTGGAATAACTATTCGGAGTGCAAATTACCAAGTCGAACATCGTTACGAAGAATTGCGCGCGAACATGTTGAACAAAAAATAAAATCGGAGTTGAAAGATCAAAAATTGTGGTTATGTGTCGACGAAACAACAGATCGGAAGAAACATTCTGTTCTTAATGTAATGGCACGCAAATTGGAACCTCATCAATCGGCACCTTCAATTCTATTAGTCTCCAAAACGAATACAACAGTGTACTGCCGAAGTAATTTCAAAGTTAGTGTTAAATACATTGGACAAGTTTGAACTTTCAACAAACCAACTCTTGATGTTAGTGAGTGATGATGCTGCAAACATGCTTTCTGTAGGCCGGTCTCTTAAAAAGCATTCTGCTAATTTGTTACACACTACGTGTAAAAATTCATGCTCTCAATCTTGTGGCGGATAGTATCAGAAAATGTTATCCTGAGGTAGACGCTTTAATAGCGCATACCAAAGCAGTATTTGTCAAATCACCGAAACGTATTCGCGAATTTCACAGACTGTGCCCCCGTATACCACAGCCACCAGAACCTATTCTAACTCGTTGGGGAACATGGTTGCGGGACGCGTTTTATTATCATAAATATTTTGACAATATTAAGAAACTGTGGTTTTACAATTCGATACAAAGGGAAGCTGCCGCTATCCAGAAAAGCCAGTCGAAATTTCAAGATAGTCAGGTTAAAATGGATTTAAAAATCATTCACGACAATCACTTCGGGCTAGCAGATGCAATAGAAAAATTACAAAATCCTGCGGTGCCGTTAGAAGAATCTCTACAAATAGTGCAACATGTTCACGCACAGCTATGCGCGATTGAAGACGCAAAAAATGTTTCTGTTCTAGAAAAATGTGAAAGTGTTTTTGAGAAAAATTCTGATTTTGGCACATTAAGACACATTTGTGAAGGTGCGTCAACAGAATCGTTAAGTTATTTGAAAGATTATTTTACTTACGCAAATATTACGTCACTAGATGTAGAACGTTCGTTCTCTGCATATAAACGCATTTTTTCCTCATGCCGTACTAGTTTTGCCGAAACAACAGTTGAAACATATCTAATGTTGCAAATATTTAACAGACATTATTCACTTTGTGATTTCACGGAGGACTCTTAAAATGGTAAGTGTTTGAGCACGTGTTATTTAATTTTTATTTAAAAGATGAGCGAAATTATTTGCGGCAGCAAACATCTCTATTAGCAGAATAACTCTAGTGGAACGCGAGGCCTGGTCGACTCTACGCTACTGCGCGGTACCGCTCGTAGCCAGGTTAAGTGATGTATTTACCAAGGATTTCTTAGAAATAATTCCAAAGCCAAGGAAACGCAAAACTTTTTAAGGTAATTTGGCGAGTCGAGTAGGGTGTACATGTGCAATAAAAATATTATGAGGCAGTAACTTCAGAAAGTCGTCATGGGATGGTGCTCGTTTATTCGCATCTAAGAGTATATGTTTAAATGTTATACGGATGTGTTTTGCCATGCTACACATAAAATTTGTATTTACGATAACAGCATGATACTTAACATAAATTTTAATACTGTACTTAAAGTAACAAAATCAAAATACTAGCTTGCCTATATCTTTCGCACATTTGTGCACCTTGCTACCTACTAACTTTCTAAATATATAGAAACGAAAAATATAAAATCTCGTATATAATCATGGTAAAACATGATAAAATAGAATTTTAGTCACACGGTAAAGAAAGAAATAGTAGCACAATTTAATAGTTGCATCATAGAAACTAGTTACAAAGAGTTACAAAGTGCAGTGAAAATTGATAAAATTTAAATTCTAGTAAGTTGCGACCAACTAAGGTGTATCCAATCCTCCAAAGTTTTGGAATTGTAATAAAATGAAATTGCATGTGCTTGTGGAAACCGGATGAAGCAAATCAATTATTTCTAAAATATGTATGTACAGTTAGCAAAATATATTATGTCTCCCCTCTTGAACATGCAAATATCTATATCGCTTTCTGTACAGTGGACTGTGTACTTCGGATATTTTCGGACGCGTGCTACATATGCAAATATATCCATGCAGGTAGTAAGAGTACAATAAAATAAACCTCAATTAAAATTTTATGGTATCACTTCAGTTGAAACGCGTTCACATGTGTTATCGTTAGTCTTAATATAACATATACAACTGTTGCTTAAGTATACTATACCATAACAAAGACAAAGTTAGTATTTTATTTCAATTCTTCTCATCTTAAAAGGCGCTTTCGATCGGCACGAAGGAGCTGTTCCAGTATAGCAAAAACACACATGTCATGTGTTCTATTCAGTTACTTGCTTTGCTCTTCAGGAAAATTAAACCACCTGTTATCAGAAATATGCTGTTTAAAGTATAAACTTAAAACGTATGATACGACGACACGAAGAAAATATCTTGGCAGATGAAAATAAAAATTGCAATTATTGCCAAACTTTATTGTTCGTAACCAACAATAAATAAAATAACAAAATCTATATGAAAACCTTCTCAAAATCAAAGTAAAATTTCTTAAAACATAACAAAAGAGCATAAATTCGTAATAAATAAAATTATAAGCGAAAACAAATTAATACATCATTAAAGGAAAACAATAGCTAAATAAATACAATTCTAAATAAATAATGTAACGATATCAAAGAAAACAATACTAACACCAGAAACCGCTTGGAAACAATGTCTCAATGCAGGAGTAGCGTTCAAATATAAATACGAGGTGTGGCAATTAAATAACCGGACTGGTGTACTATCGGCAAACAGCGAGCACGCTACGGTAGGTTTGAACATGTCTGTGCTTGTAGATGCTTCCCCCACCCTGAGCTCGATGGGCACGGTTGTACGTCGCTCAGCCTCGCTGTAGCAATCGTCCGTTCAAGTCCTCACGCTAGCGTCGCGTCGGAAAAATGCAGAGTGTTCAGATCGAGCAACGAGTTAACTTCAAGTTTCTTGTGAAACTGGGAAAAACTGCTACAGAAGCTCATGGGATGTTAAAGGAAGTGTACGGAAGTGAGTGTTTATCGCGCACACAAGTTTTTGAGTAGTGTAAAAGGTTTAAGGAGGGACATCAAACGACCGATGACGATCCGCGGCCTGAACGATCCTCAACATCAAAAACGGACGACAACATTCAGAAAATTGGTACATTGGTTCTAACTACCCTTCGTGAACGAGTGAGAAGACGAAGACCCAATTTGTGGAAGAGCAAATCCTGGATGCTCCACCAAGACAATGCGCCAGCCCATTCCGCCTTGTCTGTGAAAGCGTTCTTTATGAAATCCGGCATCACCGTGTTGGACTACCCACCGTACTCGCCCGACCTGGCCCCCTGCGACTTTTGTTTATTTCCTAAAATAAAATCGGAGCTTAAGGGGACAAGATTTGACAGTGTGGAAGCGGTGAAAGCGAAAGCAACGAAGGTTCTCAACAGGCTGACAGAAACGTACTTCCAGCACTGTTTTCGACAGTGGAAAGTTCGTATGGAGCGTTGTAGGGATCGGCAAGTAAAGTACGTAGAAGGGGATAAACATTGTAATGTAACTGGTGATCAATAAAATGTTTTGTAGCACCAGTGCGGTTATTTAATTGCCACACCTCGTATATCTTTTACTTTCAATATTAAACGTATGCCTCATTATGCAGAAATGTTAGCTATAAATTTCCTATACAGCAGATACAAAAGGAATATATGGTGCTATTTAAAAAGATCGCGTGTCTGATGTTTGAATTTGGCAAAATTTGATGTTTAATACTGCACACCCTATGTGTTTCGAAGGCATACCATGTTTAAATAAGGCCAAGCATGTCATTCAATCTCGCAAAAAATAATGTTAAAATGTATTTGCACTCCGGATTTTTTAAGGATGTTGATATTCATGTGACTGGGAACAAAATTATAGATATCTCCAAATATGCTAGCAATAGATATATGAAACTGATATTGCGTTGGTTTATTTTTAGATGAAGAAACTAATATGTGGTAAAATACTGGGTGTTCTACTTAAAACAACAAAGTAGGTCCTTGGTTCGCTACTTATCGATCACTCTGTATACCCAGAAATATTTCTTCGAAGATAGCTTGTGGTGTCTATTGCATTATCTGAAAACCTTGGCCTTCTACGGTATACACGGTAGGCACAATTCTACAATTCCAGAAGATTGGGAGAGCCTCTAGATTTCTGCAATCGCTGTAGTGAATATTGGATTTCGTATTGGAACTGATTATGAGTTAAATTTAAAGGATATTCCGACGTTAAGGTGTATTATAAGCAATGTTAATCACTTCAACCAATAAAAATAATATTATATACGTATATAATTTCAGCCCATTATCTAATTAACTTTGGAAGTTCCTTCTAACAAAAGAAACCACACCCTACAACCCTACAGTTACAATATCTGCATCCTATAAAATATCGCATTACCTTTATTAAGAGAAAATATATTCATACATGTAACTGCCAACCATAAACTAAAACTTGAAGAAATATAAACCATCAAATTAAATGTATACACAGTGGATTAGAATTGTTTCCCTTCGTTGAAGTTATACTCATAAGTAAAGCTGGCCACGAGCGGTACCGCGCAGTAGGGTAGAGTCGACCAACCTTCGCGTTCCACTAGAGTTATTCTGCTAATAGAGATGTTTGCTGCCGCAAATAATTTCGCTCATCTTTTAAATAAAAATTAAATAACACGTGCTCAAACACTTACCATTTTAAGAGTCCTCCGTGAAATCACAAAGTGAATAATGTCTGTTAAATATCTGCAACATTAGATATGTTTCAACTGTTGTTTCGGCAAAACTAGTACGGCATGAGGAAAAAATGCGTTTATATGCAGAGAACGAACGTTCTACATCTAGTGACGTAATATTTGCGTAAGTAAAATAATCTTTCAAATAACTTAACGATTCTGTTGATGCACCTTCACAAATGTGTCTTAATGTGTCAAAATCAGAATTTTTCTCAAAAACACTTTCAAATTTTTCTAGAACAGAAACATTTTTTGCGTCTTCAATCGCGCATAGCTGTGCGTGAACATGTTGCACTATTTGTAGAGATTCTTCTAACGGCAACCGCAGGATTTTGTAATTTTTCTATTGCATCTGCTAGCCCGAAGTGATTGTCGTGAATGATTTTTAAATCCATTTTAACCTGACTATCTTGAAATTTCGACTGGCTCTTCTGGATAGCGGCAGCTTCCTTTGTATCGAATTGTAAAACCACGTTCTTAATATTGTCAAAATATTTATGATAATAAAACGCGGCCTGTAACCATGTTCCCCAACGAGTTACAATAGGTTCTGGTGGCTGTGGTATACGGGGGCACAGTCTGTGAAATTCGCGAATACGTTTCGGTGATTTGACAAATACTGCTTTGGTATGCGCTATTAAAGCGTCTACCTCAGGATAACATTTTCTGATACTATCCGCCACAAGATTGAGAGCATGAATTTTACACGTAATGTGTAACAAATTAGCAGAATGCTTTCAAGAGACCGGCCTACGGAAAGCATGTTTGCAGCACCATCACTCACTAACATCAAGAGTTGGTTTGTTGAAAGTTCAAACTTGTCCAATGTATTTAACACTAACTTTGAAATTACTTCGGCAGTACACTGTTGTATTCGTTTGAAGACTAGTAGAATTGAAGGTGCCGATTGATGAGGTTCCAATTTGCGTGCCATTACATTAAGAACAGAATGTTTCTTCCGATCTGTTGTTTCGTCGACACATAACCACAATTTTTGATCTTTCAACTCCGATTTTATTTTTTGTTCAACATGTTCGCGCGCAATTCGGCGCAATTCTTCGTAACAATGTTCGACTTGGTAATTTGCACTCCGAATAATTATTCCAAAAGCAGATAAATGGTTCCTTGTCTAGTAAATTAAACGGTATATTACATGCGATAAACGTAACGCATAAATTAAATATAAATTTGTCATTGTCTCGTGCGCAATTTCTTTTTGAGACATGCTTTTCACTATTTACGTGTCGTAGACAATGTTGTCTGGACCAACACATTAACGGGATTTTACAGATTACACATTTAATTTTAGCACCTTCATATATTAAGTCTGGAATTTCTGCAATAAATTTTCGAAGTTTGTCCGACCGCGGTCGTTTTGCTGACGAAATCATAATTTTTCTAGGACAGATAAACAATTGCGCAAATGACCGGCAGCGAAAATGTCCGTACTGCTCCGCAGACGAAGTAATACTACCGTTCCTCTCGGTCCGAACTGATTCTATGCCGATGCGCGGTACCGCTCGTGGCCAGCGTTATACATCACTATAGCAACAGTAGCCGCAATTCCTGTAAGAATCTGAACAACCCTTGACCTTTGAACATGTGGATACCAATAGAGAACTTGCACGTTTTTCAATTTAATGATAATAAGAACATTAAAAACGAAGAATTTTGATATATGATAAAATGATATTGATACTGTATTCCCATCACAAACATTCAAACGTAGGTGAAATACGCACGCTTTTGGTTAGCCTCTTGTGACGTCACCGGGCCGTGATAATCAATCGTTTTCGACATTAAAAACTAATTTAACGTGAAATATATGACGTTTTGTATCATTGATATTCACTTGACAGTTCAACACAGTACAAAAGAGATTTTACATATCCCAGAACCCAGATTAGTAACAATGTGCTGTGATAAACTATGTTGTATCACTATAGTTGTGGTAATTAACCCTTTACTTGGCAATGTATTAAATAATTGCTGGAAAATTTTGATATTGCGTGTTTTAGCTAATTTTAGGGTAAGTATGAAGTTACTAATTCCAAAACAATTACATAGCCATTTGTTTATAAAAAAAATATGTAGCTTATAAGCTACATTGCCAACAGAACTTCATTTATTTTAATGTTACATATTCCAAAAAAGATACTTGTAAAAGAAATAAACAAACGTAAACAAGATTTTTAGCTTTATATAATACCATACTTATGTTCTAATACTGCAAATAAAACAAAATCATCACCATAATGATCATAATTATCAAATCGTATATTGAACCAAAGTAATAAAATTATTTATGAAATGATACAAAACAGTTGCGGTTAGGGAACATACACGAACAAGTTCACATTTATGACATTGGACAGAGGAAAAGCCACCGGTGTGAAAACAGCAGCCTAAGATAGCAGCCAATTTTTACGGAAACACCCGAACGTCCAGTGACGTCCATAATAACGGTAAAATTTAAGATACACCGCTACGATTTTTACTAAACACCAAATGGCGGCAAATTTACGGTTACATTAGAAAGGGGGTGCATCTTCTATACCGATAGGGAGTATATTCCCTAAACAGCGTTAACTTGCCGAGGTTCCCTGAAATTTAAGAAAATCGCTAATGTAAAAATTATATCTCCGGTATTATCGCCGGAACATAATGCGCTTTGGCAGTTATATTCCCAGTCCTATAGGGAGTATACACCCCAAATATCGTTAACTTGCCGAGGGTCCCTGGGGGTGAAATTTAAAAAAATCGCTATTGCAAAAATTATATCTCCGGTGTTATTCGCCGGAACATAATGCGCTTTGGCAGTTATATCCCAGTCCTATAGGAGTATACACCCCAAATATCGTTAACTTGCCGAGGGTCCCTGGGGGTGAAATTTATGAAAATCGCTAATTTAAAAATTATATCTCCGGTATTATTCGCCGGAACATAATGCGCTTTGGCAGTTATATTCCCAGTGCTATAGGGAGTATACACCAAAAAACATTGTTAACTTGTTGAGGGTCCCTGGGGGTGAAATTTAGGAAAATCGTACATGAAAAAATTGTATCTTCGGTGTTATTCGTCGGAACATAATGCGCTTTGGCAGTTATATTCCCAGTGCTATAGGGAGTATATACCAAAAAACATCGTTAACTTGCCGAGGGTCCCTGGGGGTGAAATTTAAGAAAATCGCACATAAAAAAATTATATCTTCGGTGTTATTCGTCGGAACATAATGCGGTTTGGCAGTTATATTCCCACTCCTATAGGGAGTATACACCCCAAATATCGTTAACTTGCCGAGGGTCCCTGGGGGTGAAATTTAAGAAAATCGCACATGAAAAAATTATATCTTCGGTGTTATTCGTCAGAACATAATGCGCTTTGGCAGTATATTCCCACTCCTATAGGGAGTACATTCCTCAAATATCGTTAACTTGCCGAGGGTCCCTGGGGTGAAATTTAAAAAAATCGCTATTGCAAAAATTATATCTCCGGTGTTATTCGCCGGAACATAATGCGCTTTGGAAGTTATATTCCCAGTCCTATAGGGAGTATACACCCCAAATATCGTTAACTTGCCGAGGGTCCCTGGGGTGAAATTTAAAAAAATCGCTATTGCAAAAATTATCTCCGGTGTTATTCGCCGGAACATAATGCGCTTTGGCAGTTATATTCCCAGTCCTATAGGGAGTATACACCCCAAATATCGTTAACTTGCCGAGGGTCCCTGGGGGTGAAATTTATGAAAATCGCTAATTTAAAAATTATATCTCCGGTATTATTCGCCGGAACATAATGCGCTTTGGCAGTTATATTCCCAGTGCTATAGGGAGTATACACCAAAAAAACATTGTTAACTTGCCGAGGGTCCCTGGGGGTGAAATTTAGGAAAATCGTACATGAAAAAATTGTATCTTCGGTGTTATTCGTCGGAACATAATGTGCTTTGGCAGTTATATTCCCAGTGCTATAGGGACTATATACCAAAAAACATCGTTAACTTGCCGAGGGTCCCTGGGGGTGAAATTTAAGAAAATCGCACATAAAAAAATTATATCTTCGGTGTTATCGTCGGAACATAATGCGGTTTGGCAGTTATATTCCCACTCTATAGGGAGTATACACCCCAAATATCGTTAACTTGCCGAGGGTCCCTGGGGGTGAATTTAAGAAAATCGCACATGAAAAAATTATATCTTCGGTGTTATTCGTCAGAACATAATGCGCTTTGGCAGTTATATTCCCACTCCTATAGGGAGTACATTCCTCAAATATCGTTTAACTTGCCGAGGGTCCTGGGGGTGAAATTTAAAAAAATCGCTATTGCAAAAATTATATCTCCGGTGTTATTCGCCGGAACATAATGCGCTTTGGAAGTTATATTCCCAGTCCTATAGGGAGTATACACCCCAAATATCGTTAACTTGCCGAGGGTCCCTGGGGGTGAAATTTAAAAAAATCGCTATTGCAAAATTATATCTCCGGTGTTATTCGCCGGAACATAATGCGCTTTGGCAGTTATATTCCCAGTCCTATAGGGAGTATACACCCCAAATATCGTTAACTTGCCGAGGGTCCCTGGGGGTGAAATTTATGAAAATCGCTAATTTAAAAATTATATCTCCGGTGTTATTCGCCGGAACATAATGCGCTTTGGCAGTTATATTCCCAGTGCTATAGGGAGTATACACCAAAAAACATTGTTAACTTGCGAGGGTCCCTGGGGGTGAAATTTAGGAAAATCGTACATGAAAAAATTGTACTTCGGTGTTATTCGTCGGAACATAATGCGCTTTGGCAGTTATATTCCCACTCCTATAGGGAGTATATTCCTCAAATATCGTTAACTTACCGAGGGTCCCTGGGGGTAAAATGTTAAAAATCGCTATTGCAAAAATTATATCTCCGGTGTTATTCGCCGGAACATAATCTGCTTTGGCAGTTATATACCCAGTCCTATAGGGAGTATACACCCCAAATATCGTTAACTTGCCGAGGGTCTCTGGGGGTGAAATTTATGAAAATCGCTAATGTAAAAATTATATCTCCGGTGTTATTCGCCGGAACATAATGCGCTTTGGCAGTTATATTCCCAGTCCTATAGGGAGTATACACCACAAAACATTGTTTAACTTGCCGAGGGTCCCTGGGGGTGAAATTTAAAAAATCGCTATTGCAAAAATATATCTACGGTGTTATTTGCCGGAACATAATGCGCTTTGGCAGTTATATTTCCAGTCCTATAGAGAGTATACACCCCAAATATCGTTAACTTGCCGAGGGTCTCTGGGGGTGAAATTTATGAAAATCGCTAATGTAAAAATTATATCTCCGGTGTTATTCGCCGGAACATAATGCGCTTTGGCAGTTATATTCCCAGTCCTATAGGGAGTATACACCAAAAAACATTGTTAACTTGCCGAGGGTCCCTGGGGGTGAAATTTAAAAAAATCGCTATTGCAAAAATTATATCTCCGGTGTTATTCGCCGGAACATAATGCGCTTTGGCAGTTATATTCCCAGTGCTATAGGGAGTATACACCAAAAAACATTGTTAACTTGCCGAGGGTCCCTGGGGGTGAAATTTAGGAAAATCGTACATGAAAAAATTGTATCTTCGGTGTTATTCGTCGGAAACATAATGCGCTTTGGCAGTTATATTCCCAGTGCTATAGGGAGTATATACCAAAAAAACATGTTAACTTGCCGAGGGTCCCTGGGGGTGAAATTTAAGAAAATCGCTATTGCAAAAATTATATCTCCGGTGTTATTCGCCGGAACATAATGCGCTTTGGCAGTTATATTCCCAGTCTATAGGGAGTATACACCCAAATATCGTTAACTTGCCGAGGTTCCCTGGGGGTGAAATTTAAAAAAATCGCTATTGCAAAAATTATATCTCCGGTGTTATTCGCCGGAACATAATGCGCTTTGGCAGTTATATTCCCACTCCTATAGGGAGTATACACCCCAAATATCGTTAACTTGCCGAGGGTCCCTGGGGGTGAAATTGAAAAAAATCGCACATGTAAAAATTATATCTCCGGTGTTATTCGGCGGAACATAATGCGCTTTGGCAGTTATATTCCCAGTCCTACAGGGAGTATACACCCCGAATATCGTTAACTTGCCGAGGGTCCCTGGGGGTGAAATTATGAAAATCGCTAATGCAAAAATTATATCTCCGGTGTTATTCGCCGGAACACAATGCCCTTTGGCAGTCATCTCCTGGTATATAGGGAGTATACTCCCCAAATATCATTAACTTGCCGAGGGTCCCTGGTGGTGAAATTTATGAAAATCGCTAATGTAAAAATTATATCTCCGGTGTTATTCGCCGGAACATAGTGCGCTTTGGTAGATATATTCCCATATAGATTAAAAATAAGCCGGGACCAAGGACAGATCCTTGAGGTACTCTGTGGTTAATAGTAAGAATATCTGAAAAAAACGTTGTTGAAATTTACAAGCTGCAATGTATCACTGAGGAAAGATGTAATAAGTTTGATACTATTACTGAACAAATTATATATAGGAAGTCTACTCCCCAAATATTGTGAAGTTGCAAAAATAATATCCAGGGGAGTTATGCTATGGTAAAACTGTCGGCGCTTTGTGTTACTGTATTGTTTATTAATACTGTCTGCATAAATCACAGATATTGTTTCGGAAGGCAGCTTGTGGGTTGGATGCATCGATGAAGCATGCGGTATGTAGACTTCTATTAAAACTGGAGCAAGTAGAATATTCGTCCTCTATTGGTTGTGCACAATAAAGGCACTTTGCAGCAAGATTGAAAAATGTTTTAGGAGCAGGTGTTTGATTTCCGTCCTATAGTCGTTCATAACTTTTCTCCTCTAAAGCTTGGTTTTTTAATGAATTGTTCGAAAAAATTATATAGCCTACATGCCGCAATTAGAATTGTCTCTGTTTGAAAGATGGTGTTTCTAGGAGAGTTTACCAACCCGTTGCAAATTGGCTTTCAGTTACATAGTCGTTTTAAAAGTTCTTAGAATCATTGAAGAGGAATCCATTTCTTACCTATATAGGCAGAGTAATTTGAATCAAAAAAGATGTATTCCTTCTTGGAAATATTTAAAATTATCAAAACGCAGTGGCGGTTATTTTCATTAAATGACATTATTGCAAAAGTTTCAGTGATGTAAAATAACATGGTAAGGAGGGTACTGATTAGCGAAGAAGATAGTATGATAACTTTATAGAAAACGGTGGAGAATCAAATTGTGCATTCAACAAATATGAAGTTATATCAATTGCAAAGCTAGAAAGCTCCTCCCAGCATCTAAGGTTGTATCAGAATACGATTTTCCGGCCAAGTGACATTTTCGAAAAGGGCAACTACACAAGATCGATTACGTGGTTATCTACACGAATCTCTACTTTTCCGCGTATCATGAATGTTTTGATAATAGTTTAACATCACTAACTAATCCATTTGGCAGAAGGGTAACTTATTTAAGTGATCGCCATTTTTTGCCATCGTATGAGGAATAAGTTACAACAGAGAAGACTATTGCAAGTAATAAGTAAAAGTGATTAAAGCCTGCTAATTTTGGCAAACATATGGTTTTCCTAAAATTCGTTGTCTCTCTATACATTCACAATTTAGATTCTTTTAAACGTATAAAATACTAAATCACTCCATCTCTTTTTAGTTACATAGAGTAAGCCTTACAGCTGGTAATGGTGATTGGATGACATCTTTAAAGAATCGTCATTATTTAAGAAATCAAAATTTATATAATTAGGATCAAATCGGTGCATTAATCGGTGGAGTATATATATATTATTTTTTCTATTATTTTTCAGTTATCTTTTATTAAGTATTATATTTTATTTTTCTCTTTGTATTATGTGCACGTGTATTCGTATTATTATTTCGTCCTGTAATTGGGGTATCCTGTTGGGCGAATACAGTTTATTATAAAGTTTATTATTATAATCTTTATATTTATGAGAACACTTAATCTCTATTATACCATCATCTTCAATTAATCCATCTGATGTGCAAACTAAGAATGGGTATTTTCCGTAAATATAAGTCCAACTTCTACATGCATTTCGGTTTTTCATTCACATATTTTCTTCTAGCAATCTCTTCGTATTTAATACCAGTTGCTTCAGTTATAACATTGTTTCCAGTTCTTATTTCTCGAACAATCGACATTTTTGTTATTTCTTTAGACTTAAATATTTTAACAAATAAAGAAGATGCTTCTTCTAGGTCTCCTTTCCTTCTACAAGCTTCCGTGAACTAATGTATGCCTTTCTTAGTTCTTCAGTTCAGCGTTGGTAAGGGTGACCACATGGATTTCTTCCATATACTTCTGATGCTTTTCACTGAGTCTTTCATTCGCTCAAATGGGCCCCTACATTATTTATTTTTTTATTTTTATATATGACTCAGTGAAGTTGGTGCTTGCTTGGTTTAGTTCCATTATTCGGTCTTTCTTCAGCTGTTTTCTCTTCACAATTAGATTCTGGAATTATGTCTACATTAGTTCTCCTTTTCTTTAAATTAGTCTCATTGCCATCGCAAGTTAACAATATGTAAGGAGTATACTCCCTGTAGAACTAGGAATATAACTGCCAAAGCGCATTATGTTCCGCCGAATAACACCGGAGATATAATTTTGCAATAGCGATTTTTTAAAATTTCACCCCCAGGGACCCTCGGCAAGTTAACGATATTTGAGGAATATACTCCCTATAGGAGTGGGAATATAACTGCAAAGCGCATTATGTCCGGCAAATAACACCGGAGATATAATTTTTACATTAGCGATTTTCATAAATTTCACCCACAGGGACCCTCGGCAAGTTAACGATTTTGGGGTGTATACTCCCTATAGGATGGGAATATAACTGCCAAAGCGCATTATGTTCCGGCGAATAACACCGAAGATATAATTTTTTCATGTGCGATTTTCTTAAATTTCACCCCCAGGGACCCTCGGCAAGTTAACGATATTTGAGGAATATACTCCCTATAGGAGTGGGAATATAACTGCCAAAGCGCATTATGTTCCGGCGAATAACACCGGAGATATAATTTTTACATTATCGATTTTCATAAATTTCACCCACAGGGACCCTCGGCAAGTTAACGATATTTGGGGTGTATACTCCCTATAGCACTGGGAATATAACTGCCAAAGCGCATTATGTTCCGACGAATAACACCGAAGATACAATTTTTTCATGTACGATTTTCCCAAATTTCACCCCCAGGGACCCTCGGCAAGTTAACAATGTTTTCTGGTGTATACTCCCTATAGCACTGGGAATATAACTGCCAAAGCGCATTATGTTCCGGCGAATAATACCGGAGATATAATTTTTAAATTAGCGATTTTCATAAATTTCACCCCAGGGACCCTCGGCAAGTTAACGATATTTGGGGTGTATACACCCTATAGGACTGGGAATATAAGTGCCAAGCGCATTATGTTCCGGCGAATAACACCGAGATATAATTTTTGCAATAGCGATTTTTTTAAATTTCACCCCCAGGGACCCTCGGCAAAGTTTACGATATTTGGGGTGTATACTCCCTATAGGACTGGGAGTATAACTGCCAAAGCGCATTATGTTCCGACGAATAACACCGAAGATATAATTTTTTCATGTGCGATTTTCTTAAATTTCACCCCCAGGGACCCTCGGCAAGTTAACAATATGTAAGGAGTATACTCCCTGTAGAACTAGGAATATAACTGCCAAAGCGCATTATGTTCCGCCGAATAACACCGGAGATATAATTTTTGCAATAGCGATTTTTTAAAATTTCACCCCAGGGACCCTCGGCAAGTTAACGATATTTGAGGAATATACTCCCTATAGGAGTGGGAATATAACTGCCAAAGCGCATTATGTTCCGGCAAATAACACGCGGAGATATAATTTTTACATTAGCGATTTTCATAAATTTCACCCACAGGGACCCTCGGCAAGTTACGATATTTGGGGTGTATACCCCTATAGGTGTGGGAATATAACTGCCAAAGCGCATTATGTTCCGACGAATAACACCGAAGATATAATTTTTTCATGTGCGATTTTCTTAAATTTCACCCCCAGGGACCCTTCGGCAAGTTAACGATGTTTTTTTTGGTATATACTCCTATAGCACTGGGAATATAACTGCCAAAGCGCATTATGTTCCGCACGAAAAATAACACCGAAGATAACAATTTTTCATGTACGATTTTCCTAAATTTCACCCCAGGGGACCCTCGGCAAGTTAACAATGTTTTCTGGTGTATACTCCCTATAGCACTGGGAATATAACTGCCAAAGCGCATTAGTTCCGGCGAATAATACCGAGATATAATTTTAAATTAGCGATTTTCATAAATTTCACCCCCAGGGACCCTCGGCAAGTTAACGATATTTGGGGTGTATACACCCTATAGGACTGGGAATATAAGTGCCAAAGCGCATTATGTTCCGGCGAATAACACCGGAGATATAATTTTTGCAATAGCGATTTTTTCAAATTTCACCCCCAGGGACCCTCGGCAAGTTTACGATATTTGGGGTGTATACTCCCTATAGGACTGGGAGTATAACTGCCAAAGCGCATTATGTTCCGACGAATAACACCGAAGATATAATTTTTTCATGTGCGATTTTCTTAAATTTCACCCCCAGGGACCCTCGCAAGTTAACGATATTGAGGAATATACTCCCTATAGGAGTGGAATATAACTGCCAAAGGCATTATGTTCCGGCGAATAACACCGGAGATATAATTTTTACATTATCGATTTTCATAAATTTCACCCACAGGGACCTCGGCAAGTTAACGATATTTGGGGTGTATACTCCTATAGGAGTGGGAATATAACTGCCAAAGCGCATATGTTCCGACGAATAACACCGAGATATAATTTTTTTCATGTGCGATTTTTTCTTAAATTTCACCCCCAGGGACCCTCGGCAAGTTAACGATGTTTTTTGGTATATAACTCCCTATAGCACTGGAATATAACTGCCAAAGCGCATTATGTTCCGACGAATAACACCGAAATACAATTTTTCATGTACGATTTTCCTAAATTTCACCCCAGGGACCCTCGGCAAGTTAACAATGTTTTTTGGTGTATACTCCTATAGCACTGGGAATATAACTGCCAAAGCGCATTATGTTCGGCGATAATACCGGAGATATAATTTTTAAATTAGCCGATTTTCATAAATTTCACCCCAGGGACCCTCGGCAAGTTAACGATATTTGGGGTGTATACTCCCTATAGGACTGGAAATATAACTGCCAAGCACATTATGTTCCGGCGAATAACACCGGAGATATAATTTTTGCATGTGCGATTTTCTTAAATTTCACCCCCAGGGACCCTCGGCAAGTTAACGATATTTGGGGTGTATACTCCCTATAGGACTGGGAATATAACTGCCAAAGCGCATTATGTTCCGGCGAATAACACCGGAGATATAATTTTTGCAATAGCGATTTTTTAAAATTCACCCCAGGGACCCTCGGCAAGTTAACGATATTTGAGGAATATACTCCCTATAGGAGTGGGAATATAACTGCCAAAGCGCATTATGTTCCGGCGAATAACACCGGAGATATAATTTTTGCAATAGCGATTTTTTTAAATTTCACCCCCAGGGACCCTCGGCAAGTTAACGATATTTGAGGAATATACTCCCTATAGGAGTGGGAATATAACTGCCAAAGCGCATTATGTTCCGACGAATAACACCGAAGATACAATTTTTTCATGTACGATTTTCCTAAATTTCACCCCCAGGGACCCTCGGCAAGTTAACAATATTTTTTGGTGTGTACTCCCTATAGCACTGGAATATAACTGCCAAAGCGCATTATGTTCCGGCGAATAATACCGGAGATATAATTTTTAAATTAGCGATTTTCATAAATTTCACCCCAGGGACCTCGCAAGTTAACGATATTTGGGGTGTATACTCCCTATAGGATGGGAATATAACTGCCAAAGCGCATTATGTTCCGGCGAATAACACCGGAGATATAATTTTTGCAATAGCGATTTTTTAAATTTCACCCCAGGGACCCTCGGCAAGTTACGATATTTGGGTGTATACTCCCTATAGGACTGGGAATATAACTGCCAAAGCGCTATGTTCCGACGAATAACACCGAAGATATAATTTTTTCATGTGCGATTTCTTAAATTTCACCCCCAGGGACCCCGGCAAGTTAACGATGTTTTGTGGTATATACTTCCCTATAGCACTGGGAATATAACTGCCAAAGCGCATTATGTTCCGACGAATAACACCGAAGATACAATTTTTCATGTACGATTTTCCTAAATTTCACCCCCAGGGACCCTCGGCAAGTTAACAATGTTTTTTGGTGTATTACTCCCTATAGCACTGGGAATATAACTGCCAAAGCGCATTATGTTCCGGCGAATAATACCGGAGATATAATTTTTAAATTAGCGATTTTCATAAATTTCACCCCCAGGACCCTCGGCAAGTTTAACGATATTTGGGGTGTATACTCCCTATAGGACTGGAAATATAACTGCCAAAGCACATTATGTTCCGGCGAATAACACCGGAGATATAATTTTTGCATGTGCGATTTTCTTAAATTTCACCCCCAGGGACCCTCGGCAAGTTAACGATATTTGGGGTGTATACTCCCTATAGGACTGGGATATAACTGCCAAAGCGCATTATGTTCCGGCGAATAACACCGGAGATATAATTTTTGCAATAGCGATTTTTTTAAATTTCACCCCCAGGGACCCTCGGCAAGTTAACGATATTTGGGTGTATACTCCCTATAGACTGGGAATAAAACTGCCAAAGCGCATTATGTTCCGGCGAATAACACCGGAGATATAATTTTTACATTAGCGATTTTCTTAAATTTCAGGGAACCTGGGCAAGTACGCTGTTTAGGGAATATACTCCCTATCGGTATAAAAGATGCACCCCCTTTCTAATGTAACCGTAAATTTGCCGCCATTTGGTGTTTAGTAAAAATCGTAGCGGTGTATCTTAAATTTTACCGTTATTATGGACGTCACTGGACGTTCGGGTGTTTCCGTAAAAATTGGCTGCTATCTTAGGCTGCTGTTTTCACACCGGTGGAAAAGCCAGATTTACAATGCCTGCAGCGGCCTCTTTTGCCGTGAATTGGCCAGTGTCCTATCCCATCATATCGGGAATCTGCAACGGGGGTAGGTATAACTAGTCTTTTCTTTGCAGGCACGTTTGCTATTTCTAAGGAAGGTCGTCCACGCTTATTTTGTGTAGATGCACTTGCAATAAGAGCGTCAGAAATCATAAGACGAAAAATTTTTAGGCAAAGTTTGTTATTGTTAGTCTCTCTACGAAATAACAACCAGGCATTCACTACAGCTAGATCGGTCATGTATGCAAATAGTCTTAGATACCATCGTCTAGATTTTAGTGGTATTCTGTACAATTCAATTAGCATACCAGCTAAATCAACACCTCCCATGTGTTTGTTATACATTTATATAATTCTTGGACAAGGTACTTCAAATTTATTTTTATGTACAGAATTCCACCGTTTTACAGTTCCTACTGGTGCAACACCCACAAAAAAGCTTACTAATGTTACGATTTTATTATATACCCATTTGACTACAATAAAATCATTTTCTTTATCGTGCCAATAATCCATATCTCCCCTCCCTTCTCTTAGGAAAGCACGATCATCTTTGAAAGGACAATCCTTTACTCTGTTTTTCCTCAATGTTCCTAAGGAATCGATATTGAAGGTTTTCTTCAGATATACAACTAATTCATAACTGCAAAAAAAAATATCAAAAAACACTTTAGCATGGAGCGTTGGAGGTATATTTTCACAGAAAAACGACTACTTGCCCACCAAGACCAAATTTTTTCTCTCTGTCATTCAAATTCATATTCATGCTCTTTCCCACAAAGGGAATAAAATCATAAATAATTCCAGATACACCTGCACGTACAAATATCTTATAACCCCACTTGCGGGGCTTGTTTTGTATATATTGCAGTAAATTACCGGCGCGGCTACCTTAATATAGCACCATCATTTCATCGATTGACTGATCTTGTTCTTGTTCTAACTGTTTGCAGTTAGTGTTTACAATATCTAGTACTGGGCGGATTTTCCACATTCGGTCATTAGAATTTTGGTTTGCGATGTTGTCTGCAAAATGAACATATCGCCGTAACTTCTGAAATCGTTTAAAGCTCATGACGTCGGCAATTTTTGGATAGTGAAGCTGCTGCTTCCAATAATCTAAGTAAGAAGGTACTTGAACCACACCCATTAGTAATAGCATTCCAATAAATTGCTCTATTTCCTTACCATTTGTATTTATGGACGTGCTAGTAGTTTGAACTGAATATAAGTTTGTTTGATCGGCAATAAGTTTTATAAGATCTTTCGAAAAAATCCTAAAGAAATATTTTAGCGGTGTTGTTGCGGCAACTAGAAATTCTATCGATATATTATCATCATCTTGTAGTGGCAAGTTCTTCTTTCGCCATTTAGATTTTTTGAACTCCAAGTTATAGTCGTGTGATGATTATTTCGCAAAAGTTCGAGAGGCGAGATGCGAAAGCCCAATTGTTAATTGTTCAGTGTCTCTGAGACCAATATATAGAGTATGTTAAAGACGCGAAATCTGCCTATGGAATGATGAAATGTTTATCAAACGTTTTCCAAAGGAAGAGTACACTGTCTAAATTATATTATCGCCGAAAACTACTAACCTTAAAACGTGGAGGGAATACTGACTTGCAAGATCACTTGCTTGCATTTGATAACTATCATGGAAGAAGACGACAAAGTATGTCATCTTTTATTAACGATGCTTGAGAAATATGACGTTGTCATTACGGTATTGGCAACGACAACAGCGGCATTGACCCTTGAGTTTGTTAAGAGCAGACTTTTAGATATGGAACTGAAAATGAAAAGTGAGAAAAGTGAGAAGAATGTTGTTGAATGTTCATTTACTGCGAAGTTTAATCGAAGATGTTATATTTGTAATTCTGTAACCCATTTAACATATTTATGCCAATAGGCAAAGGAAAAGAAAATAGGGGAAACTACAGAGGTAGAACACGAGGAAGAGGTAGAGATAGAGTAAGAACAGAAACACGTCAAATGCAAATATTGCTGAACAAAATGAGAAAGAGGAGGTAATGTTTGTGGCATTGACAACATCCATTGGTGATAACAAGGATTATATAAATTTTATTCTCGACTCTGGAGCAATTAATCACTTAAAATATGCAACAAATATTCAAGATATTGCACCCATTTATATTAAAATCGCTAATGGGGCGCCAATGTGTGCAAAGTATCAAGTGTGGAAGATAAACACTGATGTTTTAATTATTGAAAATTTAACATTCAATCTACTGCCAGTTAAGTGTATCAATGATGCAGGTTTTCAGGTTTTATTTGTAGATGGCATAGCGAAAATAAAATTGAAATATACAGACATACAATGCAATGCAACAAATAGTTTGTTTGTTGCAAAATTTAAACTAATTGAACGGTTTGCTCACACATAAATCTGATGCAGAGAATAAACTATATAGAAAGGCAAGCAGCAAATAATACAAGAGTATCAAGGATTTGAACAGATAATGGAGGTGAATATTCTTCTCAACGTTTTAGAAACCATTGTGAGAGACATGGAATTAAACATGAATTTACGGTGGCATATACACCACAACAATGTGGAGTTGCTGAATGCCTCAACAAAACAATCTTAGATACGGTTCACGCTATGTTTGCTGATACAAATTTACCGAAACATCTACGGGGTGAAGCAGTTAGATGTGCAATATATCAAATAAACAGATCTCCTACTCATGTCTTATGTGGTAAAATTCCAGCAGATGTTTACTTAAGGAAAATTCAGTTAGACAAACTAAAAATTTTTTGATCCAAAACATGGGTATATATGTTACCGAAAGATGGTAAGTTAGAGCCTAGAGCAAGGGCAATGAGGATGGTTGGTTTAGTGGTTCAGGTTACCGATTATGGGATCCTGAACAAAATGAAGTTATCGTCTCACGTGATGTGGTATTTGATGAAATAGATTGTATATTTTTTCCAACTAATAGTATTCCAAATACAGTAATAGACAATATCGAATCAGGAAGAAATTCGGCAATGGAGAAACATGAAAAGTGTGAAGAGATAACAGATCAGTTGAGCGTTAAACATGAAAGTGACAGTGAAAAGGTATCCTTACAGGTTGCAAAACGGAGATTTTAAGAGTATGAGTATTGTTTGTTGTCATATGATGATGATTCTGAAACATACGAGGACGCATTGGAATCTGGTCCGGAATGGAAACAGGCAATCAGAAAAGAACTCGAAGTCCATGGACAGTATGAAACATGGACACCCGTGGTTTTATCTAATCTACCCCTGGCGGACATTATTCGAAATAAGAATTCAATAAAGTTCTCCCAGCAAAGACTCATTACAAAAATATTAGATAAGTATAATATGACTGACTGTAAAGGAGTGTCTACACCTATGATAGTAGGATTTGAAATGAATGATACGGATTATGTGACTGTACCTCATCGGATACTTAAATTTTCTAGCAATAATAACAAGACCTATTTGTTATGCTGCAGCATATCTTGGAAGGTTTTTGGACAAATCAACAGCTACAGCTTGGGGCGCAGCTAAACGGTGCATAAGGTACATTAAACAAACGCAGAGTTTGAATCTGACTTTCTACAAAAATGGGCAAGAAACAACAGTTAAAGACTACGCTGATGCATATTGAGGATCAGATAAGATTTAAAGGAAAAGTATAAGTGGAATGGCAATCTATCATCATGGAAACATAGTTTCATGGGGTTCCGAGACGTAGCAGACAGTGGCTCAATCAACCGCAGAGACGGAGTATTTGGCAGCAGCATCTTGTGCTTCAGAAGTTCTGCACCTCAAAAATTTTACAGAAGACCTTTTCCAAGATGGTGTTGAAGGAACTTTATTTAAAGTGCACTAGCGGTGATAGAGAATTACGAAAATACAAAAAGGTCTAAACATGTCGGTATTAAAGTTAATTTGATTAAAGACATAGTAGCAACGAGACTACTACAAGTTGATTATATATCATCAAATGAAAATGTTTGTGATATATTCACTGAACCACCGTGCAAAGAAAAATTTAGTCACAGAATCAGGTTGAAGATTGTATAACTTATCTATGTTTACTTACAATTTAAAACTAACTACAATTTAAATTAAGGGGGGGCCCCCGTATTGAATTTCCGGCGTTTTGTTTCTAGTAACTGCTTGGTAGCTAATAAAACAGTTGTTGTCAAGTAGTTAGTGAAAAATAAAATGGTGTGCTAAGACTTGACTGCAATTAATAAAAAATCCTAATTAAGGAGTACGAAAAACAACACACAAAGCTTACTCTTTCTAAGAAAATGCAGTGTAATAAATTAATGGTCTGAACTTGCGTAATACTCTCAATAGAATTTAGGAAGGGCTAGATAGCCAGCAGACATATTTCAACGCACAAATGAATGAAACTAGAATTTAAAGTTAAGTGTTAATCAGTTTAGAGGGTAATGTAAGGAAAATCGATTTCATTGATAACATTTAGGCATCAAATACTGTACATTACGAATAAGGGTGTGTTTATAGTGAAGCTGTGATCGTCGATAAAAGCAATGCGTTAGCAAAACGGGCCAATCAGTGAGCGCTGTAAGTTTGCGTAACCATGGTTGCAAAAGCGAGCTGTGATACTCGATAAGAGCTACGATAATAGCGAAGTAATGAGATACATTGTTTACATATATGCGGGTGTTTATGTTGGAACCACGAAACATCTGTGGACAGCGATGGTGAGCAAAGATAAGAGCATTTATAATCTAACTGTCAAATTTTATCTGCTTTTATCACTTCTAGTTTTAATGGATATCGAGAATTCAATAAGCGAAATTTACTTTAGGTCCCCTATGCGGGACTAAAAACATCTAAATCACAAAAGAAAGGCTCCAATGAAAATATTTTGAAAACTGTCAGTGACTCGCTTGTCGTAGCTTCATAAACGCCATCCGCGATGCATAGTTTTGGACGCTTTTATCCCTGCTACTATCGTCGCTCTTATTACAGCTCTTATCAACTATCACAGCTTCACTATAAACACACCCTAACGGATATATCCAAAATATGATGACATCATGTCAGTAATATAAGATTTTATGCCCTTTTGTCTTCATTTACCGTACCGTCTTATCGGAACAACATACCACACGACAAAAATAGTTTGCATTGTAATACATCGAAGCTTATACTACAATTTTTTTCTAAAAGCTCAAATAACTTAAAAATAGACGCACCGTGTTGTCGGATAAAATAACGAATTGCTTTTCCATTCTTGAAATACAGGGCCTGGCAGAATGAAGTATCCATTCTAAATTGAATTGCTTGTATTAATTGCCAAATTTTTATTCAAAAATCAAACAAAATATTCTTGAGGAAACACGGAGATTTTATTTGTTGAATATTATATCAGTCAAATGACCTCCTCCCCGCTGCTGACACTCTTGAAGCCCAGCCCGAAAGTTTTGCATCACCCGGCCCAACATTCATTCCAATTGGTATTGCGTTAATCTCTGCCCGAATACTTCTTAATTGTTCCAAAGTTTGCGGTCGATTAGAAAACACTTTTGACTTTAAGTAGCCCTATAAAAAGAAATTGCAAGCTGAAAGATCCGGTGACCGTGTTGGCAAGTTGAGGTCCCTGAATTTAGAAATGACACGACCAGGAAACATTCTTCGCAAAATTGTTATTGACTTTCAAAATGCGGCGATAACTACGGTTCGAAATATTGTGTTAATGCTTGTCGTTGAGCAGATCGTTTAGGGGGTCATAGCACAGTTGCTTTTACCTTTTCAGCATTTTCAAGTGTGCATACACTTGAAGAGCGAGTTCTTTCCTTTGGTTTTTCTTTGGCATGAAGCAGTACTGCGAATCTTGTGTACCCACTTTTTAATTGTCATTCGACAAAGAAGTGCATCTTGCGAGTTTAAATGAAAATGATGGCGAAATAAACGCTGGGTGGTTAGAACAGAATTGTTATTTTTTAAATAAGCTTCAGCCGCAAAAGAACGTTGCATATTTGACAAACGCTTCATGTTTAGATTTCATTAAGGGTCATTTTTGTTTGCTTACATAATGTAAATTGCCGCCACTTTGTACGCATGCTCCTTGTATATATTCAGTACAGCAGTACCATGCAAGCCGTTGTACAGTACAGTTAAGATTCGTGCAACACAAAACACGTGCATTCATTGTAAGCCATTATTTGTGAATTAAAATCAAGTAAAACAATCTACAGTCTATTATTAAACAATCATCAACATTGTTGGTCCTTCGTGTCGGATATTCCACGTTATTCAAAGACGGTAGCGAATATTCAAGCAACGCATACAACGACGCTACAAAGGTAGGTCTCCATAATTTCATTTTAAATATCCATTTTCCCTTGTGCTGCTCAAATAATGGCTGATTTAAAAAAGCTAAAGTTAAAAAAGGCTTCTTTGAAATCATATCTCACTAGAACGTCAAGATATCTAGACGAAATTTCTAAAGACACTAAACAAAGATATTAACCTAATTAACCTCAAGGTTCGTCATGCTAAAATCAACCCTTACATGGAACAATTCGAAGATATTCAGCTGGATATCGAAGTTCTAGAAAACATAGACTATCAGGAAGAAGAACGTATCGAATTTGAAAAAAGTTATTTAGATGTAGTTAGTCGATTGCAAGAAACTCATAGAAAAACGAACAACAAAACCAGTCGCTAACGAAACGTTAGAACAAAATACAAATACAAATCAGCAATCAACTTGTGTCAAACTTCCTACAATAAATTTACCTAGTTTTTCTGGACTTTATGAAGAATGGGTCCCCTTTTTATGATACGTTCAATTCTCTAATTCATCAAAATGCCTCAATACCACAAACATTCAAAAATTTCACTATCTAAAAAACTGCATTATCTGGTGATGCAGCAACGATTTTACATTCTCTTTCAATCTCGAAAGAAAACTATCACATTGCATGGGAAATGTTAAACGCTCGTTACGATAACAAACGTATTATAATACAACAGCATATTAAAGGCATATACGATTTGCCTGTTTTATCCAAGGAAAACCATATAGGCTTACGTCAAATACTAGATGGCGTTCTCAAGCACACGCGAGCTTTAGAGTCACTTAAAAGACCTGTCAAACATTGGGATGATTTACTACTTCATATAATTTCAGACAAATTAGACCATTTAACCAACAAAGAATGGGAAAGCTCATTGCCCACTTCATCTACAATTCCATCATTCAAAGAAATAATTACATTTTTAGAGAAAAGATGTCAAGTTTTAGAAACTTTACAAAGAAAACATACAGATGTATCTAAACAAAAACCAATCAAAGGTACATCGAATTTAGTGACATCAAGCATAACTTGTCCATTTCGTTCAAATAATCACTACACCTATAAATGCAAAAGGTTTCTTGCTTTTTCAATTGAACAAAGAATTAGCAATGCAAAAACAAAACGACTGTGCTTAAACTGCTTAAGAGCAGGTCATCGTGCGAATGATTGTACTAGCGGATTATGTAAAATTTGCAAGAAAAAGCATCACACGCTGCTCCATATTCAACAAATCGCAAACGTACCATCTACTACAGATGTGAATGACGCTATTCCCACAATTAGTAGTCATGCCACTGATTTTCAAAGCCAGTCTGAATCAATATTGTCGACTGCTTTATAACTGTCAACGATATTAAAGGTCGTCCTCAAGAATGTAGAGTTTTATTAGATTGTGGTTCACAATCAAACTTTGTTACAAAATCATTTGCTGATCGACTTGGAATAAAACAAGAATCACTTTCAATGCCAGTCTTAGGTATTAATCAGTCATTTACACAGATAAACAAAGCCATCAATGTAAAAATAAAATCTAGATTCAACGCATTCCAAACTAATATTAACTGTTTAGTGATAGACAAAATTACGTCTCACTTACCAACAATTTCTATTGATATAGCATCCTTTGACATACCAAAAACTATTCGCTTAGCTGATCCCGAATTCCATATTTCTCGATCAATTAATATGTTGATAGGAGTTGATTTGTTTTGGAAGCTTATGTGCGTAGGGCAAATTAAACCAAAAAACAATCAACCATATCTTCAAAAAACTCATTTTGGATGGGTAGTCGCGGGCACACCCACATCAAATATTTCACAGAAAAACCGAACAATTTGCAATTTCATAACAAATGAATCTCTAAACGAGAAGCTCACAATGTTTTGGAAAATTGAAGAGTATGATACTAAGATAAATTATACTTTGGAAGAACAAGCATGTGAAAATCACTTTCAAGAAAACACTAAACGTAATGAAGAGGGTCGTTTTGTAGTTAAAATTACCGTGGAAAAAAGACCCTGATTGTTTGGGTGATTCATACGGTTCGGCATTAAAACGGTTTTATAACATAGAAAAACGCTTTAAATCCAACCAGGGATTAAAGACTGAATACACCAAATTCATGGATGAATATCTTGAATTAGGGCATATGAAACCGGTAAATCTGGACTCCTTGCACGAAAACTCATCATCATTTTATCTTCCCCATCATGCCGTTGAGAAACGGGACAGTACGACGACGAAGCTTCGCGTGGTTTTTGATGGGTCATGTAAGACAACAACTAACATCTCTTTAAACGACACTTTGATGGTCGGGCCAACCATTCAAGAGGATTTATTTTCTATAATTTGCAGATTTCGCACGCATCAAATAGCTCTCACAGCAGATATTGCAAAAAATGTATCGCCAAATTCTATTAGATGGTTCAGAAACTAATTACCAACGAATATTGTGGAGATCGAATCCCAATGAGAGAATTCAAGTTTTTGAGTTATCAACCGTCACTTATGGTACTGCTGCGGCATCATTTCTTGCAATTCGCGCTTTACAACAGTTAGCTAGCGACGAACGAGAGAGATTTCCAGTTGGATCAGAAATCACAACTCATGATTTTTATGTGGATGACCTCATAACAGGGGCAAACACACTGGAAGAAGCTGTTACCATCATTAGTCAAACTAGAGATTTGCTTAAGTGTGGAGGATTTGAGCTACGAAAATGGCACTCCAACAATTCTGACATATTTACCAATGCACAGATTAATTCTTCATCAGAAGTCATACATTCCATAGACAAAACTAGCGGTATCAAAACCTTAGGGCTCTTGTGGAACATGACTGAAGACACTTTTTTATATAAACCATCTTATCAATCTGATTCAGCTATAGTTACAAAGAGATATATATTGTCTTTTATTTCGCAATTTTTTGACCCACTAGGACTTTTAGGGCCAATAATATTACCGGGAAATTATTGATGCAAACCTTGTGGAAATTACAAATGGATTGGGATGAACCTGTCCCTATCGATGTATTCTCTGAATTTTCCGAATATAAACGCCAACTTTCTAACCTAGAACATCTCAAAATATCTAGAAAGACAATTCCAAGTAATTTTCAACTTCTAGAGTTGCATGGTTTTAGTGATGCAAGTCAAAAAATCTTATGGCGCATGTGTTTATATTCGAGCTGTAAATAATGATTTCGTGTATAGTAATCTGCTATGTGCTAAGTCTAGAGTAGCACCAGTAAAAAGTATATCCATTCCAAGACTAGAGTTATGCGCGGCAGTACTACTTTGTCAATTAGTTGAGAAAATCATGAGCACTATAAACATTCAGTTTAACAGAGTTATATATTGGACGGACTCAACTATTGTACTCGCATGGATAAAATCGACTACCAAACAGTGGAAAACGTTTGTTGCGAACAGAGTCACTGAAATTCAGCAGTTAAGCGATGCTAAAACAATGGTTACCACGTCAGAACAGAGGAGAATCCAGCCGATATTATTTCGCGTGGATGCATTCCGTCAAACCTCATCGAGTGCAAGTTATGGTGGCACGGCCCCAGTTGGCTTTCGTCAGAATACGTTAACTATAACACTTCGTATATTGCATCAACAGAAGGAGATTTAGTACCGGAAAAAAAGATAACAAAATCATTTCTTATTGCACCTATTCAATTCGCCAGCGACATGTTTAGTATGTTTTCTTCATTATTTAAACTTATCAGACTAACTGCGATTTGCTTAAGATTTGCAAGTAACATAAGAGTTCGTATACATAATGATTACGCCAAATTATGCATTAACGTGTTAACTACAAACGAATTAAAAGTTGCACGCAAAAGATTAGTTGTTCTTGTTCAAAAGGAACAGTTTTTGACCTAGTTTAAAGATTTGACTAACTCGGGATCAGCAAATCAAATAACAAACTACTTTCTTTAAATCCATTCTTGGATAGTGATGGATTGATTAAAGTTGGTGGTCGTCTCAAGCATGCAAACTTACCTTATGCACATAAACACCCTATTGTTCTACCTGCAAAACATACATTTACTAATCTAATAATAGAGTATTACCACAAAAAACAACTTCACGCCGGCGTACAAGGTACAATAGCTGCAATTCGCAATGAATACTGGCCTATGTCGTTGAAAAATTCTGTCAAAAGAATAATACGAAACTGTACGGCATGCTTCAAAGCAAAACCACATAATGAAACCTGCATCATGGGTGATTTACCTCATGACAGACTACATGCTGCACGTCCTTTCCTCAATTCTGGAGTGGATTTTTGCGGACCATTTCAAGTTCGCGAACACAAAAGACGAAATGTAAGATCCTACAAAGTATATGTTGCAGTATTCGTTTGTTTCTCCACAAAGGCAATTCATATCGAAATTGTTGGCGATCTAACAAGCGAGGCATTTATCAACACGCTCAAAAGATTCATAGCTAGAAGGGGAAAGATTTCGAACCTGTACAGTGACAATGGAACAAATTTTGTTGGCGCGAAAAAATGAAATAAGTCAACTTTATACTGCCTTTAATTCGGAACAATGTAAGAACGAAATTTTGAAGCACTTATCTGAAGATAAGATCACATGGCATTCATTCCATCACGAAGCCCGCATTTTGGAGGCTTATGGGAGGCGGCGGTGAAATCCGTAAAACACCATCTACGCAGGGTAATCGGAAATACTTCTTTAACATTTGAGCAGTTACATACTCTCCTAATACAAATTGAATCTATATTAAATTCCCGACCCCTAACCCCTCTCTCCGAAGATCCAAATGACTTTTCATTTCTGACTCCTGGTCATTTCCTCATTGGAGACACTTTCACATCGTTGCCAGAACCCAATCTACTGAATTTGAATGAAAATCGTTTATCACAATGGCAAACATATCGAACTATTGAAGCAACATTTCTGGAACCGTTGGCACAAAGAGTACCTCAACACTCTTCAAACGCGACACAAGTGGACTTGTGATTCAAGACATCGATTCGCTCCCGGCCAACTAGTTCTAATAAGAGAAGACAACCTACCTCCTCTTCGATGGGCTACTGGACGAATAGAAACGTACATCCTGGACGAGATGGAATCATCAGGGACGGCTACAGTGCGTGTGAAAGGAAAACTTGATAAAAGAGACCTTCGGTGAAATTGTATCCTTTACCACTTCAATAGTGTTATCGCTTTAAATATTTCTCCAGTGTAAAGGTGCCTGTGTGAATTATAAATTTGTATATTTACTTTGTTACTATTTTGAAAGGTGGACCTTTCAAGGCGGCCGGTATGTTTAGATTTCATTAAGGGTCATTTTTGTTTGCTTACATAATGTAAATTGCCGCCACTTTGTACGCATGCTCCTTGTATATATTCAGTACAGCAGTACCATGCAAGCCGTTGTACAGTACAGTTAAGATTCGTGCAACACAAAACACGTGCATTCATTGTAAGCCATTATTTGTGAATTAAAATCAAGTAAAACAATCTACAGTCTATTATTAAACAATCATCAACACTTCATATTCACAGCTAAACTGTCATTTCTCGCAAACGTTTTGACAACCATCTTAAATGTCCATGTATCGCGAAAGCATGGCGACTTACTTTGAATATATATCGCATTATGTTCTGAAATCAATTAACTTTGAAAATGGGAACTTCATTTTGCCGGACGCTGTATATATAGAGTCTCCACCTACCATATATGTAGGTGTGAGAAGAGGAAACTCTTCTTTATTTTGGATTATAAAAGGTTTTGCTTCCACCAAAACTCACAAATAACACTAGACTCTTAAAATAAATTTCTTAATACTACGTAAAATGATTGTTTTTATAATGTTTCAAGCCCCAAGTTCTATTAATCATGCTAATGTCCAGCTATCTTGATCGTGATACTTCTGCATTCAGTTGATTACTGTAATAGGTTTTTATTGAAGTAAAAGAAGCATTTACTTCCGGAATATACAACATGCGGCATAAAAATCCTGACTTCGAAGGCTAATAAAATCCAAACCAATGAAGATCCTTCAAAGAACTCATTTATTTCTTGGTTTTGTTTAAGAATAAAAAAATGCTAATGTACGATAAATCATTAAAATGCCAGAATCCAAATAACAATACCAAGTTATTTAAATTTTGTAAAATAGTATGAAAATATTATAAACATTAAAAATTTATATTGTAATTGTGTAAAATAATAGTATGGGTGCACTTACTTCACAATACAGGGTTGAAAGAGTAATTTGTAAATTTAGTCCTACATTCGATATCGCTTGTATTATTATAAATCACAAGAGGTGAGGAATATCTCTAACTGTGTCCGGATTTATTTCTAAAGCCGTTTGCCGAGAACTACATAAATACTTTTATATCTGTTCGACTGTCATAAAGTTATGATAAATTGCTGTATCTCACAAGAGCGGGTTTAATATTCGTTTAATGTTCCAATATCAGGTCGGCTGTTATATCTAGTAGATTGCGTATATAGTTATTTCACCGGAAACTGCAACTTCTAGTGTTTAGATTTCTCGCACCACTGATGACGCTGTTATACCTAGGATTTTTTTAGAAGGAACTCCCTGAGGATATCAGGGCCAAGCACCCACGTATTTCATGCTACAGCAATGAAAGATGGCTCCCTTTTAAGTGATGTTCTCCCATGTATGCAAAAAATACAGGAATGCCAAATGTTTTCTAAATAGAGATTTTCTTTTGAGACAATTAGTATATTGACCTCATGTTTTTGAAAATCTAGTGCTTTCAATGTGTTTTTAGAGGGAAATAACGTGCTTTTGAAATCGGTTGGCAAAATTCCAGCCATTGAAAAATCTAATGTAGGGAGGCAAAATTCACGCGCTCTACCTGAACAAGGTTCTGTAAAGTTATCGGAGTTGCAAAGATTTCTTGTGAGAATTTCGATAGAACGTAAATACTCGACAAGGATTCTCGGAAGACGGTTTAAATTTGTTCTTGTCCAGGACAATAAAGTTGAATGGTACTTTTGGTTCTAACACAGGGCTGGACTTTTAGTGGGAAATGGTATGGAAATTAATTAAACCTCCAAACTCACGCATTGTTTATCTGACAGCGTCCAAAGTAAAATTCCTCCTGGAGATATTTTCATTGTTCTGAGCCCATTACATCGTGTCTAAATTCTATTTAAACTGTTTTATATTTCAAAAATATGGTGCATGATACTTAAATTTTAAACAAAAGAAAATTACTTTCAAAATTATGTAGGGTCTATCCAAAATGACGCCAATCAGAATGCACAAAGCAAAATCGAGTGGTAAACTTCCTAGTGGTTATCAATTTGTTTCAATTTCAATAAATTGGTAGCAGGTAGAAGTATAGTACTTCATACTTTATTAAGTTTAATTATTTACTGTTCCCTTTTTAGGCATATAACTTTGAAATTTAAAGATATTTACACAGGGTATTTTTCGCTGTTCAGCACGGGGATTTCACAAACTAGTGGAGACAGAGAGATGATCATATGGGGAAAGTCTTGCAGTTTTATAAGCTTAAGAGAAACGTTTACTTGTATCAAAGCTGTCCGCCTTAATTCAAGACAATTACTGTTTCAATTATCCGCAATACAATAACTGTTAAATCAAAAGAAATATTTTCTTAGCGTTTCTTTATCCGCTTAAGAGACATATATACTTGCAATGAAATAATTGTATTTCTTTGTTTAAGGCATTTGTTAACTTGATTCAAAAAAATTTTGCAGAAAATTTGAAGAAAGTAAATGGCCATTATAACACAAAACAATATTTTCTTAAGGATAGTAAAAAATTCTAGAAAGCGTTTAGGTATTGTTCATAAAACAATAGTTTCATTTTCTTAAATAATACATATATATATATATATATATATATATATATATATATAACAGTACGACGTATCCGTACGTAATGCAGTAAATTATTCACATTGCTTCTGATTTTAAAAAGACTAATGTAGGTTATCTACAGAATAATGTTCAAACAAAAGTGAACTTAATGTAGAAGTACACATGAAAAAAGTGCCTAGAAACAATAACCAAGATAATGCTAATAAATAGCTCCTGGTATTGATGGAATCACCACCGGCAAAAGCAATATAAGAAGAAAAACAGCAACTGAAATATTTCCGGGCGCCACCTAGTGCCAGTAGTTATAGCCACGCCGTCCTAGATAGTACCGAAGGAACTGGAATACAGATACTATACTTACCCATGCAATGATACAACCTCCAACGTACGACGTTGCATAAACATTTTCAAAAGATACCGGTTAATGTAATATTTTTTTCTTTTTATTACTATTTACCACGTGTACTAATTTAACTATAGTTTTTTTTAAATATACAATAAATAGTAATAAAAAAGGGATAAATAAACTTAAATATTAACTCATTAATTATTAAACTACATAAAAATAATCCCTATTTAATTTTCATTATTAAAGAAATAATTTAATTATACTGTAATCTATAAAAAAAAAAACTTTCTCGTTAGCTCATTCACTTGCTCTTAATTTTAATTATTAGCTTTAGATTTTTTTTTTCCATTATTGTAATTTTGCTTTTATTGAATACCCTTGCAGCGGGCCTGATGATGTGTTTTTTGAACACGAAACTGGTCGCATAATTTCTCAATGGAGTTTTGTGAGATCTGGACTATTTTTTCATTCCTACCTTTAATATAAATATTTTCTTAACTTAAAACTAAATGATTTACTCGGAAAAAACATTTTTCTGTCTTGGATTTTCTAACCATAAGAAAATATTTATTTAATAAAAAAATGTTCAAAAAGTCCACCATTATGATTAATGCATAAGTTACTCCTTTTTAAAACTGAATTTGTTGCTTTTCTAACGTAACGTCCATCAATATTAACAAAAGCTGCCCTAAGCTCATCTACTGTGATTTTTGATACACCCCTATCTTTTATCATTCCCTATGGATAGAAATCTAAAACAGACAAATCGGAGAATCGAGGTGACCATGCAACCGGCGCGTTTCTTCCTATCCACGAGTTCGGGAATGTTTCACTTAATGGTTTCATACCGTTAGATGATTAAGCGGTGGTGCCCGATTGTGTTGAAACCATTCGAGTCACGTGTCTGCAACGGTAATTCATCTAACATATTATCAAAATCGCTTTGCAGAATGTGAAGATAACGATCAATAGTTAATATACCATTAAAATGTGCCGACCAAGAATTGTTGAACCAATGATGCCGTGTCAAATATTAAATCCAAACCTAACGTAGAGCCTACTCTGTTCAATCCATAAATGTTCGTTGTCTATTAACATGCCGCAGTTTGTAAATCGTGTTTCATCGGTCCACAAAACTTTAAATTTAAACTATGGGTCAGTTTCACGCATGTTAGTAAACCAAGTACAAAATTCATTACGCTTATTGTAATCATCAGGCTGTAGCGTTTGTGCAACGGGTCCTTTATGGGGATGAAATTCATCTTTCTTCAGCACTCGTACAACAGTACGTTATGCCGTGCCTGCTTCTATTGCAATTTGTCGGGTTGAAATCGATGGATTTCGCATTACACGTGCCAATACGTTTACTTTGGTCTGTTCATTAATGCATCTTGTAGTCCTATTTAGATTACAGAAGGAACCATACTCTTCAAAATTGTCATACAGTCTCTTAAAGGTAGTTAGAGAAGGCTGACGATGATCTAAATACCGGTCGAAATACTGTTGTACAGCTTGTACAGCATTTTTATGGCCACAAAATGTAACACTCAAGCAATATCAATTGGAAACTAAGGTTATTTGCACCTGTCAATAATTGTCGTTTGCATCTATCAATTGCTTCCATAACTTGCTAAGTGAACAGTTCAGACATTAAAAGGAGAAAATGGCCGTAATTTATTTATTTCTAAAAATAACAATATCAAGTATTATACCGTTGGAATCGTTGAAAAAAATGCTTTTCTTCGTCGTACCTCAAAAATTATAGTTTAAATAAAAAGTTCAGTTGCATTGTCTTATTAAGCACATAATTACCTACAACTTTCCCCTTTTTTCCTAAAGTCAATAATAACAGAGCTATAGGCTCCGAACGAAATAACAGTTTTTTTCAAGATATCAAGTTCGCTATTCATTTTTCAAAAAAACAGAAGGCACATTCAATTGTGCTCGTAAAACTCCAATTCTTTCCTGATTTGATATTCCCCCTATCTCCGCTAGTTTCCGAGATTCCCATACTAAACACCAGAAAAAATTCATCCTATATAAACATAATAAATGTATTTCATTGGAAATCATTTAGAATAATATAGATAATTATTTTATAGTTCTCTAGTAATAATATTTATTTACTACAAACAAGATAAAAGTCCAAAGTAATTCAGGAGTTTGTTGAACTACAATTCCATTCTCTTTCTCAAATCTTTAACTTGAAGTGGAATTTTGTAACATTAAGCAGCACGAGCAAAATCATCTACTAGTTGCTGGTTTGCACTTAGAAATAGAGTTCGACGGTGGATAAAATTTCTGTAATTTTTGTAAAATTAACAAAATCAAATTGATCGAAACAAAATACCAGTGATTTAATTCCCAAAATTTGTATTTGGTACATGATTTGAATAGTATTTTTAATTAACATTTTCTGACACAATTTTTCTCTTTACTTTGGCGCGTTGAAGTCAATTTTGTATGATATACGTTGACGTACAATAACGTATAACTGTTTAGAGGCGCTTTGCTTATTGTTTGTGTATCATTTCATAGATGATTGTGAGCATTGATGTATTAAACAATTCCGCATGTTCGCCGTAGGGAGCGGAGATTTATACACATCATGCAAATCGATTCGAAACCTTTGTTAATTGAAACGAGAATGTCATTAAACTTACTATATTCAGGTATATCTTGATTCCATACATTTTGCATACGGTTCCTCAGTTTTTATTGGAAGTGAAGTGAAGTGAAACGCTAAAAAATAAAAGGAACCTAATGCTGTACAAGACATGTGGCAATTGTTATATAACCTCAGAAATTATAAACAAATATCAGTAATTTATTTATTGTTATAGAAGTTAGATTATATCGATTCTAATGAAGTTATCGTTTCTCTTTTCGTTTAAGTAATTGAGCTCATTCGTAATTTTCATTAAATGTTAAGAGCAAGTAATGAAGTTTCTCGATGTTTGCAGAAGAACAATTTTCATTTTCGTTTTCTAGTAAAGGTACTTTTAACAGGTAAATTAATTAAAAAGTCATACCACTGGTTATAAGGAAAACTGTTCCAAACTCTAAATGTTCACAATTGATTGCAATGAATATAATCGTTATATTTCGTTTTTGCGTGCAACAGTCGTTAAATAGCATTCGCTGTTATTTGTAGTTATGTAACAAGAAACTTTCGAAACATGCTCTCCGGAGTGTAAAAGTTGCGAGTTTGTAGAAATTATACGTGAGTATATAAATTTCCAAATTATAATATATACAATGTGTCCAAAAAGGTATGCAACAAATGAGAAACTTTTTTATTATTGGTTTCTCACAAAATTTTATTCTTGATAAAAGTTAGTGCATATGCCCAAACTTACAACGAATATAACAGATCTACTCTAAGGTTAATAATAACTGCTACAACAGCGTTTCTTTGAAAACCTCCCTTTGAAAGAGTAAAGCACTCTTATTTTTAAAGATACGCAGAAATTTTATTGGGAAGATTTGTTTATAACTTAGAGGTATACCCAAATATATAATTTCGATCAAGAACACTTGATTGTAATATTTTGTCGTTTTTTGTTGATCACTCCCTAACGGTACACCACTGACCCGTTTAGACTTTCTCCGTTAATCAGATACAATTTGTTGACTAAATTGCTATGGTAATGGAAACAATTCTAATTGTTTTAACTGTTTTTCATTTCGGTGTTAACTTTCTGTCGAGCTTTGATGCACATCATCTTAAAAGCGTTCAAAAGTGAAACAACTTTTTCGTATTAAAAATAGGTCCAAAATGTTATTATGATGAAGTATGGTCTACTGTAGAATAATTTTACCAACGACGGCTGGTAAGAGGATATCACAAGATAATATGGTATGTTCATCTTCGAAACTACGGTTAAAATTGGCAGCCCATGGAAAAAAAAGGAATTGTTAGTTTGTTTTCTAAGCTATGTCACAGAGTTTGTAAAGCACTGTCAAGTATTGAATATTTCTTATAACAAAATCCCTAACTAGCGCTATCGTAGGACACATCGTACCTTTGTTCAACCAAATGTGGATTTGACTATAGTTGCTTCATCGCAGTGCATATGATTAAAATCAGTTAGATACTCAGATCAATATGAATATGTTTCTAATGAACTCTATCTCCATTGTTGCAACACGTTTTCTCATTTAAAATCTAAATGTCACGAGTGTCTTTATGTTCAGTTTGCATGCGTGACAAAATTAACCTTTAAGTAAGATTTATTATTTATTATTTAGGTTTCTATCTCTTCCTCATTAGACTTAGCAAGGTTGGATGAAAGACTAAAATTATTCCAAGATTAACTTTTCCAATTTTGTTTTAATTTATAATTGTTAAACGTAATACGTTACACATACATAAGGATTCCTTGATTGATACGCTTACCTTGTTAATAACGATGTAGAGGTTTATTTTTATCACTAACATGTAAAAAAGTACTCCTTCTATTTACACCGCTTCAAAAGCCAATGTATTCCGAATCTTAGCAACTTAATTGAACAATATTTAATCAAACTTCAAGACCATAGGCGCTGGTGTACATCAAGACTCTATTTTTGGCCCTCTACTCTTTAACGTTAATATTAACGTTCGGTGTCATCAAACAAAAAGGAGGCTAAGAATTGTTTGTATGCGGATGTTGCCTCATTGCTAGTGCATGCGAGTGATCCATTGTATTTCAGAGAGAATAATCACAGATCCTGAAAATTAGTTCGCTGCAAAGAAACTACAAATTAATAGTAATAAAGAAAAAAGTCTTATACCTTCTCAGCCGTGTATATCAATAGGAGCCAGGCGGTGAACTTCTTCTCACATTTGACGCATATTTGAAGTGGAACCAACACATAAATGGACCGGCTGGAAAACTGGCTTCTGCTCTTTTTGTGATTAAGAGTAAAACATATAGCTACTCATGAAGCAGCAAAAACGACATATTTTTCTTCCACTCTCCTGAACAATGACGACGAAGACACAGAGAATCTTCGTACTCCAAGTACTCAGATTCCTGGGTAATTTAAAATATGGAAAAAGATGCGAAACATATTTCAAGTGCGAAAGAATACTTACGTTAGTAGCAGTAAATTTTGTTCCCCGCAATCAGGAAGCATTTACTGTAAACGGCGTATACCACAATTACTCTACGGGAACGCATTGAGAACACCGTATCATAGGCTAAGAACGTCGCAAAAAGCAATTGATTATTGGGAAAGCAATCAACGAATTGCCTAACGACTTTAAAGATTTTCCATTTAATAATTTTAAGACAAGAGTGAAGGACATATTAGTTCATAAAAAATGCTATGATATTGCAGACTTTGTTATCAAATAGCATCTACACCGAGAGAAGTGTATAGTAAATTATACCACAATTATAGTGTATCCTACCAGAATCGACGGTTACTATAGTGACACCTATCGAAGTAAGTAGAAAATGTCCTATTATTGTAGTTTTTTGAAGTGGCTGCCTGTACTCATGCTTGTAACAAAATAATGTTCAAACAAAAGAGAATTTAATGTAAAAGTACACACGAAAAAGATTGATATTCCGCTGTTTAGGGTATGTGCGCCACTTCTCGGGAAGGAAAACATTTGTATTAAAAAAAATAGGCAATGCCCTTGCGTTTTTTTTTCTTTTTATTTGATTTTTTTTCGATAAAAAAGCGACATTTTTGCACGTTTTGGAAGAATTAAAAACCCTAAAACGATTTTTACAAACAAAATTTAAATTTCATAAGATATCTCATAAAGTAATGCGTAAAATCAGGGGAATTGGGCCCTCAGTATTGTATTGCGTTTACGATATGCTTTTTTGGAAATTTTAGCAGTATCTGAAACCAGGCAGGAAAATTGTTTTTATATAAATGGTAAGAAACAAAACCCCCTAATACACTACAGATACTTCGTACCCCTTTTGGAGCGTACATTACCAAGAAATGAAAAAGGGCTCATAGGGAATTTTTTTAAAAAGGACGCCTTTACATATGTGGAGTATGCGGATCCTAAATAATACGTTCCTGCAAAATATTATTGCGCTCAAACGGACGCATTTTTATAAAAAGAAAAGTACAGTTTTCTACGATGGTATTTCAAGCGCTTGCGTTTTCTGTGCTTTATAGAGCGTATTATCCGAATCATTGCGAATTTATTGTATTCTACTACTTGTAGTTATATTTATTCGTAATAATACCATTACAGAACATTGTCGTTTGTTTTTTAGCATGTACATCATACAATAGTTAAACTAATAAATAAAATAATAAAACCGAAAAAGTGTTTTAGAAACAAAAAACCCGGATAACCCTAAAATAAAAAGCTCATTTATCACTACCGAAAAAACAATGTGAAAAGAGAATAGCCTATCGCTTTTTTTTCCCTATCCCTTTTTGGAATTTTTAGCTCATGCCCTAATCTTCAATCCACTGAAATAAAATCCTGACCCACCTTTTTCCATGGCGTCCTGGATAGTAAAAGTAAGTTTTATAAATTCTTAAAAGGTCCCGGGTTAATGTATTTCTTTTTTTTTTATTACTATTTCCATTTGAAAAATTTTTAATTTAACTATTTTTTTTTAAAAATTATAGAAAATAAAAAAAAAGGAATGAAAAACTTTAATATAACTTTTTAATTTTTAAACTACTTAAAATAATCCCTTTTAATTACTTTTAAGAAATAATTTAATTAACTGGGTCCTAATTTTATTTTTTTTTTTGAAGGTTTTTTTGTAAAAAAAATATTTCTTAGGGTTAGCAAATCCCGACAAAAATTTTTTCTTCCCTTAAATCATTTAGTTTTTTAAGTTAAAAAAATATTTCATTTAAAAAGGAGGAATTAAAAAAATGGTCCACATCACTAAAGTTTTTTTACTGGGAAAATTTGGGGGACCGGGTTTCTATTAAAAAAACATCAGGCCACAAAAAGGATACCATAAAAAAAATTACTATGAAGAAAACTAAATTAATAAATTTAAAAGTAGGGGGGCAAGTAAAAAACTAATAAAAAAAATTTTTTTTTTTTATGTTTTGGGTAATTAAATTTTTCTTTTTTAATTAATTAAATAGGGATTATTTTTATGTAGTTTAATAATTAATGAGTTAATATTTAAGTTTATTTATCCCTTTCTTATTGTTATTATTTATTATATTCTTAAAAAGGTAATAGTCAAATTAGTACACGTGGTAAATAGTAATAAAAAGAAAAAAATATATTAACCGGTGTCTTTGGAAAATGTTTATGAGACGTTGTACGTAAAAGGTTATATCATTGTATGGGTAAGTGTGGCATCTATGCATCTGTCGCCACTCTCTAGGACGGCATGGCTACATCACTAGGCGCTAAGTGACGCTGAGAAATATTTCACTGAATCCATCAATACCATGAACTGATACAATATCTTGATTATTGTTTCTATGCACTTTTTCATATGCGATTCTATATTAAGTTCACTTTTGTTTCAACATTATAAAAGTTAAAGGATGAAATAATTTTACTGCTTTTTTGTATGGGTATGTCCCCTGCTGTTTTTAAACAAGGAAGTGCAATTTTAAAAATGTTTTTATTAAAAAAACAATTATTTTGTTTTTCACTTTCCCCCTTGTTTATCGAAAAAAGTCCAAAAAAAATGAAATAAAAAAGCTAAAGCTGCATTGCGGGGTATTTTTCGTAAAACAACTTTCTATCCCCTTCCCGGAAATGCGCACATCCCCAAAAACGGAATATCAATCTTAAACCCTTTTTTTTCTTTTAAAATACTATTTTATTGGGACTTTTTCTTCTGATTTCTATAAAGAAGTTTCGCTATCTATGTTCCAACATTTTCAAACTATAATAAAAGTGATGCCCTACGTTGCGAACCATTTTGTACAATACAGATTGTACAGATGTTGTGATGGTACATGTCACGCCATTTAATATAACTACTGAAGCATAATAGTGCATCCCACTTATCAAACAAATCAAAATTGAAAAAAAAATATGGTGTTACATACTTAACTGTGGAAATCTTGCTGTACGTTATTAATCACATGATTTCTTCTTTACAATTGTCAGCACAGGACGTTTAATGTAATGTTAAGAATAATGTTAGTTTAATAGCTATGATTAGCGCCACGACTAGCGCTATTGAACAACGTGCATTCGGAGACGCTTACATATTACAACTGTCAGAGCGACGCTCTTCCGGCAATTCATACAACATAACTCATCTCTGTATTACTCTTTCGCTCCTAAATATTCAAATTTAAAGTAATTCAACATGATAAATAATTCTATTTGGACTCAATAATAATTTCCTACATAGCAAGTACATACGGAGTTGAAAGAAACATACGAGTTGTCAGGTTCGCTAGGGACGCGCATATTTCAAGCGTTTGCAGCGACGCTAGGCAGTGAAGCCTGGCACAAGAAAGAAATCTAATTTGAAATCACTTATTTATTTATTATTTAATTTTGTTTTAAGAATAATAAATATTTTTTAATAAAATCGTTTGGTAAGTTATTATTAAGACAAAGGGGAAGTTTAGCTCTAGCTGTTGCAGAAGATAGACTTCTAAAAGTGAGATCTCGTTAAAAGTAATTTTAAATAAAAATAGTGAATCAAAATCATTTCCAAATTCTATTTTTATCATCCGGGGTCATTTGAAAGAACGCCGTGCTTAAATAATGGCGTCGAATTACAGTTTTCTTTAGTTTATTAGTTGTCCGTAAGAGTATCATACTGATACTCTCGAATTCACGAAAATCTGCGCGATAATACAAAAAATAGTACCGTCTCGGTGGTCGAACGGTTATGATACTTGCCTTTCGATCCGAACGACGCAGGTTCAAATCCGGCCGGGACGGCTGGTTTTTAATTACAGATAAAAAAAATTTTTTTAAGTATGTTTTCCTTCTCGGTAAAAGAAAACCGTGGGCCCGCTAAACACTGTTTGTCCCTTAAAAATCCCCTGTTTAAATACCTCTGGATTCGGAAAAATTGTACCCGGGTTGGCTAATGATCACAATATTCGACGCCTAGAAGTGCGAGATGTATTCCGTAACCTGACGCTTCGCCAACAACAACATATATATACTTGTAAACAGTACGTTAACGAGCCCGAATATATTTGGGTCGCTGTGACCCGCCTTTAAACGATGAATGAAAAAATACTCGCTCCCTTTTTAAATTCTATTTGAGCCAGCGCCCCCAAAAAGGGGGGAAAAAAAATTCCTATAATTAAAAAGTTGGTATAACATGTCCTTATGGAACCCAATAAAACAAGGGTATTATTTGGAACCCACTGTATTTTGTTTATATCTTTTGGTTTTTTTTGGGAGCCCCGAAATTTTGCCAAACCCCCAAATTTTTGTTTTTCTTTTTTTTTTTTTTAAGCTAATCTATTTTATCAGCGTCCGCAAGTGGAATGGAAACTGACTTGCGCGTAAATGTGTTTTTATTTGCAATGCGTTTTTTTATTAAATATTTTAGAAAATTTTCTTGTTGTTTTTTAAAAAGAAAGGTGAAAAAAAGGGAAAAAACCAGAAAGAAATACGGGAAAACCAAAGGCCAAGGGCCTTTGTTTCTATAGGGAATGAACTAAGATATGAATTACGGGCTACAGTTTTTTTACCTTAAAAAAGGGGAAAAAAAACCGGGAGTATTTTAAAAATTTCAATTAGAAATCATTTGAAAAAAGGACATGGGAAATGTATGGGTTAAAACAAGCCAGATTTATATTGTAATTTATGAAGTTGTTTTTTTTTCCCAAAATTTTCCCGCCGAAACATTTCAATAATACCTTTGAAAAATTTTGCGCCAGCTAATGTGATACAGACTATTAACGCTACCTTGTTTTTTGGAAAATGTCTAATAGCTTTTTTTTTTTTTCTTGGCTGTGTTTTTCTTAAAATTTATCATTGTTAAAAAATTTTGCAAAAGTGCAAAACGAATGATTTTTTCCCCCTCAGCCACATTGTTTCCTATTCATTTCGTGGCACATTTAGTCTCCGTCCTTTTTACTCCTCGTTTTTCCAAATATCTTGTAATAGTTGCAACACCCCCCATATTTTTTTTTTCTTTCGTCTATTTGTAAGAGATATCCCACCAATCTATAATTAATGTTACAGAATATATTCATTCATCCTAACCATTTTGATATTCATTCTTAACAAAAAAGTCAAACACAATTGCTAATGTTCGTTTGTAGTCCTATTTTTTAAAAAAAAGACACGAAAATAAAAAATAAAATTAAAAAACTGCATTCATTAAAAAGCTGAATTTTTTTCACCCCTTTTTTCTCCAGGGAAGACGTACAAAACCCTAAAAAAAAAAGGCAAGCGACATTTTCATTTTTATCCCCTCAATATATGGATATGTTTGATGTAGGGTTGGTATTAAAGTTTACGTCTAACAATTTAGCTTAATATTAAATTTATATCTAGCCCTTTTCTATATACTCCGTATTTCTTTTTGTTTTTTTCTTGTAATTCCAAAAGTTATTTCCAAAAGATTCTAGTTTACTTTTTATGGTTTTTTGGTATCCCTGTGGCTACTAAAAGTTATATTGCCCTACAAAATTTAAAACGTATATTTTATTTTGTCGCGGAGATTTTTATTTGCTTATAAATGTTCTATTCCATCGCATAAGTTTTCACAGTATTCCCAACTTTTTTTTTTGAATTTTCCTTTTTCAGGGGTTAAACTTTTACCTTTATCTTTGGGGTATTAACTCTCTTTTTCATGTGGATTTTATCATATGTTTAACATTTTGATTCCTTCATAATCAGGGTATCATCTGAACAGGCCATTCAAACACCTTGACACAAATTGAAAAAGGCAAAATATCAGGGGGTTTTTTTTTGCATTTTCCTAATTTAAATGTGTCGTCAATTATTCTAGCCCTTCTTAGGACCCTCGACTTCGCCCCCAAAACCCTTGGGGAAATTTGGGCCCCCTTTTCCATGTTAATTTAGATGTTTTCAAAAAACTTTTCTGCTGTCACTCTATTATACTTGATATTTTCCCTTTTTTGCTAAGTTCACCCCCTTTCCATTTCCCCCCCCCTTTCATGTTGTTACCCTTATTTTTCCCTCAACCTCCCATACTCGGCGGGTTTTTTGCAGTTATTTTTTTTGGCATTTTTTTTCCGCTCTGCATTGTTTCATCTGCTTTGCGAATCATTCGTAATAATTTATCTTATCCCCTTCGACTCTTCGATACATATTCCCCCTTGTTTCCGCTTTCCCCGTGTTTTTAGGCCCCTTTTTCTACTATCCTTTCTTTTTCTTTCGTTTTTAACTTGCCTTTCCCAATTTTTTTTTTTAACCATATTTTTCAATTTCGTTTTTTATTCCCCTTTTATATTTTCCCTTTTATATTTTGATATTATTTTTTCCTCCAATATTGCTTCCATCTTTTTTTGTTTTTTTTTTTTTTTAAATTCTTTAAATATAATTTTGTTCTTTATGAATTTGTTTTTAGGATCTCGCTGTTTTTTCGGGAGTTTTCAGAAGATTCTCTATACTTATATTTTTTCCCTTTTTTAGCATTTCTGCGTTGTTTCCGGGACTTCTATTATCTATAACCTTTTTTTCCTTCCTCAATCTATATGTTCCCTTATCGTTTCAGAACTAAGTCACCCTTTTTTTACTCGCTCTTTTAGATTCCTCTTTATCTTTACGCTTTTTAATTTTTTGCCATGACAGTATGGGTCGGGGGAAAAGTCTCTGGTCCTCTCTTAACTTCCCACACACTTGCCTTTTTTTTTTTTTTTAAATTATTTGCTACGCTTCTTCTGTAATTGATGTTTGTCGAGTAAAACGTTGGGTTTCTTTATGGAAATAGGTGTTTATCATAGGGGTTTTCATTTTTCATTATCTTTTCCTCCCCCCTGTTGCCAAACATTCATCTGCCTTTTTTCTTTTTCACCTTTTCAATTCAAATCACCAGAAATGAAAATTAATTCTCTCAATATCAAACTCCATCCACTTTCACATTACTACCCTTTGGTACCGCCCAAAAAATTTTTGTTCTAACACATCCACTCGTTTTAAAAAAAAAATTTTATTTTCCCCCCCTGTAAATTTTTTAGTTTATGTTGTTTTTTTTTATTTTCTACCGTTCCCACTTATATTCGATATAGGGGTTAAACTAAGAACTTTGGAAAAAAAATATTTTGATGTGTAGTTATCTAAAATTTAAATAAAATAAGAATTATGCAAATCTTATAGCCCTTTAGAAGAAGAAGTATAACTTTCATTAAAACACAAATAATCAACCCTAAAACACTGAAAAAAATTTAAAAAGTTTTAAATCTGTACGGTCAAAAAAAAACTTGCAAAATAAACAGTTTTCATTACTGATTCCACTTACCAGGGGTTAGAAATCAAATTTTCGGGCCTAACAATATTTTAAATTTATGATTGCAGCGTCTATAAAACATCATTTTTTCTGAATTTACCAAAAACTGTATTTTAAATTTTATTAGGAGGGGAAACTACGAAAAGGTTAGACTACGATATAAAATTCGAGAACAATAAAATTCTTTTAAAGATACTTAAGAGGGAAAATCCACCGCGTATATAAATCCGCTACCACATCGTTATTATCAATGGGATGTTATGGAACCCAACGCAGTTTTTGCCAAATTTCGGGCCAACAACGTCCTGTTGATCTATTTGTTATATACCGTATATAAAATTTGATCAGGGCGCCCCCCACATGGCTTCCCGGAAATATTTTTTCATTTAATTATAGGGTGTAGCTATGGACCCCCCGCGAAAATTTTAAGTTTTTGGGTCTACTGACTTTTTTCCCGCCTTTTTAAACTGAAATACCCTCGAAAAAGTTGTTTTAGCCCGACCCCCGGGCCCCCAACCGTAATTTTGGGGGTCCCCAGCGCCGAATTAACATTCAACGGGCTCATTAATGCTTTTTATATGTCCTATATTATATTATATATTAATATATCTACCTCATTATCATCTCAAACAAAAGAGAGGTAGAAAATATAGGCAAACTTTTAGAATTGGGAAAGTAAAAGGGGGGGACACTGCTGGGTGCAGGGAAGTGCGGAACGTTTGGGGCTTAAAAGGTAACAAGGTGGAAATTGCGGGATTGCAGGAAATACGTGGGAAGGTCGGGGAAAAAAATTTAAAAAAAAATTTTCAATTATTGCAGGGGAAAAAGAACAGGGAGTGAAGCATAGCATTCCCTTGTGCTAGGAGATACGAAAGAAAAAATGATAGAATTTTTAAAACAGTTGACAATAGAATAGTTTAAAAGTGAAAGTAAAAGATATACGTGTCAATATTAAATGTAAGCACCCACGGAAAAAACAATGAAAAAAAAAAAGGGGTTTTTGAAAAAATGGAAAAAAGGGATTAGTGAATTCCCAAAAAAAGACTTGATAATCCCTGGGTGCTTTAGCACAGGTGGAAAAAAAAATTTGGTGCATAGAGGTGAGCGGATGAACACACAGTTCATGAAGAAAAACATATTTGGAGAGCTTTATGCAACTTTGCAGCACCACGGTATGTTTTATTTAGCCCAAAAATTTAGCATAAAAAAAAGTTCATAAAGTTATTTGGATGCAACCAGGCCGAAATGATGGAAATTAGATCTGTCTGATTTCCATCATTTCGTGTTGATTAAAAAGAAAAATCTAAAATCAATCAATGATGTGAAGTCATACAGAACGCCTAACATAGACTCTGACCACTTTATAGTTATAGCAGAGTAAATAGAAAAGGTGAAGCCCGAGAGAAAGGGGATGCGGGGGGTTGCCCCCCGGAGATAAACATGACAAACTGAAGAGATGCGGGGAATTAGAAAGCCCCGAAAAAAATTGTGGGGGGGTATCAGGAATTGAAAAACGGGAAAGCCCTGGTAGCGACGAAATATACACAAACTAATAAGGGAAAAAGGGGGAAAACTATACAAAAAAAAGCTCACAAATTAAAAGTAGATTTGGAAACAAAAAAAAAGGGGGGGGGAAAGGAAAGGGAAGGTATAAAAAGTGCCAATAACCCAGAATTGCTCAAGCTAAAAATACCGACCTGAATTACTAAAATTCTAACATGATAATTAAAGAAAGCTAGACCAACACATTGAAGTAATGAAAAGGAAATTATCATAGGCTTAAGAAGGGAATCCACAATCAAAGCAATTTTACATGATGAGCAGATTTCTGAAAAAGGATACGATGCGACATAAGATGCCATACTTTTATTGACTTTAAACAAGCATTTTTTTACAGTTAAGAAGGAAAGCTAAAGGAAAAACCCAAAAGGGGATAAATGCCCTAAAAAACTAGTAAAATTTGGGGAAAGATAAAAGGAGGACTCAAAGCATTTTAAAAAAAGGACAAAGTGTAAAGGACAGCTTCTAAGTTTTAGAGGTGAGAAAAGGGGATGCATTGTCAGCTTTTTGTTTTTCATCACTGGTTGCGCGATACAAAAAAAAAGAAATTAGGGACCTATTATTTCTAAAGCGTGACAAACTTTTCCCCCAGAGGCGCGGGGAAAAGGGGCTGTGTTTTTTCTATGTACATACAAGAAAACGAGTGGACGTTCGTTATTATCGGGTTGATCGGGGTGCGTTTTTCTATTTATAAAGTTCGAGAAACAGTGGAACCGCCCCGGGCTCCGCGCAAAAGTAGACACAGTATTAATAAAAATAATAGATTGTTACCTTTTATTGACGTATCGATGACCACTGCGGTAATGTGCGACTGCCATGGTACGCCGCGTAATACTGCAACATAAGCAATGCTTCCATTGTCGATTCGGTCAGGCCTCGACGTCAAGCTTTCTAGAGCGGCTGCTAAATTGTTGATGTCATTTAATGAGTCTTGTATAGATAAGTGAGTATTTTCTAACTGCGAAATGGTTTGTGTCACTACAGAATAGTTTATGGAAATGTCATCCATTTCTTTTTGAACGTCCGAATCGGAAAAAAGTTGCTGACTCTCGCGAACCGCTTGAGAATTAGAAGAATTAAGTTTAAAAATGACATATTTCACATATACTGCACATGTGGCAAATTGTACCGCAATTGTCTTTTTGTTGGTGGCTTCCATGATGGAACATATTTATACCAAAAAAGACGAAAGTTTTCATTATCTACTAGGTGTTGTGAGATGTTACACATGCTCAACATGAAAATAAAGTCATTACAAAAATTGCCAGTACGGAATATTGTTTCTTAAATTCAATACATGACGTTTACTTTTAATATGACTTCTACATTCAAAAGTTGTGCGACCTAACAACCCCATACCGCAAAATTTGCAACGAATGTGCGCCAAATATATTTCTTCACATGCGATGCAGGCTTACGTCCCATGTTTTCGAAAACACACAATGAGAATCCGATAAATAACCGAACGACCAAATTCCTCAATGTCGACCGCATTACTGAACTCTCATCATACGTACATGCACCCCCCCCCCCCCCCCCCCCGTACAGGCGTCTCTGCGGGTGCAACCGTTTGTCACGCTTTAATTATTACCAAATCAGTACAAATAATCGCATACACTGATGACATAGTGATAATGGCGAGAAACAAAAACCAATTAGAAAAAGCATTCACAACGTTGGAAGGTGTAGCATGGGAAGGAGAACTGGAAGTAAACCAAGGAAAAACAAAGTATATGCATTTTGTTAGAAAAGAAGGGGAAACGTTGGATAAGCTCAAAATAAATCAGTATAATTTCGAAGAAGTCATTTAAGTACCTAGGGGCAATCCTGCATAGGGGAAACAAAAGGACAAATGTACAAAATAGGATTCAACTGGGTTACAGGGCATTCTATGCAAATAAAAGAATGCTAAAGGATAAAGGAATGAGCATAAACACAAAAATAAAAATATATAAGACAACGATCAGAACCATAGTATTGTACGCAGCAGAGACGGAAAGCATAACCCAGAGGGAGGAGGAGAAGGAGCCACTATGAGACCCAAAAAGTGGAAGAAGACGAATGGAGACCACTAATGAATAATGAAATTAGAAATGTATTGGGAAACGAAGACATTGTCAGAGTACATAAGTCGCAGCGAATCAGTTGGCATGGTCACATTTTCAGAAGAGAGGAGGGTGAGCAGATAAGAAGGATAACAGAATAGCAGCCGGTGGTAGGAAGGCTAAAGGGAAGACCTAAAATAAGATGGAGGTAAGAAGTAGAAAAGGACCTAAGAATGATGAAAGTAAAAAACTGGAATAAGCTTATTAGAGACAGGATAGCACGGAGACTAGTGGTTTTGAACTCAAAGACGCACCCAGCTCTGTAATAGGAAAAGAAGAAACAGAGAGATGTGGATTAATCCCCCACGACACAGGATTATTAGAGTTCAAAAGAACAGCTACAGTTTCTATGGAAACGTATAGCTTGTTAAATCAGCAAATTTTAACCCAAAGGAGTTTTTAATATAATAGTTTTTCCAATTGATCATATGATCGTGTGTGTACATCAATGGGATAAAAATTATTATATCACACATATTTCCTATTTTCTAAAATCTGCACTGGTGTCGAACACGTATAGTGGTCGACTAATCGTAATTTATAGGTGCATGGGGTTGTCTAGGGAAACTGTGAGGTGGAGAGCGCATGCCTAACACAGGCGGCAACGTTATTCGTTGTAATATGTATAGGCATAGGGCCTTTAGATGAGCACTTTCCAACGTGGTATATGATTCGAACTTTTTATACCTATAGTAAAAAAAATGTCGTGATTTTGCCTGATAGACTGCTAGTAATAATAATAAACTTCTATTGTTGTTGAAGCTTGAGTCGAAAAATGATAGACGTTATGAAGTTTGTGACAACACTAGTTTTTTTTTTTGTTTTAAGCATCCCTTTCTAATTGATGCATTTTTATACTTAATAATAAACCGTTTTAATTTACCTTCTATTAAGTACAGAATGTATACAAGTTTCTTATAAATATCATGAGATCTAGATTAGATAACATGAAAGTGGATTCTAATCCAATTTGGGACCATTTTGCTTCCTATTTTTACAAATTTTAAGAGAATTGTGCTATATCGAAGTAAAATTCAACCTATGCATATGTTTTCATTTATAAACGCAAAGTCAATATTCCGGTGAATATGATCGAGTTAATTTTCACGGCAGTGCCTTAAGCTGTAGTAAGATTACGTTTCAATCGAATTACTTCCCAATGATTGCCTAGAGCAGAATGTAAGCAAATCATAGACATTATTTTAGTTACTTTACTTGTCAGTTCAAAAAATTAATCGTTAACGCAAGTTCTAATCCAACTATACAGGCTGATTCAAATGTTCGTGTCATTGCTATCTTTTCTATTATCGACTCTAGACTAGAATGCTGATTAAATTAACAGTGTAACAAGTAGTGAGTGAAATGGGTGAAAATTTCTTCGAAAATAGGAGGCCACTTTGCTAAATCCTATAATACGAGTAATTTAACCCTTGTGGGCAAAATAAAGATGTTGGTAGTTTTTTATTTTTATTTTCTTCTACATATGTATACACATAATACTTAAAGAAACGTTCCACAAATGCTAAAACTTCCAGCTTTAACTTAGCTACAAAATTTCGAAGAGACTTTGAGTATTCTAAGTTCAGATTGCAAACAAAGCAAACATTTAGTTGGTAATTGACTTGATAGAAGAAGATGGTTGCAATTCTTCATTTTCATCATGGATCCAATGCACTTTCGTTTCATCTAAAAGGATTGTTCAGCAAAATGAGAATTAGTTAGTATTTTACTTTTGTGCGGTCACTAGGGTAAGACAGTTTTCATATCGGACTTGTCTTACAAACAAATTTGACTAATTAAAATATTAGAAAATTACCTGTAATTCGATTCTTGTGGAGTATTCGTTAGGACGAAAATACTGGTGATTTTTACAATGGTAGAGTTCCATTAATTTTCTTTTACAGCTGATCTAACCATGGATATATAGATGCTCTGTTGGGTACTAAATACATTATTGTTATTATTTTGTAAATTATTGGGTTCCAAACAAAACAAAGAATATGTGGAGAAAAGAATGCCAAATTATTGTTTATAAATTAGGACTTACCAAATAACTAATAATAAAAAATAATTAAGCGATTTACAACACAAACGTACATATACGTAACCACATATCGCCCAGGAAACTAATTTCTTTCGGTGCCTATCGCAATGTATACACAGTTGTCGGATTGTAACCGCGGTATTGCGCCCTTTCCGTCAACATATTATACAAGTCAGTCACGACTAGTTAGTGGTATCAAGTGCATTTATATGCTTTATTCCAGTTGGAGATTTAAGAAAATATGTATTCTTATAATTCACACAATAGCGAAAATCTGAGTTTAATTAATAAAGGAATTAACTTTAAAATATCTGCGACCTACAAACCAAAAGTAATGTATTACAGAATCATAATAGATAAGTGTACTCTGCTAAAGAATATAAAAAATAAAAAAATTAGATGTTTGAAGTGAAAACACAGAGCGATAGAGTAAACAACCGATTGTTACTACTTAAATCTTGCTACCTAAAGTAGGAAACTAAATATTTCAGATAAAAACTGGATTCTAAAATAAAAAAATTAAATTTAAATTGAACTATATTGTTTACCCAATAAAAACAATAGCTGGAACTATTATGAACAGCCAATAAATAACAAAGAAAAATTTGCTTCATACACAAAACAAGAATTTCTGAGGAATGTTTTATATCAATAAATCAAATCAAATGCTTTTTTGTTGACATTATGCTAGACACCCAAAAAATTTGGTTTCCTAGGCGGTATATATGTCAGTTTATTAGAATATACCAGAAAACAATAAGAAAATATATAATATACACACATTACATCAACAGTTACAGAAGTATTGGCTAAAAACGGTATTTATAAAAGAAGATATAAGTTAACGAACGGGCCATGGAGTTGTTAAAAAAAAATATTTAGGTTCGGACAGATACAGAGTTACAGAATATATTGAAGTACAACTAGCACAGGTCCGTGGCTCAATTAATACTTAAGCAAACATTAGAAAATATTACTTTATATAGTAAATGAAAATGCTTACTTAGATTCTAGTTATCTTTATGCAAGGCGTCTCTATTGTAGTAAAAACAATGCAAGGCATCAATAATATGCATTAATTACTTATGCGCGGATGTAACTTATAATCGTATTTGAAATTTTAGCATGTTTTAATGGAACCCGTTGTATATTATTAAAAATTCTGAAAATTAGGACACTCTGGATTAAAGCAGAAACAAATATAAACTCACGGCATCTTCGGTAGGAGATATGCGTTAACATAGGGCATTAAATCTTGCAGTGGATTTAAATCTTTCTTTAGACAAGTGTCTAGTAACCCATCTATTTTATTAATCAAGAAATACAAACCCTACAGTGGAATATTTCACACTGAAGTAGAGTTTCTAACAGATATAAATGAGAAAGCACAAGCAAAACTTTTTGCGTGATCAGATTATGGTTTTACGCTCAGTTATATGAGTTATTCCAATGGGATTACCCGATTGCGTTGTTTGGAACTTATTAATGCGTTCCTCTTTTTCACGATAAGTTCATAAAAGTAAAGAAGATTAGTGCTGTTATTTGAAAAACCTTCGTGTCGTAAGTATGTAAATACATGGGCACTTGATTAATGATTACCAGTATAACAAATATACAGGCTGACTCATTTTCGAACCTCACCATGGGGATCTCCCTTATTATTAGAAATAAAGGGTAGGTTTATGTCTGGCAAAGTTGCTAAATCTTGTATTTGTTATAAAACCGAAAATGGACCTGTGACAAATGACGTTCGAGGTTTAAAAAAAACGAGAAAGCTCATTTTCCTCTTTTACATTTGGCACCTTCATTTGGACTTGCAGGGAAAAACTAAAACCATATTCTCAAAGCCCGCTCCATATCTGGAATATTTCAACCCGACCCGGCCCATTCGCACCTCTATCTACAGCATTTGAACCTGATGGGTGGTTGGAAGATAATCCCTGAGGAAATCAGAGAAATACTTTCCAAATAAAAATTATTCAGAGATCAGTCCTGAACAATATTCATTATATTAAAGTATACAGGGTGTTCAGTTTCCTCTACACACGACACAAGTTTCGTTTGTAATCAGAAAGTCGGACGGAGTGGTAATTCAAATATTATTAGATTGAGTATTTTTTAGAACTTTTCTGGTCCTGAATGAGCAAACGCGGCACCCGACGCGCAGTTAGTTTTTTCTTGCCCTGCAGTCTATGCATAACAAGATGCCCACAGTCTCTAATATCTCTCTAACATTAATTCGACAGTCGCCTAGCATGCTGAAACTTTTCCGATGTTATCGGCAGTGGTTGTAATCAAACTAGTACAACCACGTTTAAATTTAGCTGCAAATTTGACGGCTCGATATTCGATTTTTCCACTTTTACAGAAATACTAATATTAACTGGCACAAACGACTGTTAAAACAAGCACTAACCCTAAAACGAATTGTTTGCTGTAAACTATTTCACTGTTGAGGCGCATTTTTCAAACTATAAATAATTTAAGGTATTAGTAAATAGTACTCATGTTGATGTGATTTTTATAACTAGTAACATAATTTTTAAATAGTAATTATTATAATAGTAACATTATAATAGTAATTATTATAATAGCAATTATTATAATAGTAATTATTATAATAGTAATAATTATTATAATAGTAATTATTATAGTAGTAATAATTATAATAGTAATAATTATAATAATGATTATTATAATAGTAATAATTATTATAATAGTAATAATTATAATAGAAATAATTATTATAATAGTAATTATTATAATAGTAATAATTATTATAATAGTAATAATTATAATAGTAATTATTATAATAGTAATAATTATTATAATAAAAGTAATAATTATTATAATAGTAATATTAAATTATTATTATATAGTAATAATTATAAATAGTAATTATTATAATAGTAATTATTATAATAGTAATTATTATAATAGTAATATTATTAATAGTAATAATTATTACATAGTAATATTATAATAGTAATAATTATTAAATAGTAATTATTATAATAGTAATAATTATAATAGTAATAATTATATAATAGTAATTATAATAGTAATAATTATAATAGTAATTATTATAATAGTAATTAATTATTATAATAGTAATTGTTATAATAGTAATTATTATAATAGTAATTATTATAATAGTAATAATTATAATAGTAGCAATTATAATAGTAGTAATTATTATAATAGTAATTATAATAATAATAATAATTGTAATAGTAATAATTATTATAATAGTAATTGTTATTATAGTAATTATTATAATAGTAATTATTATAATAGTAATTGTTATAATAGTAATTATTATAATAGTAATTATTATAATAGTAATTATTATAATAGTAATAGTTATTATAATAGTAATAATTATTATACTAGTAATTATTATAATAGTAATAATTATTATAATAGTAATTATTATAATAGTAATTATTATAGTAGTAATAATTATAGTCAATCATTTTGAGGGGACCCAGGAAAAAGAACATTTTTAATTCGATAATTTAGAATCATTTCCTATTAAATACGATAATATCAACATTAAAAGTTCTGCTCGATTTTTCTCAGAACTTTTATGACGTCATAATTAAGAAACAAAAGGAAGTCGGAAGGTGAATCACACATACACTCCCCGCAACATGAATAGGACCAAACACGTATTTGTAGCTACTATAAACATATGTAGTAGCGCGCTGGAATTGTTATTTTCGAAAATAAGAGGGAGGTATAATAATAATAATTTATTTCCTACAGGTAAAACCCAAGTACAGGAAATGTATAAACTAAATGTTACACTTTGCGAATACATACATTCAAAAAAAAATACAATAAACTAAATGAATTTCAAATGCTCTTGAAAAAAAATCATAAGCAATTTACAAATTAATGATAATTTCAGCTATTGCTTTAAGTGAACTACAATGCACATCACATAATTCAGAAATTTTGATTGTTACACATTATTAAGGTTCGACAAACGAGTGCAACGTCAGAGGTACGAATATTTTATTTTTTAATAATACTGTATCTCACGTACCTACTTTTGCGCGATACACCTCTGATGTTGCAGTCGTTTGTCGAACCTTACACATTATAAACACCGGTGACTTAACTAAAACGTTTGTTCTACTTCTTGAACAATTAAACATACATTCATAACGTCCTTCTAATCTAGGAACATTAAAATTAATTCTACTCAACAACCATGGACAGTCAATATTGTTATTTAACAAACCAAGCAAAAACTTTACACTTAACATATTACGCCTTTTACATAATGAGACAAAGTCTAGCCTAGATAAGATAATATTGTAATCAAGACCTCTTTCGGGGTAAACTCCATGAATTTTGAACATTAGTTCGTCAGCGCAACTGAATTGCTTAGCATTGGAATACAGTTTAGGCGACAACCATTCCCAACAATTTTCTGTAATGTTCAGGTCGAGGAAGAGCGACGGCCAATCGAGAACCTCCATATCTTGTTCTTGAAACCAGCGTCGAATACCGCTCGCGATGTTACTGCTGGAACTCTTGTTGAAAAATAAATGCCTGACCTGCCATAACGTTGGAGAATTTGTCTTTCACCTGTTCTAAAAACTAAATGTACTCTTCTGAATTCTGCCTACCATTCACTATTACTGAACCAACATCGGCACGCCATCGTGACAAAATTACTTCTTTACGTGAATCATGATAATAATAGGAAAACCCAAATTAAACTTCTTCTCGTCACTGAAAATAACCGTTTGCCACTCTCTTGTCCACCTCATTTTTGTTTGAGCAAACTGAAAACGTGCAGTGGGCTGAAATTCCTTTAAAGCAGACCATTGTTGCATCTTTAGACGTTTTGACAGTGGGCAGCTCTTCAGTAGCTTCTGTACAGTTCTCATCGACGCATTCGTTCCAATGTTATTCGCGATTTGTCTTGCCGTTAACGTCGAATTCGATGCTTCGCGTAATATGACTCGACGTTCCCTCTTAGTTGTAACGAATTTTGTGCGCCCTTTAAAACATTTTCCATAATTTTCGAGATTCTTAATGAAACCGTTCGCAATCTGGTGTGATCGACCTATCTTCTTTGCAATAGCCCTTGAGGAATAGCTTTCTTGATGGAGAGCTTTTATTTTTATAATTTCTTCCGCCGTTAAACACTTTTGCTGTCCCATAATTAGCTACATTTTAAAGTTGTTTGTTTGTCTGGATACACGTTGTGACTTGTCACTTATTGCCAGCTTAATACTAGATATTGGTCGTATCCAAACGGCGCAGTGCTTTTTGCACGTATGCAGTACATGCGTCAGCCAAAGCATAACGCTATATATATTACATATATTATTTATATAATTTTAATGAATTGGTTGTTTTCGAATTTACCGAAAGCTTTCAACAAATCTGTTGGCCGTATTCATGTGGCGCGGAGTGTATTACTGTGTATTAAAAAAAAATAAAACCGACGCGTTTCAGCGTTTTAAAGAAAACCGGTTGAGTTCGCTTTTTTTAACATTCCATACTTTGATCCCGCACTGTACAATGTGTGCCATTTAAAATACCAAACTGGTACCATGTGTAGCGAAATCTAAACATCCTCTATACTTGAGCATAATTTTGTGTTATGCAGAACTTATCTTCGAATAATTTTTGTTCCAAAGCTTTTTTGCTAAATTGTTCAAGGAAGGAATTACCTTCTAGGGACGCACTAGATAGACAGGCTATGTAACTACGCAGCTGTTGGCAAGTATAGGCATCATTTTATAAGTTTAATGCGGTAGTACCTGTAATGTGTTCTTAACCATGTTATGTTAATTGTACGGTATTGTTATGTCAGATAGTTCATTGTCATGTTGAACAAGATCAATTGTTAAATGCATAGTCGCTAATTAATTAGAAGCATATATAACGGCACCAATTTCAGTTAATTGCTTCACATCAAAACGTAGATGTAAGGTTTAATGCATGTAATTAACTTCGAATCAATTAATTGCGAGCGTACTCATACCTTTAGTACTGAAATGTTGCTGAACAACTTAATTGAAAATACCTTACTCTTATTTAGAGCGACCAATTTTACTGATGGATCCGTAAAATAGAGGTAGTTACAATGTATTGTAGGTAAGGAATAAATATGTTCTAAATAATGTGTTCCATACATTTTAAACTTATTGTTAGGTAAAAGAAAGCAGACCAACTATTAACTTGAATGATATAAGTAAGTACTTTTAAATGATGTGTTTATCTTACACTTCTTGTTTATGTCATCATTATTTTAAGTGGATGCACAGAAAAAATATGCCGAACTATATATTTCACCAATATTTCTAAATGCCAATATAGTAAGTAATGTGTAATATCTGTAGCACTATAAACGTTTAATACAGCAGACGATAATCGTTGTAATATAGGATTTTCAAAGCGTGCTCGCAGATGGTCTCGTAAATGTGAATGATGTAAACTTGTAAATGTAGATATGCCGGTAACTTTTCCAAATCTTCAAAGACACGTTTATGATTATTAAGCAGATATTTCTATCAAGTATAAATTTTCTAGCAACTTTATATTTCATCATTTTGATGCGGTGCTTTTTAAACCGTTTTTCTGGCACGATAAAGTTAAACACATCACTTGAGAGCTTAATCGAATCCAGATTTCATTCAATACATTTTTTTATTCATGTACGTTTCGTATTTAAGTATTTTATTCAAAATAAACAAAATTTATATCTCTTTAAAGGGAACTTGATAAACGAAAATTAATAGTACCTTTAATTCATTCTAATGTCAGATGTTTTAAAATTTGCCAACATACGAGGGGCTGTTCTTCCGCCTAGTAAAGTAATACACAATTTATTGAAAAAACACATTTATTTATAATTTTTCAAACTATTCCCCTCTACAGTCAATGCACTTTTACATCCGTGAAAACCAATCTTCAAAAGATTTTCTCCAATCTTCCCGCGTTAGGCTATTAATTTTATTTTTAAGTGAGTCAACCGCTTCTTCGGCTGATGTGAAACGTAAACCTCGTAACTTACTCTTTACATGCGGAAATAAAAAGAAATAATTAGGTGGTAGGTGTGGACTATACGGAGAATGACCCATTATTTCAATATTTTAGGCATGCAGTCGTTCGAGCAGCAGTGTACGCCCGAGCGTTATCTTGATGTAAGATGATCTTTCGCGAACATTTTGGAGAACTTGAAGCAAACAAACTGTACTGTGCCATTTCGCATTAGCAGTACGACGAACCTCCAGTGCTACAGTGGAAACATGTCCTGCAATTTCAAAAAATGTGGCGGCCACCATTCTGTTTCGATTTTTTTCACAAACAACTTTTGTTTGAGCCGATTCGTTTTCAAAGACCCAAACTGCCGACTGTTGCTTTCTTTCGGGAACATAGCAATACATCCGCGTTTCATCACCTGTAATGATGTACACCAAATGAGACGATCCATTGCCAACACGATCCAATTTAGATCTGCACCATGCCACAGTTTTCTTTTTGAACTGGAGTTAAATTGTGGGGAACCCAACGGGCACAAAGCTTACGTGCTATCAAATGTTTATGTAAAATGGTCTCGCTTTCACAACAATCTTTAAAGTTGCTTGAATACTCTTGGCGGTAATATGCCGGTCCTCTTCAATCATGTTTCGTACAAGACGAATATTCTTTTCTTTAACTGCCGTTTTTGAGGAGCGCTTATATAATACACTGAAAAACTGTTATGGTTGAAATAAATTAATTTTGGGATATTTGCTTAGGGCAACTATTTATTTTGTTAATTCAATTATATTTTGTTTATACCAACATGACATTTGTTTGAAACAACATTATATTTATTTGCCCGTATTCAAACAGAGACCGTCTGCACAAATATAAAGACTTTTAAGCTAGAAAGTAGTAATTTTTTAAATTATCTTTAAACTTAATTAAACTTTTATTTTGTTAAATAATTTTCGAAAACGTTGTATACTACTTTTGAGCAAGAGTGTATATGTCTCATTAATCAATCAAACTGGAACTTGTGCATACGTTTTAAGATTGTTTTGCTTGTACTCGTGACGTACAAGGTCACAGTACGTCATGAGCAAGAAGTGCAACATCATGCAGAATTTTGGTATATAAACCCCCTAAATTTGCATTTCGAACTTCTGCGTGGCGAGTCGGGGGTTCAAGCTAGCTAGAAGCTGGGCAATAGAAATTCACCTCTACGTGGCAAGTCGGCGCTTTCAAGCTAGTTAAAAGCTGAGCAGAGTCCGGGAAATATCCCGGGGATAGTCGGCGATTAAGTACGCAGGCAATCGTTGAATACTCCTCGAAGTCCGTGAAGTATCCCATAAACAGTCGGCCAAGCAGGCAACTATGGAGTATTTCTGACCGTTTCCATTCTAACAGTCTTCAGCTGTTTGGTATGCACCGCCGGGAAAGGCACCGCCGTTAAAATTGCCTAAGTCCGTATTTTGACTTGTACCGTTTCACCGTTGTAAATATTTGATAATTTAACTTAGAAAACGTTTAAGTCCGTATTTTGCCTCATATCGTTTCCCCGTTATAAAAATTTGATAGTTTAACTTAGAACAAGTTTGAGACCATAACTCGACACATATCGTTACACCGCTTGTAATATTTTGAGAACTTATCTTTTCCTTTTGTAAATACCGTATATTTGTCGCCGTAACAGAGTTTATTTTATTTTCTTTTACGATTTTTGTCACTTTTTTATTTATTCGTTATTTGTAATGATTACCTTTCGATTAAAAATTTGTAAATAACTTTGTAATTCGTTCAATAAACATTTTCTAACTTTACCGGAGCAATTATTATCAGAAAATGTTTAATTTAAAAATCATGATATTCAATGGAATTCCATTGTGGCATATTTAAGACTTCCATTACTAGGTAATTCTTTTTATATGTCTCCCATAACTGAGGAAGAATTACTCTCTATTATTAATAATATGCGTAGCTCGTTTTCTACTGGTCATGATTATATCTCATCGTTTATTGTCAAATATTCAGTGTCATCTATCGTTACCGTTTTGACCTAATTGATAAACTTTTCTTTTGAAGAAGGTGTTTTCCCCTCTAAACTTAAATTGTCAACGATTAAACCTCTGTTTAAAAAAGGAAACCCAAATGATTTTTCAAATTATCGTCCTATAAGTCTATTATCAACGTTCTCTAAAATTTACGAAACCATTATGAATCAAAAACTTATTAAATATTTAATGTCCTTCAATTTACTATGTCCTAATCAGCATGGGTTCTGTCCAAACAAATCTACTAATACAGCTCTTTTCAATTTCTTAAGACATATTTATAGTAATTTAGACGGTAATATACATTGTATGGGTATCTTTATAGATTTGTCAAAGGCATTTGATCTTGTCAATCATAAAATTTTACTGCATAAATTGCAATATTATGGTATTAATGGGGTTTCCTTAGCTTGGTTTAACTCATTTCTCTCAAATAGAAAACAAAGTACAAAAATAGATGACGCCCAATCGTCTTTTCTCGATACTGGCAGTGCCTCAAGGGTCTGTTTTAGGCCCTATACTTTTCTTAATATATATAAATGATTTACCTTTAAATTTACCCCAGGCACAAGAAATAGTCCTTTATGCCGTAAGCATTCTTGTAAATTCCTCCAATGTAGCCGAGTTGCTGTGTAAGGTACAAATCATATTTTTTAATGTTTGTGCGTGGATGACAAACAACAGATTTCTTATTAATAATGACAAAACCAAGTTTCTTTACTTTCACAATAAAAATAAATTAATTTCGCAAATAAATGTGAACGGCGATACATGGAATGTTGAATCATCGGCGAAAATCTTAGGCTTAATAATCCATGAAAATTTAAATTGGTCCCTACATATAGATCATTTATGTAAAACGCTCTCGAAAACTTGTTTTATTCTGAGACAATTGAAAGTAACCTGCTGCAATGTAGATACCTTAAAAACATTTTATTATGCTAATTTTGTAGCTTGCGTGCGTTACAGTATAACCAATTGGGGCATGTCATCTGACATTGATAAAGTTTTTAAAATTCAAAAACGGGCTCTTAGAACAATCTTTGGTTTGGGCTATAGAGAGTCGTGTAGGAACATTTTTAAAAGTAACTCTATCTTCACGGTTTACGATCTGTTTGTTTATGAAACACTGCTATTTGTTTTCAAATACAGGGACGAATTCTCTCGATGATAGATAGTCACAAAAAGACTATCTATCAAAAGAGTCCTTATTTTATTGGTTGTAAATTTTATAATAGTTTACCACCCAAAATAAAAAGTGTTAACAATTTTCATCTATTTAAAAAAAATCTAAAATGTTATTTACGAGAGATAAATTGTTATAATCTAAATGACTTTCTGTAAAATAGTTAATTAATTCATTTCAAAATTTTAGTTTTAAGTATTATGTCCTTTTTTTCTCCATGACTTGTTTCGAACATTTACTTTGTTGTATTTGTATTTGAAATAAACCGGTTTATTATTATTATTATTGTGCGCTTTTACTTATTCTTATTATTCCGACACTGGGCTCTAGCCACAATAGCTAATCCAGGTAGATTGTTGATGGACACCGTGCTCGACACCGCCTAAATTCACTTTTAAATCACTAAGTTCGCAATCAACATAATTAATTAACATCCACGTAGTGATTGGCTATTTAGATAATCTAAATATTTTGACAGTTTTTAAAAATTGTTCCTCTTTGGCAACATCTATGAGCTAGATGCGTCACTACCTTCATCTATATTTATAGTAATTTTTTAATTCCTCTATCCCATAAACAAAGTTTCTTCCAAAAGAGCATTTTTTGTAAGGTATACAAACTTTACAATGAAACAAATAAATAGACACCGTATGTTTAAGTGTGCCCTAAAAGAACTATTATTAACCTGGAACTGTTATACATACATGATTTCTATACATAATTTCAGTAGATTACTCCCTTTCCTTTTGTGACGCGTTTCTATTCACGTATGTATGTATTGTGTTTGTTTATGCGTATATACAACGTATGTCAAAAAGTACGCACTATATGAGATTTCTTTTTGTTATGGTTAAAGTGTTTTGTTATGTTAAAGTTGTTTAGAATTAACATTTATACTCGAATATGAAATCACCACCTCCTATCTCAATAACAATAATAATCCATAACGAGATTATGGGTACGTATAATCGAAATCAGCAATAACTAGAAACAATTTTAACAGCAATTTTGCATCAGTAGGGCACACAACACCAATACAAGTATCTGATACTGCTAGTGTTAATGTGACTAGCTTGCTACAAAATTTTAAAGCTAGTTGTACTAGTACGTGCTTTCTGTTCGATACCAATGTCCAAGAAATACAGAAGGCGATCATGAATATGAAAACCAAAAAATCCAGGGATATATATGGTATGACTACAACTGTTCTGAAAGAAATAGTGACGGTAATAGCGGAGCCATTAATGCATATTATAAACAAACGCTTCAAGGAGAGCAGATTCCCAGAAGAACTAAAAATAGCTAAGCTAGTACCAGTTTATAAGAAAGGAGATAGAAATGACACAACAAACTATCGACCAATTTCAGTGCTTCCTGTTATATCTAAAATATTTGAAACGTTAATTCGAAGGAGAATAGTAGCATTTCTCGAGAAATATGATTTATTAACAGAGACACAACATGGATATAGGTCAGGAAAGTCTACAATCACAGCACTAATTGAGATGGTGGAAGGTGTTTTAGAAACAAGGGATAGTAAACAATCGACAGAAATAATAACTTGCGATTTGAGTAAAGCTTTTGACTGTGTATGTCATGCGATTCTACTACAAAAGCTATGGCATTACGGCATTAGAGGAAATACGTATGATCTACGATCATATCTGAATAACAGGAAGCAAGCAGTGTGGTGGCAGAACACGTTATCGGATATGAAGGTAACCGATGTAGGAGTACCACAAGGTTCCATCTTAGGGCCCTTGTTATTCATCATATATATAAATGATATGCCTAGTAACATCAGTGGTAGTAGAACTCTGGTTTATGCGGACAACACATCTATTCTTGTAAGAGGCAGAAAAGAATACATTGCATGTATGAAAGACAACGCATTAAGATCGGCAGCAGTCTGGTTCAATGTCAACAAATTAAAATTAAACATAAATAAAACGCAAAGCCTTTCTTTTTGTTCGCGACATGAAGGAGTAATTAATTTTCTGGGCGTAACTGTTGACAGTGCTTCGACATGGCGAAATCATATAGACGCGTTGTGTGTAAGATTTAGTAAGGCAGTATATACCATAAGAGCTATCAAAAGTGTAGCTACTAAACAAGCAGCAAAACATACCTACTACGCCAATTTCCATAGTGTAGCGACCTATGCAATCGCGATATGGGGTGCCTCCGCCAAAAGTAAACGTCCAAATTTTGCAAAAACAAGCGATCAGGGTACTGTGTGAACTACACTATAGAGAAACATGTCGCGAAGTGTTTAAAACAGAAAAAATACTCACCATTACCAGTGTCTCCATTCTTGTATGTGTAAAATTCGCTCACGCCGACCAATCGCGCTTTAGACGTAATACCGATCTTCATACACACGAAACCCGAAACCGCGACAAATTTGTAATTCCCATCATCGGTTGAAGGTAACGCAGCAAGCCGTGGATTACTGGGTTGTAAAAATGTACAACCATCTGCCAAACCAGCTAAAGACTTTTAGTAAAAACAAATTCGCCAAAACCATGAACTCCCTTTTAAAGAACACTATTTACACTTTAGAAGAATTCCTTAAAGCGTCAGCCTTCTCCTGACTACATTTTTTTAATATATATATATATTGTTGCATCTATTTATTTATTTATGTTTTTATATATACACATTTTATTTATACAATTATTTTAATCTATTTATATACATATTTTTTATATATTACTATTTATTCACTGTTTCGTTTTCTACGTGTTTGTCTTGTACTAATATATATTGCTTGTTTTTTTTTACAATTTTACCTCTCTTTTTGTATATCTGTACATATATTTGACCTGTCATGTAAGTCTTGACAAATAAATCATTCATTCATTCAAAATAAAAAAATTTCAATTTTTTCTGGATCATCTTTATGCACATTTACAATATCTAATCTGCTTAAAGTATTCGTAATTGATATAACTAATGAAAAACGGGAATTAGTAGCACTCCTTAGGTGTTTTGAGTTGTTATAAAAAATTATTGTAAGTTACGTGAAAAACTCACCTATTTTTGGTGCATTTAGTTCATTTGCTCGGTGAAGTAGGATATGAATGGAAACTGTTCTAGAAATTAGACTTTAAAATATTGTTATGTTTTATTTTTTCTTGTCACTGTTGAAGAATAAACCATTTTCTCCACAAAATTACCACTTATTCCTTCACAAATTTGAATACTATCAAGTAACTGGAACCTTTAACGAAAAAGGTTATAATTTGAAATATTACATACCTTAAAGTGTAATTTTTGGAATAGTTTCCATTCATGTCCTAATTCTCCGAGTAGATGAATAAAATGCACGAAAAATACGTGAATTTTTCACGTAACTTTCAATAATTCTTGATAACAACTCAAAACACCTAAAGAGTACCACTAATTCCGGGTTTTTATTAATTATATTAATTAGGAATACTTTAAGCAGATTAGATGTTGTAAATGTGAAAGAGTTATCCAGAAAAAAAAGGCAATTTTTTTATTTTTCAGTATAACTGTTAATTCTAAACAACTTTTCATAACGTTTTCCTCTATTTTGAAAAATAAGGATACATTACTCTTGAGCCTCATTCAATTTGCGATTAATGCCTGTCAAGTTGGTTTTAAAAGGTGCTCAAACTTTCTGCAAAAAAAGTCCCAGATGGTATGTATTTTTTGACACACGTTGTATTTGTATATGTCTGTGAAAAAAAGAACTATTATTATTATTAGGAACAATAAGTATCTTCTGGAATATTTTAGTAGACTGCGTTTACTTTCGGAAGACACCCAAGCTGCGCGAAAATTGTCAGCTGATATATATTGACCGTCTTAAATATGTTGACCAAAATACGTGCGCTTTTTAAAAGTATACGAGAAGGTTAAACGTGTATTAAATTGTATATAATTGTAATTTTTTATAAAAAACAAATTTAGATTCTGATAGTATTAACGGTTTTATAATTTATAGTATTTAGTAATAGCATAAATCTTACTTATGTGTATATTAATGTATTTTTTCTTAATTTTTCATTTCACTTTATGTATTAAATAATTTCTTTAAAAGAAAAGTGGGAATATTCAGTGCTCAAAAAAAAAAATAGGTGAGAAATGTTTGGTCTGTTGTTTATAATAATTAATATTTTTACTATAAAAAAGAATAATCGGAATGTAATTACACCTTTATCTATTATACATTTAAAGATAATATATACATATTTAAATTAACTATATCAAATATAATTTTAATTTAATCATCAGAAGAAAAATCAAAATCGCTGTCACTGTCATCATCAAGGTTTATAATAAGTTCATCGGTAAGCTTATCCATTATGTGTTCTTTTTGTATATAATTTTCCTCAATATTCACTGCATGCCGACAAACATGTGACCATTTATCTTTTGTGATTTTTCCAAATTCTTCTGTAGCGAGTTCTTCGACATCATTTAGTTTAAAAGTTATATTTTTAGATGCTACTCTGCCCTTTAAAATTGCCCATATCTTTTCAATAGAGTTGAGTTCCGGATGATATGGGGGCAATCTCAACACTGTATGTCCATCTTTTGCAAATATAGAATCTATAGTGTAATTTTTGTAACTTGGTTTATGTATATGTACTAATCTATACAATTCAACTTTTGTCAAATTTTCATTAAACATGATACGACGTTCACTTAGCCATTTTATCATTTCTGATTTTTTGCTGTTAGTAGTTGGATCTTTAACTGAGAGAACGTTGTGGTAGCTTGCATTATCCATCACAACAACAGATTTAGGTGGCAAATTTGGAATCAACTGTTTTTCTAACCACCTTTTATAATTTATGAAGTTCATATCGTCATGATAACCTCCACTTTTTTGGCCGGACTTATAGATCAACAAGGCATTATCAATAAATCCATGTTCACTGCCTAAAGCAATAAATATACAGTACATGCTAAAAATTTTAGAAGAAATTTTACTAATGTACCAGCATGTACAATTATTAAACGTTTCCCTTTTGAAGTCCATTGTTAGAGTTACCAACCCATTCATATGGAGTTGTGTGACTGGCATGGAGGTATGTTTCGTCTAAAATACAATACTTTAGTTTTTGAACATCAAATAAAAATTTATTTTACTTCACCTGTATACACGATTGGTCGACCTTGTAACCGATAATTTGTAACATTTCGGATATATGAGGATCTTAGCTCACGTATATTTGATCTTTCCATCAAAAGCTTTCTCTTATCAGTAGTCTTCTTCCACCTGTTATTTGATAAATATATTAATTACTAAAATAATAATAAATTTGAATATTAGTACGTACCTAAATCCTAATTTTAATATTAACTTTCTTAAAGAGCTGCGCTTGCCTACAAAACCAATGGTATCATCTGACTGTATTTTATTATATACAGCATTTAATGTAGGTCTCTGTTTGTCAGTTATGTGAAAATTGTGAATAACCTGACGTAAAACTGCTTCCCCAGCATTATCCACAGTAGATTTTGGTGAATGTCTTACAACATTGTCTTTGAAGAACTGCCACTTTGCTCTGCTTCAACAGAATTACTCTTTCGAATAATTCTGACAACAGTACTTTTAGATATTCCCGTAGCTTCACTAACAATATCTAAAATGTTACCTGTAAACAAACATAATGACTTCACTGATATATGAATATGTAAAAATAGTATTAAAAATACTTAAAAAATATTATCTTACCTTTTGTCTTATATTTTTTAAAATAGTTGTAGACATTAAAAACAATGTTTCGTGATTGCTCATGCAAAACTTGTCTCTTCTTAGCGATGTTCGATGATTCGGACATTCTCACCTGTAACTTAATTATTTAATACAACTTAATTAAAATCTGTTTAAAACAAAATACTTACAGTAGAATATTCTCCCTAATTCAAAATAGTTTTGAGAAAAACTGATTTTTTAATAAATAGTACGCCAATAACAATATTAAAAGTAGAGAGTACGAAACGAATTCAACGACAACACATCAACAACTGACGCCGAAATGAGGTAAATGTTTGTTGGTCTTACTGTAGGTAAGAAATACACAGCTATTTCTCTCGATTAGCACCAACTTCTCTTTCTAATCCTAAAATGCGTCTTTGCGCTGGTGCCTTCCGAAAGTAAACGGACTCGAGTTTAGTAAGCGTTATTATTTTGTATATAAAATAAAAAGAACAACATTTTACTTACTCATTTTACATGTTCACGTTATAAAAGTCTACCTTGATATAATTATTTTGCTAAAACATTGGAGAAAAAGGTACATATCCTATCATGTATAACATAAAAATGAAGTCCTTGCATGTTTGTACTTTATTTCAGGCTCTGCAGGACAGCATGTTGCCAATTACAGCCATCTCCCTAGTGACGTTTATTATGTTGGCCGCGCTGGTAGCTTCTCAGTTTCCCGTGATAATGGAATCAGAAGCGTGGTCACTTGGAGCGTCCTTCGTAGTTACAATCGTCGTAGCATCGGCAACTTTACTGCTCGCAGGAAGACATGCTCCCTTGCCTCTTTTCACTCTCATACTGGCTATCCACACTATGCTGCCTATCTCGAGGGCGGTTGCGTTAGCTTTTACTGGCGTTGTAATTCTAGCGCATCTTGCGACTTCGATTATTTATAAATACACATCAAATGAACATGCATTCTTTACGCAGGTGAGTTAAATAATTTTCCTCTAGTTATAAGGTGAAGATTCAGTTTTGTTTGTCAAACTACACGGCTTTTTCAAGTCTTTAATAAAATGAAAGACGTCATGTTATTACTTTTGAAATCGCTTCGTAATTTTTGTGCTAACGCCTATTTAAACCTTTGACTATCGATTTTTAACACGCTGGAAATAGGTACAAGAAAGGTATGCAAACGTTCGAGAAACTTTGATTCTATTAACATATATTTTAGCCTTAAATAATGACGTGTTATAAAATCCGAAGAAATAATCCATTTTCACATTACTACAACACCTACAATTTTAATAGGCATTTTAAAAATGCACGTAAATCTATTAAAAATTTAGGTAAGCAAAACGTTATACCGTACGAGCGAGCGTACTATGATCACCCGATTTTACACGAACTCAGCGCATCTAAACGTGTGTTGTGGTGAATGTCACTATGGAATGTCATTTGCTTGACAAAATTGCGTAAACGCAAATTCATTTGTGCACCTTACTCATGTTATAAACGGCGTATTCGTTCACGTACATGTTCAAGCAACAACTTCGCTCTTGCATTTCCAAAAATGCCTTGCTCACGTTATAAACGGCATATTCGTTCACGTACACGTGTAAGACATGACTTTGCTCTCGCATTTCCGAAAAATGCCGATTATGCTCGCTGATCATAGTATGCTCGCTCTTACGGTACACATATTATATGCAAGGCAAAAGCCACTCCCTTCACTCATATTATAACTGTAACTTGTTATTTCTTTACATCATCCAAGGTATGTGGTTTCTGCACGATGATGCGCCACCGCATTATTAAATACAAAGAGAATTGGTTCGAATGAAAAATGCAAAATGCATTAATACGAATCTTAATGGCAAATATTTTGAAAAACAATAAAACGAGTGTTACGTACTAAACGAAATATGTGACACTTCGTTACTATTAAAATCCCAGTCTGCATAAATGCTAAGTTAAAAATACTATCATTCCTAGAAGCATCTGTAGGTGGGGGTAAGTTCGGTGTAGAATAGAGAACACTACAGAGTATCTGATGAAAATCTTTAATAGCCAGTCAATTGGGTACGAAATTATGGGTTAACTTTTTTGACAAAACCTCTACGCTATCTTTAGCAAATATAATATATATTGTCCAACAGACGTTACTCCAATACAAGGACAAACTACATAAATAAAGAAAACAGTAGTGACAGTGATACAAACGTTAGTACATATCCAGTAGCACATTACAAACAAACACCGCGACTCACAAAATTAGCATTTATAACAGAATGCACAAGTGGTGCTTTACGGAGAACATTGGTTGTATACAATGGAACACGAAAAGTATCGCAGTGTCTTGCTGCCATCCTTGGAACGTTAAACTGTAAACGCGCTTAACAAATAGGGGCCGTCTACTTTGTTTTCGATTAGCTTGGATGCGAAGGATGCACTGGCATGAACTCGACGCGTACCTAAAGGTTCCACCGCATGACGCCTCAGTAGCAACATATAGTGGGTAGACTCCGTCAATCCTAAACGACAGGTATTTTAAAAACTTTCTCTGGACGCTCTCGATCAGCCGACTATGCACTTCATAACACGGATACCAAATTATACTGCTATATTCGACCTTGCTTCTAAGAAATGCGTTGTATAATGATGTAAGTGTTAGAGGATCCGTGAACTCCTTGGATATTCGCATGATAAAACCAAGTGATTTAGAAGCAGATGAGCATAACTCACGTATATGTTGCGCAAAACTCAACTGGTGGTCAAAAATGACGCCCAAATCTTTGATAACAAAGCTGCGAGCAATAGGCAAGTTCGTTGATGGTGTAAGCAGTGAATATTGAATTTATTTTCTTCGTGAATGAAATGATATTACACTTTTCAATGTTTAAAGTGAGTCGATGAAAACTTTGAATGAATTTTGAGTCGCTCGTTATATTTAAAATAATTCACTATCTTTTTGGCAGACCCTGTTTGTATAAATATATCACTTTACAATAAGTTAGAGGAACAATCCCTCGGTATATGCATAAACCTCGGTTCACACGTTAAATGCGTCTAGAATAATGCTAGTCTACATACAGCTAGGTATTATGTTGGGCGAAATTATTTAACACAATTATCTAAAACTACAAATTGTTTTCCAAGAATAGTGAAAATGACTTAACGATTTAAATGATAATACAGTGGCAAAGCAAGATAAAATTCAGTTAAAGTAGATTAGGAAATATCAATTACGTTGCTAAACACAGTACCTTCCAAATACACAGCGGAAATTGTCTTTAAATAATAGATGGCTAATTTATAATGAAACTGAAGTCGTTATATGTGATTGCTATCAGCCTGCAGATTGTTATTCGGGTGTCCTTGAGGTATCCCGATGTCCACTGGGTGTATCGAGGGGAAACAGTATAATATTTCGTCCTGTCAAGGGTTCGTACAGCTATGGCAAACTACGTAATAGATGAAAGAGAAAAGGGAAAAATATAAAAAGGTCTGAATGGACACAAAAACATAAGAAATAGGGAACAAATTAAATTGATGAACTATCAAGGTGAAGAGAATACCTGATATAGTGGGTGGTCACGTGCGTCCTTCTTGGAATCAAAATTCAAGGAATTGTAGTCCAAATTCTAATATAAATCTACGCCTCTTGAGCTGGAGGATAATTCTCTTAAATACATCCTTCCAATAAATTCAAAATTCGGGAAATTCCTTCAAAAATCCGCAAATGCGATAGGTTTGATTACACCAGCAAAATATAAAGAACCAACTTACTAAAAAAGGATTTCTAAAAAAAAATCCCCCCCAAAAATAAAACCGGGAAAAAACCAAAAAGGAGCAAAAAATAGCAAGCGCACACCCGATCGTCGTCCCTTTTTTCCGATATACGCGCCTCCAAAACCCCACGCACAAAATAATTAAAGTTCCCTATCTTTAAATACAACCAAAACCCAAAAATTTCCAATCCTTTTGTTTATTTTCCGAGTTGTCCCAAAAAACTTTTCTTTCTTTTCGGTTTTGTAAAAATTTAAAAAGTAGCCCTCGTACTATTTTTTATAGACTCACTAAACTAAAATTAAGTAGATACGTATTGCCACTGGTTTTGGAAACAAAGAAGGGAAAAAATTAAAATGTTTTCGAAAAATTAATAGTGAAAGTAGCCAAAGGGGCAATAAAATCCCCCAAAGTGCAAAGTATACTAAAAGTCCAAAAACTTTAGATAAGAAAATTAAAATTTATATAAAGGGGGAAATAATAAGTGTAATGTTTTAGAATTATGCAAATCAAATGATTTTGGATACCCAAAAACAAAATTCTATTTTTTGGGAATTTTGACTGCAAACATGAAAGGGGATGTGGCGATATTGTCGTCGCCAAAAAACGTATTTCTCTGTTACACTGATGCCAAGTTCGGGATAAAATAACATTTAAATTTAGCAAAGACAAGAGTTTCTGGCTGAGTGTATATCTTTTAGGAGACCTAAAGAAATTAAGAAGGGTTAATGGAGTTTTCGGTGGGGTTTAAAATAATGTACCCAGTGAAATTCCGGGCCCTTAACACATCTAAGCAAAGAATAGGAGACATCGAAAGGCAGGGCGTTCAACCCGCAGGCATTCTAGACCTTACGTTTCTATCCCAAAAAGATGGAGGCATTATCGCAAATACATGATGTACAAATCAAAAATTTTCCCGAATATATGTTCTTTTTTTAAAATGCGCTATTTTTTTCACACGATAAAATTAGTTTTTTTATTTCTCGAATTTTAAAAATTTCCCCAATTGTCTTTTTTTCAGATATCGACAGTTTAAAATTTGGCTGGGGACAGTTTGTAGTTTTAATTTCTTTTAAATTAAATACATGGGCCCCACATTTATCACACAATCAACAAATTTCGATTTAAGTGCTGTAATACTATTCCAAATTTAAAATTTTAAGCGTCACCGAGAAACGTGAGTTAAAAATGGCGTTATTGTCGCTCAATTGCGCCAATATTCGAGTTAAAAAACCCGGGACGGTTTGCGTGCGCCATACTTTATTACGGGGCACGGCGGTGAAATTAAAATTAGTGGAAAAGGCGCAACATTTTAGCATAAAAATTAGTTAGGGTATACCGTAGGTAATTCGTTAATTAATTGAAAAAATGTACAGAATAAAATGATACTCGTTTAGTCGACAGAAACACCAAAATAATAAAAATGATCACAATAAAATTTAAACTTAATTTTTTACGTGTCCTTTTCCTTTGAAACGTATTAGGGTAAAAGTACATTACAACTGTTTTACTGTAAGAGTTCAAAGTTTTTTATAGAAGCAATGTGATTAAAAGGAAATAACTGAAAAAACCAAATTTTGATAAAAATTTGAATAGATAGTTTTTCTTCCTTTTTCTATGTATTTCCCAATGGGAACAACCTATTTTACTTTTTTGTATACATGGTACAGGTAAAACTAAGTGGGTTTTTTCGCTTACTTTTTTTTGTTTTTTTTGTAAAAAAACTGCATGATAATGTGCTGTTACTATGTGATGTCTGTTGTCGATGTCGCTAATCACTCTTCCCCAATGCCCCCAACGCGTCTTGCATGTGTACGTAAAAAATTTCCCCAAAAAGAATTTATGAAAACATTTTCCGTATTTTTATATTTCACTTTTTCTCCGTCACATTTTTTATCGAAAAATTTATCAGTGGGGGTTTTTCGTGAGAGTCTAAAGGGCTTAAGTCCCCAAAACCATTGCCAGTTCAAAAAGAAAATTTCCCTTACATATATTAAATACATTGTGACAAAAACCCTTGCCGTACGAACGAATTTAGACTTTTTAAGCTGCCTCCATAGGGCTGTAAAGAAACGATACTTTACAAATTTTTGTTATAAAGTCATGCAGAATTTCATTCTGTAAGATTCCTCCTGTCTTCCCATATCTTCCTTTGTGCTGAAGATTTCTAGAGCTTTTAAGCTAAAACTACCCTTTTCACTGCAAATTGTTTGGGGTGCCCCGGGGAAAAATCGCCGACCCCTTTTGCAAACAGCTGGGGTGTCCCCTAGTGGAACCCCTCCCCCGCAGACGGTGGGGCGCCTGGTGAACCGACACTCCCCCTGAGAAAACCCTAAAATTTTTACCCTTTTATAACCGTTGGCCCGATACGAAGGGGGATTGGTTTGTGAATGGCATAGCGCATTTGAGTCTCACTGAGAGATCGATCCAGTGTAGTATTCATAAAAGCGACAGCTGTAAACGTATATTATAAAAACCAAAACCCCTCAAACACGTAAATTTAAATTTAACGCATTTGACAAAATTGTTAATACAGAAATTTTACTGCGTAATTTTTTTTGTATTCTCGATTATGTTAGAAAGTACAGTTTCTTATATTCGTTTTGTTGTGCTAGCGATTGTAGGGGAACGAAAAAAAAATTCAAGTGGAAAATAAACAAGTTTTTATAAAATTAAAATAAAGAAAAAAAAATCGACAAATATAAAATAAAATTGAAATTCTAACAATGTTACTTTATTTTTAAAGGGGAAAAATCTCTGGAATTTTGAACTTTGCAAATTCAAAAACGTTTTACGTACTTCTACTAAAACCCTTTCGTTTTCAATTTTTCCGGCTAGAGCAAAGGGTTTGCACATTTCAAATAACAACAACCCTCACTTCTCTTCCTCCCCCTCGGGATGCATTTCGGGGTTTTAGGCGTTTTGTCTATTTGGGATTTACGGGAATTCCCGACCACGCAAACCCAAACGCTTTGATGATCCTTTGAATCGTCGAATGCGAAGGAATAGACGTCCCGTACTCTTCGGAAAAAAAATCGCCGTGTTTGGGAGGAAACTATCGGCAAAATACCATTTTAAAGATCTGTATTTTTCCCCGGGTTGAAAAATAACATAGTGATTGAAAACCACGATACTTTTTAGAACTTACAAACGCACAAAACAAAAAGTGCGTGAGATAGGTTCTCAAGCTAAGACATTTTGGGGCGGGGAGGTTACCGGCGAGGATAAAACAAGACGCCAGACGCGCTACGACAATATACCCGACCCCGGTTTAGATTTTAGCCAAAAGTGTATAAACTTTGTGACGGGGTTTTATTTTTTTTATTATATATTTTCTTTTACATAACTATGTCCGTAAATTTAAATTTTTTTCATTTCACTTCGTTTTTTTAAGAATTTTGAAATTAATGATTTAGTTTTTTTCTATTGGGAAAGAATTCCCTTTTATTTTTTAAAAAAATCTAAATAAATAACTTTTCTGTTTTATTTCAAGGTCTCTAGTAGGTTAAAATGTAATGAAACTATGAAAAAATCACCACATTTCAGTATTTTAAAATTCGGTCCCCTAATTGATAAAACAAATTTTCACGGCGTGGGAATTTTGTTTGTTTAATCATATCAGGCGTTTGACATCTACAAATTTTTGTGAAATCTTTGTCCGTGTCATAAGATGTGTGGCACATTTAAAATTCCCCATAAAAATTTTGAAAACTTTTGGGTTTTGGCAAAATTTAGTGGGGGCGGTAATGATCATAGTAATCAGCTAGAAGTGCGGGTGTATTCGAACCCACATCGCCCAAAACAACAACAAAAATCCTGAAACTTTCGAAAAAAATTGTCCCACAATTATAAAAAATATTTTTCCCCTACCCGACTATAAGTCCTCATTACCGCGTTGATTGGGGGGACGTGAGTGTGATTTACAGGTTATTTCCAGCGTAAGGGAATTTTACGTTCCTAGTAAAAGTATGTAAGTATAATAATAGCAGAGGTGCGTACATAATAGAAATCGAAACTTTTTCAATTTTGGAAGTATATAAAAATATAAAATAACGCTGTTTCAAAGGCTCCCTGGGCCTTTGAACAGCTGTTCCGAATTAATTAATATTTTGTTGACAAACAACACAGAGTATCGGCACACTTCTCACCACACAAAATATTAATTAATTCGGAACAGCTGTTTCAAAGGCCCAGGGGGCCTTTGAAACAGCTGTTATTTAATATTTACTTATATACTTCCACAATTGTCAAAGTTGTCGATTTCTATTATGTATTGACACCTTTTGCTATGTATTACTACTTACATACGTTGATTGATTGATTGATTGATTGATTTTTTTACCAAAGCAGGGCTGGTCTTTACATCCCTGTTTTACTCGAACAGGTTAGTTCCCGCAATCAGGTTTAAGAGCTATGTAGTAAATCTTCCTCCATTGGTAGTTCAATTGTGTTCGCATAGCGAATCTGCGTTGAGCTAACGCTGCACATTCGAAAATAATATGAGGGCTTTTTCCTCCTCCTCATTGCAAAGTCTACATAAGGGCTCATCTTTGTAGATCCCCATCTTATGCAAGGGCCTCTCAAACAGCCATGTCCTGTTAATAGACATTTTTACTGCCCTAAGCTGTATCTTCCCTTAATTCAAGCAGGTCAGCAGTCAGATGTTGCGACGGTCTTCCCATCATCCTTTTGCTGTGCTTTTTTTCCAGCTGCATGTTTCCAATTTAATTGGTGTTGTGTTATAATCCACTTATTAATTGCCACCACCACTGCACTCTTGGTAATACCTAGACCCGGTTCAGGGCCTATATAATTTTATTTTTGAACCTTCCCTCGCTAGCTGGTCTGAAATTTTTCATTGCCCGCTATGCCCCTGTGCCCCGACACCCACACCAAGTGACCTTTTGTGTTTGACAGAGCCATTAGGGTTTGCAGGCACTCCCATACAGTTTGGAGGTTATCGATAAGGGTGCTATGCCTTTAAGGCTGCCTGACTGTCAGAGAGAATGCAATCGTCTCACCCTGCGGTCGCCGACGCAGACTCTCCCACGCGCAGGTTTGTATAGCATAAATTTCTGTTTGAAATACCGTGGTGTATCGCCCAAGTGATACACATACTTTGTATCCCTGGTTTTCCTCATATACACCAACGCCAGAAGTAGTGCCCGTTTTGGACCCATCTGTGTACCAGACAATTATAAAAATATATTTTTCACTACCGACTACGTAAGTCACTCATTACCGCCTTGATTGGAGGGACGTGAGAGTTAATTACTATTTTGTATGACAAACAACACAGAGTATCGGCAACTTCTCACCACACAAAATATTAATTAATTCGGAACAGCTGTTTCAAAGGCTCAGGGAGCCTTTGAAACAGCTGTTATTTGATATTTACTTATATACTTCCACAATTGTCAAAGTTGTCGATTTCTATTATGTATTGACACCTTTTGCTATGTATTACTACTTACATACGTTACTAGGAACGTAAAATTACCTTACGCTGTGTAAATAACCTGTAAACCACACTCACATCCCTCCAGTCAAGGCGGTAATGAGTGACTTACGTAGTCAGTAGTGAAAAATATATATTTTTATAATTGTCGGACTAAACACTTTTTCGTAAGTTTCAGGATGTTGTTGTTGTATTGCGCGAAGTGTCGGGTTACACATGTAGGTAAGACGACGTATTTATGTTAAAAAAGGGTCCAGTAAACAACTTTTAGTACGAGAAACAAAATTCACTAACGGAAAGTTCAGTTATATTTCTTAATTTAAAAATTTATGAATTGCATTGCATTAGTGATTATAATACTACTCATATGCAGTAATTAAAATACATCGGTAACCATTTTGACTTACCGTACTTCAAAATTTCGACATACATCTCCATGGAAGCGAAAAGGCTTTTATGGTTAAGTGATACTCGCGTGTAGTGTATGGTGTCGTAGAAAATCCTAATGAAATCTCTTCACCCTCTTGGGTTCTCGTTCATTTCCTTTTATTTATTCGCAACAATTTAGTTCTTCAATATGTATAATAATTTAAATATTTTTAATGTTTGTTTTTGAATAAATTTCTGAATACGTTTTTGCAAGAAACATCCCATTTTCTGTCAAAAATACCTACTGTGTTTGATTAACCGTCTTCACTGGAATACCAATCCAAAGACATCTATATTTAATGGTTGGCCTTTGGATGATCGTACACAGAGAAAACAAACTTGCAATATTTTTGAAAATCCATGATTTCATTGGAATTTCCGCCGTAATATAAAGATTGTCCCGTAAAGATTCGAATCCGATCCCGTTGCTACCATACACCACGGGACCTTACACCGAAACATTCACGTTTAATGTCTATTGTTGTTTTCGCAAATTCCACTCAATCAGGGTAGACAATTTTTATTCTTCTCTATTTGTACGTTTTCTCCATTCATCTTCTATTGTTCTTACGCCACCTAATAGTTTCCTCAAAATTGTCCTTTCTAAAATTTACAATTTTCGTTCGTCCTTTCTCGTCATTATCCAGATTTCGCTTGCATATGGGACAACCAATCTTATTATTGTTTCGTAAACTCTAATTTTAACTATTCGACGATAAGTTTATTGCCCTTAGTACTCTTAAATAAAGACCCTGCCGCTTTATTTCCTTTCGGGACTTCGTTTGTCGATTTCATTCTCTTCTTGGCTTTTGGCTATTATTGTTACTCCTAGATATTCGCACTGGTTAACTCTTTCAAAAAATCGTAAACTGTTTGCCCTGTACTGAATTTGATATATTTTTTCTCTCTTTATCTGTAATCCGAATTTGTTTGTTTTTTTCTTCAAATTTCCTAAGTTTTGTTGAATTCTCTTTTGGATCTTGTTAATAGAACTACGTCGTCTGCGTGCGCAATATTTTGTACTTTGTGATGGTAAATCGCACCTGTTGTTTGTACCTTACTTTCTTTTATTACATCCAGCGCCAGGTTGAATAGTTTGTCAAGAGCGCATCGCCTTGTCGCAACCCTTTTCCGACTCTGAATTGATCTAAGCAATTGCCATCTATTAAAATTTAGTTTTTGTATTAATTAAAGTCGCTTCCACTAGATTTATTAATTTGTTTGGAATTTCTTATTTTACAAGTGCCTCGTAACAGCAATTATAGCATTCATTAAATATCTTTGTTGAAAAGCAAAGTATTAATGCACTGCAACACTACAAAGTTTAACGGTAACAAAATATGTAGGTACATGTATGCAACAAACTATTACTAAAGTGTTTTACTACCTACTTCAAATTTTGCTTTCTATAGCATAATGATTTATCAAATAAACGGATTCCTGAGTTTTGGCATCAAAATGTTGCAGCCGGTGCATATTGTGTAGACAAAAATACATTCTACAGATATTAGATTATCTTTTTAAAACCTTGGTAAACTAGGCTTTTGTGTATAATTATAAATGTTTACGAAATGATATAACTACTAAACTTAAAAATAGAATCAAAGAGCTAATTCGGATGTATATATGTATAGATATCGCATTTTTGTTTCGATATTTTTGAAGTTAAGATTACAATTCTGATCTCGTAGTCGAGATTTATTCAGGATTGGAATTTTATTTAAAACGAACAGGAAATACTTTCGGAAATACGAAAAATAATGTCAATATAAAAATAAATCAGTGTCTATAAAATCCAATCGAAATAAAACAAGCAGCCGGCACAAACATCCACAGTGGCTTTGAAATCTGTAGTCCTAATTTTTATTAAGATTAATAAAATATCTTCTTGTTCAAATACATCTAAGCTCATTTTTCCATTAACTTTTGAGAAATGGTTGGTAATAGTCTACCATACAGAAACAGAGCTATGATACAAAGTTGACTTTTTTATACACATGTATATTTTTATATTATATATTATAAGTTATGTTAAATATTTACCTCAAAAATATCAGCTGTCAGTCTCAAACGTATAGGGTGTTCAATATAGCCACCCGATAGATACGCAATTCCCTCTGGCGGATAAAAGCTACTTTTCGAAAGCCACAATTTCCCCCCTGGCCGACTTGCAGTGTGGATATTAAATAATTTATATAAGTCCAGATAATGACAAACGTGGAGAAACGGTGAACTTATTCCTCTTTAGTTCATCTTTCCATTTTCGTAACTCTTCAAAATTAACGTAAAATTCTCCTACAACAAACAACAGAGTAAATTCAAAGATACTTCTAACATTATTTCGTATATTAAATATGTTTCGTTAAGGTATCTTCATTTACGTCAGGAAAATTTCCTATTTTAGGTTTTGTCTATCACAGAGTGGTCTAGTTTGAGTGATCTAGTAGCGTCAGTGCATTCATTCTCTCATCCGGCTTCTAAAAATAACTTTATTCATCAAAAATTCCTCCTTAGGTTATATTTGGGTAGATATCATCAAAATTTGCTGTGGAAAGAAACAATCGCCATCGCGATTAGAATAAAGGAGAAAAGGGATGCCAATAAATTTATCAATTCCGGTTAAAGTGTTCGATATAGAAATTAGAGAATAAATTCAAGGTAGAAGAAAAGATTGGAGGGTAGAACAGGCAGATTCCTGTGAATGTCATAAGGAACGTAGAGTTTAGATGACATCTTCGATAAATCAAGGTTAGTTTCATTTTTCAATTTTAACATTCGTTAATTTCCATTTATTGATCTCAAAATTCAAAAAATTGCCGAAAGAGTATCAAAGAACACTCCCGAATCCCACAAAAGAGTTAAAAATTTAATCAACATATAAAATTCCAATTTTTTTAACAAATCCCTAGATAAAAACCAAATCTAGTTATTTTTTTTAATTACTTTTGAGGATTTGAAAATTATCTCCATAAGAACGTTGTGGTTACTTTTTTTCAATTTATTTTTATTTTATGTCTATCCTAAAAAAATCGTACCAGTTTTGTTAATTTAAAAAGATTTTCCTAATATTTTCAGAAATTTTTTTTTTTTTTTTTTGTCCGTTTTCAGTAAAAGGTATTTTTCCCCTTTATTCCATTCCTTCCCATCCCCCTTTCAATTAATTTTAAAATTTTTCCTCAACAAAACCGAAAATTCAAGAACTTTCAAAAACCTTTAAATTGGATATAATTGTTTTCTTAAATTTTAAATTAAAAAAAAATGGGATTTGTTTTCAGGGTCAGTTTTGTGAAAAACCTGCCCTTTTCCTCTGCTAAAATACTCCAAAAAAAGGGTCCCCCTAGGATTGGGAAAAATTAATCTGTGCCCCCGGGGTTTAAAAGAAAAGGACCTAAAAACCCTGACTGGGGGAAATGTCTTTAAAAGGATAAATCAAGAACCCCAAAAAGTGGGGTTTTGACCGGGAACCCTGGAGGAGGGACTTTTGGGGAAAGTCCCTCTTGAAAAATGTTCTTTTCCCATTTTCCCACGCCTTTAGGATTTTCTCAAATGCGGGTTCGGGACTTCCGATCCGATAACTTTTTTCCTTCAACCAGGGGGCCGGAAAATTTTTTCCCTTACATTTTTTTTTTTTTTATCGCCCAAGATATTTTGGGGATAGGCCCGGGGACCCCGGCCATGGGCCCCCTAGGTCAACACGGTTCAGGGTCATTTTTGTAAGAAACAATTTTTTCCCTAAAATTTCGCCCTAAAATGGATTTCTTTCTCTGGGAATTGGATCTATCCCTCATATCTTTTAATTTTCCTTCGAATTCCCCCCAAGTTCTTAATCAGGGCTCCACTCAAGGGACGTGCCAAAATTAAATTTTAGTGAAAAAATATTTACCTAATGTCCCAAACTTTTGTAAATGTACGCGGGGTTGGATCGTTTGCTAGGTTAAATTTTGAAGTGCTTCAAACTTTTCCGAGCCCAATACACACAATTGATCCTTTTCCCCTTCCTTTAATAAAAAATTTCCAATGTGAATGCGGTTAACCGATAATATTTTTTAAATTTAAAAGAATAATATAAAAAGTACGTACAAAAAAAATTTATTTTTTTTTTTTGTTACTATAAAATCAAAAAATTTACAACATCGAAAGTAGCGCCCCGTGTAGTGTGGGGGTTTAACGAATGCCAATATCCAGCTTTTCTTATTCTTCCTTTTAAAATTATTCGGGGGCTTATAACCTCTCCCATCCCCTTTCCTGGCATTTTATTATTTGTTTCTCCATTCAACAATATCCAGGGAACTGCAATAAACTCGTCTTCACTCCATTTTCTTCTCAAAAATTTTTCGTTAATTAATTTTAAAAAAAAGAATAAATTAAATTGTTTTTTTACCAAAATTTCGCAAATTAAACATCTCTTGGTTATAATCATCAAGTCGTCCAGGAAATGTTATACTTTCTAAGGTCGGATAGATTAAAGTTTGCAATATGATATTTTAGAGATAGAAATGTAATTGAAATAATATAAATCTTGTCTATTATAAATTTTTTGTACCGTAAATTGACCGTGATTTTAACAAATCGGGGAACAAAGGAGGGGAAGGCAAAAGAAGGCAATGTTTCTTTTTTTAAATTCAAAGCCGTTCATGAGACGATTTGGGGCAAAGTGGTTTTTTTTCCAAGCAAATCCAAGTTCTTTTAAAAAATTTAGCTTTGTATTATTCAAAGTACGCGAGGTGTCGTGACCTTTCCCCCTAGAAAGTTCGCGTAACGTAAACGTAACGTTTCAGGCTAGTTTTTATTCTTCTTTTCTATTTTCCTAAACGTCTTATTTGCTGCTTATTTTTTTTTAAAAAACGCCGAAAGGGTCTAGAAACCCCCCCGGACCTACCAACCGCAAAAATCAATTTTTTTTTTTTTTTTTAATTAAAATACGTCCGTTTATGTTAATCTTTTTTTTGCTACCGATTTGGCAATTTTCTCATTTTAATTCTAAATTTTTAGAAAAAAATTTGGGTCCTCAAGCTTATTTGGAAATCATGGGGTAGATTTGATAAGTCCTTCGAGATCCCTCGAAATCGTTTGTGCCATCACGTATTTGTAACGCCGAAATTTAAGGCGGGGCAAACGGTTGCACCCGCGTGTTTACAATGGCATCAAGGAACGAGTGGACGTTCGGTTTTATCTTTTATGGGTTAATGCCACCGTCAACCATAAAAACCGAAGTCCCTCGTTTCCTTGTTGTACAGCGGTGCAACCGTCACGCTTTACCGAAAATGTCATTTCCGAACTTTCCCAAACACACAAAAATTTATTATTTGATTTATGCACAGGGTTTGGGAACTGTTGTGTAGTCTTCTGATAATTTTTCACCTAATTGCCCAAACATGTATCGAGTTGCAAAAATTGTCACAACACTTTGTTTAAATACCCCACTAACTTAGCCGTTCCCCCCTCCTGATTAAATTTTGTAGCGTGGAAAACTCGCATTAAATTTTGGATCCACGTGTACATATAAAAACACTTAATACCTTAACACTTTTTAATATGCCCTTTATTTTCTTTAATTCTTGCTTTTTTCCCTTCTGAAACCCCAATTTTTTGCCCCTGTATGCCTTTACCTTTCTTCTGTATTTGCAACTTGCGGAATTTCCCTCACTTTAAAAACATCTTTGCTTTTTACGTACGAAGTGCTTAAGTACGAGCGGGCCGCCATAAATTTGGCCCTGATATAGAAAAAATAAACTTGGCAAAATATAGCAATTTTTTTTTTTTAATAAATCTCCCCAACTTAAATAAACTTTTTAAAACGATAAATTTAAAATTGAAACCCCTATAAAATAACTAAAGTTTTTCCCTTTAAAAATGTTGTATAAAGCTGCTCGCAACTCACTCCCCGCCTTTAAAAACGTTTTCCTCTTGGGATAAAAAGATCATAATATTATCATATTATTTCCTGTGAAATGGGGCTCCAAGTCGTTTTCATCTCTCCACAATTTTAAAAAGGCGGCATATTTGACACGACGTTCATTTTGGAGAGCAGAAAGAATGCGGGGTACCCATCCACAAATCATATCCATCCCCAAAAATTTTTAAAATTTGGGGCGAATACTGTTTCACATCACTCTAATTCCTCCACTTTCAAAGGGCATCTGCTAATACCATTTCCCCAATAATTAAATGTTTTGAGGCTTATCAATTGACCGAGGGGGGCGTCAAATCATCAATGGATTTTTTGCCCCAAAAAAAACATTTTCTCACTTTTTACAGTGGAATATGAAAGAAAAAAATCACCAAAACCCGTCAAACTTTGTGTATGTGATTAAAGCTATACCTTCTTTTGTTAAAAATTAATGACCGCGCGGGGACTCAATTTTCGTTACCTCGACTTTTCAGCACTATCAGTTTGCCCCCCCTGGGTACTAAAAAAAGACCTTCGAGCCCTTAATATAGGTACGCCTCGCACAAATGCAACTTGACCCGAAAATTTTACCCGCTAGCGTGCCTATAAACAGTGCACGGGAAATCGTAAGGGGTATGATCAAGCCGGAACTGTAAAAAAAAAGATCAAACCCTAAAAGGGAAACAAGAAACCCCGGAACCCCCCAAAAAATTTTTGAATTTGGAAAGGGTCCCGGGAAGAACATCCAACATTTTTGGGGGGAATCTCCGTAGGGTGGGGTTAGGGCGTCTTGAAAACTACCCTTAATTTTCAAATACTAAAACATTTAGATAGAAAAAATTAAAAACAAGTTTTTATTGTTTGAAAAAAGGACAAAATTAAAAAAGAAATTTTTCAAAAAATTAATTTTACGAAAAATTCCCCCCCCTTTTTAAAAAGTCCAAAATTTTTAAATATGGGAAAGGGGCTTTCCTAGTTCAACCTTTCATTGTTTTCATTGGTTTTTCCCCATTAAAAAAAAAAAAATTTTGGGTCAATTAAATTTGGTAAAAAAAGTTAAATTATTAAATTGAATAATTTTTTAAAAATTTTGCATAATGTTCGAGTTACAAAAAATTTTTTTAAAGAGTAAACAACATACCGTTTGGAAAATTTGGGAAATTGGGTAAGAGGGGAAAAAAAAACCCTCTTAAATTGAAATTTTATAAATAAATGGGAATGAAATATGCCGGAATAAATATAACATTTTAACTTTTTTGTTTTGCGTACAAATTTTTTTTTGAAATTTGTATTTAAACAATAAATTTCCAATACTCATTTACTTAAATTTTTTATTTTGAAATTTTCAATTTTTAAATTTAAAAGGGGTAACCTTTTTTAAATAAAAAGCCTTTACATTTATTGCGGGTAATACCCAAAAAAAAATTACATTTATTAAATAATATAACAAAAAAAATGTACTTTTTTAAAAATAATTTTTTAAATAATAATTTTATAAAGGTTGCCCATTTTTTTAATATATTATATAGGAAAAACACAAAACATCTTATCAAATTTATTCCTTTGGACCCAAAATGGGAATCTAAAAAAAAGTTTAAAACAAGTAAACACCCCGAAAAACGTAAACGGCCCATTCCCAAAAATGCAAAAAAAGGGGTGTGGATTTTCAGTTTTGCAAACGAAAAAATTTCTTTGGTTTTAAAGGGCTTGGGCGCCCCCAACGACCATTTTTTACCAAGAAATTTAAAAACCTAAAAATTGGGTAAAATTAATGTTTTCATTGCAGCTTGTACCAGAAACGATTTTATTAATAACGGCCAGCGCAACGGGGTTATACTACAGACATATGACTCAGTCGGCACACCGGAAAACGTTCGTGGGGACTAGAACGTGTATCGAATCGAGAGTCAAGCTGGAATGCGAGAAGGAACAACAAGAACAACTACTGCTCAGCGTCATTCCAGCATACATTGCTGCTGAGGTAAGCACATTGAAAGTGAATTGGAAAATTAATGCTAGGCAATGCAATTTTCGTAAAATAACAGCTACCTTTTGAAAACTTTCAATACGCTGCTGCGCCTACTAATTTTCTGTGTTTATTTGTAATTTATTAACTAAATAAATAACAGCAATACGTTATTTCCACTGAAAAATTAAATGAACTGTAATAGTAACAGTGCAAGTATAAAGTTTAATTAAACAAGGGTCAGATAAACGTTTATTTGCCACAAGTAAACCAAGATTCCTGACATTCAATAGCGGTAAGTACACAACTTCACTATTCTAGTGCCATAAATAAACTAATTAACTAAGAGAAAGCAAACTGGTTACTTTATTCACTTATATCAGGAAAGAAAAACACAACAACAAATCATTATACAAGTTTATTACTAGAGCAACGCAAACTGCGCTGGAAGCCAGTGTTGACGCATAAAAGTTTACACAAGATAAACACGGCCGCGACAATTCGGTTTTAGCGTCAGTATAACTGCGACTCGAAAGCCGATCTGTTGTGTATGCATCTACGCTGTCATATACTATATCGTAGTTCTACGTTTGTTTTGAAAATGTTTCCTACGTCGCGAAAACGACCAAAGTTGGACACAATAAGAGAATTTATTGCAGAAATGCCTCATTTAAAGTGTGAGGCGCTAAAATTCAATGTGTAGTGTGTAAAATAGATTTAATGTGTTGGTCGAAAAGTGATTGTCTACGGCACGTAAATAGTGCAGGGCCATGTTCCAAAAAAAAATTTCACACGAGATTATGACAAATTTAAATTTAATTTGTGTTTATTGCATGTAATTTACCATTTCATTTACTAAGGAAGAAAGCATACGTCTCGTTTTTGAATGAATATTGCGGACTTTAAGTTACCAAGTGGAGAGAACATTACAGAGAGTTGTGCCGCCTGCTCGTGAGCATGTCGAGAAAAGAATTAAATCGGAGTTGCAAGATAAAAAACTGGTGGTTATGTGTGGACGAAACAACAGATCGTAAAAAACATTCTGTGGTTAATGTAATGGGTACGCACAATAGAACCACATAGACTGTCACCTCAATTTTACTAGCTTCCAGACGAATACAACAATGCACTGCCGAATAATTTAATGTTGGTGTTAAATACATTGGAAAAGTTTGGACTTTCAACAAATCAACTGTTGATGTTTTTGAGTGATGGTGCCGCAAACATGCTTGCTGTAGGTCGACTCTCTTAAAAAACATTGTGCTAACTTGTTGCATATTACATGTAAATTCATACTCTCAGTCTCGTAGCAGATGTATCAGAAAATGTTATCCCGAGGTAGACGCTCTAATAGCACGTACAAAAGCTGTGTTTTGTAAAATCCCCAAAACGTATTCGGGAATTTCATAGACTCTGCCCCGGTATTCCTGAACCACCACAACCTCTTCTTACTCTTGGGGAACATGGTTAGAGCTGCATTTTATTATCTTAAATATTTTGAGAATATAAAGAACGTGATTTTAGAATTCGACCCAAAGGAAGCTGCGGCTGTCAAGTAAGCCGCTTGAAATTTCAGATAGTACAAGTTAAAACAGATTTGGAAATTATTCAGAACAATTACGTGGGACTAGCGGATGCGATAGAAAAACTACAAAATTCTTTGGTGTCATTAGTGGAATGTTTGCAAATAGTGCAACATGTTCACGCACAGCTATGCGCGATAGAAGCGCAAGAAATGTTTGTGTTTTAGAAAGGTTTGAAAGTGTTTTAGACAAGGACTCTGATTTTGGCACATTAAGACAAATTTGCGAAGGTGCGTCAACAGAACCGTTAAGTTATTTGAAAGATTATTTTACTTACGCAAATATAACGTCACTAGATGTAGAACGTTCGTTTTCGGCATACAAAAACACTTTTTCTTCACGCCGCACTCACTTTGCTGAAACAACTTTGGAAACATATCTAATGTTTACAAATATTAAATAACATTATCCACTTTGTGATTTCACGGAGGACTCTTAAAACGGTAAGTGTTTGAGCACGTATCACATTTAATTTATTTTGTGTAAACTTTTATGCGTCCGCCACTGGCTTTCAGTGCAGTTGCGTTGCTCTATTTATTACTGCAATATTACACTGAATATAAAAAAATATTTATTCTCATAATTGTTGTTGAACGAAAAACTATTACTCCTACAGACGCTTTACTTAATCTAAATATACGGTGAGGTCGTAAAATGTCTCCACTCCCCCATGCTAACTTTTGAACGACAGAAGCTATCGTCTTTGGAAAAATTAGGTCGATTTATATTTTTTGACTGAAACTAACTTTTCCGGTGTCACCGGAAGTGACGTCAACTTTCATATTTTAAATAGAATACTCTGTAAATTTTTACGTTTTTGGAAAGCTAATCGAAAAGCGAATCCAACGATACCATATATGTTATACTTTAACTTAAGAAATATGACGATATGCAGCAGAGTTTTGATTCTCATGTCCTGAAAATTAGTTTCAATCCAATTTTATGTTTCTTTTATGCATAAGTGATCATAGCAATCCATAAAAAGCAGTTATACTAACTAAAAAATTCCATACAAAAAATATTTGTGGAAATTTGATACCTACAAGATTCACTTTCTTCCACTGTCGATGAATTTTCTTGTTTCGTTTGCACATAATCACGTGTATAAAATAACCTTTTCTAAGTTATCGGGCTAGGCAACTTTTGAATTTCATAGCACACTAAGAATCTGTTAAAGACGTGATTGTTATAGATTTAGAGTTCTCTTTATTGCATTTATGTAAAATGCGGTACTAAATCGAACCAATAAAAAGAATTATCAGAAAAAAGTGACTTAACGCGTGACTTGGAATTCAATTTGTCTATAGTAACCGCAAAAACGCCAAGAAAGAGTAATTAGAATTGATTAAAACGAGATGAAAAATAAATAATAGAATATTACATGACACTGAAAAATAATGTTCTATCTATAAATGTGGGTGAGAAACCAGCTTTTACTACTGTGCAAAAGATATTTGCTAAAATATGGCGCCCTGGCCAAACACTATTTCCTAGCGATTGTTTGCGGATTCAAGCGTCACAACTCATAAGAATGATAATTAGAGAGCGGAATTATATGCATCGGAAATCGACAAAATATGCGCATATATATGCAGAAAAATTCTTCGAAATATGCACAATTTTTGCTAAATATGCAGTTTTATGCACATATGCTTCTGATACCGATTAACTTCTTGTTAAATGTTATAAAACAAGAATAATCACAACGAAGCATTTTACAAACGTTTATTGTTCTTACATTTTAAAATCAATTATTATAAACACATACGTACTTAAAATTTGCTAAAATACATACTTAGACACTACATATTTTTATTATTAAAACAATTTACAATTAAATGCTTTTCTAAATTTTCTAATGAAAAATTATGTCGCCTATCTGTGAGAATGCATTTATATATCGAAAAACTTCTTTCAACATCAACGGAAATTATTGGTGCATACTTTAATACATTCATAATCTCAGGACTTAATTCTATACTTGTTTCTGTTTCATCCATTTTTAATTCAGCAGTTAAAATCAAACTGATTTTTGCTAAACTTTTGTATCCTACATTTTTATTAATTATTTCTTTAAACTTTTGACTTATTGAGTTTCCTATTCTACCCGGAATATTTGAAACGCTATTTTCTAAATCATTGTTTAATTTAACTGATTCAGTTAGTGGCAGGGATTCTTTTTCAAGTTTTGTTATTGTCAAAGAAACAAATTCATAATTGGCTTTAAATATCAATTCATTAGGCAAAGAAGAGTTTTTCAAAATTTCTTGACATTTTGCAATAGAATTGCAGTTGTCAGTAGAGAATTCTGAAATAATGTTTTTGATCTCTAGATAATGGTTTGCATAAAATATTGCGGCATTTAACCAAGTACCCCATCGGGTAATGACGGGTTCAGGTGGTAAAGGAGTATCCGGCATCGGTGACTTTAAGAAAATTTTCTTAACGTTACTGATTAATGTATTTACTACTGCAAATTACTGCCGAATTTCCTCAGCCACCCTATTTAATCCATGAGCCAAACAAGTAACATGTATTAAATTAGGGTACAAAAGTTTAAGCTGTTGACCCGCTTTAATCGTATATGCCGCTGCATCGGACAACATGACTAAAATTTTTCCGGTGGGAACAACATCGGCAAGAAAAAAATTCATGAAACTTTCATTAACAAATCTTAATATTGTGGGATGGTTTTTTATAATTGTTTACAAGTAATTAAGTACGATCTACCAGGCTGTTTATTATTTAGATGACCAATTAATAAATTTGCTATATAGCGGCCACAGGAATCTGTCGTTTCATCAACGGTAAAATATATATATACTCGTTTTTAACAATTTCCCTAATGTTATTGATCATTTCAGAATAAATATCGGTTACATAACATTTTCTGAGCAATGTTTCATCCGGAATACTCTTTTGGCAGTATTTTTCTAAAAATTGTCGAAAACACGGATTTTGCAGCTTTTTGCGCGGTATATTGGCATTAACTAACCATCGCTATGCACAAATCTGCGTTAAATATTTGTTGCTCACTTTGTTTTGAGGTTTCGGCAAAAGATTGTGTCGGAGGCACTTGGCTAAGTTTTGAAACTTGAAGTTTCCGACAGTTTCTTTTATGCATTTCAATTGCAACATGTTGGGTGACTTGAAATTTGCGTTCACATGGCACCTGTAAAGAAAAATATCACCAAAAACTTACAAGAAAATCGTATATGGCTGTACAATTTTAAATACTAGTGTATTATACACAAAACAAAACGTACCGTTTTCCCACAAGCTTTGCAGAAAACTCTTTCATCCGTTAGAATAAGTTCAGGAACATTTTTGATCCACGAAACAATTAAACTTGTACTCGCTTTTGGCATTTTTCATTACTGCACCAATCTACTTCAACGTCTGGTTATACAATGAATAAGAAACATTTTGGTAAATACTCAAACTTCCTATGAATCAGACAGTTGCCGGTATTGGGGGTTGTTGAAAATTATATGATATTTTTATCTAGTGAATTTGCAACAGCTCAGCACCTGAAGGATGGCGGCTTCTTTGCGAAATAGGCTCTTTGTCGGTGGCGAGGTCCAGCGACAGAGGAGCCGACTCCGCATCTAATACACACGTGTCCGATAAAATGTTCGTTGGTAAAAGTTTTGTTGTATTACAGGAAAACAAGTTCAAAGAAAAAAATATTTTTGTTCTAAATTTGCTAAAAAATGCACGAATATACTCTAGTGTGCAAAAATATGCAATAATCGCTGAAATATGAAAAAATTACTAAAATATGCGAAATATGCAATAATTAATCTACGTCAATCAATTCGAAAAGTTGTTATTCGCATATATACTGAAGCATTTGCTTGTCATATAAAAAATATGGGATATGCAAATTGCATAAATTCCTTTCTTTAATGATAATAGAATATTTATCCAAGCTGTTACTTTAAGTGCTTCCTATTTTATTTCAAAAACAGTTAAGAAATTGCAAGAATTGTTCTTAATATGGATATGATTTTAAGCCATGGATATTTGGAATTCTGTGAATTAAATTTACACCTGTTAATTTATTGTAGTTAATATTTTTTATAGTTGCTGGCTTTGTACTAACGAGTATTTCGCGAATAATTTACAAGTACAACTACAATTACTATGTAAAGCCGAGTGTGTGGCTCAGTTCACCCATCTATATCGACCAACAAAGTTTATTGTAGGCCGCCAATGTAATTTTAGAGTTCACCGAATAAACCTATTTTTCTGGCGAATTCCAAAAGTTCACTCGGCCAAATTTTTCTCAAACTCTCAGGCGTTACAAAAGCCCCACCAAACAAGGAAAATGTGCATAACTCCTCTTCCAAACACAGGCGGTATTCCTCCTCTTGAGCTAACCCCATTCTGTGTAGGTATTTTCTTAATCGAGCATGGCGGGTAAAGATTGCGATTAGAGCCTTGACAGACATCCTGCTAAGTTCTGTAAGCTCCCTGGTTCTGCCTCTGCTGGGCAACGTACATAAGATAGACGTGTGGGTTCGAAATACTTCTTGTTCGACCCAGTGGTTAACATGCGTTTTGGCAGTGTTAAAAGATATCCTAACTAGTGATTCCAGACACAGCAGAGTGTGCTTAGCTCCCTTCCTGGCAAGGGCATCGAGCGCCTCATTGTCATCAATGCCAATATGTTCTGGTGTCCAGATGAGAGTCACTTTATTGTTCCTACCCAAAATTTTAATATTATTTCTGCAGTCAGCTACGAGTCTGGGGGAAGTCTTTCTCCTCTCAAGAGCTCGCAGTGCAACCTGATTACCAGAGAAGATTTTTATCGACCTGTGTCAGACACATCTACTCAAGAGTATCCCAACACCTGTATCGACAGCAAATATTTCTACTTGAAAGATTGTCGCATATCTGCCTAAACTACATGTCCGTTCAATTAGAGATTTGCGACAGCAGATTCCTACACCGACTCCTGCGTGCATCTGGAGTCATCGGTGTAAAGGATAATGTCTGCTTTAATCACGGAGTCGCAATTGCTACTCCAACAGCCCCTGTCGGGGTAACGTACATCAAAGGAATTCTCCAACGATGTTGTAGCACACACCATGTCCGAAGGCATAGATAGAACCTTGCCACCAGGTATCGCAAGATGCCAATATCTGTAAACAGTTGTCCTAGCTTTCCTTTCCTTCTAGTCCAGGTGTGGTACTTAACGCACCAGTGATCGTCAGGCTGGCTATTCTCTGCAACGAGGTAAGTTAACCCCCGCTGCAACCTGTTGGGCTTTTTTTCCATGAGATAACGACGGCGTACTTAATCATAGGCCGAACCATTCTCACATACAGCCAATACATTCTCTTTGGGGACATTCCCAGATCCTTACCACAAAGTCTAGGGCATGTCCAGAGAGATATTTTGGCTTTGTGAATTATCCAAATGCGGATTCCAGGACAGCGCCTTATCAAGCAAGATTCCTGGATACTTTACCTCCGTAAAAAAGTGTAATTGCTCACCTAGAGTGGCTGGAGTAGTCAGTCCGTCCAATTTCCTTCTCCTTGTAAATGGAACAATCATGGTTTTGTGCAGGTTTATAGTAAGCTCTTCCCTCCTACACTAGCCGTGAATAACGTTGAGCACTTTCTGCAGGGTAGTTGTTAGCCTCTGGGTCTCTGTGTCTGAAATTAATACGACTAAGTCGTCAGGATATGCTTATACTTCAATCCCAAGCGCCCCCACGTCCGCCATTAGATCGCCTACGAGAAACAACCATGGGGGACTTCCCCCCGAGGACGGCCACCGCCCGGAATTAAGCGTATGGTACCACCGCGGAGTGAGCTTGAGGCCAGCCTAGTGCTAAGCATATTGCGGATCCATTCCACACAGTTGGTTCGATTCCTCTAGACAGCACTGCTTTAGTCAGTGATGTGGTTTGTGCGTTATTGAGCGCTCCTCCTATATCCAGAAATATACCAACCGCAAATCTTGTTATCTAGAGATTCGGTTACCTTCGCAATAATGTTGTAGAGGGCCAATTCATTGAACTTGGCCTCCTGATATGCATACTGGTATCGGCGAAGAAGGTACAGTCTCAGACACTCCCTGCGAATGTATCCATCTAGCACCTTTTCTAACGTTTTTAAAACGAAGGACATCAGATCAATCAGTCTCGCGAGTAGATTACTAAAAAGTATTAGTATTTCAAATTTGCGTTTGCATTTTCTCCTAGCTCCTTGCAATTATTTTTACTTAGGTACGTGTACATAATAACTAGCAGCATAATCTACGTATGTGTACTCTTTATTGTTCTCAACTCTTCGCAAAAATGTATGCGCGAGATGTGTGATACATAGAAGAGCATATTGGATTCTTCTCAAACAATAACGCGTAACGAGCTTTTGCAGTTTAAAGGCCGTCACTTGTTTACGTAACTTGTTGCATGGTACCTGTGTATAATAAATCGTTTGGTGCAGTGAAACGCAGAGCGTATCTCTTTGATCAATTTGCTTTTGTTTCCAGGTAAAGCGTAGCATCATGTTGAAAATGGCGGACGCTTGTCAGGAAGTGACGAACAAGCAGAGTTTTCACGAGATGTACGTGCAACGACATAACAACGTGTCCATTCTGTATGCAGATATTGTTAACTTTACGCCGTTATCGGAGCAATTATCTGCATCGGATCTTGTAAAAACTCTTAATGAACTCTTCGGCCGCTTTGATCAAATTGCCCAGGTAAGTTTGATAACTTTGTACCTAAATTTGCTGCACTTTCAGTTAAATTTACTAGGAACATAATGTAGATGTAACATAATGTAGTTCAAAGCATTATGTTACAACTAACTGAAGAAAGTGCTCATGTTTGCATTGTACAAGAAGTGATATTTATCGATACCATATTAAACGGTTCAACAAAAACATATACAATTCTAATTTCTACTTAAGAACTTATCCTAGAATTTTCAATATTTCCTTTTTTATGCTACTTACAACGTCGTATTCTTAAATTCCACAAAAACAACACTAATCAACATTTTTCAATATTTCTCATTACCGGGTGTGCCATTAGTGTGTTGGCGGAGTTTAACGTAAAAACTATCAAAGATGAAGAAATTAGATTTTCTGTGCGTATGTGGTATACCACAGTGTAATTTGTAAAATTAGTTACAAATATACCGGATATTCCAAATTCCCGCAGCCGCCTTTAACTATTTTATTTTAAATAGATTGCCATATTTTTAATTAACTACTATCGGACAATTACTTTTGACTATATTGCAAAATTTTGTTAACGTTTTGACAGTTGCAGACTGTGACATTTTAAGACCTAGCCTGAAAACGGATGTAATGTCTCGAGTTACTTTTTTGCTATCAAGTTAGGGGCTTACACATTATATGTTTCAAGGTGGTTTCATGCGAAAATGTATACAGGATGTTAAATATGTCGTGCAACATTTATCGACATTCAAACGCTTTTTTTCGACTTTGTTAAATGCAATCTACATTTTTTAAATATTGTAAGCAATTTCCTTGCAAAGTAACCTTCAAAACGGTATTAATAACGTAATACTTATTTCCAGTATTTTCGAAGGTATAATAATAATAATAATATTTATTGGCGCTATTGCACAAAAGTGTTTACACAGGTCAAAAGCAGAGAACGAACAACGTCTTAATTTTCATGAAATTATATATAAATATATAATGTACAATATCATTAAAATTGTTGTCTAAGAATTCATTTACAGAGTAGAAAACTTTGCAAAGAAGGTATTTCTTTAAAGTGCGTTTGAGACACAGTAATGGCAATATTTTTATTTTATCTTGTAGGATAATTATGGTAAGCAGAACTAAAGCTATAATCATCTAAACTCAGTATAATAAAATTCACCCACTCAACAATGTACTCGCATTGGGTTGTTAAAATTCTCATAGATTTGAGAAAGTCTATACAATCATCTGTATAACTAAAGCTGGCCAGAGCGGTACCGCGCAGTAGCGTAGAGTCGACCAGGCCTCGCGTTCCACTAGTTATTCTGCTAATAGAGATGTGCGATTAAAACACGTGCTCAAACACTTGCCATTTTAAGAGTCCTCCGTGAAATCACAAAGTGAATAATGTCTGTTAAATATCTGCAACATTAGATATGTTTCAACTGTTGTTTCGGCAAAACTAGTACGGCATAAGGAAAAAATGCGTTTATATGCAGAGAACGAACGTTCTACATCTAGTGACGTAATATTTGCGTAAGTAAAATAATCTTTCAAATAACTTAACGATTCTGCTGACGCACCTTCACAAATGTGTCTTAATGTGCCAAAATCAGAATTTTTCTCAAAAACACTTTCAAATTTTCCTAGAACAGAAACATTTTTTGCGTCTTCAATCGCACATAGCTGCGCGTGAACATGTTGCACTATTTGTAGAGATTCTTCTAACGGCACCGCAGGATTTTGTAATCTTGCTAATGCATCTGCTAGCCCGAAGTAATTGTCGTGAATGATTTTTAAATCCATTTTAACGTGACTATCTTGAAATTTCGACTGGCTTTTCTGGATAGCGGCAGCTTCCTTTGTATCGAATTATAAAACCACGTTCTTAATATTGTCAAAATATTTATGATAATAAAACGCGGCCTGCAACCATGTTCCCCAACGAGTTAGAATAGGTTCTGGTGGCTCTGGTATACGGGGGCACAGTCTGTGAAATTCGCGAATACGTTTCGGTGATTTGACAAATACTGCTTTGGTATGCACTATTAAAGCGTCTACCTCAGGATAACATTTTCTGATACTATCCGCCACAAGATTGAGAGCATGAATTTTACACGTAATGTGTAACAAATTAGCAGAATGCTTTTTAAGAGACCGGCCTACAGAAAGCATGTTTGCAGCACCATCACTCACTAACATCAAGAGTTGGTTTGTTGAAAGTTCAAACTTGTCCAATGTATTTAACACTAACTTTGAAATTACTCGGCAGTACACTGTTGTATTCGTTTGGAGACTAATAGAATTGAAGGTGCCGATTGATGAGGTTCCAATTTGCGTGCCATTACATTAAGAACAGAATGTTTCTTCCGATCTGTTGTTTCGTCGACACAACCACAATTTTTGATCTTTCAACTCCGATTTATTTTTTGTTCAATATGTTCGCGCGCAGATGGCACAATTCTTCGTAACGATGTTCGACTTGGTAATTTGCACTCCGAATAGTTATTCCAAAAGCAGATAAATGGTTCCTTGTCTAGTAAATTAAATGGTATATTACATGCGATAAACGTAACGCATAAATTAAATATAAATTTTTCATTGTCTCGTGCGCAATTTCTTTTTGAGACATGCTTTTCACTATTTACGTGTCGTAGACAATGTTGTCTGGACCAACACATTAACGGGATTTTACAGATTACACATTTAATTTTAGCACCTTCATATATTAAGTCTGGAATTTCTGCAATAAATTTTCGAAGTTTGTCCGACCGCGGTCGTTTTGCTGACGAAATCATAATTTTTCTAGGACAGATAAACAATTGCGCAAATGACCGGCAGCGAAAATGTCCGTACTGCTCCGCAGACGAAGTAATACTACCGTTCCTCTCGGTCCGAACTGATTCTACGCCTATGCGCGGTGCCGCTCATGGCCAGCGTTATGTATAACCTATGTCGGCCACCATTCTTACACACTTACGTTGTGGTGAAAATATTTTCTGAGTATGACTAGAGTGACCCCAATTTAATATGTCATACTTCATAACAGAATGGAAGAGCCCAAAATAAACATTCCTCAGAGACGTTATACCTTAGGGATCGTAACAAATAAAGTCTGGATGACAAATTCCTAGCTAAAAAATTTATATGATCTTCTCAAGTAAGTTTATGATCCAACAGTACACCTATAAGTTTAACAGGCTGTAGAGGTAGGAGATCGCAAAGTAAACAGCTGTGTTTGTGACTTTGTGGCATTTAAACTAAACATATTTATGAGGAATCAATTTTCAATATTTGAAGTCGTATTCTCAACGTGCGCTTTCAGATCTCTGATAGAATAGCAATAGTTGATAGCTGTTATGTCATCAGCAAATAGAATAAAATTAGTGTTTGTATCACAGTATTCCAAATCGTTAATGAAAATTAGTAATAAACATGGACCAAGGACGGATCCTTGTGCTATTTCATGCTTAGTGCCTACGGTTTCGGAGACAACATTATTGTATTTAACAGACTGGAGTTTGTTAGCGAGAAAGGATGTTATTAATTTTATACTGCAGTTTTAAAATTTGTAATATGTGAGTTTTTTAATACAATCAGAAGCTTTCGTTAAATCGAAAAAGGTAGCATTACTATAATATTTATTTTCAAAATTATTTGAAGGAACAGCGTATTTGTATTAAGATCTGTTTTAAACTCGCTGCCGCAGAAATACACAAAATGTTAAAGGAAGCATTTGGGGATAACGCTTTCAGTCAAACACAAACTTGTGGTTGATTTCGAAAATCGTCGATTTCAAAAATGGTCGAATATCAGTTGATGACGATGAACGTCCTGGACAATCAATGTAATATCTATGAAGAGCAATGTGGATATTGGTAAATATACAAATCTATTGTTTCTTTGAAAAGGAAATGTATGAATGATATAAACCTCAAAAATCCTAAATTTTGATGTAAGAAGACATTGTTAAACGCTTGCGTGAAGCTAACTACACATTTTTAATGAATAAAGTTGCAGTTATTAATGGATTTGCCGGAGGGAGCATTTACTAGAAGCTCACGTAAAAGATGAAGGTCAGTGCCTTAAGATTGTAATGCCCCCCACCAACACAAATTTTTCGTAATTTTTTATTGCGTGAGGAAGTATACAAGGTATTAATGTGGTTGAAGTTAGAAAATATGTAAAGTTGCGTCCAATAAACATAGTATATATACTAAGCAACCCGTAGGAATGAACACTTTTGGAAGTTTGCCAAAGACAAAATTTCTTAAATTACCGAATCGTCAAAAATACACGTGACATTGCTTTAGAAGACCTTCTGCTTCGTTGATAGCACATTGGTACTGAATTTAAACCATGAAAAGACATGGCGGATGGAAAACCAATGCGGTAGCAGAAGAGTATATTGAGACTACTATAGAAAATAAAAAAGTAATAAAAAAAAAACATCCTAGTATAACTTTTAACAGTTGTAATCAACGCGTTGTTAAAGTTTATAATAAATAAAAACCAATTTTAGTAAAAAAAATATCAACAAACAGTTTTTATTAAAAACGTCGTCTAGCATTGAGTGCGGTAATGTTACAGATGACAGATGTTATCGCACCCTGTGCGGTAATATCTGCCATTAACTGAAGTGAGTGCACGCACCGCTAGAGCGAAAAACGAGGTGTAGTTCTGCGTATAAGTAAAGTTTATTGATCTGATGTGATAATTGGAGATAATGTTACAAAATTGGAATGTCTACGTATGGCGCAAGAACATCTTCAGCTTTTAAGGGAGGTGGCAGTCGAAAAAGTTGGCGTCTAAATTCCTGTTTAGCGTCTCTTTGCTCATATGTTGTCCATCAAGAACAATTCCAGAAATAATTCAATCTAATGCTTGTAATATGTACATATGTGATTATAATTATTATGCTAGAAAGTGGACAACTACATACGTGTAAACCTTATCAGAAAATGTCGTATAATCTTCTCATATTTAATATTATTACGTATGTAAATACTAATAATCATATTAAATAAAATACGATAATACTTAGTTCAATGATTAAAAAATATGTGGAGTAGATACATCATTTTAGAAAAAAAATGGTCCGTATTTGCTAAAGACGACATTTCACGCTATTTCAAATCTTATGCAAGAAATAAACGATGCTACTAAATACCATTACAAGGTATTCATCAGAATTGCAATAAATTACATTAATTTATACTTTGCGCATTAAAAAAAAAGAAATAACTACTCTTGCTGCATTACATATCGGCGCATCCCCCATTTCTACAATAACGCTCAAGTAAAAAAGTAAGGTTTCTTGATTCAATATCATTTATTCTCATGACAAATATAAATAAAATTATTTCTATAGAGCTTTTGATAACTTGCTGCGAAAATTTATGATAAGCAAATTATACTTAACGCAAACGAAATATGTTCGTAAGGTTTTGTTTGAAATTTTTTGAAATTTTATATATTCTTTTATGTGCTTATTGAAGAAGAAATGGGGATAACGAACTATGTAATAAGCACTGACTAGAAACTTTGCTCCTTCGATAATTATTTAGTAAAGTAGAAAGTAATGGTTGTCGACGCAATAAAACTAGTCAATCAATTGGTATAACTCCTAATAAAACATTTTATAGTCCAACCGTAAACAATTCTCTACTACTCCTTGTTGTGCACGCTGCAACTGATGCGGCTAGTTTGAGTTAACAGCGGTATTATCGATCTATGTCTGACAGAGATAATGTATTTTAAGTGCAGCCTAACCATAAACTACAACGCTAATGGAGAATTAAATATTTGTTTGTGACATTTACAATTTGCGGCTTCCATTGTTTATAGCCAAAAGTGCTACATTAGTTAGGCAGATAATTTGCATAAATATGCTGTTCCTTGTCCTTTCAACTTTTTAATGCAATGGGAAGTTTAAAAATGAGTACGTATAGGTTAGAATTTACAGTAGGATAATAGTAGACAGCTTGAAGGTATTTACGTACAATGAAGATTCTAAAAAACTCACCTTAGTACCAAATTCAGTAATGACTACAAGAAGTTTTCGTTATTGTCTATCAAAATGAAAGCAAGCGTTATATCAATTAAACAATATAATTAATTTAATGATTAATGTAACTGCTGTATAATATAAAGTAATAATGAAGGTGAAAGTATTTAATCTGTATTAACAGGTCATTATATCATGTGAATTTTATTTTAGTATATCTACATGCTAATGGTTACTACCAAACATGATTACTAAAGCTGGCCAAGAGCGGTACCGCACAGTAGCGTAGAGTCGACCAGGCCTCGCGTTCCACTAGAGTTATTCTGCTAATAGAGATGTTTGCTGCCGCAAATAATTTCGCTCATCTTTTAAATAAAAATTAAATAACACGTGCTCAAACACTTACCATTTTAAGAGTCCTCCGTGAAATCACAAAATGAATAATGCCTGTTAAATATCTGCAACATTAGATATGTTTCAACTGTTGTTTCGACAAAACTAGTACGGCATGAGGAAAAAATGCGTTTATATGCAGAGAACGAACGTTCTACATCTAGTGACATAATATTTGCGTAAGTAAAATAATCTTTCAAATAACTTAACGATTCTGCTGACGCACCTTCACAAATGTGTCTTAATGTGCCAAAATCAGAATTTTTCTCAAAAACACTTTCAAATTTTTCTAGAACAGAAACATTTTTTGCGTCTTCAATCCCGCATAGCTGTGCGTGAACATGTTGCACTATTTGTAGAGATTCTTCTAACGGCACCGCAGGATTTTGTAATTTTTCTATTGCATCTGCTAGCCCGAAGTAATTGTCGTGAATGATTTTTAAATCCATTTTAACCTGACTATCTTGAAATTTCGACTGGCTTTTCTGGATAGCGGCAGCTTCCTTTGTATCGAATTGTAAAACCACGTTCTTAATATTGTCAAAATATTTATGATAATAAAACGCGGCCTGCAACCATGTTCCCCAACGAGTTAGAGTAGGTTCTGGTGGCTCTGGTATACGGGGGCACAGTCTGTGAAATTCGCGAATACGTTTCGGTGATTTGACAAATACTGGTTTGGTATGCGCTATTAAAGCGTCTACCTCAGGATAACATTTTCTGATACTATCCGCCACAAGATTGAGAGCATGAATTTTACACGTAGTGTGTAACAAATTAGCAGAATGCTTTTTAAGAGACCGGCCTACAGAAAGGATGTTTGCAGCACCATCACTCACTAACATCAAGAGTTGGTTTGTTGAAAGTTCAAACTTGTCCAATGTATTTAACATTAACTTTGAAATTACTTCGGCAGTACACTGTTGTATTCGTTTGGCGACTAATAGAATTGAAGGTGCCGATTGATGAGGTTCCAATTTGCGTGCCATTACATTAAGAACAGAATGTTTCTTCCGATCTGTTGTTTCGTCGACACATAACCACAATTTTTGATCTTTCAACTCCGATTTTATTTTTTGTTCAATATGTTCGCGCGCAGATGGCACAATTCTTCGTAACGATGTTCGACTTGGTAATTTGCACTCCGAATAGTTATTCCAAAAGCAGATAAATGGTTCCCTGTCTAGTAAATTAAACGGTATATTATATGCGATAAACGTAACGCATAAATTAAATATAAATTTTTCATTGTCTCGTGCGCAATTTCTTTTTGAGACATGCTTTTCACTATTTACGTGTCGTAGACAATGTTGTCTGGACCAACACATTTACGGGATTTTACAGATTACACATTTAATTTTAGCACCTTCATATATTAAGTCTGGAATTTCTGCAATAAATTTTCGAAGTTTGTCCGACCGCGGTCGTTTTGCTGACGAAATCATAATTTTTCTAGGACAGATAAACAATTGCGCAAATGACCGGCAGCGAAAATGCCCGTACTGCTCCGCAGACGAAGTAATACTACCGTTCCTCTCGGTCCGAACTGATTCTACGCCGATGCGCGGTACCGCTCGTGGCCAGCGTTAATGATTACCATTTAAGAATGCTTACTGTCTTGCGTTAATGTTTTACGTTTTTTGAAATAGCAAAATGTATATAGGACAAACGTAAATAAAGTAGAATCAATAAATTGGAAGGCAAGGAAACAATTTATATAAATCAACTTTTAAAAATGTAAAAACATATAAAGTTGTAACAACAAAAAGTTGTGTAATATAATATCAAGGACCTTTAGTTACAGACTATACAGATCACTGGGAACGGCACCTATTGATATTTCGAAAAGTCTGGGCTACAGAAATCTGAAAATTTGATAGATTACTAGCATCAAAGACAAACTCACCTAAAATATTTAACAGATCTGTCGCTTGCTTATTGTAGTAAATGGATTCCCCATACCTACGTGCAACTGTTTTCGAGTTATTTACAGTTACAGAAAAAAAAGATGTGTGCAACACAGATGAAAAATATATCTAGGAAATACTTGAAGCTAAACTCAGTTTTACTGCTGAGCATGATAGCTTAGCTATTGAAACATTAATCAAGTGTAGGGGATGATAGTGAAGTCTTTCAGTGTTCCAGCGCCACAGTGCACGAGTACGTGATTTAGAATATGTTTACAATTGGGTATAGGGAACCTCATAGAAATTTATTATTTTTAGCGTAAAATACTTCAAAAATTCAATTGAAAAGTTTCGACTCTTGCACGTAATTTGAAATTGATTATAGCAAAAAAAAGATTTATAGGCTGTTTCATTTGAAATAAACAAGTTGCTGTCGACAATCGCTATAACCGGAAGTGGTAGGCGGTAGGTTAAGGTGAGTTGGCTTCACTGGTGTTAATAATTGACTAAATTTTTAAAATTTCCCAGTTCATACTATTCAGGATGACGATAGTTGCAGTTATCGGTAGCACAACCCGCATAATATACGTACCCTACAATTTATTCAATGTTTGATAATTTCGTTCCCACGGCCTTCATACCCGTATTTAATATTCCATTGAATTTATTTACCTTTGGTTAAATATTGTAATGTTCAATATTTACAACAATGACAACATCGGCTGTCAATCTCAAAACGGATAGGGTATTCAGGTTAGCCACCCGTTTGTAATAAAATATCCCTCTTGCGGGTAAAAATATAATTTTTTAAGTCACCATTTCCTCCCAGCCAACTGGCCTTGAGACATTTATGTTAAATAATAAAATTAAGTCCAGATAACGGCGATCGTAGGGTAACACGGACAAATCCACTCTTCAGTTTATTTTCCTAATCTTGTAAATCGTCAAAATTAATGTGAAAGTCATCTAAAACAAACATCATTTCATAAATTAAATCTTTGTCCGAATGTTATTAAGTAAATCGTTTCACGTTTCATGTTTAAACCTTGTCAGACAGAATGTAGGTCATAGATTTGCCTCTCTGTCAGCTGATTGCGACACTGCATTCATTCTCGTATGCTATTTCCATAAATAACTTCATTTCATCGAAATGCATCATAAAATTTTATATTTGAGTTAAATTATCAAAATTTGCTTTGGAATGAAACAATCGCCATCTTTCGCGATTACAAATAAAAGATAGATAAGCGACGCCAAAATTTGAATCAATTTCGATTCAGCTTTCGTCGAATCATTTTGTGTTTACTTGACTACGATACTAATTTAAAGTGTTCGATAGTAAAATTAAAGTACTTATTCAAAGAAGGAAGTGTTGGAAGTTAGAGCAGGCAGTTTCCTGTAGAAGTTATTATAAACAGAGCGTTTATATGGCATCGGCTTCATTCGAATTCAAGGTTAGTTACATTTTTAATTCTAACATTCGTTAATTTCGATTTATTAATTTGAAAATTCATTAGAAAATTGCCCAAAGAGTATTCAGGAATACTCCCGATCCCACAAAGAATTTAAAAATTTAGACTAATTTAGAAAATTTCACATTTTTCCCAAAAATCCCCTGAGACAAATATTTCAATATATAGGTTTTATATTTAATTTTCCACATGATTTAACTTACTTGACTTTACTCTGAGATTATCCTACGAACAAATAAACTGTGTTTGTCAGATTCCTCTCCAATCATAAGAAAATATAGGATTGACATCTGTTTTCATCATGCTTACATATATTGCATTTAATATTCTGTTTTAATTTTGTTTCATTAGGAATCTTTACTCTCCCTAATATCCTAGTAATAGCTTGGAAGAGGCTGGTTTAATCACAATGCACTTTTGCCATCGCTTCTCCTAAGGAACTGTTTCGTCTTAATTTCTACTTATATTTTTGTAGCGTTTCCTAAATTTCAGACGTTTTTCGTAATTATTATTAGACTGGTCAAGAAATTATCAACTTTTGTAACTTATAAAAGGATTTATATTACTTTTGAATCAGAATTAATAAATAATTTGTTTGGTATTAGTCTCATGCTATGCCTAGCTCAAGTTTGAAATGGTTTTATATAACAAAATTTTTACGCTGTTCGGGGATTTAGTAGCCTTATAAAAGGAGTAGCTTATAAAAAGGAATGGATGATACCTACAGCTTCTTATTACACATTTCTAATTTACAGCAGGGGCTTACTTTTCTCAATACTTTCGTCCTGGTGGAAATACTCAACGTTTCTGCCACAAAAAGAATTCATTCTAGAAATCCTGCTTTAATGTGTTCAGCGCCATCCACGATTCCTCTGTCGTGTCAAATCAACTTGACTTTCATCTTTGGAAAGGGAAGAAGATCGTAGGAAGTCAAGTGTGGCGAGTATGCCGGATGAAAAACAACGACCATGTTGTTTCTCACCAAACTGCTGTACGATAAGAGCGGTATATCACCTTGCGTTATCACAGTGGAGAACTCTGTCGTTCCTGCTCCACTTCTTTGAACGTTTCCTTCTCATATCCTCCCTTAGGTGTCTTAGATGGTCTGCCTACGATCATTCACTACTGCGCTGCGTTAATTATCAAAATGCCAGAATTCAAGTAATATCTGAAAATAATTCAAATTCTGAATATATTAAATTAAATTCTGATATTTACCGAATATTTAAATTAAAATAATAAAATTAATGAATTAAGGTGTAAGTGCACGCACTTCACCGCAATAATTCCTACTACAATATATATTAACTTTAAAGAAGGAGATACAAATACATTACTTGAGATCAAAAATGGAACAAATAATTCATCCAGAAAATATAATTTAAAATAGAACCGTGAGCCATCTATATTACATATGTAAGCATAAGTAGTTTACATGTTTAGTTCATGTTACAGTATGGTGCTTTTCAAATGTGCCCTTAAGGATTATGAAGTATGTCAAAAATATGAAATACATATTATATATGTAAAGTGCTTTACTTATACGGGTGTTTCTGATACCCAAAATAGAGTAATGAGTAAGATTCGACAAACGCGTGCTACGGCAGAAGCGCCGAGAGGGGATTTAGGTCGATGCGGAGCCAGTGGAGAGTTTAATCATTCGATAGGCGTGGAAGTGAAGGGTCGTTCGATAATTATCGGTTTATCGGTGTGCATTTTTTAAAACATGGATCGTCGTAAGCGAGGTTTACCTTTAGCATCGTATGTCAATAAATATATGAGCCGTTTCCCTGAGTTGGAATATACAGGTATACAGGTATACAGGTCATTCAGTGCAAAATTTGCAATATACGGTTGATAGGTCGCAATACATTTCACTGTAGAAGACATATTAAAAGTAAACGTCATGTACAGGCAGTAGTATTTTGTCGCAGTGGACATCAAGACGTCAATAAAAGGTAAGAATATATTATTTTTTAATAATACTGTATCTCAGGTACCTACTTTTGTGCGATACGCCTCTGACGTTGCACTCGTTTGTCGAACCTTATTAATGAGTATGTAGGTACAATATTCTCTACATAATTTGCAAGGTGGCGGGGTTTGTGTATTTCTTTATTTATTAAAAAAGTACCAAATCATTGTCGGTATCATTCGTATCATCATGATTAAAGCTATTCACATTAGGGAAATCTCGATTTTTTTTTAATATTTTAAATAGTAAAAAAGCCTCCACTGTGACATTTCTAGAAATATCAAATATTCCGAAAATCCATTGACATTCTATGAAGAGCGCCCATTTATTGCCAAACATTGCAGTAAAACAATAATAATCAATCAGTGATATCACTTGGCAATTTTTACGATTAAATACGGAAGGCTTTCCGATGAATAAAAGAACTCGCCTATATTTTAACTATTGAATTAAACTTTTTGTTTGGCAATTGTTTGACAACGTTAAACAATTACGTAGTAACCGTTGTCATACATCATTTAGAATAGCTTTATGTAGAATTTGAGAAACTCCATAGATATTTACGACATTTTTAATGATTGTATTTGTTATTCCTACTATACCACCAATCACCGTTCAGACATCCTCTCGATTGTTATACATTTACTTTAATCATTATTGAATTGACTCACAGTCAGCGTATTAACAGTTGTACCTGCCACACATTAAGATATTACACGATTACACTATAACGTATAAAGTTAAATTTTCAGTATTCGTTCAGTAATGGCGGATAATGACGTCAACGACTCGGTTTTCTCGTGTATTTGCGTTGCATAGTACGAGGTGCATTCAAGTTATAATACCTCCGATTTTTTTTTCTCAGAACTGGAAACAGATAGAAACATGCGGTTTGTTTTAAAATAAGCGGTCGCATCTTTGTCAATGCGCGACAGAGATGGCAGCACTGTACGGCACCTAGAACCTTTAGCGGCAGAGGCGAGAGTGAGAACTGTTTTTGATACTTCAAATAGCGACGTTTTCAGTACAAGATCGCAAGTTGAGTGAGACATGTGGTAATGGTGTCATGGATGTGTCTAACGTGCGTTCGTGGGTGCGGCAGTTCAAAGAAGGCAGAACGTCGTATGACAACAAACTAAGACAATCTCGGCCTCGCACAAGCCGGTCTGGCGACATGATCGAGCGAGTGGAGAAAGTAGTTTTGCGGGATCGCCGAATGAGTGTGGAACAGATCGCCTCCAAAGTTGGCATTTCCGTGGGATCTGCCCACACAATCCTGCATGACGACCTGAAAATGCGAAAAATGTCCTCCAGGTGGGTGCCACGAATGCTGACAGACGACCACAAGGGTGCGCGCGTGGCATGTTGCCAGGCAATGTTGACGCGTGATGACGGCATGAATGGGATTTTCTTTTCATCGATTGTGACAATGGATGAGACATGGATGCCGTTTTTCAATCCTGAAACGAAGCGTCAGTCTGCTCAATGGAAGCGCACAGATTCACCGCCACCAAAAAAATTTCGGGTAAGCACCAGTGCTGAAAAAATGATGGTGGCCATGTTCTGGGACAGCGACTACGAAGATGTTTTGAAGAAGGAGCTCCTTCCTGCACTGCGCGAAAAACAGCCGGAAAAGGCTGCATGTGTGCTGTTTCACCAAGACAACGCACCAGCGCATCGGGCGAACCTGACGCAGCAGTTTCTTCATGCAAACAACTTTGAAGTGATTTCTCATGCTCCCTACTCACCTGACCTGGTTCCTAGCGACTTTCGGCTGTTTCCAACGATGAAAAACTCTCCGTGGCCGCACATTCACCAGCCGTGCCGCTATTGCATCAGCGATTTTCCAGTGGTCAAAACAGACTCCTAAAGAAGCGTTTGCAGCGACCATGGAATCATAGCGTCGACGTTGTAAAAATGTGTACGGCTGCAGGGAGACTACGTCGAGAAGTGACACAAGTTTCATAGTTTTCGTGTGATTAGTTAGTGAGAAAAAAATCGGAGGTGTTATAACTTGAATGCACCTCGTATAATGTAGACAGTATGTAAAGAAAATACACCAAGGAATTGAATCACTGTCTGCGCCCTCCCGTTTACGCCATCACCCACCGGTACTGTATCCAATATAATCTGGGGTTCGAATTGATACCACTAGTCTAGTTACATTTTTCATGTGAATTGTAATAAATAAAATATATGTACATATATCCGGACCCAACTGTATAACAACTGCATTAGTTTAAACTCGCTGCAAACTGAAAATTCCTCTTTTTTCTATTTATACGCAGAACTAGCTCATCAATAGCGATATTTACGTAGTGTAAACACGCCACGGTATTTTCTATGGCTGAACACCCCCGATTATTTCATAAAGATAAATATTGATTTACTGCAATCGGGAAAAAGCCGATTAAAGTGCAAAAAACAAGAGAAATTGAGTACTGACAGAAAGTGCAAAAAAGCGATTTTGTAGCATATATATTGAAAGCTTATTACAATTATTCTACACAGTAAATACATTACGTTTGCTAAATAAAACATACATTATTTGACTACATGCATCTTTCGGTGTAAAGCTCTTCAAAACCATTCAACTGAAGTTTACAGGCATCTTCGTCACAATCTTTAGAACGCTTAATGTGTTTTAGGGTATCATTCCAGTCTGCGTTTGGATTCAATTTCGCAAAACTTCTAAAAAATTTCCTTGAAGTGAATTTACAACGTAGCATAGCTGAGGAACATCGCCCCACGCATTTTCCTGTGCCGCCGTTCTGTATAACTTTAAAAATTTAACGGCATAATCTTTGAATGAGTCAAGTGCAGAGAGTAGCATAAATTTTGGCACAATTGGATGCCGAAATTCATTAATATGAAATACTGGGTGAAAAGCCCCGGGTTCAATACCCGGCGCCTCCACCACTTGTCACGCATCGACGCGTGTACTGTTAATTTTATTTATCTTACTCACATAACTGCCTTGTATATATGTTATAGTGCTTTTAACTTACAACTAACTCTTAGCTCAACGATCGCCAGAAGACTCATCGCATGCTGTCTCAGCGTTTAACTAACTTCCGGGGTATCGACCGATGATCTAGATGCGACAACATCTTTTGCCAGTGGAAGTTTCCGTGACAGTATAATACTGAAAATTCTTAATTTTTATTGGATAAATTTATACAATGTTTATTAAATAAATATGACAGCACTACATATACAACAGTACTGGTCAGTTCCAAGTTAACGATAATAAAACGGTCGTATTTATTGTTTCAGTGGATCGAATAGGCGAGATCTTAGTAAATTGTTCTTGGAACATGAAACTACAACAAATGTTATTAATACTTGTCGAAAATTTTATTAAAAATATCTTAGGCTAATAATAATAAATTAAAATGTACTTGATTAGATTACATTAATGTGGGACATTTCTAAGTTTACGATAATAAAATAACTACAAAAAAATAAATTTTAAAAATATCGTAATAAAATTAATATTTCGTATTTCCTCCTTTACTTGTGAGAACAGCACGAAGACGTTGTGGGATGCTATTGACTAAATTGTCCAAAATATTTTGTGGTATTAATTGCCACTGCTGTTGAAGTTCGTTCAAGAATGTTTCCCGATTTCTTCTCGATGTTTTTGGAAATTTGTTATCAAGGATGATCCAAAGATGTTCTATTGGGTTGAGATCGGGTGACTGGGGCGGCCAGTCCAAGAGCTCAATGTTTGGCTCTCGCAAATACTGCATAGCAACCCTGCTTTTATGGTTGAGGTCGTTATCCTGCATGAAGAGAAATTCTTCTAGACCAATTTTTTCAGTAGATTGTAGTAGATTATTTTCTAGAATCTCAACATAGGACGCTCCAGTTCTTCCTTCAACGACAGCTAAATTTCCAACACCCGACTTCGAGAAACAGCACCACAGCATAACATTCCCTCCACCGTGTTTAATTGTGCACTGAAGAAACCGGTCCTGTAAGCCTTCTGATTTGCGACGCCACACTCTTTGTTGATTCTTTGGGTTCATAATCTCAAATTTAGTTTCGTGGCTCCAAACGACTTTGTCCCAGAAGTTGGTTTGTTGATAAATTCTCTAGCAAATGCCAATCGCCGAGCTTTTTTTTTCTTACTGATAAATGGTTTCTTCCAACACTTTTTGTTTACCAAATTAGCTTCCTTTAGTCGTCGCCTAATTGTTCTGGGTGATACCAATAAATTAAGTGCATCTCTAATCTCATGTGCTGTTACTGTAGGATTTTTCCTAGCTTCTCTCACAATACATGCATCCTCTCGGACGGATGTTTTTTTGGATTTTGCTTTACGAGGCAAATCTGCGAAAGTTCCGTGTTGTAGCCCCTGACTTTGCAATTTTATATTTTTTTGATATTTCCCCGTAGCTTAATCCGCTTTCACAATCCGTTACTATCATTTCTCTAATTTGAACGTCCCTACACTGATAATTTATCTAATAAACAAAAATTAAATGAAAACAAATGCTCTTTAAATGCGCGTTCCTTACCTTTGTTGAAAAAAATTCACCTACAAATATCCTGAATTCTAGATGCGTAAAGTGAGATCGTTAACTTGGAACTGGCAACGAAACAAAACAACTGCTTTACTATGGGTTTTTTTTTATTGAAAAAGCATCTTCTATCGATGAAATATTTATGCTCGCATAGAAAGGGGAATACCCCAAGTTCATATCGCTACATTAGGTTTTCCACCACAGTTCGAAAGTTTTAACATTTTTTACCAACTGTGATAATTTTATAGAATTTATGTATCGTTAACTTGGAAATGACCGGTACTGTATATACCTACAATACAGGTATATTGTTTTACACAAGTATTAGGAATTAGAATACACTTTGTGAGCTATCGTTATTTTTAAAGCAAATCGTACTAGACTAAAATTACTTCAATGTTTCAATAAAAATTATCGTTTAACGAATGCAAAGCTTCCTCGAATTATGTGAATCTTCAATACAAAGATCAATCTACAACGTTACTGCAATTATCTTTACGGGATTTTTATCTGTGCAACAACCTTTGTGTTCATATAGTGGCAGGATAATTAATTTCTGAGAAGCAAAACACTTCAAGGCTACATTTCGCCCCTTAACAGAAGCAGACAACGCCTTTTTGTATAGCAAACTGATGAGTCCAAATTGGAAATATTTCCTTGTGAGATATTTTAAGAAATTTCAAAACCAAATTCCCTTCAAAGGAATGGTCACGAATTATCATGTTCCTTTAATCAATGGTTACCCACTGTTCACTTTGATTGCATTATTATTTCGCAAGTAAAACTTATGTATACTTGCAAAGTGCTAGCAGTAACAATCTAATTACGGAGGTGGTTTCAAAGGTCCGCGCAAAAATAGAAAGTACTAAGTTTTTCGGGATAAACCATCTTTATTTTTCAACGTAGTCTCCTCTTAGACTTATACACGTCGCCCAACATTGCTCCAGTTTGTTGATCCCTTTCGAATAAAAGAATTAATGCAATTCCGAAAAATAGGGATTCGCTTCTGCAATTACATCCTCGTTTGAATAAAATCTCTTTTCCGCCAGTCATTTTTTCATATTGGGGAGCAGGTAGTAGTCCGAAGGAGTCAAATCTGGAGAATAATGGGGACATAGAATGAGTTGACATCCTAGTTCCATCAATTTCGCGATGATGTGGTGTATTACCGTGATGGAAAATGACTTCTTTGTGGACAAATTTTTTACATTTTTCTTGCAACTCTGTTTTCAAGCGGTCTAGTAACGATGCATAATATGCCCCTGTAATAGTTTTACTGTTTTCCAAGTCGTCGATGAAAATTATTCCTAGAAAATCTCAAAAAACAGTCACCATAACCTTCCCCGCTAAAGGAATGGTCTTCGCTTTTTTGGTGCAGACTCTACACTGATAACCTATTGTTTGGACTATTCTTTGGTCTCAGGCTTATTGTGGTGTATCCATATTTCGTCCAGAGTTTTGACAACTAGAGGTCTGTGGATTCCATTGAAACAGCCGCAAACCGTCCTTGGAACACGTCGCACGATTTAATTTTTGTTTAACTGTAAGCAATCATGTTCAAATGTCGGTGCAAAATATAATGTATCCATTTACTCGAAATGCCCACAGCACTACCAATCTCACACACCTTCACTCCTTTATCACCCATCGCCAGATCATCGATTTTGTCAGAGGGCGTCACTTGTACACATATGGCCACTCCGATAATTTTGAAACCATTTACGAACCTTTCTAGTCGAAGTTGCAGATTCACTGGACTGTTTATCAAGCTTGTTTTTAGTATCCTGGAGCAATCTGCTTTCATACAGTAATGTTTTATCAACGCACAAAACTCTCTTTCACCCATTCTTTGGAAATCAGTCGACTTGCACGATTCAAACCAACGCTAAACACAGAGTTATTACTTTGTGCTTAGCGTTAGCGTTTAGCGTATCGGTTTACTAACCAATGTGGCTGAAATTTGGTGTGAGTTACGAGTCCCTCTAGAAGATGCTACTAACTGACAACAACCTCGACAAATTAAATTTAATAATTTATATACTAAGTGGCCCTCTGCATTTCGTAGTAAAACTATGAAATTAATGAGGTCATTTAAATTAGTATTTAGATATATGTGGTTTGTTTTCATTTTCAATGCATTCAATTGGGAATATCAAATGAATCACCTTCTATAGATAAAATACGTTAACATTAAGAAAAGGAAAAGTCAAATGATGTATCTATATCATTTATCACTTCGTATTGACAATGTGATTTCATTATAAAATACATCCGTGAGGTAAATTCGAAGCGCAATCCTGTCCATCATTCTGAAGTTGCGAATGGGTTCATCCGACATCAGCCTCACGCTTTATTCATTTAAGCCACTTGAGGTCCTAATTCTGAACTTAAGTGTTCTATTTCACGATAAAATAAATAAGACGCAGATTTGACAATCGAAAGCAAAACTGAGGGAAATTATATAAAAAATTATAAACTACGTCACACTACAAATCGTGGAACTGGTAGCTAAGATATAAATCTGTTTAATTCGTTATATAGGGCATAGCATGCTGGATACGTACCAGTGCACAGTGGTCCCAGCCCCGAACAAAGGCGGTCATAAATCCGTAACTTTGTGAATGATGGTTTGTTTTCATGAAAAATGGATTTAAATTCTAAATAAAGTTATATTTACTTAATTTAATACACATAACTTGCATTTTGTTATATAAATAAATAAATAAATACATAGGTATTTAAATTTTATAGTCCCCCGTTAAAAAATGCTTCCAACTAAGAAATCAAAGCTTTTCATAATGAGGTTTATAATGTAAGTATATAATAATATATATATATGTATTGTTATGTTATGTTCAACGTCGTGTTTACGACGACGAGAAATTCTCTCGGTCGTCATTTCGGTACTGAAGTAAATGTCAGGCTGGCCACTCGTTGGCAACCAAATATCCCTCTTGCGGGGATAATTGGTAATTTTTGCGTTACCATTCCCCCCCCTAAGCCAACCGTCCTTGGGGCGAGGAAGGTAGAACTTAATTATAAGTCCAGATAACGACGAGTGTGGGGTATCATGGACAATTCTACTCGTTTATCAATCTTCCTATTCAATTACTTCTTCTAAATTAATGTAAAAATCGTCTGGAATAAGCAACAACGTAAATTTCAAAGCACAACAGATAATATTTCGTCAATTAAATCCTTATCTGAAAGGTTTCCATAAAATTCGTAGTGGATTTTCTCTTTTAAAGCTTGTTGGTGACAATTCTTATCACAGAATCATCAACAAACAACCTCCTGGTTAAGTCACTGCATTCGTTCTCGAGTACAAATATCATTTAGATTGAAAGTCATCAAGAGGTAGTTTCTATTTAGACAAATTATCAAAATTGGCTGTGGAAGAAAACAATCGCCGGTCTTTCGCGATTTAAAATAAATGAAAGAGAAAGGACGCCCTCAATTTTCATCAATCTTTATTCGGCCTTGGTTGAATCAAAGTTTGTCGTTAATCTAATCCAAAGATAAGTGTGCGTGGTGTATTCTAAGTCATTATTAGAAAAGCAAATTGGGTTAAATATCCAGAACGGGCAGTTCCTGTGGTGTGTATTTAAACAGTGTGTTTATTTACCTGGGCGTCGTTCGAAAGTTTAAGGTTAGTTAATTTTAAAATCGTAAAAATTCGTTAATTTGATTTCACTAAGTTACAAATTCATTCACAATTGCCACAAGGGTATCTAGGGATACCCCCGAACCTACGCAAATCATTTAATAGAGTTAAATTTGAAAATTTAACAAAATTTAGAGTAAAAACCCTGAGAAAGGTATTTCAGTATGTATAATATATAAACAAAAAGTAAAATCACAATTTATTTGCAACCATAATAACAACAAATAACTTACTAAACTAAAAATTAAGTTAAATGTAACAAATCTAAAACCTGCTTCGACATTACGCCAATTTTCTTACGGGGAAGTTTCCGAAGACCAGTAATAAATGGATCTGAACTAAGTAAGAGTCTGTTTAATAAGTCCGTATTCGTAAGTTCTCTTGTCATTTTTCGAGTATGATCTTGTCTGAAGGCCTTATAATTTTTATTGTTCGATTCGGCTCCCTCTTCGGATAGTTCCCCAATAGATAATAGACCATACTGTGCCACTTCACCACCATGAATGAGGACTTTGTTGACGGAAGCTGGGAGATTGTACCATGGATATTCCTGAATTAAAAGTCGCGCGATTTCTAAAGCATATTCATTAATTTTTTCTGAATTAATATTAAATCCCGATGACATAGCATGTAAAATTGTAGAACAACGATCGATATTTTTATTTAAGCCTGTAATTTCAGCTGAGACTGCAGAATTATTGAAAAACTTTCTTGCTGTATTTCCATCGTTCGATCTCTCACTTCTGCCACTTCGCGGTTTGTCTACTATTAAGCCTAATTTAAGGCTAAACTGATTCTGTATATACGATTTTCTATCTACTACCTGCTACTTCTCTTCATCCAACCTAACCTGCTACTTCTTAACATCCATCCTGTAAGATGAACGAAATATTCAAAAAAAGCGAATCCAAGAATGTAATGGAGATAGACTAAACTCATATCCACTTTCTACAATCTGTTTTTGTAAACATACGTCTATTTTGTTCATCTCTTTGGAAGTTGCTCCACAAATATAACACTTACAGGATGATGATTCATTCAAGGCAGTACATATTTTACCATCAACTATAGTTAGCTGTAAAGAGTGCTGAATTTTGAAATCGCGGTTATCAAAACCAAAAGTTGTTGGAGTCAAATTACTAATTTTTTGTCTGAAGTAGGCTTCCTCTTCCTTAGCTACTTCAGAACTTTCTTTTAAAAATTGAAAGCGTATAGGTCTGCAGTATCTAGTGGAAGAGGGCCGGAGATTTTTCCAAACTATAATATTTTCCAAATGGGATTTTAGTACTAACTGAGGTGGGACACAGGACGTAACAAATAAAATACTACGTCGTCTGAACAAGAAGGATCTGAAAAACGCTGTTTGTATTCACTTTGACCCGTACTACCATCAAATCCCCACTTCCCAATCAAAGTTAAAGTATCCATGGGATCTATTGACACTCTAACTAAAATGTCTTTTTGATACTCAAGTATTCTAGTAGCTGCATGATCTAATAAACTTTGCAATTCAACTTCGGCTTTAGATTCTGAGATTGACAAGTTTTTGGGGTAAGATTTCTTCTTAGCAGTTAGTAATCTTTGGTATGATGGTAAAATATTACATGCAGTTTTATTGTTAACAAACTTCTTAATTAATACATATTGGTGCTTAGTCAGTTTAGCCTCAACAAAAAGTGATAAGACGTCGTTCGCACTAATATTTCTTTCTAACCTAATATTCGAGTTATCACAATTATTGAATAGTGTATTCACAGCAAAAACGTCTACTCGAGATAATTCTGCCAATCGTCTACGTTTCGATCGCTCAGACAAATCAGAAAAATCTTTCTTGGGACATCCGCGAGACGGCCCGGGCTGATCCGCAATTTCCAGAATACACTGCTCATCACTACTAGCTAATTCGACATTTTCAATTACATTTAGCCAATCAAAGTATTTATTTAAAACTTTAATTTATTTCTACACACAATTTTCCAATATCTATCAAGACTTTTACATAAGTTTGATATCTTACTATCTAAACCCTTAATGTCTATATTCTTCTCATTCAGAGGTGCTAGAATCATTTCTAAGACGTGTTTATATTTCTGTGCACTATTTCCGTTCATAGACGACCAAACCTCAAATAAATGCAACCTTGAAAAGAACTTGAAAATACATTTAACGCATGTTTCGTAGACCGTGCTACGCGCGTCCTACGCAGTCGTAGAGGGTGTATAGTACCTAGGGACGCAAACTTGCGCAAGTGAAACTATTATTCAAAATAGACATTTCAATGTTCATTTTGAAGTAGGTGAGAATGGTTGGAAATGTTTGGAAATAAAAACACCACTCACAAACAAAACAATTCTAAGAAATCACAATTGCACAAACAAGTATGGATGAGTCGCTGATAACGGCGAGTGCAAGCGTTAATGATGCTTTCACTTCGGAGGTCAAAACAGCAATGACAATTAAGTAAAATGATTGACATATTTATATCCTCAGGTAGCTTGTTTATCACCGTATCGTTATGTGTAATTAAATAATGGGTATTTGACAGGCGACTTTTCACATTTATGACCTATGGCGGGACCACTGTGCAGTGGTGCCATCTCTCTGACTTTACACGAACTCTTCAAACTACCCTCGTATTCAAAACCACATTCTACATGCATAAACGGATATTCTGTTTAAAGCAGGAAGCATTCAGACGTCAGTAACATAGTTTGCTTTATAGTATAATAAAAAAGGTAACATTTAAATTAAAAATTCATACTAACCTAAATAAATGTATATTTCAACAAAATTTCCTTGTGTCGGGTAATAAAACGCAAACCCTCTTACGTCAAGCAGACAATGTCTTACATCGAGGTGGAAAAAGGAAGCTATTAAAGAACCTTCGGTGGGAATAGTATGCAGGGAGTACTACAATGGGGAATAACATTCGGCAAACAACTTCTCGGTGAAGAACTCGCTGCGGAATTCTTGCATGTTATGGTAAATATGAAATACCTGTGGTTAAATATTTAAATAAAACTACAAATAAGTGCACAGAAATATCTACACTTACGTAGTCCACTATACAATATTTAACATAAATTCACTCGGGAGCGCTTGCTCGAAAGTAATACGTGGAAATATAGACTTCAATGTTGCAAGTAAATTCTTTAGGCGAAATACAAGGTATAATATTTACTCTTGGATTTATAAGACATGAATGTTAGCGAAAGTCTTCGAGATAAATTTGAAAACATAATTAAATTTGACTAAAGCTTCTTTTCGTGTTTACTTTTCTCGTGATTAATGCACCGGATGGTATACGACATTATTTCCACTGCTGATACTGTAACTTTAAAAGAGTAAGCTTTGAGTGTCTGTAATTGTTCAAATCTCATTACTAAAGAACAGTAGTTGCTTTACTCAATATACAGATATTACGGAACCTTTTTGTAGGTCAAGTTTCAAAAATATGTATAAATTCGTATGTCTAGTGCCATTTGATAACATTGTACGTACGTTCGATACTTATCATTAAGTTGGTAACAATAGCAAATTGATAGTGTATTGAAATCAAATAGTTATGGCTGACGTTTGACAAAATACGGTAGTTGTTTTATTTTTCATCCGAATTTTATCCCTTTCCGCATAGTTTCAGCATGTTTAACACACACGCTACGGTTAAGTAAAACCGAACACTAATCAAGTTAAAATTAGTAATAATTTCTTACCTATTTCAATAACTAAACTTTTAAATTTCTCAGTTCTACCGGATTTATTTTTTTGTTTGAAGAATGATGAATATTTCGATAAATATTCAGCGTGTCCACCCGGTACGTTGCTAGAAGGTAATTTCTTTTCTGAGCATTCTAGAGAAAACTTATAAACCAAAATTATTCGGAGGCAAGTCCTGTACAACATAAAATTATATTCAAGTATACAGGATGTTTCCGCTGCACACGATATAAATTTAGTTTTTAAAATAGAACACTCTGAATATTACTGCACTTTTGGATGCCTCCCCTTAATTCATATTAACTTTCTTTAACATTCCCTATACCTTTCTCGCTTAGCTTCTGAGATAATTGACATAATTTGAAATTTTTGCGTTGTTTCTTTAACACCCGATATCTTAAACGAATTTCGTTCCAGAATAGCGATTCAAATTGTATTCAATAGAATATTCGTAAAATTTTCAGCGATACATTCAAAAGGTTCCTCAAAGCAGTCATCGGCATCGTTGCCAAGTTTGATTCATGTTATTTAATGTTTTTTAATAGAACACTTTATATATCTTTACAGAATCTGATAAAGAAATTCCTCTAGAAATTATATAAATATTTCCCTACACCTAAAATTGATTTTTTTAGTAAATTAAATATCAAACTGTGCAGAATATGTTCTTTTGTTTTTCTAAAGATATTCAGTAATAGTAATATGTAAAAATTACTGTATGCATATAATTCTACCATAAATTCAAAGTGACCACTATTCCTTAAATTTTGTTAAAGATTTAGTAATATTTCGAGGGTAATATTCTATACAATTTCCGAGTTATGCATTGTGATAAAAGTTCATCCAGAAATTGATTCATTTTTTAAATAACTTTTACAAATGAAAAAATTTAGAATGCAATGCCTTAGATAAATCTATGCGTTTTATACTACTACAGCCAACATTTAATTTTGTTTATTTTCGCTATTTATTACTTATACGTAGTTGAAAAGTAATGCCATCACCTATCCACCATCTATGGACGCGCGTTTCGATGTTATACATCTCGTCGGCATAGCTTTGTGGAAGGTAATGGCATTTCAATATTTTAAATCGTATATATACGAAGTAGATGTTTACATGTACGCATGAGGAAATCTAATTAGATATCCTCATTTGTACGTTTTTGTCGAGTAAATTACTGCAAACGCCTCTACAGAACTGAACAAATATACGTAGTTGTTGATTTGCTTGACGATGTATCCTGGAAAACAGTGATTACGTAGACATTGGAACTGTACCAAAAAATAACTTTTATAAATTATATTTAACAGGGTGGAGCAAAGCAACTTGCTTATTTGAATTTGGCGCCCTGAAGCGATGGTTGCTCCGAGGAGGGTGGGGGTAGGCACATTCGAGAGAGCGGCGCGTAAAGTTGTAGCTCTGCTTGGTTTAGTTAGCATCATGGAGTGGACGAAGGTGGAGCGCGCGTTCACTGTCGCAGTGACTTCTGACCGTTATGTCCACATGATTCAGGAGTTTTTCCTGCCAACATTCAACGAGATGGATGTGGGAGATGTATGGTTCCAGCAGGACGATGCCACGGCACACACAGCGCGTCTGTCAGTGACGGTTTTGCGGCAACACTTCTCAGGACGCCTCATCCCCTTGAGGGGCGATCTGCACTAGCCAACACCCTGGCTCACCTGAGGAATAACATTCGTCAAGCAGTCGCCAAGATACCCGTCGATATGCTGGAAAGAATTGAACGAAACTTTCGAGTTCAATTAACGCAGTGCATTGAGAATAATGGACGCCATGTGCCTCATATCATCTTTAAAACTAGGAAAACATAAAATTTAAATGTTGTACTTGATGCTGTCCAAAAAATTAAATATATATCTGCATTACTTTTTTTTTAATTGAATTTCTAAATAAGCAAATTGATCTACCCCACCCTGTATTTTGTCACAACACTCTACGTGTCATCTAAAAACGAGTGTGCACAGTTCCATATTTAATTTACTAAAAATGGGGCCATTTTGTGCCTTGGCTTGAGGAGTGTACTGGTGTATCCAAGTTTCATCTACAGGTATTAATCGACCCCAAAACTCAGCAAGCGTGACATCCAACGCACTGTTAGCTCTTTACATGTCAAAATCTTCAGACAGTACATAACAAGCACGAATAATTGGACATACAAACGTTTAGCAAACAACAAAACTATTTAATAATGAAACCAACTACCAACAACCACCATGTACAAACGCGTGTTTCGCCGCATAGCGGCTCATCAGCGTACCTCTGTGGAAGTTGATAGATGTATTTGAAATTGTCGTATATACACGAAGATAGTGAATACTAGTATGAATGAGACTAAAACATGCGAAATACTCGGAACTAGAGGAAAAACAGCGGGTCTATGACAGAAAAACATAAGCATGCGTCTGTTTTACACCAATAAATCCATCAACACGGAGTGGTTAAAAGGGCCTGCTTCTCGCTTTAACAAATTTATATTCCTTTCCATATAAATAATTTCATTCGAAAATTTAATCTTGATATTAGCAGTTCTTCTTCTTTTATGGGTTCATAGAAATAAAAATAACATCTTTAACGTTTTGACAATTTCTTTTGTCTTCTTCAGAATTGTGTTTTTATTTTTTCCAAAACTGTAACAAGTCAATTAATCTTGTCTTTTATTATACATTTCTTTGTCTTTTTTTTTGTTTTTGTTTTATACTACTTACATAAAACAATGCCAACACACACAACACTTTAAAAATATTTTTTCTTAAACAATAGAACTTTATATGTTACATTGTTTGGTTCTTTTAAGTTATTAAAATGATTATTGTTACCATTTTGTTAGTCAACGAAAAGGCGAATGCAAAGATCTCGATTCCTAGCAAAGCGACACACATCCAAGAATTTTCTATATATGTAAATGTAAAAACTTTTACTATCGTCAAATAAATCCAAGAACTGTATATAATAATGTTTGAAGTAATTTAATATTATAAAATAGGATAATACATTATCAAAAATGTATTATCATATTTTATAATATTAATATTCCTTCGATTTCAGTTTTGTCATCGACTGCATTTTTGTGTTTGTTGATTTGAATCATTTCTAGTATGCATCTTATTTTGTAAGAGTATAGATACGCACGTTGTCGAAATTGAAAGTGTGTCCAGTATTTATTGATATGTTTTTTTTTAAAGCAGTGATGTTACTTTTGGTATTTGTGGCCTTTAACTTATAATTTAAATGTTGTAATATTTGCCTAATGTAGACACCATTACAGTTATTACAAAGGATTTTGTAAACTACATGGGTTTGTTTAGTGTGCTTCTTGTGCTACTTTAATGTTATAAGGGATCAAAATATTGTTAATTATCTCAAATTATGGGATATATGGAATGCTGACATATTTTGTTGTAGGTTTAACGTTTTTATTTTTGACCTCCTGCATAGAATTGTAAAAGGCTTGGAGTTTATTCTTTATTAATAATAATAATAATAATTTATTCAATCCTTTAGATCATAAAATACATAATGTATGATACGTCACACAATAATAAAAATTAGACAATTACTATTAAAAATGCACATATAAATAACGTTTTAAAACTTGCAACGGGTGATCCATAGAATTCTAGTGTCAAGAAAGTAAAAAGCTCTCCATAGAGTAAAATGCACCTTCCATGAGAAACTTTCTCAATTCGGGACAATTTTTCGCAAGAATTCGTAGATTCTCATTAATTGAAGTTAAAAAGTTTTTTCCCAAAAGAAAATCAAACTCATGGAGAGGCAGAAACAGATATCAATATAACGAAAAATATCAATATCGTAAATATTAATGTTCAGTCACTGAATAACAAAATTGGTATTTTGAAACAATATATATAGATATTTTATGTATTAAAGAGCATTGGCTAAAACAAAATGCAATAAATAGTTTAAAAATTGAAAATTACAATATCGGTGCGAGTTATTGTAGAAGTACGTCTAAACATGGTAGCGTACTTATATTAACCAAACGCGATATCGACATTCTTGAAATTGCAATGCTTAACGAACAAAGCAAGGAAAAGGATATTGTAGCTGGAGTGGAATGGCAAGAAAACAAATTAATAATAATGTCCCTATACAGATCTCCACAAGGTGATTTCGACATATTTATTGAAACATTACAGATAATGTTTCCAAATCTTATCTAATTACAAGGTACAAAAACTACAGAATTATTTTAGCAGGAGATTTTAACGTAGATTTCATGCAGAAAGCAGAGGATTAACAGGCGCTGATGGAGCGGGGTTCATCGTTCGGTTTGCGTGCCTTGTTCAGTGACCCATCGCGAGAAAATCTTCACATTGCTGATCACCTAGCGCAGTTTATTTCCATCAGCACTGCATATTCTGAAAGTAGAACAAACTGTTAGAGAATATGATTTACGTTTTTCAAATGTAAAAGTTAATAATCTTGTCGTTTATTATACATTCTATGTCTTGTTTGTAACATTTCAAAACATGCGAAACCACACCCTATTTTTTCGTAAACTGCTTTATTGTTACGGCTTGATAGATATGTGTTTAGCTGACAAAAGGATAAAGATCCGTTAAAAGCGAAAACCAAGAAATTTTCTATATATGTAATGAAAAAACTTACTACGTCAATAAATAATCCAAGAACTAATAATAAGTTGAAGTAATGTATATCATAAAACTAGGATATAACCCAATCAAAAAAAATCATATATAAATAATTTGAAATCTTCAACTGCATTTGTGGAGAATCACTTTTATAGGCGATGATTTTAAGACTTAATACGCGCGTTGTCGATGAAATGTGCCAATTTCGTGTTAGCAGGAATGTACTGTATTGTCTTGAACATCATTAAAATGTTGTAAATGCAATGTAACCACACAGGATACAACGGATATTATAACTCTGCGTTAGTAAGTGGTACCTTGATGTTTAACGGATCAATATGTTAATTATCAAATGATTATAAAGGAAGCTGACATCGTTGAGGTAACTTTTTATTTATCTCAACGAGATGTAACGCTTGGGATTATCTTTATTAAAATTACAAAAATACTACCCTTTAGACATAAAAGATGACATGAAAGATGATTCGTTCACCGCATGAATATAAATTATAAAAATTAGAAAACTATTAAAAATCATATAAAAACGTTTAAACTTGCAACGGAAAAAATTTACTGCAAAGAAAAAGCCCATAGAGAATGACCTGTCAGGAGAAACTCTCAATTACGCGGCCAATGCAAAAATCGAGATCATAATGAAGAAAAATTTTTTCAGAGACGGAAATCTAAACACTGTTGGAGAGCCGAAAAGATTCATTATGTTCAATGTAAATTTTAAATGTCAATTACTGATAATCAAATGGTATTTGAAAAATATTATAGTATATTTATGTATAAAAGAGCTTGGGCTAAACAAAATACAAAATAGTTCAAATTGGATAATTCCAATGTCGGTGCGAGACTAGTTTTTGGCCCAAACTGGTCGTAATATATTAACTCCAAACGCGATATACATTGTGAAAATGTGTCACATGCTGAGGATACAACGCAGAAACGTAGAGGGATGATGGCACAAGCAATTTTTGCAAACAGTCAAAGGGGTCGAATTTATAAAATACAGATAATGTTTACAAACCTTATCTATTTTAAATCAAAACTACAAAACTAAAACTTTACGTATTACATGCAAACTAAAACTTACCCTGATAGAGTATGTACGGTGCTACCTTGGTCTACCATCGCGAGAACTGGAACTACAAATTGCACATTGCTGATCACCTAAGAACAATTGTCCATCAGCACTGCATATCTAAATTAGAAACAAGAGACATAAAATGCAGGATGCTTAAATGTAGCAATTATAAAAGGTTGTCTTAAAAAGAAACAGGCAGTGGAATTTGCAACTCACGGAGGAGAAACATCCAGTTGCGACACTGTTTTAGGTGTGGTACTTTACTCTGAAGTGTTCGTTAAACATAATCCAGGTCACAGTTTTCCCCAACCAAATCAAATCGAAACCAGTAAACTCCACGTCATATATCTAACCATATTCACGCTAAAGTCGGTGGCAAGTTTACAAAAATGGCGTATGGAAAAATATAAACTACCCAAATGCTGAACAAATTAGAAAACAAATAAAGTAAACAGTTAAGGGAATTAATGTTTTTCGCTGCGTTAGACTGTCACAATTTTACACACTCGACGAGCATTTCAACACCATACGATAAATTTTTTGTTTTATTTTATTTTATTTTACTTACATACAGTGTTTGTCTTTACCTTTATGCGTTTTGTCCTATTCTTTTTTTATATTTACACCGATTTTATTTATTTACGTATTTATGTATCATTTTATATATACATTTATATTGACAACGCCTCTGATAGGTCATGACAGAAATAAATTATTATTATTATTATCAACTGTACGACCGAATGATGTGAGCAAAAAACATTAATTCGGAGTATTTCCCATGTTTTTGTTTTAGGGTGGATATATGAATATCTTTTAGAGTAGGGATAGAATAAGGCATGTTACATCTAAAGATTTTTTATCATTCGGTCGAACGATTGTTCCGAATTTAATCAAATAATTTGTGTGCAGAGTGTGCCGATACTGTTTGCCATGCAACCCCACAATCCTGGCTATCATTTTTGAAGATATCGAAAGATTTATAAAAAAAATAGGTAGTTCAATATTACAAACAGTACAGCTGTACAATATAGCTTATGATCAACACTAAGTTTAAACTCCAGAGTATTCAGGCTATCTGGGGCACGTCGTTTATTAGTTCGTTCACCTGCCCGCCTGCCAGCTAGGCTATGCCTGTAGGGATCCGAAAGGCGAGAATGTTTAGTTGTATGTTGTGTAATAATGGGGTAACTATTTGTAGTATTATGTTAAAAATAACATCATAAGTCGCTGTCATTAGCGCCACATGGAGGCCAAATTCCACTCTAGCAACGTCTGTCAGGGATAAGCCGTGCTTTTGCAGTTTCTCGAGCTGTTTATATAGCTGCTGGTCCCGTCTCTGTGTGCCTGGCGTTTTATTAGATAAGTATATCTCGAGCCAACGATAATTCCAGCGAAAAGGCTAAATAATTTCTTTTCTCTCCATTTTCTTCACGTCCTAAATGTTCGTTTTTAATGTAACTTTTCCAACGAACACATACAAAATAGATACCAGTGTATTTATAAGCCTTGCGCAAATAAAATATCACTTGGTTATAAGTTGCCATGTCCTATAGGAAATGGCCATATTTTACGTTTGCCGATACTCGGTAATGTAAAGTCGTTAGAGGATAGATCGCGAACTAGTATGGCATATTACAGGGTGTAATATTTTCATGTTTTCATATTTATTTGAATATTAGGCTTCACTATTACATTCACCCCGCAACGTGAGATTAATGTAATACAGTGACAGTGCTTTTAAAAAGCATGTGTATGCCCCCTTTTCTCTTATTAAATATTATGAAAGTTTGGGAGTTCCTTTTCAAGAAATATCATAACCACCCGTTATTTCTTAGCAACGATTAAAATTTTTACATTTGCGTTATTTTAAAATTTGTAACAAACTTATTGCTACCTAATAGTCAAAAGCAGAGCCCAAATAATCACACCATTGTATTTATTCAATGAGGAACTTATTTTTTCAGGCAAATTTAAAATTATATTTTTGTTTTCACCAAAATTGAACTTATATAGGCACGTCTTACCGCTTTTTTAGGGCTGAAATGCTCTAACACACAAAATCCTGCCTTGAGTACCATTTTAGGTAGCTTTGATATTTTATTTCTGGCACCTTTTTGCAACCCCTGGTAAGTTGATTACATTAAGCTGATTTATATATTCCGAAGCCAAATAATTGTTTGAATTTTTCCCTCATAAAATTCTACGACACTTAATCACATTTTTCTTTTCTTTGTACGCACTTTCCTTTCTTCCTCTTAGCGAATTTTCGTATTTATACATCACGGGAATTCCCAAGAGAGACAATTTTATTGGGAAGATAAATTTCTTAAGCCCTCCGGTTTTAGGAGAAGTTTTGATTGAAATTCCCGAGTTTAATAGAGAAAAAATCAGCATCTATAATACACTCAATATTATCTGCCGTTTAATTTGTTTTTTTATGAAGAAGCTCGCTGAAAATATAGAAAATGAAACGTAATTCCTTAACAAAATTAAATTGAAAGGAAAATTTAAATTCTAGGTAGAAGTAATAGTAGTAGAGTTTCTTGAATAAAAATGGTAAATTAAATGTTGCGTTTTCTTTCTTATCATAGGACAATCAATGCATGAGAATTAAAATTTTGGGTGACTGCTACTACTGCGTGTCCGGCCTACCAGTTTCACGGCCTAACCATGCGTACAATTGTGTCAACATGGGCTTGCAGATGATTGAAGCAATACGGTAAGTGGCTAGTATATGGTATATCACGTATGATATTAAAATTGTGAAAATAGAATATGAAAATAAAAACAGGAGAAAATGGAAGATAAGATTGCTGAAGATGATTTTGCAAAAGTAAAAATTAGCTAGGTCTTCATTCAAAATGAGAATAGTTTCTTTTGAAATGATTTTGCATACACGTTAAGTATATTTCTCTTTAATTTATATCTTAATAATCGTAAAATATAAATACGAGGTGCATTCAAGTTATAACACCTCCGATTTTTTTTCTCACTAACTAATCACACGAAAACTATGAAACTTGTGTCACTTCTCGACGTAATCTCCCTGCAGCCGTACACATTTTTCACAACGTCGGCGCCATGATTCCATGGCCGCTGCGAACGCTTCTTTAGGAGTCTGTTTTGACCACTGGAAAATCGCTGATGCAATAGGGACACGTCTGGTGAATGTGCGGCCACGGAGAGTGTCTTTCATCGTTGGAAATAGCCAAAAATCGCTAGCAGCCAAGTCAGGTGAGTAGGGAGCATGAGAAATCGCTTCAAAGTTCAAAGCATTCGTGGCACCTACCTGGAGGACACTTTTCGCATTTTCAGGTCGTCGTGCAGGATTGTGTGCGCAGATCCCACGGTAATGCCAACTTTGGAGGCGATCTGTTCCACACTCATTCAGCGATCCCCCAAAACAACTTTCTTAACTCGCTCAATTATGTTGTCAGACCGGTTTGTGCGAGGCCGAGATTGTCTTAGTTTGTTGTCACGACGTTCTGCCTTCTTTGACCTGTCACAGCCACGAACGCACATTAGACACATGCATAACACCATCACCACATGTCTCACTCAACTGGCGATGAGTTTCTATCGGTGTCACACCACGCAAATGGAGAAAACGATAAACGATACACGCTGATCTTGTAATGAAAGCGTCACCATTTGAAGTATTAAAAACAGTTCTCACTCTCACCGCTGCCGCTAAAGGTTCTGTGTCCCGTACAGTGCTGCCATCTCTATCACGCATTGACAAAGAGTGCCCGCTTATTTTAAAACAAACCGCATGTTTCTGTTTCCAGTTCTGAGAAAAAAAATCGGAGGTGTTATAACTTGAACGCACCTCGTAGTAAGAATAATTTAAGATAAAAATGTTGAAAATTGCTTAATCGGCATATTTTCAAATGAGGAAATATTTCTATTTGGCTGCGACATACTCAAACAGCGTCGAAATGATACAGTCTTTACACGCCCGCGTATATTTTAGCTATTATCACAAACCAAGTGATAATACAGTTCAGATGTAGGAATTTTAATAACCCGCTTATAAGCATAAAATATTTTACGGCATTCAAAGAGCTCTGCATATGCGCCTATTCCAAGTCAGATACGGTGGAACCTCGACTATTCGTCCCTCGATTCACCATCTTTCTCACTTAACCGTCAGGCCGGCCGCACAGTAGTCTGAAACTGCAAAGCGTGGGCTTAGCGAAAACTAATTGCTCATATTCTACTATTCGAAACATTACTTTTATGTCCTGAACACTTTTTTGGTAAACGCAGCAGATACGCCTTACGGTGGGCTGCAATCGGACAGTAACTGACTTTGACATTCAAAAATATCTGTCTTGATTTTCAAAAAAATTACCATGTATTCAGATTCTATTCTTTAAGACAATCTTTTTATGTCATGTACATTTTTATAAAAGCAGTATATAGAAAATTATGACGGCCTGAAGTCTTTTTATATGGAAAAGAGGTGAAAACAAATTATAACTCGGAAACCTCACATCTCCTCGAAATATAATTTAGGATATGGTACAGTCGGCATAATTAGCTTTATTATGAATTATGACCCATACTTCAGTCTCCCTAGAAAGCTAGTCAATGTAATATTTGACAATTTTCTTTAAATAAAAATTAGTGTTAATAATGAAACCTACTACCAACAACCACAATGTGCGGACGCACTTTTCGGCGTTTTACGGCTCATCAGCGTACCTCTGTCTGTATAGGTCGATATAGCTATTAATTTCGACATTTTCAGTGATTGGAGTACCTTTGATTAGATACTCTCATCCATACTAGTATTTAAAAATTAGTGTTCTTTATTCCATACCCATGAGGCAAATTCGGAGGTCGTGGATAAAATTTGGAGCAAAAATTAATCGAAACTTCAGGGGAAACCAAAAATTGTTCAAAACATTTAAGCAATTAAGAAAAAAGAAAGAATACTAATCGAAGTAAACAAAATAAGGGAGAGGTGGAAGGTACATTTTCAAGAGCTGACGAAAAATGAAACAGAAAGAACAGAAGCAGAAATAAATAAAACATGGAACAACAAATAAATGAAGTAATTGATGAAGAAATATTAGAGGCCAGAATACAGATGGTAAAGCGCCGAGAATGGATAACATCACTGCGGAAATTATTAAATACATAGAAAGTAAAGGAACGAAGGGATTGTTAAGAATCATGAACGAAGTAATAAAAACAAAGACAATTCCAATGGACTGGAATACGGAGATAAAACTACCAATCTACAAGAACGGAAAGAAAAGAGAATGTAAAAACGACGGGGGAATAACCCGGAAAAATTTTAGCCAAAGTAATGGAGGTAAGAATAAGAAAAATACTTGAAAGTACAATTGAAGATTCACAATCTGGTTTTAGGAGTAGACGAAGTACTCGAGATTCAATTTTCATAATACGACAGGCCAATGAAGAAGTAATCGGGAAAAATAAAGAAATGCGCATATGTTTCATCGACTTAGAAAAGACATTCGATAAAATTGGGAGAAAATATATGGAAGTCATTAAAGAAGATAAAAGTCGATAATGAAACAAAAAGGATGATAAAAGCAATGTACAAAAACAACAAAAATATGGATAAACAAATAATGAGCAGTCAAAAAAATTTACGACAGAAATAGGAGTAAAGCAAGACTCTGTGCAAGCCCGATTCTGTTCTCATGTGTAATGATGTGATTAGGACAAGGGATAAAATGAAGAAATCAAAAGTAGTATTCTGGGAAATGGAACAAACAAAGATAACAGAGCCCAGGTTTGCGGATGATATGGCATTATTGGTAGGTCAGGAAGAAAATTCACAGTATCTTAAAGGAAGAACTGGCAGAAGTTAATATAAGAATAAATACAAATAAATCTAACAGTATGATTATAACAAAGGAGAACAGAAGGCACAATATCCAAATAAATGAAGAAACAATAGAGCAGCTAGATGAATTCAAGTATTTATGGACGATAATTGAAGCAAATGGAAAGTTTGACAAAGAATGAAAAAAGTAGAAAGAATATACACTTCAATAAAGATAACATTCTTGGGAAAATGAGAAATACAAAAAAACATTAAAACAGAAATCATTACAAAAGTAGTTAGATCATCAGCGCTCTATAATTGCGAATCTTGGACGCTAACAGAAAGAAATAAATCAAGAATAAACGCAATGGATATGACATTCCTAAAAGAAATATAAGATATGAAAAGAAGGGGCAACATTAGAGATATAACAATTAGGGATTGGTTTAAAATAAAACTAGTACAGGATAAAAGAGAAAAGAAATAGCTAAGGTGGTTTGGTAATGTTAGTCGCATGCTAAATGCAGGAATGACCAAAAAAGTGTATGAAACAAGGATAATAGAGAAGGACGCAAAAGGAGGACCCAGAAAAGCATGGGATAAGGGGATAAGAGAGGCAGCAGCAAAAAGGAGAATGAATTGGAATGAGGCAAGAGAACCAACGAGGAACAAAGGGAAGTGAAGAGGAAAGATCAATACAGAAGAATGAACCGAACCACACAAGACCTTACACCTGACGGTAAAAAAGCTTAGGACTAAGTAAGTAAGTACTGTTTCAACTGTGTTACTGTTTACTTATTCATACCCATGATTCTATCCTTTGAATTATTTTTCATACACAAATATTTAGCGTCATAACTTTTTAAATATTGAGATTACGCAAAAATGTTTATGACGTAAAAGTAATGTTTCGAATAGTAAAATACGATAAAGCGATTAGTTTTCGCGAAGTCCATTATTTGTAATTTCAGCCCACTGTGGGCCGGTCCCCAAACTGTCAAGTTTTGAGGGACCCTCTCCGCGCGTTCCCCCACTGCCATGTGCGCGTCTTTGTGTTGAGTTGTTATTGCCTCGCGTTTCCCTACTATCCCGCAAATCCCGCAAATTAAAAAAATTAAGTCATCTTTTGTGAAAAATTTCCCCTTTCTCGCTTAACCGTCTTTTCGACTATCTGTCATTTGTACTTAAATTATTAGATCTGTAGCTGTTGTATGTGAAACGTTGTCTACAAACTGTAAAAATTAGTCTAAATCAGGGAAGCCAAAATCACCCGTAAGTAATGATTTAACTAACACAACCACACTCTTTACCAGGCGTCTGTTATAAAAATATTGAATTGCAAAACTTAAACCTTCTAAAATTCGTTTCTGCCATGATGATTCAGGTCACAGAATTGAGTTTCGTGAAGACCTACACTGCAAATCCTACATTTGTCCTGAAGATTTCATTTTTAGACGAAGCAACATTTTGCTTAAATGGTCAAATTAAAAAACAAAATTGTCGCATTTGATCTAAAAGTAATCCGCGTTAGATATGACAAATACATACTCCACTGAAAGCTAACCGCTTCTGGCGGATTCTACCCTCATCCAAACAATCTGTTTTCTTTCTTCGATGACATACGGCTTCACCAATCCAATTTTAATCCGCAAGAGTGAACCACCGCAAAGATACATGTATGTTTAAGTATTTATTTTTTCGCTAAAATGCTAAAGTGGAGTGTCCATTATCCCTTGTGATCGCTTACTATTATTACATTGATTAAATTACTTATCTGAGACTGTGTTCATTTTTAATTAAAACAACTTGTTCGATTTATTTATGACACATTACATATCGTTTTAATGAAGAACAGGCCAACCATATACTGAATATAATGACAAATAAACGTTTTGTCTTTATGGTATCCAATTTGAAATTAAATTCATATTAAGATGTTATTTATCGGTTTACAATGCAGTGCTTGGTAAAAAAAAATATCGCTGTTGAATATAAATTTAATTCTGATAAGTATTTTAGAAAAACATGACAAGCTACCAAAGATAAGTGAAAGAAATATAACTGCTCATTTGCAAATTTTGCTTATAGCAGTTACCTATGTCTTGACACACAGTGTTTATACACGTCAGAAAGCACAAGGCAAGATACAAATAAAATGGATCTACATGAAACTAAGTAAATCTTCAAAATTGTTTTTAAAAACTCCTGGACAGAATAAAAAGCCTTAGCAGTTAAGTATTTTTTATAACTCGTTTCAGTGAAAAGATCATTACATTTTTAATGTTGGTTAGTAAAACGTTGTAACATTTAATAGCAAAACAAATCGTCCCATCTCTGCTTCTGTTCAAGCGATGGGAAAACATTCTAATGTCGACGTTAAGCCTTTGCGAGTAACTATGATAGTCAAAATTGCCAAAATGTTGTTTGATAAAGGTAATACTTTCCAAGACGTCTACGCACGGTGTAGTCACAATCTGAAAACGCTTATAAGCATCTCTACAATCGGTTGTGTAATCAGGATCCGTAATTAATCGTACACATCTCCTTCGTATCTTGAAAACTTTCTGAATGTGACTGGAATGACGCTACACCAAAATTCCATAACTCACAACAGAATGGAAAATAACGAAATAAATGGTTGTGAGATATTTTTCTGACATTGAAATACATTTCTGACTTATTGAAAATGTTTTTTTCATCAGACATGTACATAATTTGTCAATATGACTCTCCCATGTTAGTTTTGAATTCAATATAAATACCAAGAAACTTTACATTATAGATCTCATGTAGTGCCAAAACATAAGCTTGCGTTTTGGATTTATTCATACATATTTGTTGGCTAGGAACCAGTTTTCAATATTATCGTCAACGGTGCTAACGCTAGAATAGAAGTTTACCAGTGAGTTGTAATTTATCGTAGTTGTGTCATCTGCCAATAAGACGAAATGCGTATTTTGATGACAATATTCCCGATCATTTATGTAAATGAAGAACAAACACGGGCCAAACGAATCCCTGGGAAACTCCATGATTACTGTTAAACTTATCAGAGTGCATATTGTTATATCTAACAAACTGAATTCACTTAAAAAGATTCTACTAATGTCACACTAGCGTTCGAAAATTTGTAATGTTTGAGTTTCTTTAACATTTCAAGATTTAAACAGTTAAAGGCTTTAGCTAGGTTGTATAAAGCGATTTGGATATATTTTTTGTCTTCAACATTTTTCATTACTGGTTATTGTTATTACTCGGTTATTTTTACCAAAATATTTAGGTCCCGAAGTGATTACAAAAACCAGGGCTCACTGCATTAGTTATTGAGGAAGAGTCTTCCCCGCGAGCTCGGAAGATGTCTTTGTGTCTTTGTAAATGGAGATTTTTTTAAATGATTTTTTTCTAATTATGAGGTCTGATTGCCGACATAGTTTAAAACGTTCGTAACTACCCGAAGTTATATTTTATTATATTTTTGAACGGATACTCTTTGGATCAGATACGTCGATGACATTTTTTGCATCTTTGACATCAGTAAATGTTCAATAACGGATTTCATAGAACAACTTAACTCAAAATTTCCCTCTATCAAATTTACCCACGAAGAAGAAAAAGACAACAGGATTCCTTTCCTCGACATGTTAGTAATAAGAAATAAAAATAAGTTAGAAATAGACGTATATAGGAAACCTACTAGTAATAATAGATTCATCTTACAGGATTCTAATCACTCGTATGAACACAAACTTTCGGCTATTAACTTTTTGGTGCACCGGTTACTCAATTTTCCTTTAACGAAAGATAGATATCAAAATGAACTAAAAGAAATCATCAATATTTCTAACTTTAATGGATTCTCTGAGATGTCGTCTATAATACTATTAGGAAACATAAGAATAGATTAAGAATTAGAAATGTAAGCACATTAGAACGCATTGACGGCCGTAATAATAAGAAATATGTTAAATTACCCTTTTATCCATGTTACACCAAGGGTCTTCAAAAAATCTTTTCTAAGATTGACCGCAAGATTGTTTTCTCTTCGAGCAATAACCTTAAAAACCTTTTAGGAAATTCCAAAGACCCAGTGGATAACATGGATAAATCAGGAATTTACAAAATTTCATGTAAAGATTGTGATCAAGTGTATATTGGGCAGACAAAAAGATCAATCAAAATTAGGTACAAAGAACATTTGGCTCATCTCAAATTCAGAAGGTTTGATAAATCTAGCGTTGCCCTACATATGCTTGAAAATAACCATATTGTTGATAATATAAAGTTAATTAAAAACGTAAGGAGTACTTCTCAATTAAATTGTTATGAAGGCATGGAAATTTACAAAAACAAAACTCACTTAATGAATTCAGATTTAGGACCACTAAATTCCAGCCTTTATCCTTTGTTACATCATGTTTAATCTTTTATAGTTGTAATTTTAACCATGTGCAATGAACCGCTTCATTGTAATCTAGGATTTATTAACTCACGTCATTCGGCTCATTTACCTTTAGGCTATTTATAGTCCTGTGCAATGAAGCGGCTCATTAAATTTTACGATTTCAATTTACATATTGCATAATTTATCTTCGTTATAAGGTTAGTTTTTCACTTAGCTTGTTAGTTCAGTCTTGCTGCTGATGATGATAGCTTGGCTATCGAAACGTGCGTCCAGTACAAATTAAGTGTTGTGGTAAGGGTTTTAGTGAACTGTTTCAGTATATTTTTGAAATTTTAGTTCCCAAATTAGATACAAACTAGAGCATTTAATTAGTTTTTAATTTTAAGCCAATAATAAACTAATTAATCGTGTTATAACGAACTTCGAATAGATAAACTAATTTCACTACAATAGAGTAATTTTACATCATTAAATATCATCGTATTCAATAATTGTTCCAAAAACTTACTTTGTTCTGTCATGGCACACTGATCAAATAAGTATTGACATTAGTTCAGTTATAAAAGTTACATCTGTCTAATACGCACCGAAGAAATAAGGATTTTTGTAAATATCGACTTTTCAAAAACACCCTAATAACTCTGAAACCATTAATTTTAGGACACAACAGTACCTTCTTACATTTTCCCTCTCCATTTACAAAGACACAATCTTTCGAGTCCGTCCTGCATAACTATGCTTTTGATTATTGCTGTGTTGAAGATGTTTAGTGCCCGGAATGTTAATAGCTGTCTACCGATCTACGTGTATGAAGTTTGGAAGAAGTTTTCTTATACCAAAAAAAGGGAAAAAACAATATATAAAAATGAAAAATGATCTTGTTTTTCCATTTTGATTGCAGTGACTGCCTGTACAACTACTAACGCAATGCTACCGTAGAAATTCGATGTATTTAACTTTCCGAGCACATATACAGCTGCTTTAACAATAATAACAACAGCACCTTACATTTTGCCTCAGAACTTAACGAGGATTTAAAAAATGCAATAATATGAAGTATGACAACAAGAAATGAATTTCAGGGGATTGCAGTTGATCAAGAAAAGAAAGGTTCTTCTTTGTACAGTGAGCTTTCCATTTATTTTAAATCTTTTTCAAAGGGAAACAAAATAGGTGAAAATATAAATTAGCGAAAACATCTTCGAGGAACCGTGACATAATTGTCACATCTTATCACAAGCGAGTCGAGGTTTAAACTGAACTTTTATTCATATATATATATACAGTATCTTATGACATCTCCTCTTTTTAAGTACACTATATCTAGGTATGTAAATATTTGAAAACATAATAATACTTCAATTGTAATACATAATACAAAATATCCTTTGTATATAAATTAAAATCACAATTTCCACATTTTCAGTACTTAAATCTGTCGGGTGATTTCACTACACGTCCATAACGAGTTACTTTTGGAATATTGCTTAAATTTTCTATTGTATCATCGTCACAATCATAAACATAATTTGAGTAAGATGGAGAGCTTACATTTTGTTCATTTGTAGATTTAATATAAATGCTGTTATAAAGTCAGTCCTAAATGCTGTTTCTAATGATACGCCTACCATCCTGCTTTACAATAGAATACGATCTAGGACTGACTTTATCTTTAATTGTACCTAATTTCCAAATACCTCCCGGCTTTTCTTAAAATCTAACTACTGAACCAGACTTAAATATATTATTTTGTGGTCTAGTTTTTTTATCATAATAATATTTTACACTTGTTTGCGATTGTTTTATTTTGTGATCAAATTTGGTTTTATTTATTAGTTTAGGTAGTAATGAGGTTTTATTTACGGGTAAATTATCTCTTAAATATCTACTCATAAGTATTTGTGATGGTGAATAAAGGTCATAAACTGGAGTGTTTCTAAATGACAATAGAGCTAAATCTATGTCTTGGTTACTTTCAATTGTCTTCTTTATTATGTTTTTTATAGATTGTATCGTTCTTTCGGCCAAACCGTTACTTTGTTGGTGATGTGGTGATGCTACTGTATGTCTAAAATTCCAAGAATTTGCATTCGCTAAACTTTGCGCTAGTAAATTGTTTTCCTGAATCTGTCATAACTATGTATGGTATACCATGTCTTGCAAATATACTTTTTAATTTTTTGATAACATTTTCTGAACTTAAATTATTTCTTAAATTTAGAACTTCAGGATACTTTGAATAGTAATCGACTATTAGTAAATAAGATTCATTATTCAATTCATAAATATCAACGCCTATTTTATACCATGGCTGTTTTACAATTTCCTGTGAGATCATAGGTTCTTTGACTTTAGAACTTGAGTATTTTAAACAAATTGAACATTTTTTGACGTAATCGGTAACATCCCTAGAAATTCCAGGCCAATAAACAAAGTTATTTGCCTTTCGTAGGCATTTAGTGATACATAAGTGACCAGTATGTATCGCTTCTAATATCTTATTTCTCCATATTTTCGGTATAATTAAATTCTGATCTAAGTAAAGTAACCCTTTATGCTCTGTAATACGAGCTCTTACTTTAAAATATGGTCTGAGATTATCAGGAACATTCTTACATTTATTTGGCCACCCTTCTTTTACGTATTGACTAACTATTTGTAAATCGTCATCTTCTTGCGTCCCTTTTATCAATTCATTTAACCTACAATCATTTATAGTTATTTTATTAGTTATTGTGCAAACTTGAGAATCTAGATCTAATTTGTCTCGAAATACTTCCTTTATTGGTGCTCTAGAAAGACTATCAGCAATAACTAAATGTTTACCCGGTTTGTAAATCAACTCAATATCGTACTTTTACAGTGATAACATCATCCCTTGTAGTCTAGCGGGACATGAATTTAAGGGTTTCTTAAAAATAGAAACTAGGGGTTTGTGATCTGTCTCTACCACAATTCTTTTGCCAAATATGTATTGATGGAATTTTGAAACGCCAAAACATATTGCTAGGAGTTCTTTCTCAATTTGAGCGTACTGCATTTGAGTCTCAGTCATTGTTTTTGAAGCATATGCGCAAGGTTTATTACTTTGCATTAAAACAGCACCAAGACCAAATGCATCTACTGACAACGTAATTGGTTTGTTTGGATCAAAATACTGAAGAACTTTTTGATTTACAATTATTTGTTTTAATTCGTTAAAGGCTTTTTGTTGCGTAATACCCCAAGTAAAAATGTTATCTTGTTTAATAATTTCCCTTAAAGGATGAGTTCTGTTTGATAAATTTTTTACAAATCTACCAACATATGTGATAAGACCTAAAAATCTTTGAACATCTTTTTTAGTTTGCGGTTCTGGCATATCAACAATAGCTTTGATTTTGTCTTTATCAATAGATATACCCTTCTCAGAAAATTTGTGACCCAAATAAACAAGTTCTTTAACGCCAAACTGACATTTGTTTAAATAAAATTTTATATTTCCTCGTTGAGCAATTTTAAAAACCTGTTCTAATCTTTTATCATGTTCTTCTTTAGTACTACCGAAAACTAAAATGTCGTCAGCGTAAATTTCTACCCCTTCAAGACCAAATATATCTTTGAAATACTCTTGAAAAACCTCACTTGCTATGTTGATGCCAAAAGGAAGTCTTAGAAACCTAAAACGACCAAAAGGCGTGCCAAAAGTACAAAGATTACTACTAGTCTTATCTAGAGGTATATTCCAGAAACCACTTGTAGCGTCAAGAATTGAAAAATACTTGGCATTATTTAATTTTGAAATAATTTCATCTATTGTTGGCTATTTAAATGATTGTTTTTTGATTACATTATTTAGATCCTTCGGATATAAACAAATTCTTAAAGATCCATCTGATTTTCTAACTAGAACATAAGAATTGCACCACTCACTGTTACCTTGGACTCTTTTTATAATTTTTAATTTCTGTAGTTTACTTAAATACTCTTTAAACTGATTTTGCAATGCGAATGGCACATTTCTAATCGGGCTGACATTAGGAATGGCATTTTTCTCGATTTTTATGTGATACGGTTTACCTACTTTACCAATGCCAGAAAAGGTATCTTTGTATTTGTTTATTACTTGCTTATAATCTAAACTTATAGCATTAACATCACTACAGACGTTAGCATCATCAGCATCATCATCGTTAAATTTTACTATATTCAATTTAATTGAATCTTTCAATCCTAACATAGAATCATTATTACCTGTTTCCACATAAAATTGTAAAAGGAAAGTTTTATTTAAGTATCGTACATTAAGAAAACATTTACCTATAATCGGTATGCTTTGACCAGTGAACGTAGTTAACGTTTCATTTGTGTTTTCAATTTTACCCACATCATAGTTGATTTCTCTTAATTTAGTGATAGATATAACATTTGCATTAGCTCCAGTATCAATTTTAAATTTAATTTTTCTATTTTCAGCAACTAAATGTTTAAAAAATAAATTGTTTTCATATTTACCATTGATAGAATCTATAACTAAGTCATTTAAATTTTCATTAGTTGATTCAAAATTATTAATGTAATCTACTTTTACTTTCTTAAATCTGCATACGCTTGCATAATGGTTAATTTTTTTACATAAAATACATCTCTTACCAAATAAGTTTTTTCGTTTGGAATCGCGTTTTGGTACCGTAGACGTTGAACTGGCTATATTTTCATCTGTCCTTTTTCTTCTTATAGTATCTATTTCACTCTTCACGGTTTTCATGTCTTCAAGTTGATGTCTTGCAGCTTCGGTTAATATACAACACTCTATCGCTTTTTCTAGGGTATCGGATTCTCGTTGCAAAAGTTTTTCTCTGACCGCATCATCCTCGATTCCGGTTATGAGCATTGTCTTGATTAATTAATTTTTCAAATCTTCATTTCCAAATTCACAATTGTTTGCTTGATTTTTTTAAATTGTAACGAATTGTTCGATTGCGGAAGTTCCCTGACGAACCGTAAAAAATTTGTATCTTTCGTATGTTAGGTTTTTCTACGGCACAAAATACTCTTCAAACTTCTTTTTCAATGGTTCTATCTTATTAATATCTTCCTTTGGAAATGTGAATGAGTTATATATTTCAATTGCATTTTCACCCATATGATACAGTAATTGCGCACATTGAACTTTTTCTTCTTTTTTGTTCAGTTCTGTTGCAATGGAATATATTTCAAATTTTTGATTCCATACGCGCCAATTTTCTTTTGCATTTCCTTCCAAACTTAATGGTGATAGTTTTGCTTCCATTTTTTATTTTCTTCCTTACTTCTGGATTTTATTTTTTACTTTTTTATCGCAGCGCCATGTCACGTTTTATCACAAGCGAGTCGAGGTTTAAACTGAACTTTTATTCACATATATATACAGTATCTTATAACAATAATAATCGATAATGGGATCTTATAGCTTACAATAAGATTAAATACTTTCTAAACACTTTAACCTGATGCAATACATACACTACCGCTCATAAGTATTTGGGCACCTCAAATTTCAGAATAATTTAAGTGAATCTTACTAATTATTAGCATATTATTCAATAATGCTGGAATGTATTTCCTAAATACATTCTTTGTATACAAAAATCTAAAATCTAAGGATGCCCAAATACTTATTCAGCGGTGATGTAGATGCTTGTCAAACACAAGCGCGCTCTATCAAAGCTAACACAAGTAACTATGTTAGCCTATCTAATGTACTCTGTTAAATGTGTATAAAGACACAGTCAAATGTGCAGTGCAAGAATTTTTCATCCGTTTGCCATCTGATTTTATTCTTCTATCTTTCTTACTCCTCCACGAAAGTACCTTTGTATTCAAACTTCAAACGTGAATCGTTCGATATACTCTTTATATGTTAGAAACACTAACGAAAGATTCCATATTTCCAGCACTCGCATAGATATATATACTTCTGAAGCAGAAGCGGAGGTAAAATAAATAAAAATAATGGTGTCTTAGGATTGGTGATGTCTTCACCATTGTCAATTTATTTCCAATGACGTTCAGACCTTTCTCGATAAATAACGAAGTTACCATTATCTTTGATTCATGTCGAAATAAACTCCGATATCCTTCAGTAAGATTACATCCTATATTGGAACTTAACTTTCTATTCTCAATTCCGTTCTATTCGAACTAGAAGAAATGCCTTGCGCTTAATATCGTTTCACCATGATGAAATTTCTCTACGTCGGTACAATAAAAAAGAATACAATATTGCAACAAGCTATACAATAAGGACAATTTTTAATGGAATTTAATACATATGAGGTAGGCGCCATAAATTCTCGGCCTGACAGGCTTATGCTAGTCCAAACGTGTTCAAACACCGTTACATCATAGTTGCACATGTACGAGGCCTACACTATATGTATTACGGCTCGAAGAGTAGTAGTTTTTAGTAGCCAGCCTGTCACGTGGTTTCTTCGGAATACGGTACTTTTTTCTTGCTTACAGTAAGGAAAAGAATTTGTGCCTTATTTGTAACCTCAGATTGCTCTTGGTGGTGTGGGTCTTTTAAGCTTATTATAAACGAAAGATGTTCTATAAGTTTAATTACGTTTATTCTAATAAAATAAATGAAAACTGTTGTTCTTAGATAAGCAATGAAAATAATCAAATTCGGTAGGCAAAGAAAATAAGATATTACAAATACGAGGCGTGTTTTTAAAGTAAGTACCTTCCTACGCTTGCGCGCTGTGTACCTACTTCCATTGACAAGCCACAGACGCTATTACAGAAAGATTCGACCGTGTTTACGTTTGTTTATCACCATTTAAAATGTCTCCGCCGATCGAGAATCCCGCCGACTGTGACATACGCGCTGTGATTCGTTTTCTTAGTGTTAAATAAAGACATTAGATCGGCCGACATTCATCGTCAAGTCTGTGAAGCGTATGGAAAACACATTATGAGTGATGGAATGGTACGGAAATGGATGAGAGCTTTTAAAGATGGCCGCACGAATGTCCATGAGGAGGAACGAAGTTGGCGACCTTCTGCCATTACTGAAAATTTGGTTCAGAAAGTTGACAAAAAAGTGAAAGAAAACAGACGCTTTACGATTTCATCGTTATCTGATGAGTTTCCTCAAGTTTCCAAAAGTGTTCTCTATGAAGTTGTGACCAAACAGCTACAGTATCGAAAGTTGTACTCACTGCACACGCAGGGTACCGAAAGTGTTGACTGAGGTACATAAAACCAAACGTATAGCCAGTGCGTTGACTTTTCTTCAGCAGTACAATGAGGGGGGTGATGGTTTTTAAGCCAAATTGTCACAGGTGACGAAAAAAATATAGGGAGGTCGTGATTGTCTATTGCGACAGCAACATCGTCGTGTTTGTCACCTTAAGAAAATAATAAGTATATTAATCTCAGCATTGTTTTCTCACTACATATCCTGACATAACTCCCCCATACATACATGAAAGTTGCAAACGGATACTAACAATATTCCTTTTTAGCAAGATTAATTGAAAGATTATTCATCGAACGGTTAATGGCACGTCAGCGGTAATGACTACTATGCCAAAGCGGATAATCAATCTCTCAATCAATTAGCGGGGCAAAACAAATGTCACGGATTGATAGCCAACTGCAATGACGGCGTTTCAATCGGACAACGGAATTAACAGATCAATTAGCGAACGGTTAATTACATGTCAACGATAATAACGAGGATGCCAAAGCGGGTAATTAATTTGCCAAGTAATTAGAGAGATAATGGGAATTGCGAATTTAATTGATGGATTAACCAACGGTAAATAGTACATCAACAGCAATGTCGACGATGCCACTACCAGTAGTTGATCCTTCAATCAATTAGCGGGGTACGACAAATGCCTCGGGTCGATAGCCAACAGCAGTGACAACGTATCGATCGGACAAGAGTCGGCAAACATGCGTAACGGTAGTGACGACTGCACGTGGTGAAGAGAATAGCCAACTGCACTGCCGGCGTATTCGATCAACGGTAATGGCGACGCGTCTTATGCACGGCCAACCGTATTGACGGCCCGCTGCGGGAAGGCCGAGAATCAAGTGACCAACGGTGATGCCGGTACACTCTCGCATCAGCGTTTGCGGTGCGCTTATATCCCTGTCGGCGGCGACTCGCGCATGGCTTAAGATGAGTCGGGTGGGAGAAGCGCGTGACAGTCTCAGTTGCACGGACACTTGCTTTAAGTTATCATCGCTAGGGATTTTGAATTTGTATGTTTCTGAATTTAAAATTAACTTACAAACGCCGATATAACTTAGACGTAACTAATGAATTCGTTACAAGCCAGGCAACGTGATTAGTGCATGAAAATGTCTCAGGTAACGAAAATTGAGTACCGCGCGGTTATTACATTTTTAACTACGGAAAGACTTACGCCTGATCACATTAAACAACGTTTGGCGGCGTTTATGGTGATTTCTCTCCTTCATGGTCCACTGTAAAAAGGTGTGCAAAATGTTTCTGTTTGGGGCAAGAATCCCTTGAAGATGATGAGCGCCCCAGTCGGCCAGTTGAACTGATAACGCCTCAAAACATTTCAATTGTTGAAGAAATGGTATTAACAGATCGCCGTTTGAAAGTTAAGGGATTAACAACGATGTCTAACGTTTCTGAAACACGTATTCGCCGAATTCTCCATAATCATTTGGGTATGAATAAGATTAGTGCAAGTGCAACATGCGTGGAGACGACCCGAAACCGATTTTGGAGTCCATTGTCGCAAGAGATAAAACAATGAAACAATCTATCCAAAAAGGAAACGATGAGACGTCGTTTTAAGGACGATAGTGAGTTGCAAGCAGCTGTAATACAACACTGAGTAAAAAAATTTAGATTATTTTTATAAGGGTATATAATTATTCGTTGTAATAAATGCATTGAAGTTAGGGGAGATTATATTGAGAAACAAAAATTGTTATATTTTACCAAGTTTATTTTTTCCATATCAGGCTAAGAATTTATGGCGCCTACCTCGTATGCTATATTATCATCGTGGAAAATGCAGTAATTCTCTTCCTTTTATCTACAGTTAATGGATATAAATATAAATAAATTACAATGCACGAGGTAACATGAAAAACGTTCCACGTATGCAAGGAGATAGGCAACCCCATTGCACCGGTAACTACGTGGTACCCTTCTCCAGAATTGTTGACCAATGGATTGTGGGTATAAGTAACATCGCCCGGTTATAAATGATAGTTGTATAAATGCAGATATCTTCCATACGTTCGGTAGAATGCCACAATTTAAGCACAACATCAAATTTACTGCAAAACGGCATCAGAAACAATGCAGCAAGTGTACAGGGATGATGAAGATTGAAGATGAGCCCCGCGTTGGGAGTCCATTATCATCCGTAAACAGAAACATGATTGACAAAGTTAACAGACAAGATTATCCTTAATCAGCTTGCTAACGAAGTGGGAATCTCCTTACGGTTCAGTGCAAGTCATAGTAACAGCGCAACTGGAAATGAGACGCGTGCATGCGAAGTTTGTGCTACACATGCTGACACAGGAGCAAATGGACAGACGTAAGGAAATTGTCTCCGAATCGTTTAAGCATGTCACATTCGATCCTGGCTTCCTAGATTACTAGTGATAAAGATCGGGTGTTTCGATATGTCCCAAAAATAAAACGACAGTCATCCGAATGGTATACGCGTAAATATACAGTCAGCCACAAACGTACAAGCACCTAATGTCAAAGAACATCATATCTAAACATTCTACTATGATGCAGTACTTTTATTTCTTTTTAATAAAGTTAGACGATACTAATCACAACATGAAAGCAATTAGTAGGTATTTAAAACTATGACAGAATATCATAAATATTATAAAATGGATGTCACGAAAGTCTTCGTACACTGCGTTTAATGCAGTGACTCCCAGTTGTTAGGAATTGGGTAAATCCCCTTTATAGGTACGCGTACTTGCGAAAAATAAGCATTCAATTCATTTGCAAAGACGAATCATCGATCCAGACACCGTGTCCGCTTGGAACACCGTAATGACCTAGTCTAAACACTTCAATTTATTATTGTATTTCTATTGGTGACGGTCACTGGTTACCCATTGTGCTCAAAATGTTCATGCAAAAACGAATGTACTGCAGTCTTCGATATGCCTAAGGATGCCTCTCATAGTAAGGATGCATCTCATAGTAAGTCACATGCCGATCCTTTTCAGTCAATGTTTTTTGGAACAACAATCGACTTCACGAAATTCATCAATGACGGCGGAAGCACGACCACGACGAAATCCTACAAACCAGTTGCAAACAGTTTTTTCTGATGATGCTTCATTACCTAAAGTTGAATGAAACTAATCCAGGCATTGTTGTTGGGTTGGGCCTTTACTAGAATCGTAAAAAATCATCCAACAAAAAACCTTCACGTGAAATTTCCATTTTTTCACAAAATACTCGGTCGATTTCTGTATTGTCACTGCTTCAACAATAACAAATATCAAGTTTTCTGGAAATAGTAATGTCAAATCTCACTAGCGGCCGTTTGTAAAAATTTAAGACGCTACCCTCTTAAATATGAGAAATAAGGGCCTAAGAACAGATCTCTGAGATACGTCTGAGGCTCTGAGGTGCACTCTAGAGAATGAATTTTTGTATTCGACCCGATACCTATCCGCGAGATGAGAATCAAGCAATTAAAGAGCGTTATTTTTTCTGTATCATATCTGGTAAGCTTACATAACACATATAACCTTTGTGAAGCCTATAAGAGCCACTGGTATTGGTTCTTGATTTTCCGGATCTAAAACTACACTGTTCACGTAAAAAGATTCCTAGCTTCAAAATAATTCATTTGTGATCAATGGAAAGAAGTAAAAACATTGATAGTTAATACAAATATCAGCTTTATAGTCTTACTGCGCCAGTATTTGCATTTTGTTAATTATGTTTTATATGTACAGGTCATAGTTTGCGTTTTGTGTCCATGTGATCTTCACCACTCACTAGACGACCTAAATGGGAAATTTGACAGAAACTAACTGGTCAAAGATGTGCAACAAATACCCCGCGTTCTCTATTAGAAAATAGTGGGACGTATTACTACGTTATGCATTTTTATATAATCATAATAATATACCCAGCATCTAAAGCTATCTGGCGTAGAAAATGATTTATAATAAATAATAACGAACACGCGGATTGCTATCTTTCACTGAAAAATAAATACCAGTACTACAACTGAGTTATTGTTCCAACTTTGCGAAACAATTAAAAGTTTAATATCTCTTAAACCGTAACAATACCTTTTCCAGCATAAAAAATGTGTGTACTTTATAGGAAATTGTTGTATTGTACGAAATAAAAAATGTGTACATTCGTACTTAAATTAATAAACGTATTCCGCTTCGTTCTACAAAACAAACTATTGTTACGTCGATTTAGGTATAATAACGTAAAGCCTGTAGATTTACGACACTGTACCGCAGGGTAACATTATGGACCAGCTTTGTGTTTTAAAAATACATACAAATTTCTCACCCGAATAGCTTTTTCTGCAGTATTTTACGGTCGTTTGTGTTTTATTGTTCCAGTTTCGTTCGCGAAGCGACAGGGTTCAACGTTGACATGAGAATAGGAATACACACTGGAAATGTTCTGTGTGGCGTTTTAGGCCTTCGAAAATGGCAATTTGATGTTTGGAGCGATGACGTTACATTAGCAAATCACATGGAATCGGGTGGTATTGCTGGGTAAGTTATTTTTTAACTAAAATTTAATATACGTATACACCTACATATATATTTTATTTATTTATCGGAACCTCACAAGGTTTTATACCTTAAAGGTACTAGAACACCCAATTAAGCTTTAGAGTTGCCCAAAGAGAGACGAAATAAATTCTACACCGTAACATGTGCGAAAGCAATTGGTTTTCCGTTTCCTTTTTTTCCGCTTCGGTCCCGCAAACACAAAACCTTTAATTGTTTCCCTGCTCAACTTAAAAGTTGTCTTTCTTCTTCCAGACGAGTTCACATAACCAAAGCTACACTTTTACAACTGGGTGATAGGTTCGAAGTGGAACCCGGCGATGGAGGCAGCAGAGAAGGATATCTTGCCGATCATAAGATAGAAACGTTTCTCATTGTTCCACCTAAAGTGAGTTGAAAATCTTTTGTGTGTAGTAAGCTCGTTTAATAACGTTTTATTTTCTCGCTTCTATACTGTCTTTGTGCGGTATCTGCAATGCCATTTTTTAGTAGTTATATTTAGATGTTACAAAAGTACTACATTTTCGGAAAGAAGTATATTGCAATAAAAAGAAAGAGTACAGTAAAAGCTTTAGCTGCACAGATTATTTTTTAAAATAAGGTTGTAAAACGAAAATTTAATATAAAATACATTCGCAAGATTTAGTCTCTTTTACTAGTAAAAGCAGATTCCAAGGTCCAACTTCGCCTATTTGAATGTAATTTGCTACTTTCCGTGTTGCACATCCTTACATGATGTATGAAAAATTATCTCTTACTGGGACTAGTTAGAGACAGTTACGATAAAATAATTGTGGTACAATTTAAAAATATAGAAATGATGTTTTTCGGGTTTTGCTGTATTTGTTGCACTAATGCAAGTGCGTTTCGCTGAACATACATTGAACTCCTTCAGAAGTTTTCTAAAGTCTGGGCCTTTAAAAAACTTTTGAAGGAGGTAACAATATTTTCAACCAAACGTCAAGTACGAGGATATTTTGATAAATAGTTAGCCTAGGTAGTTTAAAATTGTCAAAACGAATTTTCATTGCCATAGGAACAAACAACAACTCAGTTGAAATATCACTGTAAAATTTGAGTAAGAAAAGTAAACGCATTGCTGTGTGATAAAATTAAAAAAAAACCATGTCCATCGACATTGTGAAAATCGATAAAATGGAATATCGACCAATCATCAAGTACCTGTTTTTAAAAGAGTTAAAGGGTAAGGAGATTTACGAAGATATGTTTAAAACACTTGGTCATCTTTGCCCTTCCTACGCGACCGTAAAAAATTGGGTCGCCTCATTCAAGAGGGGTAAATTTTCGGTTGAAGATGACGAAAGACCTGGAAGACCGATTTTTGTGTCCACCCCCGAAAATATCGATGCAATTCACGACATGATTTTGTCAGATAGTCCAATTGGGATAAAACATATATCTGAGACATTGAAGATTTCATGTGAGCGTGTACATCGTATAATTCACTTCGATTTAGACATGAAAAAAAATTCGGCAAATGGATTCCTAAATGCTTGAATGCTGGTCAGGAGCGAGCAAGAGTGAAAGCGTCGCGCTCTTTATGCGCCCGGTTTGACAATGATCCTAATCTTGTAAATCGTCTTAATACCATGGATGGAACCTGGCTCTATTTTTACGACCCAGAGACAAAACAACGGTCGATGGAATGGAGGCATTCTGGTTCGCCAAGGCCTAAGAAGGTTCGGGTGCAGAAATCCGCCCGAAAAGTTCTTGCTTCAGTTTTTTGGGATTTTCGTGGAGTCATTATGGTTGATTATTTAGAAAAAGGCAAATCCATAACTGGAGAATACTACTCTACATTATTAACAACTCTGCGAGAAAAAATCATTGAAAAAAGACCTGATAAATTGTCCAAAGGTGTCCTATTTTTACAAGACAATGCGCCTGCCCACAAATAGCGCATTGCGATGAACACAATCGATGATTTAGAGTTCGAAATTCTTGAGCATCCTCCTTATTCGCCGGATCTGGCTCCGCTCGAGTATTATTTGTTTCCTCAAATGAAAAAATGTTTGAAAGGACGTAAATTTTCTTCGAACGAAGAAATAATAGAAGCTGTCGAGAGTTGGTTTGCGGAGCAAGAAAAAATATTTTATTTAAGAGGTTTACAAAAGTTGCAGGATCGCTCTAATAAGTGTATAACTTTGAAAGAAGAATACATCGAATGAAAAAATATTTTCATTTTAAAATTGTATTTTATTCTATGGTAGGTTAAGAATTTATCGAACATTACATTAGAACAACAAACCCGGCAAAATCCGGAAAGCACTACTCTGAGAGAAAGTAGCCGCGAAAGTCTACACTCAACAACGTAAGCATGTACTAGATAAAGCTCTTCTTAATTTCATAAAAATACTATTCTTACCATCTATAGTTGAGCAACAGAAACCTTAAGACCTTTCGTGAAATGTAAAATTATAAAATAATCATAGTCATAGAAACAGCGAAAAAAGTTGGGACTTTTAGAACAAATAAATACAAAAAACAAACATCGTTGTGGACAGGTGAAATAAAACAAGAAAAAGAAATAAAGAAAAATATATGGAAAGAATACTTAAACAAAAATACGGTGCTAAATCATGAGCGGTATAAGGTGCGGAATAAAAAGTTAAAAAACCAGTCAGAGAAGCTAAACAAGAATCTTGGAAAGAGTTTGGAATGAAACTAGAAAGGGAGAGCACAGGAAACCAAAAATTATTTTTCAAAGTGCTCAAAAACTTGAGAAATGACAAAAAAATAGATACTATGGGCATAAAAAGTTCAGATGGTGAAATACTTAGTGATGAAAAGAATGTTGTGAATAAATGGAAAGAGTGCTTTCAAAACCTATTAGCTACACGAGAAGATTCAAAACAGAACCATGACGAAAGTATCAACCATAACATGGACGATATACAAGATGACTGCATTACATACGAAGAAGTGAAAGAAGCAATATGAAGATTGAAAAATGGAAAAGCAGCAAGAGATAATAGAATAACATCGGAAATGGTTAAGAGGATGGGAGATAAAGGAATATATCTGTTATTATAAATTTTCAATAAAGCATGGAAGGAAGGTAGGGTACCAAATAATTGGCAACTAGTTCTTTTAGTGCCGATATTCAAGAAGGTGGACAATACGAATTGTAATAATTACAGGGGAATTACTTTACCCTGCACTACTACTAAAATGTTCGAGATAATACTGGAGGAAAGACTGAGAATTATTGTAGAGCCATCATTAGCACAGTCACAGAGTGGGTTTCGTAAGAGAAGAAGTACAATGATCCATATCTTTACAATAAAGGAAATAACCACGAGAGCGCGAAGTAGAGAAGAACAGCTGTTTCTCGGATTCATTGATATGGAAAGAACCTTTGACCGCGTACCACGAGATAAAGTATGGGAATGCTGATACAACAAGAATATAAATCACAAACTAGTCAGAAGTATACAAAGTCTTTATAAAGAAACAACAAACTGTGTCATCATTGAGAGTATAAAATCTGTCTCTAAGTACTTGGCCAATCTTTAGTGGAGTTTTACGTTTTCGAGCGTAATTTCTTGGCATATTCATTGATATGTAAATAAAAAGTACTGTTTACAAATACTTTTAGGTTTGGTTGACAATTACCCCGTTGACAACATTTATAGGGGTAATTGTATACAACAAAAAAGAAATAACCTCTAATTTGTTATTAAATTAAACTTTGGTCTCAAGTATGTGCAAACATTGCTAAAACCAATAGATTTTATAATATTAACTCTTGCCTAATTTTAATTTGACTATATTTCAGTTTTATACGCTGTAAAATTTTCATTTAACGAAGGGAACTTTAGCGATTTATCTCCTTCAAATGGACACGAACCTCAGTTGTGATCAATTAATTGTTCAGAAACCTTCTGGCATAATGCAATACCAACCACATCGCGAAAAAATCATCATCATATGATCTGTAATATCGTATGCTTCTTCTATTCATTTCATTTCAACATAGGATGCACGGTACAGTAAGAGCGAGCGTACTATGCTCACCCGATTTTACCCGAACTCAGCGCGTCTAAACGTGAAGGGAAATTCAGCATCTTGTTCACAAGAATGCCGATTACGCAAGGTACTCATTTATCGATAAGTCAAGTTAAGACAAATCAATATGAAGAGAAAACACTTGTAATATTATTATTGTTAAATAATCTTATGTTATTATGTTAATACTCAATACGATAAAATGACATTTATGTGTGCACTATGTTGAATGTCATTTGCTTGTCAAAATTAGTTGAACGCAAATTAAATTCTGCACCTTAATTGTTAGGTACATCGCATCGGCTACTAATGTAGCAAGTCTCGACTTCGCTCCCGCATTTCCGAAAAATGCCGATTACGCTAGGTGAGCATAGCACGCTCGCTCGTACGGTATATGTGTCATGATTTTGGAACAAATTATATTGTCTTTCACGAAGGAAAATATTGATCCAAAATGGGTCCCAATGTAATATTAAAAAGTTGAACATACCAGTTGAAGGTCGAAGATCTGATTAGGGCAAGATACGATTAAGATTTTGGAATAGTCTGTACAATCTCATCAACTAAACCCCATAAAAAATGCACTAACATTAAAAATTGCTTCTAGGCATATTCCATCAAGAGAATCAAGCTCTTGGCGTGAAACCAATACAATGCTGATTTTGTACAGAAATACAACCTTCTAACTAACCGCTATCACTCAATACCGTATCGTTTTTACTATAAAATTACGAGATAGTTCATCAGCGGGTAACATGCTCAATAGGGTTAGAAAAAGATATACACAAGGCAATAATTTAATGGAAATAGACACAAAAGAAATGAAAACTGCGTTGCTGTCTTATACTGTAGTACTTTTTACAGAGATTGCATGTCTTTACCAGGCTATCTACAACATCGAGATGATTTTATGTGAGGCAGACGGCCGGTAACTGCCAGGCGAAGATTGAAATTACGACGAGTTACGATTAAAAATTACAAAGGTCCAAACCAGTTTTACTTCCACCCTTATAAGATTGAATGTAAATATTTTAGTTTTATGTTGACTTTACTTTTTAATCCAATGTTCTTTAGGTAATATACATTATGGAATCAATTCTCAAGACACCTTAACGTTTTAAAAATTACATACGCTTTTATGAATTTGCTAGCACTGCTATTATTTTGTTTGCAACTGTATATGTGTGAATTGTATTTCAAAAACTGCGAGAAACGGTGTGGGTGATATATAATCTGAATAATAATTCATGATAATTGTTTTAGTCGCAACTGATTGGATATTGTCGGAATTTCAATGGGAGTTATTACTAAACGCGGTAATACAACACTCACAATCAGTGGGAAATTTGAATTAGTTGTATCACGACAGTTAATACAACATTGTCGCTAATGTACACATGGATATTAATGATTACACCGATCCATCGAGGAACGTAACATATGTCCCTATGGATCATATAAGTGCATAATTGTATTCGTGAAAAGGGACTTGAGAATCTGCATAAATGAAAGACGGATAGCTGCATAATAATACCTGTTAATTTCCTTCCAGTCTCTCAAGTTGCAAATTACATTTAAAGACGCCTATAACATTAGAACACAGATTAAACGTATGATCTTTAACCAGTTTTGCGCGAGTGTGGAAGAGCAAAGTTGAATAGGAAAAGTAGCATATTGAGGAAGAAGAAAAAAGAGGAACTTATAGCGTTAAGTAATTATGTATATGTATCTAATGTAATTTCTTTCCAATTGATATCCTTTAGCCTGTATTCTACAGTACTTTGTATTTTCCATGTAATGGTTGGTTAAACTCAAACATAATAATTTTTAAAACCAATTGTATAATATAAATATTCACACGAAGGCTTTTCTAGATATATTCTTCATTATAACAATTTTATTGCAAAAAATCATATATTTGTAATATTTATAGTGTATGAGTAATTTTACAGTAATGGTTTTGAAATCAAAAAAATGCCCTGTGAAATTTCAAATGAGTAGATAATGTGGTATACAAATCATGTAGGCAAACAAAGTGTCCCAATTTTCTGGAATTGTAAAATTGTGGCTACTACGTAAACGGAAGGAGGTTAAAATTTTCAGATAATGTAATAGACATCATAAGCTATCTTTCAAAGATATTTCCATATATACAAGGTGATCGATAAGTAGCGAGGCAATGACATACTTCGTTATTATAGATAAAACAACAACACACAAATAGAATATTTTATTACAGTTTTAGTTTCTTCGTCTAGAAAAGCATGAGTATAATACCGGTCTCATATGTCTATTTCTGGTAGATTTCGATATATTTATAATTTTGTTTTCAATCACCTAAATGTAGAGATATCTATTTCCTTCAAAAAATCCGAAATGCAAATACATTTTAAGGTAAATTTTTACGAGACTAAATTGCGCACCAGGCACTATGTGAACATGATATTAAGACTCCTTCAAAATATACGGGCTGTTCAGTATTGAACACTAAACTTTGTCAATTCAAACACCAGAAACGTAATTTTTTAAATTGTACTATATATTTTATCTATATCCACCGTATAGGAAATTTATATCTCTAACATTTTTGTATAATGATGCATATTGAAAATAAAAGAGATATTTACAATTAAGCGCTGCTCCTGCATTTGGACATTGCATCCAAGGTTTCTGGTGTTAATATTATTTGGTTACCATGACAACAGTAAACAAAACATACTCTTAACTGTTGATTTGAAATTTTAAGCCTAGATAGCTACTTGCAAAATAAATTATATAAATGGAATTTCAAGCATCCACTGTAAATTTATAAATACGTCGAAGTGAACCGCTATCTGACCGAAGAGAGATGATCTTCACGAGCTTCACAAGCATGGAAATGTTAAGATTTATGAAAGATGTGACAAAATTTAACTGTATTTGATTATTTTTAGAGCTAGTTCTTTTATTTCTTGATTTATCATTTAAATTATTATATGTTTATTTTTGCAGTTAATGAGCATAGCTATCGATGCTACAAATAATAAATAAATAGATAAATAGCTAAAGAGCTATGATGGATGAATATAAAATTCAGATTAACACTATGTAAAGTTTTTTATTGGCTAGCTATCGATTTCGACATAATGTCATCATCAGGCTATCTGCAAGTCGTTAAAGAGACACAAATAGTAAAGAAATTGTAGTATTTTTCTTCTATAAAATATAGAAATATATAATTAGGTTATAGAAAATGTGTATATATACAGATATCAAACGAAAAACGTGACAAAATAAATGATTATGAAGAAATATTATGGTTTAAACTCATAGAAATTATTAAAAGTAAGTGTAAAATTTAATACATTGTATGAAATGAGAGTTGGTTTTCATTATGAAAATTATATATGATCAAAGAGATGTAAATAGTACTATTGTGTCTTTTCTCGTAAAAATATAAAAAACATGTAATTAGGTTACACGAAAGATGTGTATGTACCAGTGTTGCCACAACCGATTTACAAAATTCCCCACTTAAATATCAATAAAATCCCCAGTTTTCCCCTGTACAAAAATCAGTTATGGTGCGGATAGTAAATAAAACAATTCATTCAAATTTATTCGATTTTATATTTAAACTAACCTGTTTCTAATTGTACATATTCAAGAAAACTAAATATTAACATTCTTATATAAAATATAAGTACCTACCTACAAATCTATTAAATTCGTTTTAAAGGAAAATACAATTAAGTCAGTGTTCTATTCAATAAAACCTCCGGAATCTTAAAAGAATAGCAATTGTTTTCACCAATAACTGCTTTGGTATGTAGTATACCTGTTAGTGCAGCGGTAGTCAATTTATTTCGAATTTTCGTTTTATTTAAATTAACGGTAGAAAAGAGGCGTTCAGTAGCAGCGCTACTATGTGGTAGAGTTAGAATTAACTCTATTAACTTAAGTACTTCTGGATATTTTCTTGTTCCATCTGCATTTAGGATATTTCGGAATTTGCTCCAAAATAAACTAAGGTCGTTTTGATCAGTTTCGTCTACCATTTCTTAATATGCGCCATTCCATATCAAGTATTTGCAAATTACTGAAAACATGAGGAAAATATGATGCCAAAGGCGATATTGATGGGGGTCTTTTTTCTTTGAAATATTGTGGATTTATAATATTCATATTTTGTAAAATTAACGATACTTCGCTGTTTAATGGGAATCGCTGATATATTTGATGAGAAATTCTAAGCACCCTAGTTTGAATTTTTTAATCTCAAAAAAATTTAAGGTGGTACTAGATAAAGTACTTGCACACTAAATGCCCAAAGTACATGTTATTTAAGTTTGCATAGTAATGTGGATTTCTAAATTGGACTTTTTCAATAGATGTGCTTTTTAAATAATTTGGATCTACGTAATTATCGAGTATAGTGCGATAAATGTTAATTATTTCGCTGTGAAGAGTATGGATCTTTGGAAATTCACTTTGAGAAGCTTTATTTAGTGTTGTAAATAATAGTAGAGCATACATCAGAAACTGAAAATACAGCTTAGTTATGTCATTATTTAAAGATTTTTGTTTTTTATCTAGAAATTCAGCTGTAAAGTACAATTTTAATGAGTATTGATTTAAAATTCGCTCTATTACACTAATTATTATTATTATTATTAATTAATGAAAGCCATCTTGTTTGTGTAAGATGAAGCAATTTCAGAGGTTTTGCTTCAACAAATATTTGAAATTGCTTGAATTCTTCGGTTCTTTTGAAACTATGTTTCATACATGAGTATATTTCCCTTGCTAATTCTTCAATTTCTCCTGGCAATTTGGAAATTGCATAAGATGCGCACAGAGCAAACGAATGGCAAACATATTTTAAAATAAACAAATTAGGAACATCTTTTTTTAGTAACTGGCTAACTGAATTTGTTTTGCCCATCATAACACTAGCGCCGCCTGCTGAGAGCTGTTGCCAATCTAGGTGGTCAGTGACAGCTTTTTCATCCTTGGTTGAAGACGAAGCCATCTGAAATTAAGGTTTAATTGTATGTAAATAACAACATTGTATATTTATTAATTCAATTATAAATTCAAAAGTTCAGTCCAATACACTTACATACCTACTCAATAAATAAACACTAAAGAAGAGTTTAATAAAAACGAAACACAGAGGATCGAATAAAGTTTTACCTACTGGTTATTACATTGATCTCGTAATTCCGTCGTAATTGAGAAAAAATCCCTCTAAGAAAACAATGCGATTACCTGAACTGGCTTAACAATTGAAACTATAGGCTTGTTCCAACACACTCAGAAAACCGTAAATTTACCGTCCAGTACCTGCGCAATATGCTAACTGCAGCTGCTTTTTTTGTATTGCGCATGTGCTGGACGGTAAATTGACGGTTTTCTGAAGGTGTTGGAACAAGCCTAAAGAATTACATTGAGCAGCATCTGCCTTTCTAAATATGCCACAGCTATAAGTACTCCGATAGATGTCACTATGATGTCACTAATCGTAAATAGCTAAACGATCAAACAAATCAAAGCATAATAAAACTAGTAAAATTCTCCAGATACAGCTGTATTTTCGCCACTTCCCCAGATTATCCTCAACGCAAATGTTAATTGATCAATTTTCCCCATATATGGGGAAATTTCCCCACGTGTGGCAACACTGGTATGTACACATATTAAATGGAAAATATGGCAGAATAATTGGTTATGGCGTGATATTATGTTCTAAATTCATAGAAATTATTAAGTTAGTGTAAAATTATTAAAAATTAGTGCAAGATTGAATATAGAGTATGATCGGTAACTCTTGGCACAAAATCAAAGAATACCTATAAACTAAACGCAATATTTCAGCAACAATGAACTTTATTTGAAATGATAAGCAACATATTTATATAAACTTTTACTTATGGTAAGGTTCGTACACTACTAGTCTACCTACTTGACGTAGCTTTCTTCTTACGTTGCTCAGTAAAGATACACCACTAGGTTTTGAAGCTTTTTGGGCTAGAGCCGTCACTATACGTCTGACTTTTCGCAGGGATTTTCCTTTTAGAATATTCTCTCTTCAATAATGCCCAATACTTTTCAATGGGTCGGACCTGAGGTGTATTTTGAGCGTTATTTACTTTTGAAACAAAATCTATGTTATTTTCTTGAAGAAATTCTATGCATTTAGCAGTGTAATGACATGTTGCCATATCAGGCCAAAACAGAACATTTCTATTTTTCATAAAGGGAATAAGCCTCTTGCGTACACACTCATTTAGGTAAATTTTCCAATTCATGGTGCCTGTGAAAATATACGGTTTTGAAACATTCCCATGTTCATCCATCGCCTGCCATATCAGATATTTTTAGAAATTTTTTCTTAGGTTTGAATTTTTTTTCAATCGGTACGTCTATATTAGGAGCACAATGAACATCTTTTGGATCAACAGCACAGTATGTTTAATCATCCATGATAATAACTTTTCCGCTTCCTGGAGGTGCCAAGTCGTCGAGAATTTTTCTGCAAGCAGTTTTCGCTCTCGATTCTTGATCGTTAACATAATGTGAGACGGTTTCACATACGTGAGATTTAATTCCAGCGTTTTTAACTTTAACTTCATGTAAATATGAAGGCGATATATTCAACAGGGCAGCCGCTTTTCTTTCAGACATGTTTGGATCTCTTTTGTAAAGGACTTTACCACGAAACAATAACGTTTCATTTCTTACAAATATTGGCCTTCCTCCTCCCGATTTATAAATTGCACATTTACATACGTACTTCATAGCGTGACAAAACATTACATATAGTCCTTCTGGCCACCCTTTCTTTTGTAAAATGCCTAATAACATCTTTCTTGACTCGATTCGCAGAATTTTCAAAGTAGTGCCAAATTCTTTTTGCGAGTTCTTGGTTCTTAACAGTTCTCATTTCAAAACCACGAATCGTAAGTTTATAAAACTTATGTCAGTTATGCACCAAGAATAGCTGATGACAACCAAACAATTATTTGACATTTACTTTGACAGTTCGTAATTAAGATACTTATAACAAAGTGTGCCAGGAGTTACCGAGCATGCTCTATTATGGGAAATGATAGTTTTTCATTTTAAATATTATATGTGATCAAAGAGATGTAGCTAGTAATTAAGTTGTGTCTTTCTTATATAAAATATAATTATGTTATAGAGAAGGTGTGTACTTTCACATATCAAATAGAAAATATGACAAAATAATGATTATGAAGAAACATTGTGGTATAAATTCACAGAAATTACTAAAAGTTAGTGTATTATGTGAAATGATAGATGTTTTTAATTTTGAAGATTATATGTGTATATACAAGTATATACAATTTAATGTGAAAATTAAAAGGTAAAATATATAAAGGTGTATAAGTACGTGAAAACTGCAGCAAAAACAAGCACAAAATCAAAGTATGTATAGTTTAAGCCTACTTATAAATAAAAAGAGTGAGTAGTAGTAGTATGGTTAGTTGATGTAAAGAGTAGAGCAACGCAAACTGCGCTGAAAGCCAGTGGCTGACGCAGAAAACTTTACACAAAATAAACACGGCCGAGACAATTCGGTATAAGCGTCAGTATAACTGCGACTCGAACGCCGATCTGTTGTATATGCATCTACGCTGTCGTATACTATATCGTAGTTCTACGTTTGTTTTGAAAATGTTTCCTACGTCGCGAAAACGACCAAAGTTGGACACAATAAGAGAATTTATTGCAGAAATGCCTGATTTAAAGTGTGATAGCGCTAAAATTCAATGTGTAGTGTGTAAAATAGATTTAATGTGTTGGTCGAAAAGTGATTGTCTACGGCACGTAAATAGTGCAGGGCATGTTTCAAAAAAAAATTCCGCACGAGATTATGACAAATTTACATTTAATTTATGTGTTTATTGCATGTAATTTACCATTTCATTTACTAAGGAAGAAAGCATACGTCTCGTTTTGGAATTAATATTCGGACTTTAAGTTACCAAGTGAGAGAACATTACAGAGAGTTGTGCCGTCTGCTCGTGAGCATGTCGAGAAAAGAATTAAATCGGAGTTGCAAGATAAAAAACTGTGGTTATGTGTGGACGAAACAACAGATCGTAAAAAAAATTCTGTGGTTAATGTAATGGTACGCACAATGGAACCACATCGACCGTCACCCTCAATTTTACTAGCTTCCAGACGAATACAACAATGCACTGCCGAAGTAGTTTCAATGTTGGTGTTAAATACATTGGAAAAGTTTGAACTTTCAACAAATCAACTGTTGATGTTTATGAGTGATGGTGCCGCAAACATGCTTGCTGTAGGTCGATCTCTTAAAAAACATTGTGCTAACTTGTTGCATATAACATGTAAAATTCATATTCTCAGTCTCGTAGCAGATAGTATCAGAAAATGTTATCCCGAGATAGACGCTCTAATAGCACATACAAAAACTGTGTTTGTAAAATCCCCAAAACGTATTCGGGAATTTCATAGACTATGCCCCGGTATTCCTGAACCACCACAACCTATTCTTACTCGTTGGGGAACATGGTTAGAGGCTGCATTTTATTATCTTAAATATTTTGGGAATATAAAGAACGTGATTTTAGAATTCGACCCAAAGAAAGCTGCGGCTGTCAAGGTAAGCCGCTTGAAATTTCAGAATAGTCAAGTTAAATAGATTTGGAAATTATTCAAAACAATTACGTGGGACTAGCGGATGCGATAGAAAAACTACAAAATTCTTCGGTGTCGTTAGTGGAATCTTTGCAAATAGTGCAACATGTTCACGCACAGCTATGCGCGATAGAAGACGCAAGAAATATTTGTGTTTTAGAAAGGTTTGAAAGTGTTTTAGATAAAAACTCTGATTTTGGCACATTAAGACAAATTTGTGAATGTGCGTCAACAGAACCGTTAAGTTATTTGAAAGATTATTTTACTTACGCAAATATAACGTCACTAGATGTAGAACGTTCGTTTTCGGCATACAAAAACACTTTTTCTTCACGCCGCACTCACCTTGCCGAAACAACTTTGGAAACATATCTAATGTTGCAGATATTTAACAGACATTATTCACTTTGTGATTTCACGGAGGACTCTTAAAACGGTAAGTGTTTGAGCACGTATCACATTTAATTTATTTTGTATAAACTTTTATGCGTCCGCCACTGGCTTTCCGCGCAGTTGCGTTGCTCTAGTAAAGAGTTTTAAAATGTAGATTTCTAAAACTATAATATTTAAGTTTTTTATATACGTATATGTATGTAGCGAAGCTAGACTATACTTACAGTCATTGAAGTCGTTGAGAAACAATAAAAAGACGTTATCGTCAAAAATATATGATAAAAATTCAAAGATTAAAGGAATTTATTAAATGTATTATGATTGGGACGTAATGTTTAAGAAAATTATTCAAAATGTTTTACCTGGAAAAGGAAAAAGGGAGAAAATGGGATAGGAAGCGGCAATTGATATGATTATGCGGACGTTTGTTGGTCGTGTGTTTCGGTAAGGGGAGGTGGAGGATTGCCAAGTTGGGAAGGTACGATCTTGTTGTAGAGATGGTTGTTTAGAATAAAGGTTTATAAAGTTATAGTTTAATTTACGATATTTCTGGATTTTATACTTCTCATAAAGATCCAATCCAGTTTTATGCTAAAGCTAAGGAGCTATTAATTATTACAATAAAAATTATTCCAACTGTATTAAAAGTTATGTATTATATATTTATGTTTACATCACTTATTGTTAACCTGTATAAACTTTTGTTAAAATATTGTTGCCCTAGATCCTTTTCGTTAAAGTGATGCGTTAGTACTATAATTTTCTTTTTACTTCTACATAAGTAAAATAAGTGTTTCCAGTAACATCATATCTTAGCTTTAATTTGACACCTGTTACCTAACTTTTCTTTACTTGGATTCGAAATTTTGAATCGACAGTAATTATCTTTCGCGAAAGTTAACAAAAAAAAAACAGTTAATGATTCAAGAACAGGCAGTATCAGTAAGTTTTGTTTACTGTTGTCATGGTAACCAAACTATATTAACACCAGAAATCATTTGGTTGTAATTTCCAAATGCAAGATTCACCTTCTGACTGCAACTAGCTACTTGTACTCAAAATTTTGAATCAACTGTTTAAAAACGTCAACGTCAATATCTATTGTTTACTATTGTTAGGGTAACCAAACAATACTACCAGAAACCATGTCGTTTAACCGCAAATATCTTTTTACTTTCAATATTAGGCATATTCATCATTACACATAGGCGTTAGAAAATTAAATTTTCTATACGATGGAAACAAAAAAATATGCTTCCATTAAACAAATTATCTTTCTGGTATAAAATAGGTGCCAGGTTCGCCACTTATCGACCACCCTGCATATACAAAAATATATTTGAAAGATATTCTACGACCTTTTAATGTCTCTGGCAGGTTAAGCCATCAGTCGAGATGCTACCCTCACAGAAAAGTGGAGCATTACGGTTTGCTCACTTCTGTAGAGGTCAATATAGCTATTAATTTCGACATTTTCAGTGATTAGAGTATCTTAGATTAGATACTCTCATCCATACTTAGATATTTTATGGCATTTATTATATTACTAGAGAATTTTAGCTTCGCACTAATTTTCAATTTCAGAAGGTTAGGACTATAAGAAGATATAATTGGTAGGTCCAATAACTTGCAGTATCTACATTTTAAAAGTAATTCCCTCTGTACCACATACCTAACTCTAGACTCAAGCCGTAAGTGCACAAGAATTATAAAGTATAATTAATGCTTTTTGAGGTAATGTATACCTATACCGACTATGAACAAATTCCTCAAATTATTAGATTCAGCATATACAAACAGGCAATATTCCTTCACTAAAAGCCTTCTATTTGTGTAGTTTATCTATTTAGCATGCCTTCAATAGTACCACTTTAAATGGCTTAATTTCATATAATAGAAAAATTTCTTGAAATAATTTGTTTACAAAAGCTCTCTTTCTACTTAGCTTTCGGAAAATGTTGTGAAACAATGAATATGATTGTTTATTTTCTATGTTGATAGATGGCATTGACTCGAACAGATCTATTGTAACTGTGCCCTTATGTATATTAGAATAGTTGCAGGTTTTTAATGAACCTTATTCATTAAATTCTGAATTTGTCCGCAAGGTTGTGTTTTCAGACGAAGCAACGTTTCGCTTCAACGTGAACAGACAGAAATGCCGCACCCGTTTATAAATAATCTTCCTTGGATTGATTGGACCTTTTTTTAATGAACGCAGCTTACTGCGCATCGGTACCTGTATTTGTTGAGAAATAATATTTTATCCGCCATTGCTAAGCTTTGTCCTCATGCAAATAATCCGCTAGCTCTTGCTTTGACAGAACGATTCGCTTGCATACTACTTCAGGATTATAAGGTAATATTTGGTTGAAGTTTTCTCCTAACTCCACGCCTCTAGATTTCTCCGTTAGTTTATCACAGAAGCACTGTTTACAAAACTAGACTTGCAAATTTGAACGAGCTGACATCTTTTGCGAGAATTCGAAAACAGTTCTACCAGCTAGCAGAAATGCGATGTTTTGAAAATTTACTCCAATCGTTAAGAAGTTTCCGATAGTTATTTCTGAAGATATTGAATTTTTACTTTTTACTAATGGCCTACACTGGAATAGTCAAGATTGATTTCCAAAAAGCTAAGAATCTATTATATATAGAATTCTACAACAAATCTAAAAGTTCAAGAATGCACAAGGTGTTCTATTACAAAGTTAAAGTTATATGTCATTTATTCTAATCAAAGTGTATTACCCTATTGTTTAGCAACCTGGTGTATTACTACAGCAACTGTTACGGTTAAAAAAAGAAGAAGAAGAATGAATAAGATTTCGAACTTATTTATGACTAGCGAGCATAAGACAAATACAAAACCGTAACTCTACAATAAGATTTATTGTACAAAAAAAAGGTTAACACAGGTAAGTTTTACATATTAACAAAACTAGAGTGATATAGTGCTCAGTTTTACTATTTAAACATAGATGTTAGAAGGAGAGGATTCAAGGAGTTTAATAATACAACGGCGTTTAACATTTACTTACTTTTGTTGCTGAAGTCGTGAACGTTCTCTGTACATTTCTTCGCCGAGACGACGACCCGGTATAAAATTTTCGGGTAAAACCACGATGTTCCTGGGACGCCACTGGATGATATATTTCGCTTCGTAGTTTCGCTGGTCGTTGATTATATTCCCATGGATAGGAAGAAAGGATTGTACAAAAGAAATTCAAAACATGTAGCAAAATAAGTTAGCAAATATTTGAACAAACTGTATATTGAATGAAAGAGCACTATTCAAAATATCATTGACAAATGTTACAAAAGGACTATTAATACCGCAGGGCCAAAATAATAACTATAAATATTGACAGAGGTTACAAAGAAATGAATAAAAGCGCCAAAGAAATATTCAAAGATTAATACTAATTTAAATAACAAAGTTAATTAAGTGATTTACCAAATTTCAAGATAGGCAGCAACATTTGCGTCAAGTGCAGTTCTTAAATCTTAAAATACGAGTTATAACTAACCAAAAGGAATGATCATTAAATACGCGAAACAGCTCAACTAAAAGAAGGAAGGAGGTTGGTCAGCTAGTTACTGTGGTAGAACTTTCTCGACAGCGTTGATTCGCAAAGGACGCCGCGCTAATAGACCGGGAAAAGGGATGATGTGTGATGAGCATTGGACAGCAGACAACGGATGAACGCAACTCGACAGAAAAAATCGATTACCAGATCCCGCAACTCTACGGAAGAAGCCAATTTCCAAAATCGGAACTCCATGGAGGAAATCTGTCCTGATCCGCATAGAGCGTTATTCCCGACGATTTGCTCAAAGGCGACTAAATCGCAAAATCATATAATCGCCGGGAACGTTGACCATGGATACCAAGGAAGATCACCCAGCAGGGGTTATGTCCGACGACAAAAGTCTTGGTACTCCAGGATAACACTGTTTCACTCACTAAGCCACACACAGCCTTACTAGTTGATACGTTAACTTCTGCCAAACGACTCATCATCTTGATAGGAACGTGGTCTCTTATATATATGTTTTACGAGAACCCAATGGGGTTGCGAGATTTCGATAACCAATAAAAAAGCAGGGATGTCATGATATAAGCGAGATCTCTGTATAGCGATGTATTTGTGCGTGTATTGAAGTAAATAATTGCTAATTACAACAATTAGCTACGAATGAAATTTAATTTAGCTAATACCATTATGTAGAGCGGAATTTATACTATATGCTGACAAAATTTCGTTTAGGTACGTTGATAAACAACGAAGCTACGGGGCATAAACAATAGAAAGAAATGGGAATGATTGATTCCTAGACAGTTAATTACTAAATATCTCATTAGTTTAAGAATGTAACTCAAATTTGTTGTTATCATAGGCGGGAAGGGTTTATAACAAAGATATTAGCGGTGTAGAATTTTGAAATAATGAATATTAATGGTTTTAGTAAATAATAAGGATCAGATCTTAGGACAAATTAGGGGAATGAATTTATCTAAAACATACACGAATACTACGCATTATAGACACGATGAAGTCATCCTTCGCAGGTGTTTGGTTTTGTAATATATTGAAATAGAGGAATTGGCGCGAAATGGGGCAATAAGGTGTTTTAAATATGGATTTAACTAAATTCGCAAATTAGGGTGTAACATAACATGTCACTAAATAACTAGACACTAACACTTAAATCAAGTAATGAAGAAACGTAATTTCCGCAAGTTTGTATTTGTGTAAATTATCTCCATTCACCTCATAAAATAGGCTTAATTAAATCTTTCAATAGTATCTAACGCTATTCAGTGCTCCAATACTATTTGAATTGTTTCCTTTCGGTTGTTTTCAGAAAATTGAAACTGAATCACAGAACGGAAACGCTAAACCCCGTTTCTCTATAACATCTGAGAGGAACAATAGCCTTGCTGACCAGGGATGTGGAACTGGGCTTGGTAATGCAACACCGGGTGGACCACCCACCCGCTCCCGGCCATCAAGCAAAATGACCAAATACGTGGAATGCTGGGGTGCTGATAAACCATTCGCCAATATCGCCGAATCCACTTTAGCTAAGAATATCGAACTAACGGTAAGTGTGTATTATCTAGTAGACTACGTTGTACATAAATAGCATTTATTCCAATATTCGCAAGAATTTATGGGATCCAATATCGGATTAGGGTTTAGAAACTCCCACTTCGATAGAAATGTAATAACGATTATGTTTGAGTTAGAGACATTTTCGAAACGTCGGCGATTACTAAAATGTATATATGTACTACAGAACGTCCATTCAAGTAAACATACACAATTTCGAAGTAGTTTGATCACATGATAAAACTTCGAGGTAGATTAATGATGTTTAACGTGGCCGCAAAAATCTTCTACATAATATACAAAATATGTACCACAGCAAAGGGTACTAATTCTTTAAATTTCTATGTAATAACATATAAATTAACACCACATACGAGGGTCACGCTATATATTTTGAGATATAAGAAAACTACAAGTCTTTTTACGAAAATGATTTTATTTATGTTCAAAATAATCTCCTCCTGCATCAATGCACTTTTGTAACCGATGTTTCCACAACGTAAAAGCGTGAAGTCAATCATCTCTTGGAATGCTCTCAAAAAATAGATGAATTGCTTCATCTATCTCATCCTCCGTTGTGAAACTTCGACCACGTAAATGTTCCTTTAGGTTGAAGAACAACCAGAAATCACACATGGCCTAATCAGGCGAATAGGGTGGATGTTCAATGACTTTTACCTTATTTTCACGTAAAAATTCAACTGTCTGCTGTGCACTGTGTGACGATGCATTGTCGTGATGCAACATTAACCCGCGAATATTGGCTGACTTAAGAACTGCAGGTAAACATTTTGTGGTGTACCAGTTTGCTGTGACTGTACGTTGATTTTCCAGCTTCATTGCTTTTACTAATCCGGTACTACGGAGGAAAACTACGTACATAACTTTCTTTACAGCCCTTTGCCTTTTGGCCATTGTTGGTGTTGGTGCATCTTCGTGGATCCACACGCGGCTCTCCTGGCGGGTAGGAATATCGTAAAATGGGATGTAAGTTTCATCACCTGTTACAATCTTTGATAGAATGCGATGTCCACCATTATTTAACATTTCCAATGTTTCCCGAGCGATTCTTACTCGCTCTGCTTTTTGGAAATCGGTAAGCGTGTGTGGCACCCAACGAGTAACAATTTTTTCCATCCGAAGATGATCATATAAAATTGAATTTACTGTTGTGGATCCAACACCAAGAGTTGCCTCAATCACTTGATAGGTGCATCTTGGATCTTCGTCGATCATACGCCTCACACTCTCAATGTTTCCAGCGGTAACTGAAGAACAGGGCCTACCGGTACGTTCCTCATCACCAAGCGATATCCGTCCTCTTTTAAATTCGCTATACCAGCGAAACACAGTTGCGCGTGAAGGACTTTCATCACCAAGTGCGAGTTGCAATCGTTCAAGACTTTTTTGTTTACTTAAACCGACCTTAAAATCGTAGTAAATCATTGCGCGTACATGTTCTCTTGACAAGTCCATGCTTCGATGATAAATCGTACCTACCACGTTTACTCTTTGACAGCAGCGACTCAACTGACAGTCAGAGTTTACTACTTAAGGATGTTGGTATTTAGAAATGCAGTGTTGCCAGCTCTAACTTCTCTACTTTTGTGGCATCTCAAAATATATAGCGTGTCCCTCGTATTTATATTAGTGCAATAATAGTAGTTGAATGTCGTTTACTATTGACAACTATCCACTTCTAGTAACAACAAGTAGACCTTAATAAAAATAACTATATAGACATATATACACAGTGTCCATCTAGTACGTGGACGGAAGATAATTCCTTTCATGAGCAATTTAGAAAAAAAAATCATATAAAAAATATTCGAAGGCAAGTTCTATACAACACAAAATTATATTCAGGTATACATGGTGTTCAGCTTCCGCAGCGAGCGATACAAGTTTAGGGTTTTAAATGGACCATCCTAGATATTATTACGTTTTTGGATGCCCCTCTTCAATTCATGTCAAGTTCCTTTAATATTCCCTATACCCATCTATCTTAGTTTTTGAGATAATTTGAGATGTTTGCGAAACCCCACTGTTTCTTCGCGTTATTTAATTTTTTTTTTAATGGAGCGTACTGCATATTTTTACAAAATCTAATACAGGGGCTCCTCTAGAATTTCTTTTTTACATTTCCCTATACCTAAAATGCCTGCTTAGTGAATTAAATATGTATCAACGCAGATAAGTTTCTTCTTTAAAAATATAGAACGCTGCGAGGAAATACTATAAACTTTTGCTTCATTAAAGATATTCATTAAATCAAATGTGTAAATTTTATCATTTTTGGTACAATTGTAGCACCTACCAAAACTTTTCAGTGTATTGCCTGAAACTCCAAGAAATACTCAATCGAATCAAATTTGAATCCCCACCCTAGCGTGTAAAGCGCTTAAAATATAGGCCGAGAAATAGCGGGATTTTACAAAAACCTTAACCCTTAACTGGCAATGTACGAGCCCTAACTACTATATATTGGTACAACATAAAATACGTACATGTGTAGTACGGGTATTTGACAGTTTATTTTTTGAATTATCTTTTTTAATTATAATAATAGTGAATAAGTAATGGTTTAAATGTCAATTAATCACAAAACATACTTATTGTTTCTGAATAACAAACCTTATAACATGTATAAGTAACGAAAATGCGTGACAACTAAATATTGGGACAGTATCAAGTAACTGTCAAAAACGAAGCAAAATAAGATAAGTGAGCTGCGGAAACAACGCAGAACGAAACGTCAAGTTAATCGGCAATGAAACAATACGTGAAGTGGCGGATGAACGGCGGATTCCTAAAACTACAGTGTGAAATATAATTAAGCATTATGGAGAAACTGCAAATATCCTCGATAAAAAACGCCAAACGTCCAAAATTAGTTTTTCATAGGCATGATAAAACCGTGTAAAAAAGGCCGAAGAAATACTCTAAGGCAAATAATGGCTGAATGGAATCACGAAACTAAACTAAATCTGCCAGTGGATTCATAAATGTGGATTAAAGTTTTATAAGATTGAATTACAAGTAACAATTTGAAAGAGTATTTAAAAAAAGAGTATTCTTATAGACAAAGGAAAAGTCACTGGACAAACACAAGAAAGATAGGCTAACATGAGCAAAATCTAAACTATTGTGGTAGGTAAAATATTGATCGAGAGTAATTTTTAGCGACGAATCGAAATTCGACGTATATGTCGGACTACCGCAAACGCGCGCTACGCACTAAGCATGAGGCTTTCCATAAGGATTGCCTAAAACATACTGTAGAATTTCCTAAAGGAGTAATGATTTGGGGCTGCATAACAGCTTCAGGACTAGGATGCTTTGAATTTATTGATGGTACCGTGAATGCTACGAAATATCAACAAACATTGGAAAACAGTCTGCTACCAAATAACGCGAAGTTTAATGTTGGCGAAAATTACATTTTTCAGCAGGATGGGGCAGCCTGTCATACAGCCAAAACCACAACAAATGGTTCAGCGACCACAACGTAATTGTTCTTTCTTGGCCTTCCAACAGTCCTGACAGTAGGTAAGCTAAGTATGTACGGGCTCACTTTAATCGAGCTTTTAATCGAAGTTTGATTAGCAGCTCGCGCTTTTAATCCGCGGGTAATTTCGCGGAATCGAAGTTTGATTAGAGGCTCGCGCTTTTAATCCGCGGGTCATTTCGCGGAATCCAAGTTTGATTGGCGGCTCACGCTTTTAATCCGCGGACGGCTTTTGAACGACTACTAAACAGCTTCTGAACGACCTTTTGAACGGCTCCTGAACATCTTCTGAACGGCTTTTGAACAGCTTCTAAACAGCTTTTAAACGGCTTTTGAACGGCTTCTGAACAGCTTTTGAACAGCTCCTGAACGGCTTTTAAACGGCTCCTGAACGGGTATTCGTTCAATGACTATATCTCTTGGCACTAGGCTAGGAATTTATCTCCGGGTGTGATACATCGTATGGAAGCTATTGTTTGTGAAGGTGACTCATGTTTCAAATGTGTTTGGGGGTCAGATAGGTAGTAGTAGGTAGGGGGTCACCTGAGCGTGGGAAAAAAAAACCGGAAGTAGGCAGCGAATTCCAGGTAGCGGCTCCTTTGGATAGCCATAGCCTACCTACTATCCAAAGGAGCCGCTACCTGGAATTCGCTGCCTACTTCCGGTTTTTTTTCCCACGCTCAGGTGACCCCCTACCTACTATTACCTATCTGACCCCCAAACACATTTGAAACATGAGTCACCTTCACAAACAATAGCTTCCATACGATGTATCACACCCGGAAATAAATTCCTAGCCTAGTGCCAAGAGATATAGTCATTGAACGAATACCCGTTCAGGAGCCGTTTAAAAGCCGTTCAGGAGCTGTTCAAAAGCTGTTCAGAAGCCGTTCAAAAGCCGTTTAAAAGCTGTTCAAAAGCCGTTCAGAAGCCGTTCAAAAGCTGTTCAGGAGCCGTTCAGAAGCTGTTTAGTAGCCGTTCAAAAGCCGTCCGCGGATTAAAAGCGCGAGCTGCTAATCAAACTTGGATTCCGCGAAATTACCCGCGGATTTAAAGCGCGAGCCGCTAATCAAACTTCGATTCCGCGAAATTACCCGCGGATTAAAAGCGCAAGCTGCTAATCAAACTTCGATTAAAAGCTCGATTAAAGTGAGCCCGTACATACATTGCTTACCTACTCCTGACCTTAATATCAATTAAACAGTGTGACGTAAAATGAAGCAAACATTGAGGAACAACCCACAACGGACATTACCAGAACTTAGAGCCAAAATAGAGCAAATTTGGAATGGATTTGCCCCTGAAAAGTGGAGATCCTTGGTTAATTCAATGTCCAACCGTATTCGAGCGGTCACAAAATATAAGGGCGATATTACTCCATTTTAAAAATAAAAATTCGTTCCATGTCCCAATATTTAGTTATCACACAAAATGAACATTTTTATTGTTAATTAGAGATGACAGAATAAGTATTTTTGTTTTTTTGTGTAGCTGATTGGCCCCAATTGTTGTTAATTAACTAATTAAGTAGTATTAACTTTAAAAAAATATTAGAAAAAGAATTAACTATCAAATGCCTGAATTATATATGTATTTTATTTTGTCCCAATATATAGTTGTTAGGGCTCGTAGGGTATCGAAGACCCCGTGCATTTTTTATGTTGATATCTCAAGCTTATGCCCGCGCGGTTGTACGCGCGGGCTTGCGCAGTACACGTCAGTCAGCGATACAGTAAAGCGTTTGATAAAGTTATGTTGTGATCTTTGCAAATACCACCTCACCAATAGTGTAGTAATTTGTATTCTATATACGTTATGGCTTCTTCCAAGCAAAGTGTAAAATACGGCAGTTCAGACTTTGAAAGTAATTTACTGCAGTGGCATGAATCGATAGAAAATGATGGAGGAGAAAACGACTTTGAGAAAAGAAGTGACAGTACTGACAGCGGAACTAGTAAAGGTGGAGAAGCTGAAACAGAGAGTAAAAAGTATACTTCAAATACCGACGCAGGTATCCTACAAAGTGGTTATGTGGACGAAGAAACATTTGAAAAAGCTTCTGGAGTCAGTAAATCGTATTATGGTAAAAATATATTCAAATGATCAGCAATTGCGCCCCAAACTTCTTGTTAGAACGCCCGGTCATAATAAAGGGTTTTCCATTAGAAGCGCTCGATTTTTGTAACGCAATAAAACAAATTGTGAGAATGCTAGTGATCTATTTTTGTTTTTATTATAAAGTACATGTGTTAACATTATGTTTTAAAAATTATATCAGGTAAATGTCCGCCGCGGCTTTGCCCGGTTTGTTGAATCCTGGATACCCAATTTGTGATGACGTTATCGCATAAAAGTGGCTCAATTTCAGCAATAACGCGCCTAATGTTGACCTTTAAGGCAGCAACCGTTCGCGGTTTGTTAGCATAGACTTTGGATTTTAGAAAGCTCCAGAGAAAAAAATCCAGTGGCGTTAGGTCGCAGGATCTGGGCGGCCAATTAACGTCACCATTTCGCGATATAACGAAACCTTCAAATTTCTCATGCAATAGTGTCACTGTATCACGTGCCGTATGGCACGTAGCACCGTCTTGCTGAAACCAAATGTTTGTTAGATCGATTCCATCCACTGAAGGCCAAAAAAAAATCTCTTATCATAGCCCTGTATCGCTCACCGTTGACAGTAAGTGCCACTTCTTCTTCGTTTTCGAAAAAATACGGACCGATTATTCCGCCGAACCACAGTGCACACCATACCGTAACTTTTTCGGAATGTAGTGGGACCTCATGAATCTCCCGTGGGTTTTCGTCGCTCCAAATTCGGCAATTTTGCTTGTTAACAAAGCCACTTAACCAGCCTCGTCACTAAACATTATTTTTCGGCCAAAATCAGGATCGACCTCCAACTGCTCTAGCGCCCAATTAGCGAATGCACGCCGCTGCTTATGATCGTTGGGCTTTAGTTCTTGGGTTAATTGCACTTTATAAGGGTGAAGCCCTAAGTCCTTATGCAGGATTCGCCAAGTTGTCGTCGAAGACAGGCTAAGTTCTTGAGCTCGACGCGGAATGGACAGTTGCGGATTCTCATGCACACTTTCCCGGACTGCAGCAATATTTTCAAGGGATCTTGCGTTTCGCTGACGTACAGGCACGTTCCGATCTGCCACAGACCCAGTTGTTTCGAATTTGTTTATTAAACGTCGAATTGTGGATTCTGAAGGACGATCGTTGACACCATAAATTGCACGGAGTGCACGAAACGTTTGACGAATAGAACATTGGTTTTGATAATAATTTTTTACCATTTCGACGCGTTGCTCGGTCGTGTAACGCTCCATAATGAAATGCAGAGACTAACTGAATACGGCTGCCAAAGATATCACCTGTGTGATTATCGACTTCGTCATGAGCCGTTGCCAAACATCGAGCGTTACTATTGGAAAACCCTTTATTATCAGAAGCCATCTTCCATCTTCGAAAGGCCTTGTAAAAAACATAGCTAGTGTAAGTCCTTATACCCTGTTTAATTGCTTTTCGACTGCCAATGATGCTTTGCGAATAAATTTTGTAAAAGGATTGGCTTCACAACTTGTTTTACCTCACCTTCAATGTCTATATAACGAAAGAATCCGATAAGTTCGAGTAGCTATAACAAGAGTGGCAAAATTGCCAATGCCAGTCAAAGACCGCACTGAAAATAAGAGAAGACGATGTGCTTTCTGTCCAGGATCCAAAGACAAAGAGCCAGTAAACAGTGTGAACGTTACGAGAAGCTTGTTTGTGTAGAATGTACTGCCTGCATTTGCAAGGACTGTGGACTGTGGCCAAGATTAGTTGAAATATGTTAGAACACCTTTTGTAGTTACTGATGTAAATCGTGGATAATATATTAGAATCTTATTTTCACAAATGTTATTTATTTAAAACTTATTTTCATAATTTAAATAAATTATAAGTTTGGCTACCTACATTCTTTTGTTGTCGTTAAAATAATTGCAAAATGTGGCTTCTAACGCCGTAATTGAAGAAAAAAAATACAAAGGATATTTCAAAATGAATTTCTGAAGACGTATGTAGGTATAATATTATTACTTTAATTAAGTTTGTTAAGGTTTTTTGTTAGTAATACTTACTAGGGTATGTTTGACCCCGCGTCACCACTTGTGTGTGTGTGTGTTAAAAGTTGAGCACCTCACCAGTTAAGGGTTACATTATGTCAACTATTTGAAAAACCAAAATAGATGAGTGTAGGAAATGTTGATGAAAGTTGACATGAATTGAAGGGATTATATTAAAAAATACGTAATAGCAGCTGTTCCGTTAAAAAAAGTTTGTACCGTGTGATGTGGAAACTGAAGACTCTATATACACTAATATAATTTTGTGTCTTCGAATATTTGTTGAAAACTTTTTCTCTAACCAACGCACTAGGTGGACACGCTATACAGGGTGTTCGGTAATTGGCGGAAAATCGACTCGTAGTTATATTGTCCGCTTAATTTTGAGTTGAAAATCCTAATATACAAATCCTCGTTTGGTTGCACAGGCTCATCAAAGTTCAGAATTTCGAATATTAGAAGTAAATAAATCTTTCAATGTTTGGGATTTTATGTCAATTATTGACATTGAGGAAGCCATTGGTAAAGAATGCTAGAACTTCGTTACCGTTTCATTACTTAATTAAGAATTTAGATCTTTTTTTTAGGGAAAATTATAAAAAAATAGATCTAACAACAATGTAATATGTATTTGTGAAAATTGACATAACTATTTTTGATTATTAGTTGTCATTTTTGTAAGTGTCAAAGTAGAACATTACATCCATTGTACTTCACTTTTGCTATAATTAGGTTATTAGTTTTGTGTTGCTATTACAATGGATTTTACTTTTAATGAATATGCCGACATGTACATGGTATTTGGCTTCTGTAATGGAAACGCTTATGCAGCCGTAGAGGAATGTCGAGTGAGATATCCAAATCGTCGTGTGCCTTCTTACAATACAATTAGAAGACTGGATATTCCGTTAGGAGAAACAGGTACATTTGTACCTATGCGTAATAATGCAGGAGCACCAAGAATTCGACGCGCAGTGGATGTTGAAGAACGTATTTTGGAAGCTTTAACATTCACAATACTCATTTTTGGGCAGACGAAAATCCTCATGCAATTCATGAATTTGAACATCAACGTAAATTCTCTGTTAATGTTTGGCTCGGAATTATAAATTTGCAGGTTATTGGTCCAATATTTATTCAAAATAGATTAAATGCTGAAGGCTACATAAATGTCTTCGAAGTAATTTTAGACAATTTACCTTTAGTGCTTAGACCAAACATGTATTACATGCATGACGGAGCTCCTGCTCATAATGCACGTGCCGTACGCATCTGGCTGCAGGAACATTTCTGGGACAGAATGCCAGTAATGGCCCCATTGCATGGCCTGCGAGATCTCCAGATCTTAATCCCCTCGATTTCTTTGTTTGGGAATTTCTAAAGGATAAAGTTTATGCGACACCGGCAATAAATCAACAAGACGCGAGGAACAAAATTAACGCAGCCGTCCAGCTAATTACTCCTGAAATGTTACAATCAGTCAAAGATGCTACTCCTCGGAGACTTCAACGCTGTATCGAAGTTAATGGTTTTCATTTTGAAAATTTGTCATAATAATTCTTTAAAATGTTGGTTATCATGGTTACTATTTACTATCTTTGTTTTAATTTACTTTGTTGAATCAATAAATAGTCTTATTTAATTAAACGTCATGTAACGTTGCCAAAATTCTGAATTACAAAAATTTATCCTGTGGCCAAACAGACATTTACGAAAATTTCATATTAAGATTTTCAACTTCAATTATGCGGACAATATCACTACGAGTCCATTTTCCGCCAATCAGTTAACACCCTGTATATATTTGTACTCTTTAAATATAGATTTGTTATTTAAATGTTTTTAATTATTCTAGATGGCGCCATACTTACAGGTCAGTTTGAATACAAAATAAATCACGTACGTGGTGTCTGCTGCTTATATATTTGTATTCTGTGAAAAACTAACAAAGAAGTTACAAAAGACAAGTATTAACAATTCAATATCAGGAAGTCGATTTTAATAATCTGTTAAACTTAGACGTCTATAGATAGCTTTTAGCGACTTATTTTCAAGATAGAAGCTGTTAAAATTAAATTAAAACAGCAAAATTCGAAGATTAAATTGCCTGTATTTGTTTTAAAATCATATAAATCAGGGTTAATTTTTCGTGTTAATTACATTTTTCGTCATTTCTTTGTAAATTAAAAAATATAAAGTATTAATAAATTCCACTAATACTAGGACTTGCTAAGAATAGTCCCGGGAAATTTAGTTGCTTTTGAAAATATACACTGGTTTACTAAAGTTTCAGCCGAATATAAAGGCATCAAGAATATCTAATTTGTCATTATCAATTACTTTTACTAGTTATATCAGTTGAAGTTGAAATGCATTGTTTAATATTCTAAATTGACTTCTTGTTAAAAACTATGCCTGTAATGCACCTAGCTACGTAATTTCAAGCCTTATATGCAAAGCGATCGTTAGATTGCCAAATTCTTTAACAGTTGCAGTACGCTCGTGTTTGCTACTAAACACATACATATATGACCAAATTATTGCAACTTATTATTAAAACTGGGCCGGTACAATATTGGTGTAACTAAGAATATCCAGAATTAATTAATTTGAGGATTTAATTTTTAAATATCATAAATGGAACATTCAATTATTTGTTTGTTTGTTAATAATTTGCTTTGATGAAATGCACATACATATTCCTGTTTTGGAATCTCTTTATGTAGGTTTTACAGAGGTTTGCGTATGCAGTGATGCCCTAAAGTGATTATATATATAAATATAGTAAAATCAGCAACTTTGTCGTGTTTGACTATACTGTATACCGTTGATTGATTGATTGATTTTCTACCAGAGCAGGGCTGGTCTTTACATCCCTAACACTGAAGCTTAGTAGCTTATTGTATTATTCCTGCTTCGGTTTTGTTTTACTTAAACAGGTTAGTTCCCGCAATCAGGTTTAACAGCCTATGTAGTAAATCTTTCTCCATTGGTAGTTCAATTGTGCTTCGCATAGCAAATCTGCGTTGAGCTAACGCTGCACATTCGAAAATAATGTGAGAGGCTGTTTCCTCCTCCTCATTGCAAAGTCTACATAAGGGATCATCTTTGTAGATCCCCATCTTATGCAAGTAGCCTCTCAAACAGCCATGTCCTGTTAATAGACATGTTGCTGCTCTAAGCTGTATCTTGTTTAATTCAAGCAGGTCAGCAGTCAGATGTTGCGACGGTCTTCCCATCATCCGTTTGCTGTGCTTTTGTCCAGCTGCATGTTTCCAATTTAATTGGTGTTGTGTTATAATCCACTCATTGGTAATACCTAGACCCGGTTCAGGGCCTATATAATTCATTTTTGAACCTTCCCTCGCTAGCTGGTCTGCAATTTCATTGCCCGCTATGCCCCTGTGCCCTGGCACCCACACCAGTATGACCTTGTTGTGTTTAGACAGAGCCATTAGAGTTTGCAGGCACTCCCATACTAGTTCGGAGGTTATGCGATAAGATGCTAGTGCCTTTAAGGCTGCCTGACTGTCAGAGAGAATGCACATCGTCTCACCCTGCGGTCGCCGACGCAGACTCTCCCACGCGCAGGTTTGTATAGCATATATTTCTGTTTGAAATACCGTGGTGTATCGCCCAAGTGATACACATACTTTGTATCCCTGGTTTTCCTCATATACACCAACGCCAGATGTAGTGCCCGTTTTGGACCCATCTGTGTACCAGACTAGTGTTCTTGGTTTTCTCCCCTCTCCATCCCTCCATTCTTCCCAATTCAAGAAAACTTTGAAAGGTTTGTCATAGGAGATCCTGGAGATTGTTGTATCACTACCCATATCATAGATAGGATTTGTTACTACTGCTTCTATTCTGGTGTGCCCAGATCCACTGTGGGATCTCCAGTTGCTAGTATTTTTCAGTCTGTATACTCCCATTCTGGCTTCTCCCTTGATATAAATCTCAAGAGGAGGTAGGTTTAGCATGGTTTCCATAGCAGCTGTTGGAATGCTTTTAATAGCTCCTGTTATACAAAGACATGCCAGTCTCTGAATTTTCGAGAGACTAGTTATCGCATGCTTCTGTGTGATCTTAGGCCACCAAACCAGGCAGCCATAAGTTATCATGGGTCTTACCACCGTAGTGTACAGCCAGTACGTCATATGTGGTTTGAGTCCCCATGTTTTCCCAACTGTTCTACGGGTTGTCATTAACACCCTCTTACATTTGTCGGTCATTTTTTGTAAATGTGAGTTCCAGTTCAGTTTAGAGTCCAAAGTTACACCTAAGAACTTAGCCTCCTGACTGATCTGTATTACTTCGTTGCAAAGAATCGGCTCCCTTAAACCGTCCAATTTCCTTCTCTTAGTGAAGGGTACAAGTGCAATTTTTCCAGGATTTACTCTAAGACTCTATACCGTTACTTAACACTATAAAATGCACTTTGCTAAGCACTAAAAATGCTTTACAATTTGCTTCCCTCTAGAGTTCTGGAATATTACTTAAACTACACTAAGAAGTTCTCTTTATTCTCCACTATTCTACAATGTTTTAACTATACATTATACAAAAATAACGGTAGCGAGATTTTTTACCGTGGCTATTAGGCTAACGTTTTTTAAATTCGACTTCGTCGTAATTTTTTCCTGATCCACATATTAAAATTGCCTCAGTTTTACCTTGCGTAGGTCACCGCAGAAGCAACAACATAAAATAATAACAACACATTTGGAACATATAAAGAGGCAGATTTACAATTGTTGTGACTACATTGCCCAATAACTTTGCATAAAAACAAGAACAAACTATCAACAAGTATAACATACATCAATATGTGGTATCGTTGGATTGGTTTTTCTATTTTTGAATTAGACTGTCAAACTTCACAATTTACTATACAGTATACTATCCCCTCCCCCATACTAACTTTTGAACGAAAGAAACTAGCTTTTTAGAATGAAATAGGTCGATTTCTATTTTTGTGTACTATTTTTCGCGTGAGGCTAAAATATACATACACACCTCTTTTTCTTACATTATTTCAAAAAATAGTACTAATAATGGGGAGCATTATTAGCACTACTCCCAGGCCTCTCTCTACTCTCTGGGAGAAAATGTACACCATAATAAAATAATGCGACTAATCTGCCGTCCGCGCGAGGAGATAAAGGTTAAATAAAACATCTTACCACATATGTTATACTTTAACTTAAGAAATGTTACGTTATGCAACAAAAAAGGTTTTGGTAATCTATTTTTGTTGTTATGCAAGGTTGGCTAGGAAAGATCGGCAAATTGTCTCCTGTGGCGTCAGGTTGAACCAAAGACCTTGTTGCGTTCAAAAATTTGAAGGGAAAGGAATGCTTTAGGACTTCACTGTATATATTTAAATATGGTAAAAAATAACAAAATCGTTTGAGTAATAAAACTCTTGTTATATGCAGAAAGTTGTTTATGCTGGACGAACTTGATTATTAATTGGGTGCTTAGAAATAATCAGTTACACTACGTCGGTAGAATCGCTATCGTGATCTGCCCATTATCATGAAGCAATTTATGTTTATGAGTAACAACTATTGCGCCGAAAATACGTAGCTTCAGCTTACATACTTACACTGCTAACTTTGGGGCGTTTAATTTGTTTCTGGCTAAACACTACTACATTACCTAAACTTGCCCATAAAATCTACTAATTCACTTTTTTATTTGTAAATGGTGATTGAACTTACAAAATAATATCACAATTTGAGCTAATCCAAAAGTTTTGCCAAATATAATTTTAATATTCAATAAATAATGTAGTTGACTAGCACTGTTCATATTTAGGAAGTGCTTCCATTCGCTTCAATCCATTTTAAACGAGGATGCACGCGGGCGTGCATAAATCGGACGCTAAAATTTGGGCTAATCCTTGTAGTGGTAGGCATACCTGTTAGGGTTGCCACGAATTGGTCGTTATTAATCGTTGTTCGAAGCTGATCCAAAGTAAAAAAATATCTTTTTATGACGTAAATTTTGTTGTTTATAAAATTACTATATTCATAAACACAATAAAATTATTTGTTTCCATTGAAATACAGTACTGTGAAATGAAATCCGAACACCTGTGAATTTTGAATATATATCTCATTATTAATTTTGTTGGTAATTAAATTTATGTTTAGTTTTTGAAACTTGTTTAGGACATGTTTTATACATCAAATAATACACAAAATTATTTTTGTTGACACATATTTTATTTTATTTTTTACAGTATCTAAAAAATATACAAATTTACACAAATATGGAAATTACAAAAATATTTGAAATAAAACAAAAATGTTAAAAAAACTAAATCAAATTTTTCAGTTATATGAAAGGGAACTTACAAATTGTAATTAATATTTGGTGGTTCCACCGCGCGCCTTTATAACGGCCTTAATTCTGTCCGGCATGGAGTGAATTAAATTTGACAAATAATTCGGTTTTATTTCTTCTTTCCAAACTTGGTTTAATGAATTTATTAATTGCCCCTTATTTGTTGGCCTTTTTTGAGCCAATTTTTTAGAAATAACGAACCAGTAATTTCCCATAGGGTTCAGATCGGGACTATTGCCTGGCCATTCAAAAGGAACGATCCGCTTTTTTTCAATAAAGTCTTTTACCTAAAGGAAACAAATAAAAAAATATGCATTATATCCTAACAAGAAATGAGACAGATTAATAAATAATACAGAAATTCATATCAAGTACCTTTTTTGCGCGATGACACGGTGCAGAATCGTCTTGAAAAATGCAAGAATTTGTGGTCCGGAATTTCAATTCAATGAAGGGTAATAATTTTTTTTGTAAAATTTCTATGTAATCATTGGCTTTGACAGTACCCTCTATAATGTGTGACCAACTGTGTCAGCAGTAATGCAACCCCAAACCATTACGCTGGTTGGAAACTTGGTGGTAAGTTTAAGGCATTCTTGTTTGTATTCTTCACCTTTTCTTCGTCGTACAAACTGAATTCCATCTGTTCCATCTAAATTAAATTTAGATTCGTCGGAAAATATTACACGCTCCCATTGTTTTTTTGTCCAATTTGCGTATTCCCGTGCCCACTTAAGCCTAGCAGATTTCATTTTCTTTGTTAACAACGGCTTTTTCCTAGGACGCCGGGCGTTAAGTCCCACAGAAATCAATCTTCTGCGAACAGTACTGGCGCAATCTTGCTTGCCTGTTAATTGCGACCTTTTTTTCGATCGGTAGACCCTGTTTCTTCATATTTTTTTAATAGGTCACAAACACTTGACACATTACATTTTACTCGACTTGCTATCGTACGCATCCATAAACTCTCCTTAGCGCAAAAATAACGGTTTTTTTTTAATTAGTAAGCTTCGAAAACTTCGACATTTTTACATAACGCTGTAATACATTCAATAATACACGGATAACTGAGATCGTTAGTAATGTGTTTAAGGTCTGTATATACAGGAATGGGGTTCCGTTTTATACCTGCTATACCATAAAAATTAATGTACTCAAATAATACCCGGAATTTTAAGTGTAATTGATTATTTATTAGTGTTCGGATTTCATTTCACAGCACTGTACATATGAGCTGCACATTTCACAAAATGTAATCTAGAGATTTCACCTAAATTATAACGATTTATATTGCTGCCAGGTTCACATCGACGCTGTTTTCGATTTTGCTCGGTTTCGTTTGGATATGTTCGATTGTGTTTGCTTACGTTCGGCTATGTTCGGTTCTGTTTGATTACGTCCATTTATATTCGATTTCATTCGCTTCCGGTTGGGCATATTTAGTTGCGCTCGGTTACACTCGGTTACGTTCAGTTATATTCAATTTTGTTCGGTTCCGTTCAGTTGCGATGGTTATATTCGGTTCGGTTTGGTTCCATTCGGATGCGTTCGGCTATGTTCGGTTCCATTCGGCTATATTCTACTCCATTCTGTCGTGTTCAATTATGCTCAGCTCCAATCGGTCCCATTGACTCTGTTTGGTCTGGTTCCATTTCTTTCAACTATATTCGGTTTTGTTCGGGAAAAGATCACTAAACATGCTGTACGTTTATTAGTTCATGTACATAAACAATATAATACGCGAAAAAGTATATGTACATAGTCCAGTAGGAAATTTTCCCGTTTCAGTCCCCTCTGTGCGTTTACATCACACTGGATATCGTTTCCGTATACATACGCATATGTTATAGATTATAGAAGAGTATCTGTTTTTCACTTCGATTTGCAGAGGCGTATTTGTTAGTAAATGCGCATGCGCTAGTCAATATTTCAAGGATGTCGTTTATAATTTGATATAATTTCCGTCAGTTTTGCTTTCGATTGTCAAATCCGCGTCTTATTTATTATTAGCGTGAAGTAGTATAAGGTCAAATTCAGAATTTTATAAATACTCAAAGGTGTGTAGATGATGATAAGCCTGCTGTTTATGTTCACACGTAGTCTGTTTACGTTCACGTTCCGCTGTCGTTGAAATAATAATAATAATAATATGGTTTATTTATAATAATAATAATATAATTAAATTGCGACAAAACTAGAGACTCACATAAATCGGTTTTTATATTATAAGACAAATAATGTCGGTGGGGATATCTTAATTTTAAAGCGTAATAAGCATTTTTAACATATTTTAAGATTTAAGTATTAAATCTAAAATTACGATCAACTACTAGACCCAGATTCCTAGCTTCGTCAACCATGGGCAGCGGGACATCATTACTTATGGATTCTACATATTATATGTAGTGTGTACTATTAAGTTCTCGGCCTAGTTCAAAGAAGACATTGCTATCAATGAGTTGTTTTGCGAAGTTGGTGCACGTGTCACAGGAACGTACATCAAGTGTCAAGTTGATCTGTGAAATAGGTTTCTTTACACAGCTTTTTAAAGTGAATATGTTATGTGTTTCGTTGAAATAGATAAACTGGAATATCATGCTATCATAAAATTCTTCGTTTTGGACAGTTTATCGCCAATGGAAATTCACCCAAGGCTGGTAAATGTTTACAAAGAGTCTGCTCTTTCACTTTCAACAATGAAGAAATGGACAGCCGCAGTCCAACGTGGTCGTACATCTTTTGAAAATAATCCACGTGAAGGAAAAAGTGCACAGTACAGTATTGAATGATCAGCGATTAAAGCGTGTGTATCAGTAGGCATATCAGAAGAAACGGTATGATACATTTTACACCAAGAAAAGGTCTGGATTTCAAAAGAAAAAAATGTGCTGACTCACAAAAATGCTTTAGCAATGGAGAAACTGAGAAATTTGAAGTGCGAGTTGTTGGAACATCCACTCTATTTACCAGCTTTGGCTCTCTTTAACTTCCACCTATTCCCTAAGCTAAAGAAATTGGTGGCTGGGAAACGTTTTGAGTCAAATGAAAAGGTGCCGTGTATGGGTATTTTGCAGACCTTCCAGATTCGCACTTCAGAGATGGTTCCATTCGTTGGAAAAACGATGCACAAAGTGTATTGAACTAAAGGGGGACTAGTCGAAAAATAAACGCTTTCTTTAACTAGAAAACAAGCGTTTTACTGATAGGCCGAGAACTTCACCTTTCCTTCGTATTGGTTAATATCGTGTTAAACGGCTTTTGCTCAAATGGGAAATATATGTATGTGTAATTTTTCTTTTAATCATATACTCAATCAATCAAGTAGTATAGAAAATAATTCCATTTTGTTTTTTTCTGAACCTACCGAGCTTTCGCGGATTATTCAGAACGAAGATCAATATAAATACCAAATTCAATATCGAAAAGTCATATGAGATTATCGGATACGCAATACCAAAGAAACTCGATCCGGATAAGCCAACCGTAAAATTGAAGCATATTTCATAAAAAGCTTACATATTTATAATGCCATCCACGAATTTTTCATTTCATTTTTCAAAGTTCATTGACAGATCATCAATTTTTATGGACTACTATGCTCCTAAATTAAAGATCTTTCTATATTTCGAAATAAAATAATAAACAAGGAATAGGAGATTGAAATGCGAATGTTTTTAAACTAGAAATATCGTAATTACATGGAACAAGTGAAAGTCTGTAAGCAAGCGAAATAGGTCGATTTTTGTTTTTAATTCACCGTTTTCTTTTTAAATAACTTCGAATATTCAAGGTATTGATTTTTTTATGTAGAAGACCCCAAATACGTTTTTCTGTTTTCTAAGTTTCTGCTTCCAAAAAATCACACATAACGTTAAAAAATATACATGGTCGTTAAGATGGAAGCTCGTTGACCAGAAACGTGGTATAACTGAGTGTCTTACATGATGGTGAGGCAACATTTGATCACTCGGATTTTTACTGGCGTACAGAAGGATATAACTCACCTTCTTGAGCCAGTAAAACCCGTTACCTTGCGTGTATTGTTGAATATTTTATTTGTTTCCCACTTGTATATAACTATTTTCTATTTTTTTTAAGTCAGCTTTTTATTTGTCATCTTTAGATTTAACTTTGGCTGTCATTTCAAATTATAATAGTATAAAATATGTGAGCACAGGTATAAAATTTTACTGACTATCCGGTAAAATTTTTACAGGCTAGCCAGTTAAGAGACATTTTCAAGGTGAATACAGTGACTTGATGAATTGATGTTTACAAGTGAGGAACAAATAAATTCCTTTGCCAACTTATTTTCTGACATTTACGTTACAAGTAGAGATGTGACACCAACTGAATCCTACAATTTCTACAGTATGTCCTAAGTTTATCAAAGGAGACTGTCTACTTTCTATTATGTCTCATCTCAGAAATACGTTCCCCAGAAAATGGAGGAGAGCCCGGATTGTTCCAATTTTCAAAAAGGGTAGTTAAAGAATTATCGCTCTACATCTATACTTTCATTCATATTCAAACTTCGCTAAAGTTTATGAACAAATTCTTCATAATCATATATATGTCGTGATATCGTGGCGATACTCGTCATGTCATGAAAATCCTAGGCAATTTCTAAAATGCCAGCGTATCCTGTAAACGCTTACGATTTCACCTTCTGACGAGGCTGATCATGAAATGCCCAACTAACTTAGTGATATCGTGTATTAAATCTTTGAACACTATTTGCCGCATCATAAGTGTCGAAGTTTCACAAAACGTTCAGCAGAAACGATTCCAACAGGCAGATTGTGTTTCCATCAGTGGAGTAGATACCTACCGAAACGTATTAAAAGTGATACCTACCATGGAAGAAAGGAATGAACGAAGTAATGAAGAATTATTTAAGGAACACTACAACCGTTATTATGGAGAAAAACCTAATAAGCGTCCGCATACCATAAGACAGTTGGAAGAGGTAGCTGTGGTACTGATTTGATTTACTTTTAAGGTTATGATCTACAGTTGGCAGGGAAATTACAGGCGCTATAGAAACTAACACAAAAAAGTAGAAGGGAATATTACTTATTGCAAACGTATGATAACGTATGATAAACGAACAAAAGCACGTTATCAGAAAAGTTAAAAACAAAGATGAACCTTCGATGTGCCTAGTTCCATTAGAAGAAATATTTCAAAGACTACTAACCATTCACGTTAATTGTGGCCATGGACCCAGGGGTAAGATGATCAATGTAGTTCAACAGAAACGACCATGCGTGAAATCATAAACATTTACACGATACGCCGACGCTTCAAGAGTTTCCTAGGATTTTCATGACATGACGAGTTTCACCATGTGACCACGACATACACATTAGCGTGCGTGTACATCTTTGGTCACTGCAACATGGATTTTTCTCAGATCACTAAGTAATTTAGCAAGTACAACACAGTATATTAATGAATCCTTACACACCCGTGGTCAAGTAGACGTCACCTATACAGATATATCCCGTGCCTTTAATACGATATACTTTATAACAAGCTCAATTCATTTGGATCTTCTTCTTTGTTTTTGGCGTTGATGAAATCATACCTGAAGAATCAAAGTGGTTATGTATACTGCAACAGATTCACTTCAACGGAGTACAACATGCCATTGGGTGTACTTCAAGAATCTAATTTAGGGCCGTTATTATTTATACCTTGTCCATATTTGCTGTCTAAGATATGCTTCAATGTGCCAGTTTTTACAATCCGTCACAGTGCGTCGTTCTATGTCTACCGCCCGGACTAGCGCCTTGGTGCGCTCATCAGCATATACGCACGATGTGTCGCAACGGTAATCGACTTATGGTGGACTGATTTTGAAGCTAATAGGGTTAATTTGTCACATCTTATTTATTTTTTAAAATTTCTGTAAGTATGTATGTATTGTATGGTAACCCACTTAACTATATTATGACTTTATCATTGTCTTATTATTAGAGTCTCTGTTGAACAATAAAGTTATATTCTATTCTATTCTGTCTTACCCCAGTCGTCGTTCTTGATACCATGCCAACCTAACATGTCGATATTCATTTGTCAAAGGATGCTTAACAATGGAGGATAGTTGCAGAACTCTACACGAATCATACGGTTGTAAATTGTACATACTGAAATTGGATGATCTACGGTATTCCATCGTCGTTGTGTTACAACACTCACCGACTCAAATGCGTGCAACACAATTAGCCATTTTAAAAGAAATTCTTCAGAAGAAGTGGGTTTCCGCGATCCAGTTGAACCTCGACTTCGTTCTTTCGCGTGTTCCATCTATGCATTCCAACAACACATCATCTTCCCATAACACAACAATTTGACGCCTTTCGAATCGTGTTATTGCACGCGAGGTATCTTAGATCCGTGGATATACACTAACTGAATTTTGGGAAAATCAAAGAATCCTAGAAGACTCTCAGTTGGTAGAAGGTATATCACATAAGCCAACCTTAACATTAATTTTCAATTCACTGCTCCCTCTTGTTGAAATTGAGGTATTACGATAGACCAGAGAACCGCTTTCCTTCAACTATCAAATGTTCCTTTTTTTTCGTGTCTTGTCAGACAATGGTCACATCGTTATTTCGATTTTAGGTTATTTTCTCTTTTTCGTTCTGAAGCTAAATTTTTAAAAGAGCTCACTATGAAACAGTTCCGCAGTGTTTAACTGATTAACTGTCTTAGCTTCCTCATTCTATCTTCTTTCAAATGGTGTATACTATTGCAGAGTTATTAGAATTTACGACCAATTGTTAAGTTTCATACATATGATTTTATTTCAATAAATTACTATTGTAATTTTTTGTATACTTTGATCTATAGCAATAGCTTCATCTATTTGCCGCCTAGAGAGGAAAAAGCTATTGTAGGTTATTTTCCTGTACTTGAATAAATTTGCAACCATCGTACTGTCGGAGATAAAGAAAATTTGGCGTTCTTCAATTTATAGAGGGAACTAATACATAAATATTGGTCTTCCATATCCAATCAACAAAACTACAATAACCCTCACCGTCTTTGATAATCATTATCCGTACCCTTCGGCAATCATTAAGTTATTAACGAAGTTGTGTGTAAGTTGGGTCGGTTCTATTCGTAATATGCACTGTCTCCGGGCGGATTCATTATAATATTTGCGGATTTTGAATACTTAATAGGGAGGGGCGCACGGATTATTCACATATTTTAATCTGAAACGAAATGTCAGCTAAATAAACTTGGGCCAGACTGCAATATTTAACTTTAACAGAATACTAAACGGACAGGAAACTAACAAATATTTTTGAATATACATATGCATCCAGTGTTTCAAGCCAAATTCATGTTGACTATTCTCTTGTGATGTTTAACGCAAAAAATTTCTTTCTCGTATGATGTTTCACTTAAGCTAACAATAATAACATTGCAAATACTGGTAAAACAAAATCATAATTACATTTTTTGCCTAATTATTTAAAGGTTTTTAATGACGCTATTACCACCATTACCTTCCATCAGAAATACAGCAAGCACCAAAATTTGTTTCATTGGAAAGTTTAAGTAAAGTTTTAAAATTTATTCTCTACCATTGAATTACGTTGTTTCTATAGTGAGTACCACATTCCTTTGCTCTTTATCAATTTTGGGAGTGAATGATACTAAAAAGCCACGTGATCTAGAGTTCCTTTACAGTAAGTAAATACAAAAAATATTTGATTATAGCTTTCTTATGTAAATTTTAAGTCGTAAGGTGAGAACATATTTCTGATAGGAGCAACAATGCAATTTTTTTCTTTCCGTAATCTCTTTAAAACAGATTCCATTCTTTTGTATTAAGAAATTTGCTGTTTGCGAATTCACGCGGTATTTAATATTATATCGTTTATCATTGGAAAAATATTGTTATCGATACTATAGTATCCATAACAATTCGTAAGCGAGATTTTGACATTGTAAAAAACAGCGATAAAATACATATCTATCGCCATTAGAACAAGATTCGGATGTAAATCTTGTTCTAATGGCGATAGATATGTATTTTATTGTGCTGGTATGTAGCCAAATTAAACCCTAGAAATTCTCGCATTCTATTTGCGAGAATTTTAAAAATTAGAAGACCGGTACATAAAATATATTGCACCAAATAGAGTTGCGTAGAAACAATTTAACGGCGTATTTATATTTGATATTTGACGAGGTTAAACTGTTCTCAAAAGCACAGTCTCTATTTGTTGTCGCCGTATTGGATTTTATAAATGGGAACCATAGTTTAATTCTGTTTAATTTGAAGCTCACGGAAAAGTACATCAAAAAGTTGAAATTTGCTGAAATTATGTCGGGAAAAACTAATGAAAATAATAAAAAAATTATTAAAAATGTCTTTTTTTCTGTTGAAGCTATAAGCTACATTTATGTTAAGCGCTAAAAAATAAAGGTAATTAATCTAGGTCAGTGAATCCGCAACTTATACATCAAAATATCTGGTTTCTAGAAGATGGCACTCTATCTCACTTTGGCCAGTATATTCAGTGTTTAAATAATACATTCAATAAGCAATGGATAGCCTAAATAAATCAGATTGAATGGTATTCTCGGTTTTCAGACATGACCCCAACGGAGTTCTCCCTCTATTAACCCATTAGCGCCCAAATTAATTTTTTATTGTTAAAATTTTTGAACTTCAAAAGGTATGCTTTTATGATTATTTATTACTTCATAAACCATTTTACAGATTTTCATTGACAACTGGGCCTACTACAGAGACTGAGATCATATGGACACGCTAGACGTTTAAGGTTGAAAAACTAACAAATAGGTCAATTTCATATACATATATAAGAATTTAATTGTTTTTAGTTGTTTTAAAAGCATTACAAAAATTTAATATACTATTTGTACATGCTACTTTGTGTGAAAGTTAACAAAACAATCGATATAAACACCAACATCGCGTTTTGTGCATTGCGTACGCACAGTATATAGATAGATTCGTCAAAGTTCATATGCTCCTCTGGTTGGTATAGCGTAATAAATCGCTTTTGTAAAATATCCTCAAGTGGCCCCAGTCCTCACATCTTATCACTTTAATTCATTTTATTAGCGAATAGATCTGCACGTTTCCAAAAAGCGATTTCTCCGTATACTACTACTAATAAGTTCACTCCTAGTATCTTGAGATAACTCCCAGAACAACGGTTTGCTAGGAACTGCAGCATATCCTGGTAAATATAAAATTGCAATAAAAACTTATTTCTTCATGGGAAATGCATAGGTCCTTGCAATTTTTGAACAGAGCATATTTTGATATTTTGCTAATTATTAGCTGTATAATTTCTTCGTAAAATATTTGTTCGAATATTGGATACGGAGTCAATCTCGGTTTCTGGAATAATCTTGTTCTGTGAATATAGTCCACTCTGAAACATCTTTATTCGTCCGTACAAAATTATAGTTTTCTTTCGCGTTCTCTTGTTTCATATAATTTTCGTGGGCTTCCGTAAGAGTCCCCACAAGGCTTAGCAAAAACAGAATCCGCTCCATTTTGTAGCTAACGACCTCCCAAGTTATCTATAATGCCGCCTTCATCTTTACCTCCGCAGTCTTCGTCCGAAATTATCACCGCCGCCGGAGGTTCAATAAAGACACCTTCGACATCTTGAACATTTAAGTCTTCTAAAATGAGGGCATAGTAGATACAAATGGTATAAATATACATAGTGCTAAAATGTTATCTAATGCGCCTAGTGTGATCATATGAACACACACATATATTTACAAAGAAATAACCACTAACCAGCAAAATTATTTATTAATCAGCTACAACAATATCGAACTAATATTTTACTCAGTTGATTGCTACCATTTAATTCATAATATATATGTTAACAAATGTGTAGTTACCGAAAACGAATGTCCGTGGGCGCGTGCGTATCGACAAATACACTTATACTCGGTTCCATTGTTTATACAAATTCGTTAAGTCTTTAAAAGGAAACCCTCAATGCGTATTTTTGTAATGTAAACTGTTCCCACGAGTCCTCTCATCAGCGAAACCGTCTTATCTTTGCAACAAATCACGCAAGATATTTTTTCCCTTTGCCCACGAAGTATGATGAGTTAAGGAGAAACGTCAGTATTGTATGTTAGCACGCCTAGAACACTAGATGACTTGCAAACTATAATGTAGGAATTCGATAATATTCCCTGGCAGAACACTTTTCATAGAACGTTAGTGGAGTCTTAGGGCTTTGTTTCTTCCAGAAAGTTAACGAACAATATTTCAAGCATTTATTATAGTTTTTTTTTGTTCCTACGTTTTTCATTATATAAAACTGTTATTATGTTTCCATTACCTTTTTTTAATTTTTGAGTAGACGTTTTGCTGTACGTCCTTATTCTAAAACGAGTGCTTTCCAAATGTCGGAAAATTACGCAATTATTTCCATTTTAAGAAATTCAGGATTGGGACATCCTGCAAACATCAATTACACAAAGTACATGAAACTCATGTCATAGCTGCGTTCTTAAGAACAACTTAATATTTCCAGTTACACATTATATTTGCTTCAAATTAATCGTCGAATCCTTGTATTTTTTCCAAAAACATGTTTCTTTAGATTTGATCGCACTAGAATGAAGGTACATATGTGCCGCCTGTCGGCAAATATAAGAAGGTTAAATCACTTAATGTGATTCATTCTTCTTATATTTGATATAGATGTTCTATATTAAAAAAAATCGATAAAATTATACTTAGCTACTAAAAGAACACAAGATGGTTTGTAATTTGCTGCTACTAATTTTCAGTCCTTCCTCCTTGCTACTACTATTAATACTAGAGTCTGTAATATGCTAATGACCTCTTTAACTTGCAGAGCATGGCCATGATAGAAAGTAATCTACTTCCTGATAGAAGTTCATGTTTGGAGTGCAGGTGAGTGAGCAAAAACCAGTTGTTAGCTCCTTATTTCTCGCGTTTAAAGCTTCGCAATTATTTTTCTTTGTTGGGTAACTTATTTTATTAAGCATTGCGCGTTTCGTTACTTATTTACATATTCCATAAATATGCAACCCAACCTTCTTTCCTAAAACACAGTACAAAAACGAAACAAAGAACACGTACACATATAACACCTAAAATGTCACTAACGAATTTCGTTTTGAATAAAGTATATCGTCAAAATAAAAGTTTTCTTTCTAATTCGTTTTTTGTTTTAAGATATTTGATATTTAAGGTGTTTTAATTTTTCGTAGTTTTAAAAATCTGCCCTAACTTCATGTACAATATCCCAAGAAAAGCATTTTAATAAAAACGAACACTTTTCAAAATGCTAATGTTAATATAATCAAATAAATGTCGCAAAAATAGATTCGGTCTTGCTATTCACGAAGTGAACCTATTCCATTATCAAATATAAGGAGTACTACATAGATTTCGAAAACTTACCAACCTCTATTAAACGTTTTGAAAATCAATCATTGTTAGTAGTTCACAGTTGCGTTGAAAATTTTAGTTACATAAAGTTGATGTAGAAATTGCAAATTTTTAAGAGATTTGCATATCTTGAAAACTCTAAACTCTGAGAGAAACTATAATTAGTGCTAATGAAGCACAGAGTTCTGAATAATTTTAAACATTTCGCTACTCAACAAGAACAATTGTGCTTACGGAAGAAATATATTTTAATAAATAAGTTTCCCAAGGAGTACGTTAATAGTAATCCTGTTGGATACTTTTTACAATTCACGTACTGTAATGAATCTACTAATGGATTATTGAATGAAACCATCTAATAACTATTCGCGAATTATGGGACGCAATTCAAAATACTTGAAAATCCATTCCAGCGGTGAGATGCTAACACAGACAAATTCATATCACGTTAAATGTATACAACTAGTAACAATAAAAGTTACGTACCAAAATATTAATTAGTAGCTGTTTTTAGGCAAAATTTCTTTTAATAGTTTCTATAAAAGAATTTATTTTTGTTTCATAGTGCTGCCGTTATTTTGCACTATGCAAACTCTATTGATTTTTTAATATGCTTGCACGTTTGTTGAAAAATGATATACAGTGAGGTCCTAATGTGCCCCCCCCCCCTCCTTACTAACTTTTGAACGACAGAAGCAAAATTGTTCGATTTCTATTTTTCACTTTTGCTGTTATCGGCAGTTCAATTGTATTTCTGGTGTCACCGGAAGTGACGTCAACTTTCTTATTTTAAATAGAACATCTTTTACGTTTTCGGAAAGGTAATCGAAAGACGAATCCAACGATACCACCTACCGCGCTAATAAGTTCCGTAGTAAAGTAAACCACTAAAATATATGGACAGTGTTGCAACGTTTGCCTGCTAGGAAAGTATAAGACGGGGAGTAAGAATACAATCGCCGTCAAGAGAGGATCGCGCTAGACCCTAGCCATTATACCGGTAGTTAATTTCTTAAAATTAAGTACATGGTGTTCGATAAAGTAAAGGAGAAACAACAATTCACAAAACAAATTAAAATGAGATAAAATAATAACTAGCACAAAGAGCAAAAGTATAACAAATGAATTAACAAGAATAATTTAAGCTTTTGGAATTGAGAATTGACAATTTGACAATTGAAACGTAAAGCCATCACCTATCCACCATCCATGGACGCGCGTTTCGATGTTATACCCCTCGTCAGCATGGCTTTGTGGAAGGTAATGGCATTTCAATATTTTAAATCGTATATATACGAAGTAGATGTTTACATGGTACGCATGAGGAAATCTAATTAGATATCCTCATTTGTACATTTTGTCGAGTAAATTACTGCAAACGCCTCAACAGAACTGAACAAGTCGTATTGTTTCAAATTCTGACGCGACAGTAGCCCCGACTACTGGCTTAAACCGCCATAGGTTAATTGAAATGTAAAGCCATCACCTATCCACCATCCATGAACGCGCGTTTTGATGTTATACATCTCGTCAGCATGGCTTTGTGGAAGGTAATGGCATTTCAATATTTTAAATCGTACATATACGAAGTAGACGTTTACATATACGCATGAGGAAATCTAATTAGATATCCCCATTTGTACATCTTTGTCGAGTAAATTACTGCAAACGCCTCTACAGAACTGAACAAATCATATTGTTCCAAATTCGGACGCGACAGTAGCCCCGACTACTGGCTTAAACCGCCATAGGTTAATTAGTTGAAACGTAAAGCCATCACCTATCCACCATCCATGGACGCGCGTTTCGATGTTATACATCTCGTCAGCATGGCTTTATGGAAGGTAATGGAATTTCAATTAAGCCAGTAGTCGGGGCTAGTATCGCGTCAAAATTTGGAGCAATACGATTTGTTCAGTTCTGTAGAGGCGTTTGCAGTAATTTACTCGACAAAGATGTACAAATGGGGATATCTAATTAGATTTCCTCATGCGTATATGTAAACATCTACTTCGTATATGTACGATTTAAAATATTGAAATGCCATTACCTTCCACAAAGCCATGCTGACGAGATGTATGACATCGAAACACGCGTTCATGGATGGTGGATAGGTGATGGCTTTACGTTTCAATTAATTAACTTATGGCGGTTTAAGCCAGTAGTCGGGGCTACTGTCGCGTCAGAATTTGGAACAATACGATTTGTTCAGTTCTGTAGAGGGGTTTGCAGTAATTTACTCGACAAAAATGTACAAATGAGGATATCTAATTAGATTTCCTCATGCGTACATGTAAACAATTTGGCAATTGTTATAATTGCTTTGCTTAGCAATGAGTTCTTTAGATCAGTCTGGCGTCACAAGAAACAATTTGGCGATCCTTCCTAGCCAACTTTGCGCAACAACAAAAACAGATTACAAAAGCCTTTATTGCTGCATATTGTCATATTTCTGAAGTCTAAGTGTAACATATGTGGTTTCGTTGGATTCGTCTTTCGATTACCTTTTCAAAAACGTCAAAATGTACGTAGTATTCTATTTAAAATAAGAAAGTTGACGTCACTTCCGGTGATACCGGAAATACTGCCTATAACGGCAAAAGTTAGTTCACATACGAGGTGCATTCAACTTATAACACACAACCGATTTTTTTCTCACTATCTAATCACACGAAAACTATGAAACGTGTGTCACTTCTCGACCCTGCAGCCCTACAACGTCGACGCCATGATTCCATGACCGCTGCAAACGCTTCTTTAGGAATCTGTTTTGACCACTGGAAAATCGCTGATGCAATAGCGGCACGGCTGGTGAATGTGCGGCCACGGAGAGTGTCTCTCTAGGAGCCAGGTCAAGTGAGTAGGGAGCATGAGAAATCATTTCAAAGTTGTTTTCACGAAGAAACTGCTGCGTTACGTTCGCCCGATGCGCTGGTGCGTTGTTTTGGTGAAACAGTACACGTGCAGCCTTTTCCGGCCGTTTTTCACGCAATGCAGGAGGGAGCTTCTTCTTCAAAACATCTTTGTAGGATGCACCTGACACCGTAATGTCCTTTGGAACGCAATGAGTAAGGATTACGCCATCGCTGTCCCAGAAAATGGCCACCATCATTTTTTCAGTACTGGCGCTTTTCCGAAATTTTTTTGGTAGCGGTGAATCTGTGCGCTTTCATTAAGCAGACTGGTGCTTCGTTTCAGGATTGAAAAACGGCATCCATGTCTCATCCATTGTCACAATCGGTGAAAAGAAAGTTCCATTCATGGCGTCATCACGCGTCAACATTGCCTGGCAACATGCCACGCGCGTATCCTTGTGGTCGTCTGTCAGCATTCATGGCACCCACCTGAAGGATACTTTTCGCATTTCCAGGTCGTCATGCAGGATTGTGTGCGCAGATCCCACGGAAATGCCAACTTTGGAGGCGATCTGTTCCACACTCATTCGGCGATCCCCCAAAACAACTTTCTCCATTCGCTCGATTATGTCGTCAGACCGGTTTGTGCAAGGCCGAGATTGCCTTGGTTTGTTCTCACACGACGTTCTGCCTTCTTTGAACTGTCGCACCTACGAACGCACGTTAGACACATCCATGACACCATCACCACATGTCTCACTCAACTGGCGATGAATTTCTATCGGTGTCACGCCACGCAAATGGAGAAAACGAATGATTACACGCTAATCTTGTAATGAAAACGTCGCCATTTGAAGTATCAAAAACAGTTCTCATTCTCGCCGCTGCCGCTAAAGGTTCCGTGTGCCGTACAATGCTACCATCTCTGTCACGCATTGACAAAGAGTGCCCGCTTATTTTAAAATAAACCGCATGTTTCTATCTGTTTCCAGTTCTGAGAAAAAAATCGGAGGTGTTACAACTTAAATGCACCTCCTAAAATAAAAATCAAACAATTTTTTTTCTAAAAACGCTAGTTTCTGTCGTTCAAAAGTTAGCATGGGAGGGGAACACTTTAGGACCGCACTGTATATCTTCGTTTTTTAGAAAAGTCTATTGTAACTGGTCGCCTTTCTTGATTTGCATTAGATAGTGCAAAATACAAGTACTATTAATAGTCACTCCCTTAATTCAATTCTTAATCAGCAAATATATATGGGTAGTAAAATGCCAAATGTTCATTCTTCATTTAATTTTAAAGCAGCTAGCATTGAGACTGTATTTAAACATTTTGCGCAAGTTACGAATACTATTTCTAGATTTGATGGGGTTACTCCAATGATTAAAATATGTATTCCATTTATCATTTTTAATTGTTGTTGGATGAATACTGTTTTCACTGATGCATGGAAAAATGCGGTTGTTTTGCCCGTACCCAGATGCAAAATTGCTAGTTACGGAGATCTTCGCCCTATAAGAATTTTGCCTACCTTTAGTACTTAAAGTACTTAAAAAAATTATGAGATCCAAAATTAACGAACATCTGCAAACTTATAGTATTCTACCACGTAGTCAATTTGACTTTCGTGGTGGATATAGTTGCATTGTTGCGCTGCTGAATGTATCTGATGATATCACTGCAGCTCGCGGTGTCGGTCGACTCACTATTTTAGCGCTACTGGACTTCAGCAAGGCCTTCGACACTCTAAATCGTAATCTTTTGTTATCTATCTTACACTACATTCGATTTGATGATGTGTCAATTGCGGTGATGGAGTCTTACTTGTTGGGTAGGCAGCAGTGCGTGCGAGTTTTCCCAATTTCTTGCTTTAAACAAAGGTGTCCCACAAGACTCGATCCTTGGGCTATTTCTATTTTCTATATACACTTGTCTGTTGCGAAATTCTATAAAAAACGTTACAAATGATTTCAAAGTTAATTTGAAAAGTACACTATGTGATGCTCATGTTTGGATTCGTTTGGGACCCAGCGTATACAGAAGTGCAGTATACTTGTTTGCGTTATATTTTTGGTCTAAAAAATATGGTAATGTTTCATATACGCTGCAGAGAGCCGACACATTGGCTAAACATGAGGATTCGTAGGGCACTCCAATGTCTACGCTTATATCACACGATAATTACTTTGAAATCGCCACCGTATCTTTACAATAGAATTAGCTTTATAACGGGTACACACAACATTAATATTAGAAATAAGAACTTAATCACTCTTCCTGCTCATAGCACCGCTTTTTATGAAAGATCATTTACTTTTTGTCTCTACAAGTTATACAATAATCCGTTGCCTATTCGTGAGTTGCTTTTTAAAACTTAGCAGGAAATATAATCCACTTTTGCATTATTATTAATATTTTGCGGGCGATTCGTAAAGTAAGTTCCGTTTAGTTATTAAAAAAAAAACACCAATACATGAGGAGGCTTTTATTATATGCAACTTAAAGCTACTACTTTCAGCTATTTTTCTATATAGTTGCCCATTAAGATTGAGACATTTGTCATAGCAATGAACCAATTTTTTAATGCCCTCTTCATAGAACTCTGGCACCTGTGAATTAAGCAATGCTATAACACTGTCCTACACTTCTTCGTCGGTCTCAAACCGTTGTGATCCAAGCCAAAAAGGCAGTCAGTTTTGTGATTGTGAATCGCCGATTATTCACACATTTTCTCTTCCACATTACCCAAAAGTTCGTCCGTCACAACAGTTGGTCTTCCACTCCGTTCTTCATCATGGACATTAGTTCGTTCTTCTCGAAACATACGGCACCATCTTCTAACCACACTGTCATTCATGACATTTTCACCATAAACGGAACAAAGTTCACGATGAATCTCAGCAACCTTCATGTTCTTTGCACACAAAAATCGGATAATAGTATAGTTTATTTCAAATTATAAGAATATAACTGTAGACTTACAACGCCTTTAATACTTTTATTGCACCTTCTGTGACGATAATAACCTGGCAATGCATATTGAATCTAGGGGCCGTATTGACTATAAATTACGGCCCTATAAGATATAAAAAACGCTGTTAATTTCATGTATATAGTAAAAAATATCTATACATTGGGTTTATATACAAAGAAAAAATAACAAATCGTGTGGCAATATGTGTAGTGGATACATATAGATATATAAAGCTAATTAGTTTGTAACACACTATAAAATTATTATGTTAGTAAAGGTGTCACCGCATTTCATAAATCATCTTCTGTGGTTGAGTCGTCTTACAAATCGGTGTCTATGTCTGAATCGTATTGCAAATTTATAATCAAAGGTGCTACTATATTGTACATGCGCATATATTCGTCCTCTTTTGCTATTGCATGTTTAACAGCATTTTTCCAATTTACCGCAGTTATGTGTTCCATAGCATTTTTTATGTGTGTTACACTGCTTTCACTAAATTTCGGTGTTTGATTTGTTCGTCTTATGGTATTTTTAAGTTGGGCCCATATCAATTCAATGGGATTGAAAATGCAGTGGTATGGTGGTAAACGCAAAATTGTATGTCCTGCTTCTTTGGCTCTGTTATCCACATAATAATCCTTTAAATATTCTTTTGTCTTCATCACCTCTAATAATTGGTTTTTTGTATAATGATCCTCATAATATAAATCATTTGTTTCTAAAAATTCTTTAATATCTTTCTTATTATTACATTTTGTAGGAATTTTGGTTTGCTGTCGAGAATGATACGGAGCGTTGTCCATCACTATCACACTCTCTTTTGGTAAATTTGGCAGCAAAGTGTCACAAAACCATTCTTCAAATAAAGATGAGGTCATATCTTCATGGTAATCTAAACTTGAGGATTTAAAATTTTTAGCAGATAATAGCGGCTGTCCGATCCATCCTTTTTCTGACCCAGCATGAAGAATAATTATTCTCTTCCCCCTCGAAACCGGCACGTCCAACTGACACATACTATTACTATCCACCCAACCTTTGCAAATTGTATCATGGGTGTCATACCACGTCTCGTCTAAATAACATATGAATCGTCCTTCCTCTCTATACCTTCTAATTGCCGTTAAGTATTCATATCGAAGTTTCTGGAGCCTCGGACTTTCCATAATTGTGCGACGTTTATCTATTTTGGAAAACTTAAAACCAGCTTTCTTTAGCGTCCGCCACAAGGTGGCTTTAGAATACAGAATATTTATAGACTCGTCACTGATTCTTTTATGTAAGCAGTCTAGTGTAGGTACGACATTTCCTCTGTAGAAGGAATATACTTGCTGCCTAATAGTGTCAATTTTATACTCATCAATTTTTCTCGGTGCTCCTTTATCACTTCTTTGCTTTCGAGCACCTGCGTTATTCTTAATTATCTTATATATTGTTCCAAAAGGCACCTTGGTTAATTGCGACGTTCGCTGAATGTTCAGGGTTTGTTGTTCGTTATTTCCTTCCATCAGGGTACGATAGACATTGAGAATTATCTGTTTAGCATCTTCTGATAGATGCTTTCTCTGCCGTGCTCCAACAGTATTATCACTATCCACATCATCATCATGACTAACACTTTCAGCAAAAGGTCGCCACATGTTCATGAAGTAAAGAGAGAAAAATCAAATATGTATACAGCAGTAAAGATTAACAATAAATGATACACAGACTCAATATTAGATGTAATATATACCAACTCTCCTATAGCAAACGCCAGATTAGATGGCGAGCGGTGGGAGCATTAATTACTAAACGAAATGATATAAATAAGGAGATTGTAATGTATAAACAGGTATTTAAGAATATTTTACAAACAGTATAAATTTACATAGTAAGCAATTCGATGTTACAAGTAATTAAAGAATTTACATATTAAATGAGATTTAAATGTACAAACAGGTAGTCACGCATATCGCAAATCATAATTCCATTTCTATTCAATTCACTTAAATTTTGTCATTACGGTCCTCAGCAGTTTGTTTGCGTATCCAGGTAGTTATTACCGCAGGTGGTGCAATAACCGCATTTAAGCCGTTCAAAGTTATATTCTTTTAATTTGAAATAAACTATACGCAGTTCACAGTCAGCGGCTGTCACTAGCACTGCCAGATGACTCACACTGAACTAGACTACGCGGAAGCGGAACTTAGTTTACGAATCTCCCTAGTATGTTTCAACTTACACATGTGCGTGTCTTTTTAAGCCATTGCAGAATTTAAATTAACTAGCTTTTAAGTTTATCTTAAGAGTAAGCGCTTCTTTAATCCAACAATTTCTGTCTAATTACAAAAGGTTAGATGGTAGAGCAAAGGGCAGTATTTGTTAGTTGCTGTCCGTCTTAACCTCGCCTTTTGATTCCACTTTCGGTTTCCTTTTTCTTATACTTCAAGTTATGTTATTTAAAACTCTAATCTTTCTATTGTCCCAAAAGTGAGGTAAAGATCACTTATTATTATAAATTGTATTTTTTTAGTACCGCTATTATTTCGAACGCGGTCGTGAGTACATGTTAAGTCTTAAAAGTAGTATCTAGAAATTCAATTGCTGCGAGCATTTTCCGTTAATTACATTGCTTTCTTTCCCAGAAAATGGTTAAGCAGCGAAGATTTACACCCAGTTCTTTTGTGGTTTCGTAATCGCTCACAAGAAGATGAATACCGCGGCCAGAGTGACTGCGAATTCCGTTATTACATGGCGTGCGCTACAATGGTGTTTTTAGCGATGTGTATTATGCAATTAGCCACGATACCTAAGTAAGCAAACCATTTCATGTACGTATTTAGTCGCCCGTTTAAAACTTTTTGCGTATTCATTGGATTAGTCTGGAACCATGAATATTCTATTGCGGAATATACACGCATCGTTATGTAAATAGCCCGATTTACATGTAATACGAATCTGAAATATCTCTGCCGAAATGCGATTAGTGACGACATTTCTCATGCATTAACAAATTGTATAATAAATTGAGTTCTCTAAAATATGTAGATATCATTATAACAGTAGGTAATACCTGAAACTAAAACTTTGTGATTTATGTGCACTTCAAATCCAATCACTCTTAGCAAAAGAACCCACTTTCTGGGTCCTTATTGTTAAAATAGTTTTAATCAATCAAATCAAATATTTAAAATACTAATGATTATTGACAAGAAACGTATACTATCAAAACCAACTATACATATATCATTCAAAGATAATACATATCAATGGCTTTTACACAGAGTGTCTCACAAGGAACTGTATCGATCGATATATGAAAGTGTGTACATTGGAAAATTCTGAAAACTTGGTAATATACCAAAGCCTGCATGTACTTTTGAACTAAATATTTTCAATTATCTAAGACTTCCGGTTATACCAAAAGTAGCTGTCAACTTTATTTTAACTAGAGCACCCTATATATTATTACCTTTTTGAATTCCTAATAAAAGTTTAAGGCTTGTTTGATAGAACAACTATGTTGCTATTTCTAACCATATTTGAAATATTAGCATTTTTTGAAAATTTTTTACAGATGGACGACTGCATGTGAACTTTTAAAATTGTGAAAGAGTTTTTAGTATGTATTAAAAGAAATGGTTCCATTTTAGTGTACAATATAGGTTCTACAGGGGTGCTTCCATTTCAAATGGGTCACACTATCCGATACTCGGATCCAGATCCGCTATCCGATTCTCGGATCCGGATCCACTATCTGGTTTTCGGATCCGGATCCGTTATTATTTTGCAATAAAGAAAGTGTTTAATAAAGAAAAACATCGAATTTGTGTTATACGGAGAAAAAGTGCAATAGTTTTTAAAATCCGTGCATTCAGAATAATACTGGGTTTCCATGTTCCAATTGAAGTTACTTTGCATTACATAAGTGTTCAATAAATCTGGTGATTATTAGAACAAGCAGAACGAGATTGGATCTACGTTATTGGATAATGGATTCGACTGGATAAAGAATCCGAATTTAGATAGCGGATCCGGATCCGAGAATCGGATAGTGGATCCGGGTCCGAGGTTTTGGATAGCGGATCCGGATATAAGGTTTCGGATAATGGATCCGGATAACACCAAGATCCGGATATCCGGATCCGGATAACAACTTTAATATATGCACTGGTACTAGGCTAAACATGACCCCTCTATCATTTTTTTTAAGTTTAAATCTTTTGTTTTGATTTTAAATTTATATTTACATATTTATATTTACATATTTATATTTACATATTTATATTTACATTGCTTATTGTACAAACCTTTATTGCAATATTGCTTCCCTTGCCTTCTTACGCAAAAAAATGCAATAATATCACTAGAATAAATGTTTCTAGTAGCATCAAATCTTAGCTCCAATTTGACAAATGTTTTCGGTTGTGTCAAGATTGTTCAAGATTCTCCTAAAAACATTCTTACTCTAGAGTTGCATTTGTGATGGATCCATCAGTTATTGTTTTTGTTTAGATTGATCAATTGATCAATGAATCAGTGATCAGTATCACATTTGTCGACCTGCCTTTAATGTCGGTGGAGAAGGTTAAGTAAATTCGAAATCATTTTAACTAAAGAGAGTTGTTTATATCTTGGATTAATCAAAGTATCTACAAAATGGATTCGAGTTAATTTATTGCCCTTTTTTGTAATCATTTTATCGACCATTACTTTCCTTTTTAATAAAGATTGATCAAAGTCAAATCAATAACACTAATGTGCATTATCACAATGTGGAATTTGCTTATAGTTATAAATTATGTTACAAAGACATCCATCAAACCGTTTCTAGATTATTTACTTTGGTTGAAGCAATAGTGATAAATTTACGTTGGCAGGTGATTTTAAAACCATACTCATTCAAACGTGTTAAATAAATCATATCCATTGCTTCGCTCTTCCTTACTTAGGCTCGGAATTTTAAATGAATAGTTTAAGAACATCAACGGCAATATGTTTTGTATCCTGTTGTCATGGTAACGAGTCTTACATTTGGATATATCCAAATGTAAGACTCGCCTTAGACTGAAAGTAGCTACCAAAAGTTTAAAAACGTCAACGTCTCCATCCTTTATTTACTGTTGTCATGGAAACTAAACAATACTAACCCCAGATATTGCATCCCAATGCAAAATTCGCTTTTCACTACAAATATTTCTTTTATTTTGAATATTAGGCCACGTATTATATACAAAAACGTTACTGATATGAATGCTATTAAAAAAAAATTTCGTTTTCTGAGTGTTTGAATTCGGCAAAATTTGGTGTTCAATACTGAACATCCTGTATATTTCGCGTTCTGATCAAGATAGAGCCAAGCATGCAACTTAGTCCCACGAAATTTACCCTGAAATGTCCGATTTTTTTAAGCAAATAAATATCTCTACATGTACATGGGTGATTGAGGACAACATTATAAATATTTCGAAGTGGAGAAACTTAAGACGTAATAGTACACAAGGCGTTCAATTGAAAGTAACAAGGTCGATGCCTGGCTCGCTACTTGTTTATCATCTTGTATATAAGGAACTATTTTTTTAAAGTGCTCTATAATATCTATTGTAATTTGTGAATTTGGGTAACACCACAAAAAGTTGTCAATTTGAGTGGTTGTTGAAACCAATGTTTTTGTATAACACGTACTTAAAAAAATTGAAAACAATCTGAGTGTAGGTGGCTATTTCGTTTCATCATATTTTTTTTTCTTTTTATTACCAGGAGTATTATATTATATGGCACGTTAGGTCCGACGTTCATAGTACTGTTAATATTCGTATATTTATGTTGGTTGGAAGGATGTGGTCCAAGACAACCAACGGATACTCCCTTAGAAGGTATTGATCGTTGTGTACCTCCTGGTCGAATAGTAGCTGATAGCAGATGCCTAAGAATAGCAATATTTCTTCTATCTGTTACATTGATCTCTGCGTGTGCTGTTGTAACTGTGGTAAGTAATTTTTTTGAATCTCTAAATATACACGTAAAAGCCTACAAATGCAAAATAAACAATATCACACATTATTTTCAGGTAGATTACGACCCTCTACCAAATTCGGCGTTTGTAGAAACAGAGGCGCCATCAATAACTTTTCAAGAGTACAACATCACCAACCCAACGGCTGTAGATAATGCAAGCAATAGTACTGGAGATCCCCAGAATCCAATTATCGAGTATGTGCCAGTAAGTGAACGTTTCACAAATCTCCTAACGTAATTAATTAATCTGTCAGTATTCATTAATACCGAAAAGAGATTACAGTAACGTGATACAACTTTTAAGAAACTGTATATATATCAAGAGTAAATTAACCGTCATATTCACTGGATTATTTAACTAATTTAATGTTTCAAATTAATTGACGTCAACATTGTAATAGAGATAAATTTCAAGAAGTCCGTATAAGCATTAAACGAACATGTAATGAAAATAACTTATGTTTAATAGAAATATTAAACAAAAGATCACACCTCCCTGCATTTTGTTAAACTACCGAACATAAAATGCAGAGAAAAGTTGAATTTCGGTTGGAGATGGCTTTATCGCAATGAAATTCCCACTTGGCATTTTGTAAATTTCGCAAGCATTACGCTAAGAAATTAACGAACACGTCCTTTATTGCTGGAACTAACTTAAACCAACTCAATTGATCCGCGAAATTAAAAAAATTTCAAGAGGGTATAACCCCAAGCGGATTTTTTTTTAATTCATGAACAATTTTAGATAGTCAATTCCAGCAATAAATGTCATATTCGCATGTAGTATGCCAAAAAATTTACTAATATGTCGTTTATTACCAGAACAACCAACTTACATAATGCGCGAAATTTAAAAATTTCTATTGGGACTATTAATGGTGGCTATACTTTACCACGAAAATAAATAATTTGGAAAAAGAAAACTATTGGTGGTATCCTACACTTTAACTGTTAATAATTCCCTTTTCAGTTTTTTTTGTATAACATCTGTGTTGTAGTAAACAGGGAATAATGCGTCTGTCGCTCTCAAAGGGTTTGACCCGTAAAACACCCCAGCGTCTCTTTAATTTGTCTTCGATAGACTTGGTGCAATAATGAAATTCTTCCCTTTTTCCAACAGCCTTGTCACTGTGATTCCAATTTTTCAAGCATCTAGACACTTTACCCTTAAAGTTTATTTATCTTAGATACAAAGTTTTAAACTATTTGAACGTTGGACGCCACATTTTATAATTAAATTCGGGGAAGTAGAGAGCTAGTTTTGTTTTAAACTTAATTTTTACGTAAATTCAAGAATACCAACTTAATACTCTTAATACAGTTTAATAATTAACTGATAGTTTACTAAAAATCAATAACCAATAACTTTAAAAAACTAATATAGAAATTAAATTTCACTGCGCCGTCTTATTGAGGTTGCGTTTCTGGCGCTACGTTTCTCACGGTCGTCTATTCCTGGCCTGAGTCAAATGATTACACTGTGCTAGTTGCAAAAATGCAACAAGCTGGGCACCCGAGGGGTAAACCTAATTCGAGTACGCTGAATCCAATGGTGCCAACCGTTCTTGAAAGTTAGCTCACGTTTACAAGCAATTTCAATTTAAAAATTTTAGGCTCAAAGAACCTTCTGGAACATTCTGGAATTTTCTGGAAAATCTGATCAATGGCCGAAGAGCTTTCTGGAACCTTCGAGAACCTACCATGGACCATTCATGAACTTTCTACAAACATCCATCCCCGCTACTGCCACTTGGTCAAATGGGTATATAAGCGGCAGCGCCGGTGCTCTCAGCGGTAAACGGCGCCGGTGCTCTCAGCGGTAAACGGCGCCGGTGCTCTCAGCGGTAAACAGCGCCGCCGCTCAGTCTGTTTTCAGAAGTCAAACCGAAGTGAACAATGAAAAGAGATTGCTCATTGTATTGGCTTGTAAAATCAATTAATTGGAGATATGAAAAATGGATAAATGTTCTGACTACTTTTTGTTACGTGTGTGGAAAATTTGTAATTAAGATCACTCGGCGTAAAATAAGTGCTGAAACCGCTGATTTGTATCAACAATATTTCTCACAAAATACTTTTATTGATGTGTATCGGACGCCGTCTATTGTTTGTACAACATGCGTTTTAAATTTGAATAAATTGGCAAAAACCGGAGCCGCTATCCCGTTTGGTGTTCCGATGATTTGGAAGAGAACATGATCCAGCTGAATGTTATGCGTGCGTGAATTATACTGAGGGTATGAACAGAAGAAAAAGTGGTTCTTTGAAATACATTCCAGCAACATATACTCAATTGCGGCTGCCGCATTCAAATACAATTCCTGTTCCAACAAAACCAATTTCAACAGAACAATCTGAGCCATCAGCATTAGAAACGTATAAACCATCAAATGTCACTGCGCCATGCAATCACATTGAAATCACGCAATCTCGTTTGAATAATATTATAAGAAGCTTGAAACTATCACAGCGACAATCCATTCTTTTGGCAAAGGACTTAAAACAAACGAACATTTTGGCAGCAGATTTTCGAATATACAGAGCAATCAATCGTCATCATCGTTTAAGAAAAAAATGATGAAAAATCGACTGAATCGATTCCATTTTTTTTTCGAATAGTCTCTATTCGATGTGTATTCGTCGATACGATATCTGTTCGATCGATTTCCATAGATTTAAATTCAATAAACTGTCAAGAAAATATAAAAACTGCGTTTTTGGGGTCTTTGGGCCTAAAATTTTTAAATTGAAATTGCTCGAAAACGCGAGCTAGCTTTTAAAAACTGTTAGCACCAATGCATTCAGCATACTCGAATTTGGTTCACCCCCCACCCGGTGCCCAGCTTATTACAAAAAAGACTCCAATTCGAGCACAGTGATTACCAGTAAGATGTATGTGAGTATTGTAATATTAAAAAAAGTAACGCTAATATAAACCATTAGCGTCACCGCTGCTTAGCTGCGTGTGCTCAAGTAACGGTGACACCTACCGATGCCTAACATAATATTGCAGCAGCTTATACAGCAGAGTCCTCATTTTTTGACCGTCTTTCTCTATCTCAGGGGTTCTAGTCGGTAAATATAGCTGCCAATGATAATCCCGGGAGCCGAGAACATAACTCCTCTGCGCTCTGTTCTTTCGGTCCCTAACTTGCAAATTGAAACTAGCTCCACCCGCAAAACGTGTATAAAATAATAATTCTATTTAGAAAGAAATAATATTTCCAAACTGAATATGGCTATTTAATGTTCACGTTTTCTGGGAACGTGCACGTTTCAAAGTTGCAGATACGCTGCGATAACACTCCACAGTGATGCTAGACGGTAAACCCAAGTATAATAGTACAGCCCGAAAAGAAATGTGTAATTTGAAATCATTTATATAAATTACATTACGCAATTTTATTTTAAGAATAATAAGTATTTTTAAATAGAAAGTATATCCTAAGTTATTATTCATCTAGACTTAACAAACACTATCGATAACAGATACGCGAAGGGATACTGAGGTAATGGAAGCTTTTTAGGTCAAGCTATTGTAGAAAATGGACGTACTTGAAAGTGACATTCAAAAGTAGTTTAATTTTGGAATTTAGCAGTTAAAAAGGTGTAAACAAAAAAGTGATAAATAATTTTCTTTATATCAACTCATTTGAAACAACTCAGGGCTTATATTCGGGACGCGCTGAAATAAAGACGACGCGTTAAACGTAAAAAAAAAAGGTTCGTTTTTTCTGTCGTTTACTAATTGTTATTTATTTAAACTGCCAATAGAGTATCAAGTTTATACTCCCGAATTCACAAAAAATCTACGAAAAGAGATGGAAACCAAATATTTTCGGAGCCTAACGCAGTGTATTAAGCGTACACAATTGTCGGATCGTCCCTTCCGTCTCCATATTCGTCGGTCCATAAATTCAACTGCGATCGGCATGATTTATTCCAATTCGAGGTCAAAGAGAATATTTATCCTTATTATTCACATAGGGAAAATCTGAGTTTAGTTAATAAAGGAATTCACTTTAAAACATCTGCGACCTATAGCCTAAAAGTAATGTATTGCAGAATCGTAAAATAAACATCGGTATTCTGAATAATGGTAGCAAAGACTGTGGGCTAGTATGACAAACAATAATGTTTTCGGCACACTCCGCACCACACAAATTATTAATTAACTCGGAAAGGCCGTTTCGAAGATACGTGGGTCCTCATCTTCAGCCGCGTACCGATTGAGGTGAGAGAACATATATTAAATCTAACGAACCCGCTCTATCCCTACTGTTCAAGAAAAAATATATACAAGTACCTACTTTTGCCTCTTTGGACTAAAAAGCAAGATGAAATAAGGAGAAAAGGCGGAAAAGGGTATTGTCACCACGAAACGCAAAACATGTGGCCATCCCACTCTAATAACAATAAAAATCGAGTGAGACAACGGTTAGGTATGTCCTTTCTATCCGTCAAATTTGTATTCTCTCCGCCTATACCCCCAACTAAATACTGGACATATGCGGAATATACGAAAGGATCGCTGCCTCTAGTTATAGCACAACCATAAATCAAAGACCTTTTTACCCTAATAAATCAAAAAGACAGGAAAAGTGTAAAGGGCCCTTCTCTCTTTATTGATTAGGTTTGCATTCTTATTTATGTAAATAGTTTCATGGGCGTTCAAAGTGGGGAAATCACGTTTTTAATCAATTTTAGGTTTTCTAATTTAATATTATGCCCGGTATCATTTATTTGTTAGACTTAACGCTTCTATCTTCCCGTACCTATAACACTTGATGTGTTAATTGAATCTAGTACCTATCACTTCTTTCGTTTGACCAATATAAGCTTTATCAGAATCACCACTTGCAATTTTGTAAATTCCCGACCTTTCTCTCATGTCCAGTTTATCTTTTGGATTGCCAAGAAGGTTTTTGAGTGTATTTCGCAAACTGAAACATACGTTCATCTCTTGTCCCTTAAAAACTTTACTAATACCTTTCGATACTCTATGGAAGGGAAATTTCACAAATTTCTTATCGCGGATTACTGTTGGGATTAAGGTCGTGGAATTTCTGACATAAAGGCTATGTTGGACTTTCCTAAGCATGCGATCGACCTCTATAGAAGAGTAACCGTTGTGAATAGCTACATTTTTTATGAATTTTAGCTCTTTATTCTACCTACTTTTACGCAAGGGGATCTTCACTAATCTATTAATTAAGAAGCTAATCGCGGCCATTTTGTGTTGTCCACAGTGGTTGGAGTCGGACATAATGTGTCTATTAGTTTGTTTCCTTTTAATATATGTCAACTTTCAGTCTTTTGTTATTTCTAATTGCTAAACTATCCAGGAACGGAAGTTGATTGTTCACTTCTTTTTCTACTGTGAATTTAATAGTTTCGAATTTTGAATTTAGTGTCGCGAGGAAATCCGAAATGGTACTTTCCTTCGTATCAAAAACCGCGAAAATATTATCTACGTACCTAAGCCAAATTCTAGGGAAATACATGTTCTTCTTTTTCAAACTAGTGTCTTCGAAGCGGCCTTTCCGAGTTGATAATAAGTTAATCATTTGTGTGGTGCGAGTGTGGCGAGAATATTGTTGATCGGTATTCTTCTAAAGTATCCTACTACCTCAATTAAAAAATTTAAATGTTTGCAATAAAAACACAGAGAGAGAAAGTAAACAACGGTTTGTTACTACTTAAATTTCAAATAAAAACTGGATTCTAAAAAAAAATAAAATTTTAGTCGAACTGTATCGTGTACCCGACAAAAACTATAACTGGAATTATCAGCCTAAACAACAAATAAGTAACAACGAAAAATTTGCTTTGTGCACGAAATGATTCATATCAATAAATTAAATCAAATGCTCGAAAATGTCCCCACTTTTTTTTGTTGGCAGTATCCTAGTCGATAGTAAAATTCCTGAAGACATGTTGGTGATATTATCCGTCTAGGTTACGAGCTCGTTAAAATCGAACCACGCATCAACGTAGTTCGAAGATAACTGGACTGAATTATCATAAGCATGTGTGCTAATAGATCGCTCTCTACCGCCTACGGTGATGTCGCGCATAACTTGCAGAAGTTCATATCCTTTGCGGTATACACGTTGCGACACAGATCGGCTGTACATACAACATGAAGAAAACAACACAGTTCGACAACAACGCATATATCGATTATATTCGCCAGCACAAGTTCGTTCGACAGAGCCAGGGCGGACGCGAGAGGAGATACAGCTAGTAACGTTGTCGTAGTGCGGTTTGGAATTTTTATTTATTTTGTACATAATTATGTATAGTATTTATTTTTCTTTTCTTTTATTTCATCGGAATATTTTTCATTTCTTATTTAGAATGAGTTTTGGTTTCGTATATGCCTCCTAGCAGCAGCAATATAAATATGAGAACTCATTTTCTACATAATTTGCGAATACATAATACGTAAGTTCCGTAATCGTTCTCTATCCCAACGAAATTATGCCTACTGCCTCTGTTAACGCACTGAAGGCATACGCTGCTGGGTGAGACGATTGTAACCGTAGTATGGGGATGCGGGCGCTGAGTCACAATCGCCACGATGCACATACGTACATAGTATTCCACTGTTGCAATTGAAAGCCTGTATGTACAGCCGCTCAGTGTCGCAACGTGTATGTGAGAAGTCCTGCAAAAAAGAAGTAAAATGAAAAACCCCTGTTGCAATACAAACTTAGTACGCCTGTAGAACTGATAAATAGAGCAACACAACTGCGCTGAAAGCCAGTGGCGGACGCATAAAAGTTTACACAAAACAAATTAAACGTGATACGTGCTCAAACACGTACCGTTTTAAGAGTCCGTGAAATCACAAAGTGGATAATGTCTATTTAATATTTGTAACATTAGATATGTTTCCAAAGTTGTTTCGGCAGAGTGAGTGCGGCGTGAAGAAAAAGTGTTTTTGTATGCCGAAAACGAACGTTCTACATCTAGTGACGTTATATTTGCGTAAGTAAAATAATCTTTCAAATAACTTAACGGTTCTGTTGACGCAACTTCACAAATTTGTCTTAATGTGCCAAAATCAGAATTTTTCTCAAAAACACTTTCAAACCTTTCTAAAACACAAACATTTCTTGCGTCTTCTACCGCGCATAGCTGTGCGTGAACATGTTGCACTATTTGCAAAGATTCCACTAACGACACCGAAGAATTTTGTAGTTTTTCTATCGCATCCGCTAGTCCCAGGTAATTGTTCTGAATAATTTCCAAATCTGTTTTAACTTGACTATCCTGAAATTTCAAGCAGCTTACCTTGACAGCCGCAGCTTCCTTTGGTCGAATTCTAAAATCACGTTCTTTATATTCTCAAAATATTTAAGATAATAAAATGCAGCCTCTAACCATGTTCCCCAACGAGTAAGAATAGGTTGTGGTGGTTCAGGAATACCGGGGCATAGTCTATGAAATTCCCGAATACGTTTTGGGGATTTTACAAACACAGCTTTTGTATGTGCTGTTAGAGCATCTACGTCGGGATAACATTTTCTGATACTATCTGCTACGAGACTGAGACTATGAATTTTACATTTAATATGCAACAAGTTAGCACAATGTTTTTTAAGAAATTGACCTACAGCAAGCATATTTGCGGCACCATCACTCATAAACATCAACAGTTGATTTGTTGAAAGTTCAAACTTTTCCAATGTATTTAACACCAACATTGAAATTACTTCGGCAGTGCATTGTTGTATTCGTCTGGAAGCTAGTAAAATTGAGGGTGACGGTCGATGTGGTTCCATTGTGCGTACCATTACATTAACTACAAAATGTTTTTTACGATCTGTTGTTTCGTCCACACATAACCACAGTTTTTTACCTTGCAACTCCGATTTAATTCTTTTCTCGACATGCTCGCGAGCAGACGGCACAACTCTCTGTAATGTTCTCTCACTTGGTAACTTAAAGTCCGAATATTCATTCCAAAACGAGACGTATGCTATCTTCCTTAGTAAATGAAATGGTAAATTACATGCAATAAACACATAAATTAAATTTAAATTTGTCATAATCTCGTGTGGAATTTTTTTTTGAAACATGCCCTGCACTATTTACGTGCCGTAGACAATCACTTTTCGACCAACACATTAAATCTATTTTACACACTACACACTGAATTTTAGCGCCATCACACTTTAAACCAGGCATTTCTGCAATAAATTCTCTTATTGTGTCCAACTTTGGTCGTTTTCGCGACGTAGGAAACATTTTCAAAACAAACGTAGAACTACGATATAGTATACGACAGCGCAGATGCATACACAACAGATCGGCTTTCGAGTCGCAGTTATACTGACGCTTATATTTATTTTGTATAAACTTTTATGCGTCAGCCACTGGCTTTCAGCGCGTTTTGCGTTACTCTACTGGTAAACCAAAGACCCAAACAAACTCATTCTAATGCTTTTTTTAAAGTTCGATCTCAAGAGAATGTGTGTTAATATATCTTTGTGAATCTTTTACCTCTAAAAGATACCAAGTTCATTGGAATTCGTGTAAGTGAAAGAAAGTAAGTACGGCACGGGAAATCAAAGGCAATGTGCACACAAAGTTAAGAAAGACGTGCTAATGTGCTACTAATTTAATTTAATATTTGTATATTTCCAAGTAATTATTAGAGTAACCTAAACTTGCGGACTCGCATAGGCGTCGGTATTACGGGTTAATGTAAGAATACGAAAAATTCATAAATAAACTAAACCGGTAGAGAAGCAGGCATGTAGTGTCGACCTTGAATATAAATCATGTTAAACCGCGCTGAGAGAGATTTCGTTTTAGTACCAGTTGAGCTGTTGCAGAGATTAGTCGAACGGTCAAGTTATGTACTTACGTGTCGCTTTGAAATATAGCTGGTGTTTTTTGTGTGTTGTAGTATTATACCAAGTACATAATTAGTGTATCGTTTCATATAGAACTAATATTTACATACCTAAGAAAACAATGCCTCGTAATAGATTTGCTACTAATGTATATAAGTATGTGTCACTTTTTCCCCATTTAAAATATGACGGTAGTGCAGTTTTTTGCTTAATATGCAATGTTCGTTGCTGCATTGGACAGAACTGATTGCCAGAGGCATGTCAATGGTATTAAGCATATGAGAAATGCAAGAACTGAAATAACTTATACACTATTCCTCATACATTTATTAATTATGTTTACCTCTTGTAATCTTCCGTTGTCGTTGGTGAGAAAAGCAGCTTTTAAAACGTTTTGGCGACAATACGTTCCAAAGTACCCATTACCCTTACAAACACAATTACAGAATCATTTGCCGTGAATGAAAGAGATGCTAGAAAATGTGTGTAAACGTGATTTGTGTTCAAAAAAAATATGGATTACCGTGGATGAGACGACCGATATAAAGAAAAACAGTATTGTGAATGTAATAGCTCGCGTTTTATCTAGCGAGAACACAGCATCTCGATATTTGTTAGCTTACAAACGTGTTCAACAATGTACCGCGGAAAATATTCAAAAAGTGATAATGAACGCTTTGAAAAAATTTAAAATTGCCCAAGATCAAGTAGTGATAATTGTGATAGATAGTGCAGCAACGATGTTAAGTGTTGGGCGATCCTTAAAACATATATTTCCTAACTTAATACATATAACCTGTGTGCTGCATGCTTTGCATTTAGTTGGTGAAGTTGTTCGACAACATTACGGAAACGTTTATCGGATGATTGGAAGTACTAAAGCAATGTTTCGTAAATCTCCTAAACGTTTAAAAGAATTTCGTAAATTTTGTCCAGGTATTCGAGAACCTCCTGAACCAATTTTAACGCGATGGGGTACTTGGCTAACAGCAGCTTCTTACTATTTGATCCATTTTCAACAAATTCAGTTATAATGCGATTTAATCGGAATGAATCCAAGCAATTAGAGAAAGTCAAAGAGAATTTCAAATTCCTCAACTTTTAGAAGATTTAACAACAATATGTACCAATTATATAGTATTACTAGATGCCATCAGAAAACTACAATGTACTGAATTGTCATTGCAGGTATCATTAGACATAGTGGAGAGTGTAAAAAATAAATTACACGCAATAAATGATACGCCAGGATTATGCGCTAGTCAAAAGTTGGCAGATGTTTTAAGGAAAAATCCCGATTTTAATACTTTAGAGGCCGTTTATAATAAGTGTAAGTTTATTTATGAATTTTTCGTATTCTTATATTAACCCGTAATACCGACGCCTATGCGAGTCCGCAAGTTTTGGTTACTCTAGTAATTACACTTCAATTTCCTTAATCTTAGTAAAAGGTTTTACATTCTGCCCTGTTCTCCTTAACAATTTATGAGTAATATTTAATCAACTAAAGTAAATAAATGTTTCTATTGCAGACATATCTATACAGCTCAGCAATGTCGCTTTGTGCAATATCAGTGTACCTGAGAATAGGATTTTTATTAAAACTGGGCTTGATGGTTATATCAATAACTTTACACATTTGCATTTACAGCTACTTAGAATTCTTCCAAGACTATCACGATACTCACGACGATAAGTAAATGAGATTCTGTGAATACTCTAAAATCCATCTATTCAAATGTATTTACATTCGCAGATTTCCTAATATACCCTTCGAAATAAAAACGGGGCTGGTACTAACCGTAGCCATTATACTTTTCCACGTATTAGATAGGCAAATAGAATTTACTTCCCGTACGGACTTCCTCTGGAAAGCGAAACTGAAAGTGGAGCAGGAAGAAGTTGAAACAATGAGGGGAATCAATAAGGTAATGCCGCAATCCCCTTATTTAGCTTTGTTCCTTTCTCCCATTCTTCGGTAGGTAATAATATACCGAACAATTTTCTTTATCAGATATTACTGGAGAATATATTGCCCGCTCACGTGGCTGAGAAATTCCTTACAGCAAGAAATACGCAGGAGCTTTACCACGAACGCTATTCCTGTGTAGGCGTGATGTTTGCCTCCATTCCCAATTATAAAGAATTTTACGATGAGAGTGACGTCAATAAGCAAGGTTTAGAATGCCTGAGGTTGCTAAATGAGATCATATGCGAATTTGATAAGGTAAGTAATACGGCTAAGAAAACTAAATTGTCAATACTCTTAGATAGTATAGAGAAAGCGTATACAATTTGAATTAATTTCATCGATAACACTTACCAGAAGTCTCGAATACAAACTTGCAGATTTCACTACTTAATATTCCTTAAAAACCAGCCATTTCGTAGATCAATCATAGATCTATTGTGTCTCAAGTAATACTGCGCTGTATACAGATTGGGAAAATGAGAAATTAGCTATATCGGTATCCCCTCCTCGCTCTCTCGCCGTACATGCGGGAGAGCGTCGAGGGGACTGAGTGATATCCCAGCAATTCGATGCGGGAGATGCTAGTCCACTTTTAACAATGTTGGGATATAGACCTACTGTGCGAAAAGCGCACGTAATAATTTGAAGTCAAGGTCGCCTGGAAATTAGAGTTTCGCATATTTATCTTGTTGTTGCTACGAAGTTTAGACGAAATTAATAAGAAATTCTAAAGATGAAAATAAAAACAGAGTCTGATGAAATGAAAGAAAAGAAAAATAAATACTCTAGAAGTTCTTGCTAAGATCGTCCGCACATAAGACAGGTTTCATTGGTATCATGAACTGGTGTAAGTAAGTGGATATTATAAAGGGCACATACACTACCGGCTATAATTCTTTGCCCTTTGCTTGGATTTTAGAAAATTATTTATTTATTGTTATTTAGGGGGTATAATTATTTACCTAAAAGAAAGATATCACATTAAATAATTCCGGAAAAGACTCCTCTGATAATTAGTTATCGATTGAATTTCATTAATCCGATAATTAGAGCTCCAGGTAGGGCGACAAAAAGACCCGAAATGTAATACGATTATCCTTCACTAATAAATAATGTAATGGAAGTAAAGATGATAAATCCCTATTTACCCGAACTAGAATTATGAATTTAGATTTAGTGATTATTACTAGCAGTACATATTTCCGGGCTGATAGGCCGTGATCTTTGATGTGTCGAAGTCGACGGTTCGCCAAACACTGCGGTCGGTATCTTCAGGACGACTCATCAGACGACCAGTGAAGACTAAACTTCGCCGACCGCAGTGTTTGGCGAAACGTCGACTTCGACACATCAAAGACCACGGCTTATCAGCCCGGAAGAATGTACTGCTAGTACAAATTCAGACACCGACCGTGAAAGCCTACAGTTATTTTTAGTGGTTATTGTTCTTTTAAACAGTGAATATCCTTAATAAAATTATCTAAAATTAGTATTAAAATGCCGAAAACAAGAGTGATTGTTGCTTTACATAATCTTGGCCGAAGTAACAGAGATATCCCAAGAAAATTGAAATCAAGTCGCCGAACTGTTGACTATAACGTTAAAAAATATCAAGAGGCTGGCACATTGTTAAATAGAAAACGAACAGGACGACGGAAAGTGACAACACCAGCGGAAGATCGTCAAATAATTATGACGAGTAAACGAAATAGATGAAAAACTACACCTGAAATAACGGTTGAAATAAGTAGAGCGTGAAAAACGAGTTAGTTTAATCACCGTGAAAAGGAGATTAAGGGAGGGTGGTTTATTTGGCCTAATAGCGTTGGGTAAACCGCTATTACGCAAGCAAAATAAAACAAAACGGCTGCAGTGGGTTAAAGAACATCAACATTGGACAGTTGACGCCTGAAAAATGTTTTGTAGACCGATGAGTCTAAATTTGAACTCATCGGTTCCAAGAGAAGAATGTTCGTTCCAAGGTCGATGAGAACAAGCAAAATTATATGTAGTACCTATAGTCAAGCATGGGAGCAAATCGGTAATGGTTTGGCGCCGCATCCGTAGGAGACTTGGTTAAAATATACGAAATTTTAAGAAAAGAGCGTTACCGGGAAATTTTAGAAGCAGATGCTATACCATCTGGAATGAGAATAATTAGTGGCTATTTTATATTTCAACATGGTAATGATTCAGAATACACTTCTAAACTGTGCCGCAAATATTTAGAATCGACGGAACGCGAAAGCAATATAAAAATAATGAAATAGCCTCCTCAAAGCCCAGATGCTAATCCCATAGAGCTTTTGTGGAAGGAACTCTATAGGCAAGTGAAAATAAATCCTCCAACTTCCAAGAAATCGTAGGCAGACGTGTAGGCACCTCTAAAGACCGTGTTTTTCATATATTGATTGAATACTTAGGCATGAAAAAGCTAACCGTCCATTGGGTGCCGCGCTTGTTCACTCAGGACCAAAAACGCATTCGAACTAACATTTCCAACGCCCTATTGAAGCAGTTTAAGCGAAATAAGAGTTTTGACGTCGACTGATAATTATGATGAAACTTGGATATACCAATACACAAAACAACGAAACAGTGGACTGCGAAAAATAAATCGACTCCAAAAAAGGCAAGACTGTTCCATCGGCCGAGAAGGTGATGGTGATCCCTACTTTTTGGGATAGCCATAGAATTGTGTTAATCGACTATCTTGAAAAAGTAAAAACAATAACAATAATAACGGAGGCATGCCATACATCGTTATTTGATAAGCTGAAGGCAGAAATTGCGGAAAAACGGCCGCATTTGAAGAAAAGGAAAGTTTTCTTCCACCAAGACAACTTCAACTTCAGTCATCGTCAAGGCAAAAATTCACGATTTGGGGTTCGAATAGATATACCACCCACCCTATTCACCGGATCAGGCCCCCAACGATTATTTTCTGTTTCCTATATTCAAAGATTCGCACGGAAGACAGAGGCCATCACATTTATAAACGCCTATTTTGCAGAATAAGATGCCAACTACTATTTAGACATCATCGCTGGGAAAAGTGTATAGACCTACAAGGAGATTATGTTAAAAAATAAAACTGAATTTAACAAACAATATTTGTTTCTGTGTTAGGGTAGAAACTTTTCAGACTACCCTCCTAGGTACAAAATCGATTAAACAAAAAGGTTGACATACCCATAAAGCAAATAATTGAATGAAATAACACATTTCACAAAAATTTACACACACAAACAGCTACTAACCAAAGCAATAAATTATCATCACGTTTGAAGAAAGTGTCCATGAGCACAAACAGTGAGAGGTAATAATTTGTTTATTTATAAATGTTTTAAATTTAAAAGTTTAAATTGCTTTCCCTTTTGTGAAAGTAAAGTTTGATTAATAAATCTTAATGTTGAAAAAATTCTAAACCGAAGAAATAAATTTAATAAATATTTCCGTGGAAAATTGCTACAATTCCATTGTTTTCAGTAGTAATCAGAAACTACTTGAGGGTTTGTAGCTAAATTTTAGAGGTTTTCAAAAAATAAAGTGTTTGATATAATAAACAGATCGCTAGGAATATTCATACCACCAAACGATTTTATATTTTTCTTATGAAACGTTTTAAAATGGGTGTATAAAAATGACATATCCAATTGTGACAGTGCCTTGGCAAAGGATATTCAGATATGCAATACAAGTATCTCATTGTAAGCATTTTTGTATTGAATATCAACACTAAAATATTTTACATGTACGCATGAGGAAATCTAATTAGATTTCCTCATTTGTACATTTTTGTCGAGTAAATTACTGCAAACGCCTCTACAGAACTGAACAAATCGTATTGCTACAAATTCTGACGCGACTGTAGCCCCAACTACTGGCTTAAACCGCCATAGGTTAATTAATTAATTGAAACGTAATGCCATCACCTATCCACCATCTATGGACGCGCATGTACGTTTCAATTAATTAATTAACCTATGGTGGTTTAAGCTAGTAGTTGGGGCTACAGTCGCGTCAGAATTTGGAACAATACGATTTGTTCAGTTCTGTGGAGGCGTTTGCAGTAATGTACTCGACAAAAATGTACAAATGAGGATATCTAATTAAATTTCCTCATGTGTACATGTAAAACATCTACTTCGTATATATACGATTTAAAATATTGAAATGCCATTACCTTCCACAAAGCTATGCTGACGAGATGTATAACATCGAAACGCGCGTCCATAGATGGTGGATAGGTGATGGCATTACGTTTCAATTAACTAAAATATTTTGTTTAACAAATTCTAAATTTCTATAGTCGGTATTAGTCCTTATAAATTCAAGATCTTCAAAACCCTCATTTGCGTAACTATACATTCGCAATTTTCTAAACTTGTTTTGAAAACTTCTATATCAGCTACAATTTACGCCCTTTGCATTTAAAGGAAATTTGTACAAAATGTTTTGAAAGCCCTCTGGAATTGAGTTAGCGTTGGGCTTCTTATATTTCCATTTTGTTACCTCATACTTCCAAAAAAGTTTTCCTCGTGATCTTGATTTAGTCTCCTAGTGTAGAGAATGGGTTCACCAGAGTTTCGTATTTGGATAATCTGTGCCGCCGTAGTATAAACTACAACGCCAACAAATTCAAGTTAGTTAACCAATTATATGCTAATATATGCGTCTATATTAAATCAAATGCGTAACAAGGCAGCTCGGGGCTTCGGTGCAAAACGACCCACGAGGCCCCCTTTAGCAGAGAGGGATTAAAATCTTTAATATCATTTAAAACACGTTAAAACAGCCTTTCTTTATTGCTTATTACTAGGCAGACATAAAATCGTACTAAGTAGAGTTGGCCACGCGCGCCAACGGGCAGCGGCGTTGTTTCGATTAGGCCTCGGGTTCCACTAGAGCTATTGTGTGTAGACGTTTGCTGTCGTAAATACTTTCGCGTAGTTGTTAAATAAAAATAAAATAATGCGTGCTCAAACACTGACCATGTTAAGAGTCCTCCGTGGAATCGCAAAGTGAATAATGTCTGTTAAATGTCTGGAACACCGAGACCGAGTACGGCGCGAGGAAAAAATGTGTTTATATGCAGAGAATGAACGTTCTACATCTAGTGACGTTATATTTGCGTAATTAAAATATTCTTTGAAACAACTTAACTTTTCTAGAACACAAACATTTTTTGCGTCTTCTATTGCGCATAGCTGTGCGTGAACATGTTGCACCATTTGCACAGATTCCACTAACGACACCGAAGAATCTTGTAACTTTTCTATTGCCTCCGCTAGTCCGAAGTAATTGTTGTGAATAATTTTTAAATCCGTTTTAACCCGACTATCTTGAAATTTCGACTTTAAATTTTCTTGATAGCGGCAGCTTCCTTTGGATCGAATTGTAAAACCACGTTCTTAATATTCTCATAATATTTATGATAATAAAACGCAGCATTTAACCAAGTTCTCCAACGTGTAAGAATAGGTTCTGGTATCTCAGGTATACGGGGGCACAGTCTGTGAAATTCGCGAATACGTTTCGGGGATTTGACAAACACTGCTTTTGTATGCGCTATTAAAGCATCTATCTCAGGATAACATTTTCTAATACCATCTGCCACAAGATTGAGAGCATGAATTTTACACGTAATGTGTAACAAGTTAACAGAATGCTTTTTAAGAGACCGGCCTACAGAAACAACAAACGAATACAACAATGTACTGCCGAAGTAATTGTAAAGTTAGTGTTAAATACATTGGCAAAGTTTGAACTTTCAACAAACCAACTGTTGATGTTTATGAGTGATGGTGCCGCAAACATGGTTTCTGTAGACCGGTCTCTTAAAAAGCATTCTGTTAACTTGTTACACATTACGTGTAAAATTCATGCTCTCAATCTTGTGGCAGATGGTATCAGAAAATGTTTTCCTGAGGTAGACGCTTTAATAGCGCATACAAAAGCAGTGTTTGTCAAATCCCCGAAACGTATTCGCGAATTTCACAGACTGTGCACCCGTATACCTGAACCACCAGAACCTATTCTTACACGTTGGGGAACTTGGTTAAATGCTGCGTTTTATTATCATAAATATGAGAATATTAAAAACGTGGTTTTACAATTCGATCCAAAGAAAGCTGCCACTATCAAGAAAAGCTAGTCGAAATTTCAAGATAGTCGGGTTAAAACGGATTTAAAAATTATTCACAACAATTGGTTCGGACTAGCGGAGGCAATAGAAAAGTTACAAGATCCTTCGGTGTCGTTAGTGGAATCTATGCAAATAGTGCAACATGTTCACGCGCAGCTATGCGCGATAGAAGACGCAAAAAAAGTTTGTGTTCTAGAAAAATTTGAAAGTGTTTTAGAGAAAGAACCGTTAAGTTGTTTCAAAGAATATTTTAAATACGCAAATATAACGTCACTAGATGTAGAACGTTCGTTCTCTGCATATAAACACATTTTTTCCTCGCGCCGCACTCGGTCTGTCGAAACAACTGTTGAAACATATCTAATGTTGCAGATATTTAACAGACATTATTCACTTTGCGATTTCACGGAGGACTCTTAAAATGGTAAGTGTTTGAGCACGCATTATTTTATTTTTATTTAACAACTACGCGAAAGTATTTACGACTGCAAACATCTACATACAATAGCCCTAGTGGAACCCGAGGCCGGGGCCCCGGGACTTTGCCCCTAACTGCCCGGTGATAGTTACGCCACTATATTAAATGCACACACTTATCTGATGATGACAATTTGAAAATGACAAAAAACACGAAACAGCTCATTAACCACTACTGAATATTTGAATACTTCTGCAGTGTCCTTAAAATTACTATTACTGATTGTGCGTATACGCTCCACTACTTTTACACCTTGCATTAGTTTTAAGACAATGTAAGAAGTGCAACATGTTCCGCACACTAATAATAGGGACTGATTGTATTACAAACGTCTTATTGCAAAAAAGTGTATGTAAAAAATTGCAACACAGCGGATAAGGGACCGTTTACGGCGAAGAGGTCACAACCATCCTTGTAAAAAGAAGGAAAAGAGAAAGCGGTGACGCAAAAGGACAGTTAGTTAAAAATAGGCAATAAAGTAAAGCAGACGTAGAGACCCTAATACAGCGTTAAATAAATTTACATGAATGCTAACGGTTTTTGTAGTTTCTTTGTTTTTATTATTACTTATTTTTATTCATTACAAACCTAGTTATGAATTGGGAATTTTATTAAACGACCTTTACAGTGTACACTAGTTGATGATACCAAACGAAGCTAATATGTTAGATTTAGGGCCGGTCTATTCATGTGTAAGTAAAGTGAGAAGTAGCTACTCGTCAAGTATCTTTACATGTGACAAGTAAATGATTTGAGTCTATTCATCATATTTTATCTTGCAGTTTACTACTTGGAAGTTTCGATGTTTTCATGTAGGTAATAGTTTGTGGAAAAGAGATACAAAACATGCATAATAACCTGTTAAACAACTGATGGTATGGACAATCTAAACCGTCTTTACCATAATCGCTGTTGTCTGATTTTTGTTACATACGATTTAAAATCCGCGCAGATCTCACAAACAACAGGATGGCGATTAAGGGTTAAATAAATCTGGATCATTCTATTTATCAAAATTATTTTCGTTTTAAAATCAATTTTCTGCATTATAAGGGCGCCGTACTAGATCTATTATCAAATGAAGTGATTAGTAACCTGGGCAAATATGCGGTAGCTGTCAGAGGCGTGGCGAGCGCATAAAAGTTTACACATAAAATAGAAGGTAAGAAATAAATTATAAAACGTGCTGAAACACTTACCGTTTTAAAAGTCTTCCGTGAAATCACAAACTGGGTAACATCTGTTAAATATTTGAATCATTAGATATGTTTCCACAGCTGTTTCAGTCAAATGAGTACGACGTGCGGAATAAATGTTTTTTAATGCCGAAAACGACCGTTCGACATCCAGCGATGTTATATTTGCATATTCAAAATAATCTTTGAAACAACTTAATGCATCTTCACACGCACCTTCACAAATTTGTCTCAATATAAGAAAATCGAAGTCTTTCTCTAAAACACTTTCAAATTTTCGTATTACACACCAATTTGTTTCGCCTTCTACAGCGCATAACTGTGCGTGAACATCATTCACAATTTGAACAGAATCCACTAGCGACATCGAAACATTTTGTAATTTTTCTATTCGCTCCGCTAGTCCGAAGTAATTGTTGTGAATAGTTTGTAAATCTCTTTTAACCTGACTATCTTGAAATATTTCCTGGCTTTTCTTGATTGCTGCAGCTTCTGTCGGATTGAATTTTAAAACTACCTTCTTTACTTGATCAAAATATTTGTTGTAGTAAAACGCAGCCTGCAACCATGTTCCCCAACGTGTAATAATCGGCTGTGGTGGTTCAGGTAAATCAGGACACAGTTTGTGAAATAGTCGGGGACGTTTCGGGGACTTTAGAAACACTGCCTTTGTACTAGCAATCAATGCATTTACTAGTGAAAAACATGTGGGAATCGTTTGTGCCGCAAGATTTAGGGTATGGATTTTACACGTTACATGTAAGAAGTTACCACTGTGTTCTTTAAGAGATCGGTCCAAAGAACGCATGTCTGCGGCACCATCACTCATAAACATTAAAAGTTGCTTAGTTGAAACTTCAAATTTGTTCAATGAATTCAACACCACCTTTAATCGGCAGTACAATTTATAACTCTTTTGGAAGCAAGTAAGAAGGAGGATAACGGTCGATGTGGTTCCATTGTACGTACCATTACATTAACCACAGAATGTTTTTGACGATCTGTTATTTTGTCCACACACAACCACAGTTTTTTATCTTTCAATTCCGTTTTCATTCTTTTTTCTATATGTTCACGAGCAAATGGCACTACATTTCGTATCGATGTCCGACTAGGTAATTTACAGCCCGCGTATTTATTCCAGAAGGAGACAAATGCCTCTTTGTCTAGTAAACAAAACGGTAGATTACATAAAATAAGAGTAACACATAAATCAAACGTAAATTTATCTTGGTCTCGTATGCCACTTTTGCAGAAGACTGCTGTTTGCTTTCGATGTGACGTTGACAATGGCTTCTGGACCAACACATTAAAGGGATTTTACAAACTAGACATTGAATTGTAGCGCCATCAAAAATTAAGTCCGGCATGTCCACTATAAAGTTTTTAACTGTGTCTGCCATTGGTCGTTTTCGCGACGTACCTAAATGCGACATTTTTAAAGCAAACATGAGCGTATAATTACGAAATAAGTTACGACTGCCTACATATACACAGAACTACTCGCATACAGCATCGATTTAGTACTGACGCTGTGAACGCGTGAAATAAATAATCGCCGACTCCGCACGACATATCTACTACACTGACTGTTACCGCTGTTTGCCCAGACTAAACACCACACTCGCCTTGCGATATAAACAATAAATTGAGGTTATAAACCTGTCATTAATGAGTTATATGTATATAGGACTAACCTATATATAAATGTACTGACCAGTAGGTGCAGCTACTTGTCACATTTAATTTACCGGGAGGTGAATATACAGTTTTCTGGACTATTCCCTCAAGTAAGTTAACTTGGGACTTTAACAGAAGGTGAATAAACCGGCGCGTAGTAGACATAGCGACAAATTATTCTTCTTGACATGCATTGTGCTAAATCGCGAAATTAACCAACATAAAAATACAATTACCCATTTCGGTTATTAAAGAGAACCAAATTTCGGATATTAGTAGAGGTAAGACTTCATTGCTTCATGAATTTCCTGAAATATTATGTAGTCGCTATTTGTTTGGGAAAGAATAATTTACCGAGTAGTTCAACGCTGCCTAAGTTATTACAATGTACTCCTTAGTAGGACATAATAGGTTTGTTGGATCTCGACATCGCGGAATTGTTCTGAATTGTACCAGAATTAAAAATTCTTACTGTTATACGCATGTCCATCAGTTCCAGTTCTAACATCGGGCTTAGCCTCGATCGTGTTGGTGATAGACAATTGTGTAACTTATAATAATAAAAAAAAAACAACATAATTAGTTTCCAAGAATTGTATTAACAACAGTTGAACTATATTCTGTATTTTCTCTAATTTATAAACCAAATTAAACTTATTTTACGATATTTTTCTTCCTAAATACTGCTTTTGATACAAATACGGTATATCTGACCGACCTATTTTAAGAATCCTGTGGATCTAAACGTCAATTAAGGGTATAAGTCATTTCCTAACTAATTTGTACAGACACTGTATTTTTCTTGTCAGAAGATAATGATTTTAGAATCGTTCGGAACAAAATTTGGATTACGAATATGTGTGATTCAAACGACGAACTAACAGTTCACAGAATTTCTAGGACTGCATGGTTCGTAGTAAACATACACACTAGTTCTAGAATTGCTTAGAACTACGGTTTCGAACACATCTAATAATATTCGATTTCACTTTACTTGTACATGGACAGATGAAAACAGATACTTTTATTTACAGCTCCTACTTAAACCAAAATTCAGTTGTATCGAAAAAATAAAGACTATCGGAAGCACATATATGTTAGCTTCGGGCCTAAGACCAGGAAAAGAAAATAGGAGTGGCGTAAGTATTTCAATTTCATACAATTTTATGATATGTTTACTAGAGTTGTGTCTACATATACCAGTTGTCAACCAAATCTAACTTAATGGCTGCACACTTATCTAACAGAGAAGAGAACACTTCACAGGTATACATCACACGATAGGCAGTACCATCCAACATCCTATTTTTTCTCTGTTAGATGCATAGCTATTAGATCAGTTTTGGTTGACAACCGGTATATTCTCTAATTGAATCCATAAAATAAGGAAACTTGGCCAAATATAAGAATGCAACATTTATGCGCTAATTCCCCAAAAGTAAACAAAATTTTTCAATTGCGGGACATACGATGTGTGTAATGTACTAGTAGACGGTAAACCGGTTTTCTAAAATCCATGTTAGTTGAATCTCCAAACAAACAGAATTAACGACTTCACATTAAAGAAACCTAAAAGGAAGCAAGGCACAAAGAACAACAGGTAAATTCTGATTCTTGATTCTGGCTTGGAAAGTATTAGCTAGGTTAAAAATGTTGTTAATGTATCCAAGTATGCTGCAAAGTAAATTAAAGGTTTAATTTTTTAACGAAGATATAAAAAAAACTAATCAGAAAGCAAACACGAGCTCTAGCAACTACATACCTAAATGTTGGAATGATATTTTCAAAAATTCAGAATATTTTTAAAAACTTTAAAAATATGTTGAAACTGGTTATAAAATCGAAAGAAACATCCTTTTGAACATCTATTGACGTTTGACAATTGCCAACACTTTATTCTTTAATTGTATTTTTAATTAAAATTCCATAAATATATGACTTTCGTTGACAACTAAATGTTGGGATGATGAAAAAATCTTATCGAGCAAAATTCAGTACTCGCCTCTCACCTTTGTTGATAATCTATTGTTACTGTCTAAGCGAATAAGAGTAACAATTTAAAAAAATGGTTATAGGTGCTCCTACTTCACAAAAATTGCGTGAAATTATTGCGTCCCGGTATTGTCGAGGAAAAACATTAAAGCAAATCGCCACTAAATTAAGAATGGCAAAATCTTCAGTGGGAAATGTTGCTAAAGACTACAGACAAACGGGAACTATCTAAATTAATAACTAAGGTTATGGACAAGCGAGTGTAACGTCAGAGGCGTATCGCGCAAAAATAGGTACGTGAGATACACCACTGCGAGTCGCAGTGGATATCAAGACGTCAATAAAAGATAAGAATGTATTATTTTTTAATAATACTGTACCTCACATACCTACTTTTGCGCGATACGGCTCTGACGTTGCACTCGTTTGACGAACCTTATTAATAACTTATTTAGCACAAAGAAAAATCTCTATTAACTATTGTTCAGAAACGAAACCGGTTGATTTGGCCGAAATAAAAAATAAAGTGGACTTTTGACGATTGGAAGAAACTTATATGGATAACCGAAACATATACCGGGTGATTCAGTGTACCTGTTCCAGTGCAATATCTTTGTTGTTAAAAAAGGTATTGATCCCATTTTTTGTCACATATTGTATAGTTAGAATTTAAAGTGTTTCTGATATTATCGACGGGCTATCACTTCCGGTTTAACCGGAAGTCGCATCATAATTTCGTATTTTAAACGGAATGTCATACTTTTTTATTGCCTATCCGATAGAGAAGTTTTTTCTCTTTTCAATGATATCATACATATACACATTCCTTTCGGCAGTATCCTCAAAATTAATTCAAAAGTTTAAAAGGTTTGAAAAAATTTTTATCTTGGTAGACTTTGGTTTTGATGTAGCAACCGCTGAATGTATCGAAGAAAAGCGAATTCTTATACTGTAGGCTATGGCAAACAACTTTTTGACAGTTTCAGGTTCATTTAAAAGGAAAACTGTCTTCGCGCAGAAAACAGCTATACAGATGACATAAATGCAGCGATTTTTTTAGCTCGTTTTAATATCGATAAAATGGCATATCACCATACAAATTTTATCGAAAGAAAAATGTATTTGAAGGAATTTAAAATCATTATAAAATCGTTTTTTTCGATTACTTTTTGTTAAATGCTATCTTGTAATATTGCAGTTGTAATCGCCAGCGGATCGGTATTAAAACGAGCTAAAACAATCGCTGCATTTATGTCATCTGTAGCTGTTTTTTGCGCGAAGACAGTTTTTCTTCTAGATCAGTGATTCCCAAAGTGGTCCAGGTGGATCCCTGGGGTCCACAACAACTGTCTTCGCGCAAAAAACAGCTATACAGATGACATAAATGCAGCGATTGTTTTAGCTCGTTTTAATATCGATAAAATGGCATATCACCATACAAATTTTATCGAAAGAAAAATGTATTTGAAGGAATTTAAAATCATTATAAAATCGTTTTTTTCGATTACTTTTTGTTAAATGCTATCTTGTAATATTGCAGTTGTAATCGCCAGCGGATCGGTATTAAAACGAGCTAAAACAATCGCTGCATTTATGTCATCTGTAGCTGTTTTTTGCGCGAAGACAGTTTTTCTTCTAGATCAGTGATTCCCAAAGTGGTCCAGGTGGACCCCAGGGATCCACGGGAGACTCGACGGGGGTCTACATTGGCGTGAAAAAAAAATGGGGGTTCACAAGTTGTAAATGGGGGTCCACGAAAATTTATCTGGTTTCGATAGTAAAGAACAAAAATGTTGGCTTAACTTTACCTATCAATGTAGGCAGATAATACACTACTCAAAAAAAAAAGAGCAAAAAAAAAGAGACCCACCGTGCACAGTATGTTCGCTTCAACGTCTCAAAGTAACGATGATGGCTTGCGGGCATCTTACAATATCTCATTGCTTATAGCGAAATCTGGAAAACCGCACACCATCGGAGAACAATTATTTTTACCCGCTGTTGAAGAGGTTTTAAAAACTGTTCTGCACAAACCTCCATTTGACGTTCTCAAAAGAATTCCTTTGAGTAAAAACACTGTACAAAGACGTATTGATGATATGAGCTCTGATATTGAAAGCTTCTTGTGTAATTATCTGCAAACAACTCATTTTTTTATCCAACTGGACGAGTCAACTTTACCTGGTAATGAAGCATTATTATTGGCATATGTTCGATTTGTTATGGACGAAGAAATCCATGAAGAGCTGCTATTCGCGAAAACTTTGGAGACGGACACTAAAGGCGAATCGATATTTAATGTTCCGAGTGATTTTTTTAAGGAAAAATCGATTCCATTTACAAACATTATTTCGGTGGCAGCAGATGGAGCTCCTGCCATATTCGGGCGATATCGTGGGTTTATAAGCCATCTTAAAAGAATTATACCAGGAATAACTGCAATTCACTGTGTCATCCACCGACAACACCTGGTAGCGAAAAAATTAAGTGATAGATTGCACCAAAATCATATATTTATGTACAATGATCATTGATTAGATTACAAATACTGGAATTACTTGATAACGTCGCATTCATATTTATGAAATTTTGAATTGCAATTTACCGTATGTAATATTTACAATCTGTGTAATTTAATTGACGAATAACTTTTCAATCACGTGACTGTGCTCCGTAGAAGTTGTTTCAAATTCTGAACTGTTGTATCCCATGAGGAGAATTATATAGGCATACATAATTGATTAGGGTACATCAACTCCTTGTAGACGTGAAAGCTGTTGAGATTTGGAAATATTCAGCATTTTCTACCTTCTATTTGCATGCGGAAAACAAGCGTTAGCATATTGTTATTTGTGTAGGCTGCTGAACAGCTAGTGGATCTTCCGTTTTGTCTGATAAAAATACAAAAGATTTCTGGGAAAAGATTTTTATTTAACTGAAAGAAAACCGAAAAATCGTCAAATAAAGCTTTATTAATACCTATGCTATCAGTTTTTTCCTATCAAATGCAAAATTTCATTATCTAGTGTGGACGTTGCGATTAATTTTAAATAGTCAGTTCAAATGCAACTAAAACGTAGCCTATCAAATCAATCAAATTATGTTCTTGAATATTTCATAGGCACATTATTGAGATGACATTGTTATTATCTGCATGTTAAGAGCATACCGGTTATGTGTCTATACTGTTTGTTTCAATTCATTGGTTTAATAAATTATATGAATAATTAACTCCAAATCACATTTTGACTTTTTTTTATAGGAAGCTTATGGCACAGTCTATTTACGTTATTAGTATTTTTTATTTTAGTTAATATCAGTGGATTAGTATTTTATTTCTATTCAATACGATGCCTTTTTGAAACGTTGATAAAAAGAATGCATAAGAGTATATAGTTTAGAAATCATGGACTAATGATTAGAGCGGGCATTTTTCTTAATTTCGCGGATGATTTGTTGGTAATTCCGGCAATAAAGGACATATCCGCCAATTTCTTAGCGTAATACAGATAAATATGTTTTGTTATTACCGCAACTACCAACTTAAATCATCCGCGAAATTTAAAAAATGCCCGCTCTATTAATGATGTAGTTGTCCCAATAAATTTTAATTTTATTTGGCTACAATTGGGGCTTTTAATAATTAAAAATGAGCTTTTCATTTTGCACAAATACGATAAAGTAAATCTCTTCCGAAGCTAGTTTATATGGAAGAGTTACTTTTTAATTATGTACAGCGTGTCTATCTAGGAATAATGTCTTCCCTGAGTAATTTAGAGGAAGTTTTCAAATAAAAAGTATTCGGAGGCAAGTGCCGCACAACATAAAATTTTACTCAAGTATACAAGATGTTTAGTTTCCGCAGCACACGATACAGGTTTAGTTTTTTAAACGAAGTATTCTGTATATTACTACGTTTTTAGATGCCTCTTTTCATGACAACTTTCATCATTTTTTTTAATATCTATCTATTTCAGTTCCTGAGGTAATTGACATAATTTGAGATTTTTGGGAAATGCCGCTATTTTTTTAGCAGCCGCTATCTTAAACTATCTTAGGCTACAGCAGTGATTTAAATATTATTTAATTGAGTATTTCTTGGAGTTTTTGACAATACGTCAAAACATTTTTATATCAACTAGCATCTACAAATCGAAATCGTTGCGTACTATTTTAATTATTTTAAATGGAACAGCTTGTATATTTTTTAAGAATTTGACAGACTTTTTGTTAAAATGCTTAAAGTGCTGCAATAAAATACTGTAACCTTTTTTTTGTAAAGATGTTAATTAAAAATAAACTGTAAAATTTAATCTATGCATACAATGTCAACATCTATCCGACGCACTACGGGGCCGATCGACTACCATTGCCTCAAAAGTCTATAACTTACTTATTTATTGATCTAGATTTGTGAAATTTGGTGTGCATGTCAAGGGAGGTTTGGTGCATAGGATCCTGTGTTAAAATTTAGAAAGTATAGTTTGCGTATATATTTATTAGCTAGCAAATATAAACAAAAGTTAAAGTTAACTGCTTTGCATATGCTTTTATAGGAAAATTGAAGTAGATTGACTTATTGCATCTTTTTAGTTTAAGGAAGCTTGTAAAAAATGGTATTAAAACACTTTATACCATCTGGTACATAAGCTTCCACGGTCCTTAATAGTGGTACACTCTTGGTTTCCGGATTGGAATTGCGTCGCTGCCGTAGCTTTTGCCAACGTTTCGTCCACACTGTTATGGGACCGTTACTGCACACTGACTGTTGACTATTCATTCCGGAGGGGTTTAACATATATAAGTGATTGTGCATAAGAAGAAAGGGATTTATTGTCCATTTTCAGTCCATGTATAGTAAAAAGCTGCAAATAATATTTCGGGCAGTTATTAGATGTGACATCTCCATATAAATCTGACTCTCCACACAAAAAGTGCATATTTGTTTCACAAGAAAATATTACCTACAATATTGCTAATTTCATCATTTTTTACTATAAAATTTTCCCCTTTATTTTTTGTAATTTCAATAATTCTAGAAATTCTTCTCTTATTTTTGGTAACTTTGGTAGCTGTTTACATCTTGCATAACGCAAATGTCTTCTTACTCGATAGATGTCTGCTGTTGCTAAAGTTTCTAGATCTGAATTCCCTTCGAATAAGTTTCATCGGTCGTTCACATACACGTTGGCGCAGGTCTCACCTGGGTGTGAGATATATTGTACGTAGCGCGATTTGGCATACTTGCATTTATCCCCGCCGGCCAGCCTCGCCGCGCGCAACTGCCGTAGCTATGATAGTCCTATCTGACGCACTGTTTGTCTATATATGCGCTCGCAAGGTTCTAACAAGTGGTCGTGAATTTCGGATACACTATGTTAGTTTATACAACCACAGAGAAGGTATAAATTATTACATGGTATCTTGCCGGAAGTTCCTACCAAAGCACGGCCCGATCTATTTGCCATAAAGTATGTGGATCATCGTATTCCTTCGCATTCGACGATTAAAAGGATTGTCAAAGCGTTTAGGAAATTTGGCTGCGTGGTCGGAAATTGCCGTAAATGCCAACAGATAGACGAACCTGGAGGAGAGAGAAGTGAGGGTTTGTTCGTTGGTTGAAATAGGCGACCCTTGCTCTATCCGGCAAATTGCAGACGAAATCGGTGTTAGTAGAAGTACTGCGAAACGTATTTTGAAACGCAACAAATGCAAATGTTACAATGTTCAAAATTGCCAGGAGATTTTTCCCCTTAATAAAGTGTTTAATTGTTAGAATTTCAATTTATTTTGTATAATTATCGAATTTATTTTTCTTTAGTTTAATTTTATAAGAATCGTTGTTTATTTTCCTACTTAGAATTACTTTTTCGTTTTCTTACATCACATAGCAACAACAAAATGAACATAAAAAACTGTACTTTCTAACATAATCTGAGAATACACAGTAATTCTGTATTAACACATTTTGTCAGAAGGAGTTGAATTATAATATTACGTGATTGAGCGGACATGCGTGTTTATAATTTACGTGCGTACCAATGCTCGCTTTATATTGTACTGCGACTAGATGGAATATCTCCAGTGAGACTTGAATGCGCAGTTGCCATTCACAAAGCAATCCCCCGTTCGTATCTGGACCAACGTGTATATCATCCACAGCTACACGTTTCATACTACTGCTTAATGTATGTCTGTGTAAACGTTTCTCTGGTATTCTCTCATGATTAACCGGGGCAAATGTGCGCCAGAGGCGTGGCGAGCGCATAAAAGTTTACACGTTTAAAAAGTCTTCCGTGAAATCACAAACTGGGTAACATCTGTTAAATATTTGAATCATTAGATATGCTTCCACAGCTGTTTCGGTCAAGTGAGTGCGACGTGCGGAATAAATGTTTTTTAATGCCGAAAACGACCGTTCGACATCTAGCGATGTTATATTTGCATATTTAAAATAATCTTTAAAACAACTTAATGCATCTTCACACGCACCTTCACAAATTTGTCTTAATATAAGAAAATCGGAGTCTTTCTCTAAAACACTTTCAAATTTTCGTATTACACACCAATTTGTTTCGCCTTCTACAGCGCATAACTGTGCGTGAACATCATTCACAATTTGAACAGAATCCACTAGCGACATCGAAATATTTTGTAATTTTTCTATTCGCTCCGCTAGTCCGAAGTAATTGTTGTGAATAGTTTGTAAATCTCTTTTAACCTGACTATCTTGAAATATTTCCTGGCTTTTCTTGATTGCTGCAGCTTCTGTCGGATTGAGTTTTAAAACTACCTTCTTTACTTGATCAAAATATTTGTTGTAGTAAAACGCAGCCTGCAACCATATTCCCCAACGTGCAACAATCAGCTGTGGTAGTTCAGGTAAATCAGGACACAGTTTGTGAAATGGTCGGGTACGTTTCGGGGGCTTTAGAAACACTGCCTTGTACTAGCAATCAATGCATTTACTAGTGGAAAACATGTAGGAATCGTTTGTGCCGCAAGATTTAGAGTATAGATTTTACACGTTACATGTAAGAAGTTACCGCTGTGTTCTTTAAGAGATCGGTCCAAAGAACGCATGTCTGCGGCACCATCACTCATAAACATTAAAAGTTGCTTAGTTGAAACTTCAAATTTGTTCAATGAATTCAACACCACCTTTAAGATCTCATCGGCAGTACAATTTATAACTCTTTTGGAAGCAAGTAAGAAGGAGGATAACGGTCGATGTGGTTCCATTTTACGTACCATTACATTAACCACAGAATGTTTTTGACGATCTGTTGTTACGTCCACACACAACCACAGTTTTTTATCTTTCAATTCCGTTTTCATTCTTTTTCCTATATGTTCACGAGCAAATGGCACTACATTTCGTATCGATGTCCGACTAGGTAATTTACAGCCCGCGTATTTATTCCAGAAGGAGACAAATGCCTCTTTGTCTAGTAAACAAAACGGTAGATTACATAAAATAAGAGTAACACATAAATCAAATGTAAATTTTTCTTGGTCTCGTATGCCACTTTTTCAGAAGAATGCTGTTTGCTTTCGATGTTGACAATGGCTTCTGGACCAACACATTAAAGGAATTTTACAAACTAGACATTGAATGTTAGCGCCATCAAAAATTAAATCCGGCATGTCCACTATAAAGTTTTTAACTGTGTCTGCCATTGGTCGTTTTCGCGACCTACCTAACTGCGACATTTTTAAAGCAAACATAAGCGTACAATTACGAAGTGAGTTACGACAGCCTACATATACACAGAACTACTCGCATACAGCATCGATTTAGTACTGACGCTGTGAACGCGTGAAATAAATTTTGCATATGCTTTACATAATTTTTTACGTGCATATATATGATTTATAAAACGTTTCGACACATTTTTGAGGCGATTTCAGTCAGTTTGTTCCATAGTGCGACGTGAGCATCATTTTCCTTCAAACAAACCTTAATGTGATTTTTTGTATTTTGTTGAACATTTGTAACATTGCGGGAACAATATTTTGTGTTAATGCTAGAGTATTAAAAAAATGACGGTTACATATTAGTTTTAGTGAATATCTTCAGCGAAACAAAAATTTATAGTATTTCGTGGCAACACTCTATGTTTCTAAATGAAAAACTTATCTGCGGAGCTTCATATTTAATTTACTAAGGAACGACACATTTCAGGTATAGGAAAAAATGCTAGAACAATTTCTCTCAGATTCTTGGAAAACATAGCAACGATTTGTATACGCTAGTTGATATAACAATTGTTCGATGCATTGCCGAAAATATCAAGGAATACTCAACCGAACAAAACTTAAATCGCCGCTCTAGCGTTTAAAACATCGGCCGTTAGAGAAAGTGAAATTCCGCAAAAATCTCAAATTATCTCAAAAACTAAGATAGATGGGTACAGGGGATATTGAAGAAAGTCGACTTGAACTGAAGAGGGGTGTCCGAAAACGTAGAAATATATAGACTGTTCTGGTTAAAAATCCAAACTCGTATCGTTTGCAACAAAAACTAAACATCCTGTATACTTGGCCGTAATTTTATGTTGCAGAATTTGTCTGCGAATAGTTTTTATTTGAAAACCTTTTCTCTAAATTCACTAAATTGCTCAGGAAAGGATTCCGCCTACTAGGTGGACACGCTGTACATACCTCCATATTAATTTTAGGAAGCGAGTCGTAAGAACGAATACAATATTACAGCGTTAGTCGATTTTGCAGTACTTCTTATGACAAATCTTGAACAAATCAATAGGGATTCATTTCAACGATTTAAACTGCGTGTTGGTAAGTTATACACTTTTTCAGTTATAGTAAAACCCAAGTAAAAGTGGTACCTGGAGCAGTGAGATTTAAGATTTTTATAAAATTTTAACGCACCTGTTAAAGGCGTTGGTTAAGGATTTTACACGGCAAAGAGATTGCTATATACTTCTTGTGTGTGTGCTGGGTGGTCCATTGGGAATTTTATTAAGCTTGTCATAGCCACAGAAATCTTGTATACCATACAGTGTCACGCATGAAGTCGCATCATATGGGGAATTTTTAATTAACCAACACAGGTACATTTTGAATTCGTAATTCGTTTGTGCTTAAAAAATAGTATTCAATTATACAGTGTCTCTCACTTTAGACACACTAATTTTTTTTTTATGTATTATCGATTTAAAAAATTCTTTTTTCTGTTTATATCCCACACTAAATTGTACTTAGGGAATTTTAGTTTCCCTTCACAGTACAAAGCTAGTCTACTACGATTTAAAATAAGCAGCAAAATTAAAGAAGTCGTATTAGGAATCTTTTTATCAAAAAATCTTGTTAATAAACGTTGTTCAGAATCGTTCAAATCCGAAATTTCATTAAAAACAAAAAATTTTGAAAATCTCTCTCAAAAAATATCTAAGTCCAGAAAATTGGAATAATAATCTCACATGTTTGCCATGATTTTTTATTTTATTCTTTTAATTCAATACAATAAGAAAAAACGATGCTCAATTACTTAAATAACAGTATTTTCAACTAAACCACCACTAGTACGTATGCATTTTTCTATTTGTTTTCTATTGTTTCCAACAATCTTTCTCAGTTCTTCTCGACTTGGTGTCTTGGCAGGCCTGAGGTATTCTGTCACAAAGTTGTTGAATATTTATTGATTTTTTTAATAGTTTCCCATAAGGGGGACTATTACGAACTATCCATCTTCCCTGGAAATTCTCATTTAACCATTCCCTAACCACAACTGCATTATGTGTAAGTGCCACGTCTAATTGATAGTACCTTTCTTGCCGTACTGCAATTAGAAGATCATGTAACGTATCCCATAAATCGTTATTTAAAAATTCTAAAAAGCATGGAATTTTGGCTTAAAAAAGAATGGTCTTATAACCCCATTGTTTAGAATGCCGCACCAAACGTTAATTTTTTGGGCATACTAACGTTTACAGTTTATTATCCAAAGTGAATTATCTGCAGATCAATATCTACAAATTTACAATGAAACTATTCCGTTGGCGGTGAAAGTACTATCATCAGTAAACAAGATCTTCTTTAGAAAATTCTGATCATTTAAAAAATTACCTTGACTCCACAAGCAATATTCCAAACACCATTCGAGATCCCCTACTTTCAAAGCATGCAGAAATTTTGGCTTGAAAGGAATTTTTCTTATGTCTACGAAGACGCCTCAAAATTTTATTTTTTGAATTATTTAACACTTAGGGACATTTTTCTTAGATTTGATGTAGGATTCTCAGTGATATAATTCAAAATAGCGTAGTCTCCAGGATGATGAAAATTCCTTATAATTAATTTTGTCATATTTCCAGTACGATTAAATAAATTATTAATTCTTAGCACAGTCGCATGTGTAACGGGAGGACGGCCTGGATCTCTGATATTAAATTCACGGGCAGCTTCCCGTATTCAGCGAGCATTATCACCTACTAATATTATCTCAACTTCAGCCAAAATTAATTTTGCAGTCGTATTATTTTATTTTTAACGATTTTAATTAATTGCACAGAATTTGATAAATGACATGTGGTTAGATTAGCAATACGTTGTTTCTGACGTATTAATGAAAAGTAATGGCAAATTTGTGGGATTATTCGAATTTTCTAGACTTTGGAGAATTTCGAACTTTTTTGTTTTTAATGGAATTTCGGATTTAGCTTATTTGAACGGTTCTGAACAACTTTTATTAACACGATTTTTTGATGAAGAATCCCTAATACGACTTCTTCAATGTTGCTGTTTATTTTAAATCGTAGTAGACCAGCATTTTACCGCGAAGGGAAAGTAACATGCCCTAAAAGTACAATTTAGTGAGGGATATAATCAGAAAAAAGAATTTTTTTAAATCGGTAATATATAAAAAAATACTGGGGCGGTGCTGTCTAAAGTGAGACACACTACATATACACAAACAATTACGTAACCTTCTTAACTCCCAAATTTGACATCTTTTTCCAGGAAATTACAAAATATTATCTTTAAAATTTTTAACAAATATCAACGGAATTTCTGGTCGGTCCGGTACAATTCCGAGTTACCATTCGCATGTTGAAGAATAAATAATTATGACAAGCTTTAACCAACTTAAGCCGTCACCTCATATTAAAAAAGGAAATTACTATTTCTTATGAAGTAATTAGATACGTGAATAGAATTATAAAAAAAAATTCTTTGTCTACGTAGGGCCTAACGGAACGAAATATGCCAAAAGGAACGCGCCGAAGGCCAAAGTGTCGTTCCCTACCGGTCCTGTAATCGTAGAATGTACCCCGTAATCGAAGATACCTTTGGAAGTTTTTCCCCACCTATTCATATTTATCCGACGGGGATGGAGAGTGGCAGATGGAGACAACAGTAAATATTAGTATATAATATTTTAATAAAATTTGGCTACACTTTTAATCAATACGTCCTTTTTCAGTGAAATTTAATTAAAGGCGTGTTTTGTTAATATCTCTTTATAATTCCATTCAAGTATCTACTCTAGATTTTGAAATTATTTGTAAAAATTGAATCATTGCATGAAGTTAATGCAGTTTCGTTGGCATATTTTTCCTTTATCTAAAAATATCTAACAAAAAATTATTTAATTTATTTAACATTTAAATGGTGGCTTTTGTTTAAACAAATAATTTTATACAGGCTTGCTTTTAATTTAAAAAAAAAACGAAGAAAAAAGAAAAAAGGTACAGTTGTGCTAGAGTATTTAAAATGGACAAATAGGTAAAAAAATAAAAGACAAACAACTTCTCCCTTCGATATTTTCAAAAAATTCGAAAATTAAAGCCATATTTTGTAGTTTTCTGGAAAAAATTTCAAATTTGTTATATCATTTATTATTGCTTTTATTATTTTTTAACCATAAATCAACAACAAAATCAAAATTTACCTATGCTGATTATGATGCGGACTTTATGTGTGACACTGTAGATTGTGTATAAAGTGTTCCATCACTCCGTTAGTGTCACCCCCTCACTATAAGGACTTTTACCTATTTTACCACGAAAACTGGCACCGACCCTGGTAGGATTCAAACACCCGGCTTTAACACGCCTCCTTATGTATTATGATTATTTATTTATCTATACATATAATTTAATTTTAATTATTCTCCGCTTGCCATTTTTACTTGGTCATATTCTACAATAACTTGGTTTTATCGAATTGTTTTTACAGGCATTAATCATGGACCCGTCATCGCAGGTGTTGTAGGAGCACAGAAACCCCAGTACGACATTTGGGGTAATACGGTAAATGTCGCGTCAAGAATGGATTCTTGTGGAATGATGGGTCGTATCCAAGTAACCGAAGACACGGCGAAGATACTCATGAATGCGGGGTATCCTTGCGAATGTAGGGGGCCCACGTTCGTAAAAGGAAAAGGTACATTGACAACTTACTTTGTGAAAACTCAGTTTGACGATAAATAATTTCGATACGGTTGTGACTATTATTAAGAATGCTTTTATTGTATTTATTTAATAGTGTATGTACAAATGCGTGTAATGAATGGATGGCGATGGTTTATTATTTAATAAGAAATCAGAATGCACTGATTTTGAACTAAAAGAATCTAAATACTAATGATGTAGCATAAGGTACAAACTGACCAAAAGAATATTACATCAAAAATTGATTTGAGTCTGTTATACTCATCCTATTATGGAAAAATCGCAAATCAATTGAAAAATTTTGCGTTTGACGACCCACGTATTAATTTTTAAATTTCAAATCCCTAGCTTAATCCTAGTAGATGTACTGATAGTCTTGCAGAAACAAACCCGAAAATATTCGGCATTTAAGGAGCCCAAGAAGATTCCAAAAGTACTACGACCTCTATGAGATACGAAAAAAATTAAATTCTAAGCACAGATAGAAAATGGTCCATAGCATACGCTTCGTATTACATTTATAACGTACTACCAACATCGAACATAGTTTTTACAAGGCAAACAAAACCCACTGAAAATAGGAATTTCTCAGATGAAATCAAAAGATACATTTCGATGTTGCCATAAGCATTAAATTAAATGCAATATTATGCATTTTTTATAACACTAACATTAATTACTCCCAAATTAACAAAAGCGTTTCGCTTGTTACACAAATAATCATTATAATTTTTATCAAATGTGCTACTACAAGCAAATCTCACGTAATTCATGCTAGATTAGAAAAATGTGCCCTAAATCTAGATTAGAGATAATCTATCCAACAAATAGACATACCAAATTCAATCTCAAAAAATTAGTCTCTGCTTATGGAGGCGCACGCAATTGGGAGTTTTGGTTGGTATGTGTAACATACATGACATATATGTATTATTTGAAACACTAATGGCTAGTCTCACCGACATGTCTTAAATTACAAGTAATCCTTAAAGCACTAAAACATCACTTAAACAAGTAAATTTTACCTATGGTGCATGTTTTTTTGTAACTTAAGTGTTACAAGGGAACATCCCGAACCCGTAGATTCCAAAAACATTGAAACTTTGTGGACAAGCAGTCCTCACCCCAAGATGTTCGAAGCCATTTTCCTTATCGACCCAATTTCGTTTTAAGAGGGTGAAACCACCCCTGAAATTTTACTTGATTTTCGGTTTTTTTGAAAATAATTCGATAACGGTTGGATCAAATACATCAAAGTTATATATCAAAATAATCGTCTCTTTGAGCTCTATTACATATGTGAAAATAGCATAGTATTTCTATTTAAAAATTTTGTGGTGCCTTCCCCCACCCCTTCACGAATTAACCTATTCAAATGCCATATTGTGGATGTTATACAGCCCTTCATGCAGTTTCAAAAACGTACTTCACTTTTTGTAAAACAGTTATTAAAAAAATGAGGAAAATGATATTTAATATGTCGTCTTTAGACTGTGCAGGAATGTAACATAAATTTTGATATTCTTAGATAGATATGTTTTAGAAAACAGAAATATAGATAAAAATGAATTAATATAATAATATTGCATGCCTTTCGGATGTCGATATTACAATTCATAGTAGTAGAAAAATTTATTCAAACTGACATATAAAATACATATTATGACATATTTTGTAATATATGGCTTATGTATACAGGAGCACCGTATTATAGCACGCGCTCCACATATGGAACATCGCGATGGAATTTGAAAATCTTCTGTGAAGGCAAAAGTGACAGGACTATCGAAACGATTTGGCCGGTCCGCAATATAACCACTTTTGTACCATGCATAAGCAAATAAATTATGATATTTTGAAGAAGATAATCAGTTGTGCACTAAAGACTGTAATTTAATGATGTTGTTACGCGTATGTAAATTAATATCGTAGTTGTATAAGAGTATAATATTAGATAATTTCCTAACAACATTTTTCCAAATACGAAATCCATAGACGTCTAGGGGTTGTATCATACCAGTGGTTTTCTTTGGTATTGTGACAATCTTGTCAACAATGACCAGTCCACGAATCTAGCAATAAAACTGTTTGAGATCCTGTATTTGGAAGATATACCTTTGTGAACCATTCCGTGAATAATGCTGTTGTTAGTTTTCCGGATGATGAAGCAGTTACATAAATATTTTCTGCGTGAAACATCGATTCTACTACTCGTGGTCCAAATATACCACTTTGTTCTTTCAAAACCATGAATAGGGGCGACAACAAGCGTCCAGATGCGGATACTGTAGGAAGTATGGCATAGCTGTGTGTTGTAGCGAATATAAATTGCACAATACTTTCAACTACTTTCGATCCCTGTGGAGCTAACGTGCGACCAGAGTGCATTCCAAATTGAATCCACTTTCATCAACGTTGAATGTATTAGTAGAGCCTACCTTCGCAATATAAAGTTTTACTTCTTTGATTTGACTCTGCTGTGCCTGTACCATATGAACGGGTTATAAATTTGGTAATTTTTCTAGAAACTATCCTGTATACTTTCTTGAAGTTCCATAACCAATGTGGGGATGCTCTGAAATTTGTTAATCCGATTTCTTCATTGGCTTCCATGGCCCATTTATGGAAGATCTAGGTCGTGAATTGTAGCATGCCCTTCGCTGCTAGTAACAAATTTATTAAAAACATATTCCGAAATTTGTAATAATTTCTCTCTTCGTGTTCCTTCTTTTTGTATTGACACCTCCCATCTAAAAAGCAAAAAATCTGTGAATACAAAAATGTCTTAAAATTGGCCTGCAATTTCTTACCTATATAATTGTTGTAAAGACTTTACTCTCTAAATCTATGTTTTACAGCTTCAAATGAACGTCGTTTTTTCCAGATTTCCAGAAGGTAACAGCTTTTGTCTTATATTTTAAATCGACAATATCTCCTTCTTCTGGTGTACATTCTTCTTCTTCAAATTGTATAACCTCTAAGACTTCTTCTCGTGAAGGTGGGTATCTATCATCAACAAATTCTACAGAATGTGGCCTAAATTCTTGCAAGAATTCTAGCGTTACGTCGTTATCTACTTCAAAGGTTGTATCGTCCCGAGATCTAATTAATATATTCTTCAATACGTCGTACATTTCACTTTCTTCATTGTTGAAAACTATTGGACGATTATCATTTGCGACATTAAATGTCAGTATTAGTAATCGAACTACATTTACTGGATTTACTACCATTGCTGAACCAGTACTCTAACTCTCACAGTCAGATGCAGTATTAAAAAGTTACAAAAGTGACTTTTTCTTATATACTTATTTTTATCCAAGCAAATCAACAATTTTAAACTATTACATATTAACTATTACTCACATTAAAAATTATTGTACTTATTATAAGTATAAGTCATACTTTATCATTGTTATCATATGTATGTACAGCTGTCATCGCACTATATCTATTCATAAGTATCATTACCAATTTACAAATTCATATATCGAATTTTAAAGAATTAATAAACTCATTGCATAAATTATTCTATCACATTGATTGTGAGTCAGTAATAGAGATATCCGAAATACGTGTACACATCGAAGATAATACATTATTCACACAATATCTGCGAATTACCTCTAACATATCTTTGTTTTGCACAGGCATTGACAATTACATAAAGCGACGTATCGTGAGGCAAGTTTTATCCTTTTCTAATAATTATTTTACAAAAAGTGAAGTACGTTTTTGAAACTGCTTGAAGGGCTGTATAACATCCACAGTATGGCATTTGAATAGGTTCATTCGTGAAGGGGTGGGGGAAGGCACCACCAAATTTTTAAATAGAAATACTATGCTATTTTCACATATGTAATAGAGCTCAAAGAGACGATTATTTTGATATATAACTTTGATGTATTTGGTCCAACCGTTATCGAATTATTTTCAAAAAACCGAAAATCAAGTAAAATTTCAGAGATGGTTTCACCCCCTTAAAACGAAATTGGGCCGATAAGGAAAAGGGCTTGGAACATCTTGGGGTGAGGACTACTTGTCCACAAAGTTTAAATTTTTATGGAATTTACGGGTTCAGGATGTTCCCTTGTTAGTTAAGTTAAAAATTAAGTTATCTCGAGGAGATTTGCCATTAATATACATATAGGTTACAGTGTGGAGCAAAAGTTGGCACCAAATGGAAAACTTTTTGATTATTATTATTAATATTTAAGGTTGAAAGTTCCTGCATACTTTCAAACTAAATTTTAACCATTCATATGCAAAAATTATATTCCCAGGTTAGCAGAAATAGGTGAAATTTTAAAATATTCGTAAGAGTGCAGTACCCTTATTATCGACTAATATTGTAATTAAAAGTTGTCTAGAACCTTATGTTGTGCTCAAGTATCTATTTTCAAAGAAAATGCTATTAAATAAAAGATTATTCTTTTTCTATTTTTTTGGAATGTAACTGACGCGAATTTTGTCAAGGAAAGCATGCATTTTACAATACGTCCATTAAATCATAACACATTTCTAACATCTATCAATTATTGTGAGCATTGACGTTTCTGACGAAATTTAATTTGCAAACTACTCACGCGTCAGTTATATTTTGAATAATAGATTCTCTTTGAAAATTCATAGTTGTATACAAAATGAAATTCTAAACAACTTTTAGTTACAATGTTACTCGATATTTTTTAAATAAGGGTACTTTACTTCTACGAACATTTTAAAAATTCGCATATTTCTAAACCGGAAGTGTAATTTTATATATGACTACATTTAATTTAGTGTCAAAGAATGCTCCACTCTGTATTTGCAATTTGCAAATTTTAAATTTCAATTTGGAAAATTCGTTGTTCAATATTATCTTTTCGATTCGCAAATGCCGAATTCTCAGTGGTGGTTCGTAATTATTGTTTTCGGAAGATGTTCTTTTGTAATATTTAAAAAAATTATAAACTTTGTGAATTAACTTTCCAATGAAAACGTTATGTTATAGGAAGAAAGAATAAAGCAATTACATGCAAAACAATAAACCCGCAATACAAATTGTGAAATATTTAAACTTAATTTCTTAAATAACTTTTTTCCGATTGAATATTTAATTTAACAAAGCAAAATATTTTTTAAATGTTGTTGTTAAGAGCTATGTAGGTTCATTAGGAGCAAGTTTTAAAATTGTTTTGAAATATACAGGCTGACTCAAAAAGAACTTACACACCAAAGTTGTGAAAATTTAAATGAAATACCCTGTAAATTATTGCATATTTTGATAGTGCGGGCTACATAAAGGCAAGTTGCTGTTATGTTTCCTATACATAACTCAAGCCGTTTTTAAAACATTTAACTATTCTTGATCAAAATTTAAGAGGCGCGCCTGTCACGTATTTAAGCTAGATATTTCTAATTGTATTTATTTTTAATGGAAGCATTAGACTTGATGATGAAATAAAAATGATTCCTAAAAGTTATAGAGGGTGAACGAAAATATACTTTTGATTTGGACTATCATTGAAGTCAAATAACTTTCTTATATTAAATGGAACAGCCTGTATTCAATATCGTATTTAGATTGTAATTTTGACCATTTATATATAAGTTATATACACTATATTTTCTTAGTAATTTAGCATTTTCAATTTCGATCTCCCACCATTTATTTTACGAAAGTAAGCTTTGACAGAACTGACGTTATTTGTGAGCAGTAATCATAAATAGATGATAATTACCGGTCTAACCCTTCAACTGGTTTTTCTTTCATACTAATTAAAAAGAGACATAACTATAAATAGCAAATACATACTTTATTGAACAAACAACAAACTTAAATGCAAAAAAAGAACTAAGGTTTTATCAAGCGTTCAAAACGATGTCCATCATCTTCAATATGTAAGCGAACTCTTTCTTGAAATGACTGTTTTACTTTAAACAAATTACCTGACGTTATAGAACGAAACGCTGTTCTTATTCGGTCTTTCATATTATCGAATGTGGTTGGCGGCCATAAGAAAAAATCGGGACTCGATAGGTCTGGGAACCTTGCTGGTCAATTTTGTGGACCTCCGCGCCCTATCCATCTGTTGGGATTCTGCCTATCTAATTCGTTCCTAACATTTACTTGGAAGTGTGCGAGAGCACTTTCTAGTTGCACCCACATTCTCTTTCGGATATTAAGCGGAATATTTTCTAAAAGTACAGGTAAACTGTTTCTTATAAATCCAAGAAACATGGCGCCATTTAAGAGGCAATCAAAAAAGTATGGACCTACAATACGCGTTCCAATTACTCCACCCCAAACATTAACAGACCATCTGTGCTGACGATCGAGGATTCTAAAAAAATTGGGATTTTCATCACTGTAATAATGAAAATTATGACTTTTAACTAATCCGTTGTTATGGAAAGTTGACTCATCTGAAAAGAGTACAAAATCTAAGAAACGTTCGTCATCTCCTTACTTTTCTAGATAGAATCCATAAATAAAATTAGAGTCGTCGGTTATAATCCACTTCCAAAAGTTCCTGATGCAATTGTATGTGGTACGGATAAAATTTGTGTTTCTTTATGATTCTTGCGGTACTTCGTCTGCTTATTCCTATAGTTTCATTCATTTTTCGCTGACTTGTATGCGCAGTTTCAATTACAAATTCCATAACTAAAAATTCATTTTCTTCTTTTCCGGTAATTGATTTTTGTCGCACCATTTTTTTATAAGACACACTTCCTATTCTTCGGAAAACTTGCAGCAAATTTTCTAATGAACACTTGTCAGGATGACGTCTATTAGGAAATTTTTTAGCATAAACCCTTGATGCTAAGAAGCAATTTTCTAAACACTCCCCAATTACAAAAATCATATCAATCCTTTCTTCTTGGGAGTAAATTCTCATTTTAAAATGCCTTTTAAACAATCTCAAAGAACGATAATGGTTTAACTAACGACTACTGTGTCCGTTTCGTGAAATTCGTTTCGTGAAATAAATGGCAAGAAATGAATATTCAAAATTGAAAATGCCAAATTACTAAGAAAGTATAAGATATACGTGTAGAAAACCTTAGTACAATTTTATAATAATAATAGTTAAGATTAGAATCCAAATACGATAATGAATATAGGATGTTCCACTTAATATAAGAAAGTTATTTGACTATGGTAGTCCAAATTAAAAGTATATTTTCGTCCAGCCTGTATAATTTTTAGGGATCATTTTTATTTTATCATCAAGACTAATGCTTCAACCAAAAATAAATAGAGTTAGAAATATCTAGCTTAAATACGTAAGACAGGCGCGCCTCTTAAATTTTGGACTGCATTTTCAAGAATAGTTAAATGTCTTAAAAACGGCTTGAGTTAGGTATAGGAAACATAACAGTAACTTGCCTTCACTTAGCCCGCACTATTAAAATATGCAATAATATACAAGGTATTCCATTTAAATTTCACAACCTTGGTGTGTAACTTCTTTTTGAGTCATCTTGTGTATTTCAAAACAATTTTAAAGCTTGCTTCCAATGAACCTACATAGCTCTTTTTCTTATATAAACCGACGTCAATGTGGTGCACCACCCTGTATTCCTAAGATAATTTGTGTTTATTTTACTATTGTTATTTATTGCAACAAATTAAGAAACAGAATAAAAGTTCAATATTTTGTTATTCAGAAATTAAAAGATAAAAAGAAAAAAAACTATGATTATAAACACATTCGTCCCTGAACCTGCTGAGCACAAAATCAATACTATTTATATATGGCTTCATATACTGAATTACATCGTTTTTTTTTTCAATTGATACACTTTATTTGAGTATTAATCGTTTGTTTAACAAAATTTGAAACGGTGAATCCAAATATCCAATGCGTACTTGAAGTCACTGTAGTGTAGCGAATGTGAAAATATTGCTGTGCTATGGACTGCTTTGGAATGAGCGCCTATTCATCACATCCGGTGACAGCCAGCGCCATTCCGATTTCTATATGGCGTTTTCCATCCGCAATGATCAATTTTGAACAGTTTACCAATTTTGAAGAGTTAAATCAATCAGATTACTAGTTGGTATGCAGTTATGAGTACGGTGAGATTTAGAAGACACTTCACATAATTTCACTATGAAATGGTACTTAACCAGTTGCAGTCTGGCACTCTAGTATGTCGCATTGACACCTGGTAAGTCCTTTTTCTAATGCGAACGGCTGAGAAGTTCGAGTCCTTAAGCTTCTTAAGCTCTCTCTCTCTCTCTCAAGAGATACGAGAATCTGATAACTCTTAGATGCTGAAACGTTCAAATAGGGAAATAAACGGCCTCGTAAAACAACTAATATAAAATAATTTGGAACCTGCTCTGTTTTTCTCGTAAATTTGCTAGTCAATCGTATTTTACATTTGGTGCCAGGTTTGGATTATTAGCATATTATTAGGTTAGATAGTGTTCATTATAACGTTTCCAATTCATTCGTGCTTTTATATACCGTAAAATGGGGTAAAATTGTGCCGCATGTGGTAAGAATGTGCCACAAGGTTTTTCCACACATCTTTGGATTTGGCGCTTCGGCCATGATATTGTCAGATGTACCGATGTACAGATGTATTTATTCTAAGGTGGGAATGTGCTAGTTGGCTGATTCTATAAGATATGCACTGAAAACTGATGTGGCACATACTCACCCCAACAACATGGGTGAGTATAGGTCACAAAAATATATTTTTTTTTCAAATTCTAAAATAATATTAATCCTTTTTTATATTGCAATACAAACAGACAGTATGTTACATTTTATTCCTTCCATGTAATTAGAAATACTTCTGCTACTTTTTTTATAACTACAAGAAAACCTCAAAAAGTGGCGCAATTTCGCCCCATTTTATGGTATTTAAATACGCCACTGAAATTATCGAAGTGGGATGTGTTTTCTGTTTTATTTCAGTAATACTCACAATTTTGAAGTTTTAACAAAAAAGGAGCGAGTAATACCAACATATTCGACCTGAATGAAACTTACAATCCCAATATTACTAACAATCATAGTTATGCACATGTCCTGAAGCAATATTTTATGTAATGTCTATAATAAAATCTTGCTGCGTTGCAATAGATTAAGGCCAATTAAAAATTGTGCATTTTGTATGTAAATTTCTTTATAGAAAATTGTTCAGATTGTTGCATCGTTAGTAATGGGCCTAAGAATTTTATGAACATTGCCACATATGTATAATGGTTTCAGCAATTTATACTCACCCCAGCGGCGGCTGGTGCACTGGGGATTCCGATTCCCTCGTGTATTTCCGTTGTATATAGCGTACATTGTACTATGCAACGGAAACACACGAGGAAATCGAAGCATTATATGTAATTGACTTCCCATTTACATCTCCACCAACTGCCACTGACTCACCCTATTATGTTTTTATAAATATTGTTATTGACTAAATACGTAAGCAATCTTGATCTTTGATAGACTATACTGCATTACACCGTATACTCCTTGATAAATAAAAAGAATGTGTTTAATTATTGATACGGTATCACACAATTTTTTTGCCGTTTTTAAAGGTTCGATGAAAAACAAGTTGTTTTATGTATCTTCTACGAAACACTCAAGCCTCTTTTAGACGGATATTGCAGAAAATACATTGTTTTCAATTTATGCGTTCAGAAAACTCGCATTCGTTTATTGATCCAATCCATAGAAAAATCGACGCGTCTGAAAGAGGCCTTATTTTCTAGTCAAGTTCTAGCTTAGTTTTTTGCAGAAAAATATATTTTGTACTATCATTAGTATGAAAGGCATGCATGAATTATGTGTATAAATTTTAGCTGATTTTATATAAAAACAACAACAAATTATAGTGACAGTGCGAATGAAAATGTTTAATATGTCAAATTACATATGCGTTACATATGATCTAGAATCAACGTGTAAAGATCCTAACAGCATATTTAAGATTATTATGTAGTACTATTGCAAAAAATTTCGATTGGTTTTAACATCGTTAATACTATTTATTTAACTGAAATAGATTCTATGCGTACGGGTAGAATAATTTAAACTGTGAAAATAATTCGAATTATTAGCTACGAAAACAGATGCCTAACTTTTCGTGTGAGTTTATCCTTTTCTTGCTATTTATTTTTTGTTAAATTACTATGACGTAAATGATCTATGTTTTAATAAATAAAAAATAATACATATTGTAAACCGTAAGAGCATATATGAAACAAAAATAGTAGAGAGTCATCCAAGTTTACGGGTCACTATCACTATATGCGTTGTATTTTTAATAGAGACTAACATCCACCGTTACGTTCTTATTACTCGTTTCAGAACAATAGTCTTATAAAGATTTTATATCAGAAATTGAATTATCTTTCAAAATTTTGAAAAATATATAAATAAAAATAGTAAAATTTGATTTTTTATAAAAATGCGATGTGCAATCGTTTTTCTATTAATTGGATATTAACTAGCAGCAAAAACAATAATCAATAATAACACAGATAGTAATAGTAGCCCGTTAATTTGAACAATCCCGTAGTCAGTATCACTATGTATGTTCACGGTATCAAGTAACTATATTTCTTGAATATAGTTGTATTTTTCAGTACAGAACGTAAAATATCAAACGGTATTAAATTTCAAATACTATTTGTAGCTTCTCTTTGTGAAACACCAAATTTGTAATATGTAAATTTTTGATGAAATTTATATATGTTTATATGTTGTAATTTAAACGAAAATAAATTCTAATTAGTACATTGCTTGAATTTTTATTACAAATTAAGTCTGAAACAGTTCACTAAAACGCTTACCAGAACACTTAATTCGTACTGGACGCACGTTTCGATAGCCAAGCTATCATCATCAGCAGCAGCAAGACTGAACTAACAAGCTAAGTGAAAAACTAACCTTATATAGCAAAATAAAATTATGCAATATGTAAATTTAAAATCTTAAAGTAAATCGTAAAATTTAATGAGCCGCTTCATTGTACAGGACTATAATTTGACAAAACTTTGCATAAAACAAAACTTTTTCCAAATTAACAACACTTTTTATCAACAAACGGAAGGAACACCAATGGGTAACAGCTTATCTCCGTTTATGGCTAACCTCTTTATGGGTAAATTTTAAACCGACCTGAAGAATACTTTGGCTTATTTCCCTTGGTTTTGGATTAGATACGTCGATGACATTTTTTGCATCTTTGACATCAGCAAATATTCAATAACGGATTTCATAGAACAATTTAACTCAAAATTTCCCTCTATCAAATTTACCCACGAAGAAGAAAAAGACAACATGATTCCTTTCCTCGACATGCTAGTAATAAGAAATAAGTAGACGTATATAGGAAACCTACTAGTAATAATAGGTTCATCTTACAGGATTCTAATCACTCATATGAACACAAACTTTCGGCTATTAACTTTTTGGTGCACCGGTTACTCAATTTTCCTTTAACTAAAGATAGATATCAAAATGAACTATAAGAAATCATCATATTCAACTTAAGGATCTTAGTCGTCTATAATACTATTAGGAAACATAAGAATAGATTAAGAATTAGAAATGTAAGCACATTAGAACGCATTGACGGCCGTAATAATAAGGAATATGTTAAATTACCCTTTTATCCATGTTACACCAAGGGTCTTCAAAAAATCTTTTCTAGGGTTGACCGCAAGATTGTTTTTTCTTCGAGCAATAACCTTAAAAACCTTTTAGGAAGCTCCAAAGACCCAATGCATGGATAAATCAGGAATTTACAAAATTTCATGTAAAGATTGTGATCAAGTGCATATTGGGCAGACAAAAAGATCAATCAAAATTAGGTACAAAAAACATTTGGCTCATCTCAAATTCAGGTTTGATAAATCTAGCGTTGCCCTACATATGCTTGAAAATAACCATAATGTTGATAATATAAAGTTAATTAAAAACGTAAAGAGTACTGCTCAATTAAATTGTTATGAAGGCATGGAAATTTACAAAAGCAAAACTCACTTAATGAATTCAGATTTAGGACCACTAAATTCCAGCCTTGTTTAATTATTTATGGTTGTAATTTTAACCCTGTGCAATGAACCGCTTCATTGTAATACTAGGATTTAATAACTCACGTCATTCTGACCATTTACCTTTAGGCTAATTATAGTCCTGTGCAATGAAGCGGTAAATTTTACGATTTACGTTAAGATTTTAAATTTACATATTGCATAATTTTATTTTGCTATATAAGGTTAGTTTTTCACTTAGCTTGTTAGTTCAGTGTTGCTGCTGATGATGATAGCTGTGCATCGAAAAACGTTGCGTTCCAGTACGAATTAAGTGTTGTGGTAAGGGTTTTAGTGAACTGTTTCAGTGTTCCAGTGCCACAGTTTTAGAGTACCCGTTTAAATTAAATCTGATCTGAATGAGAATTTTGTTAGTAAAATAATTCAGCAAAATTTATGAATTTGTAACGATTGTTATGATTTGTATGGCTAAAAAGGATACGCTAGAACTGAACAAACCATTTCCTAAGACTGAAAGATTACATCGTATTACTTTTTCCGAAGAGAACCAGTATTAACCCTTTGCACTCGTTTTTTTTACCTACCACTAACTCCTTAATTAATTTGCTAAAAAGGCATAAAAAGTGGCCTCAATAAAAAATCGAATTGGAATATGTAAAATGTATAATTATTATTATTTCTTTATATTAAGTAGTAATTTCGCCATCCCTTTTGTTATTTACTTCGCACCTCAAATGACTGTGTTGTCCATTTACAAACAAAAATACAATAAAAATATTAACATAAAGGCGGAATATGACAAATTCTGACCTGTTTTACGAATTTAAGTATTCGGGGTACGACACATTTAGTATTTGAAAGAAAAAAAAAACATTTAATAATTTTAAATAATTTTTAAAATTGCGTCATATAATGTTGAGTCTAGCTCGACATAGGAGTTGGTGTAAGAAATACGATGCCGAGCCACACTCGACATAGGAGTGGAAAGGGTTAATAGAAGTTCAGTACTAGACCCCTATCCACCAATCATCCATCACGCAAATGTTCTCTCAACAATAAAAAGTTGTATTCTCAAAATTATGGACGTTTACAAATCAAAATGAAATAAACTGCAGGTTCTTTCTACCGAAATTTTAGCGATCTGTATGTTGAGTGGTTCGTTTTCTAGATTACCTATAGGTTAATAACGGCAAAAACTATTATAAATAAAATTTACTACGACTACAACAGAAATGGATTTCTCATGTAAACCAAATAAAACGAGAACGATGGGCATCATCGCTAACAAGGAATCTTATGGATCCCTTAGTAGTAATAAGGGATGCATAAGATTCCATAAGAAAATGTAATAAGTTATTACATTTTCTTTAGCTTCTTGTATATCATCCTCTATTACAAATTTTTGCAGCAATTTCACTATAATTCGTATTTGATAAATACACCTTTTTCCTTACATTTAGAAAATACACCATCAAATTTCTTTTCATCTTCTAACAGTTGTTCAAACGTGGACAGCTCTATTTGAATGATGTTCAAATTTGTAATACTCTGTTTTACCACGGATGACTTCTAAAGTGTAACAAAATTCTAGGTTTAAGTTTGATATTAAAACTATTGACAACAATAAAGTACATCAAACCCAGGTTTCCTTCGATCATGTAGGTAGATGTTGACAAATGAAAAGGAGTTAAACTTTCCCTATGGGGAAAGTGAAGTTGAACCAAACAGGAATTTGAGAGTTACGACCAGTAAGTATTCACGTCATCAAGAAGATAACAAGCGTTTCTTAATGTTCCAAATTTCAAGGAAAATGGGTTAAAAAAACAAAGACGGTAACATGCAGATACAAAAATAAGTTTATATTTATATATATACTCTATAATAAAAAACAAATTAACAATTCTTGACGTTCAACGTCATAATTGAAAATAACAAATAAATACTCTAAAAGAAACAGAGTTCTTCTACTTAGTCCAATCCGAGAGAATTTAGTAAGCCAGTGATGTGCGCCTCCAACGTGTCCAAAATATACTGAAACGTTAAAAAACGTCATTAGACAATTATGTTTAAATTTTAGCGGATATCGAAACTGTGGTTTATACACGCTGCCATAACTGAATGTTAGAAAAGTGGTTAAACTACAACTGCATGTGGTCCCACATGTTTTAGTATATTACATTATTCTTATTTTATGTTGATTATTTATTCTTAACATACAATACATACATTGTCTTCCGTGTATTGCTTCTCGTTGCATTTTTCAAATGTATCAGTTGCGGAATGTTCTTGAGAGGTACGTAAAACTTGGCTTGAAGATTTCTTTGGTTTGTACTTTCTTAAACTGAAAACAAAAAGTTACAATCTTTAGATAAGGCAATAAGCTAGCTAAGTTTTTGATAAAATTGCATTTTGAAGCAATATTCTTTGTATCCGATTTACAGAACACTTTTTAATCCTGAATTAAGTTAATCGCCAATCAAAATTTCACTCGTGATTATATCGATTACATATACATAGTATAATTCGTGAACAACTGAAAATCCATGATTTTCTTGATATTTCCGACGTAATTAAATATTAAAAAAAATCTCCCCCCGTTAAGGAATCAATCGATATTGGGGCGACCGGCAATACAAAAATGCTGGTGAGCGTTAACGACTATAATTAGATGACAATCTGTTCGATTTTAAATAAATTCCTGTTAAATTGGTGTAAATAATGCGTACATAGCTATTACCTTCTTATTTTACTTTTTTAGACATTAATATTGACAAATGTCAGTCAAAGTAACATTCGGTTTTAATCACGAATTAATTTAATCGATGATTAAAGTTATTTAACCGTGATTAGTAACGTTACAAAATTAAGTCAATCAAAGATTAACGTGGCAGTCCGTGATTGAATATTTAAATTAGTTTCTACAAACCGAGGGTAGGTATGTTGTTTTAAAAAATCATTTACTAACCTGCCACAAAAGCAACAAATTAATGTAGTAGTAACTGTTATTCACTGTACCACGAACTCACTAAGGCATTATTGCTAACGTGCATATGTACAGTCACTCACGAAAGTCATCGTACACCTATTGAAAATACGCTTTTTGCAATATAAATATTACTGTCGGTACGGAAACGTATACATTAGAAAAGGCATAAAAAAATTAGTAAGAATTCTACCAAAAATAAATCTTGTTTCACAATAGAGTCCATTCAAATTAACAAAAACGAGAAAACGTAATAATAGAATCTCACAAAAGTGAACGTGCAGTAATAAAATACAAATATAAATCTGTAATTATAACTGATGAAAGTAATGAATACCTTGTGTGTGTCATCCCACATATGAGGCAACTATTTACAAGCATTTATACATAGTTGCAAACATGCCGTCGACACGAAAAGAAACGCCTAACGAAATTCGTGAATTAGTGGTGAACCTCTACAAAGAGAAGAAATTTTTGAGAGAAATTGGTCACATTATTGGCAAAGCACATTCTACAGTGCAAGCCATTATAAATAAATTTAATAGCACCGGAAATATTCAAAATATACCCCAAACAGGGCGTCCAAAGAAATTAATACGCCGCGACGAAAGAAGTGTTTTGCAGATAATTCATAAACATCCGAGAACAAGTGCTCCAAACATAGCCGCACAAGTAGAAAAAATTACAGGACAACATGCTAATGCAGAGTGTATAAGAAGAATACTAAGAAAACGTGGCTATAATGGCCGAGTTCCTCGCATGAAACCCCTAGTTAGTGCTACTAATCAACTCAAAAGAGTACAGTTTGCCAAAGAGCACCAAAATAAAGGCATTGAATTTTGGCAACGGTGTATATTTACAGATGAAAGTATATTCACCATTTTTACCTCAGATGGGAGAGGGAAGGTCTGGCGAAAACCATGTAAAGCCTTTGATATTAAGAATACTGTGCCTACTGTGAAACATGGTGGAGGAGCCGTTATGGTTTGGGGGTCCATGTCAGCGACTAGAGTAGGGAGTTTAGTGTTTATTGAAGGTATTATGGATAAGAAACCATATTCAAACATTTTGAAAGGTCATTTAAAAACTGATGTTGAAAAACTGCAATTAGGAAAACGGTGGATATTCCAACAAGATCAAGATCCTAAGCATACGGCATTCATCGTGCGTAAATGGCTATTGTATAATGTGCCCCAACAGCTTCATTCTCCGCCCCAGTCGCCAGATTTGGATCCCATCGAGCATGTGTGAGATTGTTTAAAAAGAAAATTACAAAATCGTGCTGTAGGAAGTTGAGAATCCTTAAAACGAGTACTAATAGACGAATGGGATCAAATTCCAGCAAATTTTACGGATAAGTTAGTATCCTCCATGCCACGAAGGTTAGCTGCTGTCCTTGAAGCTAAAGGAGGCCCTACCAAATATTAACTTTTCTTTAGTTCGTGTTATTTACATTTTTTTATTAGTGTACGTTTGGCTTTTGTGAGATTCTATTATTTCTTTTTGTCGTTTTTATTCATTTGAATGAACTCAATTTTGAAATACATTTTTTTTTGGAGAATTCTTAATAATTTTTCATACCTTATCTAATAAATATGTTTTTGTACCAAGAGAAATATTTATTTTGCAAGAAAACGCTTTTTCGGTAGGTGTACGTAAATTTTCGTGAGTGACTGTATGTTCGTGATAGTATGCGAAAATATAAATGAATAGATATCTAACTTCCCCGCTTAATTTTTATATTAATACAGTGCCTACATGGATATTTGCTTGATCGTAATAGCGTATACATGCTGGCCAAAATTTAACAGCCTTGATTCCAGGCTTAGCTAGAAAGTTTACCGCCATTTGTTTTTAAAATTTATGAATCCTATTGTGATGTTTTTCGTCATAATTCATGAATAAAGGATTTTCATTTGTAGGTTATCTAATTTGAAAATTCCTTGGTTGCTTCTGTTGTCACAAATTCACATATAAACAATAAAAATACCCAATTGTTCTTTACTCGAATATAACAAAAAAGCTGTTTCCGCTGCATTATTATTCCAATCTACACATTTATAAAGTTGTATGGTGCGGTGTCACATGTGCTTTGGCTTTTCTTTCCTAATTTAAGTAATTCTTGTACTGCTAGATATTAAGTTATTGATGCTGTGTAAAACAATATCTTGCAATTCCGATGTAAATTTTTGTAATTTAAATAGACAATCGTTACATCGAGTTGGATCACAGTATGTTGAATTTAGTAATTGAAGGGAAAACTTTTTAATAATCCACCAATCTTACTTAGTGTTTCTTAAGAACGTCAACTACATTTAATCGAAGTGAACGTTTACAAATTACCTATAATTGATCCAACCTATTCGTTTAACGCAATCTGGTGTTTATTTTATTCATCTACAAGTCTATTTCTCCCGCATGTTAATTGCTAAATCTTTCCGTTTTATGACTTCTTTTTCAACGTAATTTTTCACTAAAACAGAGAAACTTAAGCGGACCTTATACAACCAATAATATTGACAATACCTCATCGCATTAACAATAATATTGACCGTGTAAAGTGAAAGAAAGCGGGTTGGCGTTCGATGTTGATGGGGTATTGAAGAAAATCCGGATTTTGTTATTCAGACATCAATACTGGAAATTAGAGGGGATATTGTCAATATTATTGACCGTGTAGGGAAGAGTAGTCAATATTTCTATTAATGCTCGATTCAGTTCACATCGCGCCCCAGGGGACACGACAATGACCTATTTCTTTTACTGACGATGTTGACCTACGCGATGACTGACGTTGGTTCATGCGGTCCCCTGGGGAGGAACAGGATGGCCTTCGATACTTTATCGAGCAATACGAATTATCCCCAGAACTGAGAAATCCAACCAACCCAATTTGAAAAGACAGCAAGAAATTTTGCTCGACCGACTCATATCCTTACGAACAAATTATAGGAAAGAAGTGAAGATGATTGCCACATCGAAGAGGTCGGGGACGAGCGCAAAGTACGTCAGAGTTAAGGCTAATCTGTCTTTAACAGTTATACTTTCTCTCATATTTGTGTCCTCTCTTTTCAAAAACGGTCCAACCAACTGTAACAGTTTCTTGAAGGTACTTTCCACCATTCGAAAGTAGTTTTTGAAATCTTCAAAATCGTTGAGGCTATCTTCCTTCAACAGTACTAGATGAAAATATTCGTCTCTCTTTTCCATCCAGTTCTTGCGTTTTACGGGACGAGTAGTTCCAAGCGCCAAAATAATAGCTACGCAAGCTTTTCTACAACTATTCATTTTTGGAAGGAAAAAACCACAAATAGGCGACTAAAACCACGAAACCACCTTTCTCGTTAGGCAGAAAAAGAGGTACTGAACAAATTTACTGACAACAGTATTCCACTATCTAATATTTACTGTTATCTCCATCTCCGTCGGACGTACTCTCCATTCCCGTCGGATAAATAAGAATAGATGGGGAAAAACTTCCAAAGGTATCTTCGATTACGGGGTACATTTTACGATTACAGGACCGGTAGGGGACGATACTTTGGCCTTCGGTGCGTTCCTTTTGACATATTTCGTTCCGTTAGGTCTTACGTAGGCCAAGAAATTAATTTTCGAAAATTCAACCCGTCAAAAAATTTGAACGCGAACGGATACCCGATACAGCGATCAATATTCAAGATTGTCAGTAATATTGATCGTGTAAGATCCGCATTAAAATAGCAACGGTTTGCTTTTGATAGAAGGAAAAGGTTCGTAGCGCGATATTACTTTAAAATAGCGGTAAAATGGAGGTATTCCAACGCTTTTAGGTTGGCTGTACATCTTTAAGGTAATAATTTTATTGTCACAGGTCGTGCAAAGCAGTGCACAGTACAAAAAAAAATATATATTTTAAAAATGTGTACAGAAGATTAAAACTACAAATGTGGACAGAATATACTAGGCTATTGAGCTAAAAAATTGCAAATGAGATTAATTGGCAAAATAGAGAAGAAAATTGAGGAGGCCAGCGAAAAACCGCAGAAAAAATAAATCGACAAAGCTTGCGAGAAGAGATCCATTTGCAACATATTGTTAGTGAATTAAATCCTAATATTAGCATTTCCGCGGTAAGAAGACATCTATTACAAAACAATCATTACTAACGCTGGCCACGAGCGGTACTGCGCATCGGCGTAGAATCAGTTCGGACCGAGAGGAACGGTAGTATTACTTCGTCTGCGGAGCAGTACGAACATTTTCGCTGCCGGTCATTTGCGCAATTGTTTATCTGTCCTAGAAAAATTATAATTTCGTCAGCAAAATTTATTGCAGAAATTCCAGACTTAATATACGAAGGTACTAAAATTAAATGTGTAATCTGTAAAATCCCGTTAATGTGTTGATCCAGACAACATTGTCTACGACACGTAAATAGTGAAAAACATGTCTCAAAAAGAAATTGCGCACGAGACAATGACAAATTTATATTTAATTTATGCGTTACGTTTATCGCATGTAATATACCGTTTAATTTACTAGACAAGGAACCATTTATCTGCTTTTGGAATAACTATTCGGAGTGTAAATTACCAAGTCGAACATCGTTACGAAGAATTGTGCCATCTGCGTGCGAACATATTGAACAAAAAATAAAATCGGAGTTGAAAGATCGAAAATTGTGGTTATGTGTCGACGAAACAACAGATCGGAAAAAACATTCTGTTCTTAATGTAATGGCACGCAAATTAAAACCTCATCAATCGGCACCTTCAATTCTATTAGTCTCCAAACGAATACAACAGTGTACTGCCGAAGTAATTTCAAAGTTAGTATTAAATACATTGGACAAGTTTGAACTTTCAACAAACCAACTCTTGATGTTAGTGAGTGATGGTGCTGCAAACATGCTTTCTGTAGGCCGGTCTCTTAAAAAGCATTCTGCTAATTTGTTACACATTACGTGTAAAATTCATACTCTCAATCTTGTGGCGGATAGTATCAGAAAATGTTACCCTGAGGTAGACGCTTTAATAGCGCATACCAAAGCAGTATTTGTCAAATCACCCAAACGTATTCGCGAATTTCACAGACTGTGCCCCCGTATACCAGAGCCACCAGAACCTATTCTAACTCGTTGGGGAACATGGTTGCAGGCGCGTTTTATTATCATAAATATTTTGACAATATTAAGAACGTGGTTTTACAATTCGATACAAAGGAAGCTGCCGCTATCCAGAAAAGCCAGTCGAAATTTCAAGATAGTCAGGTTAAAATGGATTTAAAAATCATTCAGGACAATTACTTCGGGCTAGCAGATGCAATAGAAAAATTACAAAATCCTGTGGTGCCGTTAGAAGAATCTCTACAAATAGTGCAACATGTTCACGCACAGCTATGTGCGATTGAAGACGCAAAAAATGTTTCTGTTCTAGAAAAATTGTGGTTTTGAGAAAAATTCTGATTTTGGCACATTAAGACACATTTGTGAAGGTGCGTCAACAGAATCGTTAAGTTATTTAAAAGATTATTTTACTTACGCAAATATTACGTCACTAGATGTAGAACGTTCGTTCTCTGCATATAAACGCATTTTTTCCTCATGCCGTACTAGTTTTGCCGAAACAACAGTTGAAACATATTTAATGTTGCAGATATTTAACAGACATTATTCACTTTGTGATTTCAGGGAGGACTCTTAAAATGGTGTTTGAGCACGTGTTATTTAATTTTTATTTAAAAGATGAGCGAAATTATTTGCGGCAGCAAACATCTCTATTAGCAGAATAACTCTAGTGGAACGCGAGGCCTGGTCGACTCTACGCTACTGCGCGGTACCGCTCGTGGCCAGCTTTAATCATTACGCTAAAAGACCCAGAAGAGTGCCAATGTTAAGATTAAGAAACATCGTTGCAAGCCTAGATTTTGTAAAATAGCACATTGATGGAGGAATATTATTTGGAGTGGCGAATATAAAATTACTCTACAATAACAACTGTGATGGACAGTTTGTGTAGCTACCTCCAAATAGTTCTATAGTTTACAAAAAAAACGATTAAACACGAAGGCGTCAGTAGTATATGGGGCAGTCCTTTTTGTATGGTCTGGGACCAATTTTTTGAATTCCTGAGATTATGACTGAAGATATTTATTAACCATCATCATGTTACCTTATACGGAGGAAACAATGCCGCTTCGTTGGGCCAGCACGATAACGACCCAAAACATACGACTAAAAGGCTTAAAAGTAATTTAACGAAAATGATATTAACGTAACGTCTTGGACAGCTCAATCACCAGAAAACTTATGAGTTGATATAAAAAAGGCTGTGAGTAACAAAAAACCTACCAATGTCACTCAATTATGAGAGGTAGTGAACTCTGCTTGGACACCTGTTCCACAAGAGAGATGTCTAGTTGATAGCAAGCCCTGTCGATGTCGTGATTATTAAAAATAAGCGCCATGAAATCAAGTATTGATGTTTAAAATATTAGAAATATTAATTTATTATAGGTACAGAAGGATTTACTTTACTTTCTATTATCACTGCTTTTTTATGCATAGGCATGGTGTCATAATATAATAAATTGTCTAAAATAAAATTTTAGTTTAATGGAAAGATGAGTTTTGTTGCTTGTTGATAATCTTTTGGTGTCTATATAGGGTATGTCACAATGAGCGTCGGTTAAAAGTATATGAAGAAGAGAGTAAAATAGAAATTTGAAAATTTACATACAGAAATTATCCTTTAAAAATAGCTCATCCAAAATATTTTCAACTGCTCTCTTATACCGGAAGTAGCCATCAACTTCCCTATTTTAAATAGAACACTACCATTTTTATGTCAAATTTAGATTCTGTGTTAAATTTTAAAATTATTTTATGCAACATACCCTATCCCTAGAATTCACTCTTAAAGAGGTATTGCAACTTTTCGAAAAAGTTTGACAAATGTGGTGCGCATCACAGGTTTTAAAATAACTTACAAACTGTAATACGCCAAAAAAATTATTTTGCTTTCTGGCAATGTTCATGAAACGATGTTTCTATAGTAATAAATAAATTTGCTAAATTATGCAGGCTGTGTCAGTAGGGAGGGGACAATATCAGAGATATTTAAACTGGGAAATCTCAATTTTTTTAATAGCAACTCCTAATTTTCTAAGCGGTATTAGATTGTACGTCAAAAAATAAAGTAAAAATGTATAGCAAGTGCTATTGCTAAACTTAATAGTTTAGGAGATATTTTGTAAAAACCTCCTTAATCTTAAATATCCCACTGTTTAATATCAGTTTCAGTTTGCCATGGCTAAATAATTGAAGGTAGCTGTCAAATGTACTGTCAACAGTAAAACACAGTTGTAGTACAATTATTCATAATTGCACATATTTCTTAGTTTAACGAAAATGTTTCGCTTAGGATTTTCAAATTAAAATTATTTAAATTTAATTATAATTTACCGCGAATGCCAATGGCATTATCGATAGAACGTGCCGAGATTTCATGGAAAGATATCCTGATATACCAAAACCTACTCGAAGCATTAAAAAACTGTGAAGATTTTAGTTCCGAAAAGAACCAAACCTCTAGTAGATGACGAGCATTCGGAAACTACGGCATTCGGTTATTTTACTGCATACCCAACTAATTCGATCCATGGTGCAGAGCAAGCGCTTAGAACATCGTCCAAAACAATTTACAGAATTTTGGTAAAACAAAAATATAAAATTTACGGACATTAAACGTCGAAGAGAATTCTGAGAATGGTTTTTGATTCGAACACAAGTAATAATATTATTTGTAGCGATGAAGCGAAATTTTGCAGAAACGGAACGCACGGAAATTTTCAAGATTCTTGGAGTTTTAACGTATATTCTGCGCTTTGAAGAACAATAGAACTCTGTATGTTTACTTTTATGAATACAATTTAAATGGATTGCGTTATGAGGAAATTTTACATAACGTTATCCGCGAATCATTATGTCTTCGTCCGGAAGAAGCGCGGAATCCATGGTATCAAATGGACGGGGCTTCCCCACATAACACATGTAGCATATCGACTATTTTTACTGAAATGTTTGACGATCGATGGATCGCTAAAAACGGTCTTTTAAGTATCCACCACGATCTCCAGATTTAACCCCACTAGATTTTTTCTTGTGGAGTTATATTAAAAACGTTGTATGCAGAGATTCAGTTGGTACAAAAGATGACATGATTGACAGAATAAAAAGAACCTTCAACGAACTGGCTCCAAGATCTGTTCAACGTGATACTCATCAAGAAATAATGAAAAGTAACAGCATGCATGGAACAAAATGGTGGTGTTTTCGAGCATTTATTACAATAATGAAATACGTATTCAATTTTATTTTATCATTTGTACATATTGTTTGTTTTTTCTTTTTTATGATTATTAATAAAAAAAATCGATTTTTGAAAGTTCTATTTTTCGAATAATTGTGTGTGTGTGTATGAATAATTGAGAGTCAATCTTGTTGACTAATTAGTACTGAAGACCACTACTGTGTTTACTACTGTTGCCAGTACATTTGACAGCTGCCTTCAAATATTTAACCATGGCAAACTGAAATTGACATTAAACAATGCGAAATTTAAGATTAAGGAGGTTTTTACAAAATATCTCCTAAACTATTAACTTTAGCAACAGCATTTGCTATACATTTTCGCTTTACTTTTCGACGAGAAATCTAATACCGCCTAGAAAATTAGGAGTTGCTATCCAAAAAAAATCGAGATTTCTCAGTTTAAATATCTCTGATATTGTCCCCTCTCTACTGGCACATCCTATATAATTTAGCAAATTTATCTGTTACTATGTAAACAGCGTTTCATGAACATTACCAGAAACCAGAATAACTTTTTTGGCGTATTACAATTTGTAAGTTATTTTAAAACTTGTAATGCACCACATCTGTCAAAATTTTTCGAAAAGTAATATCTCTTTAAGGGTGAATTCTAGGGATAGGGCGTGTTGCATAAAATAATGTTAAAAATTAACACAGAATCCAAATTTAACATAAAAATTGTAGTGTTCCATTCAAAATAGGGAAGTTGAAAATATTTTGCCTGAGCTAGTTTGAAAGGATAATTTCTATATGTAAATTTTCAAATTTCTACTTTAGTCTCTTCCCCATATACTTTTAACCCACGCTCATCGTGACATGCCTTGTATATGCTATAATCAGAACCTTTAACGTAACTTTGTTGCCAATTTACACTTGTGGTCACCGCAATTTTTATGCACAGGTTTGTACGTACAGGACCATCACGAAAACCAGCGACGGCAGATTCATTTACTCCAAATAATAAGTAAACGAAATCGGCGAAAAATAGGACTGGAGACCGCAAGGCAATTCAATCGCGGACGGTAAAATCCGATTTCAGTCGCCTGGGTGAAACGCCGATTATGAGAAGGCAATTTACACAGTTGTGTAGTAACTCCGCAAATCACTACTTCATCGTGGTAATCAATTAAAAAGGCTTCAGTGGACACGCGAACAGCAAAATTAGACTATAGAACAGCAGATAAATGTCATGTGACTGTCGAATCCATACTTCAAGAATTTTGTCAAAAAATAGAAATGTTTATGAGCTTACTTAGCAACAAGGACTCTGCATAAGATCGAAGGAATAAGGCGGAAAGAGTAGTACCGTAAAACCTAGAAACGCATGTCATTCTTTCCGCTTTGCGATTTATTGAGCATCCCCCACAACTTTTACCAATTACAAGTGCGATTGGCAAGCCATTTTAAACTTATTACTAGAAATTAATTGAACGGATGCCCCTTGCCACATGGGCAAAGTGTAGATTTCAGAGGAAAAAAAAACATTAATGCTGTTGCACAATAATTCGTTTTTATTCCCCATGATAATAAATTTATGTTCTTAACTTAAATCAATCTGTAGTTTTTTAATTTCTGAATCTTTTCCACTTAGTCAAACTTCCAGGACCGGTAGTGTATGTACGTGTGATTCAGGCGACCAACTTTATCCTGTACACTTTCTGAGAGAATGAGAAATTTGCGAGAGTAGTGACATGATAGTGGATATCAGTATTAATTTTGTTCTTGTAATGATTGTCTTTTTGTAACAAAATACTGTATTTTCTTGAATTATTTCTTTATTATAGATATTTATTAATTAGAAAAATATACGTAATTAAGAAAACTGCTGATAAAAATCATTATAAAAAGACAGTTTTTACTCGGTATTTCAAACCGTATCAAATAGTACTATAAGTACTTAAAGTAATCTCGCAATTAGATTCCACTAACCATTGTATGATCAAATTAATGGTTTGAAATTAAATTTTTCATGTAGTAGCCGATTAATGACATTACACAAAGGATTCAAAAGGTAATCATAAAATGTAGCAAAAAATAAACACAAGCTAATGTATTGAATAGATACATCTTGTACATTATTTATTCCAAGATTTTGTAATTAATAAGCTAAATAAGCTAATTAATTAAGCTAAATATTTGTGTTATATTTAAAATGTCTTATTGCTATGATTATCGCTAATGTGGACGCGCGTATCTTTTTTATCCATACATAATATTAAAAAATATATTCGGTGCTCACCAATCCATCCTTTTTCTTGGAGCATATTCCTGAGGTGTAGCCCAACAAACTTCTACCAATGAATCTTTGAAGGTATCTATAAAACATACAACATGTATACAGACAATTATTGTTGCGGATTCATTGGAATATTATAATAAGCTTGAGTACACTTGAACACCTTTTAATTTTAATATCGAATTGTTCGCAGTACCTACTATGTGTAGGTGTTAGGCTTCCGTAAACAAAAAGTACAAAGCTAAGAACATCTAAACATTGAACTTGGCTATTTCAAATCACAAAAAAACTATCAATAATCTTGGATATTTGGAGACACGAAATTTTCTAATAACTGTTCTTCGTAATAATCATTGTTCATCCACATTGACCAAATGCGATAATATTCGAAACTACTGCGAGCTATAGTATAGTAAGAAAACGAACTATATACGAATAGTTTAAATGTTTTAGTGGCATTAAGTTTGATCTAAAATATGCATGACAAGGTATACAGCCAGACAGATTCTTGAGAAATATACAAGGAGATGTTTCCAGAGTTCTAGGAATTGGGTTCTAGTTCAGTAGCGCAATAAAATGTTCAAGTGGCGCTAACGGTAGAAAAAAGTTGATATGTTGACAAATCGATAACGTGGAAAAGCATTTCCTGGGCACTGTTTGTGTAACTATGGAAGACGCGGCATCACAAAGAGCAATCATTGTCTTTTTGTGGAAAGAAAGTGTGAGAACATCTGAAATCGTTCAACGTCTGCAAGGGGTATTTAGTAAGACCGCAGAATCTAAAAGTACTACTTATTGGTGGGTAGATCACTTTAAACCTATGTAAATGAACGAAACATTACTATCCTGAAGAATTTACTGAGAAACGACAGAGGAATAACTGTGAAATTAGTGCTAATCTAGGAATAGGAACACGGTAGGTTCATGACATCTTACATAAATGTTTGAGCGTCAGTAACGTTTCAGCCCGCTGGGTTGGAACCTGAACAGAAACTCAACAGGAGCGACACTTGCTGCTAACTTCAGGAGCTGTGAACTCGTTATGACCACCAATTTTGGCAACGGATAATAACTACTGATGAAGTATGGATACCGCACTATAATCCTGAGACCAAAAGTCAGTCCAAAGAATGGCATAAACCTAAAGAAGGACCTCTACTTAAAGCGCGTGCAGTTCCATCGGTTGGCAAGATAACACTTACTGTATTCTGGGAATACAATTATATTTATGGATTATCAATCGAGAGGTACTACCATTAACGCAGAATACTATTCCAATATTTTATTCCATTACTTTTGCAAAAAACGGCCCAGAAAGTTGCATAAGCGACCGTTACTACGGAGTATTCAATTTGAGAACTTAAACGAAGTGAAACGTGCTTCAAATAGGTGGATTGCGAAAACTGAAGATGGTTAAAAAAATGTTGAAGGTTGGGATAAGTGTGTTCACTTGAATGGGGACTGTATTGAAACACTGTACTGTAATATTGACGAAAACTGGCGACATAAAAAAAAATTAGGCAAATTCCTAGAACTCTGGAAATATCATTCGCATTTTAAAAAGCTGTCTAAAGCAAATTTTGTAACCATACACTTCATTACATTTGTACTTAGCAATTCTTTCAGTGGTTTACTTTCTTATTATATGTTTCAAAAATAACACTGTGCTAATCCAATGGTGCCAACCGTTTTTAAAAGTTAACTGGCGTTTTTGAGCAATTTCAATTTAAAAATTTTAGGCCCAAAGAACCTTCTGGAACATTCTCGAGTTTTCCGGAAACTCTGACCAATGGCCGAAGAGCTTTCTGGAACCTTCGAGAATCTTTCATGGAATACCCGTTTTGCCGGCGACCAATATAACGAACAGAACTGGCCTTTACGTGAGGAATTTAGATTGGGACAAAACAACATTATTGAGATTCCACTTGTGCTGATCGAAGGTTTTTTTACCACCGCTCCACGTCAAACTAGGAATTGTTAAAAATTTCATAAAAGCATTGAACCCAGAAGGAAAAGCATTCAACGAATTGCGTCGTTCTTCCACGGTTAATTGGGATGAAAACAAAAGAAGGTAGATGTCTGAATCTGAATGTTGATCTATTGAAATTACATTTTGTATTATATTTATTTTACAAGAATATTGAATGGACCGGACATTGGTCGTTTGATGAGGGACAAAACAATTTGAAAATGCACTCATTGACATGGAGCTTGTGGCATGGGATTGTACGAAAGCGGTTATTGACAATGTTCTCGGAATTCATCGATTCGAAAATTGGCGCATACTAATTGAAGGCATGCTCACTGCTTTTTACCGTTTAAATCTTCGAATTTCATAAAAAGATCATTTTTTGCATTCCCATGTAGAAAAATTCGCCGAATAATCACCAAACGAATCCGATGAGCATGGCGAGCGTTTTCATCAAGTGACGGCGAGGCTCGAACATTGGTACAGCGCCAAAAAGCTACATGCTCTTTTGGGTGACATTTGTTGGAATTTACAAGAAGAAGATGACAATACAGAAGAATCAGGGCAATCAGAGAATGAAAACTGAAAAAAAATCAAGAAAAATGTTTTTTTTTTGCAAAGAAACGAAAAATCGACTGAATCGATTCAATTCTGTTCAAATAGTTTCTATTCGATGTGTATTCGTCGATACGATGTCTACTCAATCGATTTCCATCGATTTAAATTCAATAAATGGTCAAAAAACGATAAAAATTAGGGTCTTTGGGCTCAAAATTTTTAAATTGAAATTCAACATACTCGAATTATTATTTACGTACACATGCATTTTAGAAACTGTTTATCTTGTCTTTTGATAATTAAATACTATCTACCAACTATATAACAGATCAGTCAGGAGGCTAAGTTCTTAGGTGTAACCTTGGACTCTAAACTGAACTGGAACTCGCATTTACAAAATACGACCGACAATTGTAGGAGCGTGTTAATGACAACCCGTAGAACAGTTGGAAAAACATGGGGACTCAAACCACATATGACGTTCTGGTTGTACGCTACGGTGGTAAGACCCATGATAACTTATGGCTGCCTGGATTGATGGCCTAAGATTACACAGAAGCATGCGATAACTAGTTTCTCGAAAATTCAGAGACTGGCATGTCTGTGTATAACAGGAGCTATTAAAAGCACTCCAACAGCTGCTATGGAAACCATGCTAAACCTACCTCCTCTTGAGATTTATATCAAGGGAGAAGCTAGAATGGGTGCATACAGACTGAAAAATACTAGCAACTGGAGATCCCACAGTGGCTCCGGGCACACCAGAATAGAAACAGTAATAACTAACCCTATCTATGATATGGGTAGTGACACAACAATCTCCAGGATCTCCTATGACAAACCTTTGAAGGTTCTCTTGAATTGGGAGGAATGGAGGGTCCGAGAGGGGAGAAAACCGAAGACCCTAGTCAGGTACACAGATGGGTCCAAAACGGGCACTACTTCTGGTGTTGATGTATATGAGGAAAACCAGGGATACAAAGTATGTGTATCACTTGGGCGATACACCACGGTATTTCAAACAGAAATTTATGCTATACAAACCTGCGCGTGGGAGAGTCTGCGTCGGCGACCGCAGGGTGAGACGATTTGCATTCTCTCTGACAGTCAGGCAGCCTTAAAGGCACTAGCATCCTATCGAATAACCTCCAAACTAGTATGGGAGTGCCTGCAAACCCTAATGGCTGTCTAAACACAACAAGGTCACTTTGGTGTGGGTGCCAGGGCACAGGGGCATAGCGGGCAATGAAATTGCAGACCAGCTAGCGAGGAAAGGTTAAAAAATGAATTATACAGGCCCTGAACCGGGTCTAGGTATTACCAAGAGTGCAGTGCGTGGTGCAATTAATGAGTGGATAATAACACAACACCAATTAAATTGGAAACATGCAGCTGGACAAAAGCACAGCAAACGGATGATGAGAAGACCGTCGCAACATCTAACTGCTGACCTGCTTGAATTAAGCAAGATACAACTTAGGGCAGTAACATGTCTATTAACAGGACATGGCTGTTTGAGAGCCCACTTGCATAAGATGGTGATCTACAAAGATGAGCCCTTATGTAGACTTTGCAATGAGGAGGAGGAAACAGCCCCTCATATTATTTTCAAATGTGCAGCGTTAGCTCAACGCAGATTCGCTAGGCGAAGCACAATTGAACTACCAATGGAGGAAGATTTACTACATAGGCTCTTAAACCTGATTGCGGGAACTAACCTGTTCGAGTAAAACAAAACCGAAGCAGGAATAATACAATAAGCTACTAAGCTTCAGTGTTAGGGATGTAAAGACCAGCCCTGCTTTGGTAAAAAATCAATCAATCAACCAACTAAAGAGACAAGTTATATTTGTTTCTTACCTTTTAACAACTCCAAAGCTGTTTGCGCTTCACTCCTCCTTCGAAAATGTACAAATGCGTAATCTTTGAACTTGTAAACTTTTTCTGGACGAATATTACCAAGGATATCTATTATAATGCTTTCGAAGCTGTTTCTTGTCATTGTTACTTCTATATTCCTTATAAACAGCTTCTTCACCTACAAAATAAGATAATTACACGTGTATGATGTACCCAAAAATTAAAATGAATAAAATATGTGTGATGTAAATAATTTTCTATTAGCTTCTATTTTTTTCTAAACGTATTAAGGATTATCTATTTTTAGATATGCAGGTACAGAGGATGAAACTTGCGAAAATAGTAATTTACAGATGTCTGGAATAATATGGATTCGGTGTTTTGTAGAATTGCTTACGAATGAGAAACATCGCTTTTTATTTTGTTGTTCTTTTCATTTATTATATAACGTTGTGAACACGACAGATAAATTCTTTGATAGTAATTAAGAAACATTCAACTTTGTGGTTTGGAGAAGAAATTGAAGTTAGACGAGAAACAGCGGGAGGACAGCCACACAATCGCTTGTACGGCTGTCGTCCCACTATTTCGGTACTTACTATTTAGAGATGTATCAGCCTAGCAAGTGCTTATAAAAGCAATTGTCTCTTTCTGGTATGCATACGGGTCGCGCGGAAATTCTGCCAAATACCTATGTACTCTGTATATTATACTTTTAGATATATTAAGAGATCTCAATGTACCTCACAAAAAAGTATGTCATTTATATAGTAAATTATGAAGTTTTGAAGACCCCAAATATGTACAGTTGGCAAATTATTATATGTCTCCCCTCTTGAACGTGCGAATATCTTCCATAAATTTGTGTTATAATTTTATAACGTTTGATGTCATCGACAATTTTTTATAATAAATCAATTTTTGTTTATTGATATGAAATCCTATGGAGTTTAACAAATATTTCTTACACAAAGCATGCAATTGATATATTGGGGAGAATAAAAGTCGATTAGGTACTTTCCAAATTACTTAAGATTGCAATTACATAATTATTTTTATTTTTAACTGTACTTATAGCAATTCTTACAACTCTGCATTGTGACACATACATCTCTGAAGGATGTATAGAACGACTGTCTTAGTGAAAGGTATGTCACTCTATTGTAACAAATACAAGGGTAAGTACAGCAGTACATTAAATATTTTGCTAAATCCGCAATAAAATTGCAGTTAATACCATAAAATATTAATGTTAAAATTGCATTTCTTTTACGGTGTATTTTTTAACACTACGTTGTGTTCACTATTACTACAATGAGTTTGCAACAAAAGCAAAGTTAAATCTAACGCACACAACGGTTGTCACAATAATTAACGCGCAGTTGTGTTAGAACAAACACAATTGCGTTAAATTCAACAAGAATTTTTTCTCATTGTAAACAAATTTGTATGTTTTGTTTACTGTTGCAATGGTAACTAAGCAAAACCTTACACCAGAAATCGCAATGTCCAAATGCGGGAGTTGCATTTAATTATAACTAGAGCCCGGTAACTGGAGAACAATCGCAGCGGCGGTGTGACTGTGTTTAGATTGGGCGGGGAGGGCTGGTCTTTTATGATACGACACGACAAATCATCATCACTCAATTTAGTTTAGCATTGGATAACGGATAAGGGCGCGTTGATTGTATTGATATAGACGTAGTTATTAATTGTAGTTATTATTTAGTGTAGTGCGTTTTGATTTTATTGATACAGACGTAGTTATTAATTTTAGTTTTTAGTGAACATGTCGAAGGCTAAACAACAACCCTTTTAAGACATAGTAAATAAGTTTATTTCTGACTTTCCCGATTTGTTTTACAACGGGAGTAAGAAGTTTGTAAAGTGTGCAAAATACATTTGATGTCAAATAAGAAGTGGAACTGTACAAACGCCTACGATGATTTCACACAGAGTGTCCTGGTATTCGCCAACCACCGGAGCCAATTCTTACACGTTGTTGAACATGGTTGCAAGGAGCTTTTTATTATGCTAAACATTTCAAAATAGTAAAAGCTGTTGTTGCACAATTCAATCCTGCCGAAGCTGTAGCTATTAAGGAGAGCTAGTCGAAATTTCAAGATATTTCCGTTGAAACAGATTTAAAAAATATTCATAGCTACTATAAAGGATTAGCTGACGCAATAGACCAATTATAATAGATCGTTATCATTATTGGAGTCTCTGCACATTATGGACGGAGTGCATACACAGCTACTGACTATACATGACGCAAAATATAATCGCGTTTTAGAAAAGTTCGAGTGTGTGCTACAGAAAGATCCCGATTTTAGCACACTAAAACAAATTTGTGATGGTGTATCGAATAATCCACTGACTAAGTACAAAGAGTATTTTAATCATATATGTATAACATCGGTAGATGTTGTTGTCTTACTATTGTTTTTGTATACTAGGCAGGTACGGCTATGGCACGGCTCTTTGTTACCGCGCTCTAATTATAACTCTTACTTTCAATACTAAATATATACATCATTATCCAAAAATGTTAGATACAAATTTCTTAGACGGTGGATACAGAAGAAATATATGGTGCTATTTAAAAAGATGACGTTTCTGATGTTTGAATTTGGCAAAGTTTGGTGTCTAACACTGAACATCCTGTGTGTTTCGAGGGCATGTCTAAATAGAGCCAAATATGTAATTTAATACTGTAAAAAATGATGCTAGAATGTATTTTCATTCCAGATTTTTTAAGGAAATAGATAAATCTACATTTAGGTAATTGAAAACAAAATTATAAATATCTGGAAATCTGCTAGAAATAGATATATGAAACCCATATTGCATTGGCGTCTTTCTAAATGGAGAAACTGAAAATGTAATAAAATACAGGCTGCTCTATTTAAAATAACAAAGTAAGTCCTTGGTTCGCTACTTATTGATCACTCTGCATATCCTGAAATACTTTTGAAAAGAATCTGCAATTATGATATCTACAACCTATAAAATATGGCATTAAAAGAGTGACAGTATAAAATTTGATTTCGAAAGTATACTAAACTATATTTCCCTTAGTTAACTTTTTGATTCGTTGTACCATATGTTTGTCGTCCTTTCAACATATGTAAGTAACATAAGCTATCACTTTTCTATACATTTGAAATTGTATAATTAATAACCTAAATAAGTAAATAAGGGAAGAACAGTGTACCATCAAGTCATAACTCAAAACAAAAGAAGGAATAATGATGTATCATTATTGCTTATGATGGATCATCAAAAAGATCATAAACCCTTCTTTTAAGTTCTGTATATATGTACCATCTTGTATATCAAAAAATATAAATAATAACTACAGAAAATATAATACAGTTAAGAATAAAAAGCAACAAATTGTCATATTTTTAACATTTTGAAGTAATTGTGTATAGGGTTAGTTCGCCAGTAAGCCGACCGAACCCAAAAGTTGGGCACAAATAGATTTAAGTTAAAATAATTTGAATTACGCGCGAATTATAAGTTATTGCGTAATTTAATAGCATTCTGACATTTATGTAAAGCAGTACTGCCAACTCTGTTTTCTTCTGCACCCAATTGTTGTCATGTATTTCCCGCGTAAAAATTGAGTGTTCGTCGTGTGAGCGACTATTTCATGTTTTAAAGAAGTTGAACATAAGTATCTGAAATTTTGAAGGTAAGTCAAACCATTCTTGTAAATATTAGCCGCGATTTAATGTTTTTCTATTGTAAAATGTACCTTAGAGAAACATATTTGGCTCAAAAAAGGTAATATTTTGATTTTTAGGTTAAAAATGAGATGGTCGGTCAGTGGAATAAAAACTTGGTATCGTTGCCAGTGGTCGGCCTCCGCGGCCAACTACTGGCTTGTCAACTACATTTTGTTTTTTCTTTAACACACTTACCTATACATATAATACAACTTATTCGGTTGTTATCATGTAATTTAGAATAAACTGATTCTCTCTACCAGTAGTTGGCCATCGATACAATGAATAATAATATTGTTATACAATACTTGACTTCGTGGCCAACTATTGAAATAGGTATCTGTTTCTAATATAACCAGTGGTCGGCCATAAGATTTTTAACCCCTTGTCTCTGCGTTTCTGATTAAAAAAAAGTAAATTATTTACTTTAACAGAATGGTAGGCCACCAAAACCGAAAATTCCATAAATACTCGGAAGAAAATATGCAAAAAGCTCTCGATGCTGTTAAAAATGGAGCAAAAATACGAGAATCTTGTCGAAACTTTGGGATTCCGCGCGCTACTTTGCAGGACCGGCTTAAAGGGCGATTTGCAAATAAGCGACAGAAAATGGGCCCAGATCCATAGCTTAGTTTCAGTGAGCTAAATGTAGTTTTCTCATAAAGAAACGAAAATTAATTTCAACAGTACAAAAAATTGTATTGGATGAGAAAATAAAAACGCCATTTAAAGAAGGAAGGCCCGGTTAAAAGTGGTATTCCTCATTCCTTCGATGGCATCCAGAAATTTCCACAAGAACAGCAGAGTCAATAGATAAATCCCGGGCAAAATTGACAACGGAAACAATAAGGAAGTGGTTCAATGAACTTTTCTAGAAGGCACTGGCGTTAGTGACATCTTGAGATACTCATCAAGAATTTTTAACGCAGATGAAAGCAGATTTAGTCTTTGCTCGAAAACGGGTAAGATATTAGGTCCTAGAGGATACAAAAATTTAATCGAAGTTAGGAAAGGAAATGAAAAGGATAATATAACTGTTCTTGTCACATTTTCTGCAGATGGAAGATTGTGCCCTCCTTGTGTTGTATATCCCTACGTCAAGCCAGCAAGGGCAATTGCTGAGAGTATGCCACAAGATTAGATTTTAGGCAAATCAGATACTGGTTGGATGAAAAAAAAACCTATAATATATTTTGTAGCCAGGCATCGTTCACACATGTCTATAGAACTAACAATAAGTAAATTTTGCGACAACAATAATATCATATTGTATGCATTACCTCCAAATGTCACGCATATAATGCAACCTGCAGACGTAGCTGTATTTAAGCGCTTGAAAGAATACTGGCGGCAAATTGTGAGAGAATGGCAAAGTTGTAATATGGAAAAAATAGTGACAAAAATCTACTTCGCTCCTCTTTTCAAACAGGCTTTAGATAATCCAAATATTCCTGAACTTATTAAAAAAGGATTTAAACGTTGTGGATTATTTTCTTATGATTCAAAAGCAGTCAATTACTCAAAATGTGTCCGAAATACTCTAGAGAATATTCACGACCGCAGTAAAAACGATGCACAATTGGAAGAACTGTCTTCCGCAGATTTTGAGAGCACCACCAGAGTTTTAACTGTCTTACAGCTAAATCTTCTTGATAAAATTGGTGATATAGATTGGTTATTGAGGGTGCTGGAAATATATAAGAAAAAATACTCGGTGACAATACTACAGTTTCTGATGAATTTCAAGAAAGCTGTGAATGAAAATGATGTTGCAGAATATGAAGTCAATGATGATGGATCACTTTCTTTGGTGCCGAATAATAATACACTGACGCAACTAAATAAACCTAATATCAACACTTTGCAAGTTGATATTTTACGTACAGGAAATAATGGAGACAATATTGAAGATAATTTAGATACAAAATTAACTACTGAAATAAAGGAAACAAAATGTTAATGATACATTAAGTAAAGATGTAACTGATAATAAATCAGTGAAGCAGAAACCAACATTAACAATAGAATCTAATCATGAAAGTGTGTTATTTCACGTTCCAACTTTAAGGAACGTAGATGAAGAAAATCGTTCAAATTTGGAAATAAGAAATGAAAACTCCAGGAATATTTTTGAAAAACATTCGTAAGTATCCCAAACCAATAGAAAAAACTAAAAAACCGAAATCTGTTTCCTCGACAAGTGCAATCTCCAAAGCATGGAGATATTTTTACACTGATAAAGAAAATGAGAAAGCCTCAAGTTGAAGTTCATCGAAAAAGGCCGACTACCAGCGAACTTACCCTATGGTACTGAATCCATTCATTTAAGTATCTTGTCGTGCATTTTTAAAATTTACATTTTAATTGCAAACAACTTTGTATGTTTACGTTTTATAAGATTAAGTTAAATTATCTTTCTAAAAATCGTTCACAAACTTTTATATACTTTCTTCGTAAATATTCTATGCATATGATTCATTTAAATTTATATCAGTGAAGTTGCATTCATTTTCAGTCGCGAGTAAACTACAAGTAATACATGTTGTTAAGCGTCACCATTTCGTAAGTCTTTTAAGATTATCAACAAGGTACGAATACCTCTTTATCCTGTTACCGCCCACAATGAAACACATTTTAACCGGATTAATACCATAATATAAAGTCCGTGATATATTATTTTGTTCTGTTATACTAGTTAAAAATATCTATACGTAGCTAATTCGAAAGAATTCATTTTTGCTCTTTATACTACAATTAACATTAATTCTCATTTCTATAAAATCTTTTGGAATGCTTTCAACCGGGTACAAATATCTTTAATATTTTAATGAATATGTATTTTGACATATTCATCCTCTCGCATTAAGCATTCTAAAGAAAAGCAAGCGCAGTTCCTATAATTATTGATTATAAATATTATCAATTATCTACTACTACATAGGTGTACACAAACTTGTGCAAAAGAATAGCAGTGCCAAATAGAAAAAGTACGGTAACTTGGCTGCGTATTTTATTTTTGTTTTACGATCTCTTTTTCAACGTATTTTTTTATTCAAACAGAAACACATATCGCAACATCGGCACTGCTATAAAAAACTTTACCGCATAGTCTAAAGAATTATCGACGTTTAAAATCAATGCGTTTTATCGTTACCTCCGATATATAACGCCTGATGTAAAAGTGGCTGGACATTTGAAAAATTGGCGTAGTTGGCTGTAGAATTTTTTTTGACGAATGAGTCAAACGTCAATGTCTTGTACGAACGTTTCTCTTAAACAGAAAAGCATTTATTTGTAAGTTGTAAGAATGAAAACTACTGCTATTGAAAATTTGTGAGGACGTATTTATTCTGCCCTTGGAAGATGGACCCCAGCGGAAGTGGTAAGACACTTTACAAAAGAAAATTTTAGCCGGAGCACCATATATAGCATCATAGAACGTTTTTACGATGGCAAACCTACTACTAACTTTTAAAAAAAAAGGCAGCGCTAAAAAGCTAAGGGTAAAGTTACAAAAATGAAGGAATTGATGGAAAACAAGATTGGAATATCGCAACGACAAATGGTGGCAAAGTTTAAAGTGTCTCAGTCTTGTATATCAAGAAATTTGAAAAAAGAAGGTTTAAAATATTATAAAAGACGAAAAGCACCAAAATATACGGATAAACAAATGGAAATGATTCTGGTTCAATATAGGAAGATGAGGTCCAATCTAAAAGTTGCACAAAAAATGTTGATCTTAGACGATGAGAAATATTCTACCCTTGGTAACACTAACATCCCTGGAAATGCTGGATTTTACACAAAAAATAAAAACTGCTCCTGACGAAATGAGATTCGCAGGTAAAGCAAAATTTGAGCCAAGAATTTTAGTTTGGATTGCTATTTCAGAAGCCGGTGTTTCAAGTCCTCTCATAAGAAGTGTGCGTGATTCAGCAATAAATGCTAAAGTGTATAGGACAAAATGTTTACCAAAACTGAAGCGATTTATTGAAAGATTTCACCAAGGAGATGATATTCTCTTTTGGTCAGACTTAGCGAGTTCGCAATATGCGAAAACTGTTACCGCATGGTTAACATAAAATAACATCGCTTTCGTCCCTAAAGAAATTAATCCTCCAAATATTCCAAAGGCACGTCCTATCGAAGATTTTTGGGCAGAACTTAGTCGACTTGTTTATGAAAAGGGTTGGACCGCAGAAAACGAGAATCAGTTAGCACGTAGAATTAGCAATAAGCTCAAGCAAATTAGTCCAGATTACATCCAAGCCGTGATTGAAAAGGTTCCATCTAAACTGAGAAATATTGAAGAAAGTGGACCTTTTGCCATTTTAATCTAATGATAATTGTAAACAAAAGTTCTAGTTTTAAGATTAAACCATCGCATATTTTCTAATAGTTTTTGATTGAAGTATAAAAAATGTTAAAAGATGTTCAACTACTTTTGCATCACCCGTTATGTAACAAGGCCTAAGCGCTTTGATGTCAGCAGGCTGTGACGTATTTTGCAGTAGGTCGTCTATCATCCATATTTGTAGATTGAACATTCACACGCTCAGATCGTTTCTTGCGTTTTGAATTGGTTTATCCAAATTATATTAGTTTTATTTAAAAGAAATACTGTGTAGTGATATTTCCGTATTTTGTTAGTGATACCTGTAATGTTTTTCTAGTGTTGTATAAGCGATAAAACCTTTTCCGAGACGATAAAAATGGAGTAACCTAACCTAACCTGGCGTCGGCTGTTTTGTATGAGTTACACTTTGTAAAAAATATATTATTTATTTTTCAACAGCTACAGATTCAAAGACCAGTGAAATTATATCTGTAAGTTTAAAAAATCCTAGGCTTAAAAAAGATGCTATTCCAACTCGGTTCCCTAACTGTCCGTTGTATTTCACAAAAAACGTGATGATTTTATTGTTGAAATAGTTTTATATCCTTACGTTACATTTAACAAAATTATTTTTGAACACGAAATGTTTTTAAATGTGTATAATAAACGTTCTATTTTAGTACGATATATTTTAAATTATATCACCGAACAGTCATTTGGATACTGATATACGTAAATGTCATATTCACAGCAGTGAACGTATTGCAACAATTATAGTAACTTGTTCTACAAATACCCTACTTAAAAATTATTGTGGGAAAAGTAATGATAAGGTAAAACACCACATAATAGGAAATTAAAGAGCCTGGATAATTAGCATGTCTGTAAATTTTCTCGTGAAATTGAACAAAATTTCCAATAAAATTAGTCGATTAAATATCAACCGTCATGAAAACGGTGCTCGATTAAGTGTTTGGTTTCTGCTTTGAAACTTCGTTTTTCCAAAATAAAATCGAATGGGTTGCTAAGAGGGGCTCAGTTAACGACTGGCATCCTCTTTAAACCGGAAGCCCTTCAAAACTTAAAAAAAGAAATACAAGAAAACGATTCCTTTGCCGCATAAGCTAATATCGTGCATGGCGGGACGGAGCCACTATGACCGTAGCCTAAGTGTATGATCGTGTACCTTACACCACAATATCGAGCGCTAATTTGGAAGCATTTTGGTAGTTTATTTTTTTTTGTTTTGGTAGTTTATTTTCCAATGGGAGGAACTATGTTAGTAGGGGCATGGATGGTGTATTCAGATCCATCTGCGATGAATTAGTATAGTAAATAAATTATTGATAGATGTATATTTTATTTATTAATTAATTTATGTACATGATATGATAATATTCTATTGCCAGCACCCTCCTTCAAAATTCATGGATTTATCGTATCACCATATACTACTACAAGTTGTAATTTAAATTCGCGCTCATTATTTCACGTCTCCTACGTTAGAATGCATATAATAAAACGCCAATTACACTAGTTCAGCTGCACAAGTGACAACGAACAAATTTCGTGAAACTGCATGTATGCCGAGCGAACGCATACGCTGGTTGCTCCGAGCAGTAGCGAACAAACCGAAAAAAATGGTTGGTTGTCTCTAAGCCTGCGTTGGTGTGATGGAGTATCACATAACACACACCATCACTTCAAAATAATGACGATTTTATTTTTTTTTCTTTACTTTTTTTTCTAAAAAAATTAGTTAAAACTCCACATTTGTATTAAACCTTTCGAATCAAACTTAAAACCATGCAGTTTAGAAATATGCATTATTGGGTAATTTAATGCCAACGCAGGGCTAAGGGGCTCCTAGGCTATCAATATTAATAGCCTAAAACCCCTATAATAGAGGAACACCTTGTTACAAATCTGAATGAACATTAACTTCCTCATAAAAAGTTTTCGATTCTGATGGATACTAGAGCTTTGTTCGCTTAGCCTACGCTAACTACACCAGTGTACACCAGATAAGATAAAATAAACAAGAACACAACCAATACACCTACTTGCACTGACCACTCCAGTGACGTCATTTCACACTACACCGAGTAAAAAGTGCAGCCCGAGCAAGAAAGAAGCCCTAAGAAATCTTAGGGTTCAAATACAGCATTTTTTAAAATCGTAACCGCCTGTTTTACCAATTTTAAAATTTTAAGCTGAATTATATATGCACATACTGTTTTCTTCTCTTTAGTCTATATTAAATCAACTTTTAAAATTGAAAGGCGTTTTCGTAATCTTTATTCCTCAATTTAGTTGCAACCTTTGTCCGTACAAGAGAGATTCGAACTCAAAGAGCCAAATATTCTCTTCGTATCTAAACAAAAAAACGTACATTTAAGAAAATATTTTATTTAGAATGAAGACTAGTGTGGCGGTTCCATCAAAATGTATATATGTTGGGAAAGGGATGCCCGCCTAAGGAAGTGTTCATTTTGAGGAGAGTTCACTCCCATTGAACAAATTAAACTTACCTTTGTGTGTTTCTTGTTGATGTAATAAATAAATAAATTTTACAACTTGTCTATTTTTAAGGTAAGCACTGTGTACTGTTGTTTTTAAAAAGACGCGATTTCAAAAAGCACTTATGTATGTATATTAATTATTAAGAAACAAAAAGGGACTATCGTCTAAATATGAAAAACTGTCGTTAATGGGAATTTTGCATAGAATGGAATTTATTCTATAGTTACATAAGTGAAAGAAAAAAGAGCATAATGTTTTTTACATACGCCTTTCAATCTCCAGTAGTATTTATTAGGAGTTGAACATCTCGCTGACACAAAGTTAATAAGTAATTCTGATTTTGATCTGAGAAGAAAACAGTCTGGTTTAATCCACAAATTAGAAAATTAAACTACCTTGAAGTTGAAGTTAATTCTATTCATACATAAATGTAAGAATAATAATAAAAATCTTCCTTATGTTGCATTTTTACGCAAGAAAAAATATCTCTTAGAATAAAACAAAGTATCAATTAAAAAAATTACGATTTTAATATTGAATACACAAAAGTTTAAGAATTATTGCATACTAATGTCGTCTTTGAAATAATACTACAATATTTTGTAAAGTTTACAGAGGCTGAGCGCAGATCTGTTAGTTGGATAGAAATGTATAGTTGTAATAATAAATTTTTGAGCAAATAACAAATGAATTAATTTTAACCAGTATATATTTTGATTTACTAAGGGTTCAAAAAAAAATTAATAAATCTGTACGTATTTACATTGGGGGTTTGGTTCATGCCATGAGAATAGTTATCGACTAACACTTGGAAAGAAGTTATTTGTTGATGCTGCAATCGGTTTAATTTATGACTTTATAACATAAACAGCCGTGATAGAATGATGTCATTCGACGCCTATACCTTCAAGTTTGTATTGAGGTAAGAATAGTTAAATTAAAAAAAGGAAAACAAAATATACAAAGGCGATTGAAATGAAATAAATTGTGTTCTACTGAAAGATAAAACTATTGTAATGTGAAGGGTTGGCTTACTTTCTACAGTGACTTCCTGTGTATAATCCCAGTTGAAAAAACTGACGTAACCAGCAGGGTATTGTTTTAGAAAACACAAATTAAATAAGGCCCTTTGACAGAACTGTTGCCAAGTTTGGTAACATTTGTTTTCAAATTTAAAACCTACTGTACATAGATTCATTTTTGCAACCCATACACATTTTTATCATACTAAAATTGTTATCATGCCAAAACGGGTCTTTAGAAAAAAAAGTACGATCACTAAGATGTCCTTTATTTTTCAAAGTAAAAAAAATGTTTGAATTTTATAGTTTGGAGCATTGCGTCGAAACATTTTTGTTTTATTCGGTCAAGATAGAAAGAAGAAAAAATATGCAAAGGGTTATAGCCTTACCCCGACAATGGCAAGAGCTACTTTTTCGCAAAAAACATACTACATTTTTAATGGAAATGGACAAGAAAGCATTGAAACCACGGCTTGCCAAAGGTTATAACAATGAACAAGAACAAATCGTTTATTGTTACAACCTTTGACAAGTCGTGGCTTGAATCCAGCTTTTTAGTAGTTCAAGCATCCTACCAAGGTTTAAGCTTTTAGGTCCATAAAGTCTTACAAAAACTGTACACGAACACCTCTTAAACAGCTTTGAATATGTTTAACTTCAAAGAATAACATTGATAATTTTGTTTCAATTCGTTCTGTTTAGAAGTGATTAACCGTTTTCTACCGCAATTTCTTTCTCGATGGCAAAATAATATCTCACTTCTTGAAGGTGAAAAGCACTTGTATTTACTGTAAATAATACATGTCGAAGAACTGTAAAGTTAAAGCAAGACTTACACGCTTTAATAACTGAAGAGAGGGGAATTACATTCAGTAGGCATAACATTAACTTAAAAAATCTGTATCCCATTATGTTTATACGTTAAGTAGGAACAATTTGAATAATTTTAATAGGCTGCCAGACAACGTGACTAGTGCATAAAAGTGTCTCAGGTAACGAAAATTGAGTTCGACCCGGTCATTAAATTTTTAACAAAAGAAGGGCATGCGCCTAATTACATTAGCAACGTTTATGGTGATTTATCTCCTTTATATTCCACTGTAAAAAAGTGGACAAAATATTTCCGTTTGGGGCGACGATCCCTTGAAGATGATGAGCGCCCTGGTCGGCCAATTGAACTGATAACGCCTGAAAATGTTTTAATTATTGATTCTGCATAACCATTTGCGTATGAATAAGATTAGTGTAAGATGGGTACCGCATCTTCTTTCTGCTCTCCAACGTGGGGGTCGAATGTGCGTGTTCGTTTTTAAACATATGTGGAGACCCGAAACCGATTTTGGGGTCCATTGTCACAAGAGATAAAACAATGGTTCTGTATTATGATCCTCTATCCAAAAAGGAATCGTTTTAAGGAAGATAGTGAGTTGCAAGCAGATCATATTATTTTTATAAGGGTATAGAATTATTAATTGATCGTTGTAATAAATGTATTGAAGTCAGGGAAAATTATATTGAAAAATAACAATTGTTATATTTTACCAAGTTGTAGCCATTTGGATACTGATATATGTAAATGTCATATTCACAACAGTAAGCGTATTACAACAATTATAATAACTTGTTCTACAAATACCCTACTTAAAAATTGTTGTGGGCAAAGTAATGGTAAATTAAGTAAAACACCACATAACAGGAAATTGAACAAAATTTCGAATAAAATTGCAATTACTGCATCATTTCAACCTTAGTTTCGTCCAATTACATGTACAATTACAAATTATAATAATTAGTCAATTAAATATCAACCACACATTCATCTTTCACGAAAACGGTGCTCGGTTACGTGTTTGGTTTTTGCTTTGAAACTTTTTCCAAAACAAAATCGAATGGGTTGCGTTCTTTAAACGGGAAGCCCTTCAAGACTTAGAAATGCAAAAAAAAACATTCCTTTACCGCTTAGGCTAATATCGTGCAATGGCATGCATCACCTAAACACCGTGACGTCATTGAAAAGCGCTGAGGTCTTGTTGTCTCGGTTGTAACGGTCCAACACAGGTAATATTTGCTAATGAGCTAAGTATGATAATTTACAAACAGATTTAGAGATAAGGGACACCTAACATAAATGCTGTAGAGGATATTTCATTGATCCTTGTTCTCTACTATATCGCTTCCTATGCTTTTTTAACAAATTTGATTTTTTAACAAATTAAATGCCTATTTTCATCTTGAACGAATAAAACATGTACTACGTCTTGCTCTATTGAAAAATAAACATTAATTGATTAATACGTGCAGCTTTATCACCGTAATCTATTCTAACATGTTTTAAAGCAATGCGGCATGGGTTAACTTTCTAAAATTTGACTTACCAATGTTTTATGATAAAAGCAAGAAAATAAGAGGGTATATGCGTTTAGCAACTCTTTACTTCGCAAAATGAGGGACACTAATGGTCATAATAATGATAATAATAATTCATACTTTCACATCGGCATTTGATCCAGTGTTTGTAGAAACCATACCATTAAGAAAGAGGTAAGCCCATTGCAGATTCAAAAACAAATTTTAGAATCAATTTTTACTATGCCATTCTTCATACAACTAATAGCATCAATTGGTGAAAGGTTTACTTTATTAAAAGATCTTAGAAGAATATTTGGTCTTTTATAACTTCTCAGAATTACAACATTTAAGTAAAGAAGCTCTCATAAAACATTGTGTGGACTTAAAACTAAAATTAAGTGATGATTCCAGAGGTGAAAATGATATCAAGGCTCTTAAATTATATCATAAAATATTGACAATTTTATATTTTTTAAAAGAATAAAAAAAATCCCAGAGAAGTTCTAGAATATATTCTAAAAGATGATTTATTCGATACCTTTCCCAATACTTTAATTGCTTTTAGAACCCCTTTAACCCTTCCAATATCAGTTACAAGTGGTGAAAGATTGTTTTCAAAATTAAGATTCGTTAAAATCCGTGTTAAAAGGGACAAGGGAAGATCAGGCCTAGTGATAATCAGCATTCAAAAAGAATCATTATATAAGGTAAACCATATGTTCATAAATACCTTAGACATAACATCGTCGGTTACTGATGGAATTGGCTCCGACCAGTCAAGTGATACCCTTCCACCCCAGAGCGTTAAGTTTCTATGTAAAATCCTGGTTTGTGCTGCCTCCAAGTAATTTGGGAATTCAACAAAGGCGTAGCCTCTGTTAAACGTTCTATTTCTGTACGATCTGTACATTATTACATCGACTACTCCATGTATTCCACTTCGGATTAGTGCATGCCACACCTGATCTTTCGATTTACTTTCTGGTATCCCTCCGACAAATAGGCGACAGTTACCAGTTACTTTTTCAATGGATAGCAATACTCCACGAAAGTGCATAAAGTTTAGAGCATTTACCGCTGTTTGAGCAACTTTAGATTCGGAATATGTTACAACGGCAAATCCCTTATTGTACACACTGTTATCAAAAATTAACAATTTAAATTTGACAACAGTGCCAACAGTAGCGAAGAAAGGTATAAGTTCGTCTTCTAGCGCATCGAATGGTATACCAGACACGAACACTTCCGACTCCGCGAACGGAGCTTGCCAAAAACCGCGAATTTCAAATATTCGATAGGCTTTACTATAAATCAGGTGATATCCCGTAACTACCTGAAAATTCCGTAATCTAGCGTTCATTTCGTGGAAGTTCATTTTAAAGATAGCGGCACTTTTACACCGCACACACTGCAACTATATTGTGAAGTGTGAACCCTAACACGATTTGCTCCTAAACTCATCGACAATTCAGCGAATACTGATGAATCTGATGATTGTTTCATACATATAAGCCTATACTCCTCGGAAGTAAGTTTAGGATTGGTGTCCGAGATATCTGAATTTCTTCATTTTAACGCTGAGCAACCTAATTGGTTATCGAACAATCATGTTTGTTTACATTTTTTTTTTACTTGTAAAGATAAAACTAGGTGGCGCAAAATACCGATATTTACAATTAAAAGTTTCTCTCTCTTTTGAGGGACTTATTCCAAATAAAACCAGTTATGTTAAATAACTTCCAACTCCATTTTTTTTTTAATGCACCATTCTTCTTGGATTAATTATTAAATTCTTGAAATGTAATAAACTAAAGAAGTTTTACCACCGAGACAATTTTTTTTATGATCTAATTACAGCATATCAAAACTGCCTTCCATTTCTGGAGATGAAAAGGAGATAACCAAACTAAACACATAACAGGAAGAGCACAAGAACATTTTTGTAAACACCTGCAAACTATGACATCATTCTTAAATGCTATTTCTGTAATTTTACTTTTCACATTTTGTGTTTGAAAGAGTAGAATATTTCTATGTTTCGGTGTATTTTAGCAATTATTGTCTATACTAAACACACAGAATGTAATGCATTTTATGTTATAAATAAGTTTATATAATTACAAAGCGTTCTAAAACATAGAAATAAAGTTGATTGGGGAATGGTTTGGATAAATTAGAGGTTTTTAGAGTAAAAAAATGTCAACCATTTAATTTTTATCTTGTTGAATAAAATAATATTAAAACAAAAGAAATAAAACAATACAATAATTGGGGTAAATTACATTCATAATTTGATAGTAGCAGTTTAGTCTGTTGCGGTTTTTCAAACAATTTCATCTCATGGTAATTGATGACTTTTTAAATATGTAACATAATCTCTACGAAACAATTTCGTTAATACTAAGCTCTTAATTTCCGGGCTGGAACCGCGTCGTTGTAGCTTTTGCCGACGTTTCATCCACACTCTTATGGGACATCTTCAGGGCTCTTACTGCATACTAACTGTTGCGTTTTTATACTTAACCTTTTTTTTAGCATTTCTAACAACTTTAAAAACGTTAATCGCTCAGTGTTTTCATATGTTTTATACGAAGGGATATCTGAATGTAATTACGATATTCTACTCTAAAACTTATACAAGATAACTCTAACATCATTACATTCATTAGTTTCATTACTCATTTGAGTCATTAGCATTACTTAAAAATGGGCAAACTGAAAGATAATTCCCAGAATTTCTAGTCTAATTATTGCACTTCTACTTTTATGACAGTAATAAAATAAGCACTATAGGTAATGGGGAAATTAACAGCTGTTCTGTGATTTAGTTGCATTTGGTTGCAATGTTGTAGATATAAATTGTGAAATAAAATAAAGGTGGCCAGATACTTATGAACTGTAATGCATATGACATAGTAGGTATGTGTTTGTACATAAAGTTTGTGAATATGGACAACATTTTAATGTTTTACGAAATGTGTTACTTGCACTCTATCCCAACAAATTTCAGTTTCTATTATATTTGGAACGGTTAATTTTTTTTGTTTCAAAAAATATGATATTCGAGCTGTGAATTCTTATCTATCAAACCCGTGTAAGACATGTTGTGGACAAGTTCCATAACAGCTATTTAAAAAAAAATGTCCAGAAATAGGATTTCCATATGAATAACAACTGTGTGTTTAGCAGTTTCTAAGATGCGCCATGCAGGATGGCTACAAAATATCATCAGTTTAATGATGTTTTTACAGGTTAAAGCATGAACCCCCTCAAAATGTAAGAACAAGGAAGCACAATTTGATTATGTATCTACCTGGACTGCGAGGACCTGCTGGAATGTTGGAAGATATTCACTGAAGTCATGCTACAGAAAATTATGCACGGGACAAATTGTAAATTGGTACAAATTCGAAAAAATATAAAAATAAGTGGTATGCTAACCTAAATGATATTCTATGGGAGCTAAAAGCATTTCTTGACTTATTGAATTAGACTGAAGTATTTAAATCAGGTACTGAAAATTTGAACTATTTATTCGCAGCAGATGGAACGGAAAGAGATGTTCTCTGATGTACGATGTCTAAAAGAAGGTTTGAGACCTTACTATGTACTTTAAGGCTTGAGGATTTTTTAAACAGCGATGAGAGAATAAAGTATGATTCTGCAGCTGCAATAAGCAACCTATTCTAAGTATTTATTGAAAATTCCCAAAGAAACTTTTCACTAGGGGCTTACATTTGTGAGGATGAAGCTCTTGTAGCTTTTGGAGAAAGATGCAGCTCTAAAGTTGACAATGCTTATATACATGTGGTGGCAAAAATTCTGATGAAAAAACTTGATCTGCTGAAGAGAATCGTTTAAAAATTCCAACTGGTTTGGAACGATGGAACTTGTTTGTGAACTAAGAAAAAGAGGACTCACATTCCTAGAAACGTTGAAGAAAAACAGACCAGAAATTCCCTTCTGCTTTTTGCCAAATAAAAATAAAGAAATCAATGCCAGCCTTTATGGCTACAAGGAAGATATCACATTATTATTCTATGTTCCTAAGAAGAATAAAGCCGCCGTGTTGATATCTTCAATGCACCATTCCATGAAAGACGTCGAGCAAAGTGAAAAGCCTAAAATTACCGCTGATTACAATTTGACCGAAAGTGGGATGAATAGTCTGGACAGAAAATGTGCAAATTATTCGCCTAGTAGAAGAACTCGTCGGTGGCTCATGACTGTATTTTTCACCCTTGTAAATATGTGCACTATGAATTCATATATATATTATACCAAAATTGTAAAAACTCAGCCAAAATGGAACGTAAAGCCTTTTTGAAATTATTGGCAAACAGTTTAACAACACCTTACATGCAGACTAGATTAGGTACACAGTTGCCAAAAGAAATAAAATCAAGAGTATGTGGACTGCTTCAAATAGTTGAAACAGAAGATTATGATCCGAGAGTGCAGTATGACAAGCGAATGGAAGTAGAAAAAACTTATTACCTGTGTAGCTACAAACTTAAAAAAAACACATTTGTATGTTTGTAGAATGTGTGGAAAGCTCATTTGCTTAGAACACACTAAAATTTGCGATCCATGCATACAAAATCTCAATAACTAATTTTTTCACATTTTCGTTTCATATTTCAGAATTAAAGTTTGTTTCATAGGTTCCTCTTTTTTGTTTTCATATTTTTATATGTTTGTATCATATGCCACTTTGCCAATAAAACAATATTACCAACTTTTTTGTAATTATTTGCCACAAACAAAAATCGAAAAACTGCCGGTATCTAATACCGGCAAGTAGCCTTGACGTCATAATTTTGAATGGTAGTGGTTGAGGGTTAATGTTGTTTGGAAGATATAAAAAATAGCCGAGTAGGCCATACAAAACCATCCCAACGGTAATTTAGCGGAATGAATATGTTTTGGAGTATGCATCCAAGTTAAGGAATTTAATCCCAAATTTTTCTCCAATTATTCATCGGCAGCTAAATCTTTATAGAAGAATGAAATTCGTTAGTGTTACTTGTGGGTTCCTCGGTATCGGACATTTCAACATACCGTGAGCGAAAGTGGAGGACTACCTATTACTATTATAATATTTGTTACAGTGCACATAATGCAAAAAAGGATTAAGAATTCTTGCAGATTCACAGCTAAAGTTTTTCCAAAGCATTGGGTTTGCATCAAGCACTTCGTGAACGTATCTGTTTCAAAAGCTCTGGTTCCTTCTAAACTAAAGAATGCATCAATTATTTGGTACCCTTTTGCCAGTACAGTCAATTATTACTGGAGCGGGTGTAACAGCGATTTCCAAAATATCTACCTTATAAGCATGATGGTGTTTACCCTCAACGTGGAGCCATTTATTCAGTATTACTTCAAAGGCATAATTTTATAACACTACCTCTATCTGTAAACCGGTAAATGGTAAGGTCGATTCACCATGCCTCCTTTCAGAAATCAAATTTCATGTACCAACTTATCACATGCGATCGTTAAGCTCGGACTATCAGACTATTCTGCTTGCATTTTTACTAGTGTTGGGCGATTATGAATGATATAATCGAGATATATCGATTATACCCGAATAATCGATCATTCGATTATGGTTCAGAAATCATTCATTATTCGTTTCGACTGCGCAAGAGCACACAAACGAATTACGATTCGAGATCTGTATTCGAAACTTCGAGGTTTCGAGTTTCGAAATAATTCACTCGTCACTCGGATTCTGTCAAATAATCGTGGAAAATAATCGAAATTGTTAGTAAATTTCGAATGATGATTTCGAATGATCATTCGATTATTTAAAACGATTATTTCGATTCATTCGATTATTGAAATATATCGATTATGCCCAACACTAATTTTTACTCATTTGAATCAGTAGCGCATTGTGTATGAGATCTAACAAATATAACCTCATACAAATGTTATGTACTATTAATTCAAATGTGTAAAAACGCAAGCAGAACAGTCTGATAGTCCGAGTTTTGTTATAATTCCGACACAGTCATCTTATCTAACACTTTTTTTTGACATAAAATTTTACAATTGTTATAGAGACTACGCTACATACTGTTAATTGACTTTACTTTCTATGTCCTATTAATGGTTTTTTTTTCGGTTGATAATAAATAAGGTTTTTAATTATTACTATTAAATGGTTAGATTGATATTTGAGATCTGTATGTTTTAGTAGGAGAAGAGAGTATACAGGTTTTGTTAGATTTACTAGAACAGTATTTTATTTATATTTCAAATATTCCACCGTCTTCAGTTCATTATGCGAGAGATTTCACTATCAATTTTAGCCTTGAATTTGAATTCATTAAAATTGTGTTTATTTTTGTAGATTTCCATGCTGTCAATTAATTTTGTATTATTTACATTGTAGTTGTTTTCAAGCATATGTAGGGCGATCCTAGATCTTAAAATTAGAAGAGTTTATAAATCCAGCGGTATCCTCCAAAAGAACTACAATATATAATTAATTAAGTGCTGTGCTAAGAGTGATAATAAAGTGTTTGATTGCAAAATGTTTAAATCCTTAACTAAGTACCTTATTATCAACACTTACATTGTAATTCATACCTCTCGCACACGGTATGAATTTCTCCTTGGTATGTTGGGAGAAATTTCCAGATTTAAATAAAAGTACATTTTTAGATATGTAAATATTTAATTGAGAATATTAATAGACACACTTTTAGATAATTTGATTAATGTCAACTAATTGATTTTGAAAATATAGGATGAACCATTTTATCTCATTGATATTTGTCAAACAAAAGCTGTTGATTGTAGCCATTTTTAGCTTATGTCGTAGCCAACTCCTTTTTTCACGTATAATTAATTTCTTGCCGAAGTTTAGGGTATGTTTATAATGAAGCTGCGATATTCGACAAGAGCGTGGAGTTAGCAACACGGGTGAATTGGTGAACGTTAGGGTACGTTAATAGTGGAGCAACGAGTCAAGAGTCAAGCGACGAGCGGAGCAGAGCATCGAGATTTAACACGCTTGAACAAGTCGAGGCGTGCATAGTGAATCATTCGATCCTCGAGCATATAAGAACGTAGCGGCGAATCAAGCGACGCTTTCAAGACTGTCCGATATCGCTGCTTGAACGCTGTGGTCAAAATGGACGCAGAAAGTTTAGTTAATGAAGTTTTTATGCGCAATCCTTTGTGGGATCAACGGCATAAACAGCACCACAACCGTTATATGTTAGATAAGTTATGGGATGAAGTAGCGAAAGAAATGAAATCTTCACGTAAGTAAAAAAAACAATTTGTACTTTAATTTTAATTAATTAATAGTACATTGTTATTACAATACATAAGTATACTACGGTAGATGTAAATTAACTCTAATTTTAAAGTTTTATATTGGATTTCTGCAAATAAAGATTGTAAATGCATCTCTAATTGTTTTTTCTTGTTCAGTTGATCTGGTGTTTCGCTGTTCCGTTCTAATCGGATTATGTCCGGTTTCAAACTCAATTTTATTAAGTTGCCGTTCAGAACCTTCCAAGTCAATCATAGCATTATGAAGAACGCAAATACTTTTGATGATTTTGTCTGCAGTTTCCGGTAAACATTCAATTGGTTTCTATAAAATGCGCCACTTGGCGTTTAATATAAAAAAGGCACATTCCACACAACGCCTTGCTCTCGAAAGACGCATATTAAAATACTCTTTTGCCTGGTCAAGTTGCCTTCTACTACAGTGTGTCAATAGATCTCTCATTAAAGGATATGCTTCATCCCCAATAAATACGTATGGCATAACAATATCTGCAGATGGTAAAATATCATCTGGTGGAATGTTCATTTTATAACGAGTGAAATAAAGTAGATGATCTAAATGTTCCACCATCACTCTGCTTACCATAGCCTCCTACCTCGATTATAATAAATTTATAAAAGCTATCAGCTGCTGCTTGAAGCACAATCGAGGAAAAGTTTTTGTAATTGTAAAACATTGTACCCGATGACGCAGGACATTTTATAGGGATGTGTTTTCCATCAATTGCCCCGATGCAATGTGGAAAATTCCATCTAGAACAAAAATCTTCAGCAATTTGTGTAGACTTCCTCTGTAGGTGGTTTCATATGAAGACATTGTAGGACATCCCAAAGTACTTGTTGTTTCCTTAATAATCGAGGCAACTGTTGAGAATCCCATCCAAAATTGGAAAGCTAGAGATCTATAGGATGTTCCTACACCCAAATATCTGAAAATGATTATTTTAATGATGTAATACTAAGTAATAATAAATGGACAATACAAATTAGTAGTGGGTGATATACTTAGGATAATAAGCAATAAATATAAATATTTTGATTACAGGAGAAATAGTAAGAGGAAGATGGAAATCGCCCCGGGACGGCTTCCGGAGGGAATTAAAGAAAATTCCTAAACCACGTTCTGGTAGTGAGGCGGTATGTTATAAATCATCGTGGCCTTATTTTCAGCAAATGCTGTTCTTAAAAGATCAATTAATGCCACGTGATAGTAGCGGAAACTTGCCAGGCACGTCCAAGGAAACAGTATTAAGTGAATCGACAGTAATGGATATGCAAGATTCTCAAGATCCAGAACCAGAAGCTGACCTAGAAGATGAGTATTCTGAAGATCTTCAACTTACTCACACACATGACACTTGTAACATTAACAGTGCTTCACCTACTGCAAGTAGTGGTTCTTCAAGTGCACCAGCGCCAAAAAAACAGAGAGGGGTCAAACAAAAACAAGTTGGCGACATTTGAAAAGCACTTGTGGAGATTGAACAGAAGAAACTTGAAGCGCTAAAAGAAGAAAAAAACAAGGAACTAGATGCCGATATGAACTTTTTCCAATCTTTGCTTCCACATATGAGAGACTTGCCCCCAAGCAGAAAATTATTGCTACAGATGAAAATTCAAGATCTGATATATAATTTTGTTTACAACGATCCTGTGGCATCATTACATAATCAAAACAGTCCTTCTACATCGTATTATCCCAATTAGCATATATTAACAAGTTTTACAACAAATATATTTGTTTTTATAATTAAAAACATTTTTACTTACCTTAAAGTGATTACCAGGCGTTCTTCTGGCTCAATTGGATTTTTATTAAAGTTTGTCCACTTCTTAATCAATTTGGGTGTTACACTACCTGTTTGTACATTTAAATCTCATTTAATATGTAAATTCTTTAATTACTTGTAACATCGAATTGCTTACTATGTAAATTTATACTGTTTGTAAAATATATATACATAAACATATAATTATCTTATAGGACCGTAATTAATAGTCAATACGGCCGCTAGATTAAATATGCATTGCCAGGTTATTATCGTCACAGAAGGTGCAATAAAAGTATTAAAGGCCTTGTAAGTCTACAGTTATATTCTTATAATTTGAAATAAACTATATCCTTACAGTAGGGTGCAACGCTCACTTAATTGGTCCGTTTTGTTTAACTCGTCGCGCTTATGGAGTATCATAGCTTCACCCTAAACAAGTGACGACTGGTGGTGACGTAGATAGAAGATCAATGACAACACTTCGATTTCCTCGTGTATTTTTGGTCAAGTGCACGACATGCAACAGAAATACACGAGGGAATCGAAGCCTTGTCTTTGACCTCCCATTTATGTCACCACTAGCCGCCACCGCTATAGACACACCCTAAGTTTGCGGAACAAGAAGAGTAACTTTTATTTCAAGTATTTTTTAATCTTTTACCGTCTATTGCGAGCATAATTTCCTACCTCACGTATCGTTAACGGCCATTTGCATATTTCCGCTGTTCACCTACTGCATGGTCGGAAGACAATTCTTTTTCTGAGCAATTTACAGAAGATGTTTTCAAATGAAAAGCATTTGCAGACAAGTTCTCCGCAACATAAAATTATATTCGATTATGCAGGATGTTCAATTTTCGCAGCACATGATACAAGTTTGTATTTTTTAAATGGAACAACTGTATATTATTACGATTTTGAATGCCCCTCTTCAATTCATGACAATTTTCTTTAATATTTATAATAGAATTTGAGATTTTTGTCGACATTTCGATCTTTCTTTAACAGCCGATATTTTAAACGTCCGTTAGAAAAGCTATTCAGTTGAGCAGTTGTTGCAGTTTTCGGCAAAAAATACAGAAGTTTTTTCATATCAACTAGCGTCTACAGGTAGTCATCGAAACCGTTGCCATGCTTGATCCACCCTATTACAATTCTCTTTTTAAAAGGATAATTAATCCTTTATATTTTTCCAGAATCTGATAAGGAAACTATTCTAGAATATTTCCTATAAACATTTCCCTGTATAGTCCATTTCATTTTAATTTGACTAATGGATTAGGAGTATGATAAGCTGAAGGAGATTTAATTGCTCCGGGCAGTACTTGCACAGGGGCGTATTCGTGTACTTTCAAATTTCTAAATATAATTAATATATATATATATATATGTATATGTATATATGTATATATATATATGTATATATGTATATATATATATATATATGTATATATATATATATATATATATATATATATATATATAAGAAATGTTATGCTCTCTTGCCAGAAATAATGAACGGAAGTATATCTATTTGCGTTTTACTTTAAAGATAATTAACTTTCATAATTATACTGAAATTCAAAGAAAATCAAATAACTATGAACGATTTGCAATTAGTAAACGGATTATGACGTCAGTGTAGCATAAACAAAGTATATGGGTGCATATGTATATCTCAAACATCATACTGTTTTTAAATGTTATATATATAATAATACTAATTACGTTGGCCTTTCTATATACAATTTCATTAATACCACTCTGGCTATTACAGCTCAGATCGTAAATATGTTTATAGTTCATTAGTCCCTCACCGGAGAAGATGCAATAAAAGTAATTATTTACTATTTAGTCAGATTAAAATAAAATGAAACGGACTATACCTAAAATGTGCAGTTCTTCAGTAAATTAAATAGTAAGGTACGCAGATAAGTTTTTCATTTAAAAGCAGAGTGCTGCGTCGAAATACTAGAAGTTTTTATTTCGCAAAGGGTATTCATGAATACTAATCTGTAGAGTAACCTAAACTTGCGGACTCGCATAGGTGTCGGTATACGTGTTCATATAAGAATACGAAAAATTCATAAATAAACTAAACCGGTAGAGAAGCAGGCATGTAGTGTCGACCTTGAATATAAATCATGTTAAACCGCGCTGAGAGAGATTTCGTTTTAGTACCGGTTGAGCTGTTGCAGAGATTAGTCGAATGGTCAAGGTTATGTACTTACGTGTCGCTTTTGAAAATATAGCTGGTGTTTTTTGTGTGTTGTAGTATTATACCAAGTACATAATTAGTGTATCGTTTCATATAGAACTAATATTTACATACCTAAGAAAACAATGCCTCGTAATAGATTTGCTACTAATGTACATAAGTATGTGTCACTTTTTCCCCATTTAAAATATGACGGTAGTGCAGTTTTTTGCTTAATATGCAATGTTCGTTTGGCTGCATTGGACAGAACTGATTGCCAGAGGCATGTCAATGGTATTAAGCATATGAGAAATGCAAGAACTGAAATACCTTATACACTATTTCTCATACATTTATTAATTATGTTTACCTCTTGTAATCTTCCGTTGTCGTTGGTGAGAAAAGCAGCTTTTAAAACGTTTTGGCGACAATACGTTCCAAAGTACCCATTACCCTCACAAACACAATTACAGAATCATTTGCCGCGAATGAAAGAGATGCAAAAAAATGTGTGTAAACGTGATTTGTGTTCCAAAAAAATATGGATTACCGTGGATGAGACGACCGATATAAAGAAAAACAGTATTGTGAATGTAATAGCTCGCGTTTTATCTAGCGAGAACACAGCATCTCGATATTTGTTAGCTTGCAAACGTGTTCAACAATGTACCGCGGAAAATATTCAAAAAGTGATGAACGCTTTGAAAAAATTTAAAATTGCCCAAGATCAAGTTGTGATGATTGTGATAGATAGTGCAGCAACGATGTTAAGTGTTGGGCGATCCTTAAAACATATATTTCCTAAGTATGTTTATTTATGTATTTTTCGAATTCTTATATTAACCCGTAATACCGACGCCTATGCGAGTCCGCAAGTTTTGGTTACTCTACTAATGTGTAAACATTATCTTCTCATAATTATCCTTCGTACATTATCTAGTAGCTTAACAAGCACGTATAAATAATAAATAGTAAAAATAATCAGACAAAAGTTGATTAGAATTCGGAATAAAGCGAATGGATTTATTTAAAGCATCGTGAACCAAGTTCTTTCAGAGGAAAAAAAAATGTTATAAAAACATACTGAGAGTTACTCAAAAAATTTCGCAATTTAGCTCAATAGAAATGTTGCTGAAAAAACTTTCTGGATAAACTTGTTAAGACAATGCGTAATCATACTTTTTGAAAAAAAAACGCGGGAGAATTTTTTTTTTGCGTCAACGAACATTTATTTACATATGTGTGCGTAGTTTACATACATAGGCTTTCTCGACTTCTAGCTGCTACCAAATTTATGTTAGATATTTGGGCATTATCTTTAACTCCTTCATCTTGTGGAGTTTCGATAATCCCGTATTATGTATGTATATTTCCCAAATGGTGCCCCTAATCGATAATCTATTCATGTATACAAATTGTCTTTGTTAAAATAAGGTCTTACGGATATGTTATTGAATCACTTACAGTTATCCTATTCATAAATTTCAATCTAGTTATTGTGAGCAACCCTCCGATTACGTCATTCGTTCATAATACTTCAGATTCATTAATTTTATTATGTTAGAAATCTGGAATTTTGTAAAACCCTACTATAACACTTGTTGAGTGTTGTGTGAGGCTTCCTTTAGAGGAAATTTATTTTACACAGTGAGTCAAATATTAGCATTTAATGAAGTAAGAACCCAAGCAATCAGTTTAGTATAAAAATACGTCATAGTCAGTAATATTAGTGGGCGACCACGGCCAGATCATTAATTATTGAACTTTGTAATAGTTTTATATTTCTGTAGTGTTAAAATTTAATTAAAATGTTAAGTTAACCTCCAGTTATTTATTTTATTTAAACTAGTACAAGTTCTGGTCCTACATAAAACAATTAGTTGGTGCAGCATTAGATTTATGCTACAATCCACGTATCGAAAAAATACGAGGATTGTTCGGAAAGTGCGTGTCCTAACACAGAGATGGCGTGAATTCGGAGGAATTTTCATTACCATCCTGTGGAATCATCTTTTAATAGATTAAATATGACAGCACAGAGCGATCTGTCAATTAGTATGTTTTTGACAGTACGCCAAAGAGAACGTCTCCTGTGATTTTGCAAACAATGGAAAAAACTGAGTTGAGAGCAGTGATAAAGTACTTTCATTTGAAAGGCTTAACACCAACCGAAATTATAGCAGAGCTGGATTCGACACTATTGGAATCCGCTCTTTCGTTTTCAATAGTTAAAAACTGGGTTGCCGAATTTAAGCGTGGTCGTACGAGCAGAAATGATGAACCCCGTAGTGGACGTCCTAAAACTGCAACTGCCTCGGATATGATTGAAAAAGTCCACCGTATCGTATTGGATGACCGTCGACTAAAAGTGCGCGAGATAGCAGACATAGTGGGTATCTCAAATGACAGTGTGCACAGAATTTTAACTGAAGAATTGGTAATGCAAAAATACTCGGCGCGTTGGGTGCTGCGGTTGCTCATACCGGAGCAAAAACTGAATCGTTTAAGTGTTTCTCGTGACCTTTTGGTACATTTTCGCCACAATCTGAAAGACTTTTTACGCCGTTTCATAATTGTTGATGAAACCTGGGTCCACCATTATACTCCTGAAACCAAAGAACAGTCCAAACAATGGACACACAAAGGTTCTCCGTCACCAAAGAAGGCAAAAACGATTTTGTCAGCAGGAAAGGTTATGGCAACTGTTTTTTGGGATTCTCATTGAATTCTTGCTCGATTACTTAGAAAAGGGGAAAACAATAAATGGCAAGTATTATGCCACTTTGTTGCAACAACTTAACGACAAAATCAAAGAGAAACGGTACATTTGGTAAAGAAGAAAGTGTTTTTCCATCAGGATAATGCACCTGCCCATAAATCTGCGATTGCAATGGCCGAAATTCATGAATTGGGATTGGAATTAGTGCCTCATTCGGCCTATTCCCCAGATTTGGCTCCCAGCGATTATCATCTGTTCCCAAACCTGAAAAAATGGCTCGGCGGTAAGAGATTTTCGTCTAATTCCGAGGTAATCGCTGCTGTAAATTGCTATTTCGATGACTTAGATTCATCGACCTACAAGAAAGGTATTGCTAATTTGGCATATCGTTGGAATAAGTGTGTTGAGGGAGCAGGAGACTATATTGAAAAATAAAATGTTTTTGTCGAAAAAAAATTGCGTTTTCTTTGTTAGGCCACGTAGTTTCCGAACGATCCTCGTACAGTTTACCCCTTCTCCAATAACCAATAAAAGTGTTCCTCTAAAAATGTCGATATCTTTCTTTTATTTTTCTTTCTAATAAATTTAATTAGAACTCCGTTTTAGTGTTAAATCTTCCCAGTTAGACTTTAAATCATGCAGTTTTCAAAGAATTGACATTATTGAGTAATTTAAATGTAATAATCATGAAAAGCTTTGGGGTATCACGTACCCCACCACACCACCCGTGTTACTTTTTTTAACCACACCAAGTTAAAGAAAGAGCGGAATTCCGCAAAAACTCAAAGTATCTCAATTATCTCAAAACGTAAGATAGATGGGCATAGGGAGTATTGAAGAAAGTTGATATGAAATCAAGAGACACATCCAAAAATATAATAATATACAGGTGTTCCGTTTAAAAAACGAAACTTATATTGTGCGCTGCAGAAGGTGGGCACTATAGTTGAATACAGTTTTATATTGTGCAGGACTTGTATCCGAATATTCTTTGGTAGAGTGTCTCAGCCGATTCTGGAACCTCCTCCTCCTTGAGGTGGTCCCAGAATCGGCCGATGCCGGCCAGGGCCAACCCCAAGGTCAAGACCGACTTTGAAGCCGGGGGACATCACCAAGGTCAAGGTCAACGAAGAGGTTGTAGAATATGGAGATTCCACAATGTAAAGGTTCCACAGTTTGTTGGGAGGTATCAAGGTCAGAGGATATATCACTCCTCCAGAGTAAGACCGTATCTCAAGGTTGATGACTGTGTATAAAAGGGTTGCAATAGCGAATAAATGTTAGTATTAAAAGTGGTAACCATGGACAGCAGATATAGTGACGGAAGAGAAACTTGTGAATGTTATCATAAGAATAATGAGAGTGTATCGAATAACATCAATGTTGATGAAGGTAATTCTTCGAAAGATCCTGACACAACCTTTTAAAGTAGATGGAAATTTTTTGAAAGATCCTGATGCAGAACCATTTGAAGTAGGTGAGTCGAGCGATTTTTGGGATAAAGTAAATTTATATATGGAGACGTTTCTGCGAGAAGCATCATGGAATATACCATTGTTAGGAGAGAGAATATATTTTTTTAATAAAAGCCATTCCAAATGGATAGGTGTTGGTTTGTCTGCAGATATGAATTTTTGAATCAACTGTGAAGATCATAGGAGTAAAGAAGCAATGTTTATCTTTCTGTGAATATGAGTGGAATCACTTTTTAATGGAGAGTAAAAAGTTGAAAAGATCTTTTGAATATTGTGGTGGAGCATTTCCAGTTGTCACTAGTCTCAATTTGCGGATATCTAGCAAATGTTTCGATGGAGTTACTAGAATACTTGAAATGAAGAAAAAAATGGAGACTGCGTATATTTATCATACGAAGGTTTGTTAGAGCGGTTTCGTTTGGAAGATGTGGAATTCCGTTTAGCGCTTTTAAAAAGTTTAAAGTATGAAGAATGGGGGACTATTTAATTTGAAGTCATATTGGCGCAGCAGATTTAAGTACAGAAGTAGAGAAAATGTTAAATGGAGTGGTGTCCGAATGTGCTTGCATAACAAAAGAGTTGTTAACGTATGGACTACAAAAAATTTATAATCATGTAGATGTATTAAGAGAAATTGCTAACAAGATTTATTTGCTAATAAAATGGTAATTAATAAATGTTATTGGGTTTTATTATAAGTATAGAATGAGAAGTATTGTGAAGGAAAATTAAGTATGTATGTATTAGTATTACTTTGTGATTTTGTATACTATTTGAACAGTTGCTGTTTCTGAATGCAGTTTGAATAAGTTATCTTTATTAATATGGGAACCAGAGGAAAACGTATCAGTTTAAATCGAAAAGCGGGACGGAAAGGTAGTGGGTTATTGAATACTATAATAAATAAGCTTCCTTTGGAACTGCATTTACCAGGATATAGTTTTTGCGGTCCTGGAACAAAATTGAAATTCCGCATTGAAAGAGGCGACCGGGAGGTGAATTTGCTAGATGAGGTTTGTAAAGAAAACTGGAACGAATTAAGAGTAAAGACGCAAGGTTGGGAGAAAGGCTTGCGGCTTCCGTAGTTGCGGTTGCAATGAAAGGTAAAACAAAATTTGGTATGGGTATAACGCGAAAGTATCGAAAAGGTGGTAGAAGTAGGAGTAGAAGGAAAAATAGAATAGGAAATCGGATTTGATTGAAAATTTTTTCTCTAAATTGCTCTGAATTATTATCTTCCCCCCACGCATTAGATGGACGCGCTGTATATGCGTATATGGGGCAACTACCATCGCGCCCACTTTACTACGTACTATCTATCTTGTTCTGCGATGGTGGGAAATTATTTATCCGCTGAGCCTGTATGGTGTCAATTTTTACACTGATTGTTTGAAGTGATTCCTTAGTGAAGAAAAAACACTTTACCATGAGGTGAGAAAATATTTTCCCAATCACCACTGACAAACATATTTCCGAATAAGTGGTGAGCGAATATTGGGAACTAATTTCCCACCCAAAATTTTAGAGTTTCCATTTTTTTGAAAAATATTGGCTTGCATAATGTATTTGAAATAATAATGCAATTTTTTGGTATACATATACACAAGTAATACATACAAAGAAGAAAAAAAAGAGCATGTACAGCAGAATATATATCAAAAGGAACACATCAGATGAATATCTGGTATGAAATGATGTATACTTACATCGTCGAACGCAGCTGTCATTCAAGAACGTATAGTGTATTTAATATGGCCACTGGGTCAATGTGAAATTCCCTCTGACGGATATTAATTCTTTTGCGGAAGCTCCTGTTTCCTCTCGAGCTTCTGCTCTGCGGAGTGGGGGTACTAAATATTTAATTTAGGTCTAGCTAACGACAAATGTGGAGTAACGAGGGCGAAACTAATCTTGAATCTTGAAAATCAATGGAACATCTTCCTACAGACAACAGTGTAAATTCAAAGGTATTTTGAGCAAAATTTCGTAAATTAAATATCTATTGAAATGTTTCTGTTTAGAACGTCAGTAAAATTTATTATTGGATGGTTGTCGTTGAAATTTTAGGTCATAGAATAGCATATTTTAGTCGGCCAGTCGCGTCACTATATTCATTTGATTATGTTACATTTAAAAATAACTGTATTCACAAAGAATTAATCGTTAAATTATTTTTGGAAACGAATCATCAAAATTTGCTGTGGATAAAACAATCGCCATCGCGATTAAAATAAAGGAGAAGAGGGACGCCAATTGCTTTTCCCACTTTTGGTCAAGTTTTCATTGAGTCAACTCGTATTTTGGCTGCGCTCCCAGTTTCAAGTGTTAATATTTCGAATTGTAATATAAATTCAAGGTAGAAGTGAAGGTCGGAGATTAAGGAGAGGCAGCTTTCCTGTAAGTGTAATATAAACATAAAGTTTATATTGACATCATCGTAAATTTGGCTTAGTTTCAATTTTCAGTTTTCATTTCCTTTAAAACCTCATTTGTTGATTTTTAAAAATTCTTTAAATTGCCGAAAAAGTGTTTAGGAACATTTCCGAACCCTCAGTTTACATAATTATTTAATTAATTTTTGAGAATTAAAATTTTTCAGCAATTTACCATTTTTAAAACATTATAGGTACTAACGTACCCCATCATGAATGCTGAATAACTAAAAAATAAAATTTGTTGCGCTTTGCTAAGATTATACGACTTAAAAAATATATACATACACCATAATACTTACAAATACATATATCACGAAAACGATAGTAGATATCGTTTCTACACAGTCACCAATCCTCACGGCGAGAAACAAACCTTTAACACCGGCTTTAAACATTTTCAGAATATTGCTACTTTAATTTATCAACAGTTTGTCTCTTCCCACGTAATGATATGTTGCCCAGTTTTTCAATCATTATCAATCTTTCAATTTCATCTTGTACTTTTCCTGGACGTTAGAAAATGGCTAAAATTGTCCCAGTGCACAAAAAGGGTAATCGCGAACTTCTATCTAATTACAGGCCCATTTCCATAATACCCAATTTTGCTAAACTTTATGAGAAGGTATTATATGTTAGCATTTATAATAGCACTCGCTCTTTTATTGCCTTAAATCAACATGGCTTTATCCCCGGGAGATCTACAGTTACGAATTTGGCGAGCATGTCCTAATTTATTAGTGAAGTCTTGGATAGACGTGGTCAAGCTGATGTGATTTATACAGACCTGTCAAAGGCTTTTGACATGATCAATCATGAAGTGTTGTCAGTGAAGCTGAGCTCCTTCTGTTTTGTTCTTTCGGCGATAAGTCTCCTCGAATCCTATCTGAAACAGAGAAAGTGTTATGTAACTTATAACGGATATTGCTTTCATAACTTTGTTCTCTCCTCTGGCGTCCCCCAGGGAGCAAATCTGGGACCGTTACTGTTTATGCTTTATATTAACGACCTGCTTTTAAAAATTGACCTTCCCACCCTTGTTTATGCAAATGATATTAAAATCTTCTCGGAAATATCTTCCGTTGATGACACGAGGAAACTGCAAAATGGTCTTGATATGTTAGTAAAATGGTATGAGCTTTTTAGGCTCAAGTTAAATGTTGATAAATGCTGTGTACTTACCTACTTGCGTTCTTGTTCACTGTACTTATTGTCCTACCAAATCAGAGGTAACAATTTGTCACGTAACCTTGAGTCTAAGGATTTAGGTGTACACTTCGATACCACTCTTACATTTAAAGCTCACATTAACAATATCTGTTCTGAAGCCATGAAATCTCTGGGTTTTGTGATGCGTGTCTCTAAATACTTCAATAATCCTTCTTTATCAAAGTCATTATACTTTGCCTTTGTACTCAATAAACTGGAGTATGCCACTCTAATTTGGTATCCCTTACATACTTGTGACCTTCTAAATCTAGATCGTATCCATCGGAAATTTTTTAAATTCCTGTCATTTAAGATTGATGGAAGTTACCCTGAGAGAGGTACTCCACAGGATGGACTACTGGTAAGGCACGACATGCTGGCTTTGAATACAAGGAGGGATGGCATCTGCCAGAAATTTCTACAGAAATTGCTTATAAATGACATAGATTGTCCATACATAGTGAAACGAATTAATTTTCTTGTGCCACATTTGAATTCAAGATCTGATAGTGGCTTCATTCTTCCATTCGCAAGGACTAACACAATGAAGCGAGCGCCGACGTATACTTTGTCCAGGGCGGCTAATAAGCGATGTGACTTATTTAACTAAAACTTCTAAAAATTTACTCTTTATTTTTTCATATATTGCATTCTGTTTTTTTTTAGTGTATATACTTACCTACATTTCTCCTATTATTGGGCAATATGCCTGTTGGGAAATAAATGTTTATTATTATTATTATTATTATTTTTATAAAGGGTTAAATGCGGCATTTTGCTGGATTAATCATTAAATTCTAAAAATGTGAGCTTTTACAACTTAACAATTTACAGTTGTGCTTGAGAAAATTAAATTTTTTTTGTAAGTTTATAATAAACTTAATAAAGGCCTGAAGTCACTCTTTTATAATCTAATTACAGCATGTCAAAAACTGTCTTCCATCTTTGGAGATTAAAAGGAAACAACCAATTAAGTCTATTACTAAACTCTTGCTACATAATTTAGCAAAAAGAAATACAAATGGCCCCTTTAAAAAATGTAATTTATTTTACATATAAGTAATATAAATGCATGTATGTATATGAACTTATCGACATCAACACCCTCACTATGAATACAATTATCACATAAAGGTGTTACATGTTTTAGGCGCAGAAATTTTTTACACCTCTTGCAATAATATTTGGTATTGAGATCTTTCCTGCAAAAGTAACATCTTCTTGTTCCTTCGGGAATTGTTACCTTGAAATCAGTATCTCTGGAGATGCCAGCTACTTCCTGCCTACGTTGCCGTATTTCGCGTGGTAAGTTTTTCCCCCGCGATCGTCTTTTTAGGTGTACAACAGTGAGTTCCAAAACAAGGCTTTCTAAGTATTTTCGTTTATTATATTTCCTGCTCCTTCAGGATTATTGGCAGCGTGTATTACCCAAGAGTTTATGCCTGCTATATTCATTAAAGCATAGAAAATAACCACAGACCATTGACGAGTATTACCAGCTACATCGTATGTTGCGCAAACTTTATAAACATTGTCTACACCTTTCCTGGAACTGTAAAATGTTATAATTTCTGGCTTATTTTTGGCAGTGCTTGTATCAATTGATTGATGTATCAATGTGATGCATACTAGATACTAGAATAACGTTTCTGTACTTCTTTGGTACAAACATGTCTTATCTCGTTCTAACATTTTTTGGACCGTGATGCTTTTTCGAAACTGTTGTTCCATCTTCGTGACTTTCTTGAAGATGCAGCAGATAATTCTTCAATGTTTTCAGCATCTTGTTCGCTGTCGCTATCAGAATAATGTTCCTCGATGTTATCTTCTTCATCTTCATCTTCTGGTTCTTCTACATCTGCGTCGCTCCATAATTTCATTAACCTTGTTTTTGGTCTTTGCAATTCATTATCTGTTATTACATATTAATTACATTGTTAGCTACTTAGAAACATGAAATAAAAATTACTTGCTGTTTACGGGATATAACAAAATTTGTAACACGAATGGTGGCGCCGGGTCCCACAGACTTCTTTCTGCATTAGCAGCGAAGCTATAACACTTACGCCCAGAACACTCAGTTACGTATTACTAAACCTTACGATAAGAAGGTACGTACATCTGCGGGCCAATGTGTGAAATCGAATTGAGAAGTAATATAAACCAAAGTAAATGCATTGGGCCTGTGAGACTAGGTGCCACCGGTGGAGGGTTAATTTTAGATCATATTTAGAAACTGCATGTGTAAAAACGAACATCAAGAATCTCGTTGTTGTCGAGCTATGATATGCTGTCTCCGCCAACAAAACAAGGAAAGGACGCAAACAACACAATTCCTTTGATATTACCGACTTCAGTTGGAACACGCACAAATGCAAACAAGCGATTGTAAACGTATACAAATGCGCGTTATTTATGTATCCACTAAAAGAATATCTCTTGGTGGATAGGCACCTTTATGTTAATACAAAAACCTTAGATGGGTGACTGTATCGGAATTATTTATATAATAAAACTCTGTTCTGTTTGGGTTATGCACATTTGAAGTAGTAGTGCCTTGTACAACATAACATAACGTTTGTTATGAGGTCTCACAGTTATAAATTCTAAATGAGTCTAAGGATCTCGTTATAAGTAGGTACATTAAAATTGACTTCTGAAAGGAGGCATGGCGGGCAGATCTTACCACTTAATATTTTAAGTATTATGAAAAAGAGAGTTGACTAGGACTTAAGCTTAACATTGCTACAATCAACAGCTTTTGTTTGACAGATTTCAATTATGTTAATATTCTTTCAACCCTAAGTATACCTAATTTGTCCAAACCACTCTGCTTAAATTTTTAGGATGCTTTGTTATAAACTTACAGCAGCATAAAATGCATAAATTCAATGCCTTTAATATGTATGTACACTGCCCGTACTATATTATGTCTCCCCCTTGCGACAACTAAATACCGATACTATCTTCCGCACGCTAGGCCGAGTACTTCGGTTCAGTTCGGATTCACAGGTAGAAGAAGGGCAGGGCAGGGCATTATGTAGGTTGTTTGCAAAGTAATTACGAAACTAATCGGAGCGGCCAGAGCCAATCAAATAGCGTGATATCAGTTAGATCTTTGTTGTGGATTTCTTTCTACCAATCAAATTACGTAATACGTATTAATGCAAAAGACAATAAACATTTATTGCTAGAAATAAAAATATAAACAATTAAGAAGAAGAAATAACATAAAAAAATAAAGAATATTCTCATTAAAATATTAGGCTATCAAAATATCCTCCTTTGGTTTGTAATACTCCTCGGACCACTCGTGGCATGCGTTTTGTTACTTTTGTTAGAGTTGCACCGGAAATGTTCCATTCAGTTTGAAGAAGTCGCTACAGGTGCTCTCTCGAAATTGGACAAACTTTTCATATTCGTCTGTCAAGCGCATCCCACAGTAATTCGATAGGGTTCAAATACGGACTCTGCGGGAGCCACGGCATGATTTGCAAAACGTGCTTTTCTGCTTGAGACGTTACAAAATCTTTACAGATTCGTGCTGTATGTTTGGGGTTGTTATCAAGCGCAAACACAATGTTCTCCCCAATTAACGGCAATCTGGATGTCACAGCGTTCTCTTCTAGTATTCATCTATAATTTTTTTTCGCATAATACCGTCGATTTTTACTAGATCTCCGGTCCCGCACTACTAAAACAACCCCAAACCATTACTGAACCACCATCGCGTTTTACTGACTTTCGTTCTATAGTTATAGGCTTTCCCTTCGCATTTGAAAAATATTACTTCCACAAGCACTGCAACCGAACATCGGCATCTGATTCACAGCGGATATAAGAATTACTCCCTATTATAATCGGAGACACACGGCTACATTTGACGACCCCCGAGACCCATTCCCTCTTTTGTAAATATATAAACAGTATCGGTTCTAATGATTTTATTACCCGCAAATAGGATAAATTGAAATTTATCTCTATAACATTTATTCTAACGAGGATTTCCATCTGAAATACTTTACTATCCCAACTTTGTTGTAGAAGTTAGGGTATTGAATATTGAAAAATTCCATCTTTTAAAATTCTAATATTTGTACTTCAATGGCCGGTAGTGTATCAAGTAACGACACAAGGGAAGGAACATGAAGATTAAACATAATCATAATAATAATAATGCATCTTTATTGTCCAACAGTCAAAAACCAATTACAGGACAAATATAATGGATACATTGAATTTTCAAAAGTACAGAGCTACTATTTGAATATACATATACATGAGTAACAAAAAAGTGTGAATAGGTAAAAGGAAAAGGAAAGAGTGAGTGAAGGAAAAACTGGAAGAAAGTATTAGTGGAAAGGATCAGGATAGTATTTGTGAAGGTTACGTGTCATGTGCGTTAGAGGAGCCTTAAGTAGTGCGTTCGTTCTGTAACTAGGAATACGTAGAAGATCCGTTAAGCGGGTTTTATGCTCAGGTACTGTTATTGCTATAAGCGCCAATAGATGCGATGAATCCATTTGGTTATTTAGTAGATTATAAAGAAATCGTGCACTATAACGTTCTCTACGACTAGAAAGCGATGTGAAGTGATGCCTTTGTAATAGCTGGTTGTAATCTGAGTTTCGTGCAGGGTGCCATCTAATTTATACGACAGATATTTCAGAAAACGTTTTTGTATCTTTTCTAATATTAGGTTTAAGTACGTGAAAATCGGATACCACACAACCGATACATATTCTAGTTTACTTCTTATTAATGCACTGAACAACGTTTTTAGCGGAGCTGTGATAGTAAATGAACGACAAGATTTCAACAAAAACCCTAGGGTTTTAGACGCTGCGCTGCATACTGCGAAAATGTGTTCCGAAAAGAGAAGTTGATCATCAAATATTACTCCTAGGTCCTTCATTGTTAATTTGCGTGAGACCAGATTGTTACATACATCATCGCAAGGGGGAGACATAATATAGTACGGGCAGTGTACAATCAATTGCCAAAAAAATACTCAAGTAGATAGAATATCTGAAATATATTCTTTCAAACCCAAAATGTAAAAAGTAAAAATTGTACTTAACCGCAATCGCTACATTATAAAATGAGTAAGCGAATTTTACATGTCACAGCGGTAAGTGATACCGGCGTGTAGTGGTTGCGGGCTATGATTGTTATGAATGATGTCATACTTCGCAAGTATTTACGAGACGCTCTCGTGCTCTACATACGTGTTACGTTTTTAATTTGCAGTAATATGGAAATGTTTCTGCAGGCCTTTAACGAGATAAGAGAATATCTTCATTTTTTAATAGTACGTGTCTAATACAGTAATAAATCAACAGATCTAATAGTTAGAGTAACCAAAACTTGCGGACTCGCATAGGCGTCGGTATTACGGGTTAATATAAGAATACGAAAAATTCATAAATAAACTTACTTGCTAATTATTCAACAAATTAGAGGCATCAGGATGTGAACTACTGTAAACTTGCATCATTGCATATGTTTCCACAGTTACTTCTTTAAACCTTGTGCGTCGACAAGAAAAAATATTCTTATACATAAAAAACGATCTCTCCACATCTAAGGAAGTTACATTTGCATGTAGAAACTGTTTTTCAAAATCACTTAAAGGTTCACTATTCTTACACTTATTATAAACGGCCTCTAAAGTATTAAAATCGGGATTTTTCCTTAAAATATCTACCAACTTTTGACTAGCGCATAATCCTGGCGTATCATTTAATGTGTGTAATTTATTTTTTACACTCTCCACTATGTCTAATGATTCCTGCAATGACAATTCAGTACATTGTAGTTTTCTGATGGCATCTAGTGATACTGTATAATTAGTACATATTGTTGTTAAATCTTCTAAAAGTTGAGGAATTTGAAATTCTCTTTGACTTTCTCTAATTGCTTTGGATTCATTCCGATTAAATCGCATTATAACTGATTGAATTTGTTGAAAATGGATCAAATAGTAAGAAGCTGCTGTTAGCCAAGTACCCCATCGCGTTAAAATTGGTTCAGGAGGTTCTGGAATACCTGGACAAAATTTACGAAATTCTTTTAAACGTTTAGGAGATTTACGAAACACTGCTTTAGTACTTCCAATCATCCGATCAACGTTTCCGTAATGTAGTCGAACAACTTCACCCACTAAATGCAAAGCATGCAGCACGCAGGTTATACGTATTAAGTTAGGAAATGTTTTAAGGATCGCCCAACACTTAACATCGCTGCTGCACTATCTGTCACAATCATCACAACTTGATCTTGGGCAATTTTAAATTTTTTGAATATTTCCCGCGGTACATTGTTGAACACGTTTGCCAGCTAACAAATATCGAGATACTGTGTTCTCGCTAGATAAAACGCGAGCTATTACATTCACAATACTGTTTTTCTTTATATCGGTCGTCTCATCCTCGGTAATCCATATTTTTTTGGAACACAAATCACGTTTACACACATTTTCTAGCATCTCTTTCATTCGCGGCAAATGATTCTGTAATTGTGTTTGTGAGGGTAATGGGTACTTTGGAACATATTGTCGCCAAAACGTTTTAAAAGCTGCTTTTCTCACCAACGACAACGGAAGATTACAAGAGGTAAACATAATTAATAAATGTATGAGGAACAGTGTATAAGGTATTTCAGTTTTTGCATTTCTCATATGCTTAATACCATTGACATGCCTCTGGCAATCAGTTCTGTCCAATGCAGCCAAACGAACATTGCATATTAAGCAAAAAGCTGCACTACCGTCATATTTTAAATGGGGAAAAAGTGACACATACTTATGTACATTCGTAGCAAATCTATTACGAGGCATTGTTTTCTTAGGTATGTAAATGTTAGTTCTATATGAAACGATACACTAATTATGTACTTGGTATAATATTACAACACACAAAAAACACCAGCTATATTTTCAAAAGCGACACGTAAGTACATAACCTTGACCGTTCGACTAATCTCTGCAGCAGCTCAACTGGTACTAAAACGAAATCTCTCTCAGCGCGGTTTAACATGATTTATATTCAAGGTCGACACTACATGCCTGCTTCTCTACCGGTTTAGTTTATTTATGAATTTTTCGTATTCTTATATTAACCCGTAATACCGACGCCTATGCGAGTCCGCAAGTTTGGGTTACTCTGCTAATAGTATTACATAGAAGTTGTTCTGAATGGTATTACGAGTTCGTTAACATACGGTCTGTTAGCGCCACCGTTTATGTGAAATAAATAGGCGCCACCACTGAAGAGTTAACCAAACTATAATTAATATATTTTGGCTTCCGTCGGTGAATTATGAAAATCTATGATTTCCCTTGGAATTTTCGACGTAATTAATTTGCAGATAAAAATAGCAACTTAGATGGACCATCCTTGCATAGGCGTGTCAACCACTACACCACGAGGACTGGTGTAGTGGTTAACACGCCTACCCGGCAAGCAGGAGATCTGAGGTTTGATTCCTCACCCGGGACATTTTTTCAGTAATTAATTACGTCGGAAATTCCAAGGAAAATTAAAGATTAACGCAACTATGTTTTATTTATTTAAAAAAATCCAAATAAGTGACCTTTTTATAGATTAAAACTCTTTTTAGATCCATTTAACTCTGTATCCAATTTGCTGACAGCGGCACACGGTCACAGACTTGACCGGAGAAATGACACCTATACCACAGTATAGTGTTATACAGTAGTTTCAACAGAGGGATTATTTTGTACCAGTTTTTCATAACGCATGCGCTGCGTCTGGGGTTACAAACCTGAATGCGCAAGGAAATTCTTATTTTTGTTTATGTTTGTTTTAGTTATCCTACTGTTGCAGTGTAGGAATTTTGGATTCCTTTATAAAAATATACTACTTTGGTACAGTTTTCGAACTGTAAAATCTAAAATGAGTGGTATAAGGAGGGGGCCACATTCTGCGTGTACTGTGGCAATAATTCCACCCTCAATAGAGCTATTTTCATTTTCCGAAAGATGGGTTCAAGTGGGATAGGCATATACATATTCTTATTGCCATTTAAACAGTAATTCCATTTTTATAGATGTTTGCGTTGGAAAAGTAATGTATCGATATCAAAACTGAACAACCTCTCTGCAGAGTAATATAGTTATTGGTAAGTAGCTGAAAGCATTTCTCAGTACATATTAACTTTAGTAGTAGAGGCATTCTAAACGATGAATTTACCATAATTGCAATTTTGTTTCAAACCACCTATGTTATTTACAAGAACTATCTGTATGGATAATTAATTGAATTTATAATATTGAACTTACAGGACCTCGACTAATGGTAGAACCACAGGGAGGGCCAAATAGCGAAGGACAATGTTTCGTAGAAGTTCGTGCTGAAACTGATATGAAAAGTTATGTTGGCATTGGTGAGTATTGAATAGCATATGTATATAAGCTTCAATAATAGAAACTGTAATTGCTTCTGTAGTAGTAAGTTTAGTGTAAGTATGACCAATACAATTAATATTTCTGTAATTTGTAGATGAGAACGTTCAAATACTAAAGAGTTCAAACAAATGCCGACAAATGAGCTGCTACGATGCAGAAATAAGAAGTTAAGAAGACGCTTGAAATCCACTCCACCCATGTCTGAATGATGAAAGAGCAATTCGAAGTACTTCAATTACATCATCCGTGCCAGGACTTTCCTCGCAATTATTTAGTTTCATTGTTCTTACGTGTTCGAATTTCCTTTACTGTAAAATTCATCAATAGAAGTTTTAAAGGTGGTAAGAAGAAGTTGTTAATCCCCAACATCTATAGATTTGAAATAGAACTTTTTTTTGCTTGTAATGAGTGTATTATTTATACGAACCATCAATCAGCACCCTTGCCACATTTTAGATGTTAAATATCTGTCGAATACTTTATACTATTAATAATGTTTAAACAATCTTGATTTTTTTTTCTTCTGTTGCTAATAATTAAACACCTTTTTTAGACAATTTTTCATTCTTTTAAATGCTTAAAATTAATATGCTACAATAAAATTGTGATTGAAATGGTTTAATGAATATTATGTTTTGAAATCGTATTTTAATGGTCCGGTCTGCATAAAACAAATGCCTTATGCATACCAATCTCTTCGTTTTTGTATTATTTAACACAAATCATTGGATAATTACTACGTTCCATCTCTTTAGTTTTGATTGTCAATAATGTAGATTTCAATGTTCTTAACACATTTTTATAGTATATAGTGCAGGAATATATATTTACGTTACGTTCAGCATATATTTTTCGTATTCAAATAACTTTATTTGGATAATAGCCCCATTACATGAAGATAATAAGTATTTGATATAATACCACTGTAATACTCGATCATTTGAACAAAAAAAGTGCCGCGCCTATGCATCTGGGCTTATGCCCGAGAAAAACTTTGGATCACAAACTTCAAAGGCGCCGACAAGCGTTGAAACAACTGCATAAGCATAACACTACTGTGTCGATATTCACAAACTGTAAGTGTAAGTAAACAATGAATCATCCAATTGCGCATCACGCCTCGGGTTGGTAATAAACTAGTGAGGTTTTTACAACTTAATAACTCAGAGCTGTGCTTAAGAAAATACATTTTGTAAGTTTGCAATAAACTTAATAAAAGCCCCAGGTTATTTTTTTAAGCCAATTTACAGCATATGCAAACTATTTCATTTCTAGAGATGAAAAGGAGACAACCAATCTAAACACACGGCACAAGAATGCTTTTGTAAACACCTGCAAAGTAACACATTTTTAAACTGAAAATTTTTCTCTTATTTTAGAAGCTTATTCGAAATAAAATCACTAAATGATAAATATCCACAAATTACATTTTTTAATGCAACATTTTTCTTGGATTAATTATTAAATTCCAAAAATGTAATAAACTACTGAGGCGTCTCCACTTGACAACTTACATTTGTGTTTGAGAAAATTAACATTTTTCTAAATTTCTTTTCAGAAAAAACATCCTAGTCTATTTTTTTATAATCTAATTTCAGCATATTAAAGCTATCTTCTATTTTTGGAGATGAAAAGGAGACAACTAAACTAAAAATATAATTACTAAATTAGACAGGCCCGCATTTGTGACTGGAATCGCTTACTGTATGAGGATATAACGCAAATACATGTGTAATTCAATGCAAATAGATATACATACATAAGTTTCATTTATATTTAGCGACAAGAGCCCACAGTAACTGTTGTATTTTGGTATGTATGTATGTAGGTATGTATTTATGTATGTATGACGGGTATTTGTAGTAAAACACTTATAGGTATATCTTAATATATATTGATCGTTTTTGAACCGTATTCCATATGTATTTTATAACTACTATTCTCTTATTACTTAACCATTGCTACCAACTCCCCAATAATTACTTAACACTAACTTCACTCGTTGGTGTAACACCTCCCCTTCTTATGTAAAAATCTACCAGTTACAAATCTAATTTATTAGGTGCTTTCCTAATTCGGGATGATCTACGTAATACAATATTTTGAGGATCTGGACTTGATACTGGTAAAGGAGGTATGGAGGATGTACCCATTTTAGAGTTTATATCTTCCTTGTTCTTTGTACCCTTGTCATCTGTAGGTCGTTTGTTGTGTCATCGCTAGTTATTCCTCTTTCCTCATGTGTAAACTGCGGAAAGTTAACTTCTGGTGTCATTTTTGGAGTGTTTTCTCCAATGCTTCGAATTTGATTTTGATGTCTCCGCTATTTGCGACCATCATCAAGCTCTACCGTATAATGTAGTTTTCCTTGAATGTCTTTAATCCTCCCAAATTGCCATTTTTCGTCCTTTATGTAACCTCGAACTGCAACTCTTTGTTCAAGTATGAATTTCGTGGGTGATTTAAATTTAGTAATCACTTCAGCTGTGGGAATTAATAGGTCTAAAATAGATTTAATTTCTCGGCCAAACATCAGTTTTGAAGGACTTACTCCAGTTGTCTGATTTGGAGTTTTTCGGTATTGCAGTAGGAACTTCGATAATCCTAAATCTATATCGTCACATTTAATTGCACGGATCGCTTGTTTGAAGGTTTGCACATACCTTTCAGCTAGTCCGTTGGTAGCCGGATGATAAGGTGCGCTTTGTTTGTGTATTATTCCATTTTCTTTAAGGAATTTTTGAAATTCGTAAGACATAAATTGCGTACCATTGTCCGTAACTATAATAGATGGAATACCAAATGTACTAAAAATTCTCCTACAAATTTTAATTGTTGAAGTTGATGTAATATTCTTCATTGTATGTATTTCTGGCCATCTGCTGAATGCGTCAACTAATATTAAATAGAATCGTCCCATGAACGGTCCTGCGAAGTCGAGGTGAACTCGTTGAAATGGTGCGGTAGCATCTTCCCATGGGTATACAATTTCCTTTGGTGGATTATTTCTGATTTTGTTGCAGTTGTAACAATTTCGAGCGAGTTCTTCAATATCTTCTGTTATTCCAGGCCACCAACAATAATTTCTTGCAAGAATTTTCATTTTCTGCATTCCGAAATGTGCACTATGCAATTCTTGTAATACATGTTTTCGTAATTTCTTTGGAATAACTACTCTCTGTCCACGCATAATTACTCCACTTTGTAACGCATATTCTTCTTGATTAATTCCAAATCTGTCATTTGATTTTACATTAACTCCTTTTTGTAATCCTCTTAACAGTGCTTTTAATTCCATGTCATTCGCTGTCTCTCTAGCCAAATCCTTGAATTGTACTGGTAAAGATTGTATTTCAAAAATTTCAAGACAGTCTGATTCGTCGCACGTATTTGTGGTCTCTGCTTGTATTGGTAGTCTTGACATTGCATCAGCATTTCCATGCATCTTCGTATTTCTGTACATAATGTCAAAATGAAAACCTTGAAGGAATATGGCGTAATGTTGCATCAGGGTTGCTGAGAAAATGGGTAGTCCTTTCTTTGGGGAAAAGATGTGTACTAGCGGTAAATGATCTGTCAGTAGTGTGAATGATCTCCCATAAACATATTGATGAAATCGTTTGATGCCAAAAATAATAGCGTAAGCTTCTTTGTCTATTTGAGCGTATTTCTTCTGAGTATCATTTAACGTTTGAGATGCAAATTGTATAGGTCGCTCTGTACCATCCTCATATCTATGTGATAATACCACGCCTACTGCGTATGGACTGGCATCTGTAGCGAGAATTAAGGGTAATTTAGGATCGTAATGGGCTAAAACCGTGGGTGATTGTATTTCCTTTTTAATTAGCTTGAAAGCTCTGTCACGTTGTTTGGACCAAATAAATGGCCTATTTTCTTTTAATAAGTCATTTATAGGAAACAATTTATCGCTTAAACTTTTGAAAAATCTTCCATAGTAATTTACCAACCCGACAAAAGCTTTGACTTCAGATTTGTTGTTTGGTGTTTTAACATTCTGAATTGCAGCAATTTTATCCGGTGATTTGTGAATTCCCTGTTTATTAATCGTATATCCGCAATATTGTATTTTGTCTTGCAAAAACATCGACTTTTGAAGATTTACTTTAATGTTGTATGCTGATAGCTTACTTAGAACTTGCTCTAACCTTTGAAGATGTGTCCTATCGTCAGGAGCTGTAATTTTGATATCGTCTAAAAATATAGAAATTCCTGGAATACCATGTCATATATTTTCAATTTCACGTTGCCAGATGGCTGGTGCACTAGCAATACCGTACATCAATCTTGAACATTGAAATAAACCTTTATGTGTACTTAGTGTCAGGTACTTCCTATCCACTTCCCGTACTTCCATTTAAAAATACGCTTGTGATAAGTCAATTATAGAAAACTTATCACCACCCGCCATGGACGCGAATAAATCGTCAATTGTTGGTAGAGGGTGTTCATCTACCCGTAAATTCGGATTTAACGTAATTTTAAAATCACCACATAGACGTATTCGTCCGTTTGCCTTTACCACCGGTACTACTGGAGTAGCCCAGTCCGACGCATCTACTTTGGTTAAAATTTCCTCTTTAATGAGTATTTCAATTTCTGTTTCAATTTTTTGCTTCAATGCGAAAGGAACCGTTCGATGCTTTACGAAAACTGGTTTTGCGTTCTCTTTTATATTTAATTTTGCCTGTATGTCCTTTATTTTGCCTACAGTATTATCAAAAATATGTGCAAATTTATCTAACATTTCTTTTAAATGAGTTTCTGTATCGTTCGTTGATGTTTTAAAAATATCTTGAAGGTTTAGTTTTAGTGGTCGAATCCATTCTCTGCCCATTAACGGTGGTCTATCTGTGTCCACTATGTATAATTTTAATTTAAATTTGTTACCGTTCCAATCGACGTTAACCGTAACATAACCCAAAACTTGTAATTCAGTTTTGCAGTACGAATGTAATTTTAAACTGGTAGGGTACATAGGTTCATTAGGAAATAGAGTATGGTATAGATTTCTTGACAATAAGCTCACGGCTGCACCTGAATCTACCTCAAAATTAACAGCTATTCCATTTACCTTTATATCTAACAAAAATTTCTCTCTTAAATCTAGTGTTATTAACGTACATTATTTCTTCAATATTAGCTATTGAGTTTTTTGTAAGAGTGTTTGATTTATTTGCTTTAAAACATACTTTATCTACGTGACCCTTTTTCTTACACACAGAACAATATAAATTCTTACTTGTACAAGTACTTGCAAAATGATTAGTTAATCCACATCTAAAACATTTCCTGTTTGAATGTATATTTGTATTGTATTCTACCTTTTTACCTTTATTATTGTAATTAATACTATTACTACTAGCATGATTTTGTTTCTTTTTGTTATTATTTGGCGTGTATACGGAATGAACAATTTCACTTTTAATTTCAGCTGTACTTTTAGCAGACAATTCCTTGCTAGTTGCAGTAGCTATTGCTTTTTCTAAGGTTAAGCCACGACATTCTAATAACCTAGACTGTATTCTTTCAACTCGTAAACCAAATACAAATTGATTTCGTAAGGCAGTATTTAAATATGTACCAAACTTATAGTTTACTGATAGCTTCTGTAACGCTGTTAAAAAATCCATCACAGTTTCTCCTTCGTGTTGTTTTCTTCAATGAAACTTGAGTTTTTCGGCGATTTCCAGCGGTTCGGGGTTGTAGTGCTTATTCATTAGTTCCACTAGGTCCTCATAACTGCGATCTTGCGGCGTATCTGGAGCAGTTTTATCGCAAATTATGTTGTATGCCTCGGCCCCCATGTAGTGCAACAGATATGCCTTCTTGAATTCTTCTTTTACGTTGAATACGGTGTATGCACTTCCTAACCGTTGTAACCAGCGATCGAATCTTATTTTTGTAGGTTCGAATATTTCAATTGAAAAAAGTACATTTGTTGTCGCCATTGTATGTAACACGTGCTTTTTTTTATCAGTTATATCCTCGTCGCCACTGTTGTATTTTGGTATGTATGTATGTAGGTATGTATCTATGTATGTGTGACGGGTATTTGTAGTAAAACACTTATAGGTATATCTTAATATATATTGATCGTTTTTGAACCGTATTCCATATGTATTTTATAACTACTACTCTTCTCTTATTACTTAACCATTGCTACCAACTCCCCAATAATTACTTAACACTAACTTCACTCGTTGGTGTAACAGTAACCCAAGTGGAGGACACATACCAATTGGGAAAATGTGAAATTAGCTACATATATCGTTATATCAGCGTACATACATACATACATTGGGAAAATGAGAAATTAGCTATATCGGTATCCCCTCCTCGCTCTCTTGCCGTACATGCGAGATAGCGTGGAGGGGACTCAGTGATATCTCCGCAATTCGATGCGGGAGCCGGAGACACTGTTGCCAGGTCTAGGGATTTTTCTCGAATCTAGGGATTTTGGAAGCCATTGAGGGAAAACAGGATTTTTTTTTTAATCTTCACAAATCTAGGGACTTTTCCTTATTTTCAAAAATATATTTCATTTCTTTAATATAATTTTAAAACAATTCAATGTGTGGCCCATTTTAGACAACAAATCATGTTTCATGCTGCGAACCATCTATCGGAACGAAGCAGTACCGCAGGGTAGGTATTGGAAGTTCTACAATTTACAATAATCTGTATTAGAGATACGTATAAACTTGATTTAAAATAGTCATCTATTGGTAAGATTCTCTTACTAACCCTAAATTTTCAAAATAAATGCGGTTTCAGCAAAAAAATGTTAAAATCATTTTCCCGTAACTGTGGGAATCCCTCAACTAATTGGGGAATCCATCAACTAACTGGGGAATCCCTCAACTCGGGGTTTGCCCGAGGTTATAAACGCTGCCTCGAGCGGTTTTTTAGGCATTTTCCAATATTCTAATTTGGAGTTCGCACGTCAATTTCCTTGTTGCGAATTAAATACAAATATCCAATGTTTAATAAAGTTTTAAGTGAAGTTAATGAATATCTGGATAAGATAAGGTATGTCTGCATGTATGTCTTTAAATTTAACATATATACATATATGAAATCCTGTTTTAGAACACTGAAATGGATTCGAAGCCCTCAACTTCAAGGGAGTTTGAGGAAGCTAGATCTCCTTCCTCGTCTTCTTCCGAGGAGGCCACTTATGCGAAAGAAAAAAGAAGAAAAAAGAAGTCGTATGTCCAAAAGTACCAACCCAAATGGGAAGAAGAAGACGTGTTCAAAGGCTGGATGCAAAAAAACAAAAAGGGACCAACCTATTCATTTTGCAAAGTTTGCTGTAAGGACTTGGTATGTGGCAAATCTGAACTTTTAAGACATTCCGAGGTTGCATCGCATAAAATAAAATCAAAATCTTTCTCAAAGCAACAATCAATCACATCAACTTTTCAGACAAATGTAATTTTAAAAAATAACGTTAAAAAAGCAGAGATTAGAATGGCAGCATTCGTTGCAGAGCACAATTTATCATTTAACATAATGGACCATTTATCAGAAATAATAAGAAATAGTTTTCCAGATTCCGAAATTGCAAAACAATATACCAACAATAGAACAAAAGCTACCGCAATAATCAATAACGTAACAGGCTGTCATGGTTTAGAAAAAACATTAAATCTTTTGAAAAACAACAAGTTTTCTTTAATAGTAGACGAATCTACTGACAAAGGTTCAATAAAAAGTTTGGCATTAGTTGTTAGAGTCCATAATAATAATGATAATAATAATAAAACAGAAGATTTATTTTTAGGTTTGCTGCCTGTAGCAATCGCGACAGCAGACGCGCTTTATGAACAAATCAAAGCTTTTTTTCTTAAATTCAACATTGATTATAAAAATCAATTAATTGGTTTTGGTGCCGACGGGGCCAGTGCAATGATCGGTGCCCATAATTCTCTTTCTGTTAAATTAAAAGCTGATGTTCCACAATTGTTTATCTTAAAATGTTCATGTCATTCTTTTAATCTGTGTGCAAATTACTCATGTAGAAAATTGCCTAAGATGATCGAAGAACTTGCAAGAGACATTTATTGCTATTTTCAACATAGTTACAGAAGACAAACTGAATTAGGTGAATTCCAACAATTTGCAAATGTAAAACCGCACAAATTACTTCAACTATCACAGACAAGATGGTTATCTTTGCACGGCCTTTGGAGCAGTTTAACGCATTAATATTATGTTTTGCAGATCAAGCTGCACAAAATATCGACAAAGCAAATTCGATTTTGGTCAGATTAAGAGATCCCTCAGTGAAATTATATTACTATTTCTTAGATTATCTTCTACCATTCTTTAACAATATAAATTTAGAAATGTAATCTGAAAATGTAAAAATTCATGCAATACATTACATAATAGAATTGAGAATGTCCTCAGAAATCTGCTAGGTTGCTATATAAAAAAAGATTATTTGGAAAAAACTGCGATTGATGAAATTCAGTATAAAAATCCCCACAACTTTCTACCACTTGATGATATGTGTTTCTAATAACACACATGGATTAAATAGAAATTAACTGCATAATTTCCGCAAGAACTGCTTAGAGTTTATAATTGAGAGTTGCGATCAAATTTACAAACGATTTGATGCACATCAACAAAAATTTTGAAAGAATTAGTAATTATCAGTCCAGAACAGTAATTACCAAAAGGCACAATTCAATCGCTTCCTTAGCTATATATTTTCCAAATCTTGTCCTACTGAACAAATTGAATGATTTAGACCGAGAATGGCGGCAACTTCGAAATATCGACATGAACGATTTCAAAAATCTTAACATATCGGAATTCTGGACAAAAGTGTTTCAAACAAAATCTGCTGATGATTCGCTAATGTTTCCTGCTCTTTCCGAGTTTGTATTCAACATCTTGTGTTTGCCACATTCAAGTGCTACTGTAGAAAGAATTTTCTCAGCAATATCTTTGAATGAAACAAAGATTCGAAATAGATTATCTACGGGGATTGTAAGTGGCATTTTACATACTAAGACATTGTTAAAGAATGAAAACTGTATTAATTTTAATGTAGATTTTGATTTGTTAAAGAAATTGAACACTAAGATATACTCATAAACTTATATATTTATCATTTATGATTATTTATTTATTATTTATATACTCATTATTGTATTATATAATATTATGTATTATTTTATTAATTACTAACTCTTAAATGGACTATTGTTTAACTAAGTTTTATTTCCTATTTTTGTTATTAGAAAGTTAAATAAATTATTTTTCGTACATTGTAGTATTATTATGCACCCAGTAATACAGCATAAGATCGTTGGTTGCACATGAGAAAAAATCTGGGAATTTCTAGCGATTTTTATCAGCTCTATCTTGGGATGGAATAAAATTTCACTTGGCAACACTGGCCGGAGATGCTGGCATAGATAATAACAATTGTATAGATGAGAATGTTGCCTAGACTGTTTTGAGGCAGTAATGTGCCATCTTTTGGTGTGTTATTAAAGTTATTCAAAACGAGCGCGGTAATTTGAAAAATACACTAGTATAAAATTGGCAGTTTCGCTTAATTGAAACTTGAAATCGTTTCACCATAAATATCATTGTAAAACAAATATAGTAATTTATGACATTTTGGTTTTCCTATTATCAAAGATCATAATTCACTATATTTAATTCACAATATTTATGATAAAAAGATATCAAATTTTATTTTAAAATCATTTATATTACGCGGTGTAGAGTAATTAAAAATATAATTTTCATTTAACACGCACTTGAAAATATTTCTTAGGCATAGTATTAAATGAAATATAGAGCTCAATAAGAAACTTTATTAAAAAGTAAACAATGTACTTTGTTTGAAAAATGGAGATGCTTTGATATTAACATAAAATACAGTCAGTTATGCATACCATATATGCAAAAGAAGATTAGGTACACTAATGACTAACGCTGGCCACGAGCAGTACCGCACATCGGCGTAGAATCAGTTCGGACCGAGAGGAACGGTAGTATTACTTCGTCTGCGGACATTTTCGCCGCCGGTCATTTGCGCAATTGTTTATCTGTCCTAGAAAAATTATGATTTCGTCAGCAAAACGACCGCGGTCGGACAAACTTCGAAAATTTATTGCAGAAATTCCAGACTTAATATATGAAGGTGCTAAAATTAAATGTGTAATCTGCAAAATCCCGTTAATGTGTTGGTCCAGACAACATTGTCTACGACACGTAAATAATGAAAAGCATGTCTCAAAAAGAAATTGCGCACGAGACAATGAAAAATTTATATTTAATTTATGCGTTACGTTTATCGCATGTAATATACCGTTTAATTTGCTAGACAATGAACCATTTATCTGCTTTTGGAATAACTATTCGGAGTGCAAATTACCAAGTCGAACATCGTTACGAAGTATTGTGCCATCTGCGCGCGAACATATTGAACAAAAAATAAAATCGGACTTGAAAGATCAAAAATTGTGGTTATGTGTCGACGAAACAACAGATTGGAAGAAACATTTTGTTCTTAATGTAATGGCACGCAAATTGGAACCTCATCAATCGGCACCTTCAATTCTATTAGTCTCCAAACGAATACAACAGTGTACTGCCAAAGTAATTTCAAAGTTAAATACATTGGACAAGTTTGAACTTTCAACAAACCAACTCTTGATGTTAGTGAGTGCTGGTGCTGCAAACATTGTTACACATTACGTGTAAAATTCATGCTCTCAGTCTTGTGGCGGATAGTATCAGAAAATGTTATCCTGAGGTAGACGCTTTAATAGCGCATACCAAAGCAGTATTTGTCAAATCACCGAAACGTATTCGCGAATTTCACAGACGGTGCGCCCGTATACCAGAGCCACCAGAACCTATTCTAACTCGTTGAGGAACATGGTTGCAACCCGCGTTTTATTATCATAAATATTTTGACAATATTAAGAACGTGGTTTTACAATTCGATACAAAGGAAGCTGCCGCTATCGAGAAAAGCCAGTCGAAATTTCAAGATAGGTTAAAATGGATTTAAAAATCATTCACGACAATTACTTCGGGCTAGCAGATGCAATAGAAAAATTACAAAATCCTGCGGTGCCGTTAGAAGAATCTCTACAAATAGTGCAACATGTTCACATACAGCTATGCGCGATTGAAGACGCAAAAAATGTATTTGTTCTAGAAAAATGTGAAAGTGTTTTTGAGAAAAATTCTGATTTTGGCACATTAAAACACATTTGTGAAGGTGCGTCAACAGAATCGTTAAGTTATTTGAACGATTATTTTACTTACGCAAATATTACGTCACTAGATGTAGAACGTTCGTTCTCTGCATATAAACGCATTTTTTCCTCATGCCGTACTAGTTTTGCCGAAACAACAGTTGAAACATATCTAATATTGCAGATATTTAACAGACATTATTCACTTTGTGATTTCACGGAGGACTCTTAAAATGGTAAGTGTTTGAGCACGTGTTATTTAATTTTTATTTAAAAGATGAGCGAAATTATTTGCGGCAGCAAACATCTCTATTAGCAGAATAACTCTAGTGGAACGCGAGGCCTGGTCGACTCTATGCTACTGCGCGGTACCGCTCGTGGCCAGCTTTAATGATTACTGTACACTTATGTTTATACATAAGTTGTTCACAGAGCACTATTGTTAGTTATCCGTTATTAGTAAGTCTTGTTAACTACTTTTTCATGCTTCTGTTTTCAACCCTCATGCGTCCTACCTTACCGACTGACTCTTACTAATACATACATATATAACAGTAACCATATGTCAATAATGTTTTTAGTTTATTAATGTTTGGTGTAACGAAGTAAAAAGGATATCGCGTTATACGGACTGTAGATTTGTTTCTTCGCCACTTATTTAAACTTCTCGAAGGACCAGAACTGGGAGGATTTGATTGAAATCACTGTTTTACACTTAACTATTTAATCGTTAAACTTTACAAAGACTTCAATTGTTTACAGCAAGCTATCATCGAACTCTTACTTTATGCTACTGGATGAATGGTGTTTCGTTCAGCTTGGTTACAAGACTCTCTTAATTGCATTTGCAGGACTATATATAAAAAAGATTTTACAATAAAGAAAGGTTTTACAATAGTAAATAATACAAGGATACCTTGGAATTTACACCAAGATAAACAGCTAAATTGCTAATCCCTAAAATTAGAAACAGGGCTTTAGGTAATGGCATAATAAAAGAATGGATTTAGATTGAACGGCCGACCATAAACCTATTCATGACACATCGCGGCGACCTGTGGTATACAACGGGCAGGTACTATGACTAACAATTTTGAATCATATAATTCTTTAGTATGAAATATTGGGCATTGATAAGACGATTGGAAATTCCAAGGGTTTTACTGCCTTCATAAAGTAATTGTGAAATTCGGTATTTAAATGAGAATCTTAAACTATCAAAACAAATTGAATTAAACCAAAATGTATTAGTTACGGCTATAAATACATAGGTAAAAATACAAAGAGAACCTCCTGAAGCCGCAACAACCAAAATGAAGTGATGAAATAATATACATGGATGTTTAAAATATACTAAAAATACATTAAACTAGTACAAGCGGTTTGTACAATTAATTAGTTTGCATATCTATGAGAGATGTTTCCAAAGTTTTAAGAATTTAGCTCTACTTTAACTGCGTAAAACTTATTGGCCACACTATATGTTAGAGACAAGTCTTGACACGTTTACGCAGCTATCCCGTGCAATATTATTAGTGTTGGGCATAATCGATATGTTTCAATAACCGAATGAATCGACGAAATAATCGTTTAAAATAATCGAACGATCATTCGAAATTTACTAACGGTTTCGATTATTTTCCACGATTATTTGACACAATGCGAGTGACGAATGAATTATTTCAAAACTCGAAACCTCGAAGTTTCGAATGCAGATCTCGAATCGTAATCCATTTGTGTGCTCCTGCGCAGTCGAAACGAATAACGAATGATTTCTGAACCATAATCGAATGATCGATTATTCGGGTATAATCGATATATCTCGATTAGATCATTCATAATCGCCCAACACTAAATATTATTCAGTTTGCTTTTGTTGTTTGAATGGTATAGACGTATTTCTTGAACGCTGTATCTTTTTGTTTAAAGAGGGTGTGAAACCTTCAGAAATTGTTCAACTTCTGCAAGGGATATTTGGGGGTCTGCAGAATCTAAAAGCACTGTCTATTTCTGGGTCAATCGCTTTAAAGTTGGTAGAACATCACTAGAAGACAATCCGCGCAGTGGACGTCCGTGTACCTTTGTAAATTGAGAATCTACTCAAACATGATCGACGAATAACCATTCGTGAAATTTGTGTTAGTGTAGGAATAGGTACACGACAGGTTTATGAAATTTTACACGAACGTTTGGGTGTAAATAAAGTTTCAGCTCTATGGGTACCATGACTGTTGGGACCCGAACAGAAACTAAATAGTTCCGACACATGCCGCCAAGTTCAAGAGCTTCAGCCCGTTACGACGACCAATTTTGGCGGTGGATAATAACTACTGATAAAACATGAATACCTTACTTCCCTGAGACTAAAAATCAATCCAAAGAATGGCGTAAACCCGAAGAAGGATCTCCACTTAAAGCACGTGTAGTTCCGTCGATCGGAAAGGTGACTGTATTCTGGGATTGCGAGGGGATAATTTTTATGGATTACCTACTGAAAGGTACTACAATTAACGCAGAATATTACTCAAATCCTTTACCTGACCCGTTACGGCAGGCATTCTCTAAAAAACAGCCTGGAAGGTTGCATAAGCGTCCGGTATTGCAACAAGACAATGCAAGGCCTCATACCGCACGAAGAACGAAGGAAGTTTTAAACGATCTGCGCTGGGAATTGCTTCCACGTCCACCTTGCTCACCAGATCTGGCTCGTAGTGATTTTCATTTGTTCCAAAACGTGAAAAAACCACTAGGGGGTGTTCAATTTGAGAGCTTAAATGATGTTAAATTTGCTATAAATATGTGGATCGCAGAGACGGTTTAACAAAATTAGTTACGCGTTGGGATAAGTGTATTGTAACAACTAAAAATTGAATATCTTATGGAAAGTTGAATTTTTATCTACGTCGTGAATGTGGAAGAACTGTTGAGTTGTATGCCGAGCGTTTTGTATAAAGAAATATTCCATTTTATTGTGCGGCTTTTGTGTGTGGGGACGGCCCTTTTACTAATACATAAATTTTACCTATTACTCACATTTTCTTTGCTTAAGCTTGATATTTTCAATCAACATGCTGTATCAGTTACTGTCGGCATGGTAGCACAGTATTAACATCAGAAACCGTTTGGATGTAGTTTCTATGCAAGGCTCGCCGTTAACTGCAAGCAAAGAGTATACAAATATAGAGAGCCCACGAGATAGGGAAAAGTGTCAATAAGATTTTACGACCAAAATTGGCCCTAAAATGCTGCGATCTGCCGACTGCAAGCAAAGCTAGGCAGTTAATTACGATTTCGTACGTGATATCTAGTATGGAAAAAACAAGTTATGAACTCAAGGAACCGGTCACTCCCTGGGCGCGCGTACATAAAAGACGCAGGTAAGACGAAATGAATAGGAGAATTGCCTTTAGGTTTGTTCATGAATCGGCTCACAAATTCCGAACAATTATCAGTTAAGAGGATATTTAAAGTATTGCAAGGTAGGAACTGAGGCAACCTTTAGAATACATACATTTTACCAACCTTGATTATTACGGGCTACGTGAGTGTAATAAGGATTTTTCAGTTTATAAGAGCACTTTATTTAAGTGCTGGTAACATTATTAAACAAAAATGGGGTATTAAAATCTCGATATAGATGTTTGTTAAAACATCGTGTTTTAAAGTACAGTTCCATAAACAAAGGACATTATTTTTTAAACAATTTATAGAAAGCTTCTATTTTGATTGCTGATGGCTCTAGCTAAATTATTTATAGCTCTAGCTATTGCAAAATTAGAATTTGATAGCTGTAAAATTAACAAACTAAATAGCAATTACTACGGGCGACTACGTGACTGTAAGAAGAGTTTTACAAAGAAGCAGGTAGAAAGGAAACTTAATGGAATTGTTACCAAATAGAACCCTTATTCTGGTTCGTTTTCGCTTAGAATTCTACGATAAAATCGGTTGCAAAATACTTAATGCACGCTTAAAAATAGCGTTACATTGTTTAAATTAATGTTTCCTATTTTAGTTTGCTGCTTGAAACGTTGAAACTATTTTTATTATAAAAAATAGGTATAAATATAAAAAAAATAATTCAGAGACATCTAGATTGACGAGGAAGAAACCTTGCGACAGTAGCACTTGAGCTTCTTGACGAGACCGATCCGCTACTCTCGTCAAAAATCTATTGCGAATTTTTAACATTGCGTGGGCTCTCTATGTATTGTAATGTTCAATATTTACGGACAATTACAGCATCCGCTGTCAACCTCTGAACGAGTAGGTTCTCTCTCTGAACGAGGAGGTTCAGGTTTGCCGCTCGTTGGTAATTAAATATCCCTCTTGCGGGGAAAAATGGAAATTTCCGAGTCACCATCCCCCCTCCAGCAAACTGCCTGTAGAGCGAGGACATTATATTAAAAATATAAGTCCAGATAACGACGATCGTAGGGTAACATGGACAAATCTACTTTTCAGTTTATTTTCCTATTCACGTAATTCGTCCAAATTCATGTAGAAATCGTCTAAAATAAGCAACAGCGTAAATAAAAGGTATTTTAAACATTATTTCATCAATTAAATCTTTATCTGAAAGGTTTAAGTAAATCATTGGAGATATTTCACGTTTAAAGCTTGACAGTATAAATGTAAGTCCTTTGGATACAACCATTTCGTTGCGTTACTGCATTCATTCTCGTATGCTATTTGCAGAAATAATTACATTCTAGATTCATATTTTTTTCATGCTTTTTTCTAGGAACTAGAAAAGTTGCTAGAAAAAAGTTGAAAAAAGCATGGTGTATGGTTGCATACTATACTATTTTCAAAACTATAACATGTCCTATTCCGATACTATTTTTCGTACTAGAAATGAACTATTCATGCGCACAAGTGTCCAGTAACATGCCTACCAACATACCTGCTTTCTTTGTATCCATCATCTGTGTTAATCTATGTTTACTTGTGTTGGCAGACGTTATGAATAGTCCTCTGAAGTATATATAAAGCGACTTGCTGATACATTCATTGCACTCTAAATTTATAGTTACTATATTGAAGGTTAAATTCTAGATACTTAAAATAAGCATGAAAAAAGACGAATCTAGTATAATGTAATTCAGGCTAATCATCATATCATCGAAATGATGTTATAAAAGTTTCTATTTGGGTGATTTATCAAAATTTACTGTGGAATAAAACAATCGCCGGTCTTTCGCGATTTAAAATAAAAGAAAGATGAGCGACACCAATAATTTTCATCAATCTTTATTCAGCCTTCGTTGAATTAAAGTGTGTTTTAACTCCGATCCCAATTCAAAGTGTGCGATTGTGAAATCAAAGTATTTATTCTCTGAGACAAAAATATTTCAATATATATACTCTTTGCTGCAAGTAGCTACTTCAGCTCAAAATTTGGGATTAACGGCAGTAGCGGTGGATGATGACGTAAACGGGAGGACGTGTATTTTCCTTGCATCTTGTGTACATTGTGTTACGCAACCGAAATATACAAGGAAATCAAATTGTTGTCCGCGTTCTCCGGTTTACATCACCCACCGTTACTGATCAACGGTTTAAATACGTCAACATCGGTGTCTTTTGTTTACTGTTGTCGTGATAACCAAACAATACTAACACCATAAATCACTAGGATGCGATATCCAAATGCAGGACTCCCCTGCAACTACTCTTTTCCTTTGAATATTAGATGTATATATCATTACAAAAACGTTAGAGATATAAATTCTCTATATGGTGGATGCAAAAAATATATATATGGTGCTGTTTAAAGAAATAGCGTTTCTTGTGGCAATGTTTGGTGTTTAATACATCCTGTATATTGCGAAGGCATTCTGATACCTCGTCTCGAGAGAGCCTATTATATATTATTCTGCGAAATAAAAGAAATGCAAACTCTATAAATATCTGGGAATCTGTTAGAAATAGACATATAGAACCCATATCGCATAGGTTTATTTTTAGATGGAGAAGCAAGAAACGGTAATATATACAAGGTTCCATTTAAAATAATAAAGTAGATTCCTGGTTCGCTATTTATCGATCGCCTTGTGTACAAGGAAATATCATGGAGATACTCCATGACGCTTATATCAAAAAATTTTAGCTTCTTACTATTTGCACAATCGCTGCAATTTTACAATTCCAGAAGGTTGGAATATTTTAAATATTAGTTGCTTCATCAAAATACACGTGTTTATATGAGTTACATCAATTGTTGTTTTTTTAATGCTGCTCCATGTTGGCAATAACGTTAAAGGCAATTCTTATACTGCCTATGCTTTGCATTGTATTGTGAACACACTCGTCATAGAGAGACGTTCCGGAACATGCTTACACAATGACATGATGTTGACATGTAGTACCGGGTGGCCAAATAAGCATGGCAGCCGGCTATATCTCAGAAACTAGTAATCACAGAGCTCGGGTAAAATCTTTTTTAATAAATGTGGCCAGAAGAAAACATTGGAATAATTTTGAAGTTTGTCAGATGACCAGAGGATGGCGTAACGGTCACGACTAAGTATAAAATTAAAGTTTTCGTCGTGTTTTGTCTAATTAAGAGTTATCGAAAATATATGCATTTTATTCCCAATCCAATTCCCTTTCTTTTGCATTGAACACATTTTGCCTTCTTCTAAAGTAAAGTGATGGGGAGATGTCAGTTGATTTTTTAAATAAATGTCGGTTACTCCTGTTAGGCTTAACCGATTTTAACCATCTTGGCCTCGCCTAAAAAAGCTTTATTTGATCTATCAAATGCAGTTTAGGTCTACTTCTTATGAATTGTACCCTCACCGCTAGAGGGCGTTATCTGACTTTATAACGAATAAAGCGACTTTTCGCAGAAATGTTAAATAGAATGATATGTTTCTTTTCAGGCGGAAAAGTAGGGAATTAAAAACTCAAGATGTCAGTGAAAACTGCATCTCGATATCTTTTCCCTAACCGGAGATAACGAAAAAATATTTGTTGCAAGTGGACAAAACAGCTGTCTCGACTTCTGCCTGTGAAATACTTCGAATTACATTTCCTATTTGAAGAATCATGTCTTCTCTTGTAATGGGCCTGGTAGCAAAGATGAGGTTCTTTATTCTTCCTCACAAATAAAAATCTAAGCAAGTTAAGCTCCGAGACCTAGCTGACCATGGAAATACACTTTTTCGTCCTATCCACCTGGTAGTTTAAGCATTACCTAAAAAGTCCCTAACATTTACTGCAAAATGCGCCGGGCACCCATCATGCTGAAAAAAACATCTGACGGCGAATTGCCAGCGGTACATCTTCTAAAAAAAATGGCAATATGTTTCTTAGAAAATTTAGGTAAACGTATCCAGTAAGGGCTTCATTACATATAAAAGATCCAATAATTTGTCCACCTAGAATTTCGCATCACACGTATATGAACCAGTGACCTCCGTACTGGACTTCCTGCATCCAGTGTGGATTCGTTTATGACCAGTAATACATGTTATGGAGATTTACACATACATCGCTATTAAAGGTGGTCTCGTCAGTCCACAAAATCCGCGATAGTATTTCTCGATCCTATGGTGTCATCTGTCAAGAAAATGCGCTGCATATACCCTGGCGGCGACAGTTGAATTTCTCATTCATTCAGAATAGACCCCTATCATGTCAAATACTTCGTTTGTAAGGCGTATATTTTGATTATTAAAAAGGCGACAATTAAAGGCATTAACAAAACGGTCTAAACAAAGACATGAGCCTTTTCAACGTTGTCACATAACGCGACACCTTGAGTTTTTAATTCCCTACTTTTCCGCGTGAAAAGATACATATCGTTCTATTTAACATTTTTGCGAAAAGCCGCTTTATTTGTTATAAAGTCAGATAACGCCCTCTAGTAGTAAGGGTACAATTCATAAAAAGTGGACCAAAATTGCATTTCATAAATCAAATAAAGCTCTTTTAAACGAAGCCAAGATTGTTAAAATCGGTTAAGCCTAACAGGAGTAACCATCATTTATTTAAAAAAGCAATTGACGTCTCCCAACCACTTTACTTTAGAAGATACGACAAAATGTGTTCAACGCAAAAGAAAGGGAATTGGATTGGGAATAAAATGCATAAAGATGAGCCACACGTGCGGAATTTGATGCATGCTAAATAGCGCAAGCGCATGTTTGTTATTCAGCGAATACTAAGTAGTGTGTATCGAGCAATTTCTACGAATACCTGGTATTCCCCGAATTACAATTGAATTCTGTTCGGAATCGGTAAAACAACACGCATCAAAGGAAACGAATGTTCCTCAAGTCTTGAATAGGCTATCCCATCTTCATAATTGTGTTGATCTTTTGTTGTGTACATGAGATTTGCATCCGTAGTATAGCTTACAAATATCTACTTTGTGTTTATATAAAATGGAGTGGCCCATTGATTTAGTGCTTGGGTTCATTGATATAAGCCCAAGCCTAGAAAAATGATATTCATATATTTTTTTAGGCTTTTTTTATGAAGTAATATATATACCCCAGTCGTCACAACTAATGCTACTTCACCACTTTATATGTCCATTATTACAAAACTATAAAAACTACTATATATATGTGAATTTCGTATGTATATTCGGGTGTTTTCCATTGTAGTTGAAACATTTACTGATTCAACAAATGGCGTAAGCGGGTAAGTACTTCTCGTTTAATAAATAGTTCAGAGATATGCAAACATTTGTCGCCTGGCAAATACCGCATGTGTGGTGCCACGTTAAGGGTTGGTTTCACAAACGGCTCCAAAAATATATATATATATATTATTTTCTAGTCACCCTCAGAATTGAGCAAAGATTATAAAAAAATAATGTAGAGTTAATATATAGGTTATATTTCGCTTTTATGGTTTACGCTCTTTGTAATATCTGCGCCATGAGTAATTTTGGGGTCTGAAAGTTTGTGTAAAGGTATTAATATATAGACACCGGTGGGATTCGAACCTACGACTCCAGCCTGCCGGACTGACGCGCTGACAACTATACCACAGAGTCTATTGCTTCGAATCCTTTTGAAACCAAGGAAGTATTGATTTGTGTATTTTGAATGACAACCAATTCATGGAACTAACAGTTGGTAAATACATTAGACCCTTTGGTTCTTTTTGTAATTTCCTAGATTAAACCACCGTTAAAAATAAGAGTTTATTCTAAATAAAACGCAGACGATGTACAGCATCTTTTATATTTAAATTAAACGAAATAGAAGTAAATGATTTTGCAAGTTGGATAAACGTCATATCAAGAAAATAATCTTAGGCACATTCATGTAATACTACCTAATTATTAGGAAGTATTGATGGTAATGAAAATTAGGCTACTTACATACATAGATAATACCATTACTATCTACGCATTAGTTAACAAATAAAATATGATGTAGTATTGCACTGCGTTAATCACTTAGGCATTTAGCATTATTCCTTACTACAATGAGTAATATGGGTGTTGCTGTTAAATATGGCACCTATATTTTTATTTTCTTCGAAAATTTAAAACGTCAAACAAAAATTCTGCTGAAGTATCAATAAATTAATACAAAAAAGAAATTCAACCCAGTAAGAGCAATCTATAATTTCATTGAAGTAGCGAATAATGCTAAAGGTAATACAAATATATCACTACCGTCACAAAAAAATATAATTTTCTTTATTAAATTACTATACAAAAACGATTAACAAAAATATAACAACAAAATACCATTAAAAGAAAAACAATAATTAAATATAGGTATAATTTAATGATCAATTTTAAACAGCTTAAAAGATACATGTAAAACCAAAATAAACAAATGAGTTTATTTTATTAACAGTAAAATTGATCATTAAATAGTTATCGGTTGGTCTTTCTCTTATACTGATTGCTATTGACCACTGCATAGGAGAATGGACCAGTTCTATATATATAACATGTAAAAATAACAATTCTATACAAAATAAAATTATAATAACAAAACAATAACACATAAACATAACATAATTAATAATACGCGTTTCAGCTATTCGGTGGGTGTTGTTGGTAGCTAATTTGCTGATGTGAGTTCGTCGAGTAGTCCATCATATGAACTTGCGCATCTAAATGCGACTGACTGTCCGAGTTCGTATCCAAATTTTCAGTTTCGTATTTTATGCCTCGTTTAAACCTTCCATACAAAGATGAATATGGTAGATTGTAGTGTATTGCAGCCTGGTTAATGGACATGTGACCCAACCTACAGAACAAAGTTAGAAGTAGATATTAGACATTGGACGTAAAGCCTGCTTATAATTCGTTAAATTATCGTTAAGCGTTTGCATAATTGTAAAAATGTATTCAAAAAGGTTTAAGGAATCATGCTAAATTTGAAGAAATCTAGGTAGTTAACGATAGCTATATGTGAATAAATGATTGAATGAAATAAAGTCAAAATTAAAATTTTACATATACAGGCTTTTCCACACCACCCGTTCATTCAGTTTTTGCAATTACCATCTCAGCCTAGTTCTGGAAATTTGTAGTATGCAATAAACATGTTCTCTTTATTATAACAAATTATTTTTAAGCTCGTAAAAACCGAGGCCAATAATAATAATAATAATAATTTTAAGCTCGTATTACTCATAGACAACTTCGATATTTTTAATGGAATTACACATTTTTTATTACTTTTTTAGATTCCATGGATTGTTATGGAATAATTTGTATAAGTTCCTTATCTCTAAAATCATCTGGCTTTGAGTTAATTTGATTTTTGTGTTTCTTTATCTTTTTCCAACGTATTCTTTAAAAGAATAACATATACGTGTATATGACAAACCAAAACAAAAACATATAACTGCCAACAAACAAGAATAAATGAATAAATAAATAAATACAAATCTAGAAGCAGCTGTTGCCAAAGTAATCCTTAACACTGTAATACGCTTTGTCATGAAAAAACGATTTTAAAGTAGCCAATAACATAGGATTAGGAATATATCGTAATATTTGCAGATAAAATAATAACTAGGTATTAAAGAGTGAATAATCCTTGCATAGTCCTCGAGGTGTAGTGGTTAACACGCCTACCCGGTAAGCAGAAGATGTGAGGTTCGATTCCTCGCCGTGGACATGATTCATAATAAATAAATAATTCATAATCATTAATTAATTAATATTGATAAATTTGGATCCTAAATTCGGGACACTCCGAGTGTACAAACTAAATGTTACGTTATTACTGGAAATTATTCAGTTCCATAAATTCATTCAATTGCATTTTTGATATAGCACATTATAAAAGAAAAAAAAAAACACAAAAATCAAAATTGCGAATCTAAATAGGTAGGTCATTCCACTAAAAACGGCGGTGTAGCTAAGTTGACTTTTTTCAAATAAAACATCTTCTGTATTAAATCATTTTTGTGTCCTACATCGCCTTTGTATATTTTTTATTCAAACATATTATACCTTACTATCATAATGGTGTTTTTTAAGCCCGATAGAACTTAAACTTATAAAAAAAATACAAAAAATTACATTGTAATTTTTGGTATGAGTTGAAAGATTTATTTATGGCATTAACATTTGAAAATGATTTCGGGCATATGGCCACCACGTCTATCCTTGACGAAGCGTATTCTAGATGTCCAATTTTGGGTTACTTTTTCAAGCACTGCTGGCCATATGTCACGAATAACACGAACAATGTTGGCTTCCAAGGCGTCAACTCTTTGTTTATTGTCATAAGCCAGCGACTTCACGTAGCCCCATAGGAAATCATCGAGAGGTGTCAAATCGCAAGACCTTGGAGGCCAATTGATAGGTCCATTCCTCGAAATTAACTTATCGTCAAATTTTGATTTCAATAAGTCTATGGTTGCAGTCGCTGTATGGCACGTAGCGCCATCCTGTTGAAACCACATCTCGTCCGAATCAACGTCCTCCATATCTTCAAACAAAAAATCATTAATCATGATGCGGTAGTGATCTCCATTGACGGTAACGCGAACTCCGGCCTCATTTTTGAAAAAATAAGGGCGAATAATGCCGCCGGCGTATAAACCGCATCAGATAGTGCATTCTTTTGGTTGTAATGCAGTTTGTAGGGTTTCTTGTGGATTGATCCCGCTCCATATGCGGCAATTTTGTTTATTCACAAACCCGTTAAACCAAAAATGAGCCGCATCGCTGAACACAATTTTGCGAAAAAACAACGGGTCGGTTTCCAACTGCTCTTGAGTCTAATCGGCGAAAAAAGGCTTTAATTCCCATACTAGCTGGATCTTATACGGATGTAGGCCAAGATCTTTGCGTAAAATTTTCTACGTAGTGGGCGAACAGTGCTTCAATAACTGTTACCGACGACGAATGGATAAATTGGGATCTTCTTCTACACTTTCCTTCGATGTGTTGGTGTTATTGCATCATGTAGAAAGTATGTGGTATGAAATTTATCCACAGGTCGACTGATGGTTTGCTTAGAATGACGATTATGTGAGACGAAGTCGTGTGTAAGTTGCACGAATTGATGATTGATTTTCAAAATAAATTTGTCTAATTTGATAGCATTGTTCAAGCGTGAGTGTATGCGCATGCGTACGCTCTATCATTTGCAAGTTAACGTATTAAGAAATCAAAGTATAAGTATAAATCGTTTCCAATATTCGAATGTCGACTCAACAAACGCCAGATGTTAAGATGGGTAAGATGCATCAAATACGAAATACAACGTTTACATTTGATTTTGCACTAGATTTTAACGTAACAAGTACATAAACTTGAATCGTTTTCAACTTTACGCACGAGTGTCGAATGTCATAGTCATAACTAGAGCCCGGTAACCGGAGAGCAATCGCAGCGGCGGTGTGACTGTGTTTAGGTGGGCGGGGAGGGCTGGTCGATTATGATACGATACGACAAATCATCATCACTCAGTTCAGTTTAGCATTGGATAGAGGATAGGGCGTGTTATTGATATAGACGTAGTTGTTATTAATTGTAGTTATTAATTAGTGTAGTGCGTTTTGATTTTATTGATACAGACGTAGTTATTAATTGTAGTTTTTAGCGAACATGTCGAAGGCTAAATAACGACCCTTTCAAGACATAGTAAATAAGTTTATTTTTGACTTTCCCGATTTGTTTTTCTACGGGAGTAAGATAGTTTGTAAAGTGTGCAAAATACATTTTATGTCAAATAAGAAGTGGAACTGTACAAGACACGTAAATTCCGCACAGCATAGAAAACGAAAATTGGGCATGCCATCGAGAAGTGCATTTTTTATGTTGATAAACTGTAATTTGCCACTAGGCTTACTCGATCAACAACCGTTTAAGGACTTTTGGGACAAATACAATCCCGAGTTGCGGTTGCCAACGGAGAAAACGGCACGTAAGCATGTTGCATTTGTACGCGATGACGTGGAAAAGAAAATGAAACGCATATTGAAAAAACAGTTTCTTTGGTTATGTGTTGACGCTCTTTTTTAAAATATAAACTCATTTTTTCAGCACGGCGAACATTGCTCACCGAGACAATTCCACAGTTGTCTCGGTGAGCAATGTTGGCAATCTAATGGTGTCAACTTTTTGCCACTCTTATCAATATGATGTTAATACTGATAATTAGAGCAACGCAACTGCGCTGAAAGCCAGTGGCGGACGCATAAAAGTTTACACAAAATAAATTAAATGTGATACGTGCTCAAACACTTACCGTTTTATGAGTCCTCCGTGAAATCACAAAGTGGATAATGTCTATTTAATATTTGTAACATTAGATATGTTTCCAAAGTTGTTTCGGCAAAGTGAGTGCGGCGTGAAGAAAAAGTGTTTTTGCATGCCGAAAACGAACGTTTTACATCTAGTGACGTTATATTTGCGTAAGTAAAATAATCTTTCAAATAACTTAACGGTTCTGTTGACGCACCTTCACAAATTTGTCTTAATGGGCCAAAATCAGAGTCTTTATCTAAAACACTTTCAAACCTTTCTAAAACACAAACATTTCTTGCGTCTTCTATCGCGCATAGCTGTGCGTGAACATGTTGCACTATTTGCAAAGATTCCACTAACGACACCGAAGAATTTTGTAGTTTTTCTATCGCATCCGGTAGTCCCACGTAATTGTTCTGAATAATTTCCAAATCTTTGGGTCGAATTCTAAAATTACGTTCTTTATATCCTCCAAATATTTAAGATAATAAAATGCAGCCTCTAACCATGATCCCCAACGAGCAAGAATAGGTTGTGGTGGTTCAGGATTACCGGGGCATAGTCTATGAAATTCCCGAATACGTTTTGGGGATTTTACAAACACAGCTTTTGTGTGCTATTAGAGCGTCTATCTCGGGATAACATTTTCTGATACTATCTGCTACGAGACTGAGAGTATGAATTTTACATGTTATATGCAACAAGTTAGCACAATGTTTTTTAAGAGATCGACCTACAACAAGCATGTTTGCGGCACCATCACTCATAAACATCAACAGTTGATTTGTTAAAAGTTCAAACTTTTCCAATGTATTTAACACCAACATTGAAATTACTTCGGCAGTGCATTGTTGTATTCGTCTGGAAGCTAGTAAAATTGAGGGTAACGGTCGATGTGGTTCCATTGTGCGTACCATTACATTAACCACAGAATGTTTTTTACGATCTGTTGTTTCGTCCACACATAACCACAGTTTTTTATCTTGCAACTCCGATTTAATTCTTTTCTCGACATGCTCACGAGCAGACGGCACAACTCTCTGTAATGTTCTCTCACTTGGTAACTTAAACTCCGAATATTCATTCCAAAACGAGACGTATGCTTTCTTCCTTAGTAAATGAAATGGTAAATTACATGCAATAAACACATAAATTAAATTTAAATTTGTCATAATCTCGTGTGGAATTTTGTTTTTGAAACATGCCCTGCACTATTTACGTGCCGCAGACAATCACTTTTCGACAAACACATTAAATCTATTTTACACACTACACATTGAATTTTAGCGCCGTCATACTTTAAATCAGGCATTTCTGCAATAAATTTTCTTATTGTGTCCAACTTTGGTCGTTTTCGCGACGTAGGAAACATTTTTAAAACAAATGTAGAACTACGATATAGTATACGACAGCGTAGATGCATACACAACAGATCGGTTTTCGAGTCGCAGTTATACTGACGCTTATACCGAATTGTCCCGGCCGTGTTTATTTTGTGTAAACTTTTATGCGTCAGCCACTGGCTTTCAGCGCAGTTTGCGTTGCTCTACTGATAATGGTGCTTCTAGTTTTACTGTTGCGTAGCCAAGGCTGGTTAAAAGGGTGAGTGTTTCACTACTTTTCACATATTATAATTATGTATTAGTTCTGTTATTTTTTTATATTGTCTTACTATTGTTTTTGTATACTAGGCAGGTACGGCTATGGCATGGCTCCCTGTTACCGGGCTCTAGTTATAACTCAAAAATTCGGAATATATTTGGCCTTTGGGAACTAGAAACTTCATAAATAATTTAATATCATAATATAAATTACATTTTAAAGCAAAAGTACTCTCATTAAGAATACTTTACGAAATTTTACAAAATGTCCGAACTAGTATGGACGGCAGCTCCCAACACGATTTTGATGTTTTTTAATAAATTATGTTAGATCTCCGGTAACGATACTGGGGTAAATTTTTTAATTGAAATTTTAGTTTACACAAGGCACAGCAACGAAAATAAGTTTGTAGCGCTTTGCGGGGCGTTCCTTGTATTACCGCTGGTATAAACTACAATGTTGACTATCTTGTTTTTGTTATTAACATTGCTGTTATGTACTTATGTTCGCTTACAGTCCAACCAACGACTCGTGAGGGGTGGGGATAGAATGCGCCGTAGCAACCGAAGAAAAAGTGGAGGTGGTATTAGTCTGTTGATAGTAAGCGTCTAGATCAGAGCAACATACAGCGGAGTAAAAATGGAAGTGAAGAACGTAAGGGGTCGTGCGTTAAATAGTCAGGGTCGTGAAATCATTCATAACATTATTGAATTTATGAAAAAGGAGAAGTATGCAGGAGAGTTATTAATTCAATTGAGTTCTGTTCAAGAACGTGTTTCAGCGGCAACAATACAAAGAATTATTAAAGAAAAAAGAATGATTAATGAAGATAGGTAGAGTAATTTTGTACGTATTCGTAAAACATATAGTACTTACGATTAAAGTTTATTTGCATATAATAACAATAATTGTTATTGTTTGAAATAGGCGAGTGTTCCCGATTTTCTTCACCAAGAAAGAAAATAAAGCAACCAAAGCGGATTACCGACGTAGACGACGCCGACAAAGGTGTATTAAAAAGAATAATTTTTAATATGCACACACAGAAGAACATTGTTCCAACGTTAAAACCAATCCACACACAATTTAAAGAGGAGACGGGTTTTAAAGGATGTGTCGAAAGCCTGCGAACAATAATGGGCAGCATAGGATTTCGTTTGCGGAAAACAAGAACAAACAGGAAAATATTAATGGAACGAACAGATATACGACAACAGAGAACAGATTATTTACGCTCTATAAAAAATTATCGCTCACAATGGCGTCCAATCATTTTTATGGACGAGACATATATTCATGTTAATCATACAGGTAGAACAGCATGGAAGGATGATTCAGACGAAGGATTATTGCAACCACTAGGAAAAGGCCAACCCTTAATTATTGTTAATGCAGGTGGTGAAACTGGCATTGTCCCTAATGCATCTTTAATATTTAAATCAAATAGTAAAACCAGAAATTACCAGAATTATTCAAAATGGGTTGAAGAGAAATTAATTCCCAATTTACCTGAAAGCAGTGTTGTAGTTATTGATAATGTTCCTTATCATAACGTCCAAAAATCCAAACCACCAACATCGACTTCCCAAAAGAGTGAAATGATAGAATGGTTACAGGCAAAAAATAGACCTATCCAAGAATATATGTTGAAATGTGACTTATATAACTTAATTAAGCAAAACAAACCCAGGTATAAAAAAACACACCCACGTATGCATTTCTGAAGCGTGGACATAATGTTCTTCGATTACCTCCATATCATCCCGACTTAAATCCGATTGAATTCGGGGCGTCTCTCAAACAGTATGCAGGAAAGAGAAATACTACATTTAAACTAAACGACGTAGAAAACTTATGTGATGAATTTTTTAATACATTTCCTGTAGAAGAATGGCAATCACGGTGTAGCCATGCAAGAAAATGTGAAGCGGATTTTTTATTAAGAGAAGTTCATATCGATAGGATAATCGAAGAGATTATAATTAACCCTAACGAAGAATCATCAGTAAAGCTGGCCACGAGCGGTACCGCGCAGTAGCGTAGAGTCGACCAGGCCTCGCGTTCCACTAGAGTTATTCTGCTAATAGAGATGTTTGCTGCCGCAAATAATTTCGCTCATCTTTTAAATAAAAATTAAATAACACGCGCTCAAACACTTACCATTTTAAGAGTCCTCCGTGAAATCACAAAGTTGTTTCGGCAACACTAGTACGGCATGAGGAAAAAATGCGTTTATATGCAGAGAACGAACGTTCTACATCTAGTGACGTAATATTTGCGTAAGTAAAGTAATCTTTCAAATAACTTAACGATTCTGTTGACGCACCTTCACAAATTTGTCTAAATGTGTTTTAATGAGCCAAAATCAGAATTTTTCTCAAAAACACTTTCAAATTTTTCTAGAACAGAAACGTTTTTTGCGTCTTTAATCGCGCATAGCTGTGCGTGAACATTTTGCACTATTTGTAGAGATTCTTCTAACGGCACTGCAGGATTTTGTAATTTTTCTATTGCATCTGCTAGCCCGAAGTAATTGTCGTGAATGATTTTTAAATCCATTTTAACCTGACTATCTTGAAATTTCGACTGGCTTTTCTCGATAGCGGCAGCTTCCTTTGTATCGAATTGTAAAACCACGTTCTTAATATTGTCAAAATATTTATGATAATAAAACGCGGCCTGCAACCATGTTCCTCAACGAGTTTGGTATGCGCTATTAAAGCGTCTACCTCAGGATAACATTTTCTGATACTATCCGCCACAAGATTGAGAGCATGAATTTTACACGTAATGTGTAACAAATTAGCAGAATGCTTTTTAAGAGACCGGCCTACAGATGTTTGCAGCACCATCACTCACCAACATCAAGAGTTGGTTTGTTGAAAGTTCAAACTTGTCCAATGTATTTAACACTAACTTTGAAATTACTTCGGCAGTACACTGTTGTATTCGTTTGGAGACTAATAGAATTGAAGGTGCCGATTGATGAGGTTCCAATTTGCGTGCCATTACATTAAGAACAGAATGTTTCTTCCGATCTGTTGTTTCGTCGACACATAACCATAATTTTTGATCTTTCAACCCCGATTTTATTTTTTGTTCAATATGTTCGCGCGCAGATGGCACAATTCTTCGTAACGATGTTCGACTTGGTAATTTGCACTCCGAATAGTTATTCCAAAAGCAGATAAATGGTTCCTTGTCTAGTAAATTAAACGGTATATTACATGCGATAAACGTAACGCATAAATTAAATATAAATTTTTCATTGTCTCGTGCGCAATTTCTTTTTGAGACATGCTTTTCACTATTTACGTGTCGTAGACAATGTTGTCTGGACCAACACATTAACGGGATTTTACAGATTACACATTTAATTTTAGTACCTTCATATATTAAGTCTGGAATTTCTGCAATAAATTTTTGAAGTTTGTCCGACCGCGGTCGTTTTGCTGACGAAATCATAATTTTTCTAGGACAGATAAACAATTGCGCAAATGACCGGCAGCGAAAATGTCCGTACTGCTCCGCAGACGAAGTAATACTACCGTTCCTCTCCGTCCGAACTGATTCTACGTCGATGTGCGGTACCGCTCGTGGCCAGCGTTAATCATCAGACACATCAGATTTCTCTGACGATGACAAAATGATTTGAATTTTATATATACTTTTGAATTGTGTCTTTCTTGCAACGCTTTTTTTTATTTTTTGTATATTTTTATTAAAGTAAATGTTTGATTTCCATAAATTAATTTGTTTCATTTTATTATACTGCTGGTATCCTTTAGTTATTAAAATGTAGAAAAAAATAATTCGAATACATATAAATGAAAATAAATATATTTTTGTTATTGGAAACTCTGCGCAGTATTAATATCCATAACTTCTTATTGTCTATTTAAAAGAAAAAGTAGAAAAGGATATTTCTTTATATATTACTATAGGTAGACAATATTATAGAAAAAGAAATGGTACTTATGGCAAATAGTGTATATTCCTACTCTACTTTTTTTTCACTCTTTCCAAGCTGTCGCACTGTGCGCAGAAAAAATCCCCACCCCTCACGAGCCGTTCGTTGGACTGTATACTTGTTCTTGTTAACATTGTTTTCCAAAATTGTTCACGATGTGCAACGGAAACACATGAAGGAATCGAAGCGAACTTTTTTATAAAAACTAAGATTGTACTTTGATTCCAGTTGATATCCCCAGTAGTAGATGAAGCATCTCACGAAACGTTACAAATTTAGGGAAAAAACTTCTCTGCATCTCTGCACTGTGCATATGCTAAAAATTTAAATCTTCAATTCATTAAAAAAATCATTAAAATCGGATTCAGATCGAGACAAAATTAACTTGAGCTGCTGGTCAAGTAGTGCTTTAATCTGGACGCGTATTGCAAGGGTGGGGTGAAAAATTTGCGGCCTCCTCTAGAGATGGCGCTCCCAGAGCCATTTTAGTAACATTTTGGCAATGTCACCCTAAAATGTCATCTTTTTTACAATAATACCCGAGTGGTTTAGAATACTGCGTTGTTGCTACTTTGCAATTTAATAAAGTTTCCGAGTTTTCCAAGTCTAGAAAAAATCGAAGTACGAGCACTGCTAACATATTTTTTTAATCAAAGGTTCATCTCCTACATAAATTAAGGTAGATGCTATATTGTGGGAGCCCGATCCTTCATCGACGGCCGTCAAAATTTGGGTTGCTGACTTCATGCGTGGCCGTTCAAGCACTCAAAACGTTGAGCGTTCTGGAAGACCAAATTCCGCCATAACCGAAAAAATCGTCAAAAAAGTTCACAAAAACATTATCAATGACAGCAGATTGAAACTGACGAAAATGGCTGAGATTGTTGGTATATCGAAAGAATGTGCGCATCCTAACAGATATCTTGGAAATGAGAAAATTGTCAGTAAGATGTGTGCCGCGTGCGTTAACGCTAGACCAAAAACTGCAACGCATAACGATATCGGAACAGTATTTGGCCTATACGAGTCTAGTCCAACAGACTTTTTGCGGCGATTTGTTATTGTGGACGAGACCTGGATCCACCACTGTACGTCCGAGACCAAACAAATAAGGGCGAACCAAAATCGAAAAAAGCAAAGAGCGCCCCATTTGCAGGGAAAGTCATGGCCACCATTGCTTGGGATATTAAAGGAATCTTGTTGGTAGATTATCTAAAAAAGGGCTACGCTAACCTTCTGGATCCAATGAATTAAAAAAATCAGGGAAGAAACGCCAGGTCTGGTGATAAAAAAGTCCGCTTTCACTAAGACAACGCTCTCAGCCACAAGGCTATTTTGCTGATGGCTAAAATTCATGAATTCAAATTTGAAGTTGTGCTTCATACACCTTATTCGTCTGACATGGAATCCTCGGACTACAGCTTTCTCCCAAAGTCGAAAAAATTCCTTGCTGGAAAAAACTATGGATCTGATCCCGAAGTCATCGCAGCGACGAACGCCTATTTTGCAGACTTGGACGCCTGAGATTCACGCACTGCAGCATCGATGGTGCAAGTGCATAATCTTTATAAGGAGATTATGTAGAAAAATAAAGGTTATATCTTAATTTTGTTATTTTCCCTGCTGGGTGGGAAACTTTTTATCCCACTTTTGTATTACAACATTAGCACTTAAAAAATAGTTGAAAGGGTTGTAGACTGGTTTTCAGACTTTCTCTAGGTTGCTACGTTTGGCGCTGCATACTGCTTCGAGATTTAGGTAAACTGTTGACATGCAACACCAAATGTAAAAGCCTATGCTGTTGTAGTCCGGAAACCAATGTACATTGGACAATGGCCTTGAAAGATTACAACAATATTGGGTTTACTAATGAATACAATATATTACACAATACTCTCAAAATATTTAAATCGAATACAGTATTTAACGTTGTTGTAGGCTTATTATTATAACTTCACATTTGAAGCTACAGAAGAAAGAGTGTTATACGAATTTTTTTACACACCTGACTGCTTCTAAAGCTTCGCCCATCGCATCTTCGGACCAAGGCGTAGGATTTGACCTGGAAAGTTCAATACCTTCACGCTTACATCTTCCATAAAGCGTGCCTGTAGGTATACCAAATTCTGTCGATGCTTTTTGTACTGACGTTTGGCCGGATCTAATTGATTCTAAGGCTTTTTCTAGGTCCTCTGGCGTCCACGTTGTAGGCGCCGCATTAAACGGGGCAGCTAATCGAATACCCTCTCGCCTCGCTATTTTATATAAAGTACTGCTAGGTATACCTAAAAGTATACAAACCTAAGATTAAGATGGTATAAATAAACGATAAGTAAACATTTTTAATCGAACGCATACCATAAGCTTTACTAGCTTTATTGGCAGATATTGTCCCCGTTCTTAGCGCTTCCAATGCAGAATTTAGACTCTCCTCCGTCCATGACTTAGTGGGTCCCTCTTTTTTAGGCGTGTCTATACCTAACCTGTGAGCTCTTTGCCACAAAGTAGTGGAAGGTATGCCATAAGTTGCGGAAGCCTAAGAGTAAGACAGTATTTGCTTTTCATAAATGTGTGGAGAAATAAATTACATGCATACCTTTGTCAAACTCATATTGTGATTTTTTAAGGCATCTAGTGCTAGTTCCATATCTTCCTGGGTCCACGTTTTGGGTCCTCCTCCGTGTCTACCTGCACCGTGCTCCGTATGGCCATTACTTTTTAAAGATAGATCCCCACAATTAGAATCTAAAAGGAAACAGATCTATCTTCACGATGCACATATCATACACACAGCAAACAAAAAAAAATAAAGTTAGGTTTCTTTTAAAGTGAATATCCTGTATATTAATATATATTTTGTTTCTACTGGAGAATCTAAGGTCGCTGTGATCATAAGATTACTTATAGCAGTCAACCATTTTCGAAATATTTACGAAAACTGGTTCTGTAGAAATAACTACACTTTGTACATTTGATATTTTGTTTTCCACTTTGGGTATTAATTGAGCTATAGACCTAGGAATATTTTCACATAAAAGAAACAGACTCATTGATCATCTGTGGCCATCTCTGGCAACGTACTAAAGATTTTATTCTTCGAGTGACGTCTTCGTCGTTATTTCACGCAGTAAGAAATTCGATGACAGCTCGTTGCTTTAACCGCACGTCCATGCCGGTCGCCATTTTTAGATCTCTCGTGTGCAAACGCGATGTTGCTGAGAATTTCCACTGGGAAGACTTATGTACCAAGAGTTAAAGTAAATGGCAAACCACTTTTGATACTGTCTGGCCCATCATCATAAAAGTTATGGCCATGGAGGCATTAGTTATCAATACGTCCTCGTATTAGAAATCGATAATAGTAAATTGGCTTTTAAAAATTCGACATGCTGCCTTGAGCCAAAAAGCAAAGTGAATTAACAGCTAGATTATGTTCAAAGGACAGGCCGTTGATCTGTAAAACTAAACTAAAACGTAAAACTAGATTGATGGTATCCATCGCTCGACGACATTCATGGAACAACTGTGTCATTGGCATAGGTCTGAAGACGACAACAACCTACGATAGATTTTAAGATATCATCACTAGCAGTGTAAATAATAAAAAGTAGCGGTCTTAGTAGAGAACCTTGAGGAACACCAGGCAAAATATCTGTAGTGTTAGGGCAATTGTTATTGTATTTACTTGCCAATGTTCTGCCAGATAAATAAGATCGTATCAATACAAGTGAGTTCTCAAAATCTAAGATGTTTTAACTTAGCAATGAGTAATCGGTGACACACAGTATCAAACTCCTTGGAATAATTGAGTAAAATAAACACACTACACATTCCACCATCGATAGATGTCATTATATCATTCAGGACAAAAGCAAAGGCGGAGGAAGTACCAAACGTGGGTCTAAAGCCCGTCTGGCAGTTTGGGAGGTAATTATTATTGAAGAAACAATAAATTTTATTAGAAATAACTTTTTCCAAAACTTTAGAAAGTCGGCGAAATACTAATTATTCGGACGAATTTTGGACGAAAGCACATCCAACACAGCTTTCCATATAATAATAAAGTAAATATTGCAAAATATTCACTAATTCTAAAAACATTAGTCAAATTTTTTGGTAAAGTGTGCTCAGAGCTGGACTTGACATTAAGTGACTAAGCGCAGACCAAAGTTTTCTATAAGAAGTAGCAGAGAAAAGCCCAAGTACTTCCTCTTTTCCTGTCCAACCATATTGAGTGTGAAATTCCGCAATTGCTTGTATCTATCCCAGTTTTGCGAACACTTACTAATTTTAAATTCGGAAGGTGCTTGATTCCTCAGAATCATAAATATTCTTAAATACTAACTCAACCAAGAAACTTTAGCGTTACTCCCGCTAATACAAGGCTAAGCAGCAGGCTGTGACGTATTTTGAAGTAGGCTGTCGAGCAGCCATAAACGCGTTTACACGTTCAGACCGTCTCTGCGTTTTGAATTGGTTTATCCAAATTATATTGGTTTTATTAAAAAAACTACTGTGTAGTGATATTTCCGTACTTTGCTGGTGATACCTGTAATATTTTTCTGGCGTTGTATAAGCAATAAAACCTTTTCTGAAACGATAAAAACGAGGTAACCCAACCTAATATGGCGTCGGTTGTTTTCACACGTTCAGATCGTTTCTTGCGTTTTGAATTGGTTTATCCAAATTATGTTGGTTTTAGTTAAAAAAATACTGTAGTGATATTTCCGTACTTTGTTTGTGATACCTGTAATGCTTTTCTAGTGTTGTATAAGCGATAAAACCTTTTTTGAAACGATAAAAACGAGGTAACCTAACCTAACATGGCGTCGCGTCGGCTGTTTTGTATGTTTTGTTCGTATGTTACACTTTGTAAATAAAAGAAGATTATTTATTTCTCAACAGCTACAGATCCAAGGCCCGGTGAAACTACAATTATAAGTTTAAAATATTCTAGGCTTAAAAAAGATACTATTCCAACTCAATTCCCTAACTGTCCGTTGTATTTGACAAGAAACGTGAAGATGTTATTGTTCAAACAGTTTTATATTCTTACGTTATATTTAACAAAATTATTTTTGAACACGAAGAGATATTTTTAGATGTGTATCATAGACGTACTGTTTTAGTACAATAATTTTAAATAATATCACCGAACACAGCCATTGGGATACTGATATATGTAAATGTCATATTCGCAGCAGTGAACGTATTGCAACAATTATAATAACTTGTTCTACAAATACCCTACTTAAAAATGATTGTGGGAAAAGTAATGAAAAAATTAGGTAAAACACCACATAATAGGAAATTAAAGACCCTGGTTAAATAGCATGTCTATAAATGTTCTCGTGAAATTGAACAAAATCTCGAATAAAATTGCAATTACTGTATCATTTCAACCTTAGCTTTGACCAAATACATGTACAATTACAAATAATAATAATTAGTCGATTAAATATCAACCACAAATACATCTTTCACGAAAACGGTGCTCGGTTACGTGTTTGGTTTTTGCTTTGAAACTTCGTTTTTCCAAAAAAAAAACCAAAGGGATGCGAAGAAGGCCACAGTTGACGACTGGCATCCTCTTTAAACCGGAAGCCCTTCAAAACTTAAAAAAGAAATGCAAAAAAAACGATTCCTTTATCGCTTAGGCTAATATCGTGCATGGCGATACATCGCCAACCCAGCGTGACGTCATCGAAGAGCGCTAAGGCCTTCTAGTTTCGGTGGTAACGCCTCTAACTTTAGTAACCTTAGCCTCAACCAAAAGAACATAAACGTTGAATAAAGTAGTTAACAATTCATTGAAAATATCAACTTTATCATCAATATTCCTTCTCTAATAATGAGAAACCAAGTCAAATTACTTGATTCATTAGAAAAAGTTGGGTAATTGAAATTATTGAAATTTCTGTAATTAATCAACTTTGATTTAAGCTTCTTAAAATTTACTAGCAGCTCGCAGAATGATAGTTTATGATCAGAAATCAAATCGGCTGATATCCTGCCCACTATATTAGAATTAGAGACAAATATGGGGTCTAGTAGTGTAGCAGATGTTGTAGTAATTTTGGAAAGTTCATTTATCACCTGAACAAAGCCATAAGATTCGAAACAAGATACCAAGGGATTACCCAAAACAAGCTGGTCAATATGAAAATCACCAGTGAACACTATATAATCGGCAGGAGGATAAATAAAGGAACGAATGTTGTCGAAATCATCAATTAAACTATTAAAGTTGACACGTGACGGTTTATAAAAATTTTCAGTAATTAATATACTAGACTGAAGTGTAAAATTAAGAAATATGTGTTCTAAACTTTAATTAATCGGAAAATCAAATTCAAAGACCTGACAATTAAATGCATTTTTGATATAAGCAGCAACACCATCAGCCCTTCCCACCACTATTCTTGAGAAATAATTTATACCCAAGTATATTCATCAAGGAGTCATTAACATTATCTGACATTTACGTCTCGGTAACCACAAGAACATCAAAACCATGATCTAATATTATGATGAAAATTTCCAATTTTCATCAGTAGCACTAAACACGAAATACAAAGAAATAGTCATGCGTCATGAAGTTATACTTAAATTTTGTGATTCAAGAAAAATGTAAATCAAAGGAAAGTAAGTATTGAAATAGAAAAGTAATAGAAGAAATTAACAACTATAAGATAAACTTTTCGAGCTATAAATTTATTTAATATGTTTTAAATTAGTTATTATTAAAGACCGGATTATATGCAAATGTGTATATTTTGCATATAATATGCATTTATCCCTTTTAATGCATATCTGAAAGAATTTAGTATATTAATGCACAATTTCTGTTCTTTTTGGTTCACATATTTAAATAATAAAAAAAGCATTAAAATTTGCATAATTTATTATTTCGCCAACAGCGCCGGCTTTTTCTTTTCGGTTGTGCAACATCCGGGCAGAAAAATTTGGAGGGTGGGCAGTAAACAGCAACTTTCGAATTTACAACCATTTGTCTAAATAATGTACGAATTCCCAGTTCGTATAGATTGTGAATAGTAGGAATTCCCGGTTTTATTATTTAATAGTAGTGAAGTGCACGCGTAAGCCTCAAGAATTACCTTAAATTGGAGAGAACAATAGCCACTTTGTGTTTACCCCGACTGTTCAAAGCGATAGTGCGGCATTGTATGCGTTAAAGCTGTTTATTTAAGATATTATTCAAGTGCAGTCATTGTATGAAATTTTAGTAAATTGTGCGTCACTCTGTCTAATTTAAAATTTCCGATTTGCATCCAATCCATGGCCATTCAAGTTTATTTGCTATTGCCTACCGAGGTATTATCAAGAAGCTTTTATCTCAAAAGCGGCAGTTCTGCTTCGATCAGCAAAGACATGTCATAAACGGTTAAGAAAGTTGTACCAGGTTGTATAGTGAAAATAAATGCAGTTTATATAAGTGTAAGGTTGTGGTTTCATTTAAAAAAGTAAGCTAGTGCCTTCAAACGAGGAGTCACCCAAACAATCGTAAATACGAGTGTACAGTGAAAACGTTCGTTTAATCATGCCGAAAGTTAGTAGTGGTACAGTGGGCTTGGATCAAATCTCACCCTGAACTTCGTTTGGATAACGAAAAAGTGTTTTGTACAGTGTGTTGCAAAATTGTAAGTACCTTTTTTAAGCTTTTTTATTGTAATGTAAATTAAAAAAAAAATACAAATATTTCGCGACTTGTAGGTAACGCTTAATTTGCGACTTAAGTGATCTAGTAGTCTTGAGTAGAATAACAATGTATCAAGTAAAATTTATGCAAGGTGTCCCCAAATCCGCTTTACAAATTCTAACCAGAGCTTACTGTTTGTTAACTGAAAAGTCCATATACACGGTGATTAAAAAAAGACACGGGTGCGTTGAAAGATTGTTGAATTTCTTGAAATATTCTTGAAAAAATTCAACTTGACCGCCCTGTATATCGGTATTAAGGAATTTTTTACACGTGTGTAACACATTTGGAGATATACTTTTAACGTGGAAATATTTATTGACACAGCATTTCCAAGATTAGTGTTGACATTTTATATTATTCTCTTCAGGTCTTCTGTTAAAAAAAGTTTAAGTAGACCAACATATCAAGACATCTTCACATGCAGCCAAACAGAAAAATTGCAGAGTAAAGAACCAGTCAATTTTACAATGCATTGAATTGGGAACAAAGAAAACCGACCAGAAACTATTTAATGAAGAGTTATGTCGCTCTTTAGTTAGTGCTGATATTCCCCCTAAGTTGAATAATACAAACTTTAAATCGTTTCTTCAAAAATATTGTACACATAACATTCCCGATGAAAGTACCTTATGAAAAGGTGAAGTGGGTAGTACTTATACTGACATAGTAAACAAAATAAGAAAATTAATCGGAGACAATCATTTTTATATAGTCGATGAGACAACGGATAATGCTGGGCGTTACATAGCTCACCTGATTGGAATCTTGAAGGAAAATATCTCTAATAGATCATATTTAATTTCTTCAAGAAGGATTAAGTAATTTTTTTTTGCCTGAAGCAGTTCCTTTGGAGAAAGCATTACTTCTAATGTCAGACGCGGCACCATATATGGTTGGAACTGCGCACAATTTGAAGGTGTTCTATCCCAACCTACTTCATGCCTTGCCATTGGCTTCAACAGGGTTGCTGACGAAATACGGAACCAATTTCCTCTGGTCAATGAATTAATTAATAATGTGAAGGAAGTGTTTTTAAAGGCTCCGCTACGTATTCAGATGTACAAGGACCGACTGCTAGATACACCGCTTCCTCCTCAACCTGTAACTACAAGATGGGGGACATGGTTGAATGGTGCCATATTTTATGCGGATCATTTTGCAGAAAAAAAAAGCGTCCTTTCGGAGATTACGGATTCTTCTCGATGTGTTACGGAATCGCATAGATTGTTCAACGAGAAACTACTGTCCCAGCAATTGTCATTCATTAAATGCAACTATAGTTTGTTCCAGCAACTATTTTAGCATTGGAGAACACAACTTTGAGTTTAACAGAATCCGTTGAATTTGTGGACGAATTTCAACAATCATGTGCTAATGTACAGGGTAAAATCGGACTTACCATCAATAAAAAATGTGAAAATGTGATTTCGAAAAATACGGGATACAGTATGTCAAAAGAAGTTGCTAACATATTAAAAGGTGAAACATGTAGCTTAAGTGCGGAAACAATATGTAGACTAAAAAATGCGCCGATAACTTCAGTAGATGTGGAAAGGGCATTTTCAGTGTATAAACATATGTTCACAGATAAACGACATAACTTTTTAGTAGAAAATTTTGAGAAATATTTAGTAATAAAGTTTTTTTATAATAAAAATTAATAATAAATTATTCATGTTTGTTAATATTTGGATGTATTTTAAGATCTTTTTAGACTTTAGTGTAATTTTAAATGTGTTTGTTTGTTACCTGCATTATAATACATTATTTTAGTACACCATGTTTGTTATTAATAAACCTGAATTACATTTTTATTTGGAATTTTCAGTTGCATATTAGTTCGGTTTTTTGCATATTTTGACGAAAAACGTGCATATATATGCGGATATTTATAGTTTTTTTTATGCATATAATCCGGTCATTAGTTATTATACATTATATTATATTTTCTTATAGAATAAATGTGCTCACCTAATGTATGAGGGCCAGATCCAGGCATGATACCCATCATATCAGGGGTTATCATCATCGTGTGCATTCCTTGTTCGTTATCCTCATGACTGTCCATAGAATGGTCAGCGCCAGACATGCGAGTGGCTTCCATGTCCAAAATCGATTGCTCTCCATCGTACGATCGCAGCGTTTCGAACTTTATATCGATTTCTTTTTTTATGTCTGTGGTAAATTTGTGCGAATCTAGAAGGAGTAAATGCGGTAAAGCTAAAATGTTGAGATGCAACAATTTGGGACATTATCCACGACAGCAACAAATATGTACCTGATAAGTCTGTCCTGTGTATTGAAGAATTTGTTAGTAACGTTCTGGTGGGCGAGTGTTCGTGCATTTCTATATTTCCTACAGGAATGGCTGTTGGCGCTGGTGGTTCTGGTGGAAAGTCATCGTTATCCACACCGAACTGAGAGAATGAGAAAGTCTATATATTGAAGAAAAAACAAAACGAGAATTACCGTTAGTGGATGACGCATTAGTAATGAGTTAGTGCTGAAATATAAGACTACCTAAGCATCAGTTATATGTGTGTACAACCCTTGGATCATTAAATTTCATATTGTTAAAGAAACCCAGAGGAATAAGATGTGCAGTAAGTAATTTACACTTTTTAGGATTGGTTCGTTTAAATTGTATTAAGTACCGTCTTAATTCAATTTGATTTCATTAATTAGTAAGATTCGCAAAGCCGGTGCCAAACAACGGGCGTGTAGAGAGGCTGGTGATATTCCGGTAACACCACGTGCCTAACGAAAAAAAACATTTATTACGCGTATACCTAAGAGAATATCATCTTGGTCCGTTAGACGTTACCGCGCTTTAGTAGCATTATTGCTTGCTGACCAATATTCGAAAGTTTCAAAATTTCAAAATATCCAGACTTTAAATACAACAGCTCTCATGTTAGGTGTTTGGTGTGCAATAGGGATTTACTGACTTGAAAACGATCACAATGCGAAAAACATGCCAATAGCGCAAATCACAAATGGAAAAAGCACGGTCAAAACTCTATGCCGAATTTGTAAAGGATTTAATATGATGAGTGTTTGTAATATTCCATAATAACATCCAAAAAGAGCAGTTTCGCAGGTTTTGGGACAAGTACAACCCCTACTGGAGATTGCTAAGTGAATCAACATTGCGAGATTATTTACCATGTGTGCGTGAAAACTTATTAGTACATAATTTCCGACGTAATTAAATACTAATTAAAAGAATCTTGTCCCGGTAAGGAATCGAACCTGGCACCTCCCGCTTGCCGAACGGGCATGCTAACCACTACACCACGGGGACCTTGATGCCAGGAACGTTCACTTTTTCATACCTAGTTGTTTATTTCCTGGCATTCTAGTATCAAGGTCCCCGTCGTGTAGTGGTTAGCACGCCTGTCCGGCAAATGGGAGGTGTTCGATTCCTTATCAGGACGAGACTTTTTCAAGTATTTAATTACGTCGGAAATTCCAAGGAAATTACAGAAGTACAAATGTTCCTCCGGTGGAAACATAGCTTTAAGCCGGGTTTACACAGAGGCAACAAGGAGCAACATCAACGTCGACTTCTGTGGAACTATTTCTTTTCTTGTCATTAAAAAGATGTTACAGAAAGAGGAAATTAGTGTTCACGCATAAAAAAAAATGTTAATGAAGATCTAGTCAGTGTCGTAAATGTAGGAAACTTAACTGTCCTCACAATGTTTGGAAGGAAGTTTGTTTATAGTTAATGGAACCATGCCACAATAGAAAACTTAGTGTTGTAGATGTCTCTTGTTTGCACATTTGGGATTTGTATTTTTTCGGATACCACAAACATTCCGCTTCTTTATATATCTCTAGTAACAGCCAGAAACAGTTGTCAACAAACAGCAACTTTGTTTCTGGAAATTGGTTATTAATGTTGCTCCTTGTTGCTTCTCATTGCTTTATATAAGTCTACTAAGTGTTGCTTTGCTAACATTCTTTACAAGTATCCAAAAACATGAACAGGAAATAGACTCTGAAAACATATCTATGCTTAATATATTCTGTGTCTACCATAAAACGATAAAATTTTCCATTGTGTGACCATTGTTGTGTTGCCCATTTTTACAGTATCGTGAATATATATCTATGACTTCATACTTTTACGCCTCCCCAGTGCAGTTCTTTTCATAATTATAATGTTGTTATTTGTCGTTCTATTTGAACCTAAAGAATTTTAACATGCTGGTTTTAATTTCTTACATGTTTGCATATAATAACACTGCGCTAGTTGCAAAATGCAACAAGCTGAGCACCCGAGGGGTAAACCTAATTCGAGTACGCTGAATCCAATGGTCCCAACCGTTTTTAAAAGTTAGCTCGCGTTTTCGAGCAATTTCAATTTTTAAATTTTAAGCCCAAAGAACCTTCTGGAACATTCTGGAATTTTCTGGAAAATCTGTGAAAATCAATGACCAAAGAGGTTTCAGGAACCTTCCATCTCCGCTACTGCCACTTGGTCAAATGGATATAAAAGCGGTACTGTTAACCGTTGAGAGTTCAGCCTGTTTTCAGAAGTCAAAGTGTTAACATCTAAATATTAAAGCAAATAACCCAAATCGAAGTGAATAGTGAAAAGTTCGAGATTATTAATTGTATTGGCTTGTAAAATCAATTAATTTGAAATATCAAAAATGGATAAATGTTCTAAATTGAATACCTTTTGTTACGTGTGTGGAAAATTTGTAATTAAGACCACTCGGCGTAAAATAACCGCTGATTTGTATCAACAATATTTCTCACAAAATGTTTTTACTGATGTGTATTGGACGCCGTCTATTGTTTGTACAACATGCGTTTTCAATTTGAATAAATGGACAAAAACCGGAGCCGCTACGCCATTTGGTGTTCTGATGATTTGGATAGATCCAAGAAAACATGATCTAGCTGAATGTTGTGCGTGCGTGTATTATACTGACGGTATGAACAGAAGAAAAAGTGGTTCTTTGAAATACATTCCAACAACATATACTCAATTGCCGCTGCCGCATTCAAATGCAATTCCTGTTCCAACAAGACCAATTTCAACAGAACAATCAATTCTTTTGGCAAAGGACTTGAAATAAACGAACATTTTGGCAGCAGATGTTCGGATATACGGAGCAATCAATCGTCATCATCGTTTTACGAATTTGCTATTGCACTGTCATCCGTGGTTTGATTTTAACGATGCGAAATGAATGTAATCCCGAGCATTGGCAATTGTTTATCGACTCGTCAAAAAGCAGTTTCAATTAGTTTCTGTTCGATGTGTATTCGACGATATGATGTCTATTCGATCGATTTCCATCGATTTAAATTCAATAAATGGTCAAAAAATGATAAAAATTACGTTTTTTGGGGGTCTAAAATGTTTAAATTGAAATTACTAGAAAACGCGAGCTAACTTTTGAAAACAGTTAGCATAGCACCATTGGATTCAGCATACTCGAATTAGGTTCACCCACCGGGTGCCCAGCTTGTTGCAAAAAAAGTCTCCAATTCGAGCACAGTGTTATTATTGTGATGGATGTAACTGCTGTTTTTGTTCCACATCCATTAAGAGTTCTGATAGGTCCAGAAATTTCGAACAATTTGATTGTTGCCCTTGATAAGCCTCAACAGTTTTAGAAAGTGCAAACACCCGCCGGGATAATGCAAAGAAAATTGGATTTCGAAACAAGGATATGTATATGAATGAATTTATACAGTGAGGGTCTAAAGTGCCCCCCTCCCCAATGCTAACTTGAATGACAGAAGCTAGCGTTTCTAGAAAAATAGAACACCCTGCATATTTTTACGCTTTTGGAAAGGTAATCGAAAGACGAATCCAACGTTACCACATATGTTATACTTTAACTTAAGAAATATGACGATATGCAGCAATATAGGTTTTGGTAATCTGTTTTTGTTGCGATAAAGTAAAAAAATAACAATTGAAAAAACAAGTTAAAATAATAACGAGCACAAAGAACGAAAGTATAGTATAATAACAATAAATAACAAGAATAATTTACGTTTTTGGAATTGATATTTGACAGTTTGGCAATTGTTATGATTACTTTGGTTAGCAACGAGCTCTTTAGATCAGTCTGGTGTCACAAGAAACAATTTGGCGCTCTTTTCTAGCCAACTTTGCGTAACAACAAAAACAGATTACCAAAACCTATATTGCTGCATATCGTCATATTTCTTAAGTTAAAGTATAACATATGTGGTATGTGTGGAAATGTGGATAACGGCAAAAGTTAATTTGCAAAAAATAGAAATCGACCTATTTTTTCTAAAAACGCTAGCTTCTGTCGTTCAAAAGATAGCATGGAGGGGGGGCACTTTAGGCCCTCACTGTATATTAAGTATTCAATGGTAATGTTAAATAAAGCATAAATATAAATAGTAATCGTATTCCGTTCAACAGCTAAATATAAAGTTAGTGCTATTCTTGTATCTTCACAGTTATTTTAGTAATCATTTGTAAAAGCTTATTGATTTTTTCAACGTGTTCTACAACATAAAACATGATCTTTGCATATCCACTTCTAAATGTATTCTGGAGTATTCTTTTAAAATTATCAAACACAGCAATCGGAAGTACGAGGGCGAATCAAATATTAACCGGACTTTTGTTTTAGACCATTTATTGGTACAGTAAATAAAATTTTGAATACATCTTATTTATCTATATAATCTCCTCTTTTATTCACACATGTTTCCCACCGAATCGGAAGTATTTTAATTCCGTCATCAAAGAATGAATGTGGTCGCGTCTGTAATCAATTGCGCACGAATGTTTCTACACCGGCCGAGCGTTATCATGGAGCAGAATCGCACTTCGAATAGGCATGTCTCGCCTTTTTCGTCGATAGGCCAGGTTCACTTCATCAAGCCGTTGACAGTAGTGCACAGCATTAACTGTACGCCGTTCATGGAGAAAATCAACGAGCAATATGCCTCTGCAATCCCAAAAAATCGTTGCAAGAACTTTCCCAGCAGAAAGACGGGGCTTGGCTTTCCGCGGTGCTGTTTCTCCAGGTTTTCGCCACTCCATGCTTGCCTGCTTAGACTCCGAGGTGTAATGATGCACCCACGTCTCATCACAGGTGACAATGTGCCTCAAGAAATCATCCCCCTCTGTTCGATATCGTGCCAAAAGCCTTTCACACACGGCAAGACGGTTTGCTTTCTGATCTTCCGTCAAGAGGCGGGGAACCCACCTTGCCGACACTTTTCCGTAACCCAAATCATCTGAAATGATTGATTGGACACTGCCATACGATATTCCGACGTGTGCAGCAATTTCCCATATTGTAAGGCGGCGGTCTCCTTCAATCATCTCACGGATCGCAAGAATATTCGTCTCACTGGTGCTTGTCCGCGGTCGGCGTGCAATTTAATAATAATTCGTTGCTCAACAGATGTGTGTACCTCTTGCTTAGACATGATGCCATTAACAACCAATCTGCTCTGGCGAGCCGAACCGATTTACTCCCCTCCACTTTACATCCCCATCCAACATATATCAACACGTCACGTTACTCACTTCACCTAGGGAGCGTTAAAAAGAAAAGTCCGGTTAATACTTGATTCGCCCTCGTATTCATAATGCACTAGAACACCTTAAACAAAATATTTAGAAAAGGTCAGATAGGAGCATTGTATATTTCAACAAGTTTCCATATTAATTGTATCAGTTTTTCATGCTAGACTATAAATTAGCTATAAAAATAAAGCTCATTATTTTTTGAGATGTTTAAAAAAATGTTAGACGCGCCTCTTGGTTCTGCAAATTTAATATTTTGGACGCGCCTATCTTACGGCCATTTTACAGCCACCTAGAACTTTCACAATATTAGACTTACAGCGACATAATATCAATGAAGCGGATATGTAACATAAAATAATTTTATATTTCCATTCTCTTAGAATTAAAGGCATTTTGCTTATGATATGTATGGTCGATTTAAATATTAAAATTAGAAAAGTACCTGTTCTGCCAGCGGTCCATGACTAGTCATGTTAATCGCTTTACTCGTGGTTTCGCTAAGTTTTCTTTTCCGACTTTCTTCGTCCAAAGCTACTGGCATGTCATTTTCTTCATCTGACGAATGATTTACAGAAGTAGCGTCTTTGTTTTCTTTATTCTCTAGATCTGGCGATCGTCTTCGTTCGGGTTTTCTGTATTTGTGCTTTCTGTTATTTTCTGTTGATTTGAACTGTTTAGGTGAGGATAATTTACGTAGCTTCGAATAGCCTTTGCCTCCAAATGTGAAATCTGGTGGATGGTCCGTTTTCTCCTTTTCTTCTGGTGATTCGCAAAGGCCTTTTATTTTGAGTTGATCTGCCGTTTTTAGTAGAGACTGAAATATTACAAGCAATAAATTTAGCGCCTGCAGTAATTGGTGCAAGCATAATTATTATAACTTTTATGGAATATATTTAAACTTTCTCGTAACAGCAAATGTGTACTTTGTATACATCCATATGCATATGCAATGAGTTTTATTGCACCTAACATCAAACATCCGTTAATTATATCTAAACTCGGAATCTATATGCATAATTAGTATAGACTTTTGCTTATTACATTCGCATTGCAATAGATATGTAAAATTATACTAAATATAAAATAATACTAATACATAGCGTGTTTCACGTGTAATGCCTCTGTATATAGGCAAGACATACTGTTTCTTCGAAAATTAACCTTGTCCGTACATCTAGGCCGTTTCGATCTAGATTCTAAACATATTTTGCAATATACAGAGTATTTCAAAAAAATGTGGCATATAAAAGTTGTTTTTTTAAATCAAACCCTGTATACTGATTGGTTTTTGAACTCTCGAGAAAAAATAGGCCCATACTTTTCAATATTCCATAATCTCTCACTGTTTTTAAGATATTTATTTTTTGTTTGAAAATGTAAGATTCGTAAGAAAATTGAATATAGATAGAATAGATTGACAAGTCGGGTTTTATTTAAGAACTACGGATTGGTTGGAGTATTGCGTCAATTTATAGGATTGAGTATTATACTGGATGTTCAAGAACTTGCAATACATTACAAACTTCAATTTCGTTATGTCAAATTGGGTACACTATACTTCATTCATTGTAAGACTGCAGCGATAAAATAGATAGGCGAAAAATTCCTGGCTTGTGATTGGCTAATAGACGAGGCAAATTCACATACACAAAAAACAATTTATTCAGTGGTATTCAGTAAATGAAATTAAGTTGGATAAAACGAAATATCACCGATATCTAATGTCATTTGTCAAACATCTTTGTTGGCTTTGGTTTTGTATTTATTGCTTTTTATTGTCGTTCGGTCTGTTTTTATAAGCAAATTGTCGCAAAATAGTTCTTTTTAGAGCTCTACTTGCTACTGTTGAACATTTGAAGGTATTCTTGTAATAATTATATAAAATGATACTGATAACATAGTATTTGTTACAACAGTTTTGGTATCATGGCATTATGGCAGGGCCATCAAAAAATCTTCTGGGAAAGCATGTTAGCAGTAAGCAAAGGTTTATGGCTTATAATTTGTATTTGGACCTTAAGCAGGACAATTTTGAGTCGGCAGCAAAGCAGCTTGGGCTAGGTGAAAGAACAATGTTGGATATTGTAAAAGAAATGGATATCACGGGACTTGTTAGTTCACCTCCTAAAAAACGACTTCGTCATACAATATATGATTCTTTGGATGAAACGCAAAAGTCAATAATTAGAAGACACGTGCATTCCTTTTCCTTGAAGAACGAATTACCAACATGCACAAAAATATTGAGTATAAATATAATATACACATTTATCTTACACTTATATCACCACATTTATCTTACACTTATATCACCTTACTAAATCTTATAGGTTGTTAATGCAGACGATACTTTACCCACATTGAAAAGAACAACATTATGGAAGATCTTGAAGAAGTTGGGGTTTAAGTGGATGAAGCGAAGTTGAAACAGTGTTTTAATGAAACGGCAAGATATTGTATTATGGAGACGTCGATATTTAACCAACATCAGGAAATTTCGTGCAGATGGTAGAAAGATATATTACTTAGACGGAACTTGGGTCAACGCAGGTCATACAAAACAAAAAATATGGGAAGATACCACAGTACTTACAGCAAGACAAGCATTTGTGGAAGGGGTTACCACGGGACTGAGGAATCCTGCAGGAAAAGGGAAACGTTTAATTATATTGCATATTGGTAGCGATGATGGTTTCGTTGAAAATGGTCTCCTCTTTTTCGAATCGAGGAAAACAGGAGATTACCATGATGACATGAACAGCGAAGTGTTCACTGAGTGGATGAGACATATACTACCTTTTCTTGAACCAAACTCTGTTATTGTCATGGACAATGCTCCTTGCCACTCAGTCAGAAACGAAAAATTGCCTACCTCTGCCTGGAAGAAGCAAGAATTGCTTGAATGGCTTCTTGCAAAAGAAATTGGTGCTGACAATACTTTACTAAAGGTTGAATTACTTGAACTTGCAAAAAAATATATTGTTGATAATCCTATTACATATGTTATCCATCAAATGGTATTAGATAGTGGTCGTACAATTTTAAGATTGCCTCCATATCACTGCAACCTAAACCCCATTGAGCTTATATGGGCACAAGTGAAACATCATGTCGCTGCTAATAACAAAACTTTTAAATTATCTGAGGTCAAAACGTTGCTAATTGAGGGGCTAAACATTGTGGATAGTGATGCATGGAGAAATAGTATCAAACATGTTATCGAAAAAAAGAATAAGATGTATCAATTGGATAATATCATTGAAGATATGATTGAAGAATCATAACAGCAAATACATCAGAATCTGAATAATCATTCGTATGTGTATTAAGTTAATCACATTTGCATAATAAATTGAAATTATCTGTTCATCTTGTTCATACTATCACATTTATATATTTATTTTATGTATACATCTGCTATTTTATAAATAAAATGCTGAAACTAAACAAATCTTTTTTTATTAATGTTAATTCAAATATTAAGGGGAGAAAACTATATAAATTTGTAATACGTGCAAAAGTCTATTCAATTAACGCCAAATGTAATCCCATTTATTTACTAATACAATTAAACAAGCTCCAACTATTCCATCAAATCAAACAACCGAAAGATGTATTTACCCGAGTACCCGATTAGATGTATTTATATTGAAATTGATTTCAAAGATGTGTTCACTAGTTTTATTTTATCACGTCATAATATAACCATAACATATCGCACATAAAATACGAATAACTATAATTTCATGCGATATTACACTTTGCGATTTACTACAAAATGTTGATAACCAAAACTTTTAACGCTTACGACGCTATCAATTAAAAATTCGAATTCACCGCTGTTTTCCTATCCGGTATATTTCCTCGGTGTAATATGGACGCCGATCGTAGCGCTATCTACTACACTCTTAACGTGAATGAAGTATAGATATATTTTTATATGAACGAATAGCAAGTATAATTGCCTTTTACACTATCTACATGATTCCTATACCTATCTCTAATATTGGGTATCTCGGAAAGTTCTGTCGTATTGTTTAAATAAAACAAATGTGAAATTTAAAATATATTTATTAAATAATTAATCTATAATGTACTGACCATCATTTTCTACAACTGTTCTCCATATTTGAGGTGGTCGATTAATACCGTCAGCAAAAAAAATTCCAGGTTTGGAATCGAAGTATTCGGTTAAGGCCGTTCGAACGTCATATTATGTATGAAAAGATTTTCCATTCAAAAAATTTTGCAGAAATCGAAAAAAGTAAAAATCTGAAGGTGCAACGTCAGGAGAATATGGAGGATGTGGCGAATCTTCCCGGCCAAGATCTGCCAATTTTCTTTGAGACATCAAAGAAGCATGGGGTCGAGCATTATCGTGCTGGAACACAATACCTTTTCTATTGGCCAATACCGGCCGCTTTGACAACTGTTCACAATATTTTTTAGAATTGATAGTCTGCGCCGATTCTAAAAGTTCATAATGAACAGGAATGGAAAAACTTTTCATACAGAAAATTACGTTTGAACGGCTTTAGCTGCGCACTTCGATTCCAAACCTGGGATTGTTTTTGCTGACGGTATTAATCGACTACCTGAAAAATGGAGAACAGTTGTAGAAAATGATGGTCAGTACATTGTGGATTAATTATTTAAAAAATATATTCTAAATTTCACATTTGTTTTATTTAAAAAATACGACAGAACTTTCCGACATACCCAATAGTTTCTGAATAATTATCGTTTCTCTTTATTTATAGTCTATCCTAACCTAGAAACAAAAAACAAAAGAATAGGAAATCATTTTAAAGGAAGGTGTAAAGCAAAAAAACAATAAAAAAAGATAATTATAGTAGATACAAACTTATTGTCAGAAGCAATACTAAAGATATAGGTTTTAATGCTCAGTGTACTTGTCAATTGTCTTCAATACGAGGAGCGCATTGTATATTTGTGAATATGGCAAACACTGACAGTAATTGTCAAAAAATTTGAGGTTAGTTTAATGTAGCAAGTGTTTGTGAATAAGTCGCTGTTTATTTGAATTCGATATCTTTTTTCAAAAAGCTTAAAGAATTTTTTGAAGAGTTAAACGGTCAGTGTGAAATGGAAGTGACCCGAGAACATTTTCGTGCAATGATTTTGTAAGATTTTCGTTCAGGTTTAACCTTTAATGAATCATTTGCTCGTTTGCAAAATGCGTTTCCTGGAGAAGTCCCAAGTCGGACGACCGTGTTTAACTGGTTCAAAGAATTCCACCGGGGAAGATCATCTTTTGAGGATTAAAATCGTGAAGGTCGTCCTGTTTCACCAACAACTTCAAGTCACATTGATGCCGTTCGTCGTATGATTGAAGACGATTGCCGGGTGACCTACAGTGAAATTCGGGCAACTCTTGATATTGGAATGACTGCAATTCAGACAATTCTTCGCATACATTTAAATGTGAAAAAAGTGTGTTGTCGTTGGATACCACATTGTTTAACAGCTGATCAAAAAAAAGCAAGGGTCGACTGGTGCCTAGAAAACCTTGAACGTTATTATGAAGGTACGTCTAAGGCCGTTTATAATATCGTTACAGGTGATGAAACATGGATCTACTGCTATGATCCATTAACAAAGCAGCAATCTACCCTATGGATGTTTCAAAATGAGATGCGACCCACAAAAATAAAACAATCACGAAGTTGTGCTAAACAAATGATTGCCTCTTTCTTCAGTCGTACTGGTTACATTACCTCTGTTCTTCTAGAGAACAGGAAAACAGTTAATGGAGAATAGTATACCACCATTTGCTTGCCAACATTGTTATCAAAAGTTCAGAAAAAACAAATTGTGTTACACCATGACAACGCTCCTGCACACTCTATTAAGTTAAGACAACGGAGTTTCTTCGCTCTGCTGGGATAGAATTAATGTCACATCCACCTTATAGTCAGGATTTAGCTCCGTGTGAGTTCTTCTTCTTTCCAACTATTAAGAAGAAATTACGTGGAATCCATTTTTTTAACACCACAGGAAGCTGTTAATGCATTTGAAGAGCATGTTAGTGCAGTGTCCAAGGAAACCTGGGCTACCTGTTTTACAGAATGGTTTGAGAGGATGTCGAAGTGCGTTAAATGTAAAGGAGAGTACTTTGAAAAAGAATAAATATTGTTCATTTTTATATTTTTTGTTCTTATCCTGTATTCAGAAACATACAGTGTGCCCCTCGTAAATAGCCCGATTCTCTCCTCAAATGACCTGCTGGCGTTCCTTCTGATAGTCGCAAAAACGTTTCTGATTCTCACTTTCATGTCATCTGGAGGTCTTGGTAGACTATTGTACATTATGTTTTTCACATAGCCCCATAAAAATAAGAACGTAAAGTTAAATTCAGAGATTTAGAAGGATAAGTAGATGCGTCATCTCTTCCTATCCATTTATGAGCAACCTTCCTGCCGAAATAATTTATTGTACGTCGTTTGAAAAACTTTGCTGGTCAAAATTAACGCATCAACAAAACTTCTCATTATTACTTGTAATTTTATGTGGGTGGCCTAGATTATCCTCCGTCACTACTGATAAACAATTGCAATTGTTTGACAAATGTCAAGTAATGTTTTGCAATTACTCGTCAATGAGACATTTAATGCTGTTTCTAGTGATTTGTAAAAGGCAATAAATTCAGCTTTGCTGCGATTTTTTTTAAGTTAATGTCATTAAGCGATGAACACTTACTCGGTGTACTTAAAGTAGAAGAAATAAATCGTCCACGTACCATAAGAGAAGCTGAGGCAATGAAAGTGGTAACTTTAGTTAACGAAGGAGGGAGCGAGCGATATGCGATTAATTTGTTAGGAGTTACACAATCAACAATTAGTCAAAAAGTTAAACGTTTCAATGAACATGAAAGTTACTGTAGAACCCCAGAACGAGATCGTAAGAAGTCTGCAGGTGGAAGAGATAAGCGATATCTTATGCCAGTCGTCTCAGGTGTTCTACCAGTTCAGAGCTAAGCACAGTCCCAATATTAGTTCCAAATTCAGCAATTTCTGGACGAATAACTTACCGTTCGTATTATATTCACGAATCTAATGTAGTCCAGCAACTCTCTAGCAAAGTGAGACTGATTGTTATCCTGTATAAAAATGAAATTGTCCTCGACAAATCGGGCAAACTGCATCACACGTTCTTCTACGATGTTTTCTAGGTAGAAATGTGCATTCATGGTTTTTTTCCGTATAGAATCCAAATCTGTGCGACCAAATTCCTCCCCAGAACATTATAGATCCACCAAAAAATGGAATCCTCGGAGAGATATTGCTGACAGAAAACCCCTTTCCTAGTCTTCGCCATACTCGTTCACGTCCATCTGGTGAATTAAGACTTCTTCTTATTTCGACTAAAAATAAAACTCGATTCCAGTTGTTAATGGCCCAATTTACGTGTTCCGTTGCAAAATGCAGCGGTACAATGACAGTGGTACATTAAGCTTTATCCTTAGATAAGGCATTTTTATGCAGGATAACGGTCAGCCTCACATTGCTAGAGATTCGCTGGACTACATTAGATTTGTGAATATTCCAACTATGGACTGGCAACCTAGAAGCCCAAATATGAACCTCGTGGAGTATTTATGGGATGCACTAAAACGACCAGATGGGCAGCACATACCTGTTCCTACGAATCTTATTGAACTCGTGCAAGTCGTTCTTTTCGAATGGGAGAATACTCTCCAGAAAACCATTCGCAACGTGATCAGTAGCACGCTCAGACGGATTGAAACGGTGATAAGAGCTAGAGGAAGATCTACACCCTATTGAATTCAAATTTTTACGATTTAACTTCATATTCGATTTTTTTTTCAATCTTTCATTGATACCGTTTTCATTACATTTGACATCCCCATAATACCAATCTAATTCGTCAAACATTAGTTGAAATCATTTAATTATATGTTACGTACGAGGTGTGGCAATTAAGTAACCGGACTGGTGCTACAAAACATTCTATTGATCACCAATTACATTACAAAGTTTATCCCTTTCAATGTACTCTCCTTGCCAATTGTCCTTGTCAGCTTATTGAGAACCACCGTCGCTTTCGCTTTCACCGCCTCCACACTGTCAAATCTTGTCCCCTTGAGCTCCGATTTTACCGATAAAAAAAAGTCACAGGGGAGCAGGTCGGGCGAGTACGGTGGGTGGTCCAACACGGTGATGCCGGATTTCGCAAAGAACGCCTTCACAGACAAGGCGGAATGGGCTGACGAATTGTCTTGGTGGAGCATCCAGGATTTGCTCTTCCACAAATAGGGTCTTCTCTCCTCACTTGTCACGAAGGGTAGTTAGAACCTCGACGTAATAATGTTGATTGACTGTCTGACCATCGTGGACCCAGTGGACGTAGACAATTCCACGCGTATCCGACGCGACGCTAGCGTAAGGACTTGACGGACGATTGCTACAGCGAGACTGAGCGACGTACAACCGTGCCCATCGAGCTCAGGGTGGGGGAAGCATCTGCAAGCACAGACATGTTCAAACCTGCCGTGGCGTCCTCGCTGTTTGCCGATAGTAGCACCAGTTCGGTTATTTAATTGCCACACCTCGTATGTAGTATGATATAAGTCTTCGACAAAATAAGAGTAATAGTGAGCTGATGCGTTAACTTTGTCTAGGAGTTTATTCAAAGCGATACCGTCAAAAAATAATCAAAAACCACCCTTCAAAAACATCAATAACTTTTGTCCCCTTAAATTAAAAAATAAGGACCAATCACATAATCAATGACAATTCCAGCAAATACGCTAAGATTCCACCGACCCTGCCGATCGAAATCTTTGAAGATTTTCAGTGCGATAACAATGGAAAATGTGAAGATTTACCAGGCTATTATTATGACAGGTCAATTCATCAGTGAATAAGATAAGTCAAAAAATGGGTTATTTACTCATAAATAAAACTTAATTCGGTGTTGCAAATCTACGTCTTGCAGACTTTATTTATATCGAATAATGGTATGTTTGTAATCTTAAAATCCTATAATCGATAGTAAAAAAAAGAATACACGGAGAAAGAAGCGTATATTCAAAATCCTACAGGTATATTACAAAAATGTTTATTGATATTGTGACGAGGACGCCATGCTGTTGACCGAAAGATTTGGAGATAATTGAGAAATACTCCCGAAGCTTTTGGAACGTTCTCGACATGGGTATGTAAGCAGCTGTATGGATAGCGAAGTGCCCACATATTTAAACCGAGCGATATTGATAGTAATAGTTGTAACTAGTTAAATGGTTATTGTTGCAGTTAATAAACGATTGTGTTACTGTAGAAGTACTCACCCACAATACAAATGGTGTTAGAAGCGAGATTTCGACGTATAGAAGCAGCTAATATACTGGACACTGGAAAAACCCAGAAAATTCCAGAAGACATTCGAAATTGCAGAAATAAACGGACTTTTGTGTTCGGAAATCGGTTTTTGAACGTGTAGAGGCAAATAGTGTTCTAGAAATAGTAAAAGATTACAGAAGAGAGACAGCATAGATGTTTTTGTTATTTCGGAATCTAGTGATAGTTAACTCCGCTCTTGCAAATGAAGTAGCAAATAAAAAGAGGACAAAATGAAAGTAACATTGAGATGCACACCAAGGAAAAGTTGAAAGAAGACAAGAGGAAATGAAAAAGGGCCAAGAGGAATTGAAAAGGATACAAGAGGAAATGACAAATGACATTCAAAACGAAATGAAAAGGAGACAGGAGGAAATGAAAAGGGAACAAGAGGAACCAAGAAACTATACGAAACAAAGTCAATTATCGCAGAAAACGTTCATCAATAAATTCAGCAGCATTCAAAAACCCGAAGAACTTGAACTCATTAATACATACGTAGAATAATATTTAAGAAAAACATTTTACAACTTATAGAATTTGACAATTGCACATGTGCGTTTGTCGCATAACCGACGTGTAACGCCAAACACACACATACGTCGGTTATGCGACAAACACACCACCCGTGCTCTCTTAAAACAACCTTAGTGTATAGGATACTCTTAAAGCGGTATTCACTGTAGTCTGGGTTTGTGCCGCTATTACCATGTTAGCCTTGTTTTACTTAATGACTATACATTGCACAAAAAATAGAAAAATCATCCCGGAAGAACCAGCAATGCATTAATAATACTGATTAAAAAACAAATGAATTTTACAAACCTTTTTAAAATGATATTTACCCAAAAATTTGGAATCTTAAGACGTCATTTTAGCAAAACTCTTTTGATTCTCTTATTGCTAGTAACGTTTCACTTCGTCCAATGTTTTGCACATTGGAAGGTTGGCATACAAATCATTCACATAAAAGTGAGCTTATAAACAAACTTGAATAGGGCAAAACGTAACAGGGGTCGCTAAATCGTACAGTGTTGGAAAATCTATAATAAATAACATCAAAAGGGAAGGTAATGAAATTATTGCCTACGTTTCATTAATACATAGTTAGTGACCCTGGACAAAGAAGAACTCTCAAATCGTGTCAAAATCCACATACCAAAACCGCACTTTTTACATAATTCTTACAACAAAGAGCCATTAAATGGTGAAATATTCCGGATTACTGAAAAAGTTCAAAGAACGTAAGGGTATTCATCAATTGTTAATCGTTGGCGAAAAATTATCTGTTGACGGACTTGCTGTTAAGCCATTCCAGCAAACATTTTTAATAAAAGTTGCAGAAATGGATTTAACACCCAACTAGGTCTACAATGCTGACGACAATGGATTGTGTTGGAGAGTCCTTCCAAACACTACTCTGGCACACCGAAGCGAAAGTACAAATTCTGCAAAGGAGAATATTAATAAAATAAGATTCGTTTGGAAAAATCAACTCATCGACATTAACTGTCACCTTTCGGATCTACTCCCAAAGAAAAGCTTTCTTGATATAAAGTCAATTAAGTTGAATCCCAAAATGTTAATATGCATTACGCAATTTAACAGCATAAACTTTTTGGGGGAAAAGACTAACCTATGAAAGTATTATTCTTTAATATTTGAGATTGCATACTTTCCAAGCTGCAATCAATTCTAAATGGTACTACTTCTCAAAAATCATACCACTACTACCACATTAACAAAGTAGCACCCTAAAAAACGTACTGATATGATTATGCGGACATTTATTATAAAATAAGTAGATAAATCAAGAGGAAACGAAACAGAATTGTTAGTACTAGTATCATATATAATAAAATCGGCTACAACTAACTAAAAATTCTAGGCCTTTAGGTAACTTCAATGCGAGTTCGATAATAATGGGGTTCTACAAAGCCACGACACTGCTTTATTATTCATATCAAAAATATATTCCATATATTGAAAGAACTACAAAGGAAAATAAATATTCTGTAATCAAAGTATATTTTTATATAGAAGCACAATGTCTTAGTATGATCATATCAATATTCTATGAATATGGACTAAAAGGTTTCTAAAACTAAAATAAATTTCAAGAGAATTCTTCAGCGCTACCTGTCCGCAGGTACCTGTTTACAGGGTCAAGTAAAACATTGTTTCTAGCACAATCTGTTTATATACTGATTATTTCTATAATATTCTCGCCTACCTTTCACTTTATTATTAAATGTAGGAAATCCTACCTTAGGAGATCTGTAAACACGCTTACTTTGTTACAACTCAACTATTCTGTCACACTATGTTAAACACATGAAGAAATGCACAAATGCGTAACATAAACTGGAACGAGATACACTCTTGCTGTAGGTATGCACCTTTATGGATCTTAACCGCCAGGTAAGGGTAGGCCTCTACCTTAATCAAGTTGCAGGTAGAAAGGTGGAAATGTATAAATAACACGTTCACGGCTCGGACACTGAATATCCTACGGTTGGGTTGTCCATTTGAGCAGGTTATTATGTTATTTAACATACAACTACCATATTAAAAAATGGAGTTTAAGAATTGAAATTCATATTAAATAATTAGTAAAAAAAGTATAGGATAACTTTTAATTAAAACAAACAAGAAAATTAGAGAAGTTCATTTGCAATTCTGTAAACTTAATGTTTACAGAATCATTGTTTAATAACCATTGTACATACACAAATTGACACATTTGAAAAGGTGTTTTCCCGCTTTCTAAAAAATTCTCGTTATAAAAAAATAATACGTTTTAAGTGATTCGCTAAGACAAAGTAAATTCTACACCAAATAAATTGCTTCAACTACAAAAGAATGAGTTGCAAGTTGGGGATAAATGTTTTTCTGCCAATGGCCATCGAATTCGGACCACTTAAAAATATTCTGATTTTGGGGTGAAATTAAAAAAAAAAGCAGTTGGTAATGTTGACAATATTATTATTTAACTACAAGTAAGTATATTTGCTTGACCCTCCTCTGTGTTTTATTATTTCCTCAATCCTTTTTGGCATACTGACAATGCAGCTTTTTAATTTTTTTTTAATTTAGAGGCTATTTATTATGCCATACATCTTCAATATATTGCTGTAATTCTTCCTTTGCAGTCGAGTTTCGTGTACTTACGATGTTTTTCAAGACATTCCGCACATTTCCAATTATATTTCAAAGAATTTTCATTTTCTTTTCCCGGTCAATTATTATCATAATGGGAAAGAAGGAAGAGAAACAAATACGAATTTCTGCTCTTCTAGAGACGGGAAAGTTCTCTCAACGCGAAGTTGCACAAAAAGAGGGTGTATCATATCAAACTGTTCTGAGAATCGCGAAATTACTTAAGGAGAATATTCCTAGTACAAGTAGTGGCAAAAAATACATCTAAAATGAAAGTGACACGATTTCAATTGGCTAAAGAATATAAAAAAATATAGTTGAAGATTGGAGAAAGGTAAGATTCATTTATCATCTGTATTTTTGATCAAATTCGTCATTATAGTTCGCTTAATGGTTCTCTACATTTTTTACTTTTTCCTAGATTGTTTATAGCCACGAATCACGGCTAGAAGTGCTAATGGAGAGAAGCCAAATTGTTCATCGACGTCCTTCAGAGCGTTATAAAGAGGCATGTACGATCAAATGTATTAAACATCCCCCATCTCTAATGGTTTGGTCGTGTATTACGATAAAAGGACCTGGGTCACTATATTTTGTTAACGAAACAATGGAACAAAAACAAGTTTTACAAAACTATTTAATACCTTATATTGGTTAATTGGATCCGACTCAAGGGCCATATACTTTAATGCAAGGCAATGCACCGTGTCATAAGGCAGAAAGTGTAATGCAATATCTTGAATCTAAAAATCTGCGTGTACTACCTTGGCCATGCAATTCACCAGACAAACCCAATTGAAAATGTGTGGAATGTATTGAAAAACATCGTAAGTACACGAAAATCGACTACAAAGGAAGAATTACAACAACATATTGAAGATGTATGGCATAATAGCGACGAAATGAAAAAAAAAAACGATAAAAAACTGTATTGGCAGTATGTCAAAAAGGATTGAGGAAATAATAAAACACAGAGAAGGAACAAGCAAATATTAGTAAATATATGTTCAAATTATACTTACTTGCGTGTTACATGTAATTAAATAATAATATTGCTAGCATTATCACCTGTTTTTTTTAAATTTTACCTCAAAATCATATTTTTAAGTGATCCTAATTCGATGGCCAGGGACTGTACAGATTACAACTTCTTAGTTTCTACTTCTTATTATGTATTGGCAGAGATTTAGCAATGTTGTGGAACAATGCTTTTGCTTATACCGTTAAGTTTTGCTTTGTAACAATGTCGAAAGTACGAAGACGGCAGCAGTTTTCGCAGATATTGGGGTTTGAGAAGGATACATTGTTGGCTTGGAGGTTGAGAATGTCCTCCTTTCGGAACTTTGCTCAAACGATGAGGTGAAATCATAGTTCTCTCATCAGTTTCCTTGTTTTCGAGAAACAGCTTTTAAGGATGGATTTATTCTATAGTTACATACAGTGTAGTGACGGATCTTTTGGTCTAAATTCATATTTTCTAAATTTCCATCTTTCTCAAATAGCACGTAGAACCACGAGGCTAGAACGATGCCAACAAGTCTACATTGAGGGCACAAATAGCATGTTTAGTAACAAATCTGGATTTTGTTTATAGTGGAATGATGGCAGCGTGAGAGTTAGAAGATATTTCAGTGGCAGATCGAATTTAAACTTTGCTGTTTAAAGCCATACTCGAGCAATACCATGGATTACAGTGCAGGTGTTACATGTACCTCTAGTACTTATTTTGGGTGTGTTTTCTGGCACTAGACTCCTCTCAAACTTAGATAAAGAAAACTTAATGCTTCCCTACAAATACACGATAAAATGTGTTTTGAATTACTAAAGCAACTGTCGTTTTTTTGTTCTCAATTTCTTATCGCTAGTTATTCATTGTCAGAAGAGCACTTTTATGCATAAAGTCGTCCCCGTGGCTCAACTCTTTGAGGTCGACGACTTTGTTGACAAGCACTACATTCTTTTAGAAGTAAAACTTGGTGAAGGTACTTGATATATCCCATATATTGCTACTTTTTCTATTCCACATGTATTACTTTCCATAGTGCAGTGGATGATGAAAATTTATATGTTGTAAAACGTTAATCGGGTACTCTAAATCTGTAGCACTGGAACACTAAAACAGTTGACTAAAACCCTTACCACAATACTTAACTCGTATTGGACGCACGTTTCGATAGCCAATCATCATCAGCAGTAAAACTGAATTAGCAAACTAAGTGAAAAACTAACCTTATATAGCAAATAATTTATGCAATATGTAAATTTAAAATAAGCACAGTAATCCTTAATTATAGCTTAATGTACCCTTCTACTTTAAGTGTTTCTTGATGAGACGCTTCATTGTACCGGACTGTAATTCCTGATTTATCCATATTATCTACCGGGTCTTTGTAACTTCCTAAAAGGTTTTTAAGGTTATTGCTTGAAGAAAAAACAATCTTGGTCAACTTTAGAAAAGGTTTTTTGAAGACTTTTCGTGTCTCTTCGTAACTTGGATAAAAGGGTAATTTAACATATTTCTTATTATTACGGCCGTCAATGCGTTCTAGTGTGCTTATATTTCTAATTCTTACTTAATCTATTCTTATGTTTCCTAATAGTATTATAGACGACATCTTCAGAGAATCCGTTAAAGTTAGCAATATTAAAGATTTCTTTTAGTTCATTTTGATATCTATCTTTAGTTGAAGGAAAATTGAGTAATCGGTGCACCAAAAAGGTAATAGCCGAAAGTTTGTGTTCATATGAGTGACTAGAATCCTGTAAGATAAATCTATTATTACTAGTAGGTTTTCTATACGATGCAAAAAGAATTAGAAATATAAGCACACTAGAACGCATTGACGGCCGTAATGATAAGAAATATGTTAAATTATCCTTTTATCCAAGTTACACGAAAGGTCTTCAAAAAATCTTTTCTAAAGTTGACCTCAAGATTGTTTTTTCTTCAAGCAATAACCTTAAAAACCTTTTAGAAAGTTCCAAAGACCCAGTAGATAATATGGATAAATCGGGAATTTACAAAATTTCATGTAAAGATTGTGATCAAGTGTATATTGGGCAGACAAAAAGATCAATCAAAATTAGGTACAAAGAACATTTGGTTTATCTCAAATTCAAAAGGTTTGATAAATCCAGCGTTGCCCTATTAAAAACGAAAAGAGTATTGTTCAATTAAATTGTTATGAAGGCGTGGAAATTTTCAAAACCAAAAGTCACTTAATGAATTCAGATTTAGGACCACTGAATTCCAGCCTATTCTTTGTCACATCATGTTTAGTTAATTACAGCTTATAACCATGTGCAATGAGCCGCTTCATTGAAAAACAAGGATTTTAATAACTCACCTCATCCTGACCATTTACATTTTAATTTAGGGATTATTTATCTTTAGATTTGCATTTTGGGCTTAATTACAGTCCTGTATAATGAAGCGGCTTATCAAGGAATACTTAAAGTAGAAGGGTGTATATAATTAACATATAATTAAGGATTACTATGCTTATTTTAAATTTACATACTGCACAATTTATTTGCTATATAAGGTTAGTTTATGACTTTGTTAATTCAGTTTTACTGCTGATGATGATAGCTTGGCTACCGAAACGTGCGTCCAGTGCGAGTTAAATATAGTGGTAAGGGTTTTAGTGAACTGTTTCATTGTAAAAGGTTGATGAATTCGTTTGAAATTCAGAGTAATAATGTTTTCGACATATTTCAAGCATATTTCTAATTAAGAGCGTGGAAGGTAGTATACTGCGTTACCGCGGTCTTAGAGCGGAAGTGATGACAAGTCCAGTTTGAACAGATCATACATTCCGCGGGCAATCCTATGTACCGTCTGCACTCAGAATGTGTAAAATCTTGTATAAAAAAGCAAAAAAGATCAAATAGATGTGTAAAATGTATGCGAAATGTGCAATCCATTATTTTTCCACAATAGTTATAAAAGTGGTAAAAATCAGCAAAGAGTATTTAAGTGCAGGTAACAATATATTAAATAAATTGAAGGGGTTAGAATAAAAAGGGAATACGTGTAATTTTCAAAATTTTTGAGATAAGTGTGTCATGATGAAGTTAGAATAGAATGTATATAAGCTTACTCGTACCCATTTTTCCTCTTAACTGTTATAAGTTATAATGTTTGATAAACACAAGTTATAATAGGGTGAATAGTCTTCCATGGCATTTTCTTGTTATGGGTCTTGTACAAAGAACAAGACGTGGAAATAAACGCAATAATAAGCGATTCAAGAAAAGACATCGAACAATATTCCAGAAATATTCCAACAATTGACTTGTTCATTTGCGTCCATATGAAAATTTCATTTTCTCACATGCAATACATAAAATTGGAAGGATTTGTAGACATTGATGGAATATGTATAGTGGCACAAAAGTAAACCTGGACGATATGCCTGTACGAAAATGAGCCTTATCTATACTGCCGATACTACCTCGCCGCTTACTAGCCGTCCAAGTTTACTTTTGTCCCATCGTCGCATCTCAATTTTGATAAATAGCTACAGCAGACCAGCAAGAAGAAAGAAATTGAAGCAAACAACAGATCCAAAACCAGAACATCTAACGTAATTATTGCTTCCACGTCGAAATAGTTTCACAACGAATGGGATTCGGAGTTGGACATGGACGATTATGTGATTTTTGACTCAGATTATGCTTCTAGTGATGCTATTTTTCTTTATTACTTTTGCTTTCTGTGAATACGATGTTCTTATTTTGTTTTAATGCTTTTTTCACTATCCTTACTTAATCTGGTTTATTTATTATTTAGTATAAATATTTATTTAGTATAAAAAACAGATTAAAATAATAGTAAATCAAAATACCGACTCATTATTCAGCTTTTATTATTGTCAACACAATAGAATTATGGGAATATTTTAGCTACTGAACGTTCTGTCTTTTTTATAATTATTTAATTTGTTTTTTTTTCAGGAAAAAGCGTATATCCACTTTTTGCCAATATTTAGTTAGCAACGTAAATTGCGACTATACAGCGATGCATTAAAGAATTTCTTCTCTCCTTCCAAGTATTGAATGGCAAAAGCTAGTGGTTTAAAAAGAAATACGTTGATTTTTGTGTACTAACTTGTTAACGTTTTAAAATGGCACGTGGGGTGGAGCGAGAGCTCGTTCGAAAGTATTTTCCAAGGCGAAAATAACACGGGGTCGCCGAGGTCTCTACGTTATGATCATTTGAACATTTCTACTGAGATTTTGCGATATGGCGACCAATGGCTAGAACAAAGATAAGGCTTCCGGCAGGCAGCTAAATGCATTTTCAAAAATGTACTAAAATGAAAAATAGTTATTTATATCACAGAAAACGTAACCAAGGTAATAAATCATCAGGACAGTAATGAAAATGCATGTTCAAATGATCATAACTCTGCGAAAAAAAAATCGTGGAGACCTCGGCGACCCCGCATTGTTTTCGCATCGAAAAAGCCTTTCCAGCGAGCCTCTATTCAACCCCACATGCCATTTAAAATCTTTTGGCTTCGCCCTCCCTCCGTCCTCCAGAGGCGTGTAGGTGGGTGTTTTTGTGGTTAAATGATAGACTTTGTGATCCTATTGGATCTTTATACATTTCAATCCTGTATTTCAAATCATTCAAAAATTATTTTGGTGACCTGGAACTTTAGATAAGCACGGTACATCGCACATGCAGAAAAATTTTGTGCCTAACGTTTATAAAAGATTTCTCCTAATTTCCCAATTTTTTTATTAAATTCGCCTCATTTTGGAATGTATCGCCTAAATATATTCTTATAGCAAAATAGTTTAGGATAGCATTTCAATTTGAGCATATTTAAAAATATTTTTCAATATGCACTTTCTGTTAAACAGTAGAGTATAGATTGTACATGAGTTTTTGGCACGACCTTGCGCCAGGTAGCTGATTCTATTTGCGTGTTTATACAGTAAGGTCCTAATGTAAAGGTTTTGGTAATCTGTTTTTGTTATTACGCAAAGTTGGCTAGTAAAGAACACCAAGTCGTCTCCTGACGCCAAGTTTATCCTAAACGCTCATTGCTATACAACATAATCAAAATAATTGCCAAACGGGTAAATCTCCATTTTTCAAAAGCGTAAATTATTCTTGTGATTTATTGTTATTATATCCAGTATTTGTGATATTTTTGCTCCCTATTCTCGTTATTAGTTTTTCTAGTTTTATTTGTTTTATTAATTGTTGTCTTTACTTTATCTAACTTTATTGCAATTAATTAACTAATCAGGTTTCTTTGAATTCCTTAGTTTTTGGTAGACCATGCGCGTATTTTTCAGCTTTTTATGTTGTTATTTTTTCATAGGGGCATGGCAGATGTAAGATAAATTTCAAGTAATTTTAATATTGAAGAAATTTGAGGGCAGTTACCACGAAGTGGAACATAATGAACGCTGCCGTTATATAGCCGGAAATATTTGAAATTTGCGCTAAATAAGGCAGCATAGATAGGATAAAACCTACAAAGTGAAATGCTTTAACAGAAGATAATAAAATTTAAATTATTGGACAATTTGTTACGTAACAGCAGCAGATAAGAATGTAATTGTTGCCAGATTGACATAATGTTAAAATTGATCCAGTCATCTTGCATAGGTTGTGCTAAAGCCATCCTAAAATTAACAACATAAAAAGCCTGAAAAAGAGACATATTGTCTACCAAAAACCGATCAATTTAAAAGAACTTATGATAATTAATTCATTCGAGCTATTTTCGAACTAAAGAGATAAACTGAAGAGAGAGAGCTTTGCTGGACTTCGCCCTATTTAATAAAGAACAATTATTATTATATCAATGATTAATAAAAGCGGTAAAAATATGGGAAAATGATACCGAGAACAAAAGAACGAAAATATGACAAAATTCAGGATATAATAATAAATAACAACAGTAATTTACGCTTTTAGAATTGAGATTTGACAGTTTTCCTAGCCACAACAAAAATAGATTACCAAAACTTCTATTGCTGCATACCGTACTACTTCTTAAGATAAAGTATAACATATGTAGTGTAGTTGGACTTGTCTTTCCAAAAACGTAGAATATGCAGTATGTTCTATTTAAAATAAGAAAGTTGAAGTCACTTCCGTTGACAGCGGAAATGTTATTGAACTGCTGATAACGTCAAAAGTTAGTTCGCAAAAATAAAAAGCGACCTATTTTTTCTAAAAACGGTAGCTGCTATCATTCAAAAATTAGTATGGAGGGCGGGTATTTTAGGGTCGCACTGTATAAATAATAAAAGAAAATAAAATGTGTAATAAATAACATGTTGCTATATTTCAGCATATACTTAATAGATTTATTGACAGAGTAAGGCATTTATACAGCGCGCCGATTTACCAAATTTTAGAAGAATAGTATATATATATAGCTGCGTCCTCACGTTGTCGAGATAGTTTAATATTGTTTAGTAACTTCATAATTATGAATGATTTAAAATAATTTATGCTGCACTAATTCAAATTAACGCCACTAGCTCTAGTTTTCAGTTCAATAAAATTAGAGTAAGAAAGTTGCTCATGTATATTAAAAATGATAAGATTTATAAGCTATAAATATTTAACAACAACGGATGAACTATTAAATAGATGAAACCGGTCGAACTTGACACGTTCTCAGAACAAAACATGGCGCACTGAACGGCGAAGACGGACTATGGCGATTTTCTTTGCGAACAATTGAACTTTCACTTTTTAGTAAATCGTAACCGGAGCCGGTGAAGACATATGCAACGTAAGGAAAGCTTGTGGAGTTAGGATCGTCCTTGAACTCCATTATTGATTGGCACAGACATACAAATACAGGCGTAGGTACATTCACACATACACATTCAGCACGGTGCTACAGCATCACTTTCCCCTTACTTAGAGTGCGTGTGCCCTGGAGTTGCTTACTAAGCAGCCCTCTTGGATTAATTCGTATATATATATATGTATAGTACATGTGTGTTCATATACTTATATACATTATATATATAGGTTGTCGGCCGCGGAAGTCTGTATATATATGAATGTGGATCTATACAGCAAAAAAACGTTATGGAATTATTGATCGACGGAGTCAAGTCTGGGTGGATTAAAAAGTTGGTACGAATAACTGCGAACGGAATATTATAAATGTATTATTTCGATCAATAACTTTTTTATTCTTACAGCTTAATATAGGATATAAAAATACACGAATATCTTTAATTAATAAATAATTTTTAACCTGTATATGTTCAAAAGCTAATAGAAATGTGCGTCTATATTTAATACTGAATCCCACTTGTTATGGATTTAACCGAAATCGTCGAGGTTAGAATAGAAGGAAGAGGCAAGGCAGCGATGTATATAAAGAACAAAACAAAGACGTTAATGCACCTGGGCTGCGTGGCGTGACGTTTTTCAATTCAATATATACTCTATAGGAGAAGGAAAGAGAGAGTTCGGTGTAGATCGACTTCCGGATTAGACGCCTGGAAACCGTTATAGTGAAATAGAAAGAGAATGTAGGTGAAAGTGCAAGCAAGCAAGGAAGGCGAATGGAACCTCTCGACAATGCACATGCACTCTGCCACCCACAAACACGTATACTTGCATAGAGTCACTTGCTCTCGCACACACAGAGACGCGTCCACATACAGTACGGACGACACATAGACGTCCTGTACACATATCGCACAGTCCACAAACATAGACGCTCACCATCAGATGCCGCAAATGCACACACATTCACACACATGTAGACAACATCACCGGGATGATATGTTGGATGGTACTTACTCGTTGTCGGCTCGGTGACCTCCGCGACCTTCACTCACTGAATTCTCTGCGAAGAGCGCAAACTAAGACTGGACCCTTTGCGAAGGCCTACTACAGGGATGCTGCGGCCGCGATAGATCGAGAAATGCTCGGCGCACGCACTACTACTTCGGTTTAATTGGGGTTTTTGCACGATATATGTAGTTTTGTCAGGGCATCTTCCTCCCAAGGAAAAAACCCATTTCCAATCCGCATTATTTTTATTCTTCCTATATTTTTGCATGTGCTTTTTTATTGCTTATATCAATTTATGTATTTATTGTGTTTGATTTCGTTCGGGGATTTTGCATTAATAAATTATTAATAAATTATACCCATAAAATGCTTCTAAAATTTACTACTCATATAAATTAAACATTCAACGGAAATTTTACTTATAAATTTGCAATGACAAGGAATTCAACAACTGCTGCTGAATATTATTCGAATACAATCCTCATTAATTAACGTACGCCATTTCGTGTAATCCAAAATTATTGCAAGCGTAAATAGCAACATGCAAATATCAACAACAAATCAAAAATTATATCGAAATGTAACTGCTCTGCTGCGGTGAATTTCAAATAATTTTAATTAAAATATAACGTGCATTCTCTGCATAAAGTTCGGTAATTAAAATAAAACAAATTAGGTTTGTAAATATAATTTATATACCTATTCAATTTTACAGTGCTGATATTGATTTATTGATTTTGGGATTACGAAATATTAAAATAAGCACAGAGCAGTACAGCTAAATTAGTAATGTACATTCATGTTATCGTTGTAGTAGTTTATATGGTTGAATAGGTCATCAGCCACAGAGCAATATATTTCAATATACGAACCATGTATTTTTGATTTTTTATTTGAATTTAATTGAAAAAATGTTGAGCGTTTTAATGAAAGAGTAATTGGCGTTTTTTAGGCATTCACCAAAATCTCGAAAAACTACCTATGTTATACGGAAACTACAGGATTAAGTTAATAATTTTAGTGCGGAGAAAATATCTAATCCTATAAAGTAGGCAAATTCAAGGAGAGATCTTATCGCCACTTATAATGTAAATTTAAGCTATTAATTACATATAATTAATGTTTCCCTTTTGTTAATTCATTTAAACGTTATATGAGGTGTTTAAAAAAGTGCCACACACCTAAAGGGGGATTACATGCCTCAAAATATGCAGAAAAGCCTTAATGAATGGTTTTGGAAATACGAAACGTTTCGCGTTTACACAACCTGTCCATTATGTACAAACAAACAATGTTATTTATGAACAAACAACAAAGGTAAAAATTCAAATGAGATGTTTAATGTGCCCTCTCTACATTCCATAGCAGTCACGACATCTTTGCCACAGGGACCTGCGAACCATTCCCTTCGTTGGCTTGGATTTGGTGGCCTTGATCTACTCCTGTAGTTGGAATTACTCGAGGTACACAAAAGTTTTCAAAGATCCCCAAAGAAGGAAATCAAGGGTGTTTAATCAGACGATCTTCTAGACCATGATACAACTCCGCCCCTTCGTACCCGTCTTTGTCCAATGCTCTCTAACAACAATCGAAAAATGCGCCGGAGCACTATCGTGCTGAAACCACATTTGTTGCGTTTGGTGCAAAGGAATGTCGTCTAAAAGATCACACATTGTGTTTTGCAGAAAGTTTAGGTAAACAGCGGTTGCTAATCGGTTTAGAAAAACAACTGGTCTTAGTAACTTGACGCCCAAAACACCCATCCACATGTTGAATGAAAAACGTATCTGATGTCTGCATTCTATAATAACATTATTTATTTAACAAGAATTTCGGCGGCCTAGGCGGAAACTAAAATTTTCATTTCGGCCTCATCAGGTGAATTTAGACCTTTGCACACGTTGCACATGGTAGGGGTAAAACTGCTTCTCGTGGAGGATTCTCCACATAAGAGGACCATTCATTCTCATTTCGGCTTACATTCTCCGCAAACTCGTTCTCGGATTCTGCTCTACCCGTGCTAAAAATTGCCTCTTCTGCTTCGGGGATGGAGACAGACCTTGGCCTTGGAATCATGTGTTTGTTTCCTAAATGAACCGGTAATCGCAATCTTTTGTGCAGTCTTACAAAAACACGAACTGAAGAGATCTGGCAATTGGAATGAGCGTCAACATAAAGGCGATATGCTTCTCTGGCATTCCCATTAGCACCGTAGACCGTACGTGAAATGCATGTCGACTAATTCAATGTTGGAGTAAACAGGCATAGCGAAAAATTGAAAAATTGCGCATTAACCACTGAATATCAACTACAAAATGTTTGATAGAACCTATGGTTCTTTTGTTTTTTGCGGACCCATTTTCATTAAGACCTTTCTGCATATTTTAGGGCATACTACTCCCCATCAAGGTTTGTGACACTTTTCTTTAACACCCTGTATATGGTAGATTGCAGAATATGCAAAGTATACAACAATAGTTCTTGCTTATTTTATTAATAAATTTGATATGCGGAGTGGCTTTTTGTTAGGATCAGAATTTACGTGTTAAAGAAAAACTTATACATACAACATTTCTTGTCTCCCCTTTAGCACTAGATAACGTTATAGTAACAAAAAGTACATAAAAGTATATAATAAAAATAGGTTTTGAAAATGTGAAAAATGTTCTATTTCTCATGAAACAGTTCAGCAATTAATCTTATCAATTTTAATAATTTAGAAATGGCTTTGGCAAATGCAGAGAAAACCGATACGTTACGCTGTTATTATTTATTAGCGATAATTTCGAGAAGCTGCAAATTTGCATCCCAAACATTATCATGGTTGAATATAACCATATTATAAATCATTTTAAAACGTCAACGTATTGTTAATGGGGTTGGAACATTTAAAAAGAACGCAAGCAAGAAGAATACAAATCTGAATGAGACAGTAGAAGAATTATGAAAATGTTTTGGCCTATTTTATAGTAAATACAACAATGCTGTATTTAAAACTTAAAAAACTATCTCTTCTTTTATGTTTCAATTAATAGTATTTCGTCAATGATGCGAGAAGATATTTCGCCTCATGCATTTTAAGTTAAGGTATCATGTTGCAATATATTTTTTTTAAAATGGAGATTTTGGTAGATAGGAGGATTTGTCACGTCACTGACGATTTATCAGACTGGTTTTTTATTTTGTTAATGCTTTAATTTAATGAGATTACATATTATACAAACAAAAGTCGTGCACTTCGTATAATTAAGAAAAAAGATTACCACAAAGTTAATGAGGTAGTGTGGTACACTTTTACTTATCTGATTTTCAGTTAAATAAAATAAAAACGTGTATTGTACGATAGTATACAATAGTACTACTACTACTACTAATAATAATAGTAGATAACGTAAATACGTAAACAGTCCAAGTATAACATACTGTTAATTACACAGCAGAACCGTTTTCTTTTCAGTTTTTAAGTTAAAGATGGCAACCAACATAATTTTTGTTCTGATACTCTTCAATTATATTTAATAAGACTTTTGTACACGCTCTGTCAATTTCCTCTATTCCTCTTTCTTGTTTTTATAGCTTTCCGCAAAAGGACAAGAATAAGCGATAAAAATGCTATATCCTCAGGACGAGAAAGTAACGTCGAACAAATGAGAACAATAAATAAGGAAGATGCGGGAGGGCAAGATTTTCTATGAAATGAGAAGTTCTTAACATCCCTGATGGGGCTATGGTCGCCGTCTCGAAATATATACAGTTCTGAAAACATCTGCCCCAAACCAAGCCTACGATTGATTTTTATTGCCGTTGTGATCTTTCCCACTCCCTTGCTGGCACGTACAACGCGCACATGCTGAAACACCATAGGCGTTAATAAGTATATTTCCTCTTTTTCCTAATGCACAAGATGCTTCGAAGTTAGTTTAAGAGAATTGCTAAGAAGTGAGCAACTGATTTTTAACTTTAGGTCTCGTATTTACGAGATGATTGAATTATAAGCGTTTCTACCAAAAGTTAAACAGAAAGGGGAAGATATTAAAACACTGACAATTATATCTTACACCAATAAACATTTGTATTTGAATCATTGCCCACTACAAATTAAAATAATGTCCGAGATATTATGAAAATTCTATCTGGAGGAGAATAGAACTAAGCGAATGTTAAACTTCTAGAAACATCTAAAACAGCTGAACATTTTATGTTCGAAGAGATAGTATGCAAATAAGAACGTGATACATATTTTATATACATATGCCTAAATCCATTGACTTCCGAAATAAGAAATTAATAAAATCAATAAATTTGCCAGGATAAAGCAACACTAATTAGCAAGGTATGCTTTGGTTTATTTAAATTTAGACTATTACGGCGATTGCTATGGTGAATTCCTTGTAAATATGGCGAAAACAAAGAGTAGTTGGTGGAACAGGTGGAGATTTTAATGAACAATAGCCCTGTTTGGCAAAATTGCTTTCTAAAACAAAATTCAGGAGAAATAAGCGGTTTTAAGGCCTCCCATTTTGCAATAATTCAGTTTAGTCACAATTACTTTTATCTGTACGTTAGGTTACTTGTTTTATAATCTATTCTTAAGTCTATACTTATTTAATAAGTACGTATAATTTTGTGAAAGTCGCTTCTTTTTATTCTATCCTTCATAAGTTACTATGGGAGCATTAGCTGTACAGATATACTTGGTAGCAGTAAAAATTACAAATGAAATACTTATTGGAAACGGAATTTGCAATGTATTGTGAATCACATTATAACTAGTCTTTTACGAAAAAAAAATAAACTTTAATTTACTAGGTATAGAAAATAAAGTATGTTTTACCTTTGTTTTTTGTATTACAATATGTAGAAATGATCAAAAATAAGGGTTGCTATTTAAAAATATTAACTTTTTTCTAGTTGAATATATCCATGTTTGGAGTGAATTTTCGGAACACTTTATATAATATTTTTGATATTTATTTATAACCAGAATTAGCTATTTAATTGAAAAATCTCAAAACTGATTTGCGTAACCAATGCCAAAGAAGAAATGTTAATGTTTAAACTGAAGTTTGCATTTGTCAACTTTTTTTGAAAAACCAATTTCTTAAAGTTGGATTCAAGAAAGCTATACAAAAAATCAATAACATACAGGATGTTTTACTTAAAACAAGAAAGTTGATACCGGCTTCCGTTTTAATCAAGAGTGCTACGAAATTGAAAATATTTTTAGAAAATAGATTCTTATCCATATCGTCCACTCAAATCTCAAGAGGATACTCTAATTATTTTCAGGCACAAATCTGATAGGCCATCGTCGTGGATGACCCTGTATAGGATTAGTACAAAACACCATGTAAAAACTACTATTTTTGAAAAAAAAAAACAAATTAAAGCTAAATTAACAACCCAATCGGAAGTGAATTTCAAGAATTTTCTATCCCGATCATGACACCGGCATTTAGATTTGGATATGCACAAGCAATCTTACGTAGAATGATCATTAGAGTTGGCCACGCGCGCCAACAGGCAGCTGCGTCGTATTTATACGGTTACATACAAGCCTCAGTGTAGCTTCGACCTTCCATTAGCGCAGTGCGTGTTGTTTAGAAATGTTGCGTACGTCGCGCAAACGACTCAAGGCGGACCAAGTTAGAGAATTTTTAGCCGAAATTCCTAACTTAACGTATGATGGCGCTAAAATTGAATGTGTAGTATGTAATGTCCCGTTGATGAGTTGGTCCAAAAAGGACTGTCTACGGCATGTAAACAGTGAACGGCATGCTTAAAAAAAACTTGCACACGAGACTATGACAAATTTGTTTTTAATTTATGTGTTACTTTTATTGTATGTAATATACCGTTTAATTTACTAGACAAGGAAGCGTTTGTCTTGTTTGGAATAACTATTCGGAGTACAAATTACCAAGTCGGACATCGTTACGAAGGATAGTGCCATCTGTTCGTGAATATGTTGAAAAAAAAATGTAGTTATATGTGGACGAAACGACAGATCGTAAAAAACATTCGGTCGTTAATATAATGGTACGTAAAATGGAACCGCATCAATCGTCACCTTCAATTCTATTAGGTTCCAGACGAATACAACAATGTACTGCCGAAGTAATTGTAAAGTTAGTGTTAAATACATTGGAAAAGTTTGAACTTTCAACAAACCAACTGTTGATGTTTATGAGTGATGGTGCCGTAAACATGATTTCTATAGGCCGGTCTCTTAAAAAGCATTCTGTTACACATTACGAGTAAAATTCATGCTCTCAATCTTGTGACAGATGGTATCAGAAAATGTTATCCTGAGGTAGACGCTTTAATAGCGCTTACAAAAGCAGTGTTTGTCAAATCCCCGAAACGTATTCGCGAGCCACCAGAACCTATTCTTACACGTTGGGGACTTGGTTAAATGCTGCGTTTTATTCTCATAAATTATGACAATATTAAGAACGTGGTTTTACAATTCGATCCAAAGGAAGCTGCCGCTATCAAGAAAAGCCAGTCGAAATTTCAAGATAGTCGGGTTAAAACGGATTTAAAAATTATTCACAACAATTAGTTCGGACTAGCGGAGGCAATAGAAAAGTTACAAGATCCTTCGGTGTCGTTAGTGGAATCTGTGCAAATAGTGCAACATGTTCACGCACAGTTATGCGCGGTAGAAGACGCAAAACATGTTTGCGTTCTAGAAAAATATGAAAGTGTTTTAGAGAAAGATTCTGATTTTGGCACATTAAGACAAATTTGTGAATGTGCGTCAACAGAACCGTTAAGTTGTTTCAAAGAATATTTTAATTACGCAAATATAACGTCACTAGATGTAGAACGTTCGTTCTCTGCATATAAATACATTTTTTCCACGCGACGCACTCGGTCTGTCGAAACAACTGTTGAAACATATCTAATGTTGCAGATATTTAACAGACATTATTCACTTTGCAATTTCACGGAGGACTCTTAAAATGGTAAGTGTTTGAGCACGCATTATTTTATTTTTATTTAATAACTACGCAAAAGTATTTACGACAGCAAACATCTACACACAATAGCCCTAGTGGAACCCGAGGCCTAATCGAAACAACGCCGCTGCCCGTTGGCGCGCGTGGCCAACTCTAATGATAATGATCATTATATCATCAATTGGTAATATCTAGAAACAAAATACATGCTAATACACATGTACAAGTCTTGTTAGAAACAACTATAACATTTATTTATTTATTTTTCCTCTATACTCAAAATAAGTTTAAATTGTTGAGTTTATGATTACCTAGGCGTATACCATACAAACGTATTGCTAATAATGCATTACTTAAGCAGGGAGCCAATCACAAACGAGTATGCATTTGGCGCGGCGAAATCGGTGTGACTAATTTGAATACTTTGCCATTTTAAATAGAGCATCCTGTAGTTTATTATATTTTCAGTTTTTCAATTTAGAAAGAAACCAACGCAATAAGGGTTTCATATAACTATTTCTAGCAGATTTTGAGATATTTATAATTTTGCCTTCAATTACCTATATATTGATATACCAATTTCCTTTAAAAAATCCGAAATGCAAATTGTAGCATAATTTTTTACAAGATTAAATTACATATATGGCTCTACTTAGACATGGTATTAAAACGCATTCGAAACACACAGGGTGTTTAGTGTTAAACACCAAACTTTGCCAAATTCAAATATCATAAACGTCGTCATCTTTTTAACCCTTTGTAAGTTAATGGTTACTATAGAAGCATTTCCTGTACGGGCTATAAATGCATATATTTTCATACGATTCTGGTCCTGGGCACCTACATTAGCCATGTATTACCGCCGAATTTTCAAATATGTAGCTGCAGTTTCCGGTACTAACTATTGGAGTACTATGCGTTAGTGTACTGCACAAGTCGTAGGTATTTGTTGATTGTTGTCCACGTGAAAATGGTTGATACAACACCTTTTTTGCAATATTTGGCTGGAATGGGGGTTATCAAATTTTAAAGTTATCTCCTAATGACTTGTTTGGTGTTGAGAGCAGCGATGCAGACGATTCTTTACTACCAATCCGGGCTGACTCAACTCTAGAAACAAAACTTCAGCAATTATATCCATCGAAATTTCCTCGAACTTTGATGGCGACGACTCTACATTAGGCCGGGATTACGTTCCTCCAGAAAAAGAATTTGACGATGATGATGATGATCGGAATGATTATTTATATAACGAGGTTCTCCCTGGAGCGGAATTTGAAGATGATGTACAAGAGACCGACCTAATAAGCAATCGACGTATTTTGAAAGTTGAAGAGTTTGGTGCAGATGATACAGAAACTGATGAAGATGGTGTTAACAATATTGATGCCTACGAAATGGGCAAAAGTGGTACTCCACAAAAATATAAAAACTGTCTTTAATCAACCCTTTAGCCCTGAAGTTGATTCTACACAAAACAACTCTCCTTCTGAGCTACCACCGAAAACAGTACTAGAACAATTGATGTTGGTGCATATTTACCTGTCAAGGGAAAATATAGAAGATTTGTTCTACGAAAACTAATGCCAAGAGGTTGAAGATAATTTGTGCAGAATGCAAAGTAGCTCTATGTTTGGCGTGCTTCGCACCATTCCATAAAAATAATTAATAATTTGCTCCTTTTTTGTTATAATGTGGCTATATTTTATATTCTATGTTCAGTAAGGTTATTCATTTTTGTGGTTTATATTTTTATACTTACCAGAATAAATAGTTCTTTTTTTTCATAAAAATTGTGGCAAGGATGGACCAGAACGCTTAGCGGCTTGTATAGGAGTCACCTCAAAATTACGAAACGAGAAACAAAATTTAGCAAAATAAGTTTTTTTACACTAATTGTCACAAATACAACTTATTTTTACCGTACAAGTGCAATAAAAACCAAAAAAATAATTTGCTTATTAAAGGATTAAATAGCACCATCTATTTCCTCTGTATCCACCGCTTGTATAAGACTGTATATGTCTAATATTGAAAGGAAAAGAGTTGTAGTTAAACGCAACTCCTGTATTGCACATTGCATCCAAGCGATTTCTGGTGTTAGGCTCTGTTTGGTTACCATGACAACAGTAAACGAAACATACTAATTTGTTTTCTCTGATATTGTTACACTACTTATTTAGAGTGGTTATTTTCTTAGTTATGGTTTTCCTTTAATATTGTATTCATTTCAAAATTGTTTTTGCTTACAATTTTATTCATTTTTCGATTTTATTTTATTTATTGTTGGTTTCGAACTGCCAACGTATTTTGTTATTTATAATTTTTAATAATATAAATAACAAAAGATTTTGTTAATAACTTTTAATAGTAAAAATAAGTTTCTACTTTAAACAGAATATTTACGATTATAGGTGGTTTAGTTTTCTATTCAGAGTTGTATCAGCACAGCAAGTAACTAAATACAACACATAACATATGTATCTTTGCTGTATTTGAACAGCTCCTTCGTGCCGATCGAAAGCACCTTTTTGAGATGAAATCTACAGACAAATTAAAATAAAATGCAAATTTGGTCTTTATTATGGTATTCAACAGTTGTACATTTTATATGGAGAGTAACGATAACTAAAAACAAACAGATAATATTCTCAAAATTAGCTTTAACTCATTCATTTATTACTCGACAGACAAAATGAAATTGACGAGTTTATTAGTAGATAAATACAAATCAACGCGATGGAATTGAAATAATTAATGATAAGCACAGAACCGTAAAATTTAAATTGAGGTTTATTTTGTGGCATTCTTACTACCTGCATTTGTATAGATAGCACGCGCCCGAGAATTCCCGAAGTACACAGTCTACTATACAGAAAGCGATATTGATATTCGCAGGCAAAAGGGGAGACATAACATAATTTGCTAGCTGTACATCCAACACCTTTAAAAAAGATATAAATCTGCAAGATAGCTGATATTTCTCTTCAATTACATCTTTTGTGGGGTTAATCCATTGATCTAAACAAAATATCACATTGTAATAATACCTTTTTGTATTTCCAGTTTGATTTTCGTTATGTCATTGCCTTTACTAATTTATAAATGAAGATTATGCATTTCTTTCGAAGCGTAATAGAATATACACAGTAATTGATGTACACGGAAACAATACAAAGGCATTATAAAATTTCAAGATATACTGCTAATTAACCATGTAATTTCTGGATATTCCAAATCGTTAAAGCTACTATTGCCAATTGTGTTGGGTTAGAAAGAAAGAAAGAAATCTACAGATTTGTAGTGAGGCGTCCTTCCGCAAGATGGAGCGCATAACTTTTAAAATTCATTATTAGATGGCGCTACGATACCATTCTGCAAAAATTGATTATCTGTCTACGTTCATTTCCTTAATCGTTTTACAAAATTTTTCTCGTGCCAATATCTTTTAATATTTATATTTTATCTTAATTTAATTAGAATCTTCTATTTGATACACGATTTGCTAGCGTAAGTTAAAAATAAATAATTCGAATTAATAATCTTGAATCTTGATAATCATTGTCAGTGCTTTATCATCTAATAATGTATTTATATTTTCCTTCTAAAAATAAAGTATGGAGAATTGGAAGATCACATTATGTGGATGTGTCTATCAATATGCGTTCGTAATGTTTATCTTTATCAACTACTTTGTATCCCATTTATATGTTGACCTAACTTGATGTTATCGCTGATGTAGACGGAGGAAAACGAAATTTTGTGTAATTATTTAGTATTACATAATTATGTAGCACGTACACCTGAATTTCATTTCTGGGTTCAGTTTTAGAAAGAAGAATACGATTATAAATAAATCTTAGGGAATATTTAACTTTGATTTGATTTGTAAATATCTTTTTCCCCTCAAAATTGAAAATAATAAAAATTAAGATTAAAAGGTAAACATTTATTTTCATTAACCTTGGCGTTTTCAGTTTCCAACTGTATTTACAAAAGGATTTAAGTTTATTCATTGTACAGTTTACAGATGTAAACTAAAAGATACTAACTAAAGATGTATAATTAATTGGATTGATGAATTTTGTCGATTTAACGGTTCATGTAATAAATATCAAATCATGTTAATTCGGAGGAAATGAAGTCTGGTGTTGTGTATAGTTGTAACAACTCTGAATGGATATTTTTAAATTAAAGATGTAGATCAAGAAAGATGGTCAGCTATATGGCAGCACGTAGTTGCTTAAAGAAATTATAACTAGTTAGTCCTTGGCAAACAGCAATACATTTCGGCACACTTCGCGCCACACAAATTATTAATTAACTTGGAACAGCTGTTTCGAGGACCCGTGGGTCCTCATCTTCAGCCGCGTGACCGAATGATGTGAGAAAATATTTCAATTCTAACAAACCCGCTCCATCCATACTCTCAAGGAAAATATATACAGGTAGCTACTTTTGTTGCTTAGGACTAAACCATACGACAATAAGGAGAAATAGACGGGAAGGTATTGCGATACACTTAGAGTGAGACAGCAGTTATGTGTTTGTGTTCCTTCTATCTATATATCCTAAGATTGAAAGCTAAAAACATGCGTGAATATACGGAAAGATGAAAGGGTCTCTTGTTATTGTAGCACGCATTACAAACCAAATGACCGCCTTAACGTAGTAAATCAAAAAGGCAGGAGTAGTGTAATGATCCATTCGTTTTAACCCTTTTTAAATTCAGCTGACAATAACGTACATTTCGTTTGTGTGGATTTAAGATGTAATAAATTTCTAAATAAGCTTGGAAAAATCAAAAAATCTGGTGGGGTGTCTAGCAATTTTGAGATGGAAATGTTATATAGGTAATGAAAATGTATGCAAGGTCTTCGTTTGGTTACACCAAGTTACTCAAGTTGCATATTTCGTGTAGTAAATTTACATATTATTCAAAGATTATTGAATAAAATAATTCCTCTCTATCAACAAGAAGGCAAAGCCAAAGTGTTATTTGCATTACGTTATTGTTTTCGAGGGGAACCCTAAAAATTTCCGGAAATTACCACTAGATGGCATTTGCCGTATATTTCAATATGATTTTTTTGAAATTTGGCATTTACTATGATAAACACCATTGATAGAAAAACAGTCGTTTTAACAGCGTTTCAAAGAAATCAATTTAGTGAAAAAATGGAAATTTCTGGTGCGATGATTTTTTACGATTTTAAATGTGGCCTAACTCAACAACAATGCGTCGATCGACTTCATTTTGCTTTCAGTGATGAAGCGCCATCCAAAACCACAGTTTATGACTGGTCTGGAGAATTTAAGCGTGGGCGTATTAGTCTCAGTGACGAATTTCGTGAAGGTCGTCCATTAACTGTTGTTGTTTCGGCAAACATTGATGCTGTGCGAGGAATGATTGAAGCGGATCGACATGTGACATATCGAGAGATAGAGGCATCCTTGGGCATTGGTAAGAGTCAAATACAAACGATTTTACATTAGCATTTAGTAGTGAAGAAACTTTGCAGTCGTTGAAGTCCACACAATTTGGCCGAAGCTCAAAAAATGGTTCGTGTGAGTTGATGCAAAAAAACTTATATATTCGTACGAACTAGAAACAAAACAACAATCGACTATTTGGGTGTTCCAAAGTGAACCAAAACCAACAAACGTTGATGATCGCTTTTTTCTTCCGTAAAACTGGACTAGTTGCTACCGTGGCTCTTGAGGGTCGAAAAACAGTAAACGCTGATTGGTATACAACAATTTGTTTGCCTGAAGTTTTCGCTGAAATCAGAAAAAAAAACAACAGACATCGGCGCATCATCCTTCACCAAGACAACGCCAGCTCTCACACAACACATCGAACAGTCGATTGTTTAAAGGAGAATAACATTGAATTAATGACTCAGTGTCCGTATTCGCCTGACTTATCACCTAATGACATGTTCGTGTTCCCTTTTGTAAAAAATAATGCATTTAAAAAGCATGTTTCTGTGATACCCACTTCAGAGTGGAATAAATGTTTCGACAACTGGTTTCTTCGAATGCAAATGTGTTTAAAACTTAAAGGCGAATATTTTGAGAAACAACAAAGTGTTTTTTTTTTCTATGAAATATCTGTTGTTTTTTCTTTTTTCCGGAAATTTTTAGGGTTCCCCTCCTATTACTAAAACGTATTCTTTTCAACATCATTGATAGTAGTACATTTGGCAATGACGTAAATTATTTTTCATGTATGTATAACAATTTCCATAGGCTCTCTATAAGGATCGTGACGAATCTAACATTGCTTAAATGAATGTTTTCGTTTCAAAATTTTCACTAATTTACGTATTTTAAACGGTGAAAATGGTAACATTTAGAAGAATATATTTATATTAATTTTAAATATATACCTAAACATTCTAAAGACTACATTTTTTGGAATTCGTTAATTAACAGTACATATTTCCAGGATGGTGGGCCATGGTCGTCGACCTGTAACTATCGACGTTTTGCCAAACACTTCGGTTGGCATCTTCAGGACGATGTTGAAATAAGTCAAAGACCACGGCCTACCAGCCCAGAAACACGTATTGTTGCTACAAATTCAGACGAGGACTGTGAAAGCCTACAGCTTCTTATTGTTAGTTGATGCTGTAATATCATTAACTCAGGAAAATTCGTTACAATTTTTCGGATTTTGATGGTAGTATTCTTGTTTTTATAACAATTTTTGTAAGAGATTTTCGCAATATTACATTGTTATATCCGAATTTCCATGTATCCGGATTTAATGAAACAGTAAGAGTAACAACATGGCACCTTTTATAGGACAAGTTATATGTGTAAAATTTATGTAGGTATTTGTTAAACGGGCAAAAAATACAAAAATAAGCCCAATTTGATCAACTGGAACTAATTTCTGGGGAATATATTTAAAAATACTTTTGTCGAAGTACATTGAACATTGAAGTATGTAGATGGTACAATACTTCTAAACTCTGAATACAGATCTGTAAGTTGGGTAAGAACAGAGGCTTTAGCGTAAAGCCTGTTTGCCAACCTTTATCCACCCAAACGGTAATAGTATTGAATTCGGAAGTTCAAAATTTCACTTACTTCATTAAAATTAATAAATCAATGTAGAACGTTAAATTGAAAAGTATGCTAAATAAATCAAACAAGAATAAAATAAACCTATCACACTGTGTAAAAGATAATTTCTATTTCTTTACTGACATTGTCTAAAGTCTAAACAATAGACAGCAGAAATGGTCGCTACAAGGGGTAGACGATGGATAACGCAATACGAAAACTCATCACAATATCCAGACAGACAGAAGAAAAAGGTGAAGCAGTTTCCATCACATAAGATGGGTAACGTATGTATGTATGCTTACCTGTAGTTCTGCTTGGGAAACGTCGATTTCTCCTTTGTATACGAATTCAATGATGAATTTCAGATCGGCATAGCAGATGTCTTGCGGCATTATTATCGTGGGATGCTTACATGGATTCTCCAGGAGAAGTTTTTGAAAGTAAGAAGAGCACGCAGACAGAACTACCTACAATATATATATATGGTAAATAATATCTGCAATGCTTAGCAGCGTATGTTAGGCAGGTTTCGTCAATAACTATATATACATATATAAATAGCATAATTTGTATTGTTGTTAATATCAAGAGATGCAATTGCTCCTAATTTTATCTTAGTTTCGTTACCTTATGAGCCTTTAACGACAAATCATTGCATGCTAGTGTGACATCGACAAACGCTTCATTCTGTAGAAGTTGATGAAATACTGTGGTCATATTGCTTTGATAATTGTTCCATCGAAGGCAGTAATGCTGACTGGACATAGTCTCTGTGAAAAAAGACAATAGTTAGTAAAGTTACAATGATTTTACATTAATTTTGTTTAAAGTCTTTTAGGATCCTAGATAGAAATTGTTATTAATTTAGCAATGTTCCAATACACAAACTTTAATGAAGTTGAATTAATTATTCATTCTACATGGGCTCCCGAATTTTTACTTTACTTCAATTGCAATCCGTTTTGACATTCAGGCGATGCGGAAATGCATTTTTATGATGTACCTTTTGTGAAGCGTTTTACTAACGCACATCATGAAGTTCATTTCAACAGTTAATTAACAAAACTAGTGATTTGCAATTGAAGTGCAATAAAGCTTCTAAAGCGTGTGGAAAATGAAAGCTACATTAGCAAGTTTGGGAAACAAATCACGATCATTTATGAAATAATTTGAGCAAAAGTAAAAATGGTATCTTGTCTGACGTGTCTTATTTACATTGCATAAATGAATCAAAAATAGTTGAATACCCAGAATACACCTGTTTTGATCCTTAACGTGGATTAAGGTTGAAGGTTTATCTATTGTCAGTGCATTTTAGAAAGTATATATTGCATTTCAATTTGTATATATTTTGTAACTGTTAATATAAGTTTTAAATTCATATGAATAGCAATACATATATGGCTAAACTAAGTGTACTCGTTAAGATGAAATAAAATGACAACATTCTTGAGCAGAAGTACTTTATTACACCCTCATGTATACAACCGACGTTTCGATGGGCTATCATTTTTTTTCAAGGCTACAAAACATTAACTATTAAATGAAATCATTTAACACTGCATCTGAAACTTACTTTAGCACATTTTATATGTACACCTTACTTTTTAAATTTGAAATTGTTAACCATTGTGACCAAACCAAAGTAATTAACAAGAGATATATAGGTTAATTATTACAAAATTAAAAGAACTTTATTGAGCGTTGGAAATGTAAACGTGTTTCCTATAACACGTGGAAACTGCAGTGGAAATGAATGCAAATATACATACATGAAGTGGTGCTTGTATAAGCAAGATTTTTTGGATAGAATTTCTATTCTATTTTCTATACATTTATTTTCAAAATTGTGCATGCACGTATCGTAGAATAAAATTGTAATTTTTAAAACCAGAAAAATAATAACAGTTTTAACAGTAAATAGTGAGTGGATTACAGAGTACGCACAAGTTTTCCCAAAGCCGTGTCAAACAGTATAACAATTGCTCATGCTATTAATGTCAGTTCCAAGATTTATAAGTTTTATGAATTTTTGATGTCAAATATTTCTGACTAGAATTGTAGGAGAGAATTGTAAATATTTCAATTTGAAAAAATAGTAATAATAACATGTTCAACCAATACAGACGGTAAACACAACAGCTTAAAATAATAATGGCAACAAGTCCTTCCTAAGTTTTTTCAAACTATATATTGTAATAATTATGTCTGTTGTCAAAGTCGGTTCTACAATTATTTTGTTGATTTTAACGACAAACATTTCTGATGAAAGGCGTTTTCTAAGATTAGATTCACTATCAAGAATATTAATGATTGAAAAATTAAATTTGTGCCCAACATTTATGTATATATATAAATTACTGTTAACAACCTTTTATGCTTTTTATCAAAAATGTTATTTCTCATCTTGATTTCATCAAATTTAACAAAACTTGAACTAACATTGACAACATAAGTAATTATTATAATATATTGTTTGACAAAACTAGGAAAAACTTGTACCTGTAACCATTATTGTTTTAATCTCTTACGTTTGCCGCAATGTTATTGCTTCAAAATATTAAATTAATTTTTTTTTTAATTTTAAGCATTTGCAATTCTATCCTGCAATTCGAATCAGGAATTTTTATCAACAATTCATAAAGCTTATAATTCTTGGGACTGACATTAATAACATAAGCAATAATTACGTCGTTTGACAAGATTTTGGAAGAACTGCCTACTCTGTAATCCTGAAACAGTTCACTAAAACCCTTACCACAATGCTTAACTCGTGCTGGACGCACGTTTCGATAGCCAAGCTATATCAGCAGTAAAACTGAATTCAGTTTTACTGCTGATGATGATAGCTTGGCTATCGAAACGTGCGTCCAGTACGAGTTAAGTATTGTGGTAAGGGTTTTAGTGAACTGTTTCAGTGTTCCAGTGCCACAGATTTAGAGTACCCGATTAGTACTCTGTAATCAATGATTATCCATTTATTATTTTAATTTGTATGTCTACCGTCTTTATTAGTTAAAATTGTCATTATTATTTTTCTGGTTTTAAATATTATAACTAACGCTGGCCACGAGCGGTACCGCGCATCAGCGTAGAATCAGTTCGGACCGAGAGGAACGGTAGTATTACTTCGTCTGCGGAGCAGTACGGACATTTTCGCTGCCGGTCATTTGCGCAATTGTTTATCTGTCCTAGAAAAATTATGATTTCGTCAGCAAAACGACCGCGGTCGGACAAACTTCGAAAATTTATTGCAGAAATTCCAGACTTAATATATGAAGGTGCTAAAATTAAATGTGTAATCTGTAAAATCCCGTTAATGTGTTGGTCCAGACAACATTGTCTACGACACGTAAATAGTGAAAAGCATGTCTTAAAAAGAAATTGCGCACGAGACAATGAAAAATTTATATTTAATTTATGCGTTACGTTTATCGCATGTAATATACCGTTTAATTTACTAGACAAGGAACCATTTATCTGCTTTTGGAATAACTATTCGGAGTGCAAATTACCAAGTCGAACATCGTTACGAAGAATTGTGCCATCTGCGCGCGAACATATTGAACAAAAGGTAAAATCGGAGTTGAAAGATCAAAAATTGTGGTTATGTGTCGACGAAACAACAGATCGGAAGAAACATTCTGTTCTTAATGTAATGGCACGCAGATTGGAACCTCATCAATCGGCACCTTCAATTCTATTAGTCTCCAAACGAATACAACAGTGTACCGCCGAAGTAATTTCAAAGTTAGTGTTAAATACATTGGACAAGTTTGAACTTTCAACAAACCAACTCTTGATGTTAGTGAGTGATGGTGATGCAAACGTGCTTTCTGTAGGCCGGTCTCTTAAAAAGCATTCTGCTAATTTGTTACACATTACGTGTAAAATTCATGCTCTTAATCTTGTGGCGGATAGTATCAGCAAATGTTATCCTGAGGTAGACGCTTTAATAGCGCATACCAAAGCAGTATTTGTCAAATCACCGAGACGTATTCGCGAATTTCACAGACTGTGCCCCCGTATACCAGAGCCACCAGAACCTATTCTAACTCGTTGGGGAACATGGTTGCAGGCCGCGTTTTATTATCATAAATATTTTGACAATATTAAGAACGTGGTTTTACAATCCGATACAAAGGAAGCTGCCGCTATCCAGAAAAGCCAGTCGAAATTTCAAGATAGTCAGGTTAAAATGGATTTAAAAATCATTCACGACAATTACTTCGGGCTAGCAGATGCAATAGAAAAATTACAAAATCCTGCGGTGCCGTTAGAAGAATCTCTACAAATAGTGCAACATGTTCACGCACAGCTATGCGCGATTGAAGACGCAAAAAATCTTTCTGTTCTAGAAAAATTTGAAAGTGTTTTTGAGAAAAATTCTGATTTTGGCACATTAAGACACATTTGTGAAGGTGCGTCAACAGAATCGTTAAGTTATTTGAAAGATTATTTTACTCATGCAAATATTACGTCACTAGATGTAGAACGTTCGTTCTCTGCATATAAACGCATTTTTTCCACATGCCGTACTAGTTTTGCCGAAACAACAGTTGAAACATATCTAAAGATATTTAACAGACATTATTCACTTTGTGATTTCACGGAGGACTCTTAAAGTGGTAAGTGTTTGAGCACGTGTTATTTAATTTTTATTTAAAAGATGAGCGAAATTATTTGCGGCAGCAAACATCTCTATTAGCAGAATAACTTTAGTTGAACGCGAGGCCTGGTCGACTCTATGCTACTGCACGGTACCGCTCGTGGCCAGCTTTAATTATAACTTTATTCTACAATACATACATGTACAATTATAAAAAAAAATTCTGCAAAATAGATATAAGAAATCTTATACAAAACACCTTGTTAGTACAAACACCACTTCATATATACATATCTGCATTCATTCCCATCGCAGTCTCCAAGCAGGAAACGTTAAATTTTAAAAAATACATTTTCAACATTCATAAAATTCTTTTGATTTTGTAAAAAATATTTTATATATCTCATCTTGATTACTATAGCTTAGTCCGAATAGTTAACAACTTCGAATTAAAAAAAAAAACAATATTCACCTATAAAATGTGTTAAAGTAAGTTTCAGATAAGGTGTTAATTGATTTAATTTAATAGTGTTCTGAATAAGTGTTTTGTAGTCTTGAAGATAATGATGGTTTCATCGAAACGTCTGTTGCATGTACACATGAGGGTATAATAGACAATTTTTACTCAAGTATTTTGAAATTTTATTTCATCTTTGAACTTTAGAGCATCTATTTCGTTAATGTACCCAAGTCACAATAAAACGATGTAAAGATATACCTTTGCAATTTCATTAGCCAATCAATCAGTAACATACACAATAAAATGCTTGGTACTTAAAATTCATTTTCACTTTTTTTGGGAATGTAGAAGATATATTTCTAGGGGTAATTTATAACTAAAGCAACAACAAAAGCCTAATAGTTAGATTGGAAAATTATTTGGCCCTATACTAATGGCTACATATGAAGAGTTTATAAAGATTAAGACAAATAATACACCTATTTTAGGTAACCTAACTGTTTTAAGGCGAACTTGTAAATATCGCCTGCTAAAAATACTCAAACTCTAAAATATAAAACTGGGAACATTAGAAACAGAATATTTACAGACAATTTGTTAAACTGCTTGAATATTCAATTTTGTTTAATTGCCTCTTCACACGAAATTTCAATAATTTGCTATTGTATTTACGTCACGCTTTGTATTCTCCACAAACCTCTTACTATGTGCACAAATGCACATGTTCTATTAAATAGCGATATTTATGTTTTCCAAGTTTCAATGTGTCACCAACAGTTGGATGTCATATCCAAGTAATACACATTTGATCTGACAATTATTTACAGCCATCAGATTTGGATGAAAACTAGATTTACTTAATATTGTACTTATAAGCTCTATTTGCTCAAGGATACTAGGCGGTAAAAGCATTGCTCAATCGCTATCTTGTAATGTAACCAGAGTCACGTGACGGCGTGACGTCAGTTGCGTTCCACCAAGTTCCACATGGCCAACATGGCGTCGAATGTCGTGTACTACGTTGCGTTTTGATTGTTTTATTTTCTTTCTTTCTTGTTTAAATTCTTTTAATTACTTCGAATTTAGCTTTTGCATTATTACTTCTTGCATTTACAAGTAGTAGTTTATGAGAGTATAAGTCAGTAGTGAATCTCATGAAAATGATAAGTAGACATTGTGTAGTTGCTGAGTGTAAGAGCAATTCGGTCGCAGCTGAAGAAAGTGCTGCATGTCATCGTTCCCGCGAAGATATGATTACGGTTTCGAAAATTATCGGGGAACAATGGGTTAGACCGCTACTAACAAAACAAGAAGGCCAAGCAGTTTTGACGTGAGCAGGCTGTGACGTATATTGCATTACGTAGTCGATCAGCCATATTTGTAGATTGGACGTTCACAATTTGTGTTCAGACCCTTTCTTGCGTTTTGAATTGGTTTATCCAAATTATATTGGTTTTATTTAAAAAAATACTGTGTGGTGATATATGTAATGTTTTTCGAGTGTTGTATAAGCGATCAAATCTTTTCTGAAACGATAAAAACGGGGTAGCCTAAAAACTGTGGCGTCGGCTGTTTTGTATGCCTTGTTTATTACACTTTCCAAAAGAGCATGTTATTTATTTTTCAACAGCTACAGATTCAAGGATCGGTGAAACTATAACTGTAAGTTTAAAAAATCCTAGGTTTAAAAAAGATGCTATTCCAACTCAATTCCCTAATTGTCCGTTGTATTTGACAAAAAACGTGAAGATTTTATTGGTTAAATGGTTTTATATTCTTACGTTATATATAACAAAATTATTTTTGAACACGAAGAGATGTTTTTATATGTGTATAATAAACGTTCTGTTTTAATACAATATGTTTTAAATTATATCACTGAACATAACTATTTGGATGCTGATATATGTAAATGTAATATTCACAGCAGTGAACGTATTGCAACAATTATAATAACTTAACCCTACTTAAAAATTATTGTGGGAAAAGTAATGATAGATTGGGTAAAACACCACATAATAGGAAATTAAAGGCCTTGGTTAAATAGCATGTCTATAAATTTTCTCGTGAAATTGAACAAAATTTCGAATAAAATTGCAATTACTGTATCATTTCAACATGTATAATTACAAATAATAATAATTAGTCGATTAAATATCCACCACAAATAGATTTTTTATGAAAACGGTGCTCGGTTACGTATTTAGTTTCTGCTTTGGAACTTTTTCCAAAATAAAATCGAATGGGATGCGATGGCATCCTCTGTAAACCGGAAGCCCTTCAAAACTTAAAAAGAAATGCAAAAAAACGATTCCCTTACCGCTTAGGTTAATATCGTGCATGGTGATACATCACCTAAAGAGCGTAACGTCATCGAAGAGCAGTTAGGCCTTATATATCGGTGGTAACGGCTGAGACCTTGTTATATCGGTGGTAACGGTTAGACGCTGTTGGAAAGCAGATAAACGAGATTTACAAAATGAATTACTTAAGTATTTCGCAATAAATAACTGTTTTTGCATAGTTCAGACGTATGATGACGTTATGATTTTATTTGAAAATTTTAAAAAACTGTTTTCTCTATGTATGGGTGAATTGTATTGTAAATTAGATATACATGATAATATAATTACAATTCACCTATACATAGAGAAAACAGTTTTTTAAAATTTTCAAATAAAATCATAATTTTTTAACCTGTATTAGATGTTTGTGTTAAAGGAAGCTGCTGTATTTTAAGATCTGAGTTTATCAAACCACAGAAATATATATACGACAAAATATGTTTCCTAAAAAATCCTTTCCATCTTTGCGTAAAGAGAAAAATCCCAAAAGAAATGAAACAACTAGGAATAACTATGACGAAAATTTAAATTTCAAAACGTACCGAATATGCTACCAATAGAACATCTATAAAATTCTGCAAAAATTCTAAAAAAAAAGGTGCATTTTAACACATATAATGTGTGGGAATAAAAGGTGATGGAACGCGAGTAACGTCACAAGCGACTTGACCTTGAGTGGATGAATCGGCCGCATTGAGTAGTCCTTGTAACGTCTACTGTCCTTGTATTTGCTAGCTTAAAATTAAAGAAAGACATTGCTAAAACTATACAAAAACATTCTATATAAAATCAAGTGTGTATCTTAAAGGATCGGAGATAAGGAACACATATGTTCAAATTAAAAATGTACTTTAAATTGTAAATATCTCTGCATATTTTCACTTTTTATCATTATGTAACAGTTATCGCTGTGTTTATGTGAGATATTAGTGCTATGCCGGTTATCCTTATTTACTTCCTTTATCAGACGGCGTATATACAATACATGAAGTAGGTATACGACTTTTTTATCTGCTGATGTACCTTAGAATAAATAATTCTATAAATATCTATGTTATCACGAGACCTTAAGAAGTATAGTACCTAAAACTCAAGACGTTTTTATATATGAATACATATCCACATACATATAATAGTGAATTTCGATAGCATATGACATACATCTTTAAACGTATTAGCCACGTATATTTTCATAAGAAACTATAGTAGTTAAAGCGAAAGTAACCAAAATATCTCAAGGTTAAAAATACGCTATCGCCTTTTTACGAGCCGGAATTAATTGTTCATCTTAAAAGTTGCAGAAATAATTATCTTATAAAATAAAATAGCATGTCATGTTCTACGACTCTGTATTTCTGTATGCTTAAGGAGCAATAACATTACAAATTCTCTGACAATACTGCATTCGTTGCAGTAAGAGTATAGCCTTATAGTGTGGGCATTAGAATAGGTCACTACTATTTCCTTTCCAACGCATTTGAGATTAATCCGGGTCTCTTATATACGAACCCCTATTCTACAAGCACTATGATTTAAATTTTGGGTTTAGTAGTTTAGGGGTGCTTCCCCTTTATATAGGGGTTCGAGAAGTATCGATGGGGGAATTGAATGAGTACCTACTCCATGTGTTGAACAGACTACTCGCAAAGTTGATGATGGTATGGTTTCTAACATAAATGTGAAGACTAAAATTCAGAAACTAAAAATAAAACTTGATAATCTATTTCATTTCATCCGTGCTGGAATATGTTCTTTTTATCATTAAAATATTACGTAAATGATCGTGGTAAATACTTGGTTGCTTCTAGAATTATTTTACTTGTAATAGCCATTTATTTAATATTAATGCAAATTATTCCAACAAAGAAGACACAATTTAGTTATAAACTATTACTAATCCTAATTAAAAACCGTGTTAAAAAGAGAGAATCAAATTCCCTTATTAAGTAGCAAAGGATCAGTATCGGAAATATGTTATATTTTAATAATTGTATAACTTTTGATATAATTTCGTATATTCTTTAAAACTTGTACCGAACATGCAGCTTGTAATGTGGAGCAAAGTAGGTTAAATCACCGCATTATTTCAAATATCCACTCAAAAAATAGATAGAACCTAGATAATAAAAGTGAGTTAATAACCTTTATCGCCATGTTAATAATCTTTATATAATTACCTTACCTTTTCATATCTGGTGCGTCCTTTTTAATATACAGGGTTAGTACAAAGTACAGCAACGGTCGAATATCTTTGTTGTTTGTGAAGTATTTTTTTAAAAATTCGGTTTGGATATATAGTCAAAAATAATGAATTTATTGACATTTTCTCATTTTTTTCACTTCCGGTTTGAAAGAAATGCTTCCTACTTATTTTTTTAAATGGGGCACCCGGTATACATTTTCGAAAGCAGACTAAAAAACTACTTTCAGAAATATCGACATGTTTAGTTTTAATGATATAACCTATACAAAAAATAAAAAAATTCCTAATAACGTAAAATAAAGATATCTTTGAAAACACAGTGAAATTTGATTGAGATTACAATAAATGTTCAAATTGTGCTCTGTTTACAACTTGGCAGTGATGTAATCGATTAACAAAATGTCTCATTGAATTCTGTATCGCTTGTGATATAATATTTAAATATTCCATCGTGATTCAAGTGTGAGTATTTAGTTAATGAAGCGAAATAAAAAACAGATCCAATTTTCTCACAAATTCTATTAGCTATCAGGCGACCCGTTTCGTATTCAAAAACACATCATCAGGCCAGAATTCATTCCCACTGATTAATGAATTCTGGCCTGATGATGTATTTTTGAACACGAAACCGGTCGTCTGATAGTTAATAGAATTTGTGAGAAAATTGGACCTACTTTTTATTTTCCTTCAATGATATAATATTTCTTCAGTTATTCCTTCTTCTAATTGTTCAAGATTATTTGGCCGATATTTATACACTTGATACTTTAAGTGACATAACAAGAAAAAATTCAGTGGCGATAGCGATCAAGCGTCCAGGAAATATTTCGTTCAAATAATCACGAACATTACACGCTCCATCCTGTTGGAACCAAATATCTTCGTTTGTGCGATTAGGTCTGTTTGGATTTGGAAAGAAAGCTCTAAGTGACGGCACAATCTCGTTCTTCACTAAATTTAAATAGCCGTTACTATTTAAATTTCTTCTTGTGAAAAAATGGTCCTATTATATTGTTTCCAACCAGATCAGCCTATATATTCACTTTTTGAGGACACTGCGTATGAACTTCCTCCGTCCAATTAGGGTTTTTAGTTGACAAGTAGCGACAATTGTGCCTCTTAACTATACCATTAAAACAAAACGTTGCTTCGTCAGAAAAGACTATTTCATTCATCAAGTTAGGCTGTTTTCTAATATATGCAGTCACCAATTCGAAAAAGTGTAATCTACGATCTGGATCATTTTTAGTCAACTTATGAACAATATGATTTTTTGAAGGGTTTTAGTTTTGGAGAATTTTGGTGCTAGATTTCTGAGAAATCTCATGAATTTGTCCCAACTTCGTTGTAGGTACGTGATTATTTTCTTGAACAGTTAATAAAGTACTCACATTAAGGTCTTCATCGGTTACTGTTTTTGGACGTCTACTTCTTGATAAATCCTTTAATTGGCGAAATGCCTCGTACTTTTGAATTGTCCGCTACACCGTACTTTTGCTGATTTGGCGATCTAGATAAACAGCATTAATCAAAGTGCGAACTTCTTCAAAAGAACGTTGACGGTCACCATATCCACGCATTATCAATTCGACCAGATTCTGTAAGTTTTACTGTCATGGTAATTAATCAACAAAACCGAAAGATGACGCCAATAACATGTGACAATAATCTGACAAGTAACAGTAAAATGCCGCTGTTGTCAAAGATATTTTGATTTTACGTTATTAGGTAGTTTTGTTTTTTTTTGTTTTGTATTGCGTTTTCATCAATAAAAATAAACATCTTGATATTTTCTGAAAGTAGTTTTTTAGTCTGCTTCCGAAAATGTAATATGCAGGGTGTCTCACTAAAAAAAAATAAGTAAGAAGCATTTCCTGTCAAATCGGAAGTGAAAAAATGTGAAAATGTTATAATAAATTCGTTAGTTTTAACTGTATATCCATAGTAAATTTCAAAAAAAAACTTCTCAAACAACGAAGATATTTGACTGTTCTGGGACTTTGTACTAACGCTGTATGTTTACACTTTTCATTAAAAAATCTGGCCGTCCCTAGATAATGAAAGGTATAATAAATTATATTAAAGGATATGTCTCATACTTGGTATTACATATTTTTTTGAAGTAGTAAGAAATTTATGGCCAATGCAAAGCACCGTATATTTTGTGGATATCCAACTAGGATTAAACGAAATATTTGACTATTTTCCTAAGAAGTTTTAAAGATTTTGAGAAAGTTTCACATGTTTTGACGATAAACGAATTACTCTAATCATTTTTGCAAAATGTAGATAGCACATCGGTTGGATAAATCGTACCACCATATGGGAATAATCTAGACGGAACTCCACAAATCCAGTTTTCGGATGAAAATCGTACGCAGAATGCTCAACTCTAACAATTCAAATATTCGATTTTAAGCAAAAAAAATTGATACCTATTAGTTTAGTGATATAGTAAGGTACCTGCCAAAAGAGAAAAATGCAACGATAGAAAAATCTTGATTTTTATAAAATTAGATGAAGTAGATTTGTATGGGTGCTATTCATATGATTAGTGAATACAAAATTCACATACTGTTATCGCTTAATATGTGCTACGAATTATCCGATCCTTCAGTATCTGTATTTGCTAGAAAAATAAATTTCCCATTTATTTTTTTCTATATCGATTTTACTTTTACAACAATAGAAAAAACCAGTACGAGTTGCCCAACCTTACGCTGTATAATAATATATGCAATAAAATTATTAGAAGCGTAAAGCTTTATTAACGAAAACATTTTTGTTATATTATTAAAATGTTAATATCTCTCACTGGAAAAACAAATATTTTGTTTCGCTATACACACGTAAACTTGCTTCTCACGACATCTTCTACACATCCTTTCTTTGTCGATTCTACGTTACTTCTTTCACTCTTGTACTACTTTCACACATATGATTAGTAAACTGCTCAAGATCCTCTTATAATGCCTGTCTGCGACCGTTTCCTTTCTAACGTTTTTCTATTTCTCTTAGAGTAACAGGAAATATCTTTGGGAAGCCTTTCTTAAGATAGGAAGTCTCTCTAATATTTTCTGCTTACATTCGCCGGTGTATTTTATTATTTATTAATATTATTAGCATCAAAATATTCTAATATTAATCATTCTGTTACATACCCATTTAAAATGGAACCACCCCTGTAGAATCTATATTTTACACTAAAATGAAACCAATCTTTTTGAATACATAGTGGATCAAAAAATCTACTTCCACACAAAATTCCAGAAGTTAATCTAAATTTTCAAGGCATACTATAATTATTCGAAAATGGCAAAATGACTGAATGGTTCTTTCATAACTTTCTTATTAAAAAATGTATTTCAACGAAATTTTGGTTGAAACCATTTTAGTACCTTCTGAATTCAATGGTATTCTCAGTAGTTAAATTTAATACGAAATAATCAGCTGAATTGAATATTGTAATAATATACGACACGTTCCATTTGAATAATCGATTTATTATGTATAATAGATTTCATATAAAAAAATCCTAGGACAATACAATGTACATAAATTAAATTACTAATTTATTTTTTAATAAAAAAGATCGCTAATAAAATAATCATAGTTTGCTTTGAAAATTTAGATGAATTTCTGAAATTTTGTCTGGAAGTGGATTTTTTGATCTACTATGTATTAAAAAAAAATTTTTAATTTTAATGTAAAATATAGGTTTTACAGGCGTGCTTTCATGTGATTTAAAATTTTAGTGTTAGTTTAGATGAAGTAATTGTTGTGATTGACTAAAATGTCGATACAGAATGAAAATAAATGCTATATATGACATAGGCCTTTGTAATAAATACATTTGACCCTGTTTTATCTTATATAACTACTTTTCTGCGCTATTCTCTTATATTCTATGCGCTTTGGGAATACTCTAACGTTATAATGTTCTGCTTGCGTGATATACATATCAGCGCTACAATTGTATACATTACGTAGCATGTATATTATTTAAATTACTATACCAGGTTAGAATAACAACAGATTGTGATAAAACGCTTCTATCTGGTAAATACGTTATACTCTACAAACCTTGTCATAGTGCCCTTCATTTTAAATATCTACACTAAAAAATATTTTGTTGGAAATTTGCTTGTGGCGACAATTTATTTTGTTAGTCCAACTACATATATATTTTCAATTCGAGTGGTACGCGAAGTAAAATTGCACATTTTTTCTATTGTTTTTATTAGTATGTTTATACGCGGTGTCGATAAAGTATCGGATAAAATCCTTATTTCTTGAGCTATTTGCACATTTTATCCTTTCTTTTTGGTATTACGTCATCACCGTTTCCATTATGATGTCACTGATATATGTCTAAAGAAATAGACGATATATAGTTCACATTTTTTTGATTTTGCGTGAAAGATGTTACTGCTATTAAACAAACACTTTCCGTGCTGTCAAAACGGAAACGGGAATGACATCATAACCAGAAAAATAAAGGATAATGCGTGCGAATGAAATTCTACCCTTCCTATCTGAGAATTTTTCGAAATTTGTGTTTTGTTAGCCTAACAAACCTAAATGTTCTGAAAACGTATAGTTATATAATATTCTTTCATTGCTTTTGAATGTCATGACGAACAAGAAATTGCAAACGCTCGTAAAAACGAAAGAGTTATTGCTAATCACTATCACGGGAAAAAATAGCATAGAGAAATTTACCAAAACCTTGTAAATAATTTTTTGCGTGTATATATATTACAATTGCGCACATATTATTAGTTTGTATGTAGTGAAAATATCTAAAAAAATGTGAAAAAAAGTAAAGAGAAGTAAAATATATGTAGACTCAGTAGTAGACTAGTTTACATTAAAACATAAGAGTTAATTACAATAGTTCAAAGGTTTCTTACAAAATGTAATCATATTTATTACAGTGGAGAACTGAAACGTGGACAATATTTTTGTTCCTTTTTCATACAATATTGGAAGAAAACACACTATAAGATTGTAATAAAATATATGGTGCACATGCGTGTCTGATTTTTCTTGACTTACGTATAGCAAAGTACTCAGTATTTTCATCTAGTGCTTGTGCTAAGAGGAATCACACTAATAGTAAGTATTACTTCTTAATTATAATTTATTTCATAGTACGCGTACGAAAATCATACAAACTACACAAATTTTCCAGTAAAGCAGCAAATGCATTTGAAGTATATGTAATATGCATACCTAAAAGTATTATCTAGCTAAATGATTTATAACTTCAGTTAATTTACTGGTTAATTTGTTAGCAATATGATCAATGGAATAGTACCTAGTAATACTTTTTATCATAATCCGAAGAAGTCAGTGCCCGGGTAGATTGATTTTGAAACGGTTGAGTTTGCTAAAGCTACACTCGAGGAGTGGAACCTATTGGAACCCGCGTCGTATTTCGATGGTATATTATTTTTTATTAATACAGAATTCGGGTATGGTATTAAGAGTAACAGTGAACACACAATAAATAGAGAATAACTCTATTATAGGCACTGTATAGTAAACAATTAAAGCTACAATCAATAGCTAGCGTTTCTTCAAAAACATAACCTACAAACAAGCAAGTCCGCCGTTATATTAAAATACTACGAAATGTTTTAATTCACGTTTCATTAAAGAATTCAGTGGTATCCATTTCTGATGTCGCAAATCTTACATACTTTTACTCATCCTAAACATGCGAATGAGCGAGAGATCTAAGAGATTTCCAACACCACAGATATCAATATGCAACTATTTGTTTACAATTGCACAAAAAATTATTGCGTTTTGAAAATCTGCTCCTGTAATTTTTATTTTTCTGTTCGTCTATAGTTTGCGAAATAATAATGTAATGGTATATTCTATATGTGTACACCAACGTACAGACATTTTTCTCAATTCAGCAGTATTATTTTTGGAGATAAGAATTTTTCGTATCTCGGGAAATAAGTCTTCTGCATCGTGGCTTCCATTTTACTTTTTCAATGTGGTTCATAGATTTCCTCACTAACGCCTTTATGCCTTTCAATTAATAACGTTTTCATTGATGAAAATAAAATTGCAATTACATATGATGGTAGATATATAAGCAAATGTCAAAAATCTTCGTAGCAGAACATTGTATGTTACTCGCAAATATGAAATAATATTAAACACTAGGAAATTCACTATCGTACACAACAAAGTAAATAAGGATTTCTTTTGATGCTAGTGGTGAAGGAAAGCTAATATAAAAGCGTTATGCAATAGTATACACGAACTTTGTTTAACACCTTTAATGTTTTTAGAACATCAAATTGACCAGGAAGTATTTGTTTTATTGACTAGGGAAGATATAAACGAGACTGTATCTCCTTTGGGTGTCAGACGAAAATTTGAAATTAAATATGAGCAATTCAAAACAACAAAGGTAACACTTTTGGTATGTTTTTATTTGAAATAATTATAGAACAATTAATGCTGTAGGCTCTGGAAAACAATATTATAACCAGTTCGCCATCTTCGAATACAACTGAAATAACAAATAAGATGGGGAAACAGAGCTAGCAGCTAGTGACTGGCAAGAAGTAGTGCATCCTCAACGGGCAAGTGTTTGCCATACCAAGTAAATTTTTCTGTGGCATCTGTATGTTTCTTGTTCTCATTTTATTTTTTTTTAATTATTGTATTTTTAGACTGTTCACAAGTTAATACATGAAACAAAGGAAGGGAAGCTTATAACTGCTAGTTATTCAAACACAGCAACCCCATTTTTGAGAAATAAATTAGCGGAATTAATAGTGCGAAATGAATTACAAAATTCTCATGATAAAAGATTCCTTTGTTTATTTGTTAGATTTATGTAATTGTTATAAGATGATACCGTTGCAAAAAGTGCACTAATTCCTTTAAAGGGCTGATATTTAATTTTAAAAACATTTATAATTTGGTTCGTCATAGCATACAATATTTGCATTCAAAATAAATGAGGCAGACAATTCAATAAATTATATATACTTTTGCAAGGCACCTCATTAATTTTTTTCAGCGTCAATTATAAACAGTTGATAATAAAGTATTTACGCAAAAATAGTTGTAATTTTTTAAATTAGGCTTCGGTTTACGTTTGAACAAGTTTGTTTTGTATGTTATAACTAGAATTGGCCACGCGCGCCAACGGGCAGCGGCGTTGTTTCGATTAGGCCTCGGGTTCCACTAGAGCTATTGTGTGTAGATGTTTGCTGTCGTAAATACTTTCGCGTAGTTGTTAAATAAAAATAAAATAATGCGTACTCAAACACTTACCATTTTAAGAGTCTTCCGTGAAATCGCAAAGTGAATAATGTCTGTTAAATATCTGCAACATTATATATATGATATGTTTCAACAGTTGTTTCGACAGACCGAGTGCGGCGCGAGGAAAAATGTGTTTATATGCAGAGAACGAACGTTCTACATCTAGTGACGTTATATTTGCGTAATTAAAATATTCTTTGAAACAACTTAACGGTTCTGTTGACGCACCTTTAGAAATGTGTCTTAATATGCCAAAATCAGAATCTTTCTCTAAAACACTTTCAAATTTTTCTAGAACACAAACATTTTTTGCGTCTTCTATCGCGCATAGCTGTGCGAGAACATGTTGCACTATTTGCACAGATTCCACTAACGACACCGAAGGATTTTGTAACTTTTTTATTGCCTCCGCTAGTCCGAAGTAATTGTTGTGAATAATTTTTAAATCCGTTTTAACCCGACTATCTTGAAATTTCGACTGGCTTTTCTTGATAGCGGCAGCTTCCTTTGGGTCGAATTCTAAAATCACGTTCTTTATATTCTCAAAATATTTAAGATAATAAAATGCAGCCTCTAACCATGTTCCCCAACGAGTAAGAATACGTTGTGGTGGTTCAGGAATACCGGGGCATAGTCTATGAAATTCCCGGATACATTTTGGGGATTTTACAAACACAGCCTTTGTATGTGCTATTAGAGCGTCTACCTCGGGATAACATTTTCTGATACTATCTGCTACGAGACTGAGAGTATAAATTTTACATGCAATATGCAATAAGTTAGTACAATGGTTTTTAAGAGATCGACCTACAGCAAGCATGTTTGCGGCAACATCACTCATAAACATCAACAGTTGATTTGTTGAAAGTTCAAACTTTTCCAATGTATTTAACACCAACATTGAAATTACTTCGGCAGTGCATTGTTGTATTCGTCTGGAAGCTAGTAAAATTGAGGGTGACGGTCAATGTGGTTCCATTGTGCGTACCATTACATTAACCACAGAATGTTTTTTAGGATCTGTTGTTTCATCCACACATAACTACAGTTTTTTATCTTGCAACTCCGATTTAATTCTTTTCTCGACATGCTCACGAGCAGATGGCACAACTCTCTGTAATGTTCTCTCACTTGGTAACTTGAAGTCCGAATATTCATTCCAAAATGAGACGTATGCTTTCTTCCTTAGTAAATGAAATGGTAAATTACATGCAATAAACACATAAATTAAATTTAAATTTGTCATAATCTCGTGTGGATTTTTTTTTGAAGCATGCCCTGCACTATTTACGTGCCGTAGACAATCACTTTTCGACCAACACATTAAATCTATTTTACACACTACACATTGAATTTTAGCGCCATCACACTTTAAATCAGGCATTTCTGCAATAAATTCTCTTATTGTGTCCAACTTTGGTCGTTTTCGCGACGTAGGAAACATTTTCAAAACAAACGTAGAACTACGATATAGTATACGACAGCGTAGATGCATACACAACAGATTGGCTTTCGAGTCGCAGTTATACTGACGCTTATACCGAATGTCCCGGGCGTGTTCATTTTGTATAAACTTTTATGCGTCAGCCACTGGCTTTCAGCGCAGTTTGCGTTGCTCTACTTATAACGCTTCAGAAAAAGAATCTGCAGCGAATCATATGTAGGTTACAGAACGTTTTACTTAAAAAAGGAAGCTTATGTAAATACTTCAAACTTCCAATGATTTTTATGTGTCCTGTATATGACTAACACGTTGACTTTGTTTTGTTAAAGCAACAAAAAAATTATTATACTAATTAGTAGTTATTACACCAACGAACTACGTTTACCGAATTGGAACCTATTCATTAATATAATAAATACTCGTTTATTAACTTACATTGTGAGAAGCGAAACAAACTTTAGTGAATTTTCATTAGACATTAACAAATGTATTCTTTATATCAATAAATCCATTTATTGTATATAGTGTAAATACGAAAGTATGTGTTCATTGATATAATAAACAGCCATTTAATAAAATGATAAATTCGTTCGTTGGACCGATTTTTATGAAAAAATTGATACATTAACGTACTTTTTTATTGTATTTACGTACCTTTTTCGTTCAGTGTATGTTTAAAAGTGTGTATTTTTGTCTAATTCTTATGTCTATTATTTTAAGTGATCGTTTCATAGAAATGGTATTTTAAATTTATTAATTTTAAAACAGTTTTACAATAAAATTAGTAAATATTAGTGAATACAAAATGCCAGTGAAGTGCCTCAGTGTTCTAGTGCCACACTATTCGAGTGCGTGATTTATTGTATGCATTTATTGCTTTCATGACTCCTATGAGATCTATAACAAATTGATGATGAAAATGTTTTTTTTATTGTAAAGTCAGATAATTTTTTAATATTATCAATTCATAAAATTTTCCAAAGAAATCTATTTTGACGCATATACCATACACAGAGATAAGAACATAACAAGTAAATATACCTTAATTATTAGACAAAGAAGAAGGTATATAGTTTAACGAAACAATCTTATAAATTAAATAACAGCTCCACTAGTAAGACGTACCTATCAGTGGATAACCTACTCAAATTAGAGTTACTTAGATCAAATAGAAATTCAAATTAAATGTTAATGAATGTTAAAGTTCCTAGGCAAGTGAAGTGGCAAAAGTTTTATGAAATGGTCACGTAATCATCAAATTTAACACCTCTCCTTTTTTTTGCGGAAACATTTGAAAATCAAAATCGATTTCTTTCGGAGACAGAAGTGTATAAAAGTTATTCTTAACACATAGAAGATGCAAAAATCAGAAATTCAACTAAATTCCTTTAAATTTCAAGTGCAATTTTAACGAATGTAGTGCAGAGAACTGACGACAAAATGGGATAGTTTTAATACAGAACGATCGCCAATTGTAGCGTGACAGCCATCTATAGATTGTTAATGGTAATTTATTTTGTAAATAGGATTAAACAAATTCTACTCTAATTTTTCTTTGTTTGAGCTTCGATCTTATGATTCGTTCGTATTCATATCTTAAAATAATCTTTTCTCAAAAATTTTGTTAGAAGATTAACGATTGTAGAGAAAAATAAACCGCCTTTAAAATATAGTGTAATTAAAAAAGGAATCACACCGTATATTGCCATAGTAATAGGTGTGATTTGTAGTGGAATAAACAGTTGTAAAAAAAGGAAATTGCTTTTCACAAGGAGGTATAAGTAAGAGCTATTCTTTTGTTATGCTACATACACCCTGTATATGTACCTACATATGCAGCGTGCATAGATGCACCTAGTGCGTAGATGGAACGTAATTCTCTCGTTGAGCAATTTAGAGAAAAAGTTTTAAAATAAAAAATATTTGAAGACAAATGCTGCATAACATAAAATTATACTCAAGTATACAAGGTGTTCAGTTTCCGCAGCGCACGATACAAGTTTGGTTTTTTAGAGGAACATTTGTATATTATTACGATTTTAGATGCCTCTCTTTAATTCATGTCAACTGTCATCACTATTCCCTATACCTTTCTATTTTAGTTTTTGAGAGAATTGACATAATTCGAGATTTTTGTGAAATGCTGCTGTTACTTTAATGGCCGATATCATAAGCACCTTACATGCTAAGATGGTGATTCAAATTTTATTCGGTTGAGTATTTCTCTGAGTTTCAGGCAGTACATTAGAAAGTTTTTTATATCAACTAGAGTCTGCAAGATAGCCATCGAAATCGTTGCCATATTTGATTCATGCTATCTCGGTTTTTTTTTTAATAGAAAACGCTCTATATTTTTCTACGATTTGATAGAGAAATTCTTAGATTTTTTTATAAACATTTCCCTACTCCTAAAACGTGTCGTTGTTTAGTAAATTAAATATGAAGCTACGCAGGTAAGCTTTTTGCTAAAATGCGTAGAATGCTGCGAAGAAATACTACTAACGAAATACTATCAACAACTAAATATTCGTCCACCTATGTTTTATTTAGTTTTGAAGCTATTGTCGCAAGTAAAGATTAAAAAAAAACACCTTGTAGATAGATACAAACATTTTTATGAAAGAAATCCTAACTCAAACTAAATATTTTTGGTTTAACAAGAACAATTTAAATTAAAGAATCAACTTTGTAAATTTTGCTTGACAACTATACAGTGTGTCTCAGGGGACGTTGGATTGCATGGGTATCTTTGTTATTATTGGAGAAGAATAACTACGAAAAATAAAAATATTACTAACCAGTAATATCGCCTTTGGCTTTAATCACTGCTTGGATTCTGGCTGGCATAGTATTTACAAGAGCTTTGCAATAAAGTAAATAAATTCAAAATTTCCTGCAACTTATTTTTGAAGTCTAGTATTGTTCGCTGGGGATTGTTTCTCAATTTTGTTTTCATTTTATGCCACAATGATTCAATCACATTTAAATCGGGGCTGCTAGAAGGCCATGACAGAACATTAATGTTATGCTCCTCAAATCATTTTTTGGTGTTTTTAGCTGTATGGCAAGATGCACCATCTTGCTGAAAAATATAGTTTTCTGCAGGGTACAAATTATTAATGCTTGGTAGCAATGCATTATTTAAAAGTTCTTGATATTTTTGAGCAGTGACCGTTCTATCAATAAATTTTAAAATTCCTAGATCCTTCGAAGACATGCAACCCCATATCATAACACCTTTGGGATATTTTACTGTTCTCTTGATACAAATTTTATGAAAGGCTTCAGTTCTACTTCTTATTACTCGTTTTCTAAAATCACCAACACATACACTCATCACTAAAATTTACTTTTTCCCAGGTTTCAACGGTCCAATCACGTTTTGATTTTGCCCAAACTAACCGCTGTTTCTTTTGTTTTTCGGTAAGCAAAGGTTTTTCTTTTGCCTAAAATGTATAGTTTAAATATCTTAGATATCTTAAAAAATTAAATCTATCACTTACTTTATAAAAATTAAGTCCATTTTTATGAATATACTTTCGGCAACATTCTCTCGATACGTGTAGGTTTTCTTCTGCATTCCATTGTGCCGTAATTTCACGGAGAGTATTTCGTCTGCCTTTTTTGGATATTTTAACCAATTGCCTTTGATTTCTTGGTGTAACGACTTTTGCACGTCCCGGACTTTTTCCCTTAACGTCAAGACTTGCAGTTTCACCGTAGTGTCTAATGATGTTTTGAATTGTAGTTCGTGGCATATTCAAATCTCGTGCAATTTGGGGCATTGACTTTCCTTGGTAAAATTGAAATAAAATAAATTTTCGGGTTTGCTTATTTGTCGCAACACCTCTAACCATTCTCTCAGCCTTATTTTAAATATAAATGAAATTAAACTACAAATCTTGCAAAAACTGACAATCTTTTGCCGTTTGTTTTGTGAAAATTTTAATTTGCTTACTTCATGGCACACTTATTGTATGTAATATAACGAAAATCAGGTGATGGCCGAACATATAGTTGTCAAGAATAATATGTACTATATAGTTCTTAAAAATAAGTTTCTTGTTTACTACTAAAAGCTTTATAGCTTGTGCAAAGAGATTTGTTAAAAAAAGGTCACTTGTTGCAATCAATTCACCAAATTCCTCTTGAAATTAGTTTATGTTCAAATAAAAAATTAAAATTTAAAATATTAGAGTTGGCCGAATATTTAGTTGTTAGGGCTCGTATAAACTTATGTTTTTCTAGAGATATTCACTAGAATAACCTGCAATATTTAATTTATGCATACAATTTCAACATCTATTCGACGTGAACACCATTTTCCTTTATACAAACTGTAATACGATATTTTGTTGAATATTTACTAACACCTCGAGAGCATTATTTGGTGTAATGTTAGGCATTGCATTGAAATACATCTAGGAAGTTGCTTGCACCTTTCCATTTAGTTAAATTAGGAAAATTTTTGAACAACTTTCACTATTATTCCTATTATATTTTTTATTACCAAAAAAGTGTGCGATGCTTTAATCAAATCTATTTGTTTTATGTTGAATTCTAATCATCATTTGTCCACTTTTTCGCTATTTATTATTTATACGTGGTGCTTATTAACTTACATTGTATGTAGGGAAATGATGGTTACTTCCAGTAGATGCTGGAATTGCACTAAAAAACATAACGTTTACACACATTTTTTAATAAATATCTACAACTTATTATTATTATTAAACATTATAGTACATTGTTGCAGCACTTTGTTTTTAAATGAAAATCTTATCTATATAGCTTCATATTTAATTTACTAAAGAAGGATGTATTTCAGGTATAACGAAGGTATAGGTTTATAAAAAAATCTAGAAGAGAACCAAACTTGGTGACATCGATGACAATCTTGTAGAATTTAGTTGATATAAAAAGTTCGTCGATGTATTACCGAAAACTCTAAGAAATACTGACCGTTAAAGAAATAGCCGCATTTCACAAAATTTCGAATTATCTCAATTATATCGAAAACTAAGATAGATGGGTATAGGGAATATTGAAGAAAGTTGATATATATTGAATATTTTTTGTTGGACCAACTTCAGAAAGTCCCTCGATATTACCGAATTTTGAGAGATATTCATTTCATTTTCCTAAAACAGCCACAAGAATGTATTCCGCCTATTAAGCAATCTAATAGACAATGGGCTAGGAATAATCAAGATAAAGCCACACTATTTGCTAACCACCTCAAAACAGTATTCAAGCCGCACTCGAGAGAGAATCTACTCAGCGATGAAGAAAAGATCAAACAATACCTGGAGATCCCCTTTCAAACGAGTCCTCCCATATGCAAGCTTCGGACCAACGAAATTAAATCCATAATATACCACGATTTAAATCCAAAGAAATCACCAGGTTACGGGTAGAGTTCTTCAAAGAACTAAGCAAAAAAATTTATGCATTTATTACATTTCTATTTCTAAGATATTTCCCGCTGCAATGGAAAGTAGCATAAATAATACTAATTCCAAAACCTGGAAAATCTAGAGAAATCGTAACTTCATACAGACCTATAAGTCTATCGCCTGTCCTATCAAAAGTATTTGAGAAACTGCTCTTGAAAAGGTTGTCACCAATAATAGCTACCAACAATCTCATCCCAGAGCATCAGTTCGGTTTTCGCAACCAACATTCGACAATAGAGCAGGTACATCGGGTAGTATTAAAAATAACTGAAGATCTTGAAAAGAAACACTATTGTTCGGCCGCTTTTCTGGATGTGTCACAAGCATTTGACAAGGTCTGGCACACCGGACTGTTATATAAAATCAAATGCGACCTCCCACAACGAATACTACGAAATTCTAAATTCATACCTCTCCAATAGATACTTTCGTGTTAAACACCAAGAGGCATATTCTTCTCTACACCCGATTATCGCAGGAGTTCCACAAGGAAGCGTTCTAGGACCTGTGCTATACCTTCTCTATACCCACGATTTACCGACTTCAGAACGAATAACAGTCGCAATGTTTGCCGACGACACAGCATTACTAGCTTCTCACAACAACCCTGAGACGGCATCAATACACCTACAGACATATTTAAATGGGATGGAACAGTGGCTCAAAAAATGGCGAATCAAAGTAAAGATAGTTCAAAGATAGTTCTAAGAACTATCGTCAATGCGCCATGGTACGTACCAAGTGATGTAATTCGTAGAGACCTAAAAGTTTCCACGGTTAAACAAGAAATAGTGAAGTGCAGTGTGGCATACCAAAGCAGGTTGGGTAAACACCCTAACAACCTTGTGGTGAATCTACTTGACAATAGCCAAGAAACACGACGACTTAAGCGTTCCCACATTCTAGACCTTCCCCATAGATTCACATAATATATTTTTTCCACCCTTCTGTGTTTTTAGATCCAGTAAGTTAAGTTTAAGTTAAATTTGAGTAGTCAACGCACTTACTTAATGTATAGTAGTATCGAAGAGAATTTTAACCACTGTGCTAAACTTCTACATGTCATTATCAAATAGCCATAAAAATTGCTAATTGTTATTTGTAAATAACAGATTGTAGACTTCGTAGACGTTATAAAAAAATAATTTCAATTCGATGAAACACCCGACGAAATAAAATACAAGACAAAAACCAAATTCCCAGAAAAAGTATTAGTCCGGTGTGCTATTTCAGAGGGCACATATGGCATGTGACAAGAGAAGCAGTAACCGCCAACCTTTACTGTGAACGCTGCTTGCCGAAATTGCTTAACTAATCTGCAGCACAAAAATGATGAAATTATGTTCTTGCTGGACTTACAATTAGCTTCAAGTCACTACATTCGAGAAACAATACAATGGTTGGAAGTGCACAACATACTTTCTGTGCTTGGCGCACATATAGTAATCCACCAAACATGTCTCAAGTTAGGTCTATTGAAAAATGTTGGGCCTTACTGACTGAGAAGGTTTACGAGAATGGTTGGGGCGCCCAAACTGGGGATCAGTTAATCAACATGATACGAACTAAACGCAGAGAAATTGATGCTCAATCTTGCCAGCGCTTTATACGAGACGTCCGTGTAAAATTGCGCCAAATTGAACAATTTGAAACATTGAGTGTTATTTAAGAAGTCTGAACCTTGTTAATTAGTGTGTACAAAATTGAAATAATCAAAGTTTTTTAAAGCGTAAAATTTTGTTTTTCAAAAAGTTCAAAAGCTTTCGTTCCACCCGTTATTCTGATTTTTAACACGCGTCGTTCGGATCGAAAGGCAAGTATCCTAACCGCTCGCCCGCGACAGTCGTTGTAAATGTTATTATTCAGCGTAATGTAAACTGTTTTCCTCAATATATACGGGTTATTCAAATTAAAGTGCAAGTTTTCCTTCTTTGTAATAGCAATAGTCTATCGGGCAATAAATGTTTGTGGTGAGCTGACACACTTCGGTATTGCTGGATAACCAATGGTTCTTAAATACAGTTTTCAGTACCTCGAGAATGTGGGGTTACCACAGAATGAGGCTGTCGTCAAAGATTTGATATCTGATTATTGAGTCTGTTTGGACAAAATTATGTGGCATGTACCACTAATTCACATCAGTTCCTATACAAATAGGACAAACGCACGCTGCTTGAATATCGACGATTCTGCAAGATCCCTAATTTTATTTTAGTGACTTCTATACATTTAATTGAATAAAAATTACAAATCCTTTTATAAGTGCATTTTTATTAATGCTTTTACAGTACCACCTTTTTAAGGTTCTTTGCAGTGAGTTAGCTGGAAATAAAATATGAACGAGATAGCCAAAAGAATTCGACCTAAAGCATTGACAATTTTGGAAGAATTTTTTTATGAACACGTTTCATACCAGAAAGGTACTTTCTTTAAATATATTTCAGCATTGTAATGAACATTTCTAGATTATTTGGCATTGCCCAAAAATATTAATTCTAAATTTAAAAATCTTTATTTGTACTGAATCAAATTTTGACACTTGCTATGTTTGCTACATTGATACAGTGCTATTGAAGAAAGTAGAATTGAGATGTTCTCCCGCGATGCAGCGACCAAGATTTGTTGACGCAGGTAATCTAAAGATACTAGTAACAATAGTTTATCATTCTGGTGTTGTAACTCCAATGTTTATGAATATAAGAACAACATAGCGATAATTTGGCACTAGGATCCACGGAAATTATTTTTTTGGATGGGTTCCGCATTAGAAAGAAGTTATATAAACTATTTATCTACACTAAAGTTTTAAACATTTCTCGTTTTACACTAATTCATTAAAGAAATACTTGACAAACATTCACTCAAGTCGTACATTAGAGCATTGGTTGGCCTATACTCAGGATCTGTCTCCCCTTCCAAAATAAATACGCTGTTTGATGATCACTGTCCTGTACCATGTGAGTGCACCAATATAAAGAATATTACTTCAATATTTAAACTTTTTGTCCATAATCGCAATATGAAAATATTGCTTCTTCATTTGAATTATTTGTGTGCACAAATAAGTAAGTTGTATACTGCTTTAGAGATTTACATTAAGTAAGATCGCATTAACAGAGTTACGCTATATTTGTACATCTATCAGTTAGGTCATATATTATTAACGGAATGACCTTCAAATTTACACTGTATTTGTAATCACCAAAATAAGCTATAGAAAAATAATCCTTTTAATATACGGGAGTTGCATCTGGATATTTTGACTATTTCAACAGATTTTGAATATTCTTCTGGTAAGTTTCTATATTGGGCATGTTGTTTTTTTTTCTACATAAATGGCAGCAACTACAGGCAGCTTATTAACGCTTTAATATCTTTGTAAGAACGAAATCACAAAATATTTAGAAGAAAGCAAGTAAGGAGTAATTGGACAAGGACGACATACATCAGTAATATCCATCATGACTTAATACTGCTGAAAGCTCCTTTGTGCGTTACATTTCTCCCATGTTTTTCCATTATGTTCTTTCCTCCTCTTTCCCTTTTTACCGCGCCGGGTCCGACGAATCTTCTATCTCCTCGTTTCTTACTTTTTCATCGTGCTTCTACCTAAATCCTTCACATACACGCCAATTTGCCATCTCGCTCTTACATACTGTACATTTTCCCTCTTCCATATTGATCCAATATCTACCTCCCTTCTTCTTTTAGTATTATGTCTCCTTCCTATATTTTCTTGCCTTTCGTGGTTATATTTTTCCAATAGTCTCTCTAGCTTCGCTACTGCTTCTCGGAAAGAAACCAGACTGGTCGCTTCTAGTTCTATTTATATTCAAAAAGATAGATGTTTTTGTGCGTCAATATCTTTAATAAAATTGTTTTACTGGGCATAAAAGGCATTCTTAGGTTTCAGCAATACTGTTGAGCACAGTATTGCAGATGCATTAATTCATTTGAGACTAGTCACTTATATGCAAATTTAGGGTCAATAATTTGAATATTTTGAACTAAATATCGATGATTTTTGTGACCTTTCAAGTTTCAAATTATGTTTACATGGCTAATTGTCATTAAAGAAAGAACTGTAACAATATTATAGTTGTGACTAATAAATTGACAAATGTAATGTAATGTAATATTGTAATACATTTTATGTGAGGATATAAACAAAACTTAGATGTTGGCACTGTTAAACACTGCAAATGAACCCACACGCATTTGCAACGGCAAATGCTCTTGACTGGATAACATTTTAGTTTCTGCAAATGATATGAGGATAAAATAACATACATATTTGTATTCTACACCGGGTACTCCGATCGCTTAGCTCAATCACTAGAATAGCATCCCCTAAGAAGTTCTTCCACTATGACATTTTAGCTCTAATAATGTTAGGCTACTTCGTGATAAGGTTTCTGCAGAATAACGGTCCGTTTCAATCAGTCGTGATGTTAATCTAAAATTTTAAACATTCCTAAATACTTTTTAATGCTTGCTTTCCATTGCGCCGCTTGAGAATAAATTATAAAAAATGGCTTGATGCTTCAGAAGTTCTAGAGTCTAAACGTCTTACTTCATTTCAAGGTTTGTCTACGTTATCCAGAAACAAAGCCACTGTACACCAACTTCCAGAAATTACATAAGATTCTTATCGAGGAAACAAGAAAACTTATTTTAGGAACAAAATTTTATAGTTTCGTAGTAAAAACAGGGAAATGTGAAATATGGTAAACACAAACTTAAATAAAATAAAACGTATTACATTACATTGGATCAATAATGTACGGGATATGGCAAATAAATTCAATTACTACTTTATTAAATCAGGGAAGCTTGCAGAACAACTGAAAACAAAAAAGTATCCTTAAAAACCGATAATCCCAAGTCACCTTCCCTGGATTCAGTTAGAGAATACGAATTAATATCATGTGCAAGCATTTTTCACGATAACCACAGCTCGGGTATTGACAGCATCCCACAGATTGCAAGACCTCTATGCGACATTATAAATACAAGTTTTAAAGACGGTGTGTATCCTGAAAAACTAAAAGTTGCTTTAGTGAAACTTATTTGCAAGAAAGGTGACTATAATATGTGAAAATTGTAGATCTATAAGTATGTTAACCAGTTTTTCAAATATTTTGTAATATTGTGTATTTTTAAATATTTAGAAAGCTTTTATAAGGTGTAATTTATTTAATAATTACCAACATGGATTTACCAAAAGTAGAACTACCGAAGCAGTTACATTTGACTATAGTGAAGCAATTTCTTCAATATTTGAAAATAGGGAACTAGCTTGCGGGTTTTTTTAGATTTAACCAAAATATTTGATAATATTTGCCATAATTTACTTTTAGTTAAATTAGACCATTATGGGGTGAGAAGAATCATAAATAATCTGATGAAATTCTATTTCCACAATAGAAAGCAGTTGGTAGTAGTAGATAATTTTGAACAAAAAGTCTACTCTAACATCAAAGAAGTAGGAAACGGAATCATTTAAGTAAGTATTTTTCAAGTCTAGCATCAATCAAGTTGTTGGAAATATAAGTAATTTAATTCTAAACTATGCAGATGATACAAATTTACTAATACTTAGAGAAAGTAATATATTCCCTGAAAAATTGGTTTAAACAAAATAAATTAAAACCTAATGATCAAAAAGCTATCTGTGTTGTTTTCAAAACGTCAAGCAGTATTCCAACACCAGCGATTATAGCTTTAAGTGAGCACAAACTCCCTATTATCAATAAGACCACATTTTTAAGAGTTCACGTAGATGAGCAGTTAAAGTGGACCACACATGTCAACGTATTATGTCAAGAATTGAGCGGCATGAACTATGGTGTCCGAAATTTTAGACGACGGATTCTTCTGAATGAAAAACAGTTTACTCTTGGATGTTCTATTCTTGCTTAAGATATGGAGTTGTTTTCTTGGGCCAATCTCCTGAATCACAGAGAGTATTCGTACTATAGAAAAAAATAATACGTACTATATTGAGGATAGAACCTTTAGATAGTTGCAGAAATATTTTCAGATATTATAACTTGCTCACCTTTTATGGAATATACATTTACGAGTCAATATTAATTCGTAAGAAATATCCACACTACTTTAATGATAACCTCCTAATACACAGTTACAATACAAGATTAAAACACTTAAATTATATTCGCCCGAACCATAGGTTACTAGTAACTGAAAAGAGTTTACGCTACGCATGTATAAACTATATAATCATCTTCCAACTCACTTAAGGAATCTTAGCTTTAAGGATCTTAGCTTTAGGAATTTAAAATAGTACAAATTATGGTAAAAATGAAACCATATAATTTGGGAGAATATTATTCTTATAAATTTTAAGTTACTATTTTTTGCATTCTGTGCATAGATGTTTTCCGTTTATACATTTTGTATACATTTATATTTGTATGTTCCGAAATAAACACTATTCTTATTTTAGTAACAACGAAATTTGAAAATCTATTTAACTTATTAAAGTTAGTTACGCCATATTTGCCTACTTTATGTTTTCAACACGGTTATTTTAATATCAACTATATGTTTTTGATCCATACATTGAAATTTACCGTATATACATTGGGAAAATGTGAAATTAGCTATATATGTACGGCGAAAGAGCGAGCAGAGGATTAGTGGAACCGATTAGTGATTAGTAGTCTGGGCAAACAGCGGTAACAGTCAGTGTAGTAGATATGTGGTGCGGAGTCGGCGATTATTTATTTCACACGTTCACAGCGTCAGTACTAAATCGATGCTGTATGCGAGTAGTTCTGTGTATATGTAGGCTGTCGCAACTTATTTCGTAATTGTACGATTATGTTTGCTTTATAAATGTCGCAGTTAGGTACGTCGCGAAAACGACCAATGGCAGACATAGTTAAAAACTTTATAGTGGACATGCTGGACTTAATTTTTGATGGCGCTAAAATTCAATGTCTAGTTTGTAAACTCCCTTTAATGTGTGGGTCCAGAAGCCATTGTCAACGTCACATCGAAAGCAAACAGCATTTTTCTACAAAAAGTGGCATATGAGACCAAGAAAAATGTACATTTGATTTATGTGTTACCCTTACTTTATGTAATCTATCGTTTCGTTTACTAGACAAAGAAGCATTTGTCTCCTTCTGGAACAAATATGCGGACTCTAAATTATCTAGTCGGACATCGATACGAAATGTAGTGCCATTTGCTTGTGAACATATAGAAAAAAGAATGAAAACGGAATTGGCAGATAAAAAACTGTGGTTGTGTGTGGACGAAACAACAGATCGTCAAAAACATTCTGTGGTTAATGTAACGGTACGTACAATGGAACCACATCGACCGTCATCCTCCTTCTTACTTGCTTCCAAAAGAGTTATAAATTGTACTGCCGATGGGATTTTAAAGGTGGTGTTCAACTCATTGAACAAATTTGAGATTTCAACTAAGCAACTTTTAATGTTTATAAGTGATGGTGCCACAAACATGCGTTCTTTGGGCTGATCTCTTAAAGAACACAGTGGTAACTTCTTACATGTAACGTGTAAAATCCATACTCTAAATCTTTCGGCACAAACGATTCCTACATGTTTTCCACTAGTAAATGCATTGACTGCTAGTACAAAGGCAGTGTTTCTAAAGTCCCCGAAACGTACCCGATTATTTCGCAAACTGTGTCCTGATTTACCTGAACCACCACAGCCGATTGTTACACGTTGGGGAACATGGTTACGGCCTGCGTTTTACTACAACAAATATTTTGATCAAGTAAAGAAGGTAATTTTAAAATTCATTCCGACAGAAGCTGCAGCAATCAAGAAAAGCCAGTAAATATTTCAAGATAGTCAGGTTAAAAGAGATTTACAAACTATTCACAACAATTACTTCGGACTAGCGGAGGGAATAGAAAAATTACAAAATGTTTCGATGCCGCTAGTGGATTCTGTTCAAATTGTGAACGATGTTCACGCACAGTTATGCGCTGTAGAAGGCGAAACAAATTGGTGTGTAATTCGAAAATTTGAAAGTGTTTTAGAGATTTTTTTATATTAAGGGAAATTTGTGAAGGTGCGTGTGAAGATGCATTAAGTTGTTTCAAAGATTATTTTAAATATGCAAATATAACATCGCTAGATGTCTAACGGTCGTTTTCGGCATTAAAAAACATTTATTTCGCACGTCGTACTCAGAAGACTTTTAAAACGGTAAGTGTTTTAGAACGTTTTATAATTCATTTCTTACCTTCTATTTTATGTGTAAACTTTTATGCGCTCGCCACGCCACTGGCTGTTAGCGCATATTTGCCCAGGTTAGTGATCAGTGGATACGATGCGAGTGGGGTGAATCACCTATTCGCGTTTACCGTTGTCGCATGTACACTTTTTCGTATAACTAGACATTTTCTTTCCTTATGTGTATAGTAATCAGTACACAACCTAAAAATATTTGTAGTATGATTATCTAGAGTGTGATGCAACTAAGTTAGTTTTTACAGAACATTCTGTATGTTATACAATTTTTTATCTTACATCATTTTTCGAACATCTTTATTCTAGGTACATTATAATTTTTTGTTTATATTTCATGACAGCATTGATGAAAGACTGAGTCCTGTGGTAGGCAGCTATTAAAGAGCATGTGATACCTCACTCTCATATTAAAAATGGTCCACCGCTATACAGAGTGTATAAATCGCCAAAGTTAACAAAATCTGATTGATAACTTGTTTATTTTAAATGGAACATTTGTATATTTCTACGAATTTGTAATAGTCGCCTAATTACTTAAAACTTTTATTAACTATATTAGGAAATTCTCGTTTTCCTATTGTCTTATTGGGGTTAAGACTTTGATCACGGATCTTTGTAAACACTTGCGAAACAGAAATTACAAACAGAAAAAAGTTACAAATATCTGCAAAACTTAAACTGAGATATAACATACTTTAATAAAAATATTCAAAGCTTGTAGAATACAAATATATATATAATATACAGGAGTTCGATAAAAAAAACAACTTAGTTACGTCATATTATAGATAATCGTTCTGTGAAGTTGCAAATAGTTTTAGATTATACTGATAATTACTATACAGGATACGTATCAAGTATTGCTTCTAGAGGAACAACGTGCAAGCGGTTAGCTTAAATATTTGGTGGCGTTAAACTGATTATTATAACCCACTTTTTGACAGAAGTTCCACTTCTTTTCTGCAAATGGTGTTTGCAGGATGCTGCCATCTTGTTTACTTTTAAAATGGGAACAAGGGCTTAACCTTGCGTGATTTAAAAGGTATTTGCTCCAAAAATTAAGAAAAGTAGATCATAAGATTTTCTAATGAAAAAGTAATTTAAAAAATCGCGAAAAATACGAATCATTCTAGACAGCGAAATAGAAATAGCGATAAGTAAACGAACTCATAGTACTTCTTCGGATTAAATAAGTAATATGTAAACCATCATTAAAATTAGTATAAATTCTTTAAAAAAGGACTTGTCGGACAAAACGGACTTGTCGGGTCGACAACCGGCGAAGCTGGCAGGCCGGACTGGCAAACGTGACAGGCCGGATGGAGCTGACAAACGTGTCCCGTCGGGCCGAGCTAATAGAGTGTCGGGCCGGGCTTAAATAAATAAATTCGGGACTTGCTGAGATTTGGGCATTGTTTGACAAATAATATACTAGTTTTTTCTACATTTATCAAATCAATTTAGTAAAACTAACAATACTTAATGGTTAACCAACTAAACTATTTCTTTGACTTATTATTAGTTGCGTTTTCAAACCCTGCTTACTATTCTGTGTTTCTATTATTTACGTTGTTTATTGCAAAAGAAAAGAAATAAAGACAATGCCGTATTGAAAATTTAATAAACTCTCTAAGTATTCAATGTTCAATTAAAAGAAAACTTCGATTTGTCCCTTTTTCTTTTCTAGTAGCAACATTCTACCCTGCCTAGTAATTGAAACGAGTGCAAAATATTATTTGAGATATGTCTTGATCATTGAGCGAAAATGAACGGAGCGCAATCAAAACATTACTTTTGTGAGTTATATGTGGGTATACGTTAACTTTTTTGCATATATTTTAAAAATTGTAGTACATGTTGAATATGTGATCATTCCAATGCGAGCTTACTAAGCTACATCGACGCGAATTAACCTAAATTCAAAATTACAAAAAGTTTATATCTATAAAATATACACGTAATAAATATTTGTTAAACTAATATTTATTAAATCTCGGCAGTATCCACGCAAGACTATTGTAAACAGAGCGAAAGCATACATTGTTGAAGACAGTAAGACATTCAGGCAGATTGGATGCGAAAATACATTTAGTTGGTATGTATATAAATAAATACATATTAGGTATGTTGCACGAGTTTTCGTACATTATATTTCTTACGGTACGCTGACGAAAATAATTGATTATGAAATATTAGAAGAAATACGCAACTGCAGCTGAAAAATGGTGATTCATTCTATATTTTCAGGATACCCTCATGTACAAAAATTTTTCAAAACGGTTTTTTCCTGTTACGGGGTCTCATTGTGGGCATGGTTTAAAATTATATGGGAACCTACAGGATCGCAACTTCGTAACTATCCAACATTGTATTTTTTTAAATGAAACATGTTACATTATTGCAATTTTGGAATCCATGTTAAAATGAGGCAAAACGGTTTCTTTGGAAAAGTCGACATTTACAGAAATCGTTATACCTCTAGAAGTGCGCATTAGGCAGGTGTGATTTTTGGTACCTAGATTCGGCATAAAAGAGCTTAATACGAGGGATACCTTTTAAGTTTCTACAAAAACAACTAATTTTTTTTTTTTGTATAAATCGTTTTATTGTTTTTTATAATTTCATCGACGACCTTTGGCAAACAAATTCTTGTATACCATTTAGCAGAAAATGTTCGTCGATCCTCCAAAGCAATGCTTGCTACATACCCAGTACAACGAAAGAAACAAACAATCATTTTGTTGGAAGTGCTTTTTGAACGAACAACTTATGTTGGATTCGGTTTATCTGGGAACACGCCCAGTTGATTGTTGATCAGTTTCCACCTCGTACGAGTACATCCACGTTTCGTCACCTGTTACGATGTTGTATACGGAACTTGAAGTTCCTCTGTCAAATTTTTCGAGCGTTTCCTTACACCAATTGACACGAGCCTTTTTTGTGCTTGGGCCAAATTATGCGGAATCCATCGGTAGTGCAATCTTCGATATGCCTAGGACGTTTCTATCTCACGGTAGGTCATATGCAGATCCTCTTCAATCATGTTGCGTATAGCATCGATGTTTTTTTGGAACAACCGAAATAAAATTCGTCACTGATGGAAGCACGACCACGAGAAAATTCTGCAAACCAGTTGTAAATGATATTTTCTGATGGTGTTTCATTGCCAAGAGTTCGTCAAAAACCATCAAACAAAAACCTTCACGTGAAATTTCCATTTTTTCTTCACAAAATTGCTTTTAAATGCTCATTGTAAACAAACTAGTCGGCCGATTTCTGTGCTGTCACTGCTTCAACAATAACAAATGCCAAATTTTATGAAGATAGTTATGTCACAGCTCAATAGTGCCATTTAGTGGTCTTTGTAAAACTTAAGACGCTACCCTCGTATACACGCGCTTATGTCGTTCTGAATTGCTAATGAGATGGGCGTATAATATATCGTTAAATTGCTATGACATATTTTTGTTAGAAAGTAATTTTTCTGAAACAGAACACCCTGTATATTATTTTGGTTTTGAATTTTTGCCAAAATCTTAAGACAAAAAATGATTAACATACTTTCAACCATTTTCTCGTTACAGCGGTTTTTTAAATTGTAAACTTAAGTATTTAACCATCTGAGCATTCGTATCAAAAATTTACTGTAAATATTAAATATGATGGAATTCTAGCCATAGATTTTTGTAAAAGATTTAAAATTGTAAACGCTAATAGAGAAGAATTTCGCTTTTGAGCGTAATAAAATTGTTTTGTCAATTGCTGAAAAAACTAATTTTTAAAAACAGTTTACGCAGCCACAATTAAGAAGTTTCGAGTTATACGAAGTGCTGAAGTTCAATCAAAAAGAGGAGCAGCTAGTGGTAGTGATAGAAAATTTTAATGGGTATATACCCATAGAAATTTAAAGCTTCCTGAAGCTTAGCTGAAGAATTACGTTAGTTTACCGGAATGAGTGTAACATCTCCATGGGTGAGAAAGCATTTAATAAAAAAAACAGAACAAAGCATGACAAAAAAAAAGACAAAGATCCCAAAACTGGATTCCCGAAATGTGGGACAAGGTAGTTTGTGGTAGCGAGTCAAAGTTCAAGATTTTTGATAAGAAACTATGCTAATACATTTGCAGGAATTTGGATAACGTTGGACGTTGACCAGAAAACGTGACTTTAATATTCTTAGAAACTGCGCCATCGCCTCCAAGCTGCATTTGATATGACATGATTCAAGAGAGTACGAATTCGAAATATACAGGCAAAGAATTTAAAAAGTATTTCATCGACAAATTTGAAGAAGGTGTCCTGAAAATGATTAACTGCCCAGCCTAGAGCTGCAACATGAATTTCATTGAACATTTAGGATTACTTGGACCCTGGACTGAAATAATGCGGAAAGACAGCCAAGATACGCAGACCAGTGTTTTAGAATCCTTCAAGAGAACTGGCACAAAATGCCACAAGATACAGTAGATTGCTAGGTAAGTATATATAAAAAAACAGCAAATAGCTCTTCCAAAGTAAGTGAAATGATTCTTTAAACGTTTATCAATTTCCTTAAGAAACTTATGTTTCAATACTATGACATCGTTTTGTTTCTGATAAGCGTAGGTAATATGCCTAAATTACAGAAACTGCAAACCAAAGCAATGGGAACTATTGTCCCAATCTTCTGGAATTGTAAAATTGCATCTATTGTGTAAACAGTAGAAAGTTAAAATTTTCTGATAATACAATGGACATTACTAGAGTTGCAACTATCGGCGGCGCGACAGGGTCGTATCAATTGTTGTGCCTAGATATACACGTTGGTCTAGGGTTTACCAGGGTGCGATATATATTGTACGTAGGGCGATCTGGCATACTTGCCCCGCCAGACTCGCCGCGCGCAACTACCGTAGAGAGTGGTCGGGAATTGCCGTAAATGCCAACAAATAGACGAATAGGTTCAAATCCCTCTAATGCCTCCCGAGCGGGAGAAGAGAGAAGCGAGGGTTTATTCGTTGGTTGAAATGGGCGAGCCTTGCTCTAGCCGGCAAATTACAGACGAAATCGGTGTTAATAGAAGTACAGTTAAACGTATTTTGAAACGCAACAAATACAAAAGTTACAAAGTTCAAAATTTCCAGGATATTTTTCCTCTTAATAAAGTAACATTGTTAGAATTTAAATTTATTTTGTATAATTATCCAAGTTATTTTTCTTTAGTTTAATTTTATAAGAATCGTTGTTTATTTTCCTACCTAGAATTACTTTTTCGTTCTCCTACATCGCATAGCACCAACAAAATGAATATAAGAAACTGTGAAACAGTTCACTAAAACCCTTACCACAACACTTAATTCGCACTGGACGCACGTTTCGATAGCCAAGCTATCATCATCAGCAGCAAGACAGTCTTGCTGCTGATGATGATAGCTTGGCTATCGAAACGTGCGTCCAGTGCGAATTGGGTGTTGTGGTAAGGGTTTTAGTGAACTGTTTCAGTGTTCCAGTGCCACAGTTTTAGAGTATCCGTTTAATAAGAAACTGTAATTTCTAACATAATCTGAGAATACAGAAAAATTACGCAGTAATTCTGTATTAACACATTTTGTTGGAAGGCGCTGAATTATAATATTACGTGATTTAACATATAATACGCGTGCGTACCGCTGCTCGCTTTATAATATACTACGACTGGATAGGATCTCAGTGAGACTCATAATACTCTGTATTGTTGCCATTCGCAGAGGCAATCCCTCGTTCGTATCTGGACCAACGTGTATATATGCGGATATATAAATCCATCATGCATCTCCAATCGGCGGTCGATGTTAGTATTCGCTTTGCCCTGACGGCTATCTGTTTGTGGGTACGTACATACAGTGGTATGCAAAATAATAGCAGTGATAAGAAACGAGAACTGTATTTTTTCAGTTTGTAGCAAAATTTGAAAATGACGATAGGTGATGCTATTACACTACAAAAGACATTATTACATAAGAAAAAAATTGCATCAATAAATACATTTATTACAGAATTAAATAATATTACAATTTCAGTGTGCAATATAATAGCAGTAATATTAAATAAACAATGAATTCTTGGTGAAAATAATTCATACAGTCAAGCCTACATTCTGTATACTTAATATTTCGTATAACCCTTATTTTGCAAAACAACTTGCATTCTACGAGGCATCGAATTAACAAGCTTTTGGCATGTCTCAGCTGGTATAGAATACCAAACTCTCTGCACTGTTTCCCACAATTGCTTTAAATTTGATGGGAATTTTGGACGCTTTTCTTAAGATCAAACCACAAATTCTCGATTGGGTTCATGTCGGGGCTTTGAGCAGGCCATGCCACGACATTTATTTGATTGTCTTGAGTCCAATTCTTAACTCTTCTTGCCCTATGCTTAGGATCGTTATCATCCATAAATATCCAACGGATTGGCATTTCCTCTTCTGCATAAGGCAACATTACTTCACTTAATAGCTTCAAGTAGCCCTCTGCATTCATAATCCCTTCTATTTTATAGAGGGGTCCTACACCATACCAGGAAAAGCATCACAACTAACATCTCCGTGTTTTACTGTTTTCTTTGTGAATTTGGGAAGGAATTGCGTATTTACAGGACGCCTCACATATTGCTGGCCAATTTTATTGCCAAATAATTCAATTTTGGTCTCGTCACTCAATAATATGTTCCTCCACTTAGAAACTGCCCAATCCTTGTGAGTATTTGCAAAAATCAGCCCGTTTTCCAATATGCTCCTTTTTAAGAAGTAGGGCTTTTCGTGACCTTTTTGCTGATAAATTGCCGTCTATTAATCTTCTTCGTACGAGTGAATTACTAATTCCCAGGTTTAATTGACTTACAATCTCTGAAGATGTGATGAAAGGCTCCTTTTGCACTACGCGAATTATCAGTCGGTCTGTGTGCAGTGACGTTTTTCTCTTTCTACCACGAGTTTCTGGCGTATCTCTCCATTTTAGGGCATTTGCTATCATCTTCGCGGAACACCCGAGAAGGTTTTGTATAAATACGTAAGTTTTGCATTTACTTCGCATTTTTCTTATCAGTTCGAGCCGTTCTTGCGTACAGCGTCTATTGCGACCCATTATATGTTATAAGCACATTGAAACTGTAGTTATTATTAAGTATTGTATTTACCTAAATTATCGCACCTAAAGTAATTAGTTTATACACTTAATACTTCTCTTCTGAACGCACTGCTATCTTTTTGTATAACTAAAATAGCACTAATTTTTCTTTCCTTCGTACAACTGGAGTTAACTCGCACACATTTACCACCTTATATGCATATTAACTACAGGACTTGTGTGTGCATTTGGCGCCATCTACTATTAAGGAATAGCAGTTACGTCTATATACTTAATATAGCAATTAGTTCTCATTTCTTTTACACTGCTATTATTTTACACCGCTGTACATACTTACTACGATCCTGGCGCGCCGCCTGAAAGTCGCAACTCGAAACGACATTACGGACTAACCATATTTTCGTGTATACAGGGTGATCAGGTGTCTATTGCTTATTAATTTTATCTTAATAGCTCAAGTGTAGAATGAATATTTCCTTCGAAAACTACAAACTGTAAATGTTGTTTTAACGTAAATGTATCCTATTCACTAAGTAGTACAGTGTAAATCTAGTGTTAAGTTAAAATGCCGCCTATTGGCTATCCATTGGTAAGACGCCATCTGTTGGGATGAAAAGAAAGATAAGAGGTCAACTGCTCTCGTTACCAATATAGTGTTCAAACACATGTAACGATCTAGTTTTAATTAATAAGTAAGTTAAAAAGTCAATGTTTGTGTACTTCTGTTATCCATCCATTTTGCATAACCAGCATATAGTTCACTCGATCGAAACAATAAGTAATGGAAGCATAAACAAATGTTAAATTCTGAGGCAAAATATAATAAGGTACTAATGTTCTAAAACCAAGCAACACAAACACAAAACCTAAATTTGAAAACAAGCACATGCAACAATTTAAATGCATTACGAATAAACTTAAGAACCTAAAAAAAAATTGGGATAGCAACCTTTGTATTTTTAAAATAAAAACAATTTATACTAAGAATTATAACTAAAGCTGGCAACGAGCGGTACCGCGCAGTAGCGTAGAGTCGACCAGTCCTCGCGTTCCACTAGAGTTATTCTGCTAATAGAAATGTTTGCTGCCGCAAATAATTTCGCTCATCTTTAAATAAAAATTAAATAACACGTGCTCAAACACTTACCATTTTAAGAGTCCTCCGTGAAAACACAAAGTGAATAATGTCTGTTAAATATCTGCAAAGTTAGATATGTTTCAACTGTTGTTTCGGCAAAACTAGTACAGCATGAGGAAAAAATGCGTTTATATGCAGAGAACGAACGTTCTACATCTAGTGACGTAATATTTGCGTAAGTAAAATAATCTTTCAAATAACTTAACGATTCTGTTGACGCACCTTCACAAATGTGTCTTAATGTGCCAAAATCAGAATTTTTCTCAAAAACACTTTCAAATTTTTCTAGAACAGAAACATTTTTTGCGTCTTCAATCGCGCATAGCTGTGCGTGAAAATGTTGCACTATTTGTAGAGATGCTTCTAACGGCACCGCAGGATTTTGCAATTTTTCTATTGCATCTGCTAGCCCGAAGTAATTGTCGTGAATGATTTTTAAATCCATTTTAACCTGACTATCTTGAAATTTCGACTGGCTTTTCTGGATAGCGGCAGCTTCCTTTGTATCGAATTGTAAAACCACGTTCTTAATATTGTCAAAATATTTATGATAATAAAACGCGGCCTGCAACCATGTTCCCCAACGAGTTAGAATAGGTTCTGGTGGCTCTGATATACGGGGGCACAGTCTGTGAAATTCGCGAATACGTTTCGGTGATTTGACAAATACTGCTTTGGTATGCGCTATTAAAGCGCCTACCTCAGGATAACATTTTCTGATACTATCCGCCACAAGATTAAGAGCATGAATTTTACACGTAATGTGTAACAAATTAGCAGAATGCTTTTTAAGAGACCGGCCTACAGAAAGCATGTTTGCATCACCATCACTCACTAACATCAAGAGTTGGTTTGTTGAAAGTTCAAACATGTCCAATGTATTTAACACTAACTTTGAAATTACTTCGGCAGTACACTGTTGTATTCGTTTGGAGACTAATAGAATTGAAGGTGCCGATTGATGAGGTTCCAATTTGCGTGCCATTACATTAAGAACAGAATGTTTCTTCCGATCTGTTGTTTCGTCGACACATAACCACCATTTTTGATCTTTCAACTCCGATTTTATTTTTTGTTCAATATGTTCGCGCGCAGATGGCACAATTCTTCGTAACGATGTTCGACTTGGTAATTTGCACTCCGAATAGTTATTCCAAAAGCAGATAAATGGTTCCTTGTCTAGTAAATTAAACGGTATATTACATGCGATAAACGTAACGCATAAATTAAATATAAATTTTTCATTGTCTCGTGCGCAATTTCTTTTTGAGACATGCTTTTCACTATTTACGTGTCGTAGACAATGTTGTCTGGACCAAGACATTAACGGGATTTTACAGATTACATATTTAATTTTAGCGCCTTCATATATTAAGTCTGGAATTTCTGCAATAAATTTTTGAAGTTTGTCCGATCGCGGTCGTTTTGCTGACGAAATCATAATTCGTCTAGGACAGATAAACAATTGCGCAAATGACCGGCAGCGAAAATGTCCGTACTGCTCCGCAGACGAAGTAATACTACCGTTCCTCTCGGTCCGAACTGATTCTACGCCGATGCGCGGTACCGCTCGTGGCCAGCGTTAATTATAACATATTTATTTAATTCAATAAAATACGTAGTTGCTTGAACAAAAATTATAGCTGGATTTAACATAAAGTGTGACCGTCTCGGTGGTCGAATGGTTAGCATACTTGCCTTTCGATCCGAATGGCGCGGGTTCATATCCTGGTCGAGACGGTTGTTTTTTAATTACGGATAAAAATCAAAGTATGCCTTTTTCTCGGATAAGGGAGTAAAACCGTACGCCCCGTGTCAATACGATGTTTGGCACGTTAAAAATCCCTACCAAAGGTTGGAACACCTCTGGATTCGGCAAAATTCTAGTGGGGTCGGCTAATGATCATTGTAATCGATGCCTATAGAAGTGCGAGGTGTATTCCGTAATCCGACGCATTGCCCAATACAACAACATAAAGTGTGGCTGTCACATATTGTAGTGTAAAATACGTGATAGCAACACTTTATCTTAAATGCAACTACAATTTTTCTTAGGGCAACTACATATTTTGCTAGATTAAATAAACATGTTGTAATTCTTAGTATAAATTGTTCTTATTTTAAAAATACAATGGTTGCTGTCTCAACATTTTTCTGTGTATTGTAATTTTTAGAGGATAGTCTGCGATGCCTATCACAACAGAACATTTTAACTTTCTACCCTTTACACAATAGGAATTCTACAATTCCAGAAGGTTGAAACACCGTCATTATTAATGATAGATTGTGGTGGCACAATATTCAACAGCGAATTTAATTCAGTACTTTAATTTTAATCTCTAGAATAGAAAACAATAACGCAATTCCATGAGTAGGTTTATAGTGACGTATGTACAGTCCCTGGCCATATTACTTGAAACATGTCATAAATCAACCCTTTTACCTGGAAATTCCATTCTAGTATAGTGATATTCTTTTGCTTTGAATCCGATCGTTTATAAGGGGACTAGATTATTGTATCAATAAATAAAAATACCACAGAAATGATATTTAGAAGAGGAAAGTACGTATATATAAATATTTCAGTTACCAACTTACATTTAGCGAGTTCACAGTTTAGAGAATGCATCGATATTTTTTTAAATATTTCGTCATAACCGTATAGAAGCTAAATTGTGGAGTATCGTTAAGTATTTTGTGTTGATATATCATTATTGCAAAGGTAAAATTGTTACTCTATCTCTCTCTTAATAATTAATTATTTGGAATTTGAAAAAAAAATTGAAATATTTGGGGTTTTTTGTAGAAAATGCTCGGGAAAGATTTAACAAGTGAACAAAAAGCCGCTATACAAGCTCTTCTACAATCAAACAAACATTCACAACGAGAAATTGCAAAATTACAGAAAGTATCTCCTTCTTCTGTATCGCGTTTAGCTAGAAACTTAAACGAAGGAGCTAGCACATCGACACTAAGACGGGTAAAGTGCGGTCGGAAAAGAAAAACTTCGAAGAGATCTGACTGTGAAATTGTTCATCAGGCTTTGAGCAATAGATTTGCTACAATTAAAATGATTCAAAAAAATTTACAAGAGAGAGGAATAGAGATTTCGAGCAGAACTGTCAGGTGCCGATTGCGCGAAAATCGCCTAATAGGCCGAAGACCTGTAAAAAAGCCGCGTTTAACAGAAAAAATGAAATCTGCTCGTCTCAACTTTGCAAGAGAATATCGACAGAAGTATCGACAGAATATCACAGACGAGAATTGGAAAAAGGTGAATAACTTAACAACATGATTTTTACTGAATTAATGTTTGCATTATTTAATAGGTTTTCTTTAGTGACGAGTGCTCGCTCTGTGTGTTAGTGCAGCGAGCACAATTTGTTCGTAGACGACCTGGCGAACGTCTCACAGAGTCCACGGTTCTTCGAACTGCAAAACTCCCTTCGCAGGTAATGATTTGGGGAGTGATTAGTGGAGACGGACCCGGCCTTTTGTATTTTGTAGAAGGTACAATGCGTCAAGAGCAGTACATAAATGTGTTAAAAAACACGTTATTTTCGTATTTTAAGCCAGGACGTCGCATACCGACAGGGCGTATATTTATGCAAGATAATGCTCCTTGCCATGTGGCAGAAAAGGTTAATAAATTCTTTGAAGACAGTCACATACCTCTTTTACCTTGGCCCGGAAATTCAGCGGACCTCAATCCCATCGAGAACGTATGGAATCGACTAAAAAGTAAAGTATATGAAAGAGAAAACCCTACAAAGGAAATATTAATGAAGAATATAAAGGATGTATGGGAGAACGATGAAGATATAAAAGAGACAATCATATCTTGCATTGAAGGTATGTAGAAGAATTAAGGGTATTATTAAAAATCATGGGTTATGGACTAAATATTAATTACTTATTTAATATTTACATATGTTACATATTTTTACAATATATTTTATAAATAAAAAATATAATACATGTATAGTTTATATTTTATTATAAAGAAACTACAAAATATTGAGTGTTCCAAGTAATTTGGCCAGGGACTGTAGTTATAATATTAGAAATATAAGTAATATTACTAAAATTTAGCAGAATAGCCCGCATTTTTACAATAATTTGCTTAGTGGGTCCAAACAGGTTACCAATTTAAGAAGTACCTACCTAATTTTTGAAAATATTGGAGTAGATTTATTAAGAATATGGATGTAATTTGATTTGTGTATTAGTATTACGAACAAAGCTTGTACATATACGGTGTAGAAACCATTTATGGAATCAAATTCATAATGTTGTATTGTTAAGTGTTTTCAAGAAAATCGCTTGGACGAACCGATTTAGCTCTTTAACACTCCGTTCTTTTCCCTAAAACAAGTATTCGTAACGTCATCTTTGTGGGTAGGACACAGTCAACTACTATCAATCACAATCCACACTTTTTTATCCTGATCGTGATATATTTTCTGGATACCCTATACGGATCTATAAAAATCGATGTTATAAAATATTTCTGAGTAAATAATGCATTTATTTCAAAACTTCAAACAAATTTCAATTATTTACAAAATAGCCCATAGGCTTTGACCATCGAAAGGACAGAATTCGAACAGAAATGAGAAATATTTCACCAGATCTTTTAAAAAACGTTTGCAGGGAATTTTATTTCAAATTGTGTTCTTTGTTCATTAAACAAAACTGTAAATGTTATTCTTGGTAACTTAAGTTGATGTACAAGAAAAAAGCAAAAATAATAGCGGATTTTAACCAAACAAAATTAGTAACAAGTAAATTTGTTAAAGTTTTATTAGAAACTACTTATTGTTTGAAGTTTTGAATCAAATACGCTATTTATTCAAAAGCTTGCTGGATAAGGTATGCCAACTTAGAAAATTTATTAGAAACAAGATTTAAGTGTGGGTTATTATTTGAAAAACAGTCGATGACACATTGAACCAAAATAACATGAGCGATTTCTTTAAAAAGTTTCAATAATGTTTACAATTGGTCAAATATTATATGAAATTATATTCTATATTTCCACTATGAATTTACCGGAAAACAGAAAAATTCTTTAATATAATTTTCTTTGTATTGGATGTTCTCATTCTTTATTTCCCTTTCTTTATCGATTTTAGTTCCTTTTCTCTCTGTTCTTTGGAGTTGTCCGTTTATTTTACGATCCCCCGCACTCGTCTTAACAACAGTCTTTTGTGTTACTTGCCCCTACCTGCTCTTCGATTTTCTATTCTGTGAAAGCGGAGGAAAGTAGGAGGAACAGAATCCACGGACGCCTTTTCTATAGAAACGCTTCTTAACGGACGTGACCGACGAGTTATGGGAAAGAGGAAAGAACGAGGGACGTACAAAGGAAGGATAAGAATTAGAAGGGGAATGTGTAGGTACTTCATAGAAACGTACAGTATCATGAGGAAGTTGATAAAAAGTAAGACAAAGTTAGCTACATCCGATGTCTGGGTACTACACTTTTTGATTTTATGTTGAAATAATGAAAAACTTGAGAAGTATGTAATTTAAAGTTTTTGACCTAGCGTGTTTAGGCACGGTACATTTTGCTACTAACAAAAGATATAGGCACAAAGCGTCTTGTTATATAGCTCATCAAAATTAAATTTGGCAATTTTGATCAATTTAAAAGCAGCCTGTATGTATATCCTCTAAAATATTTTCTTACTTAAGATTAGTTGGTAAATTTTATTCTCTATATTCGTTAGTAAAGCTATAAAATTTTGTAAATTAAAAGAAAATAGTTATGTTTAAAGACATCCGAAGAAATGATTTTATGGTTATGTTTCGGAATAAGGCAGCGTATGCTTGGTGGGACATTTTAAGAATCTGGTAAAACATATTTTATATTACAGAATTATCGCACATCAATACAGACTGTTTACCTACATAAAAAATTACAGTGTTTGTTAATTATACGATGGAGCTGGTATCCTAATGTAATTTCTCTAAGGTGCTTCAGTATATTTTAGCCACTGGCGCTTACCTTCGTTAATACTAGCGCTTAGAAAGTTAAAACTAGCAAAATATTAGCATTTTTCGTGGGTCTGTCAACATTGATATTAAAACAATTTTACTGAAAAAGTACTGATGGTTTTAAAAGTTGACGTCAGCTTTATTTTTTTATAGAATACTCTGCATATGATTTTTTTTTTAAGTTTTCAAGCTGGGTACTTGGCGCCGCATGTGCAATATTAAAAGCATCTGTTAAATGTAGACAGCAATTGCAAAGCACCCTGTATGTTAGCATTGGACATTCAAAATTCAAACACGTATGGCTGTTTTTAAAGTTATGTTTAAAATTTGGACATGATTCTACAATGAACTATGAAGTCACATATAAGCTGTGTGTGCTATTAAATTGGAAAGGTTAAGAAAATAATATTAACACTGGGAATTCAAGCTTCACTGTATCATGTCAATACTAAGACTGGGAATAATATTCGAATAATTCGAATTGCTGCATGCAAATTCGAAAATTAGTATATACGAATATTCGAATATTAGAATAGATACTATTCGAATAGTCGAATAATTGGATAATACTGGAATAACTTTGCAAATTACTATTCGAATAACCTAAGCTAAAATACTCCTTGCTATAACTTATCAGATAGATCTATAACAACGAAAGATCAAGCTGGGCAACTAGAAATATCGGAAGATGATTGGAGCAAATTGAATCAATCATACCAATTCTGGAACCTTTTGAATTAGTAACTAGATCATTATCAGCTGAAAAACAACCCACTATTTGCATCCTTATGCCTTTGTTAAAAAACTTTATTTCAAAAGAAAGTAAGGAAACGAGTCTAGAATTTAAAAATGTTTTGCAAAATGAATTTAAATTGCGATTTAAATCATGACAAAGAAACTGACGCTGATCTGGAATTGATATTAGTATATACCCCGATCCTAGATTTAAAGATAAAGAACGATCTTCAGGATCGATTATTAGAATTAAACATAAATTAAACTTACTTTTGAAAGAAGTGCATGAGGAAGGAGATAGAGAATCGGATGAAGAATTGCATCCATTGAAGAAAATGGCATTAGATATTCTTTTTCCTGAGGAAGAAACTCCCTTTAGAAATGAAGTGGATATTTATGCAATAGAATGCATAATTAATAAACATATTTCCCCCTTAACGTGATCGAGGGCCAATGAACTGAAATATCCTGCGTTATCTAAAATAGCTAAAAAATGTTTGTGCATCCGAGCTACATCTACTCCTTCGGAAAAAGCATTTTCTGAAGCTGGGCAATATTGTCACTGCAAAACGTTCTTGCTTAAAAGGAGATCGTGACGAGAAAATTTGTTTTTTAAATCAAAATCTGTAAAAAAATAATTAATTTGAGTTTTTAATTCTCTCTTGCTTTGTTTGATGGGTTTTGTTTGTTTTCTCTTACATCTTCATAAGAAATAGATTTTATTTTATGTATGTCCTTTAAATAGATATATTTTCTATATCTATTGTTCTTTTTTATTTTTTCATATTGTACATATATACATTTAAAAGAAATGTATTTTTTTAATTCAACTTCCATTATTTATGTCATAATTTTCGCAATACATATAATAAGTTAATATATAAATATCCTAATAACATTCAAATATTCGAATATTATCGAATTATTCGAATTCTCGAATAATTCGAAAATTTGAAAATTGTAATAATTCGAATATACGAATAATTTGATAATATTCGAATAAATTTCCAAATTACTATTCGAATAACATATGTTAAAAAATTTCCAGTTCTAGTCAATACTACCACCATTAACATATAATAAGTTATTGGCTAAAATACATATAAGGAAAAGTCTTGTGTATAAATTGGATAAATTTGGAAAAACACAACTAGAGATTATTTATTTAATATTTTCTTATCGGAAAGAATTGCGTAGTAAAATAAAGCACTGAGGCAAGTAAATTCAGAAAGTGTTTAAAGAATCGGAGAAACGTTGGCACATTGTAATAATAATTACCTATCCTAATCTGTAATTGTTATACCTAATTTTTAAGAAATGCAGAAGAGTAGCAAATTAGAAAGAAGAATGCTAAGTTATGAGGTCTACTTTTAGTCAATCATTAATTTAAACACAATGGATGTAAGACTTAAAGCTCCGAATAAACGCTTTGAAAAATAAATACTACTCAAAACGTTGCCAACATTATTAAATAGACTTAAGACACATATTACTGGTAGGTAATCATTCCCAGTTTCTTCATTTATTCTTCAATTCCTTAGAATTAATAAGGTAGCGCATACCTCTGAAAATAATGAAATAGAAAACATAATTATTTCATCGTAAGCCTCACTAGTAGATATTTAACATCCTGAATTTGTTAGTGCGGGTAAATGTATTTTTTAATTGCTAGTTTTACCATGTTTTAATTTTTTTGAAAATCAAATTTAACATTTTGTATAGTTTTGGTCATTGTTGACCAAAAAAGCATTGAAGTTAATATTTGTAGATAATAGATGTCTCTACTAAGTAGTTCCTCGATTTACGAATTCAAATTTGCGGCAAAGTACCGATTAATCCACTACGTTCTGATGTCTATATATAATTTTAGTAATATTTATAAGCGTTAAACGTACCAGATAAATCATCTTATTCCTATGGAATTCGAAATTAATATCGCTGATTTTTTGTTTGTGTACTATATGCATAAATATGTAATACTAGACTGACAAGAACACGGTATCTGTCAAAAGTTTATTTTAGATAGATTCATTATAAAAATATTTTGAAGGAGTGCTATTTTGAATTACGTAATTGTTGGTGTATAAGTTCCGTATATTGTTATGGATTTTTGATTCAGAGCAAAATCATAGCATTTAATGAAGAAGATATTACGCATATCTAAGACGCATGCATGCGTACATTTCAGTTGCGTGGGGATAGGTCGGCGCCAGAATACTGAGATTTAAAATTTTCATTGAAAATCCCGATAACGCGGATGTTACGTAGATATCTCATACGTATTTAGATGAAGCTGGTCACATAAGAACTCTACAGAAATAGAAAATGATAATTGGCGGCTAAAGAGAAAGCCTAGAAACTAGCACTTAAAAACTGGGACACTTCTATTTCAGTAATTACGCAGAATTATGAATTAAAATATAAAGCAAAATAGTATAAATATATGCAAATATTACGGGATTTTAGGGCATTAACAGGATTCTTACCTGTTTAGCCTTAATGACACAGATGTCACAAATTAAACATGCAAAACAAAACTAAATAGGCAGGAATTCGCGATAAATGAAATAGAATCAAGACCACAGTGGAAAACGAACTGTACGATTAGAAGAGACAGGCTCACTATTTTGTTGTGGATCAAATTCGTTCTCTCCTCTCATCTCTACGCTCTCTCTTTTAAGTTTTCACCATTCTCTCTCTCTTGTATCCACTTCTACACAGCTATCTGAACTTTCCGGGCACCTCTGCACGCAAAAGATTTCATTCTGTTTCCCTTCTATGTGTTGTTTGGGAAAATGCTACATTTTCATTGGTCAACAGCTAGAGCATCTGTTATGATCAGGCGTAAAATTCTAAAATTTTGAGTTTGCGCATACCTCTGACGTCATCACCGCTTCGTGCACGCTGCCACGGATAGTCTGTTGGCTGTTGCTGCACTATGGTATTGCCGGTCGTTTTCAGTTGAAAACCGTTGTTGTTTAGTGTAACATTGTTACTTGTCGTCTCTCTAGAAATAATATTTAGTGTTATAATAATTGTGATAAAAGTATCGCAAATAGTGCCAAAATAGGTAATATAACATTTTGAGCGTATTGAGATTTGTTAATTTGTATTTTTTGTACCAAATTACTCGTTATAAAGCAAATTACATGGATCGATTGAGCTTTGTCAGCCACAAGCTTTAGAAGCTGAGCTTTTTTATGTTTTGACAATATTCCCACCTTAGTATCTATCTTTGACGTAATGTCCGTAATTATATTTCATTTTTACTATATTCTAATTGAGCTTTCGCGTTAAATATTGCTGGAATATTGATTTTGTATGGAACGCCACGCCATTTTCCCCAAGTTGTTCGGAAAAGCGGCCATTGCTGGGTTTGGTCGCGTTGCTTTCCTTTCTCCCACCAAACATGACGTCACCAAATCTGTTTTAGTACATTCTTTTAATTTAATTTTCATTTACAAAATATTTATTATCTCTTCTATCATTAAATTACTTTTTAACTCTTCTAGAAAAGAAGAAAATATGGAGGACGACCAACAATTTTGTTTACGATGGAATAATCATCAATCGACGTTAGTTGCAGTATTTGACACACTTCTGGAAAATGGAACATTAGTTGATTGTACTTTGGCAGCCGAAGGAAAATACCTGAATGCTCACAAAGTCGTTTTGTCGGCCTGTAGTCCATATTTTGAGGTAAAGTGACGTTGCTATAGTTTTTTTTTTTAACAGCATCTTCATATTAGGAGTATTAGAAATAACAAGCAAGAAACAAGCCAGTGCCATGTGTTTATTTAATTGTGCATTGGTTTGTTTGTGTCCATATTCTAGTTTATTTATATTAATTATATCGATACACTTGTGTTCAGTTAGCAAGTTACAGAATTTTTTTAATGTTATGACATGTTTTTATTTGCTTGTGTGAAGTGTAATTTTATATATATATATATTTTTTTAAATAGAACTTTGTAATATTCACCCAACCATCATGTTGTAAAAAGAAAAGCTTGTTACTCAGAGCATTATTTAAGCATTGTGTGGTACAGCGGCTGAAGTATATAAAACATTCAAAACCATTAGAAATTAATTTTTTTGGAAAATAATTCCTAAAACTGAATCGATGACTAAATAGTTATAGAAAATTTTTAATAATAAACTTAATAATAAATGTTAGAAATTTTTACGTAGTATTTAACGTAATGTAGTAGCGTTTACTTTTTTGGGTTTAAAATTTGATACGCTACATGTAAGTATTGATTTAATGTTGCAAGTTTACACTTAGAGATCCGTTAAGTTTAAGCATTATGAAAATGAATTGAGTATTTTAAATGAAAAAAAAAAAAAATCTTGGTTGTACTTTGCTGATAAGTTGAATAGTAATAATTTTTTGAGAAATTTATGTGAGTGAAGCTGAGATTCTTAATGTAAATCATGTTTTATTACTTTTATTATTGTAATCGTATCGTATTGTAATTTTAATGGGCTAGGTATCCAGTATGGTATTTTTGCCATTTATTTATTCATACCAGGCTGTGTTAATGAAATTTTTGCAAATACAATTTTAATAAATCCATGCTTACATTCAAAAAATATAATAATTTTTTCTATCTTTGCAGTCATTATTATCACAGAACTATGATAAACATCCAATATTTATTTTAAAAGATGTCAAATACCAAGAATTAAAAGCTATGATGGACTATATGTACCGAGGTGAGGTAAACATATCACAAGATCAGTTAGGAGCATTATTGAAAGCCGCAGAGTCATTACAAATCAAAGGGCTTTCCGATAATCGTAAAGGTGAAACAGAAACACGGAAAACTGTTGCCCCACCTCCTCCACCAGCTAAAAGTCCACCTCCAACAACGTCCATACCTCGTGTTCAAGGCTTAACGATAGAACAACGCCGAAGAGAAATGGAAGAATCCAGGGAGGGTTCTCAGTCGCCTGGTGCGCGGAAGAAAAAACGGATTCGAAGGAGGAGCTTAGATGACTTAGTTGATAACCATCACGATGCCTCAAATTCATCAGAATCTCATCATAGTAGTCAAGCACCTGCCCAAAACATTCCCACTACATTACCCGCAGCTCCTTCTAAGCTAACAACCGATGTGCCTGAACCCATAGAAACAAAATCAGATATTTTGACGAGGCATAAAACGACGACAGAATCCGAAGTTCCTCAAGTTCCTATAATCAAAGAAAAAGTAGAAACACATTCTGAACTGATGCTAGAACCAAAGGCTGAATATATTGAGGAAATGAACGAGGACAGTATTGAAGATTTAACACTTGATGATGATGATATTAGTAATATGGAACAAATGGATGATCAGGGTGCTGGGCCTAGTCACGGCAACATGGGCGAAGGATCAGGACAAGGTAAATATTTATTATAGTTGTATTTCAATGTAATACAAATACTACTGAAGCCAATTTTCTGAGCTGTGCAGGGTGATATTAATCGGCTAATACTGTTATATAAGGATTATGTTGCTTATTGCAAGGATCACGCCGATTATTCTTAAAATTGATACTTTTTATAAGTTTTTAAGTGTAACCATTTAATGGAGATATATATTGTAAAAACTGCAGTAAGCGCGATAAAAAATGCCCACGAATGTTATTTACGTGAAATATTACAGCTAATAGTTGCTTACTATATAGGTTGGGTTTATAAAAGTGTTCTAGTGTAATTAGCTTTATTGTGAAAATATAAACGGTATTGATCTTTGTCATACCTTTGTATGTTTTATGCATTATGACTAAAAAGTACAGAATAATCGGTATGAAATAAAAACAGGTGAAAATGCTTGGCTACATTTTTACATTTAACAGCAATTTTTTCTCTATACCTTGTAAGTTATATCATTTGTTTTACAATAAGTTTTGTCATCATCTTTTTTGTTATACCTTTTGATTATATTGCATTGCTTTTTGAATGCGAATGCAACAATTTGTACGATCTGGTGTTTATGGGTCAGTAAATACCAAATGTTATAGAAATCTGTCTAACGCATTTCTAATTTTTTTATAATTTCATCTTCATTCGATAAAACAACTATATAGAGTTGGTGTTTGAAATGACCATGTATACAAATTCGGTTTGAACCCTTGTATCTGCAAGAATTGATCGCATTTCAAACCGTATTTGCATAATATTTGTCAATTTTCGGCTCTGAATGGTTATCATTTTGAATACCAGATTTAATTTTGTTTTATGGAATTAAAATAAACCTTTTTTGAAATTAAGATAAAATTAGGAGCTTGCCAGATTTCTGTATCAACACACTGATTTTATCGATCCATAAACATTAAACGCCTAAATGGATTACAGTTGTGTTTGAAATCCAGGCAGCAATTCAATAAGATAAAGTGTTCAAACATTTGAAAAATGCAATGACATAGCTCCAAATAAATGCAACTAGAACTTCCAAGGGAACGCAAATTCTTGTTAAATATAAAAATGTATTATGGAGCAATTTCTTAAAATGTTACTACTTTTTGTCGATTATTCTCCATGCTTTTTATTGATATGTATATTATGCAATTGCCCCTTAGAATTCTTAACTTTCATACTTACAATATGTTCACTTTTGTATTAAGAAAGTTCGAGTAATGTTGTTAACCATCTATTGATTGTTACTATTATTATCAGAACTTCCATTTCCCACACATGTTTATTTCTATGTCTACCTAAATACTAAACATCAAGCAAAAAATAAAAATGAAAATTATTTATCTACTAGGATTGCACATTTACCTTTAGAAATGTCTTATCCAAAAGAAGCATTACTTGGAATAAAAGTATGCATACATATACCACTTTGGAATATATGCTTTTATGTAAATAGTTCTTCAAGCTGTTATACATGAGCGTATAATCGTCTTCGCTATCTTCTCCTATGTGCAATTTTAATAAGCATGTTTTTTGGTGTTATAGTAGCAAATTTGTTAATATCTATTATATGTGAGAGTTCTTATTCTATTATAAGCACTTTGGTGGTTTTAGTATATAGGTATTAAGATTGTAGCTACTGTTACATGGAAAAATAGTTTCTGTTAAAAATTGCACGTAGATTTTTCCACAAGAATCACATTTAAGTTTGGTGGCTAGGATGTAAAGAAATTACTGTGATGCAGTCAATTGTCAAATTTAAAATGTTTAAAGTAATGTTTTACTTCTTGGTTATATCCTATTAGTGTAATTTATTTTTGATAATTGTGTTCTGTACATGTATACTTGCTTATTGAGTAAGTAATTGTAGTGATGTGGGCTCTACTATTCAGTTTGTCTTAAGTTTTCAATTCCAAGATTGTGGAAGAGGTAACAGTAGTAAGCCGATTAATTTTTTAACGTATCCCTGTACCAATAGCTTTTGAAAACTTGCTTCCGGCAAATTCTAGTTACTGTTTGGTGGAATTTGATGCTTGATTTTAGATGCACTAATGTCTGGAAAGAGCTGTTTTCCACCAAGCATTTACTGGAGCGACATAAAGCCGGATGAAAAGGTTTTATCTCGTATAGATACATTTCTTGATAGTCAACATTCACTGTTTCGTAAATATCAAAGAAGTGCCGTCAGGGCGGCACTAATCTCCATAATCTGTAATCATAGTAGTGTTAGCGCAGCTTCAGTACATTTTGGTATAAAACGAACTACGTTACATTTTTATTTGAAGAAACTGTGTGTTAGACCTTAATAAATATATTTTATGGTAGGACTGATGTTTTAGTTTTGAGTTCAAAGTTAGAACGATTTTCAGGATTTGGCGGATGGCATATGGGAAATCAAAGTCAAGATGAAGTATTTTTAGCCGCTCAAGAGGCTGTAGGAGCACATCGCGACTCTCAAGGTAGGATTGATGATTTAATTTTTGAAACTCTTATACTTCAATGCAATGGATGCATATATGGTTAAAGTTCTTTTTTTTTGTTTATTCATATTTGCAAATTGCGATTTAATCTGCTGGTTTATTTAATATAACAGCTTATTAAAAAATAAGTTGTTTACAATTATATTTTGTATTCCAGTAGTTTAATTCTTAATTTGAAAATAGAGCAGTTTCTTGTATTTCCTTACAAGGAAGAAGTATTCATTGCATATATTTAAAGCGTAACATTCCTATTGGGTATTACATAATTATGTACTGCTCCTGCTATTTCGATTTAAATATATGTTTTGGACTTGTTCTATTGTACACAATTTTTTTGTCAGTAAATTCAATTTACCAGATTATGCACTTGTTGCATTTGGGTTTAGGAGTATACTACATCTATTTTATGTATGGCAAAACTAACACCCAGAGTATTATCCAGTCTCTATTTTTATTTTGTAGTATTTAGCTCTTTAGTATTTTACCTCCTGTGCTTTATGTATTATTTGCTTTGACTTAGACATAGTTGCTTTGTTACACTTATTTTTAACCACATCCCCCCACTGACAAAGTAATATAAATGTTGTTTTGGTAAATTTTATAATATACATATATAAACAGATCAAAAATTTCATTATCATATTTACCATAGAAACTTTGGCAGTGTTCATGAACATCAAATGCATATTTGACAAGGTAGGAAGGGGGAGACTGGTTCTAGAATCAAAATGAGAGGAATATCTTCGTCATTTTTGTTTTTAAAAACTAAATTCCATTAAAAAAAAATTATTTTAATGAAAAATAATTCTGTCATTTTGGTTCTGTAAATGGAGACTGTTTAGTCTCGGTGTTTTACATTTTCCTGTATCAGTTTTGATGCTTTATTATTTTGTTTTAATACCCTTTAAGTTTTGCCAGGCATATATGGATGTACTTTGTATTTTTGGGTATTATAAAGTAAAACTAACATTATGCCAAGATAACATACCATTTAATATATTGTATGCGGCAAATCAATTTTGGCGTAACGTTCGTTTAGTAATTTATAATTTAATATAATGTTGGCCTTCTATCTGATATTCTATCTTACCTAACTTGATTTCTATTGGTTATATATATATGTGCATGCTTTTTAACTTGTCCATTTGTGAAAATTTGTGCATTTTGTTGTAGTTGTGTATCAATTAATACACAATGAGGTAAAATGTTTTAATTTGATCAACAAGAAGTGAAGTGGGGTTATACTTTACTGACGTCACTTTATTTCTTGTTGATGCAATACCTTAGTTTATAAAATTTTTTGTACTTCACCTTAGGATTTTATAAACTATCGTTAAAGCTACATCATTCTAAACATGTAACTGTATATATTTGTATACAGTGAGGTATTAGATAAACCGTTATAACAACTGTTAGATTTTTATGCAGTTTTTCTGACGGCTAATATAATCAAAATTTTGTTGTGAAAGGAAAATTACAAGAATTTTTACAGGATATTGATTTTTCAATATCAAGTGACATTCTTGTATTCCCAGTGGGTGCTGTGCAAAGGTGAATTAGTTGTATTTAAAGATTATTACCACAACATTGTGAATGTAATAATCAGTTACTTCGAAGTACATAGTGCAATATTGTCTTTTAGAAGTTCTTCTGTCCAGAAGATATTCATTTAGTAACAGAGTGTATACTTTTCAATTTTGAAAAGTATAGGAACAATGCAAAAGAGGAAAATTTTGCTTTCATAATTTTCTTTCATAACTAGTGAGAATAAAGAACGTATAGCACTTCTGCGAAACTTGAGCATAAGTTTTTTGGCTTCTGCTCGTCTTTTTTTTCAAGTGCAAGTAAGGAATTGTAGAGGAAACATTTTATTTAAATAGTTTCCTCATTTTTCTTTAATTCATGGCTTATTTATGGTTTAATGGAGCAACAAAACTTACATAAAATGTGCTTCTTGGTAACTAATTTTAATAGTGATGGCTTTGGATTAAATTATCACTTTTAAAAACCAATTTTGACGGTAATAGTCTTTAGTTCATACTAAGTATAGGGAGTAACTTGTTATCAAAACACAAGGTCATTAACTTCTAACGCACTTGTGTTTTGAAAATAAGCTTTTCATTTACTCTATGGTTCTTGTTTTCTTTAAACTACGCATTGTGATTTATGCTTAGTTTGAAAGATGGACTGATTTAGATCTAAAGGAGTTGTCTAACCGAAACATTTTTTTGTAACGGTTGTGATAACTCAATTTTGATCATTACGTGGGGGTTCTGCGGGCAACGGGTGGGGTAAAAGCGAGGAAAGATTACTTGTACAAAATCGTACTTTTCATCGATGTTTTACTGTGATCATCGATTTTCTTATTGCAAATCTTGTAATTATATACAATTTTGTATGTAATGAGGTAGTGTTCCTGCATTGGCGTATACTTATTTTGTAATGTAATTGTATACTTTTTGTGTGCAATGAGGTAAAGTAATATCTGTTAAGAATATTAAGGCTACCACACACGTTTCATCGACTTTAATTAATCAAACGAGCGTTGGCAATGTGAAAAACTGACGTGTATAAGTTCCCTACACACTTTGTTCTTTTTCATCGTTTTAACCGACGTCTAAGTTTTACTTAACGATTTTAGACGTCGGTTAAAACCGCTGAAAAAGATGAAAATGTGTCAGCGTCAGTTTTCCACGTGAATGCCCGATCGGTTAAAACCAATGAAAAGAAAGCAAGTGTGTAAGGGACTTTTGAGGGATGGTTCTAGCCAATTATAGAATTAGAATATTTACCGTTTTTAATAAAATTGAACGAATGATATTTATTTCGTGGATTTTTGTTAAAATCCTATTTCAGGTAATTTTTATATTTTCATTTGATGAATTAACTGTTAAAATGTAGGTATCGACTAAGTTGGTGTGAGTGCATAGGATATGCTGTTTTCCATCATCCAGTTTAGTTTTTTTGCTGGTTGTGTAAAGCAATATATTCTAAATGAGAGTAGTGTTGTAGATAAAATGGTTATTAGTAATAGTTATAAGGTTGTATGGTGTCAGAATCTATAATTTGTTCGTATAATATACTTTTACTTGAAGATTATTTTGAAAACAATAATATAGACATATTTGATGCATTTGGTTTTAACTGAAGTGCTTTTATAGGGTTTTTTTTCCAGCATCCATTGCAATTTTAACGCAATGGATCCCTTTTAGTAAGTTGCGTGTAGTATGAATTGTCTCAGGTATCATCTGAGCGCGTGAAGCGCATTTTGAAATTTTGTAGCAGTTAAATACTGCGAGGTATTTTGAGGTTTGAGTAAGTATATTTTTTCTGTCTGCGCATAAGTATCAATGGGCAGATAGATACTATTTTCCTCTACCCTATGCGACGTTAATTAGATTAAATAAATCCTTTGTAATACGCATTTTATTCTTGAGTGAATTTATTGGTAAGTAGTAAGTAAATTACTGCTGAGCTTGGGTGTGTGTGCGTGTGTGATAATATGAATGTGAAATAGGAGGCCAACAATTTTTTTTAGCATTTCAAGTTTTGTGAATTTGATTGCTTAGTTACCGTTCCATTAGCAATATTTTATGTGACTATACTTTATTAGTGACGTAAAATAGTAACTGTTATCAAATTTTCTAAACTTAGATTGAAATTTTGGTCTTCTGAGTGTGTGAAGTGTGGGTGTGGTTTGTTGCAGTACTTCCATTCAGATGTCCTCGTTGTGGACGCCAATATTCAGTTCAGTATACCCTAGAGCGACATCTGAGATACGAGTGCGGTGTTGCTAAACAATTTTCATGTCGAGTATGTTTAAGAAAATTCTCACGTAGGGATATTCTTCGTTGTCACGAAAAAAAGTTTAAGCACGACAATTTTGAAGTTAAATCTAATCCTCAGTGATAAGCGAATCTTTTTTACTTATGCATATTGTAAGAAATTATTGAGCATTTATACATGACTGCAGCATGTAAGTGCCTACTATAAAAAAAAATCTATAGTAAGAAGGCCAACTATTTTGTTAAATTATAACCAAAAATAGTTGGACTGGGTGGAGGAGGGCATAAGAATTCTAAAAGTATACTGCGTTAAGTGGCAGCAGACAAGAAGGAATTTCTTTTGGATCCCCTGGTACAATTTTGCGGAAGATGTGGAAGAACATACGAACATCCTGTTGGACTTCTTCGTCATCTTCTTCAAGAATGTACCGCCCTGGATTGAAATGGATTGGTACCGGTTCAATTGGCTCTCTGAAAGTGGGAACTACTTACACTGTAAGTATATTTCATTAGTTGTAATTTGTTGCTTGCCCTCGATGAATTGCCCTGAATATTTTATTGCATTTCCAAAATATGTTGGATCTGATTCTTATTTGGAACTAACGCCGATCAGTACTTGGTATTACAGTCCTGTAAGATCTCATTGTTTTCCAATATAAGTAGAAAAGAAGTTTCTCTTTTTGTTTTTATTGGATTCAATGTAGATTTGGCTTGTATGTAGTACCAATATTGGTGGCGTTAAACTTTCACTCACTGATCGGTAGAAATTCAGCGACAAATAATTTTGTTCAAATTGATCAGTAATGGATACACAGTAGAGAAATTTTTTTTCTTTGTAATTTGTTCGACATTGTTGGATTTTTTTTGAAAAAGCTCTATAGTTTTCACCTAATTAAATCAAACACATTCGTTTATTTTTAAATTAGTAGAGAGGAAAAGAAGGAAATTGATTTAAAGTGATCGTGTAAATTTCACATTTTCTCAAATATTTGACTTTTACGTCAAACGAATTCTTTGAAAAAAATTTTTTTTGTTACAGATGGGCGCCAGTATTTCCTCAAGGCCACGATATATATATATTTTTTTAAAGTTATGTATATATTATTTTAATAAACCAGTTTATCAATGTTAGATTTTTATTGTAGTTATTTGTAATTTTCTTTTTGTTAAAGTAGATACCAAGGCCAGTTCCGAATGCATGTCTGAGATACTGAGTTACAGCAAAAGTTTTCTGAAGCATATTCTCGATAGTTGTAGATTGGAAGTTTTACTTATTTTAAAATTATTATAAAAATATCGAGAGTATACTTAAAATTAGTATCAGATGAGGCCGTAAAAGCTCTTTCACGATGCCGAGCATTCCTTATAGGTACTCAGTACAGCAGTACTTTATTTCTAGGAAGGTCGGCCTGGCTATTGTCTGGCAATGCAGTTTCGACAGCGCGGGGTTTTCCATGTCTCACTTGCGGTAAAATCTACAAGCATCGTGGAAATATGCGTAGACATATGGTCTACGAATGCGGCAAACAAGCTCGATTTCATTGTACATATTGCCCACGAAAGTTTCACCAACTTTCAAATCTTAAACGTCATGCAGATACACAACATGAAATGAAAAAACGATATGAAGATAAAAGATACGTGGTTCGTAAAATTTATGTTGAGACCAAAGACTTTTAATCTTGAATGATACCTGTAGTAACCAAACCAAATATTTAAAAGCTAATCGTCCAAAGTACCTTTTTATGTTAATCGTGATGTATTACCATATTCTACTGTACATAAAATCTATTGTAAAGTTTTTAAGTGTAATTTAACAAAAAATAATGTTTTAATGAGATGTTTTTTTATATTGCAAGAGCAGAGACGACAATAACTCAGATCCACAGATTATTACAATTTTATTTTATCAAGTTCAAAATTTTGATGTACTGATGTTTTGGAGCTGCTTGACGCATAATTTCATGAAAATATTACAAAACCCGATATTGTAGAAGTGTGTTTGAAAATTTTTGTTGGGCAATTTTGTGTAGTATTTATTTAAGGTAAGGATGTTCGGTTCACACGATTTGTTTTCAACGTCAACATCTTCATTACACCTGCATTTTTTTCCACTTTCATTTTATATACGTATCTACATTAAATATCCCATGAGAACCAACCAGTGAGGCGAGTCCGTAGTAACTAGAGTAACAAGTAATACATGCGTGTTATTGCAGGTTTTTGCAAATAATGAAGGAAAGTTTGCTATGCTGTTTATAAGAAAAAGCGAAGGTTTCAAAACTTGGATTACAGAAACCCCCCACGCATTTATGTCTAAATGTTAAATTTATTTTCTCTATCTGGCACAGGAAATTTTATAAAGTTGTCCAAGGTTATTACCATATTTAAAGCAACAAGGAAAAGACTTGTTTTAATTTACGTCATTATAATTTTAAATAGGTATATATTTTACGAGAGGAAACTCGGGAGTGCTTTATGGAGAAACAGACTGGCTACGTTATGCGTTTTCTAAAGTTAAAGGTAGCTTCAGGAATTACCGTTGGTAAGTAGTGTAAGCATACAAGTTGGTTGTACTTGTGTATTACTACTAATGAGTAAACTACACGTTTTGACTACTACATACTATTGAAGAAGATCGGTCTGCAGAGAAGCTCAAAGATTAAAACGTAGAATACCAATCATCGCATCGAACATCGTAATGCTGCCTATTCTATTCTGTTTGGATTGCACTTTTTAAATATCCATATCAACTGAAAAAAAGATATTATGTAATACTATAATTTTACATCACCCTAGATAAAAAATTTGTGTTGATCGCAAAACTAAATTGATAGTATTTTCAAGAACAATTAAAGCGCTTTTTTTGTCTTTCTAAATATTTTCTGGATACCCCAGCTAAAGTTTTTAAATTTCGGCTATTTTTATATAAAGTAACCTACAGCTACTATTTTTGAATTTGGAAATATACTTTTGAAGATTTCATCCTTCTAGAATAAATGTAAAATATAATTTAATATTTTACAAAAAAAGATTCTTAAATTTACAATTGAATAATTTCAGGTTACGCAGATGTGCTGAAAATTTGTAGTTTCTTACCACATCCCACAAGCAATTTTATAAGCAAAAATTAACCTACTACATTTTAGTATGATTTCTAAATTTAGCAACAAGGAAGTAGTTTGACTGATGTTAAATATGTGAGTGGTGCTGAAGTCTGTTTAGATCTATATTTCAGTCGTTTAGATTACTTCTGCTGTCCAGTAATAAATTATAATATATATTACAAATTTTACTCTAAAAGGTCACGAGGAAGATTAACATTCTTTAAATCATTGTAATAAATGCACACGTATCTTAGTAGCAATAGTAATCCCGTTTCATGAATATTTTTGCTTAAATATCTGTACCCCAGAGCCAGTCTATGTTGAGTCCGAAATTTTTAAGTAGAGCAGTTTTATTGAATTTTTGGTTTTCCAAAATTATAAAACGTTTTTTGAACGCAGTCATTAATTTATATTTGAATTAGCTTTAAGTTTAAGAATAATAAAGAATAATGAGCATATGTAATTTAGCATATTTAAAATTTCGTAAATTTAGACTTATAATAGTTGGCTTTGTAGTGCAGATCTGTGAAGCCAGAAAAGTTGCCGCAAATATTTGTGCTTTATTTGTCACTTTACGATTTCGAAGTGATAAGACCGCAAACCAAATTAATCTAAGCTGGGATAACGATAAGATTTGATTTGATTAATAGACCATTACATCAGTAATTACACTAATAATTGAAAACGAAATAACGAGCATATATACTGTCTGAGAATATCGTCAAAATAGTTACCAAAAGCTCTAACATTTTAAGTTGTTGGTTCTCCTGTTTATAGCACCATTGCTTATGTCGTAGAGTTAAGCTTGAAGAAGTATATAATATTTAGTAAATCAAGTATATATGTATGTACGCACATGCCTAAAGGTCTAAGCACAGGTAAAACTATGCGTATGTTATAGCATCTTTTGATAACACTATAAATTTGACCTCCAGTTTTGAAGTGATATGTAGTATCAAAAATAATACACATGTTTTGTTTACGAAAGCAATTTTGTAAATGTCAAAAGTTTACGATTTGATTCAAAGGTCGTGTTTCTGTAAATGAACAAAAAAGAATATAGTTCAGCATTTGAAGAACTAAATATGTATTCCTAAATTATGGAATGTAGTCAATTTAAAATACCTTTTTAACTGTTTATTATTTTCAATTAGGATTGTAGAAACGAATATTTATAAATCGAAATTTTCTTTGCTCTAAAACTTTCAAAGATTCAGAACGAAACAAATCAGTATGCTTAGAAAGACGTAGGAAATAATGTATCATATGATCATGTGCTAAAACAGAACGCGTCTACAGTAGAGTGGGCTGTACGACACGTATCACTAGTAAAGTAATTCATTTTCTTGTTATGGGTGAATTTAACACTTGAGTTTATACTGCGTTATCCTGATCCTGCGATGTTATTAAGTAGCATGAGTTTGACATAAGGTGACTCGCCTTTTCTTTCAGAGTCGGGATTCCTTTGCACGCAGTGTGGGAGAATATACAAACACAAAAAGAATTTACAAACGCATAAAAAGTATCATTGTGGTCAAGAAGCTTTGTATGAATGTACGTTTTGCAAAAAGAAGTACAGGCAACGCTCTACCTTGAGGAGACATTTAGTATTTTGCGAGGCATATCAAAGTAATGCAAATTATAGATAGTTACAGTAATAAATGGTTTAAGTAATGTTGTTGGTTTTTTTTTACCTTTGGAACTTTGGGACTGCTTAAAATTAGTAATATGATTCGTAAAAATTTGAATTATCTAGTGGCAAGAAGAAAGATTTTCCTTGATTAATTTATTTTGTGAAAATAGACTGTTCAACGAATTGTTGCATCCTGTGGAAGTAAGCACTAAATTGCGAGATATTTGATAAGAAAACAGTTCATTATCCAGAAAGCTGTACAGTGACAAAATTATACTATCTCCCCCCTGCGACGATGTATCTATACTTTCTACCGCACGCTACAAGCCACGTACTTCGGTTATTTTCGGATTCCCAGGTATGATTTACATTTCGCATTTAAATATTGCCGTTTTAGTTTATTATTCATGGATAAGTAGGTATTCCCAATAAAATTGGTGCCATGCTTTTGTTAAATGATATTTATAAATGTAACTCCAGTTACATGTTTCGGATATTTTATCTACCTAATTGCTAAAGTGCAATAAAAGTATTGGAACTAATTTTAATTATTATGATTGTTTAATTTTCCTGTTCTTTCTCTTGTCGTTACTTGACACTTACGTGTAACACAGGGAAGTGGAACAAAGAATGCCGCTGCTCAGCTATAAAATTAATGTAACTGTGTGGTCACAAATATACAGAAAAAAATGTTGGCTCAGAGATGTATGTATATGTAGTCTTAATAATAAATTTAGTATGTAAATATGTATCCATTTTTTTAACATGAAAGGAATTGGAGGAGGAGGTGTAACAAATATGGAGGTAGATAAATTTCCAACTAAATAAAATATATCAAAACAAAAACCGCAACGATCAATAACATAAAACAGTTCAAAATAATATAAATTCAATTTACGCTAATATTTAATATAATAACCCCGATTTTCTATACACATTCTTAGTCTGCACAAATAATTTTAAAGATCTACGAATCGTAAACTCAAAGTAGAATAAATATAATTGTATGTTAATCGTCACAAATAAATAATGTCTTTTCCTGCTCTTCTACCAGTGAATCTGAGCTGAACCGAAGTGCCTAGCGTGCGGAAAATAGTACCGATATTTAGTCGTCGTAAGAGGAAGACACTACAATTTTGTCACTTTACATAGGAGCGTTCTTATATTTTTTGCCATCTATCATGTTGCTCTATAATTTGGACACTGCTGAATTATTGATCTGGATTAATCAGAAATTGCAGGCAACTACTCTACTTACAAAATTCAATATTAGAGAGGCGAAATTCAAAAACGCAGCACATTTGATTAAAAATTTGTTTCTTGCATTATTTTTAAAGAAGTAGATGTATTAAACTACAGAATTAGATTTCTTCTTGGTCTCAAATTTGTAAAAAGTTATTGGACTTATTTCCGTGATATTTACTAAAATACTGGATGTGCAAACTACAGTTGTCACAGTGAAAAACGTCGTATTTTGTTTCGAAAAAGTTTTTTAAGGAAAAATGAAAATACAGTCATAATATTAACTTTTTACATAGATATAAACAAAGTTTAGCCAATACTTCATAATACAGAAATATATCAAATTAATAAATTTATGAAATATAAAGGAATTTAAAAATAAACGGTATTCTAACAAGAAATAAGGTCACAATCAAAATTGTCCACTTATCAACGTTGCTTCATTTTGCATGTACTACCGCAATGACATGAATTAACCTTTAATACTTCGTGGGACATCCTTTACTGATTTCGATCTCTAATCGCTTATTCATAGGCTACCAGATTTTTGGTATAATCCGATGAAATTCTTGCCCATTCTTCAAGCACTGCTGTTTTGAGTTCGGATTTATTTCTATTCTGGTGTTTTTGACGTTGCGCTTTAGTTCATTCCAAACATTTTCAATTACATTATCAGGTGACTGTGGTGGTGTCTAAAACTTTAGGGCAGTTATAGAGGAGCAATTCCTTTACTATAGCTGCTTTATGTTTCGGATCGTTGTCTTGATAGAAAATGAATGTATCAGAAATGCTCTGTTTTCGGGCGCTTTCTTTCACATTTTGTTTTGAAATATTCAGATACGTCTATTTGTCCATCCATATTTTTCTCCTTAACGAAAGAAACCTTTCGTTCGTAACGAGAAGTTAAAAGTAAAATTTGCACAGGACTATTTACACAGATTTTTCAATTTGGAAAAACTTATTCACTGATGAAGCAAAACTAAATATTTATGGCTCTTATGGTAAAGAATATGTATGGAGACAACCATATACACATTTACAGGCTAAAAACTTAACTCCAACTGTAAAACATGTAGATTCGGCAATGGTCTGTGGATGCATGTCGGCGGTGGGTAATATTCATTTTATCGAGGGTATTATGGACAAATGGAAGTATCTGAATATTTCAAAACAAAATGTGAAAGAGAGCGCCAGAAAACTAGGCATTTCTGATGCATTCATTTTCTAAGACAACGATCCGAAACATAAGGCAGCTATAAGGTTTGTTTCTGCAACCGATTTGTGATAGTTTGATAGGTTAATTTGGATTAATCTAGGCATGCGCAAACTAAAACTGGTTTGAAACTGATTTAACAATTTAACTGCACGAACGCTTTTTACAATTATCAGGCGATGTATAAATTACAAGCGTATTTAATAGAGTTAAGAGAGAAAATATACTCAAATATGCAAATGAGAACAGTAGATTTATCTTACATTCAAATATTACCAAAAGAGGTAAGCGAAAACAGAAAGAAACGCGAAATGTTTAGACAGAATTACAATCTTAAAGGAACTGTTAATTCCTAACAAAACACGTGTGAAGTATGAACATATACAAAAAAAACCTATAACACAACTTTTTACTTCACAATATAACAATGCGCATGCGTCTGATGGATCACTGGACGATAATCTTCAAACTGGAGCAACTATCAGCAAACGGTTAGAAATTAATTTGGAGATCTGCACGAACGCCAGATTACGTCAAACTAGTAGTCAGAGTTTGGCGTTTTAACTGCACGAACACTATTTTTGTAATGCGCGTGCTCTAACGATTTTAAATCGCTGCAGAAACAAACCTATAGTAAAGGAATGGCTCCTCTATAGCTGCCCTAAACTTTTACACACCACCACAATCACCCGATATTAGTGTAATTGAAAATGTTTGGAATGAACTAATACGCAACGTTAAAAAACAACATAATAGAAATAAATTCGAACTCAAAATAGCAATGCTTGAAGAATGGGCAAGAATTTCATCGGATTATACCAAAAATTTGGTACAGTCTATGAATAAGCGATTAAAAGAGATCGAAATCAGTAAAAGGATGGCCCACGAAGTAGTAAGGGTTAATTCTTTTTCGTGTCATTGCGGTGGTACATGTAAAATGAAGCAGTGTTGGTAGGCGGACGATTTTGATTGTGACCTTATTTCTTGTTAGAATACCGTTTATTTTTAAATTCCCTTATATTTTATAAATTTATTAATTTTATATATTTCTGAATTATGAAGTATTGTCTAAGCTTTATTTATTTATATCTATGTAAAAAGTTTATATTCTGACTGTATTTTCATTTTTCCTTAATAAAACTTTTTCGGAACAAAGTGGATGATTTTCACTGTGAACGACAGTATCTGGGATAGGTGGATTATAGGTTATCTATTTACGTTATTGGAAAATATTTTACGTAAAGGTTATTCGGGATCGAGTAGTCTGTACTGCAAAAATATTTTGGTGTATTTGTTTAGCTAGCTTTAGTTTTTAAACAGGGCATCCTAAATATTCAATTTTTAGATTTCCGGGTGCAATATAAGCAAACTTAATTAAGATACCATATCCTTTAACTAATCGGTTTTTGGGATATTTAATTTCGAAAAAAAATAGTTTCTTGGGAAATAAAGATCACTCTAAAAGCAATTGTTTTCAAATTAATGTTATATCGGCCATCTTTATTGTACTATACAGGCTGTTTTTTTAAATTAAATTCTTCAACAGAATACTTGCACCGACAATTTTTAAGAACTACAGCAGCAAAGGTACGATTACTTCAAATGTTCTTCGAAACAGCCTCTCTTCCTTGCTGATACATGTCTCAAACACTACTTAATACTAGAGATGGGAAATACCGCTCCACTCATGGAACGTTCCTTTCGCGACCGCGACAAAATACCGTTACTTTGGAACGATATAATATAACCGATATGAAATGGTCGCTTATTACGCTGGTTGATTGGTAATTTGAGATCTACAATGAGTATTTTTAAAAACTGGTAAAATTTTATCAGATAGAAGAAGCAGATTAAGCTCAGCTAAGGTAAAACGATTATTATTTTTAAATTACAACAAAGGAATTGTCATTACTTTATAGCTACTTTTAGATTGACATATTTTTATTCTTTTACTAGAATTCAATTTATTTTGAATAAATATTTAGTAAATAAATATAACTACATATTTATTTTACGCTGCTACAATGAAGAATTACGTAACGAATTTGTAGTCTAGAGGTATTACCCTTGTATTACGCTACTATCAGCATCTACCATTTGAACAGTATGCACGTATACTATGTTTATCAATCGGTTACGTGAGACCGCGACCAGGAACGTTACGAATGTAAATCGCGACGTTTCCGAGGATAGTCGACTTTGCTCCGCTCCTGTCGCGCTACAACGCATCGTTCCAAAGTAACGATGGAAATGTTTATCGTTTCAGCGACGCTACCGTTCTACAGCAGCGTCGCGAATGTAAACCACTACCGTTCCCGTGTCGCGCGACAGCCCATCGTTCCAAAGTAACGAGTTATTTCAGTATTCCAGAGCGCGACACGTCGCGACAACAAAATCCCTCTCGAAATACCGTTACTAAAATACCGACCTATCTCTACTTAATACTATCTGAAAGCTGTTAAAAATATTTGCTGCCATGTTGGGAGATACATAATTTATCAATTATCTATAATACTTATTAATTAGTACTCAATACATACAAGCCACTATAATTTTAAGTTTTATGCATGTGTACTATACATGTTGTACATGACAATAATTACTATATTGTATTAAATTGCGATATTACAAAATTCATGATTTTAAATGAAAAGGAAACATTCGGATAATTATTCAATAAATATGTGATGAAAGACCATAGCTTTTTATTCACGTATCATTTTGCCTAATATTAACATTTCATGAGATAACTCCTGCTATGGCTTAAAAAAAACGGGTATTTTTTATTTGAAAATGATTTTCTTGGTTTACACAACATCCTGTAGAGTACAATAGAGATGATATGCGTAAAAGTACGTTGGTTTAAATAAAACTATTTGCACATTCGCCTTCTAAACAATTTATGAATATATTTTAATATTTTGTGGCACCACCATATTCTTTAATAACTTTACTGTGATTGAACTTTGTCAAAATAAGCCTTGGCAGGTATCAGCACTTACAGCTTCCTATTTTTCCACAATTTTCTTTTTTAATACTTCTAATGACTCGCATTTGTGTTTGGCGAAGTTGGCCTTTATAGTGGACCACAGATGTTCAGTGGGTGATAGATTCGGCGATCGTGTAGGCTATTCTAAAAAGCTGTATTGTATTTTCACGAAACTAACGCAATGCCTCCTTGGAACAGTGCCAAGGCGCATTGTCCTGTTAAAAGTTGGAATCGGGGCCCTTATTCTCAAATAATTTTAATATGGAAGTTCCAAGATTTTATTTAGCTTCGTTGTAGAGCCAACGGTATTCATACGGTTTTCGCTTAAGCAAACTTATCCGACCCCGGACGCTAATGTACACCCCCAAATCTTCACACTTCCAGCGCCGTGTTTAGCGTACGTACGATACAATCTGGGTGAAATGCTTCTTTCTTGCGCCGTACGTACTGCGTGCAAGGTGGCCCGAAACGTAGTTAATAAAAATAAAACGTATATTTTATTTCTATTTACAGATGTCGAAAAACGTAAATGTAATTTTATGTCATTGTCAAGTGAAATGAAACTGCTCAAACTTCTCTATATTAGATTCGACGGACCATACGACTTGATCAATTTTCACTAGTTTAATGTGCATACTTTTTTGCCCATTGAATATTTTACCTCCTGTTAATAAAAGCTTCCGACGAGCCTATCATCTCTTGCTGTAGTAATGCATCTGCGTCCATCTTTCTTTCTACTTCCCTAAGAATCAGTCTCGTGAAAACATTTTAACGTATTTTGTACAGCACAGAATTTTCGGCATGTTACATTAAAGTATTACAAGCTAATCAATAAAAAAATCATAAAAAAATACTAACGCAAATGATTTCAATAGTTTCCTTACCGGACGTTAGATACGCACCGATGACAAAGAACATTTTTTCGTTTATATTCCCATAATTATGTAAATTATCCTCATAATATCTATTCAGACGTGGTTGTGCTTGCGTATGTAAATATAGTTTTAATCCGTATACCTGGAAATTTGTTTCTAAGATCATGGATTTTCCCAGGGATGTCTGAGACATACGACCAAGGCTGTATATCATACAATTCGAAACATTCTCACAACGATATCCAAAAATTACACAGCTGCTTGCTCATAAAGATGATGTTTTTTAAGAAGAATTATCTAAATAGTTTTTTAAATGTAAAATACCTCAAAAACAAGGGTGTCTGAAAAAAATAGTTTTAAGTTGCTTCGAAAAATCCTAAAACGCAGTAATGTACGAGATCTTCCATTCAAGTTAGATTCGGTATTGGTAAAGGCAAACACTGTACATCAAAATATTTTTACATTTTTTAAATAAATTTCTTTCTTCAACAAATTTTACTTAAAATTCACCAATCCCAGATAGTAAGCACACCCGGTATATATTTATCAAGTAAAATGCATAATTAAGATTAATTCCGATTAATAGACATTCGAAAATATTGAGTTCTTGCCTAACACATTTCTATGCCATCATATTTAAAATACGGCACCCTTTCCTAATTAGTTTAAAGCTGTGGAATTCATAAATTGAATTTTTGCAACATTCTTGGATTGATTTACTGCTATTAACCCGTTTTCTTAAATTATAAATAATAGTCCCTCAATCCTGTAGAACAAAAATAAGTTCACCACAAGATTAAGTAATATTGGTGGTGCAACCAAGGGTGGGCCCTATTACTGCGAACAAGGCGCTTGGTTCGAAAACATTTGTCGGAAGGTGTTAGTTTAATGCTTTACATAAGTTGCAAGGCACATTGACCGAGCATTCTTCGAAGTAATGTTTGGCCAGCGTAAGTGTACATTATCTTACGTAAACTTTTAAATTTGGGAAGGTTTAATAATGATAGCAAGGAGTGTGGGGTAGTATGACAACACAAAGTATCGGTACACTCCTCACCACACAAAATATTATTAATTAATTCGGAACAGCTGTTTCAAAGGCTCACTTGGCCCCCATTTTCAACCGAGTTACCGAATAAATCTGAACTGAAATCTAAACATCGTTCAGATTTATTCGGTAACTCGGTTGAAAATGGAGGCCCAGTGAGCCTTTGAAACAGCTGTTCCGAATTAATTAATAATATTTTGTGTGGTGAGAAGTGTGCCGATACTCTGTGTTGTTTGTCAGGGAAGGTTTGTATAAATTATGTATGCATAAAAGCAAGGCAATATTTTATTTTGTCTATTACTATAAATCTTTCGTCTTAACGAAGTTTATTGGCGCCGTCAATTTATGGTTTCTAGCACTTGCTTGGACTTCATTTCGAATTATTTCCAATGCATTAAGAAATTTTTGCTCAAAATTAATTTTCAGAATTTGTAAGAATGTACAGAGTATTCCATTTTCAAATGTTCCTTTTAAAATATATAGGAAATTTGTTGTACTTAGACAGCGTGTTCAAGAATATATGTACATATTTATAGTTAACTCCCTTTTTTGTTTTTTCCGATTATCTCGTAAGAAGAGGGGTCGCAGAGCTAGCATTAAACATGGCCTGGCACAAAAGCGATTTAGTTATTTATATCAATTAAAACAATATCCGTCCAAAATATATTTTTGAACGAAGATATTTTTAATTTCCTTTTTTTTCCAAAAAACAATTTTTAATAGAAAGCTAACCGAAGAGTTTTATTACGGGTGAGTGAAATTGTTTAATTCACAGCAATAATCTAGCAATATACTGAAACAGTCAATGCAAAACTATTTTTGCTCTTTTGGTTACGCAATAGTATCCTAGAATATGGATACAGGTGTCCCATCCTTCTGGAATTATAAAATTGTGTCTTGCGTAAATAATAGGAAGCTAAAATTTTTTGGTGACATAATATACCTCAGATTTTAAGATAATTATGATTTTGTTCTCAATTTCCTAAATTTAGATATACCTATTTCCTTAAAAAAATCCGAAATGCAATTACATCTGGCGTAATTTTTTTACGAGATTATGTATTTTTTTTTAATAGCACTATATATTTTTCTGTATTCGCCGTATAGGAAATCTATATCGCTAACGCTTTTGTATAGTGATGCATATGTTTAGCATAGAAAGTAAAAGAAATATTGACAGTTAACCTGGAGTCCGGTATTTCAGTATTGTGTCCAAATGATTTATGGTGTTAGTATTGTTTGCTTACTATACCAACAGTAAACAAAACATACTGACACTGACGATATTAAACTGTTGATTCGTAGTAAAGAAGAGCTAGGTAATAAGTATAATTTATATATTGGGAAAGAGTGAAATGTTGTCTTGGTCTGCAAAATGTGTATATTGACCGATTATGTCCAGAACAGAAAATAATTGTCAAATTAAAACCAAGATTTGATGCTGCTGAAAACATTAATTCTACTGATGTAGAAATAAAAAAAGAATTATGTGCTTTCTTAGCAGTAAAGAACAAGGGAAAATATTTTAAAACTTCATACGGGCTAACAATAAGTGATGAAAACGTAAATACATCAGCATAAACTTAACAGCACAACAAATGCTCTAAAAAAGCATGTATCATAATTGAAATACGCTAGGAACAAACTTAATAATGTTTATTGTAATTTTTATTGTAATAATTAATAGCTATCTTCTTACCTATCAATCTACAGTGAACGCTCGAAATTCCTTCCTTCCACCTCGATACATATACCCAAACGTTTATAAAAGCTGTTTTGCACTTTTCTTAACATACTAAGTGTTGTACTTCGGAATGCTTGTAGTATTCTTAACTTCATATGTATTAACTACATTTTTATGTAATTAATTTTGTAAGTAGCTACTTTTGCTTAATATTTTGAATCAATAGTTAAAAACAGCAATATCAATTTGTTTTGTTTACTGTTGTCATGGTAACCAAACAATACTAACACCAGAAACCACTTGGATGCAATATCCAAATGCAGGACTCGCGTTTTACTATAAATATGTTTTACTTACTTAGACATATGCATCGCTATAAAGGATTTTTCATTAAGAACGACGCATTTCGTTTCTAAATCTAAGATTACTTTGAATTCGGTGTAAAGTACATTTAATAGCATAATTTACGGAATACATCATTCAAATGTCCTTTCATTCACAGTAACAGAGTTGCAGCATCGTCAATAAAAAAGTAAGGACCAATGACTCCAGGATGAAATGCGCACTAAACAGTCAGTTTAAGAGAATGTAATGCTTTTTCATGCATTGCTTCTGGCTGATTTTCAGACCAGATGACAGTTCTGCTTATTCACAAAACCGCTATGTCAGAAGTGAGCTTCGTCGCTAAAGATTATTTTCTTATGAATTTCAGGATTATTTTCAAGTTTCTTTGAAGCCTAATTAGTGAACCTGGGACATAACAAACGATTGTTTGGTTTAAGCTCTTGCATTAAAGCAATCTTGTGAGCACGTAGGCCAAGACACTATCGCAAAATTCGCCATAAATGGATGTTGACAATGTCCAATGTCTGAGATCGCCGAGGAACTGGTAAATTTGGATTTTCGCGAACACTGACGTACAGCTGCAATATTCTCTTTGCTTTTTACACTTCTTGGTCTCATTGGCAGGGGAACGTTATAAAGTGAATATGTTGATTCGAATTTTTTCATAAGGTGTTCAATTGTTCTTCGACTTGAACAATTATGACTGAAAATGCACGTAAAGTAGCCGCGGGTAAACGTAAACGTTGTAGGCACGTGTATCGTTCATGTTATAAAATGGAAAACCGATTACAAAAACGGTAGAGATATAAATTTCCTATACGGTGGATATAGGAAAAATATATGGCGCTATTTAAAAAAAATATGTTTCTGGTGTTTGAATTTAGCAAAGTTTGGCGTTCAATTCTGAACACCTGTATATTTCAAAGGAGTTCTAATAAAATGTCTAGATAGAGCCAAGCATATAGTTTAATATTGTAGAAATTTACGTCAAAATGTATTTCCATTTCAGATTTTTGGAAGGAAATAGATATATCTAAATTTGTGTGATTGAAGAGAAAATCATAAATATCTCGAAATCTGTTAGAAATAGACATATAAGATCAATATTACATTGGTTTATTTCTAAACGGAGAAACCAAATCCGTAATACTATACAGACTGTTCCATTTAAAATCTGGTTCGCTACTTATCGATCATCCTGTATATATTTTGTGTCGATTATACTGTCATACTACACAATAGGCACAATTCTACAATCCCACATCTATTCTGCAACGCAATTTTTTGAAATAACTGTCGACATTTTTGTGATGTTTCATATTGCTCCATCCATTGCTCTACTAGATCTGGCGACCTCTTCTGAACATTTATGTAATTGCTGTCAGGATTTCCACTGTATAAGCACCTTTATGTAAGCAAGCATATAACAACTGCTGGAAATAAATTATAAATTAGAATCACATTTATTTACTGTAATACATGTTTAAGTATATTGGTCAATATATTTCTGAGCTCTGCGCCTACATTACGGATAGTTCTATAAGCAATATTATGTGTTTGGAGTATCTACCTAATGTTTTATCTTATTCAAGATAGCCTTACCATGTATGTACATTTTGTCTTTCAAAGAAAAATGTACAAATCTCACAGTCGTTGATTTTGAAATATTCTATTTACTACAGTTCCAATGTGATTAAAAAAAAATTGTTCAAATTGAGAATTGTTGTCATAATAATAATAATGTTCTTTATTTCTACTGAAATGTAACCTTACAAGAAAAAAGCACACAAGTAGAAACCGGCGTCAAATAGAAATGTAGTTATATGAGATATGTACATCACATTTCATAATAAATTTAGTAATTAATATATTCTTTCAGCGAATATGGTTCAACATCACATATATATGAATATGTCATCCTTTTAAATCATAATTTGACATTGAAGAGAAAGTAATAATACTGCTGTGAAAAATATACATACTGTTACATGAAATGCTCTTAACAGAGATAAGAAATGTGTTGACCAAGAAGGCAATCTCTTTTAGACATCAGTAGTGCTAAGTTAAGATTACGCAATTATAACTAGTCATTCAGTGTAAGCAGTCGTGCCTTGCAAAGTTCTGTGGTCACTCCTGTTCCGGTCAATTCGACCGTACAAACAGATTTCTTTAGAATAAAAATTTTTGCTTTTTTCTTTGAAACCCATTGGAAAAATATAACCACAGGTCGCGTGCCTAGTCGAAACACATTTATTAGCATTTATTCTGTACATACAGTGTCTTTCAAAAAAGAGGGAACACTCAATAACTTAATTATCTTGAAATTTACAAAAAAAAGAAACAATTAAATAGTTTTTGATTTGAGATGACGCGTGGTATTTGGCGGTACTTTCAAATCTGTTTTTGCATTTGCAGTTAACCGCAAATGGGCACGACTTTGTTTTTTTTTTGTTTGTTTTTAATCAACACTATATTCTTTTACATTTTGTGATTTATCATATTTTTTTCTTTCTGTTGTAAAATCATATGGGTGTTACATAAGAAAGTTTTCCTGTAAATCCCCCAAAAAGATAGGTGTTTAAGACAGCAGTTAAAAATATCTACATATAACCATGAAAACAAAAACATTTCCTTGATTGTAACAATAATAATCATTGCAACCTTTGTGTACACAAACACAAATTTTGAGACAACAAACTCTTCTACTTTCAAAATTAGAGCTACATGTATATTTAATCCAATAAAATATATAGTTGCTCTAATAAAAATTGTTGAGCTGCCGCAAATCCTGATAGGTATCATCCTTCACATACTTCCGTATTGAAAATGGAAAAGTGTTTAAGACGACGAGGATCATTTCCTGGAGTAAGAGTGCAACATAGAGAACTTCGTATAAATTCCGTAGCCAACGCAGAACGAGAATTGCATTGCAATGGCCCACATCCGACTACATTCACGTTCGTCCATTAACCATGTGGTTCAGGAAGTCGGAACGTCAGTAGCAACGGTAAACAAAATTGTAAAAAGACAATCTGCATCCATATAAATCTAGTTCATTGCAACACTTAGGCCCAGCAGATCGTGATTGTCGATTGACGTTTATTGCGTGGCTAGTGCAACTGCGCTAAAGTACAAAATCAGGTTGGCTTGCGTGCAATTAATAACACGATGTGATGCATTATGTATCAAATGGAGAACTGCGAAAAAGATTACAGACATGTATTGCAGAGAATGGTGGAAATGTTGAGCAATTTATTTATTAAATAGGCTTCTATTTATTGTACTTCTACCTAGTTCCCTATTAAAAAAATTCTACTTTTGAAATGCCGTTGTTTTTTGTTTTTGTTAACATTATTCAGCTGTTGAATTCTAATTAATAAAAAACTTTTCATGGCTATAGATTTTTTTTTTTTTTTTTTAATAGGTGTCTTGAACACTTTTGAGATTTACAGCGAAATTTTCTTATGCAACATCCATAAAATGTTATAATATGTATCGAAACACTTCAAAAAATATGTAGTGCCATTTAAAAAACCAAAGTTGCATCCGTTTCCGATTTAATTGCAAATGAAAAAAAAACATTTGAAAGTACCGCCAAATAGCACGCATTATCTCAAAAAATTACATAGCTATGGCAAATTTTTTAAATTTGCGGTAAAATCCACCACAACTCGATTGATCCCGAATTGAATATACAGAATTAGGATACTATTAATACAACTTCGGCTAACAAACACCGTACTGTTAATTTTGGAAAGAAAAATGAATGAAATTTAAAGGAATTTACAATTACTAAAAATAAATAGTTACAGTACATTGTTACTGCATACTAAGGTGTATTCTGTAAAGGGAGATATTGTTAGTCCGCCATTTTGGAGGTATAAAATACGCGCCAATTTTAAATTACCAACTAAAATACAAAATTTTCATAGTGTAATAGATACATTTGCAACTTAAAAATTGTGAACATTTTCAAAACATTTGGTTCAACTGCCGTTTAATTATTGATATTAGTTATTTTCACCCTTTTGAAGGTGTTTCTTTTAAAGAATGAAGCGACAATATCGCCCTTTATAGAGTATACCTTGCTGCATACGAAATTAATTAAAAGGAATTTGAGAAATGTATTTGAATTATATTCAGATCCATCATTTGTAATTAATCAATATAAAAGTGCTTTCATATTATTTTTGCAGTATATTTAGAAAATTGTCATTCTGTTTCCAAAAATAGATATACTTTTCGTCGTAAAATTTCATGTAACAAAATTACTAATGTCTTTTTATATAAAACGTTAATAAGAGAGCTTATTTTATTCAAAAGTTGTTTGAATTTGTCTTACAGAGTAAGTTGTAGACGTACATCTCTGTTGATCTGTAGAGTTTGAAACGTTTGAAAGTATTTAGTAGAATATTCTGTAGGTTGGCGATATTAATTGCACGAGTAAAGTGAAATTATTAGCATGACGAAAATAATTCTAAAACAGAGAATACTTTTCAGAATTCTTTAAGAAACTTGGTCGTGAAAATTGGAATATTATACCACCAAAAATTCTTCACAAGAAGCAGTCCATATCTAAATACTCCCTTTCTATCTTGAAAACTATTAAGCATGACGAATCTACTGCGGAGGCGAAGCGGTTTCAATGCGGAAAATGTAGCCGAAGTTACAAGAATAAACGTCATTTATACAGACATGAAAAGGAAGAATGTATTGATGTTGTACCAAGATTTAAGTGCCATTTATGTCTATCACCATTTCGAAGGAAATATCATTTAAGTCGACATTTATTAAGTAGGCATGGTTTGGCAAATTAAGTACTATTCATGATGTATACGAGAAGAAAAATAACATTTATTTTTATAAAATAATATAAGTAGACATATGGCATTCTTACGAATGCAGTAAAATATTTTTGAGACAAGAAACCAATGACTTTCAACTTATTTTATATACATATATATATAATTTAGCTATAATTAAGGAATTAGATTGCCTATTATTTTTTTACGAACATATCTATTTTGTATACAATTAATAAACGTTAAAAATGTATTCGCTTTCTACATACAATATTTCTACCAGAAATGCAGACCTGTTTTGTGTATTTCTCGTTCATTATTTTCAAGATTGCCAGCGCATATATGCTAGAATATTGCGTATACTTCATATAGACAATTATTACCTTGTTTTTTTGTATGTCGTATTTACATCCGTTTATTTTACTTTTCCCTGTGAAAGAAGTTTCACAGTCTAATATTGCACTTGTTCGTTATTCTAGTCACAATCCAAAGTCAACTACATATGTACAAATGTTCGATATCGGTTTGCACAATTTCACAGTACATCTGATTACCATATTCATGATTACCTGTAACGCAAGCAGTGTTTAGCCATTTTGTCTTATCAGGCTAATTCCATTTGGAACTTAATTTCCTCCCGTTTGATGAAGCCAGCTCGATACTGTATCGTTCTGAAATCTGGCGAAATTTACGTCAGTTTCCACTTGCTCAATAAGTTACCGAAAATTCTTCCCAACGTCGCAAGATATTTTCGGTTAGTTTAATTTCATTTCATAACACGCCATTATTTTCAAGTTTTTAGTGTGAATCATTTATTAATATTTAATATGATTCAAATTGTCCAACTATTTATACGATTAACTTTAAAAACTGGCAACTTGTTTACATTAATGGTTTTTCAGGTAGAATTAGACTCAGGAAGAATTCTTGGTCAACAACTAAATATTACCTAGAAGGCATCAATTTGGCTTGGTAATTACTCATCCTACAAACTTAACGCATAACGATAAACTAACTGCAAAAACATTTGCATTAAACGAGAAACAATTTTACAATAAACCCTTTGGTCATTCATAACATACAGTCTGTTCTACAAGAAAGGAGGCGAGGTTTTTAATGGTCAATTGAAAGGTATTTGTATCTCTCTTTCCGGTGCGATTGTATTATCATTATCAGTCGGCTACGACGCTACAACTGAATCATTTTAGTGTCGCTCGAAACAGTCAAGAAAGCGGTCGTTTGTCAAAATGAGTTCCGCGTACGCGAAGCGCTTGTCTTCTTGTGCACGCATACAAAAGGACCGAAATTGTCGTATGCTGCTGCAGCCAAAGTGATTAAAAAGTCGAAGAGGTTCGTTGTGAAGTGGGTGACGTGGTACACACAGTAAAAAAACGTTGATGATCTTCCTGGATGAGCGAAAACGAGAGCGACGTTCACATCCCACTCTGCGCCTGCGTGGAACCAAGGTCAAACTTGCCAAGAAGGGAATTAATGTTGGCCTCAACACAATCGAGCGAAGTTTGCACGAGACAAAATCGTCATACCGTCCTACGAGCTCGAAACCCCTGCTTAGTGCAACCCACATACAAAAATGCCTGAGCTGGGCGATCGAGAAC